>JAWNMN010000396.1:0-1245849 GCA_035044025.1 Drosophila paracracens
CCTAAAACCCATGCAATAGCAAAAGTACAATGCAAACAAAATAACATGCACATATAAAACAGATGGAGGCCCAAACATAACCGGAACAGCGACGAGCATAGAAAGACGACGCGAAAAAGAAGAAGACACACGCTATGACACATCCCGCCGAGAGCTGTTAAATATAAGTTATCTATAATTTACAATTTAGTTATTTATTTATAATTTAAGTTTCAACTAAAAAAGTAAACATTACGTGTCCAAAACCTTATCGCCTCTCGATAAAACACACAGCTAACAACATATATACTCACCACATAAGTCTGAAACCAGGTTCTGAACCTTAATAATCAAACGAAAACAGCCTAAAAATGTGCTATACTTAAATTAATCTAAGCAACCGTCTCTGTCCTAATAAGTTTTAAATCTACTTGTTAGCAATAAGAAAAAAAAATGAATGGACAATAAATGATATATTAAAAAAAAAAAAAAGAATTTGTTTATTAGCAATAAGTAAAAAATGAAAGGACAATAAAATAAAATATTAAAAAAAAAAAAAAAATTATGTCTAATAAGAACATATCTTATTTTAATTTTTGCAAATAAGTGCAAAAAAATAAAGCGAGCAACCGTTCGGTAACAGTTGAGCAACTGATCGGTAACAGTTGAGCTGCTCCACCTCCGTTGAGTTGAGCGACCATTTCGGCAACGGCTGAGTTGCTCCACAAACGTGAGCGCGCAAAACAAAACTATCGCTCAAATTATTATTATTTTTTATTTTTAATTTACCCATTAAGTAAAACAAAATTAAATATATTATTATTAAATATAAACAATTCTTAGGATTATAAGCTTACATTTAACTTAGTATAAGTTTCGCTATTATGAGCCATTTATAAGGCGCCAAAAAATTTTTATAAAGTATTTTAGATTGTACTATGAAAATAAATATTAATTGTCCAGCGAGTGCAAGACCCAAACCTGCTGGTTCAGGTTTCGGTGTTCTTAGCACGAGCTGCGATGATTTCATTATTGCGTGTCTGCCATGGCCGCAGAAATAGAAAAAATAAAAAAAATTTATTTATGAAAAAATTAAATACAAAAATAATAACAAACAAGCAAACCAGCGGCAACAGCAGGCGAAATAAACCAACGCCGCCACCAAGGACGAGATCGAAGAAAACAACAGCCAAGGAGTGGAATCCACGAAAACCGGGAGACGATTCGGAGCAACATACCCAACATACCAAAAATAGTTCTTTATATTTCAGAATGGCTGGCAGTGTAATCGGCTTGTCTCCCGTGCAGTTGTGTTTGATGAAAACCTCGGATAGAGCGGCCTTTAACGGTGTGGTTTGCAGATCTGGAGACATTGCAATCACAATGGGGCATCACCGATCACGGGGCTAAGGCCTTGCATTTGATGACCATTTTGGAACAGGACATAAGCGATGCCAAATTTGCGATTCTCGACTTCTCGCTGGTATTTCCCTATCCGCGACCTTACGGACATTCACACTACGACGGGCTCAAATTCCAAATGCTGACTAGATTTGCAGATATGGCAGTATTTATGCAGTATTTATGCAATAAGCCGTTTGTGTTTGTTGTGTTTCAAATTTGTATAAGTTGTCAATATATAATAAGACGAATTTAAATAAAGTGGCCATCAGTGTCAAAGCTGATGTGCTAGAGTTGGTTATTAAAAAGCCAGATGCGCAGCGAAAAAGGCTTCAGGGTTATTGTGTGTCTGCGATGGCCACAAAGACATAAAAAAGTCCAAGAAGTCTGACCACAGTACATGTAGTCAAAGAAGTCCGTACAAGCAAAGAAGTCTAATACGTCCATAAATGTCAAAAGCACTTACCCCAACAGCACAAGACTGAATACTGTTCGTTCAGAGTTGCCTTACCCTTATTTTGTGTCAGTGACATGTAAAAAATATTTCAGCTCTCTTACGAGCTACACCGAAAATTTAAAAAGTGAAAAATAATATTTTTGTCTTTTGAAAATAAATATGAAAAAATTTAAAAAAAAAAATAAAAATTCTGATAAAATACGGTCACGAACGAAAAAATTGACAAAAATGGGTAAACACTAAAAAAAGAACAAAAAAAAAAAATAAGTACTGAAGGTAAATATCCAAAAAAGTTCTAAACCGGTAATTCTCGTCATCAAATTGAGAAATCGAAGCAAATCTCAGAAAAAGAAAGAAATGGAAAACGAGGAATAAATCCGTGAAAATGTAATGAACAAATAAAATACATATATAAAATATCGTCAGTTGCTCTCATAAAAAAAAATACTCGGTTGCTGCATCTAGCATGTCAATAGATTAGTGCAAACGAATCTACTCACGTTTCATATTTTTACTATATTTTATTTATATTCATTATTAACTTAATATCTATCACTTAACTCTAAAGAAAAAAAAAACAACAAAAAAAAATCGCAATAACATGTAACTCCAGTTTAAACTTAACCACCATGTAAGTGGCTCCCTCCCTCTGTTTTTTTTTCTCTTTGCTGCATCTAGCATGTCAATAGGTTTGTGCTTAAACCGCTTGAGAATCGTAAGGTAAATCAAAGCAAATGCCCTGAAGTAGGCAACACAAAAATATAATAAGAGATTTATAATCGCAAAAAAAATTGTGGTGGTTCATGCTATTGCAAAAATTGTTCTTGGACAAAAATTGTTATTATTTAATATTTGTCAAATACATTGTATATACAAATATAACAAGGCTTGGAAGACACCTTTCAGTTGCTTGCTGGCCCTTATTGTGCGAGTACTGCTCCACCACGCTTATATATGCGGGCATAGGTCGAAATTTCAAAATGCCATAACTTCGTCAACACTCAACCTATTTTAAAAAGCGAGGGCGTTTTGATCATAGTTTTGCCCCTAAATCAATCATACATTTTAATCCCAGATTCATCCACAAAAGTACTACGCGTCACGGAAGCTTAAAGCTTACGGTTTACGTCAACAAATTATTGTTGCTTCAACGCTCAACCTTGCGTTTACAGCCAGCGCAATAGCAAAGCGATGAGCAGCTTTTAGTAATAATGTTAACAGACCCATCTGAGCACAACAGTTTGGCTAAAAAAGTCGTATGCTTACATGGACGCTATTTACAGAAAACTTTGTGTGGCACACGCAATGTCAGAAATTGTAGAGGGGGAATGATGAGCCATATTCTAAATTTGCTGATTAAAGTAATGGATAAATAAAGCAGACTGATTTACATGTTCATCAATCTCAATGTTCACCTCAATTCAAATCCGGTCAGACACCCTGATTTAAGAGCATAAAATTAAGGTATATTTGCTAATTTTTATTCAACAATTATAGCTTGAACAGTATAAAACCAACACGGATGTGCAGAAAATAAGTTTTGATATGAGAGTCGCTAATTTAGTCATATAATTTTCAAAAGCTTACGTATATTGGTTATACTTTTGATTCTTTAATACTTTTATAAAATGCGTAACAAAATGTTTTATAACATTAAGCAGTTATTTTGTATTGTAACTTTTTGTCGATATGTCTACATGGAAATGTTATAATCTTATTCACTGAATCTCTTCAGCTATTGTCAATGTTATCAACCTAAAATTTAAAAATATTTTAAAATTCTTGTCTGCTTGCTAGCATCTTACAGTTAATATAGTTTAATTACAAAATTTGACGGAAAAGTTAGATGCCAATTCTTGCGACCTTGGACAAAATTTTCTAAAATCTCTCAACTCTTCAGCATGTCTCGAAATGTCTTATATATAAGAAAAGTTTTGTATAAATCATTAATGTATGTAGTATAATTAAATATACTTTTGTATATATTGTGTGTAAATGTGTTAATATTGAATTGAACGTTCCTCCTCTTAAGTTGATTAGGTACGATTTTATTCATGCATTCATATGTAAGTGCCTAAAATTGACTTTCTTCATGGGTTGTTGTTTTAGTCTTCCTGGTTTCGTTTTCACCGTTTATGTTTTCGTGAGAAATGCTCGTTATTACCGATTTGATGACGACCGAGCTTGTGCTAGTTTCTGTCGTGTTACTAAAAATGAGAATTTAATGAATTAAATTAGGAACTTTTATAGTAAATTCATAATTATACACACCTTTTTGACGCCAAATCCAATAAATTCGGAATATCAATATTAGGGATGTCTTTCATGTTGACGCTGGTAGTGGTTTGATTTTTTTGCGTGCTAAGCACTGATAAACGACCTAACAAGGAATATAGGCAGAATGTTATTATAATTTTCAATCAAATTCCATTATGCATGCAAGAGGCGGTCAATTGTGGTGTGTCCCTAAAACTGCTATTATTAAATTAATGTTACAATGGTCTTGATTTTTACTGCCGTAAACCTAAAAACAAAGGTAAATAAGAAGATCAATTTTTTTGTGCAAAAATTATCGTACAAAAATAGGATATTTAAGTTACTTTTACAGTGACAAACACATTGTAGGATGCACCCAAAGTGTGGTGTAATATGGAGGTTTATCCGATGACTTGATGTACACAAAATAATTAAATCAAAGCCATTTTTACTTACCGACAGTTTCTTCTGTAGTGGTTGAACAAAGTGTTGTAGTAGTCGTATTTAAGTGATCGCGCACAGAGTCGACAGTGATGTCACCTATAGAACTTGTGATGGTCTCGTTGGCGCGATTAGGTGAACTACCGATATTTATGCCATTTGTAAGCGGGAGGGTATGTTCTGTCGGCATTGCGCGCTGCTTAGCAATTGGTGGCTCAAGTATGCTTGCACCAGTATTATTTTCGGCACCATCATCAATTGCATCGACTTCCTTATGGCTAATATCGTCATCATTGGCTAGCATTGTACATTCATTGTCTTCGTTCCCGAGAGGTTCGACCTTAACAACGCCCATTGGTTGTACAACTGTCGAGGTGGCCAACGCTATTCGTTGCAACTCTGAAGACGACATCATATATAATGCCTCTCCGTTATTAGTAAAGCAAAGCGATGAAATCCCACTAAGAGAAAAAAAATATAAAACATATATGAGCACAAAAATCTAGTTTAAAACATATTTGACACTAACTTTATGTCCTCGCGCCTGACCGCAGCTGCATTTAATTGTCGTTTTAACTCTGGAACTGATAAAACCATGATGTCTCCCATATTGGTCAAACAAATTAATGCCATCTCATGATACATTTCAACACCGGTCGCTGCCGTCCCTACGCTAGTATTGGCCACTCCATCAAGACCTTCGTGAGTGCGTGTTAATTTCGTCGGGCTGTTAGCATTAAGACTTTGCAAAATTTCGTGTGGGACGCGACAGCTAAACGATCCAAAATGTATACGACGTATACGGGCGCCTTCGTTAGCCGTTAGCTTGTATTTGTTGATTGGCTTTAATTGTGGAAGCGAAAAAACCTTAAATTGTTCCTCGGACGCAATAAGAACACGATGGGGTGGTGTGCCGTTCTCGCCATAGCTGAACTGGTCAACAGGGCAGCCGGTTTGGTCAAAAATGGAAATGCCTACGACAGGAGCGCGATGCTTTAGCTGAATTTCCTTGGCCAGTTGCGCAGATATGCGACGCGGTGGCTGCAGCGATGCGTTGCCACTGGCAGGTGGTCCTATTGTAGCTGCAGTTTGTGCTGGTGGTAAATGTAAAAGGAACACAGATACGGTGCTCGCGTTTGTAGCCGACCATAAAGTAGGTGAAGTAATATTAACTGCAATGGAAATAAATAATACTATATCCAAGACTTAAGAGAGTGTCATTATACACACCATTGGTAATATAGGTTTTAGCAAAGACTAAGCATCGCACCATAGACCCCATGCCATCGTCAGTGCAGCGCGCCTCTATTTGTCTCTCAACAGGACGAGCTTCCAACTATATGATTACACTTTAAATACGATTTTTAGAAAAATTTGAATTTTGGGACTTACAGTAGTTGGCACCTGATTACTTGGATTGTTGCGAGTAGACCTTCCCTTGCGCAACTTACGGAAGGATTCCCGAAGCGATTTCTTAAACGATTTGCGCCGCGAAAGCTGTTCGCCCGCGCCGGTCAAGTCGTTTGGATTTAAAGTGCAACGGTGGAAAACTGGCACAAAGTTTTTAAAATCAAATAACACTAAACCGTGCGCTGTACCACCGGAGACTAGGCCCCAGTTGGCTTCTAGTGCTAGACATGTGATACTAGCTGGTGGAAGAACTTGTAGAACGCCACTAATGTTGACACCATTCTCACAAATTGGCTCAGCATCTTCTTCTAATAAATTGGGACGCACGTTAAGCTGGTCATGTCCTTTCCATACAAAGCCATCACGATCGCTAACCAAGTTCATAGAACTAAACTTCAGCACGCCGCGCTCTACTTCATCTCCTTCAAAATCGGCTATGACAATTTGACCAGCGGTGCCACCCACAATTAATTGACCCGTTTTTGGACACAGTGCAATTTTTTTTACAGCTAATCGAGGGTCATCGGAATAGGGATCAAATAATCCTGATTTACGAAATGGTGGCTCGCTATCGTCAAGTTGTTCATTGCTGTCATTGGCTGCTGTATCATCCTGGTTCTCATGTCCAAATATGTTTGCTGTTGTAAAGTTATATATCGGCTTCAAGATCACCCCAGAACATTCCCAGAACTTAACGGAACCGTCTTCGTGACCAGTTAAGAGTATCTCATACTCCTTCGTTGTATCGGTTTCATCAGACTGTTTCATGTCCTCAGGTAACTCACCACCTGTTATTGGCCAGTCAATATTACTGTAGTCAATGTCCTGTTCATCGCCAGAACGTAAAATACGCCTATATACCGTCTGGGTGACTTGCGAAGCAAGGTAATTACACGTCACGGCCGATGCATGCACCGAGTGCAGATAAGGCGCCTTAACTGCTGAAACTATTGAATCAGTAAGATCGTAAGCGCACAGCTCTTCCTCAAGTAATACAACAAGCATCTGTAGAGCCTCGTTATCTTCCTTGTATGTGACAAAGAAATCAATGACTTTGGACGTAAAATCTAGGCAGACTTTTTGCCCATCGCTGCCATGTACCGAAACGCAGTTGTGATCACCATAGGCTGAACGAGGCATACCTCCAGAGAAAACGATTACATCATGCTCCCTGGAATTAAAAATAAGGTTACAAGCTGTTGGCTTCATATAAACAAATATATTACCCCCGTTTTCCCTTGTAAAGCCGATTTATGCTCTTGCATGGATCTGGCCCATAAGGAACATAGTTGACATTTTTGGGTGGCTCCCCGCTTGCGATAATCCAGTTAGCATATGAGCCGTCTGCGTGGTACCAATTAAATTGCGTTCCTGTAGCATTTACATATAGCCCCACACTTTGACCATGACCGGGTGCAATATAGGCACGTTCAACAGCTGACGTATCTAAATCCCATAATACGCAGAGTCCTCGATTGTAAGCAATAAGTAGCTTGTTAAGTGCCTGTGGCAGCTGACGTATTGACTCAATAGCGCCTGGATTGAGCTTGTAGGTCGATGGCACTTGTTCCAAAACAACATCGTGGTAAATAACAGGTTCACGTATTGTGAATGATTTCAAATCGAACTGATATATATTGCCACCTTCGGTGCCTATCCATACAAGATCTTTATTTAGTGAACAGCATAGCGACGAAACTTTTTTCAGTTTCCCATCAAACGGAAGTGTTTTGATTGGCACAAGCGTTGTACCCACAGGTTCCCATAAAATGAGTTGATTGGCTGCCGTCAACGAGAGGATACGGCCGGTACCATATACCCATTCAAGCAGTTGAACATTAAGTTCGGATGCTAAGTTATTTACTAAAGTATGCTGGGCATATAGTTCTACGCCTGGCTGCCCAAAAATTTTTATTGCTCCAGTTAGTGTACCAATGGCCATAAGATTCGAAACTGGATCATACGCCAGAGCTGAAGGTTTGTGTGGAAAACCATGCTGTGCGGTCTGAAAATGGACAACATATTAACTGTTACAAAATACGTTAACATTTTCAAGTAAATAAATCGATTAAATATCTTATATTTTTAATTTTCGTTCGTATAAATAACTTAAGAGACCTTCACAATTTTAAATTTCGTTCAGAGTTATTTGTCCACACAATATAGGCCATTTCATAGTGGTTGGTGACTAATGTTGATAAGATTGTAAGTTACTATACGATTAGATAAACTTTACAACATAATCAAAAATAGCGATTCTTATGTTTTAAGACAATTTTGAATTGTTGAAGACTATCAATACAATCGACACGACGTCGATACCGATTTTTAACTTAATGTTAAAAACTATCACTAATTGCAGCGTGGACATTAAATTTGACTTTTTGATTAATTAAATTTGTAATCTAGAGATTAAAAAGCAACATATTTTATGCTGAGAGCAATATTATACACATCTTAAGAAAAATATAAAATATTTATGTGGTTTCGACCCCATTACAAGTGCACCATATTACACAATTACGGTGACTGTATTCTGAAATCTTATCAGTTCGAAATAGTACGCCTATCAGTAACTAAGCCCCACACATTTTCCCGTTTATGTACAAAACATTCGTATATGTTTCGCCCAACCCGTTTGCTCATTTTGTACATAAAACAAACCCAATTTATCTTATCTACCTTGTAGCAGTGGTGTACACTTGCGTCTACTTTTTGGCCAGGCTGTGCCATGTATACAAAATTATTATTTTGGGTTGATGACTGTTTGGCATGCATTCTAGTAAAATATTTATGAAAAATTATTAATATTATTACTTTATGTTGTTACTGATCAGGGCGTGAGGATACGATTATGGCTCTCCATTCTTAAAGAACTTCATTATTTTAAACAATATGCATAAGCAGCTGTAACTAGGGCGAATATTATGGGCACGTCAATGTTTTTCAAGATGATTCACACATTTACATAAATATGTTTGGGTACATTTAGCATTTTATGTTTATCTTTGATAAAGAAACCCAATAATTCTATGAATTCTGTGTAAGGTCGTGTCGACTTGCTCAATAATAGACTTTCCTTGTTAAGCTAGATTCCGATTGTTATAAATATATAAATTCATATATCAAATATACTTTCGGGAGATAAAATTTCGAATTTTAAACCACGCTGTTAAGCCTAGAAAAAGTATTTTTCTGATCTGTATTTAAAAAACCGTTAGTCTGTAACTTATAAATATGTATTGATATGAGATTTACACATTTATTTACACATAATACGTAACACGTATGTTTGTACTGCTTAAATACTGTTACAAAACAGAAACGACGCAAGGTGACGCACTATAGGTGATGTCATTGAATTAATTGTCGTAGTCAACTACAAGTGAATGATGGCATTGATCGGCACGTGCAATTGTCAGCATTTTCATAAATTGCATTTTTGAACCATTTTCCTTAAGAACAGCAAAAAATTTCAGGTTACCAACTGTTAAATAATATAATAATAATATTAATATAATATAATAATAATATTAATATAATATAATAATAATATTAATATAATATAATATGTATTAATAATCCTACCTTAGATAATTGGATGTTTCTATACTTTTTATAAGCATATACAAAATGTCTTACAAAACTAGAGTATAGTCTGCTAAATATGAAGTATTGCAAACAATTAAATAACAGAAGTATATTTAAAATTAATCTTATTTATACTATGGAAATTACTCCTGAAAACTTTACATTCAGTTATGACCAATTTTTCAACATAATGATTTTACAAATGCATATGCAATTCATATTGAATTTCTTAATTTATTTTTCAATGTACGAAAAAATAGCACAGAATTATTAGGCTGTGAAGCGAATAAAAAAACAAACGACATAGGCACTCAAGCATGGCACGTGCACATACAATTTGTGGGCGTTGTTACATGGGTTTAAGAAGGAATTGAGAATATGCATTAATAAATGCAAGGCCCAATGTAATAATCTATACTAGTTACCTGCAAAAGAAATCAATAACGTTCGGAAACTTATAATTTGCAAGTTAAAAAGTATGGTGTAATCAAAATATAAAATAAACATGGGCGATGTTTAAATATTTTAATATGCTACAAACCTTACGATACGCGAAGAGCTCCTTTTGTAGTCGCTGTCGTTCAGCTGTTGGCTGTTGGCCCTTTCCACGTATAAACTTTAACATTGTTGCAATCACTATAAACTTCCAAATTGAAGAGTCTGAAAAATAATCATTAAATTAAGTGAGTAAAAGGATACTGTAACAGTAAATATAACAAAAATCAAGAATGCATTTAAAATTAACCAAAGCTTTTAATATTGCATTAAATTGTGTACCTAGACAATCTATGTATGTACATAATTATAAACATACAAGCCAAATAGCAAAAGAAAATGGTACCAGTGATCGCAACATGACCTCGACTTACCAAACTTGTTAAACAAGTTGTGTTAAGATTTAAAACATATGCAGGGTACTTTTTGTAGGCGTACAAGAGCTACTTTTAGATATTTCTGTTCATTCGATTGTGTGTATATATATTTGGTTATATTACTAAGATGCAAATCTATATCTTTTAATTAGGTCATTTTAATTTCGTCTAAAATCAAAATAAGAATATGATATTGAATTTGAGGACTACAAGCAAAATATTTTTTTGTATTTATAAATGCATTATGAATGTAAAAATATATAAGCGGTTGTTGAACATATTTACGAGACTTTACTGCGACACTTTTAAAATCATTCAATAAAAAATGTTAATGAACTCGCTATGCAGCCCAGCCGACGAATAAACGAAAACTTCTTAGTATTAAATATACATAAATATGTATGTATGAATGCATGCATATAAGAGTATTAGTTTGCTACTATCCAGCTTACTTAGTGTGCGTGAGAGGGAGGCATCACGCATATGAACACACACTATCTACAAGCTATGTTGTTATGATGCCATTTGTTAGGCGACGCCCGAATATTATTTTCATTTAATTGCTCTCCGAATTTTTTAGCAAATTGATCGTGAATACATAATTTAAAACACTTGACAATTTAAGCATACAAACGTAGAAAATTATATTGCACGATATTTAAAGTCGTTTTATTGAAAAACAGAGGACGTACACAATATTCAAGAAAATTGTCAGAATGCCAGTGCGTAAGAGAACACACGCACACATGCACATAAGTGTGTATGTACACAAAAGTATCTATATGAGCGAGTGTATTTTATGGTACGCCGCCTCGGCTGAGTCATAGATATGCAGGTATAAAATGTATGTCAACAATCTTTTTCAAAATTCCATTGTTCACATATATTAACGTAAATAAAAATATGTACATATATATTTCGTACTTTTCTTATTATTGCGCCTGTGTTATGGTCGTTAGCACTAATACATTTGCAGTTGCGCGGTGAGGGCCAAAGCAATGCGCTTTCATGTATTTTTCACACTTGTTGGAGCCTGTGCGCTTGCGAACTGACTGAAAAAGGTGGTTGATTGCACTTTTACTTCAAGTAATCTGCAAGCGGAACGATCTGCTTAGCAATTATTTAAAGAGTTGCGGACGGGTCTTTCTTTAATTCCTGCGCTTAGAAAAATAATATGCGACGCGCTCATGCCGAATTTTTTTTTCAACTGTATCGGCATCGAGAAGAAATATAAAATATCGATGTCTTCCCCACAACAAAATATATGTCGATACTTGCGCAAGTATGTATCGATGAATTTACAAATATATCAATGCCGGTAGGCATAAATTGGATGGAACATTATTTGAGAACAGTACTTTACATATCGCTTTTTCAGTAAAATAATCATAGTCAAGTTAAACGAATTTAACATAATCATATTAACAATTAAATATTATATTTGTGAACTCTTTCATGTTAGTAACAATTAAATTGGATTTAGTTCAATTTGCCTAGTTCAGTGAGGAGTTATTTTTTGTTCACTGAGTGAACTTTACTCATACAAGAACAACATAGAACACACTTGTTTAAAAGAAAAGAAACACTAAAATGGCGAGGCGGTTGGGGCCAATTGATAAGTTGGGATCTGCGAAAAAGCCTAAATTAGATATTAGTGTAAGCCGTGGGCAGTTCAGCTCAGCCACTTCTAATATTGTGGATTTCTGGGCGAATGACGATGACGAAGTTGTGTTGTTAGCTACTCAAATAGCAGAGGAAAATCAGCGGCAAACTGATGGCTTGGAATTTACATTCAGTGCATTTGCGCCTCACACTCATGGAACTACGAGCACACAACGTATATTTCAAGATGAGATGCTAAATATGAATATGGAAGAAATATTTGGTACTGATGAAACCTTTATTTTTCTACCCGATGATGGACGAGAGCAAAATAAACCAACTTATGATGAATTTGAAACTGGAACTACAAGCAAATTTAATGCAGGTTCTTTAATTGCGGCAACGACAACTAGGCGCCAAGTGGCGCAGGAGCGACAACTCAAATTTCTAATGGATCGTGTCGATGTGCTCAAGAAGGAGAATGAAAAATTGCTCAGAGACCTTATAGAAAGCAATAATCAAGCGGGAGGAAATGAAGGCGAGGTGAGTGGCATTGCATAAATTTCAACTATTACTAATAAATTTGTCTATAGGTCAGCCTACTCCGCAACGAACTCCGACAAGCACGTAAACTGCTCCAAGCTAGCAAGATGGAAAAGCTTGCAATAGCTGAAGAAGGGGAAAAGGACTGCAATAAGAAAATGGCTGAAGTATTTAAACAAGTAACAGCCAAAAACGCAGAGTTGAATTTCACAAATGTAGAGTTTTCAGATCTTAAAATTCGAAACGCAAACAGCAATGAAAGGTGTACATTTAAAGATAACAAACTAATCGTCGCCGATACTGACGAATGTCGTAATTTGCTTCGCATAGAAGATTTATGTATCGTAAGCCCTTCGACGAATCAGTTTTCCACCAAAGCACACTATGATTACGCCAAAAATGCACGTGGGCAAAAGAAACAGCGCACTTTTTTTGAGATGGAACTTGAGCAACTTCTTCTATATTATGCACAATGGCATTCCAAGCCCAGCACGTTTAAAACGATCACAGGTCGCATAATAGAATCAGTCTGCAGAGTCTTTACAGAATTTTTGGCCTATACCCAAAACTTAGAGTTACCACAAAACTATATGCTGTATCCCTATCATCGTTTCGACCTACAATCAGATCACAGCACTTACATGCGATATTCATTAATTCAACCAGGCGCCTTATACAACCCAGAGCAAGCCGTCCCATTACGTCGCTATGTTGGCACATTGGCTCAAATTTGTCGAGAACAGAGCAGCATATCACATACATTGCTTCAAAAAAAGAATGGTAAATACTGGGTAATGCAAATAGTAATCGAGGCGATAACTAAAATTAGTTACTCCTCCGAGGTATGCGAGCATTTTGGTGTCCTAGAGGCCACTGCTGCACTCCTACACAGCTTGCTGGGTCACGTAAACCCAGTGGTGTTGTCAACATCCGGACCTCAACTGGAATTGCTTTTTGATTTATTAAAACAGTTGGTCTTTACTCGTCCAAGCCCCTGGGTTTTTCGTGAACTCAGTGCATGCATGTTATTATGCTCACGTCAAGTTCGGCTTATGGCAGCAATGTGTGTTAATAGTCCAAGTAATTACTTTATATCTGATCGCGTTCGTTCGGTTTATCGGTTTGGGTCGAAATCGTGTTTAATACAGGTATATGCGGGACTCATCGAGCTATGCTTTTGTAGCGAACTGCCTCTACAAC
Source organism: Drosophila paracracens (assembly GCA_035044025.1). NCBI lineage: Eukaryota > Metazoa > Arthropoda > Insecta > Diptera > Drosophilidae > Drosophila > Drosophila paracracens. The sequence goes on from JAWNMN010000396.1 coordinate 13,753, forward strand.
CAAGTCATTTTAAACTCTTGCTATCGATATGCTCAAATCATGTGCGATTCGTATACAGCTGTTTCACAGCCACTCCTGAATTCATAATGAGAATGCTTTCATTTCCATCCCTAACTGATGAGAAAGAGGAAAATGAGAAAATGCACTCAAAAGTTGACAGCTTACACTCTGGTGTAACGCTTACCAATTACAAATCCGCAATTAGTGTTAATGCTTCCGCTATTGCCTCAGCGAGCATATCAAAGTTCTCCTTAATACCAATGCAGGACCCAGTGTCGCACGAAGTTGGTTGCGAATGCTATGTCAAGCTTTGTCTAAGTGTTGTGACGATCGTTTTTCAAATGATGTTCCAATGGGTGCTCCAAGATAACAAAACAGGTATGTGAATGGACAAGACAATAAAGGTACTAAACGAAACACATTTTTTCTTAGACATTTCACAAGTTGGGGAAATCTCACAGATTGCCGTACATTTACTTACACTTATTTTTCGTGAATATTACGTATCATGCCTTTTTCGGGATTCTGAAGAAACAACAAAACATTATATATTTCTACTATGCAATTGGTGGATGGAACACGCGCGGATTTTGAGTTTCGAAGATAAACATTGTAAGTACCGCCGATGCTCGCATGAAAAATCAGACGACACATTTAAATTTGTATATTTTTAGTACGGTTTTTAAGACAACTGCAAAACATGCAGTTTATGTTAAGGCCTTTGCACAAAGAAGCAAATCCAAGCAATCCAATTAATGACTTGGCTGAATGGACACGTATTGTGTGTAATGCTGATGGGAATATACCAGAATATGTTCGAGCAGCTGTCTCAATTAGTTCTGAAACTCTATTAGCTTGTAATTCAAATGACTTTTTCAATGGCTTGAAAAGGATTGCTTATAATTTTGAATAAACATAATAATAATTTTGTCCATAAAAATGTAAATACTTATTTATTATTTTCGTTTATAAGAATTTGTTCGATATAAAATATTTTAATATGTAGAATTTACTTATAGTTTTTAGGGGGAAATACAATTAGGAAATATTTAAACATCTATTTGCTTGTAGATATTTTTATAAAAAATTAAGTAGTTTTTAAATAAATATATATATATAAAAGATACATTTTTTGTAGTATATGGTGTAAACAATCACAGCTTAAGCGACAAAATATGATAAGATGGTAGTGCAAATTAGTGTTTATATATTTTTAATGATTTTCGCTTGGTATTGTGATCAAATTGCCTTTTCGAACTTTGAACTTAACAAAACATTTAAATTAATACATATTTAAAGGCAAAACCATGTAAATTTCAGCAGTATACGATATTACGAATCAATAAATATATTCTTCATATTATAAGCAAATGATTTATGGAAATAAATATAAGTGTTCTAATACGTTTTGTTTATTTTTCTTATAAAAACTTATTTAAAATAATCCGACACGCTAGACATGTAAAAATGTGTAAACAAATTTTATGGATGAATAAAAGATTTTTTTTTTTTGTAAATCTTGATCGTTCAAGTTACCATTTCAGCGGCGTAGTCTTATTTTGATAGGCATTCGCTCTGTAAGCAGACATTTTTAATTAATTACATTTTAATTTAAAATTTGGCAGAAACTTACCGTACAACACCTTGTGTTTGTGCTGATGTAAGTGTGATAAGCGGTGTAAGACGTTCCACGAAACGCTCATAGTTACGTTCCAGTTCACGTTGATAATCTTTTTGATCCGACATTATTAGATTCCTATTCTTCTTTAAAGCATCCGCACAACGTTTCGAAAATTCACGGAAACACAATCGTAATTTATTTTGATGTTTCGTAGGTATGGTCGTGCCGTCCGATAAGTTTGAAAGAAATACGCTAGCCATTTCCATTGGACCTTGGTTAACGGTGGTACCAATGCAGCCCTGTAATACCATTTGTAATATTTTTGGGTCAGCTGGCTCTTGATTTGTAGCCGCTGCCAATTCCAATGTCTTCTTCTGGATGTCTTCTGTTATCAACAAAATATGTAAAGATATTATATTTTATTATAGTATTTAATGGTTACTGTTTCTACTGCCTTTTATAAATTGATGTCCCTCTGATAATTCTTATTTTTTCTTATCCTTCCTAGATAAATAATTGTGTTTACAATTCAATAAATTCTATTTCTTGTTTTGAGTTTATAGCAGTACCAGTTATATGATTTTATGATTTTGTATGATTATTATTTGAGGTACATTCTCATTGGAAAATATAATTTAAAAAAGGCGTATTATCTAGCTTAAACATGTAAATATAGACAAATAAATTACGAACCAATTGCCACTTCAATCGGCTCCAATTGAAATTGTGCTCTGCTGATTACTTGGATACGAGTTTTAACATAAGGAAAGTAGTTGGCCGTTGTTAATATAGTTTTTCGTTTACATTGCTCATGTAATTCTCCATGAGCTTTTCCACTTTTAGTAAAAGGTGTTGCAAAAATAAACCGCTCTAGTGGAAAAAGATTAATGGTAAATTATTGAAACTTTTTTATAGTTGAGCTTTTTGGAATTACTTACTAATATTAAAATTTCGTTCAAAATAGGTCTCTCGATGACGCATTTCATAGGTTTCGAAGAAAGGTTCGACATAAGTGATTTGTATATAAGCTTTTTCTGGATCTAACGTGTTTGGGTCGAAATTATTAGAATCCTTAATTATGTGTACAGAATCAGGACCAAACCTATCCGCATAAAAGTTCTAAATGCAAATATATTATAAAATGAATACAACATTTTTATTATGAGACTATGTAACTACCTGGAGTCGACTAAATATCTCTGGCAACTTTGTCAATGTAGGCTCTTTGTAAATGAATTCTTGTTGATCAAGGTCTCCAAACTTAGCACCATAGAAACCAACTCGAAAATACGTTCCAAATACCCGCTTACCCTATAAAAAAGATAGAATAACAAATGTTAAGTATCAAATTGATTGAAGGATCTTTACGGAGTGTTGACAGTCTTGACATACCGCCGACATTTTAGTAATTTTATTTTACCTGTAGTTGGGCAATTCGATTAAATGCTTCCTGCAGTTTACCATGAACTTTGCCGAGCTTATGAAACTCGCGGTTTGCTTCGCAAATAGGAGTTAGTATTTTGTAGACTTCATTCATAGCTTCATACATGCCAGCAACTTGGAAAGAATTAGAAGCCTCTTCGAGCAATGCCTTTAACCCCGTCTCAGTGAAGTGATTTCCCAAGCAAATGCCATCTTCCCCTGGACTAAGAACATCATCCGATACAGCAGACTCCATGAATGTGTTTGGTGAAATGCGCTGAAAACTAACCGCACCGACAGGCAAATGTGTTTGTGATTCGAGCATACTTAAATATTCAGAAACTAACGCGGCAGCATGTACATAGCACATGGCCGCCTCAGTGTGGTTTGCTCGTTCACGGTGCTTTTTAGCCATGTTTTCCAACCATGTTAACCTTAAGTCTGGGTTGTTTTGGTATCCCTTGGCTATACGATTCATTAGGTCAAGCAACATTTCTGGATCCTCCTGGTATTCTTTCATTTTCACTGTGTCTGAGAGGATCATGTGTAGATTGAAAAGTAAATCTTGGACTTGTTCTGGGAAGGAAGTTTCCTGTAAATCCGCATCAGACTCGGCGTACACTAAAATGGTTTTTAACGCACGACGAAGTGACTGTTCGCTGAAAGACGCACTAGTGCCAACCAGAGAGCTTAGTGACATGGTCACCTGCATTTTAACGCGTGCAAAATTCTAAAGTGGGAGAGACCGCAAATAGATTTATCTATAATATTAGTGAAAAAATAAACTTATACTTACATTTCCAATTTCAAAATTTTGTCTCATTAGTAAGTATAGCGATGCCGCCGCTTGTGAACGAATGCCTGGTAATTGTGATGCGCAATGCTTTAATAGCAAGAGGCATAAATCTGCACAGATGTCTGTTTCTTCATCAAACAAAAGATTTGGAAACTTAAAGATCAGTGCACGTTGGGAAGCAAACAAGTTTTGTAAAGCCAGTGTCGACTGATTACGGGATAAACTGTGCAATAAAACTTTTAGTACAGTCCCTAATAGATTGTGATGTAGATTCGTGGCCACATGCACTATTATTTCCAAAGAATCAAGTATTATCAGCGCAATTTCTGTTGAAAGTGAGCCCTCAATAAAATGACATAGTTCAAGTTCTGGCTCATTTCTAGTAACTGTGTCACTGTACTGTGATCGGTATGGCATCTGATCCTTACGCCAACGAAGTTTCTCCGTTGAGTTACGATCTTTGCGACGGTTAATGAGATCATAACGTGCCGAATTTGTTCCTCTAATGCATTCTTCTAATTTTTCTTTGACATCAGTTGGTCCTGTCTTACGGAAACTATGAGTGTTAGCCCGCTTTATTGTGGGCAACCGCTTTTGACCCGAATACTCAAACGCCTTTAGGCATGTGTTCAGTACTTGCAGCATTTGGTGCACGCGATGAGTACTCAAACCGAGTAGCCAACGGTAAAGGATAGTGCGCTCCAAATTTTTCAGCACCCATAGGAAGCAAGCGAGCAAATGGCGCGTATTCTCGGCGCTTAACGGTATCTTGTTTTTTGATTGATCCGTCATATAAGAATATACGCGACTACCAGATATGGCAAATGCTACCTCTGGACTTATAGTCGCCGTGGTTATGGTCTGGTTAGGGCCTTGATAATCTTCAAGTTGACCCATCTGATGCAAACGGTCATGATCCTGAGTGTCTGATAAAAATTGATGTAATTGTGAAAAGGTATCCATGACTATTGAGAGCAGCGGTAAATAAAGTGAAGCTACTCGCGAACGTACTTCCATATCGTACCGCGAGTCATGTGAAGCTAAAAGGTTGCGCATGCAGTTTATTGCTTTTCCATGCAGTTGTGGATTGGGAACTTCGACGCCAGTGGCCAAATCACCTAGCACAAGACCAACCAGAAAGTGTTGCTGACGAAATTCTGTGCTAAGGTCAGCATGCAAGGCGCGCTCAATCGAGCCCTGAGTAAGTAAAATAATATTCGTTAATTCAATAATTAAAGTAGAACATCTGTAATACGTACATATGAAGCTTGACTCGTGTTAGATGTGGTGCTTGGAGTTGGGCTGCAAGGTGCTGAGATAGTCGTGTAGGAAGTACCGAAGGGTAAATTTAACGCAACAAAATGTTCATGACTGCATACGATTCGATTGAAGTCTATTTTATAGTTCATTAAATCAGGTGAGGAAGCACTTTTTGACATAATAGCCTTTGAATAAATTTTAATTAGGCTAAAGACGAATCCGCGATCCATAATGCTCAGTAGATCAAAAATTAAAAAACTTAAGCTTGCGTTAAGTGACCGAGCTAATCTGCACTCTGTTGTATGATACTCCACTATTTTGTTGGTTACAACCGTGACAAGCGTGGCTATGTCTTCAATGAATTGGTGTGGAAACCGAGTCTTACGAGGTGCATTTAGGGTACCCGAATTATCCAAGTGCTCTATCATCGATTTAATAATTAGCTCAAATAGAAACCAGGAATTGCTCATGGCAAAATCTGCTACTTTGCCACTAGCCAGTGTATATTGCAAGGCGAGCTCTTCGTGTAAGTAGCGTAAATGACTGGAGTTAACGTCCATTCCGCCAGTTGAATGTTGTCCATTATCAAGTTCTAAAAGTAGGTTTACTTAATAGGTGTATATACTCCTTTTTTTTTATCTTACCATTGCTTGTAATATAACCGTAAATGTCATATGCTTCAATTGAGTGAATTTCATTGGTACTGGTGCGACGTACACAGCGCTTAATTGCCAATGGATGTGGTATTTTGCATTGAAACTGCACGTAAGTGGAAAATAAACTTTGTCGTCCATACTGATCTATATCGCTTAAAATTGATAAATGCGCTGAGACCAAGCAAAGCACCTCAAACACAGTCGATCCCAACGACATTGTCTGGCTTCCAACTATATTTGTAGTTACCAATAACTCGATTAGCTTGTCCAAAACAAGAGGTAGATGTCTAACCAATGATTCACGATTGGCATTCTCTATATCCAGCAGACATCTTTTTAACTCGGCTTCCATATTACACTCGCCTATGTGGGAGGGAATGTTGCGGGTATCTAAGTACTCACAAATTAGAAAAAAACGATCAAGGTGTGCATCCAAAGTGTGAACTGAAGTCACAGCATCTACATTGATAGAAAATACGGCACGGTGATTGTCCAACCACTTAATCCCAGGGAGATGAACGTTCGGTGGTATGAACGAGTAGTTCTCCGGTGGGGATTCCAGCATAACAGGCAGATTGAATTCACCAACTTTAAGTTTGCCATCCTCTAGAAGTGGTAACCAGGTGTAGCCGATGGGAGTTTCCACCGAAACCTGCATCTCGTGGGGTTTTTTTTGGCACGATACATGATAAATGGTAAATAATAAATGATGGTGCTGTTTGATAGAAGCAGGGAGAGCAATCTTAATCTCGTCATAGAATGACGGACACTTGTTATGGTAATTGACAGATGTAAATGCTTCCGATGCATATTCTGGACACGAAGATTTACCAAAAATTGAATTGACTGCATCTTTAGGGGTCTCTCCTGTAATATTTATTCAAAAGTTAATATTAAATTCTATATTGCTTTCAATGATTGCCTTACCTGCCATCAGCTGCACACGAATGGCAATGTTACGCGCCGAGCCAGCGCGTGAGGAAAAATTCAACTCTTTGGGGGAGACAAAAAGTAAATTGCGATAGCTATAGTGGGAGCTAAAAATGGGTTGCGATGGAAGCTCTAATATTTCTTTGACAGGGCGCGTAATCTCTCCTAAGTACGGCGCGATTCTGGTCAATTCTGGTGTTAACGAGTTCATAACATCTTCAGCACACGGCGATATTTCCAATTTTATAGATCCCGGAATGCATTTATATTTTTTCAAAACTGTACTTGGACGCTTAAGTTCAGGCAAAAATTTATATAAGTCTTCGTCTTTCATTTTGTCTGCCTCTTGTTTAAAGAAACTTGGCACAGTTAAAGTTGTAGGACGAAAACTTTCAACAACGTTGGCAAAGTCATCCGGCGACCAAGACCGTCGTTTTTCTTTGCGCTCCAGAGAGCCCCGTCTTGTCAGTGTTCCGCTCATATCATTAGCTTTTCTGCGTAGTTGATCAAAACTGCTGGTCGAAGACTTGCGATCTAAGCTATTTGAACTTGCAGCAGACCCCAAGGTGGCACTACCAATACTGCCCGATGAATCTCTCTCGCCAGCGCTGCAGTCCTTATTATCAAAATTGTCGCCATTGAAGACATTTGTTAAATGTATAGCCGTCCAAGCGAAAGGCATGCGAAATTTCCCCAAACGTTCACAATAATCCATTGCATTTGACTTAACTTTCTCTCTATACTTGTCTTTGTCGTCTTTCAGATATGGTTCGACAGAGTTATTAATATCGCCTTGAAGTACCTTTTCCAGTCGTATAACGAGGAACAAATCATTACTTGGGTAGGAAATTTCAAATATAGCTGAACGACTTTGCGTGCTAATATCAGCACAGCGAACATGGTTTGAAAGCATTTGCTTCAGGCCATCCGAATTCATATCGAAGTAAAAATTCTCAGAGATTTTTTGGCGCTCTTTTGCATCATAAATGGCGATTGACGCAAATATAGGTTCTACTTCCAACTCCAGCTTGAGCTGCAGACATTTTATTTGTATGCGATGACCCATATGTTCCACTGGCAACTCGGCGGGTAATCTGCGCTCAATAACTTCTTCAGTTTCATTTTCTGGATAAAGTGAAAAAAATGCCGATTGACGATCGTCCTGACGCCGTGCGTCATTTAATTGATCAATTTGATCTGGCGGTACATTATCCAATAAATTTGGTATAAGAGGGTCATTAATTGATCGCCTTAAATCAAAACTGGCCCAAGAACTGCGAGGAGTGAGCGTATCTGTACAAGAACTGACTGATGCTAAACTGGCTATTGACTGTCTTGAACTAGGTGTGCAGCTTTCGCTCTTATCGATGAACGTTTCGTCAAACGAGGAGAAGTCTTTGTCAATTTCAAATTCTTGCTGGTATACCGAGGGGCTAATAGTTTCGCGATCTATACGCTCTCGAGCACAACACGAGCTCGAGTAATGGCGTTCTGCGTATTCGACAACTTTCCAAGGACGCGTGTAGCAACGAATGCATTCTTGCACATGTTTTGGTAAATCAGAACTGAAAAATTACAGTTGAATGAAATAGTACCATTGAAACTTATATTGCTTACATATTCTCTTTGGGTATAATGTGATCGATAGTGCGAATTTTCCGCGGTATTATCTTTACTGAAACATCTCCTTGGGGAAAGTCCAAGATGTGCTTTAGAGGATCTCGGTTGATAATGTTCATGTGTTCAGTAAGAAATTCTTCATAATCAAGTGGTTCGGTGAGGGAGAGCTTGATAACAATGAAATGTTAGTGAAATTGATACAAATGTTCGGTGAGAGGCACCAACTTACCGTAGATGAGCATATTGCGGCGGAATTTGAAGTCTTCGACTGCATATGGACATTAATGTTTTTCCTCACATCAGAAGCCGGTTGTCTGTTACATATACATACATACATAGATTTTTAGATTAAAAAAAAAGACAAACGGAGTCTTTTACAAAGCCCACTGCGTTAAAAGGGCGCGGTAGCTGTAATGCCAGCTATGCCTTGTAACTCTATGCTTACTTTGATACTTTTTGCACAAATGACCTCTGGGCGGAAGACATCATGGACCTTTGTTAAAGAGATCAAAGAAAATCAATAGATATTTCTTCAACAAATGCAAATCAAACTAAGAGCAGAGGCACATAAAAAAATATCGAGCTATGAGTAAACTACCCGATAGTTGACCGATAAATTGTGGCGGTTAGCTGATTTTTCTTTTATTGTCAGGTTCTAGTTTGAGCAAATTTCAATGTGCATTGTACAATTAAATAATTGATGTATGCATGCATGTATATACAGATGCGTCTCAACTCGTCATCTAAAAATCCCGAATTGTCCCGAGTGATCTTTCTGTTAAAGAGGGCACTGGACATATATGTTGCAGTATTATATATAATAACTTATAATTTATCAGACAATTCTTCTATGCGAATCTTTCACGAAAATTAAAGCATAGATTGCCTTACCTCAAGATGTGACAATTTATGGATGGAACGTAAACGATCAAAGGCGTAACCCTGGGTTAAAAAGCAGATAAACAATTGGGAGACATCGATGCCTGTTTGCGTATATACAATGTATACGAATATGTGTGTGGAATTATTGCATACAGTTTGTCATAATTTGTCGTCGTGCACCCGGCCGTGGCCGAGGCGCGACATTTTAACACCACATTAAAACAGATTAAGACACTATTAATTTGTAATTTTAATTGTTTACGAAGACATTAAAGCTGAAAAATTATTTTTCTCCTGAGAATATAATATAATGATAAAAAATGTACACGCCATCCACCAATTAAAAATTATTCGTACATATATGTATATATGCGTACACAAATGTATTTCAGTGCAGATATTTATATTTGTATATGAACTTGGATACCTTAAATATTTGAAACCCTTTGCGGGGACAAAACGGAGTCAACATTAATTTTGGCACTTCTCAGTTTACATACCTTTTACGCGCTAATCGGCTTACGGCTGACTAGCGGTCTATATTTATATTGTACATACATGTTTGTGTATACGAATGTACCTATAAACTAACTTCAGACAATACGGGAACGCTGTTTTCAGATATATATAATCCGACTAGCATATGTATGTATTTGAATCCATCACCCACCCCATAATTTCCTCAACACCCACAAAGAAAACAAAACTGTCGCCCTGATACTCAAGCTGCTAATGTGGTGATCACAGCATGTTAAAGCTTGTAGGAAGCAGGAATGTGTGCAGTGTGTTCTATATCTATAAAAATCTCTGCAGCAGCTGCCAGCTGTGTTTGAAAGTGAAAACTTATGGCCCAGGCACAACCGTTTTACCGGAAACGAATGCAAATTGAAATAAACTGCCATGTGGCTCACTTTTTGATGAGTTCATATCACTTGGGCCACTCGGTAAGCAAATGATCCCATTGCTGCCAAAATCAAATTAAATTAAATGAAGAAAGAATTCTCTTTTTCAGCTTGCTGACTATTCAATGCTCTCGAACACTTATAAATCACATCGTTCTTTGATCAGCTATTTGATATACATATGTGAGAAGTATGTATTCATTCGTTATGTTATATATGTATGAATTATGAACATACATACAGATGTTTATATATATACATATGTATTTTTATATATTTATGTATGCATGCAGGCGCCAACGCTTTTTGGTGGTCTGTGCCCGTAATGGCTCCTTTGGTTGCACGATTGAACTTTTGTGCCAGAAATCATAGTCGCTATTGGCCATTGGTTTCATTTTCATCTGACGCCAACAGTTGACCGACAGATGCGACTGCATTTGGCGCCAACTAAGCCGCCCAGTTAGTTGCCAGCATCACATTGCCAAGAATATTTGAGCAAAGTCCATTTAGTGACATTCTGACAATCTGTTGCTCGGTTTCGCATATGTAGAATATACATAGGTTTGGGCAGCTTATATACATATGCACAGACATATGAACGATCGTCCATACGTAGGTATATGTACGTATAAATTGTACAAGTTGATGAGAATACGAAGTGAGACAATTTTCTTTTTGTATGTTTCTTCTGGCGCCCATTATCTTTTGAAGCAACTAAGTACATAATCTCATCAACTGAATATTTTCAAGATTATTTGTAAAAACAGCAATGAAACATATCTTTAATTAATTTTATTTTGTGTAAGTTTGTATAAATCAAAAAATTCATAATATCTGAAGTAGGTATTGCAATATTTTACATAAGAGTTTGACCGTCAGTATGAAACGTTTATATTTGTACAGCAGCAAACATCAGTCACCGTGCTTTCTTGTCATTGAACATTTTTGTTTTGTATTAACAGATGTAGATGTAGGCTTTAATTACGTTGAAACCCAAGTCAACAGATTGCTGCTAAGAACAGCTGTGCTAATACATGAAGTTAGACTATACGGCAAATTCAAAACACAAAACACAGAACGATCAGGGAAGTGAGGTAGTGACGAAAGTAGTATGTACATTATTACTATTAAAAACGCATGTACTTATAGGACGTACCCAGATTTTGAAAAATTACATATATTTATACATTACAATAAAATAATTAAAGGTTTCCTAAAAGTTTAATCTGAAGTTAAGTGTTATTTTTTTTATTTTGAGAAAACTTTTAATTATTTGATTCTGATTAAAAATATAAATAATCCAACACTCCACCCCTTTCATTTCGTGAAAAGATGGGTACGCACTTGATAATATATTTTGAATCGCATTTTTGACAATATTAAGAAATGCACTTGTAATACACATTTAGTGTTTAATCTGTTTGTGTGTCATCACAGGTCGATTTACCTGCTGCTGGCTTAATTTCAGAAAAAGACCTATGCAAAAACACCTGACAAGCTCAACCGCATATGCGGCAATTAGTTTGGGCAAGACGGCGGTGAATGCCCGACGGCATATCAACAGTGGCAGTTGTTGTGCACCTTTCGATTGACACGATCCGAAAGGGGCACAGGACAGCTGAGCACATTTTGCGACTTTAAGACAATAAAAGACGTACCAAGCAAGTATACATGCATAAAACGCTGGCGTACATGTGTATGAGTATCATACCGTCCAGCACGCAAATTAAGAATTCAAACCAGTTGTAGCCACGACGACAAGTGGCTAAAGACTGGTCAATGGATCGCTATACACGTTCTGTGGCATGTGTCAACATCAGGGCGCGGCCACTGTGACGCATCTGTCTCCGGCTAGCAGGGTTTTTGATAGCACTTTTGCCTGGTGCTTGCTTAACTTGCCAATCGGCCGTCTGCTACACATGGCAAGTACTCATTTGGCGCCAAACAGTGGATTCACTATTATAAATTGTTGCCGTGGACTTCGTTACCGTTATATGTAGTAAGTAATTTCTTCAATTGTTGTTATTGAAACTGTGAGACAGCAGTTCTGCACTTTATGTGTGAGTTTCCCTACTGTGCGTCTGGCGCCAGCTAAAAAGTACGGTATATAGCCCTTTGTGACTAATCCCTGCGAAAAATAGAGGCAACAATGTAATAAATAGGAATTGAACAAATGCCATTTTGAGGCAAGTACAAGAGACAATGACCAAAGAGCCAAGAGTAAGGAAGTAAAACAACAGGTCAATTCTATGACAGGTACCACAAAATCATTAACAGCAGGTATTTTTTTTTGAATTCATGTCAGTAACATAGTTGCTGCTGATTTATTTCAGTGCACATGCCTTGATTTTAGAGACCGTCAGTGAAACAATATTCAACGAAAAACGTAAATGTAAATCTTTATAAACAAAACAATTTGTATTGACTGAATTTTTGAGCGATAATATAATCGATAAGGAATAGGAGGCTGACATTGCAACAGAATTTTCCTGAAATTAAGTAATTTGTGACAAAAACGTGTTATGAAAAAAATATTTAAAGCACAATGAAAAACAAATTGTCACAGCGAGAATCTTTAAAAATAATAATTCACAATGTTTCAAAAATCAATTTATCTTAATCACATACGCAAATATAATGTAATAAATTGATTAAACTTCCGAAACTATTGTCCCATCAACAAAATTCCAAAGTATAAACAGCAACTTAGAAAGGCATGAGCAGCCATATGATTCACCCTTATTATTTGCCGCAGTCTGGAGCTAATATTGATTAGTGGCAATAACAGCCCAAAGCCATCTCGATTTTTGCATTATCAATTTGCTGCTATGTTGCTCCTGTTCAATTTAATGGTGACTTGAAGGCATACAGAAGCCGGTAAAGAAGAAGGAAGATTTCTCGGTAAGTCTTTTATGAAAAGTGTAAGCCATTCGCTTCATATACTCTTTTTTATCAATAAGCTTGAGGGTGTTTACCGTACTAAGACCGTGGGAAATAACTTACTTTTGGCCATCGAAAACTATTTCTCCTTTACCACATTGCGTGCCAAAACTTCTACGAAAACCACTTGTGCGATACCTAAATCTCAAAAATCGTATTGGTTATACATTTTGGACATTAAGAGCGTACATTTTGGTAACTAATTGTGTATCGAGGCGTTCGCATGCATTTGATTGCCGCTCTTGGTCTTGAGCTTCGCTTGAGGCTGTCACGTTATTCAAGGGAGCTTCTGATTGTTCCTAATTTGCTCATACGCACATAAGTTCCAAATGAGCGCTTGATATATTTAAATATTTGATTGAGGCTCACTTTATTTGCCTGTCAGACAATGGCTATTTTGATGCATGTTGCAACTGTTCGCCTGAGGACATGCGATTGATGTAAACCAATGTCTTTGACTATATTTGACTTGAACTCAGGAATAACTTTAGTCGATAACTCAACACATGTGACCATGATGGGAAATGGCCAAGCACATGAAATAAGACCCAAATTTTACAAAAATATTCTCACGCCATAAACTATGAAAAGCTGTAAGGCGCTGCCCTTCGGAAGAATCTGCCGTCCGCAAAATGTACACATTTGCTTGTGTTCCATAAGGCCGTAGGTATGGGTATACTTTCTTTTCTCGTTCTGGTCACCATATGTGCCATTAGTCGCCGACTGTGCAATTTCCTTGAAAAATCGAGTCAAGCTGACGCCGCCCGAAGGTCTTTCACACACATGTGTTGTTTGTCGTCCCTGTCTTCGCGCGCAAATATATATACATATATTTAAGAAAGGCAAAATATACTATAATTTTCGACGCCAGACAGTCTCTACGACATTCTACAAGCTGCAGCATTACATAGCATAACCAGGCATATCGCACTACAGATTTGTTACACAAAATTAAAAGATGGCCATTCGTACTGATTGAAGTTTTATTTTCTATCTTTTCCAACAGTTACTTTTCCAATGATGAACAAAGAAATACATAATAAAGTTATGTAAGTGTACAACCCTTATAAAAGGGAGATTTCTTTGCAGATTACCTTTTTATATTCTAGTCGGTTTCTAAATTTACTTGTTTTTGGTTGATTTTATAGAGTTAAATTAAATTTTTGAGTTACCACATTTATTGAATATGTAAGTGAAAATATTATATTGCATCTGACATTTCTGAAATGAATTTAATATCAAGCTAATTATAAGGTTTTTTTTTCTTCTACCTTATAAAAGAGAGTCAGTCAGTAAGTCGTGTTTTTATATTGAAGACGTTTAGAACATTGTTGTTAAGTGGATGTCCCAGTAATCCAAGACCAAGACCAAGACAGTGCACTGAGTGCATTAATGTTTTTTACATATATAAATCAAGGAATACAAATCATCTCAGTTAAATCGACATATCGCTAGCGTGCTGAAGCTCATAGAAGTGACACTTGTTCAAAATTGGGGATGGTTCTGTATCCTGAAAGGACACGTGACCCTGTCGGTTGCCAGGCCGTGGCTGAGTTCTTTGTTGCAGATAATACAAACTCCTCCCAGTGACGTCACATGCGTAAGCATGTGATTATTACGACAACGAATGAAAGTATATATGTAGTTACCTATGTGCATGTTTCTGCGTACATAATTGGCGCTTGAATACACACCCACGTTCATGTGATTATAGCACACCTCCTTTTTTTGCATCTCGCATCATCAACAACTTGCTTCTTTACTGTGAAGAACCTGTGCGCTGTGCTATTTAAGAGTGCCAATGGGGTTATATTATCAAGCAGTTTTTAAAAATGCGTCTAGCTCTTTAACTTAAAAAGAAGTTGTAATTACAAGAGCTTGAGAGATTAATTTTCAAATTTAGACTTGAGAATATTGTAACAGAAGAAAAACTTACATCTAAAAAAAATTCGCGAAAGTTGCGAGAAAATCCTTAAGTATATTTAAGAGCAATGTAGATATAGTACATTTGATATGTAGGCTTTTGCATAGTATTCTCACGTCTATCTTTTACTTACTGCTCCGTATCACGTAGCTCTTTGATATAAGATTCTGCAATTTTATGTTCACTTGTACTCGTCGCTCTCGTATGCGTTATTGTGTATTGGTGCATATATATTGGCAACTGCGAAAGTGAGTAACGAGCTAAAGTTCAAACGTTGGTTGCATTGTTGAGGTCCCAAACTAAAAGCTAAATTCATTTCGCAATAAGGTGTGCAAAAGTCATTAGGCGCACAATAAAGAACAGCGAAAGGAAAAAACAAGTGCAAATTAATTATGGAAATTCTTAGAAGTCACTGTTACCTGAATTGTAAGTTGCATGACCGGGTAAAACCCGGAAAATTTCAATCGCCCTGTTTGACTTGCAAACAGTCTAGCAATCGTCGGCAATTATATTAAGCAGACTAAAAACAATTAGCGTTTGAGACAAAACAATATAAGTGATGACCGCGTCTGGCGCTTGTCTGGCTCGAACCAGGTAGTCAGCTGTTTGTATACTGATTTGTTTATATATATAACAGGGACAAACTTGTGAAAACTCTAACTGTACAAACGTAAAATAGTCAGGGTTGTTCTTTAGATTATTAAGTCACAACCAGTTCTTTGTACCTGCGAGATAATAGTTGAAACACACTTCGCAATAAATAAGTCAGCAAATCTTTCTACATAAGCAAAGGTTGCAACTTTAACAATTAAGAGCACGTTATAACAAATTAATATTTTGGTAATTCTATCTGGGTTTAAAAAGAAACTATTGAGTTTTTAAAAGAGATGATCGAGTTACGCCGACACGTACACAAACCAACTTTAGGAAGACATCCATGATATATCCTTGAACTTGCAGCTTGACAAAAGAAATAAGTTAAAAAGCTTCGCCGCGCCCACAGTTTTAACAGTTGTGCGGGTTGCGTCTTCTGTGGCGTCTGAGGTAAAGCAACAGGTAAACAGGTTAGCCTGCAGTCGAATCTTGCATACTATTGCACAGTGCCGTTCGGGCCACATAAGAATTCATGGCTGGATTGCTCGACTACAAGCTGACCTATAGACAAGGTATTGAAAATATTTTATCATCATACTTCAATAACATTTTTATTTGGATTCATATAAGTGATTAGTTTATTTGTTCTGTATGTCCAAATAAAAATGTCGATGAAGTATGATAAGCAAGCTATAATATATTTACAATATCGATTCCACATCTCGTACAAAAATATTGCTTTTGGATATAGGGTATGAATGCAAAAGTGACCATATAAAAGGTCTTCAGTGCGACACAAAGAATCTCGTGCACATTATACATCTGCCCTGAACTGATTGGAAAGAATGGGTTTGCGGCGCTGCTCAGATGTTGGCTGGTGGGACTAGTAACCAGAAGGAGCCCTAACAATATTAGTGGCTCGTCTCCATAGTTATGTCTCTCGACGGCAGGTTGGGTTTGAGCTCCTTAAAATCATGCGGAACATAAACATTTTCCAAGAAATGTTTGCCTTCTACTCTTAGACTTTCAGTCTTGCCTTTATTCTCTTTAAGTTGTCCGTTTGATACCCTTTGTAATAAAATATGCGTAGGAAAAATAATAAATTTACATTTAAAAAGACATATGCGCTTAAGGGGAGTAAAATTGTTCCAAAAGCTGCAGAAAGTAGAACAAGAATATATAAACAAAAAAAGTTGGATATAAAGAAGTTGAATATCGGTTTTGGCAAAGTTTCTTAACTTATAGCCTAGTCTGCTAACGATTTAAGAATTTACCGTACTTACTTACTTACTGTTAAGTTTTGGAATACAATAAAATAAATAAATGTTCCTATTTCTAAATTTAATAAAAATTAAAGCTAACATTCTATCTTCTACCGATTATTCCTATAGGAGCTATTTGATAAAGTAGTCCATTCCAATTGTATTTTTCCTATTGATGCTGGAGATAAATATACTTGTAAGCACAAGAGTGAAAGCTTGGTTATGTTATACTGATGTATTATGCAAACACCGTAATGAATTCCTGCATATACTACACTTCTGCTCGGCACAAAGAAAATGTCTATTTCACCAATCTCGACTATAGCACTTGTTCTTCTTTGAGAGCGAAACATGTGTTTCATTTTGGAAGCGCGGTTGATGACACCAATACCCACCGCGGAGTTTTCATCACTACCGCACTATCATCCTATTAGCTTAGGATATGACGCTGATGCCTCCAACTGCGTGTGTTAGGTGATGTATGAAAGGGAAAATGAAACAGCATCCCGGGATCGCTGACAATGACAGCATAAACCTCACACCCATCTCTTCTGAATCGGATAGCAGCCGCGTGAGCCGTCCGTGTGGCACTGCTCCGTGCAACAGTACTGTCTCCGCACCGCCAACGCAAAACGCAATCATAGACTTTAACACGCCTGTGGCTGGTTGTGTGGGGCATCCTCAACTTCGCGACCACACTTCACTTCGAATGGCAAACGTTTTCACATGCATCATGATAAAATTAAGAGTCAAGCCTTCATTGCCAGCGCTTGAGATTTATGTAAACAGCACACGGTTGTCCAAGCTGCTGTTGTTACGGACTCTGGCTGTGTGGCAACGCTTCAAAACTGCTACAGAAGTAGGGAAATTGCCAATTGTGTGGAATTCCACAAGGCGGCGTTAAAACTGACTGGATTTTCAAGAGGCAGAATCTATAGTCGCAGCATCTGCACTACTGACTCATTATAATTCACTTCACACTAAGCACACAATGTACCCGCATTATTGCAACGGTCGGTAGGTCGATCGAGTTGTCTTTTAGTTCGGACTAAGGCGGTGAAGCTAAGACCGCAGAAATCCGCACAATTCAATCTGTTTAAAGAATACCGCCTATTGCATACAGAATTCATTTCACTTACGTGGTACCACAAGAAAACAACAACGCAAATCACGATGACAACCGGAGAACTGAAGCCAAAGCTGTTGCAGCAACAACTCGTTTGCATGTGGCATCATCAACATCAGCAACCGACCAGAGCGAGGCCAGAAGCCAGACGTTATGCCAGTTGTGCCTTTTGTATGTATAAGTGTATATGTGCATATACATATGTATTAATACATGTCCCACTCTCAATTGCAAAGTGCCTTCGTTATAAGCGTATAGAACTGCAGATGCTGCAACTACAAAAGTCAGTTGAAAATATGACACAACTGGCGCCACACCAATCTCACCCCATCTCTTTTCAAATACTCGGAGAACTTACATATGTATGTATGCTCTTACAATGTGCTACATATAGTATATGTATAGTAAAATTCTGCTGATCGCTAAGGGGGCGATATTAAAATTCAAGTACACTCTTCGAACATACTTCACTATGGTTTTATGATTGTATTACCGTATTTATGTACCTCTCTGCGGCAATTCTTCAGTTTTAATAATTTTTAAATGAGCCTAAAAACTCATAATTTATTTGTACCAATATAGTATTTAATATTTACTACTATTTCCGTGTTAATAAAATTTTGATCAAATAAACTGAATAAAATAATAATATTGGTGTTGTTTAGAAATTATGTTATAAGTACCAAAGACACTTGTCAATATTACTAATTTGTCCTACACATTAAACCTTCATGCAGCCGCAGATATTTAGCCATTAGTTTCATTCATAAAGTGGAGGGAGGCAACACGAAACTTCCGCAACGAAATGCACAGCCCAAGATGCCAATACCGACTGAAATTTGGTTTTTTCTGCTTGTCGCGCTCAAACAAAACATCGAACCGCAACGTGCTCGAGCAACGCAACCACACCAAAAAAGGTTGCAAGACAGGGTGACGCTCTTTTTTTTTAATTTTCTACGACACATTAAAAAATTTGAGTTAATTCTTAAATCAGTATATCCCGTTTTTATATTATAGCGTAAATAAATCTGCATGCGTATACCAAAAATACACTAAGAAATCAATGATACAAATGTAAACCAATAATAACAGTTTACTGAACTATAAATAATTCATTGAATTCTTTTTAAACAAATTTGTTTAGTTAATTACAAAAAATATCGCGAGACGTTAATAAAGGGGAGAGAAAAAAATATACTTTTAATGTAAATCGCCTACCATTCAATTTAGATTGGAAGATTATTGTATCACTGGAAGATCAAAATAGGAATAAATTTAAATCTAAATCTATATCTAACCAGAAAATCATGAACAGAAATATCGCAAACAATTCATATATGTATTTCGTACAACCCTTATGGACAAGTTTGGCACGCACTCATCTCTAATCACAACACAACCGGTTCGACCGCGTGTTGCATTTAGCATGAAGCGAACGTGCTTGGTCCTCTCAAAACGAATGCTCTCTCTCGTGGTTAATAGACGTGCTGTGCTGCTGCCTGTCGGACGTGTTCTGAAAGAACGCGGGATAAAGTGTAAACAATTTAAATACGCGTAAAATCGCTAAAATGTTAAATTTTTGTGAAAAATAATAAAAAAAAACCGAAACATTTGTAATTCTACGTATACAAGAAATTTTAAGTGCGATATATTTTTAATATAGAATGATTTCGGCCCCAGAGGCCACATTCATAAATATCAGATATCTTTAACGTTGTATCGATATCTTATCAGTTTCAGTGAAGTTACTGCTACCGCAAAACAAAAGCAAATTATTTACAACAAAAAGGAAATTTTCTAAACCGCACTGTGGATTACGCGTTTCACTTAAATAGATATTGCAAAATTCGCTGGTTTCAATTATGGAAGTCGCCAAAACTGACCACTTATACATGCAATTAAATTCAGCGGAACTAGAAGCCATTATAAAGAAAGGTAATAGTTTAACAATATCCCCTGTTGTCATATTCAGATATTAAAAATATTCGAATACACACATATATATTTTGAGGACATTGAGTCAATATTCAGCTTCGAAGCTAGAAACATATGTTTTGGAATAGATACTTTATTTTTCTGCTGGTAACTGCAACTTCTTTTTAGATGTTATATGTTAGCTATTTTTATACAAAGCAATACATTAAACCATTTGATAAAAAAATAACTTGAGCAAACAATATGTGTTTTGAATAGGTAATAAGTAAGTAAAGCAAAAAAACAGCTGCTAAATTATGATTTCTATCGGGGCTGAAGCAGTATAAGTAAAATAAAAACATTTGACAAGGAAAACAATCATGTGTTAATTGGTTGCCAAATATATATCTGGGTACTAGCTGTAAAAAAAAGCTGTTGACCAGAAATAGTCTGAGCACAATTACAGCATGATTGCTTGTAAACTGTGCACAGCAATACAAAATTGAATTCTGATTTTTACATAATATTTATGATATTTATATAAAGTATTAATATATATATTTTATTTCATAAAAATGTAAAAAATCATTCTTAATTTACATTGCAATTTCTTGGATTTGCTTTGAATGTTTGTTAATTTTGAATACTTTTATACCAAAGAAGCTTGTCCCTAACCCCACAAACTGAAGAAGCTGTCTAGTATCGACTTAATTTAACGCATTCTTTTTTTTAACAATTCCCGTAATGGAAATAAATCGGGCTCACTTTGCAGTTTTCATATTTTCGTTTGACATTGTTTACCAGAAAGAGTCGGACGAGCAGCACTGTAACCAGTGGCGCCATCCAATGGCGGCGCCGTTTGGCAATCACATTTAGTTTTTGGGATACAGCTGCTTGTCGCCCCGCCACCGCCCTTTTTGGTCAACCAGTCTCAGATTGCGAAGCGTCAGAATGGGGTCGTGACGCGTCACTATGGTGCAGCTACAGCAGCCCCTTAGATACATTTCAAATATTTTGAGCAATTAATCTGACTCGGCTTGCAGTTACTAGCAGTAGCTCTTGGCAACATATTTATTTTGAATCCCTAGAAGTCACTGCGACTCTGTGGGGTCTATTCGAGCGGTGGGTGCGTACCGTTTCTTTTTTTTTTTTTTTTGTGTCGGACATCAAAATTTGCTGCTTCGTTTGGCGCCATATGGTAGGCTTTCTTCTTTTTTTATGGTCCCATGTGCTGTTCAGTAGTTAGGGTTTGGTGGTTAATGCTTGTGTAAGCTAAAATCGCTAAACATTGCTGCTTAAAGTTGTGGAACATTAAAGTTGGAAAACATATACCGTCTAGTGGGATTTGGGAGCCGCAAAATTTCTGCATGTTGAAACGTAATGCGCGATTCGCAAACTAATAACCAAAATTATCCACAAGATTTGTTTGTAATGCAAACGTTAACTTAAACAGTTAAACGTGGCGTTAGTGGTGATGGTAAAAGCACCAGTGAAAATAATAATTTTTCCTTACTTTTCATATAGACGTTAAAAAATATGTGCAAATGTCTACTCGGCTTAGCACTGATACTAAAACATAGCGTTAATATTTAGTTATTTTGTTTCATTCATAAAAGTGACGCGTCATATTACTATTGCAAACATAAGATCATCGTCAAATGCGCCTATACTTTGCGCGTAGACCTATGGTGATAAGCACAGGCTTCCCACACAGGCCATCTAACAGCAATAAGCAGGCAGACTCTGTCTGATAACCTTTGCATGACTTTCAGTATGAGTACTTAGCTATTAGCAGTCTCATATATTTTAAATGTGCCTTTTTTAAATATGTTTCACTTTGAAGAATTTATTCTGGGAAAAAAAGGCCAATTATATCTAAACGGATGAAGGTTTTATTTGAAAAGTGGCAAGATTGGGCTTATGGTTTTCTAGCGGAACGGATACATGTAAAACAATTTCTAAGTTTGACGTAACCCTTCGAAAATAAATTGAAAATATTAAGAGTCAAACATTTTGAATTATTATAGTAGTTTGAGAGCAAAACTCCGTGCATGCGTATTTGTGCTTGGTCATATACTATGCAAAATACTTATTTAGCTACTGTTATTTATACAGCCCGTCTTTGCAGTTGCTTAAATTTCGCTTTGCCGTTTTCTGGTCTAAAATTAGAAAAGATAGCAAAAGTATAAATAGTTGTGTCAACATGAAAAGTCACATGCGTCTTGTCGTGATGGTCTTGTTAAGATAAACGGTGCTTAACTGTGGGTGTGTTAGTTATCCGATGATTCTCACAGGTACCCGTATCGGCGTAGTTGCGTCTGAACTTGAACTGCATTTTTCCTCCAAACTTCCCAGCCATGCATCGAATTGTGCTGAAGCGTGTTTTCAATGCATTGTGGAGGTCAATGGTAGATAGAGCGATCGAACTGCTGAAAACTGGTTTTATTTTTGCGGTTGCGATGATAAACTTTTAAGCGCTATATATTTTTTATTTGTTTTTGGAATTTGCCAATTGAGCACAACTGCAGGCGGGCAATATTTTTATAAAACAATACACCTATATTAAAAATATAAATCAAGGGGCTTCAGTCGAGAAGGCTCGACTAATAGATTTAAATGATTTGACACACAAGCTTAAGCGCTTAAAATTGTGCAGACTGTGAATCAAAAACTACAAAAGTTATAATTATTTCCATTTAACAAATTATTAACTCAAAATAAATTTTTATATTGACTAAGACTTGAAATTTCTTTTGATTGAATACTTTTAGATTCTCCTAGTTCCAATGATCGAGACGCGGGCTTTTGTTCTGCAAGTTCTGAAAGCGAAGGCGGCGATGACTTGACGTTAGAGCATGCACGTAGCGGTAGTTCCAATGTGGGATTGACAGAAGACTATGGCGCAGTCAAAGAAAAATCAGTTGTGCTGGTCCGCAATAAACGAAAGAGCATGGAACCATCAAAAGTCGTAGAACCCACTTTGACATCAAGTAGCTTTTCTGCAGCTACTAGCGCATGTGGGGCAGCGTCGGGTCCGCTTAAAAAGCGAATAAGGTATACATCTTCGGCTGACTCGGCGGTGATGTTGACGCCACCAGCTCTTCTGTCTCCACCTAACATTACCAACCCGAAATTACCCTCTACGACCGTGTGGGATCCTAGTCAATTGTTACCATGTGAAATAATGTCAAATCCTGCGCAAATTTTCGTGCGGCATCCTGGCGTCACAACGCTACATCGCGCATTCGCATTGACAGCGGAGTCGGAGCAGGAAGAACCGTTAGCATTGGTAGCAAGGAAGCCACAATACCATGAAGATGAAACCATTGCACTGCAGTTCCACTCCAGCCGCCAGTGTACCAAGAAGAAAACTGCAACAGACAAAAATTCATCTAAAGAATGCAGCGAGACAACCATAGAACAAAGCATTAATGATATATGCAAAGATCAGCACAGTGGGTCCACATTGAGACCGCAGCAAAGGAACTATAAAAATATGACGCGCGAGCGCAGGATTGAGGCAAACGCACGCGAGCGCACACGTGTTCACACCATTTCCGCAGCCTATGAGACATTACGTAACGCTGTACCAGCATATGCAAGCTCCCAAAAACTATCGAAGCTATCGGTACTGCGCGTAGCCTGTTCCTACATACTTACGTTAAGTCGCATGGCTGGTAAGGACTATAGCTCCGACCAATCTGAGCCAACTATTGCTGATTGTATTGAGGCCATTACATCAACTATTCAAACCGAGGGAAAAGTTAAACGAAAGAAAGAAGAGTAAAAGGAACTGCTTTTCAACTGGCTTAGCTCTTAATTTTATAAAGACTTTGAATGTGACTGAGTTACCACTTATTACTAATTTAAAGATTTAGGATCTTAAGTGTTGTCAACATAGTTCCTGAGCATGCACTTACATGCACATGCATACAAGACAAAGCGGTTATGCACAACTGAAGTATGGAAATACACATAAGTTGTATTAGCTTTTTCGTTACGCTAAAAAGTTAGGTTGAAGGGGGAAAACTATACACGCTGTGGGTAACTTGCATATATCTACATATGTATATAAAATATATATAATATTATAGTTTTAGGATGTGAAATATGCCATGTGATTTTATTTTAAACTTGCTTTTAATGTAAACATCTATAATAGGTAAGGCATAAGCCAAAACCTATTCTGCAGTACAAACAATACCAATTTAAATTTAAAACTTTTTAAAAGACAATAAGCGTAAACATGCAGAAAACCCATGACAATAACTGTACTTTTGTCCAAAACCAACTAGAGTGTTGTTCGTTTTTAAGAATAGTTTTAAGTCAATCATTACGTTTAAATAATGTTCGCTTTAGACTTTAAACGTCAATTGTATTGCTTCGGCTCGTGTAATTGTATAAATTTGCACAGAATTAAGGAAAACTTTATATTTTTATTCAATATGGACTGTTATGAAATATAAAAGATATTTTGAGTAATTTATCCCGTATGTAAGCACTCTATACATAACCGATAATCTCATTTTATATATATATATATATAATAAGTGCCATAAAAGCAGAATGCTGAAATACAAAATTGACTATCATATTAAATATGTGTTTCCGTGTGGCTGGGACTGACCGATTACTCACCTTGGTGCAAGCGTACCAGAAAATGGGATTCGAAAGCTAAAGCCCCAATGTGTAGGTAGATATATAAGGGATACATATTTTTATACGTAAAATAATCTTATCTTACCACAACACGATGAAATAATAAAAGAGCGAGCGAGAGAGAGAGAGAGAGATAGATAGAGACAAAGCTGAAACGACAGGTGCGCACCCGGTTTACCTGCACTGAGCTCTTTCAAGCTGTTTTGGGGCACTAGAGCTAGCCAACGGCTATTATCAGTCATATAAGTACATAAAAATATTGCCACTTAATCGCAAAAGCATGGAAGGTGATCCGATATCGAATTCGCGTAACTAGTGCATGCGCACTTATTAAAACATCAAACATTAAAGAGAGTCAGTTTATATTTTTCTATAGCATCTACTTGACCTAGTGTGCAATAGTGGGTATAAATTACATCAGCTTATAAGAAACTTGTTTAGTATAGCAGGTTGCGCGATGTATAATGCAGACGTTTGGGGCGGTGAATGCATTTTCCGTAAACGTAGTCTTAAAATTGCTTTTACTATACCTTTTACCCATTTAAAATATACAAAAGGGTATAATAAAGCTGCGTAATCGACAAAAAACTAATTTAAGCCATATTTTTTAAAGTAAACCATGCAGATCATATGGCACAGGTTCTGGATTGTACGCCACATGTAAATAAATTGCAAACTACATCATTTTATTTGAAATATTCATTAATTTTGTAAAATAAATTTCATTATACTTTGAGTGAAAAATTTAGAAAAGTGTATAATAATTTAATGGTATATAATATAATAATATATAATTATATACTTCGGTAGTTAAACTAACTGATTATCGCTTAAAGAATTAAACGGTTACGAGTATTTGAATGTTCTACGAACAAATGCCTCAAACCAATCTCTGCCTGAAGATTAACGTAAATTGAATATGACCCACCATTATATAGGTACATAACCATTAGGTACCCACACCGCCTCTCCACCTTACTAAAATCAGCCACCCCATTTCCGATAAGCTGGGTACACCCTTGTGGAAATCATGTGAGTGATTCAGAAAATTATCGATTAAATCAATGCTTTTGATGTCGTTTTAAGTTGGAAAGTTATATTGTTTGTTTCTGTTAGTTGAAGTTACTTTTAAGTACAAACACTACCTGTATATATTATTAATAAATATAATGATTTTAATGATCGCGTAATTTGTAAAATGCTTGTCACTATGTTCAATTAACTGATCATATTCTGTACAACTTTTGATTTAATTTGAATACGCTAGATTTTATAATTTGTATACCAAGTTTGGCTGATGTAATTTTGGCATTCGATTGCGGTCGTATCGGGTTGTTATGGAAATACGAACTTATGAAATTACTAGTAATTTCATTTATGAGAAAAAAATCTTACTTGTAGTGCGAGGCTGTACCAGTTAACATGGCTGTAGGCTTAAAGTGATTCAATTCCACATTCTTTATTTTACTTTTCTACATTTTATTATTATTACTTAACATTATTACATCTGAATATTATGTGAATATACAATCTATATTATAAAATAAAGTGTAAATACTTCATAATTTTGCCAAAGCCATTTGCTTTTGCGATATATGCAAAAAAGGTAAGTTCATTGAACTGCAGCAAGTACGACGTTGACTTATTGATCACCATAAGGTGTAATGGATATTTAGCCTTATAAAAGAGAGTCTATATTTTAAAAAGGCACAAGTCGATTTTAATCTCTTTGTCTACTAAATAAAGGGAAAATCCAAAATATTTCTGATTTTATGAGAATCTTCCACCAAGTTATTTAACTTAACATTGCGCTCTTATCAGACTTTAAATGATGTTTATAACACACAGTCTGCTGGACTCTGTGGTTGAAGCACACATGAAAACATTTGGAAGCAAAATAATTGATGCAATCATCAAAGACATCGAAAATCAATGAAATAAATCTTGTGAACGCATTTTAAATGATTCAATACTAATTTATATTCTGTGAACGCGACAAGTGGAAAAAACGCAGAGAACGCACAAAATAAAAAAAGAATGGCATAAGACCAAGGTAAATGCCGCTTTTTGCCAATATTAAAAAGATTTATTTTCAAATTAAAAACTTACCGTGCTTGCAAGCCCTTGTCTTTCAACCGAACCAGATGAACTTAAAACAAAGTAACTTCGCTTCCACTATCAGCTCAAAAATTAGCATTTGTGTAAATAATTGAAACAATAATTACAAGTTAGCGGATCACATGTTGAAGTTGAGATGAGAAGTTGATTTAGCAGCAGCAAGCTGAGAAAATTAGGCACAAATATTGTGCGAAACATTGGCTAAAAATAGCTTTGCCAACTGTTGCAATATCTTGAAGGGAACAAAGTATGTCGCACTTGTGGCAGGTGTTTACGTCGGCTTTTGAGTTTTACTGCTCGTTAATTCTATCGCCATCAGAAATTCGGGGGTGTTATGGGCATGATATCACATGTTATTAGGCAAAAAACGTGAGTATATAGTTAACGTGGCTTCTCGTGGCTATTATTGAAATGATGTGGCTTCAAATAATACTGAGTGCTTTGGTAAAGTGTACTCGAAGTAAGTTTAATGATTAGGCATAAGACAACACAAAGCAGTTGGTCATAGTAATATTCCGAATGTGAGTACAAGTACGATGTCAGTAGGCAAAAGAGATGAGAACGTAAAGTAAACTTCAAGGACCCTGAGTCACTCCATTACTTATTTAACAATATTTTGTTAGTCGAATATAATTTTCAGAGGAATGTTTGCGCCTAAATACATACACATATACATACTTAAGTATTTATGTATGTAATCATGTGCGATCGCAGGCATACATACGTAAAACTATATATCTGCACACTTATATAAATGAAGGCCCAACAGCTGGTGTCGCTTGGTTAAAAACAACTCAAAACCAAATTATTTGCATACTGACGCTAAATTGCTCGCCAAGACGAAGCCGCCTGGGTAGGGGCTAGACAGTAGTGGGGACGGAGTTGGCTGTGTGCATCGGAACGCACGAAACATTGGCGCCCAGCGAGCAATGCACAAGTGACATTCTTAAAATAAAACAAGTGCGCATTCTCACTTTGCTTGAGTTATCGACTAAGAGATACTCCATACTCTTAATATCACAATATTCTTGAAAATATCATCTACATATATGAATACATATATGGGATCGTATGCAAAAACATTTTTTTTTTTACGCTTCAAGAAGCAGTAGCGTTAGCGAGACTCAATGAAAGGAATATAACATACTCTAGTATGCTATAGTATTTTCTGCGTTTCTTTTACACCCTTCTCTTCATTTCAATGACTACTGGGTATTAAACAGTCTGGGCCAAAAGACAGTCGTTGCCAAACAATTGTGGACCAACCAATGCAAAAATAAACTAACGCCAATACGTCTGATGCGATTAACTTTAATTGTGTACATTATATATTACATTGTATATATTGGTAAGATTGAGAAGTTCATGAAGCGAGGGCAAATTTTACTTTACTGTCATTCACCAAAAATGTAGTGTTTGCAATTTATGTACATGTGTATGCATAGTAGCTAAGAACAAAATATATTCAAATACATATATAATGTGTATGAATTGCTATTAAGTGGCTTTTTCATTTACCATAGGCTCCTCTTTAGATTTAAGCGTCAAATGTGACCCAATTTCCAAAGGCTAAGCAGCAATCAAAACTGCGTAAACAAGCAAGTGAAACACACGAACGCCACATAATGCCCAATTAGCACGTAATTGTCAATACTTTATAAGAACCGTCCCCTTGTGCTTGTTACCACTTTCTGTGGCAGAGGAATTTAAATTTACATTTGTGTAAATAGTTGCACAGGCGCAAACGCAGACATAGACTTGTCGCCATGTTGGTTACCTATGTCAGTATTTACTGTCAATTCAGCTTACCAAGCGTAAATGATCGTTGGCGCCAATATTTCGTATTGAAAGAATCCTGTAATCGAAAAGAACAATCATTGCTCAGGAATATCAAACAGATTAATTTGTGTTTTCATTTTATACGTAATGTGGAAGGGTGTCCTCTCTTCTCTACGCTCAGTTGTGTAATCAAATTTAAGCAGTTACCTTTAAAAGTTCGAGAAACTACTGATCATGACTTTGTAAGCGGATTGATCGTCGTTAGCATACTTACATATATGCTATGTTTATAAGAAATTCATAGCTGTAAGACAAAACGATGCCAAAGTCTAGGTACTGGCGCCATTCCAGCAACTACATCAGTGCCGTGGCAACAACTTCGCGAACTGCAGGCAATCAATTTTCTTCAACAGTCAACGCCAGACCAAAGCGATGCCTGCTGCTAATTGTGCAAGACCAACACCTGGTTGCCCGGTTAACGCGAACGCTAACGCACAGGCGCTGCGTGGATTAAGAGTCCACCCACACAGTGCCGACTTTGCCCTTATAAGTAACGAACATTGCCAAGCCGGACAACGAGATACTTATCAGCGACCCATAATTTACACGTTTGCGTCGCTGCCAGCTGTGGTCAGTCGCTACTGCCAGAACCTGGTCAGTCGTTCAGCCGTCCCAACGTGAATGCTACTCGCAGCCAAAAAAGAAATGCAGTCAGTTGGCGCTCGGCTTGAGTGTATCCATGCAACGTAAGCCAGCTTATGCCCAACCACTTGGTTCTTCCCACTGAAAGACACACATTGTATATGGAATATATCATGCGTGGCTTGGCAGAGCTGCTGAGTTCCTGAGGCTCTTTCTATTCAGACATTCGTAGAAGTGCCAGAAGTACGTTAGTTTTATCTATTCTGAATTTATGTAAAGTGGTTGACCTTAACAAATCGAAAAAATTAATTAATTAGATTACAACTTGTTTACAGTTTGTTGCTTTTATTAAGAATATCTATAATGGCATGTGGCCAAGGGCATGCTCATGGGCAGAGTGTCCTCGTGGATGTAAGCCTACACTTTATAGAAGTAAAAATTTATGCGCGGGATACGCAACTCATATGCGCGTAGAATGGAGCAGTATTAAAAAATTACATTTTATTTAAATGCAAGTAAAGCAGGAAAAATCGAAGCAAACAAAATCAATAAAACAATGTTGTCCCATTGAAATTGCTGAAATTTTTCCTGATTCGTGAACCAAAAATTAATGGTATAACAAGTATTAAAGTACGAAGGGTGTTCGACTAGAAGATACCTTATAAAATGCATATTTGTAAATTAATCAAGAACTTATGGACTAAATTGGCATTCAAACTTTCATAAAAACTGGAAAGCACATATTAACTGAGATGAAATTGTTTATATAAAAAAAAAAAAAATAAATAAATTGGCTTGTAAACTGCAGTCTTTGACTCTGAGATATACGTGCACCTGATCCATAAAATGGTTGCAGGGTATAATAAACGAGCACGTGTTAAAGCAAAGGAAAGAAACAGCCACTAGTTGCTGGCGGACGAGAATGCCGAAAAAGGATGTGAACCATGTGCCCAACTACCTTATAAAAATATGCAATCAGATGAGTGAAAGATTGATATCGAGCGATATTCCTGGAAACCGGGAGCTTGAGCAGCGGTCAACGCTGTCGGTCCCTTAGACCTATACACTTACTCACTATAGTCTGAAACGTTGCAGGATCAGACTCAAAAATCAAAAGTAAGGAACAAGTTTCAGACCGTATTGTGAATTTATCGCTTACACGAGAGGGCAGCTTAGGAGAAAGGGACGCCAGGTCTCAGACGCAGCACAATTTATGCCTGATTTAATGTTACTGAATCAAAGCAAAAGAATACAAGAAAGATATCGACTTTTGTATACTCTAATACTAGTCTAACACATTATTATGTGAGAATGAATCTGTTTTAGTGGTCAACTCTGCACAGAATGAGTTGATATACAAAGGTAACAGAGCACTAATTGTTAGCGCCCTTCAACTCAGACTTTTCATTCGATTATGTTCTAAATTTGGAAGTGGCTGCTTACCAGTTGGCAGGTGAGAAATTGTTGGTAAGCAATAAAGTCGAAAGGTAACTGCAAAAGAGTTGCAGTGGAATTTATCGAAAATACTATGCAAAATGTTTAAGTGTAGATGATCAAACAATTTAGACAATTACTAAGCTCTTCCGATGGAATCCTGTCCAAAGCGTCCTTGTAAACTCCTAACGGATAATAAATGCATTTGTGAAAAAAGTAATTGATTCGGACAGTGCCTTAACTCTCACTGTGATGAAAAACAGAAGACAGACGTAAGACCCCGGGATTAGCCAACGTCTGAAAGAAGCACATTACAAAAAGTGATTGATTTCGTGTTGTTTTGTTCAGACATGGTTATATCTGCACCTTCCCTCAAATATCTGCGCATCTAAGCAAGACTGTATTTCGTTGACTGGTTTTTGGACGGCTTGTAATTTGGTCGGTCGGCAAGCGGCTATTATTTAAGACTGCGATATTGCGTTGTATGGGAAACAAGTTGCATTCCGTTGACCATTTCAAACAATTGACACAAGCAACTACCGCCGCAATGGCAGAGCGGGCAGCGAAACCTCAATTGTGGTTTAATTTAGAATGTTGCCGGTGCTGCTGAATTGCGGAGACATTGATTGTGCCGAGCCTGAACTACACAGATAGAATATTGATAAGCCACTTAACGTAAAAACAATGGTAACACCAACTAAGTTGTGTGGCTGGGGCTGGCTAATCGGAGGCCTCCGACCACAATGACGAGTGTAAGATGTAGTCAGCTGGTGCAAATTTGTTGTGCTGTCAACACCTTTGTTATTTTATTAATTGTACTGTATATTATTGCGGGAAGTTTCTTAAATTTTGCGTATTTACAAAGTTAAGTTTAAGTTATCATTTCATTACATAAGTCCATAGCATGATTTTTGGTCCCAAACATTGGTAAGCAAAAATGACTTTTTTATCGTCGATAGATCTTATAGGGATTGCAGTTCATATTTAGACCAATGCTGATGGTGAACTGTTGCGTAAGTGTACAGAAAAACATTATCAAAAACTGCAATACAAGATGGACTGAATAGAGTCGTCAAATTAATACAAAACCAACCTTCAATCAATGCACCTAATAACATCATTAATGGTGACAAATTGCAGCGATGACCAAGTTATGCGCAAAATGCGAAAACGGATCAGACGATGTCTCTTTCCAGTAGCAACATGAAAAAACGAATAAGAAATATGATATTAATAATTAATAACATCTGGAAATAAAATCAACAACAACAAATGCCTCATTAATAGCTGCACAGCCAATACTTGGCCAACGATACCTGTAGTAATTGCCACATGCACAAACCTTCGACCATCGCAAGATAGTTGGCTGGACCTGAATACAGGAGCAGCTCCAAATCAGACAGAACTTTGAACGCTTTTGGCATTAAATTTTTTCGGTACGACGACATTTTAATTGCAGTGGTGGCGGCGAAAGAAGAACATTTTAAAGGGAGAAGCGGGTAAATTTTTGTTCGCTGCCTACCATGTGCGCATAATTAATTCTGAGTTTGATTAATTACAGAAATTGGATGCAGTCATCAAACTTACCTGTCGACTTAAATCCCTGAAATACCAATTGGTTGTAGTCAAAACTTTTGCAAGCTGGTTGTCAGTGAGGGTGCAATCAATTTTTAGAATTTTAATATGCGGTACTTATGCAAAACGAAGAAAAAAATATCTTAGCAGCTCCAAGCCAAATTAATATAGTCGATTATAATCGACTAACAGATACCCTGTGTCTTTACTTACAAAGTATATACATTTACATACATATAGCAGCTCTTTTTTTCTTTGTGTCCAAATAAATGGAATACAAACTACATATTAGTGGTATTCTGCTCTTGCAGAATATCACTTTCAAATCACATCGGCTTCTTAAAATAAAAAATTTACTAATTTGTTGTGTTTTTGTCGGTACAAATATTATATGTGGTAGATACGAAGAACTTGGAATTTTAACCTAAGCTAATATTAAAACGCAGACGATGACCATCGCTGTTGGTTGTTGTATTCAGTAGACTGGCAATGATCCACTTCATTACCAAAACAGACGAAAAATGCGTAGCACGTTCGAACTTGAACCATAAATAATATTAATTTTTTTCTCCCTGTGACAGAAGTGACTTCCTTTGGCAACCTTGGGAAATATTTGCCGTCTACGCGACGTTTTCGGTTTTGCCCATTTTGATACCACTTTTTGCTGTGCATGCCAAAACAATGTCAACTGTCTTGCTCAACACATGCAGACATAAACGTCAGTTAAACGCAGCAGGCCTGCAGACAGAAAGCATCGGAAACTGGCATGAGGCGTCTTTAATCGATTATCATTTTTCATAATCAATTGAAGCAGACCTCAACAGTCCATCTGCGTTCTTGTTATGGACTGCGGTCGAGTTGACAGCACGTTGACATTTATGAGTAGAAGCGCTCTGAAGTTTCAACAGACCTGTTTTGCTATTTTAATTGCAGATAAATATGTATGTATATGTATGTTGTTCGTCTGTAAAGGTAAAGATGAAAATATAAAAATACGTTGATCATCGTCGACTAACGTTTATTTGTTGAATATGGTAAGTTAGCGAGCAAAGAGAGTACCAACTATAATCAAAACCTTTTAAAATTCATCTTATCCAATGTATTTTAGAGCGCCTATTAACTTTCATTTGATCGGAAACGACCTGAAAGAAATAGATTTAGCGAATTAAATGTATATTAAGATTGTTCCTTAAACTCACTCGTGGACTTTACTGGAAGCCTTCCCCTCTCCACAAAAACACTCCAGAGTTTGAGGTCACCGCGTATATTTACCATATCGACGTCTGCAGGATTCATTTGATGTTTAAAAGTCAGCACCGAATTGCTATTGACAAATAGCTCATAGCATTGACGCCGACAAGCGATTATAAGTACAAATGGCTTCCCTGGTCCCAAATGTGTATGCAGTCGCGACATTTCTCGACTCACCCACGTTCCATTTATATAGGCGCTCCTCGTTATAACGGCTTTGCCCACCTTCGCACTCTTGCTCCGCAAGAAACTGGGATTAAATAGGAACGATACTGTAGGCTGCGGCCAAACATGTTGACCATTCTGTAAGGCGACAGAAAAGCCTTGTGGCATTAGACGCACTCGACCCTCAATACGCAACGCACGGCCGTCAGTCAGTTTTTTTCGCATTCGACCATAGAAGGGCAAGGTCAGCTGATCTTGATATTGGGCCATGTTCTCAAGAAATGAACATGGAACTTCAATACGCAGCCAATCCCGTGGCATTGCCCGAATTTGGTTATATGCCGCACTTTTTGAAGAATCCTTGACATAGGGTAAAAAGCTGGCCACAGAATGACTTATACGAATTGGGTATTCCGAAACATAAAAAATGTTAATGACCATATCAGAAACATCACCGCGAACATCGACTCCGGTCAGCCACTGGTATGGCATACGGTATTCATACAGAGCAAAGTGATAGCCATTAACCGATATATAAAATGAATGGTCAGTGAGCAACACTTGCATCCAAAAATTTTTACCACGTTTTAACTGAAAAGGTAAGCTTGATGAATTTTCCTCGGGACCCCATTTGCCCATTAGCCGTGAGTTACGCAAAATGTAGTTTTGTGGAAGGCGAGCACCGATCTGCAGAACAATGTCGTTTAGTTGGCTTTTCCGTTTAGCTATAAAATCGATCACAAAGTGCTCGCAATCGTTAAGAATCAATCCGTAAAAAAAGAAACTAAGCCCGGGCACTGGTGGCTCAAGCAGCTTCCATTGCTTACGTCGCTGGGCAACGCTGCGTTCCTCATAGAATCTCGACATAGCATCCAAATGTCGCCGCAGGGCAATGCTCCGAGCGCCTTCGTAGATATTCATGGCCTTGCACCTCGCAACGACTGTTATGCATGTTAATAAAAACGGTCTTCGACTATAATAATAAATAATAAATAATTTTGAAATATTTTTGACAATTTTGTAAATCGTACAATAATTTAAAAAAATACTTTTTTGATAGAAGTGTTGAAAAAAAAATTAGCTTCCTGACCTTTTTTTTGTATGTATCGTGTAAATAAATTTATATCCTTAAGGGGACTCGTATGGAACAGTATGAAGGAATTCTATCTTTTAGCATTAGTTACATCACAATTCGCTCCAAAATAGGTTACTTTTAATCAAGAAATGTCAGATATATCAAACAAGTTTGTCTTCAAAACAAGTTTGTGAAAATAAAGACAGAGGTGTGACTCTCTGGTTCGACAGTCGTTGCTTTGTCTTTCGCGTAAGCTTTATATTTCTCTTTAATCTTTAAAATTAGAGTACGCGTTAAAGGGAATGATTAAACAATTATAAACAACAAGCAATAGCGCAAGCTTACATGATTATACATAACAAACAGTTTACAATCTTAGATAAAGGTAACAATTACTGCTTAATAGGAAATATAATATTGAAAAATTAATAAAGCGAAATTTACATGAATATACATTGTTTTTTCTCAAATTTTTTTTGGCCTGGGTTCTCTTCATTTACGAAAATAAACTTAAATATGTCTAAGATTAGATTATTGTCACTAAAGGTAACTGGTAAACACAAATGAACATTCCAAGTTTAATTCAAACAGATGCAGATTTAAGCAACTAATATTCATCCGTATACAGGGGATTATGATAGATGCGCACATTTTTGCCTTTAACAATTGGATTTGGTTCGAGTGTCACATTCCAAAGCTTCACATCACCCTGAATGTAAACCGTATCCACAACATCTGGATTGAGATGGTACTTAAATTCGGTAATAAACTGCCGATTAACATAGACTTCAAAAGAGTCCTTGGAGCACACGATTGCTAAACTAAATGTACGACCAGGTCTGAAGTTTGTGTCTAGCTCAGACCGTTCCTCTTCCGCCCAACTACCTTTGTACCAAGCATTACGACATACCACAGCCTTACCTATGGCCCCAGTGCTTGTTTGTGAGAAACGTGGATTCAAATGAAATGCAATTACAGGATGTGGCCAAATGTGCTGACCTTGCTGTAAATTTATATAAAACGAGTGTGGCAACAGACGTACACGACCTTCAATCTTTAGGCATCGGCCTTCCTTTAACGACTTCGGCAAAAGTTTGCCATAGTATGGAAGCGTAAGTCCCTGATCTTTTCCATTGTAGTTGCTTTTCATTGATTTGTTCGAAAGTTTTGTGGGAGAGCTGATTAGACACCATTCGTGAGGTATGCTGATAATATCCTTCGCATTGGAATCAACTTCGTCCGCTTCTGTTTCCAGATGCGACTCTATAACTCGAGCGGCTGATTCTTCCAAGCGTTGTGGATAGTACTGAACCATGGTTCGATGCATTTCTACATCCTCAACGTCACCTTTGACTTCAAGACTCCGAACAGCGCTATAGGGGAGGCGATGCGCGTACTCAGAAAAATGATGACCATTTATTGATATCATATAACACGCATCCGTAACGAAAACTTGGATTGCAAATTTATCGCCACGTCGGAGCAAAAATGGGAGCGCTGAGGAAACTTCCTCACGACCCCAAACATCGTTCACCTTCGTGTTACGCACGATGTAGTTCTGTGGAAGGCGGGGATTGATGTGCAGAGCGATATCATGTGTTTCATTGTTATACACGAAATTAATGGAGAACCTATGAATGGAGCAATTTAGTGAATGGAATATATTTGGATTACCATTTACTCACCTCTCGCAATTTATCGCAATTTTCCCGCTGATGGTGAAACTGACTCCTTCGCACAGTTGGCCAATATCATCGTTATGGTACTTAAGCAGTGCATCAGAGTATTCGTAGAAGGCAGCCTAAAGTTATTGTCAGATTGTGATTAATCGTATACATTACTAAGACGCCTAGCGGACTCATTAAATATATTAAAGATATATCGCATCGACATTTTAACAATTTATACAAGCAATAAAAAAAAAACAAAGGCTACTGTGTTCCCTTTGAGCAATATGAGAATACCAATGTAAATATACAGCTGCGGTCAAAATAATAGTAGTGCACACATTTGATTTGGAACATTTACAAAAATATTTATTTAAAATATAGTTCAAAAATTATGAAAATTAGTTTTAAACACAAGCAATCAATTAAGAAGATAATTAAACGATGAAAGTTGACATAGTTATTAAATATTATAACAAAACAAATTAAAGTCCTTAAATTTTATAATTTGTATATGTATTTTATTTAATTAAAATTTAAATTTATCATAAAAAAGTAGTGAAATAATAATGAAGTTTTCTCAGTTTCCCTGTTTCTGTGCTAAATCAAATTTCTAAAAACTAGATAGGATGGATTGTTATATTTTACTACGTTTAGTATTTGAAAAAAAAAAGTATTTTGGAACCAGATGAGAAACTAAAAAATTTTCGTTTTGCCGAATTAAATCTTTCTTCATATTGAAGGTTTTGAAAAGGTCTTGATTTAATTACCATAAATTGAGTCATATGTAAATATAAATATATATATATAATATATGTTTATATATATAGTTATAGCATTGGCTTTTCAAACACAAGTCCTTGACTCACTGCTTACCTCATGCAGACCACCCTCTCTGGCTTGATAACAACAACAAAACAGTTTTCTACACAATGTCTTAAAGCACATCTCTCACAAATGTTTAATCGCATTCAGAATAAATCCAATAGGTGACCGTAAATTATGTACATACATACATATATACGCACACATATACATACACACATATATATATATGGTTAGGTATGTTTTATACTCTTGAAGAGGCTTTTCTGTTTTCGGTAAACAGAGTTGTGTAGAAGCAAAACAACTTTGTGCATAATAATCGAGGCCAGCAAAAGCCACAGTGCATTATAGATTTGTATAAAAATACATATTATCACAGTTATTTTTCCTTATATCTTATGGGCAATTAAATGTCCACTACATAAAACTTGTTGTCCACTTCTACAGCAATAGCTTATAACAATATCTCAAATTTCACACGAGTCTCGCCAAAAAAAAAACACCGACTGAAAGTTTTAGTGAGGCTTAGAACTTGAAACTTGAAACAAAAGCGCAGTGTTGGAAAGCTTCCTGCACAAAGGCGTGTGCGTACAACTTGAAGGCCAGGTTAAGTATTTCATGTATAATATACAGAGTTGGCCGCTACAGCAAAACAGCTGATGAAGAAGCCACCAGAATGATTGTAGGTACAGATAAATGTAAAATGTGTTACAAGCTAAGAGTTAAACAGACGTAATGGCTGTGACGCTGGACAAGACTGTTTTATTTGCCACGACTGTGCACAACAGCTGAGCAAGCAAAAGCTCGCAAAGTTGCGCTACGCAAGAGAAAGAAAATAACAGAAAGCACGCTAAACGTAAATAAAGACGTAATACCTAAAAAAAAGCTTGCATACTTGAGTACATATATACGCACATACATTTGTGTATGTAAAATGTAATTTACGCGACTACGTCATTGAAAGCTTTAACATCAGCATTTTAGTTCAGTGATAACATTATTTACAAACTAAAGCAACAATAAATGATTGCGCTTAAATTTTACGTACCTTAAGATCCACACCATCAACAATTTCGATATCATTTAAGCAGTCCAATTGCTGGCGATCGAAATATTCAATGGGTCGGTAGGCCGCGGTTGCCTCAACAGCGGCAAAATCGATGTAACCCGCCGACGTATTTTTCTTAGCATGTCGCATGCTGTTTTGCTGTTTTGTATTGTCCGATGGGCTATTCGCGTACTGACGCAACCAGTGTTCTCGACACAGAAACCAAAACAAATGCAAGCGACGCTTTGTGTGGTAATATTTTAAGCTTCGGACGAAATTAAATTCGCAGTGCCAAAATGCATCCGACAGATCACAGAGTTCACGTATTAGCAACGCTATGGCAGTCATACTAACCGGTTGCGTTGGATGCGACACGACAAAACTTCTCGTCTTTCAGATGGTGCTAAAAAGCGTACTCTCAAGCTTATCTCTGCCTCTCTCACTCACTCTCTTTTCTTTTTCTATAAGCTTGCATATGTATAGTGCAAACACTCATACATATATATCTTTCTATATATGTATTTCTCTCTCTCTCTCGCGGTTTTTTTTTTTTTTGGGTGGGGGATGTGCGAGGCACTTTTTTTTTCTCACAGCGAAACTGTTCGGATAACCAACAAGGTGCTGCCACTTTGTATTAAACTTATCGACTAACGCATACCTCTGCTTTCAAATACAGAAATATACGTCTATGTCAATAGTTTTTCATTGATAATATTAATACATAAATATAAATGGATATAGGTGAATTTATATATATATGCACATACACACATTAACTTATTGACTAACGCATAGCTCTGCTTTTATATACATAAATATATGGTTATGTGAATAGTTTTCCATTGATAATATAAATGTATATAGGCGAACTTTATATACACACGTATATGAGATATGTGCTTACATACATATGCACGTTATCATAGCTGTAGTTTTACAGAATATGTATTTACAGATGTATACTTACGTCACTGGTGTTAACATGCAAGACGTTCTCTTCGTCACTACTGTTATAGTCAGCTGCACGTTTGCGTTTTCCACAGCAGCAACTCATTGTAATGTTACCCAAAATAAAGAATTCTTGTCGAGTGGATTCTTCTAACTTATAGCAGCAGACAAGACGTAGAGATCTGAGTAATTTGGGATTACATATCTTTTTGTGTGCGAGCACTGGAATAGTATTTGCATATGTTTTTGTCAAATGATGTGGGCGAATGCATTCTAAAATTGCAGGGATTCTCTCATCTCTAACAGTAATCTGGCCAAAATATGTTCACCTTTTTCGCTGGCTCTCGCTGCTCAACCGTTGCACGGCGCGAGTAATGTTCGACTGATGTTTTCTTCAAATTTGTATTTATCGCAAATATAAGCACATACATACATCAACAAAATTGTATATAAGTATATATATATATATATATATATATGCGTGTGTGTGTGCATATAAATAGCGAAAACGTAATGAGTGGTTTTTGGGCGTGCGTGACATCATATTAATATACATACATTTCTTATACCCTGAAACCATTGAAAGCGTTTAAGCAAAGGTATAATGAAGTTGTGCCAAAGTACGTAACAGACAGTAGGAAGCATCTCCGATCATATAACGTGTATATCTCTTTGATCGGCTTCAATAGAGACTATTGGCTTAAATTTGAAAAAATATGTAATTTCTTGTATGCAGATCAAGTTTATTTCACTTTATATATATGAAATCAATTACCAATTTATTGCCATCGAAGCAAGAATATATATATCCTTATTATTGGGTACCTGTACGTAATAATTGATCATCTGACTTTTGTTCAGGGTACCCCCTAGGCGAGGTTTCTTACCTGTGATTTAAAAAAATAGTAATAGTAATTGGACTATTAGCAGACTATCGATATAGCGATAAGACCATCGAGTATATACAAACACGACTTTTAAGATATCTGGTACCAAACTTGGTAACCATTTTAAATTCATTATGCATACATATATCATTTGAAATCTGCAGTTCCATAAGTGTTATATTTCATTTGAATTTAAATAAGAAAATATATCATAGACATTTCTTTTACTTTAATCCTTTATCAAAAATAGCAAGTTCAATGAAATCTGTATAATTTCCAAATAAAATATAAATAAAAAGCGACCAAAATTTGCAAAGAACTTTCAAAATTCGACTGATAATAGTGATGCATTATATCATCTTGCAGATTAAGCCATTTTGATTTACAAAAATATGCTTTGAAAATGCACTATATTATAAGCACTTTGATCTTCGAAAATGAAAGGTGGTAAAGTAAATTCAAATATGCAATATTTTTATGTAATATGATAGTCGGTGAAGACAGATACTATATTCAACTCTTACTGAGTAATAGTTAAACAATTTACGAATAAAACGTATGGTTATACTGTTTAAACTGCGAATTAATGTAATATGAGAAGTGTTAACAATATCTGCACATATTTTATATGCCAGACGTAGGCGCAATCAGATCAGTTCAAACTGAACATAATATTTCAACAGCAATTTATCGTTGTCTTGTAGATCGCCTGCCCATAGCATGTTGCGACTTTTGGGTTGACAGCAATGCCTTTTCGCTCACGGGACTCTTGTAATACTTGGACATCGTTTTGCTGGTGCGCGTGGGACGATTAAAATGCTCCGAATTCTTCTCTAGTTCTGTTTTCAGTGGTAAATCATCATCTTCATCCCATCGCTCACTTTTCCTATCGTCAACAAAAGAGTCGTCCTCATTGGCCTCGGTTTTCGATTTCTTACGATTTCTACGATTGCGTGACGATGAAGAACTGACATCCGTACGTTCCGTTTTCTCACTAAAATAAAATTTAAATTGTAAAAAAAAAAAATTAAAGGGGCGCTATGTGAGAAGGTAATATTCTTACTCCTTGAACGATGAGTTAGTTGTCTCAGCATTTTTTGTCTTGCGTTTCAGTAATTCCAGTTCTCGCTCGGCGATGGCCTTTTTGTGTTCCTCCGAAGACTCGCCGGCAACCGTTTTCGTCGTCGAATCCGCCATCTGTTTTACGGGCTCCTCTTGCTTGACGCGCTTCAGTTGTTGTTGCTGTTCCTGGGCCTGTTTCAGCGATCGCTTTAACGCACTGCGCAGTGTGTCCCGGGAACTTTCCGTTGGCACGTTTTTGCCGGGTTGCGGCAGGCCTATAGCCTCCAGAAGTTTTTGGCCTAGTGCAGATTTCACATTCGATCGACGTACAGCACTCGCCAATGACGGTTCGGTTGGGTTGTTATTCACGGCAACTGTGTCATCAGTAGCACATTCAGATTCCGCATTGTGTCTGCTGCTGGGAATCATTTCCGGAACAGTGCTTGTCGGAGCCTGTGGTGTTTCCACTACTTGTTGGCTTGTAGAAGCCTCCAAGATTTGAGAACAATTAGCATTACTGGAAGTCTCCTCAAGGGGGACCTTGAGTCGCTCCGGTTCATTTTTAGATGCATCTTTATCTGTATCTATTTTGGGCATTGAAAGCTCGACTATATTTGTGTTTTTAGCACAGCTTTGCTTTAACGCCTGCACAATGACCTTCCGTCGCTTGAGAATAGGGCGCGTGATAGGAGGGGGGGGAGGTTCAGATAACTCTTGCGAAGGCATCGTTAGAGTGGAAACATCAGAGCCAGGCACTGAAGGTTGCGGCTCCACAAGAACAATATCTTCCAAGTTGAGGCACGTGCTCGCTGTTGAAGCACTGCGGCGTCGTCGACTTGCTCGCTGACTCTTCGATTCCTGCTGTTGTTTCAACATAGAGATTAGCGCCTCGTTTAGTGCATCAGCAGGATTTGTGCCAAATTGTGAAATCAACATGGCGTTAATGTTGAGCAATTCATTGGTTACAAGTGCAGCGTTTGATGTTGTAGCTGCTGTTGTCGCTGGTCCATCAATATACAAGTCATCCAATCGCGACTTTCGTTGCGAAAGCTTTGCGATTGCCTCCACTGGTTTAATAGTCACTGGTAGATGCTGCTCCAGATCCGTCGGACTGGAGGGCACCAATTGAACCGACGTCTCTGGTGGCAGCTTATACGGCATCGCACAGTCTCCTAACGTTTGTAGGTCTCCGGTTTCTTGTGACGGACTCGCAGGCGGAGAAGGACTTTTAGTCGTAGCTTTCGCGGACGGTTGCTTCTGCTGTTGCTGCTGAACAATAGCCATCATTGGGCCTAGATACGGACCCAATAGTTGCGTCAGATCGGTATCCTGCAACAGATTGCTGTCCGACATAATCACAGCAAATTTTGAGTTTTTCAGTCGTGCCATTTGTTCTTCACAATTTCCAGTAGTGACGGGCCATTTCAGTGCCTTAAGTATTAGCTTGAGTAGATCGGGATCTCGAATGACATTGCCCAGTGAAATGGCATCGGTAAGACTGCTTATGCTGGGAGGTGTCTTCGACTTGGAAGCGGGCATAGTTTCTGCGATTGGAGAACAGCCGCTGTCAGATGCATGAAATGCTCGAACCGATTTTGTGGGGGTTTTCGTTGCAATTTTTTGCAACTTTGGTGGACATGAACTGGTGGACAGACTGGCCGGTTCTTCCTTTTTCTTTTTAGGTGCAGCTATTATGATATGTTCTGGGAGCGCCTCCTCCACGGACGGCTCGACGCCATAGAGCGATTGGTGTGGCACCACCGTCGTCGTAACCAGAGGACGATAATTAATATCCTCTGCAGTCAGGCGTTGCTGATGGGATGATTTCAAAAGAGACACCTGCCCGTCACGTATGGCACTGATATTGTTTAGGGCGTTTTTAAGATTACGGCGCTTCTGTTGAATCACGCTTTTGGGCAGATTGGGTACGCCGGCGGCACTGATAACCGTCTGTGAGGCAGACGCAGAAGCAGATGAAGCAGCAGCAGCAGGCAAAGGATTTCTGATATGCATGGGCTTATTGGTGTGTCCATCATGGTGTCCCTTATTAATGCAAGTATTTA
Source organism: Drosophila paracracens (assembly GCA_035044025.1). Lineage (NCBI taxonomy): Eukaryota > Metazoa > Arthropoda > Insecta > Diptera > Drosophilidae > Drosophila > Drosophila paracracens. Next base: position 56,800 of record JAWNMN010000396.1, read on the forward strand.
AGATAGTTGGTGCACTGCCCGTGATTCGTCCGTGGGTCTGTATAAAGTTAATAACGCCTGCTGGTGAATTCCGCTTCTCACTGCTTTTTTTCGTGACTTTGGAAAGCGCCATATCGGGATGTATGGGTGCCAAGGATGGCGGCAATTGCATCGAACGCTGTGCTATCGACATTGGTGCTGAACTATAACGCGTGTCCACAAAAACACTGCTGCGCCGCGCCGGGAGCATTAGGTTGTTCATTTTAATGCTGCTCCGATTGTTGGTGTGATCCGTAGCTGGAGAAGCTGGTTGTTTGCGTTGTTGTTTCTGCTGCTGTTGCCGCATCTCAATGTCTTTATTGGTCCAATTGACGACAACATCATCGTGCTTCGGCTGCAAACTGGGTGCGACGCTCGTCTCCGGTGGACGTGTCAGCAATATCGGATGGAAGGCTTCATTATTGTCCAAATTGCTGCAATAGCGTTTCGCATTGTTGTTCCTGTTGATGTTGTTCGAGTCACTAAGGTCCTGAGTTGGAGCTGTCGCCACTTGAGATTCATTATGAAGAGCTTCCGTCGCTTCACGAGCATATTTAGGCTAAGGCAAGAAAAGATATAAATATATGTATATATTAAAAATTCTCTAAAATTCATTTCATACCACTGTGCTAAGCAAAAAATCCCGAAACACTTGCTGCGTGTGCTTAGCTATGTTAGAAAGCGAGGCGGTGGCTTCCACTTGACGATAACAGGATTTGCAGAGCACTTTTGGCAGGGGATCTTCTTCAGCAACCTAAACGTGTAGAGAATAGATTAGAATTAAGCATATCTCTTGCACCTTAGCTATACAAATATATCTGTTTATATACTAACACACACCGTACACATTTAAAATCTTATGTGTGGACATACATATGTAAGTATTTATGTACGCTTGTACATGCAATGCGAGAATCAGAAGAAAACAACTTAATGCATGCAGGAGGTAAAACTCACACAGCATGTTTTTTACCTTTCAGCTTTTTCTTACATTGCTATTGCACATACAAACATATATACATACAAGCATAAGCACATCCATATATACATATGTAAAAACACGCACGTACACTGACATGAGCCGCATACACTTGTATTGAAATGGCCAAACGAGATTTTTTGCGACCGTTGCCGTTTTTCGCTTTTTGCTAGAAAAATTTTCTTTGCCTACTTTGTTCAAGCCGCCCACACGCAAATACCAGATTATAATACACACACACACTGGTATGCACGAACGCACACACACACGTTTTTTTCTTTGAGTGTAGGCCTGTTTAGTTGCCTCTTTCTTGTAACTGTTATGTACGCGCGCGAGACCACATATATATTTTTGAACGTATGCATGTGTAAATACATGCACTTGAACGCATGCATGTGTACATACGTACATAAATTCAGAATTCTTTACGTGACGTTATTAAACATATTCCCCTTACGTAATTTCCATATGAAGCATTGACAATTGTACACCACTTTGTATGTATGCACGTACATCAAAATGCGACATCATAGCAAAAGTTAACTTAAAGCAACGTTTAACTTACATTCAGAAAGATATGTCGAGCTATTTTGTCCTTCAGGCCATTTGTTTTGAAAATGAAAACACTTTCGACCACAGAATTGTTTTTGCATTTTGTGTTGGCCGCACAAATACGACACAGGTGTTCGAATTGTGCATCCATCTTGGTCAATGATACCGATAAAAACGTCACTTCAGCTTTAATCCGTTAGATTTGACATACTAGACATAGGAAGAAATACTTAACTATATAAATGTAATTTTTATTTATTACTAGTTAGCTTACCTGACTTGAGATATAATTTATGAATAGTTGGCAGATTCTGCTTGTATGTGTGTATTAAACATGCATTCATACATACATATATTTAATTTTAATTGCACTCTTTCGTTAATGCTGCAAAGTCAAACTTATTTCGTTGCACTCGATTTACGCACTGTGCGCTTTACACAAGCTTCGTTGTCATCAATTTGCACACAGGCACACACGCACACACAAACGCAAGCAAACACACACGCATGCTTACACACACGTGCACCAATACAATGTGGCTTGCCTTGTTTACTATATTTATTTTTATTTTTGTGGTACCATTACAGTTTCGTGAAAGTCGCGAGCTCGTAAGAAGAGAGAGCGAGCACAAAATGGCAAAATACAAAACTAATCATAACACAACAATTGCAATGAGAATTGAATGTGAAGCTACCGATGATCAAAAGAGAGCCACATTCAAATTGAGAGCGTATTGTGAATTCTTCTTCGCTCACTTGTAACAAACATCCGATTGTTTTAAAAGCATAGAGAGAGAGAGAGAGTGGTTTGTTTATCAATAGAAGTTATTAGTTCTTGGCTTTATAGAATTTAGAAAGAATATATTTTGTTTGACACGAAAAGTTTTTATTCGTTCTGTCGTCAGTCCTTTTTACACACAACGTTAGCTTCACCAACACTGCGTTTCGACGAACGAGCGAAAAGAAACTAAAAGAAAAATGAAAAAAACATATACATATACTCTTCGACGGCTTGCCACACTTACACTCTCGCACTGCAATTCAACGTCGTTTTTGTTGTGCACTCTTTGCGTTGGCTCCGCTCACTGTGTGCGTGCGTGTCTGTTGTTTTTATTACATTCATACACACATACACACACGCACGCATACATACATACGTATTTTATTTTATACTCTACGTCGTCGTGTTCATGATATTTTGTTTTTATGTGCTCGTATGGGTGAGTGTCTGTGTTGCAGACATTTTGATGGCGTACAGCCAGTTTTCCGATGTGTCTGTGGAATTGTGCTGACACATACAAACATACATTTGTTTATGGGTGTACATACAAACATTTATTCATATATACATATGTGCACGTACACATATGTATATAATGAATATTTCTGAATATATACACGTTTTATTCTCTGCAATTGTAGTATTTTAGAGGAATTTTATATTTTTGTATTAAACGCGTTCTCGTCTCTCTCTCAAAACGTACGTTTTATAAGGTTTTTGCGTTCGTTTACGCACACCATTCGCTATCAGCTTGTCTGTGCTTGTGTGCTCATTTGTGTGAGTGTGTGATCTTTATTTTCTTTTTGCTTCTCCTCTTTGCGTTTTTTCTTGTCTCACCGACGCGCACAAACACAACTTAACAGACTCACACACACTCAAACATTAATTATTATTTTGTATAGCATTCCTTTCATGCGTTTTTTTTCTTTTTGGCTAAAAATCGTTACACATAAGTTTTAACGTTCATTTTTAGAAGAAGAAATTAACATATTTATATATGTCTGTCTGCATTATTTATGTTTACAGTTGATGTGATTATTAAGTTAGGTAATATGTAAGTATACATTATTACACGAATGTTTGTATATATATGTATATGTATCTGTATATGTATATGTGTATGCATATGCATATGTGTATGTGTATGTATATGCATATGTATATGTATGTGTATGTGTATGTATGTGTATGTATCTGTTGATGTAAGCTGTTTTGCTTTCTGCATATTTGTATGAGTATGTGTGTGTGTATGTGTATGTGTATGTGTGTGTGTGTATGTGCATGTATATGCATCTGTTGATGTAAGCTGTTTTGCTTTCAGCATTTTGCATATTTGTATAGTGACATTTTAGGGATCAAAGAGACATTTGGTAACCTGATATGTATGTACATGTGTATATATGTTGTTACTTTGTATGTATATGTATATGTTTTTATGTGCATATAGTAATATTGACAAGGATGCATACATATTCTGTGAGTACTCATTTATTTAAAAATGGATAGAAATATGTGGTATGCATCTATGACAACAGGGTAATTTTTTTACATACCTGTACACGGACAGTATAATTCTGCTAATATTTACTTTCTAAAGTATGCAATAAAGAAAAGAAACATGCTAATACAACATTTCTGGAATATGAAGACAACAGCTGAAACTGTTCGATTTTTTGTTAAGTTGATTTAGGAATGCCCAGAAAAATGTGAAACGGTACGTTCACGCCAAAAATTTCTGGACATGCTTAAATTGTGGTGCATGAAAGTATGCAATACTCAAATCATGGCAATTCCTGGAAAGTGCTCTTATTCATTTTATTTGTTGCGATTTATAAAAGATGATGTAGGCGTCATGGCAATCCAAGTAGAATATATGTATTTACATCTTTACTGGACAGGACTGTAGCTTGTCCGCCAGAAAGTTGGTATACAAATCATTTTAGCAGTAATAATTGAATATATTTTGATACCTTTTACTTAACAAAATATAAACCTTAATAATATTAAGCAGAAAGCGACTAAATTTTATTAGCTTGTCTAAGTCCACAGCTGCTGCGACCAATTGAGATTTTTGCATATTGCCTAAATTGTCCGCATCTAAGCTCTAACAAAATATATGGCATACTTTGTGGCTAACGCTTAAATGGAAGCTATAATACCAGCGAGGGGTTGGTGGTTGGTGCGAGGAGTTGAGTTTCATTAAGATGTCTTTAAAAAAAGTTGTTTTAAAACCACTTTATATGAATATGAGCAAAGTGACTGACATAACAAGGGAAAAGTTGTTTGTGGGCGTAAAATTCATAATATGTACGTATGTATAAGAAGTAGAAAAATAGAGCAACTAAATTTTCTTTCTCACAACTGCATTCAATGCATCATCAATTATGCCAAACATACGGCAAATCGAAGTGTATTTAATATTTAATCGGCGGTATATTACGCGGTTAGTCATTTACTCAAATGACTCAAGTCAAAAAGAAAGGCGAAAATATTGTGTATACAAGGACGAATAAATCCGAATTTATAAATAAAATTGTAATGTTGTATAACCATGGCTCATAAGTCATTTTCAGAGGTATCGCTCAGCAAAGAACTGTTGACTAAAAATTTGTTAATTATTATGCTTTAAATGTATTCAAATCGCAATGAAATTGGCTATGATGGTGCGGTTTCATTGTTAATTATTTCAAATGTAATCCTACTCAAGCCATATAACCTGGGTGTGTCTCCCAAATGATAAATGCCAATTTATAGTAGAAAATATTAAGGCCACAGCTGCATGCACTATTAACGATTTATTGACATTTAACTTGAGTGTCAAATACTTCTACTTCGTGTGTCGATTGTTAATTGTTTGAAAAACTAGCCAAATCAAGTCAACATAGTCAAGCACTTTTACTTTTTGGAAAAAAGCAAAGTGAGTGTTATAAGTGACCATTAGAGCACAGTGATTTTGAGGTATAGCAAAAATATTAAATTGTTTTATTTTTCTTTTCGAATGTTGCTTTGCTTTGTTATTATTTAACTATTGGGAATTTGAAAGTATATTTCAATTAAATGTACCAGCAAGTTATATTGAGCAGGCGTGTTGAATAATTGTATCTTATTATGTGCTTCCATTACAATGAAATAGACTGTTGTCATTAATTTGTGTTAGTGGTTTCGATGTATTGTCTGGTAGTCAAATAGTGCTTACCTTTGTATCAAGCTCCATCGTAATTTCGCGACTGTGTCGACGGTGCATCGGCAAGTATAATGGAATAAATTTGAAGGTTAATTCCATATAATATTCGATTTAGCACTATAAAGTAAGTAATAAACATTCGTAGTTTCGAGATAGGGCGTTAATGTAATATAATAAACAACAAAAATTAAAAATTTGTTATGTACAAAATTGCCTATTAGAATAATTTCTGTGTTTAAAATATATGTGTGTAATTTTCTACGCAGGCTTGCATATGATTAATATCAAGATTCAAAAGTTAAGTACTTAAAATATAAACTTAATATCTTACTATAAGTAATCGTAAGAAAAAACTGGGCAAGTTTAAAGAATATAACCAAGTGCGTAGGCAGAAAAATATATGTATCTTGTTGAAATTGAAAAAGTTGAATCTTTTGCGCAAACTGTAGTTTAGCTTTGTTAAAGTTTTGTTTTCAATCCGGTTTAAGCTTGTGCTCATGAGCATTTAGTATTTTACATTGAACTACAGTGTGTGACAATATTACAAGATATCAAGAAGTTTGAAGTATTTTAGATCTGTAGACAAGAGCATACATTTTTGATTAATTCTTCCTGATTCTGTTAAACATTAAATTTATTTTCTCATGTACATACAGACTACATCATCTACTTACGGTACTAGAAACCGATAAGTGAAAGTCAGTTTATAAAGTGCCCAAGCGAGGCGTGGTTAGTCAGCTGGTTTATGTGTGCAGCTGCCGTAGTATGCTCCTATGGAGTATACATATGTATAAAAGTACTAGCCGGTTGTCGTAAATTCTAGTTACTTCTTGCTACAATTTAAATGGCGCGGTCGTGCTCGTTCGCCTGCTTCCATATGCATAAAAAAATTGCATTACCGGCACCCATAGTCAGCTTCTATGGGACCCAATACAGTAATTGTAGCGCTGAGAAGCCGCCCAGTCGTTGATTGCGAAACAGTCACTCCAAGGCGTGGAGAAGGTCAGCAAGTCGGTTGCTACCTTTGTTGTCGTTGCATTCACATTGTTGCTGTTGCTTTTGGTATTGCTGTTGTTTCTGACACTGTTCTGATTTCGAATTGTTTAACTGTGGCTGAAAAGCTCACTTTGCTGCTTTGCTGCCTTGGTGAGTGGGTGAGTCTCATTTTAAACGGAAATTTGAAGCAAGTTTATGTACATTATATGACCACTGTTCATATTTTTCTCACATCACTAGCCTAGTAATAATAGTTTGTAATAAAACATGTAGTATATTTCTATTCTTTAAATACCTAAATAAATATTTAATGTTATGCACATTAATTTCAATTTATTTAGTTTTTTCTAAGTTTTTAAGCAGCTTGTTTCTAATATAATAATACTAATAACGTAGACACTTTTTTAATTAATTTAAATCGAAATAGTATTTAGTGTCTTTGTACTTTACTCAACGTAAAATTGGTAAGACTCTGAAATGTTGAACAGCCAATTTGAAGGGAAGCAGAATTGGTTTGCATTGTATTATTAATGTGAGAAGCATAACTTACAATAAAAAAACAAGCGATGAAATTCATAAAATGTAAATTTGCAACTCCAACTTAACATTTCAATATTTAAGAAAAGAGCTGTACTTCAAGTTCCTGAGCTATTAAGCCTTTTAAATGATCAGGGCCATTAGATGGTAAGCTTTTCTTAAATGCAACACTCCCATTTTTGGCTAAATTATGAATACAATAGATCACTATTTCGACCACAGCAAGTACATAGATACAATGAATTTCTGCATTGAAGGCCGTTACAAATTTGGATTTGTGTATGTGTTAGTGTAAGTGTGTACGTATGTATGTTTATTTTTGAGCTTACAATACACTGTTCAGTAAAAACATTAATAGGGAAGTTATCAAGGTTAAATACTTAACGGTTTAATATACACACACATATTTTTGGTATTTTTGTCAATGCCCAATGTGTAGTTAAATTGATTGTGTAAGATTAAGTAAGTTACCAGGGACTTCCAGCTCCGCATAATACCAGTTCGTGTTAAACAATTACTGCCTTTTTGCGCGCTGATTTTAAAATCAGACTATTATTAAGAAGTCTACAAATAAGGCCATAGAATAAGAATATCTACAGACAAGACCCTGTACTTGGGTTAAGAGTGTCAACATAAAAAACACTGCTTCATAAAAAATGTTTAGATATGTGAAAAATCACGCATAGGCCAATATACATTATGCACACATATATAAATACGCATACTATCTTCCATTATTATAACAACAAGTCTGGATATATTATTACCGATTATGTGCAACTCGAACTTCAAGCGTTTAAGTGGAGCTGCCTGTAATTTTGTTTTTTTGCAATGGCATATGGAACCGAAAGTGACGAAAACATTTTAAGTATATACAACGAATTTGAGCATCAACTGTTAGTTGAATTTTGTAATTAAGACATTAGGGCGAAATAATAATAATATGCTTATGAAATTGGGCATTAAACATAATATCTTTGTGGGGAAACTGTGACGTATTTGTATACTTTGTTAACTGTGACTAACTTGTTTCGTTACAAAAAGTTTTAGGTAGGGCACATACAATTTGGCCTAAATGTGTGTCTTTTAATGTTGGTCAGATGGATAAGTCAGACTGTCCACATTGATTGTAAATTTCACTAATCTGCGAAGAGACAAGACAATGGAAAATTATCTTAAGGTAATTTTAATTGCTGATTGTCCGAACTGCCGCATTCTTTCTTTTATTTTTATTAATTTATAGCCCAAACTGGAAAAGCATGGAAAAATATTGCAAGAATGCTTTATAAGCTTTTTAAATCTTTGTCGCGAAATCTGTAACGCCCTAACCCAAAATATCTATCTATCAAAAATGAATAGTCGGCAGAGTCATTATAGAAATGTCTTTCGGTTATATCTACATCTTTAAATACACAGATATAAATTGATATGTCTTAGTTTGACTGCTGCATAGATGTCAATACCTGAGTCACAACCGAGCTAACCGATTACTTGTACCGGGAATGTAATCACATTGGCTTTAGTTTTAATTGTGCGTACATATGTATCTAAATACACCCAGTCTTATTAGCAAGTCTATTTGCGATTTAAGTATTTCTGAGATTTGGTTTTGGTCTACAGGTTCGGTCCAGTTCTTGTCCGTTGCCGTTGCTTTTCAACTTGTTCACTTTCAATTCTGTGCCTAACAATGCGAATAACGTTTTCAGCTGACTGACGTGGAAGAGAGGGACTCGATTGATCGTGTACAAGTACAGCGAATTAACTCTTATTAATTTCAATAAGTAACCATCATAATATGTTCAGCTTATTTTATTTCACTTCTTCGATAACCACACCAGTTTCCTTCAAATCTAAAAACAAAGGGAATTGATTTCGATAAGCACATCAGATTCTTTCAACTCTAAAAATTGAGAGTTGATTCCGATGTCAAATTTTGTCGCAATTTGAATAAATATTAAGATGAGATCATTATTATTTTAGGTAGATATTTTTTTTCTGTGTATGGGCCCTAGCAAAGCTTTTGTGAGTAAGATAGGTTTTACTCTTACTTTCAAAAGCTTAAGAGATACCGTCAAAGTAAACTGCATGGCAACAGCAACAATAACAGTAACAGTGGTACTGTTAACTAACAGCTTGCCAGAGCACACGCCAAACTTAGCGTCGAAACCTGGCTTTGGTATGGCCCAGCTGACTGACTTCAAGCACTTGCTGCGCACAGTCGCGTTGGTTAGCTGTTACGGTTAGGACGTGTTGTTTCCTTGAGCGCACGGTAAAAAATTTTTGTTGACTGGTTAAATTGGAATATTGCAATCAGCTGGATGACTAAGAACAACTTGTGCAAATTTATCAAAAACAAAGTTTCAACAACATACTAAATAAATATGCATACACATGCAGATATCCAACCAATCAATGTGTCAATGAGCTCCCAAGCAACGAGCCGTAATTCGTGACTATTGCAGTCGACTAACCCACGTATAGAAAGCAGCCACAACTGCATTTTATAGTTCAAGAAACGCGCGTGTGTGCGCGAAAAAGCTACAACAAACGTATTCAGACTGGCTTTACGTCAAAAAGAAAGTTTTGCCAAGAAAAACATTAACAAAAACAAAAACTCTAAAGTTTTGTTGTTTATTTATTTTATTTCGGTTCACATTTTCTTCGCCAAACATTGACTTGCTCACTTGTACATGCTGCTCCGGTTTTGTATTGCGACAGTGAAAAGCTTGTGCAAAATTAAAATCTGACTACTAAACGACCGATTTAGTTTCTTTAGTTTTAATAACACATACATATGCATATACATATGTATTTTTAACGTTTTTCTTAGAAACAGTTGGTCACTGCACCGTGTCAGAGAAGAAATCCGAAAAATTGTTTTTTGAAACGAATGGAAAAAAAGTGTTGAAATTTAAGTTTGTGTGGGGTTGTGTGTGAACTAAAATCTAACGAATATGCGAATTATAGGGGGCAGTCAACAGTTACAGCAGCAACAGTTGCAGCAGATACAAAACTGAATTAAAGTGCAGTCGCAGCCAACAAAAAAGCCAGCCAGCAGTTAAATAAAACTGTAACACAAAAGCTTGAAAACGAAAAAATCTAAACTGAAAGATTACGACATTGTCTTCTTATTTACTTACGTGTCTACATATCTACAAACACACACAAAAATATATCTAGCCTTTGTTTGCAGTAGAGACTGGCATTTTTTTTTTTTTTGGCTGCTGCTGCCGAGCCGTTTGACTGTCGGCCTGTGCATGCATTTTGGTATTTCAAATTCTGTGAATTAACCTAAAAAACGCAACTACTACAACAAGAAAATTTAAAGTTACAGTTACAGTGATGCGCAATAACAGCAGCAACATGCAGTTTTCGACACATCGACGAAGTTTGTACTGGCTTCTGGGATTATGTCTATTGTTATTCGAAACAGGTGAGTTGCCATTTGACATCATGCTCAAAAAAATCAAATGACTTAAGACACAAACTGGTTACTCAGAAATCTTCTTCTGCATTGTCGACTTGATAGTTATTCTCAGCTGAACTGTGTTAGGATAGCGAGATAGCTGATTCACCTTGTCTGGAAGTACACATTGTCCTAACAGCTCTTAAGCAGAACACGCTGAAGGATTTTACTTAAGCCTTATATCAACACTTAGCCACTGTTAGATTTAAAATAAATCTCACTTCAAGCATGGCCTAAGCCCATCCACTTTGACCTTTAAAACGTGTTGAATAATTCACCAGTCGAGCAACGTTCCTTCTAAGAAAATCTTTTTTTAAAGTGAAAAATAAAACATACCCGTAGTCATGAAGGGTAGTGCATTGAGTAAACACATGCGTTTTTAATAAAACAACCACAATCACTCAAACGCAGTCACCGATAGAAACAGCTCATGTTGTGTTAAGTAGGCAAATACATAATTTAACTCTTAGTTAGCTCACCATGACTCTATTCAGCGTATTTTTGACATGGAAAACGACGCCCAAAAAATGGAGACACTTTGTTATGGTAATGAATTTTAGTCACAGACCGAAATGCTGAAGGAACGAAACTCGTTTTGATTTAAGTAAAAAAGACAACAAACAAAATCTGAATTAAGTGTGTTGTCGATTGAAATGTTTAAAACCAGCCTTCAATTTTTGTACATTTGCAATGGGGACACGATATTTGTTATCTATTTATGGGATAATTTTATTATTGGGTATTTCTAGCGAATTATTTTGAAGACAAGCATATTCTGAATTCATGTATTGCATTACGCAAAGATAACAGGCTATTGTATTTAAGTACATTATTTTAGAATATGTTGAATAGGTTAAGCTAAGAATGCCCAACTATAAGAGCTGCGGCATGATTAAAAGGCACTATAATGGATGTATACTTATTTTGTCGAAGCTCACACAAAAAGTCTTTCCTAGGCTATTGCAATTTTCAATTTGCAATTATTCTAATTTGAATACACAGTCTTATTCGAGACGAAGATTACAAAATGTCTGTCTGATCCGGCGTATAGATATGACGACCAAGATAAGTAGATTTAAGTGCTTTTACGCTCCAAACGCTCTAGTAAAAAAGATTTTTAAACATTATATTGAAAAGATATGCGTAGGAGAACTTTGTTGTGTAAGAATATGCAACTAATTTATAAACATCAAAACATTAAACTAGCAAATTCGACATTTAATTAACACTTGTGGCATTAAGTAGCAAACGGAGCATAATCGAAAAATATTGAGAAAATTATTGCTTGTCGAAATTTTCTAAGACTTGTTGCGTCAAGAAAAACTGGCAACATGTTGTGTACAAAACATATGATTAATCATTTGTCACAAAAGGTCGCTTAAAGCTAAAATATAAATATCAATGTAAATGTGAACGTTGACATGTTGGCTTATTTGGTTTATTTACCCAGCATACATGCATATATATATACATACATGAAAAATATGTAACATAATAATTTTCAAGCATAACAGCGAACCGTAGCGATTGGTCAGCTTGCGTTGTCCACTCAACGAAACACAAGATATCAGGCTTATGTAAGCTATGCCAATCAGTTTGCCAGCTTATGGCACAGATATTAATTGCACACAACAACACAGAGACTTGAGTGCCATGAACGAATTGAAAGTGTTTTTTTTTTATGAGTGAGTGTGTGTATGTTACAAAACAAATTGCGGTTTTAATAACTGTTAATAATTTGCAACACGGCTCACTTAAATGTTTTCTGAACTAACAATTAATCGGAATATGCAAAACCCGAATTTACATACATATGTAAATATATGTAAATATATACATCTATATACATATATTAAAATATACAAGCATCTTTGCATCAGAGAAACAAAATAGAATTGATAGTGTCCAAACTTTGTATATGTAACCCACATAATATATATACATTACAACATATTTTATAAAAGATTTGTATATAAATAAATAAATATTATTGGAAGCATGACAAAAATACACGAGCAACAACAATCCCAAATTACGTGCACGATTTTTTTTTTCTTTCGTTTGGGTTGCCTTTATTGAACTAGTGTGTGCTGTGGTGCACTGCATATTCAACTTTCATTTTCCGAAAATATTTTAGGTGTAGGTTTTTTTATATATTGTTATTTACACTCCAAGACTCTAGTGTTGTTGATTGTAAGTAGTTTGTAAGTTTTCTTTGTTTATTGTCAATAGGATAATTACTTATTGGCACTGAAATTAAAATGTACGGGTCGTAGTAAGAAAGTGATCCAAGCAAAAGTACAATATTTCGATGCCACAAAAAATCATGTAGACCCCTCCAAATCCGCTGCCAGCTAATTAGTATACAGAAACTTCATGATTATGAAAGTAAGCACATTTGTACGTGCAAATAAATTGATTATTTTTAACAATATCAAATAAAGTACAATCGCAGATTTGCAATAGGATATGCGTTAGAAATATATTTGCAAGGATATCTAGTTGTCAACTTTCCGAACATTTCTGCTCTTTACTGTTTGGGAATAAATGTCAATGTCAAATGCAAAATTACACTAAAAGTACACAAAGGGTTTCAACGACAGGTATTTAGATAATAAACAACTGAAGATGGCGTCAATGCACACCGTGGGAAAATGTTGAAACTCCGGAAGGGCGTCATTTAATTATTAGACCCATTGACAAGCAACAACCCACAAGCCCCTAGCCTGTCTTGCTTTTACTCTTTAACTAATGTAACCTGAGAGTACTGTATATGTGCATACACACTTGTGGCGTAACACAGCTTACAGCGCAAGTAACCAGTATGCACTTTCGTTTTTTCCACTTACAGCTGAGTGCAACAAAAGACTTAAGCAACAAACAATGCGAACGCCCGACGAATATTCATAAGTATGAACACGTACACGTATATATTAAGTCTTTTGAATTGGCATATGTAGTGCAAATATTGTAATGGGCGAGGGTCTATGACTTCTTACCTTTGAACAATGATGAATCTAATTTGCTTCCTACCATGAGTGGAATAAAGTATCAGCCAAACAATTTGACCACGCATACACACATAAGGCACCCAGCTACACCAAAACATGCCAATCCTATTTCCTATGAGATTGTTTCTTATGCAATTTATTTTTAATGGCGCAACTCACCTTGAATTACTTTTCTTTTCATTTCATTGTGTCCACACATCAGGTATACATTAACTGTGTGCAGACAACATTCAATGTGCAAAGAGCATGCCTTCACTCTCTCAACATGTTGAAGAAAATATATAACATCTTTTGACATCTCTATAAATCGTATCGTGAAATAGTAGCAAGTTGCCTTGACTGGCACGTCTGCTCTACTTAAGACTCTAACACTTGTCTCTGCCCAAGACTCTGCATCCAGATTGGACGTTGTTTTTCACTCACGGCCTGTAGCTAATGGTTGAATGCCCAGTTGGTATTGCGTAAAACTCTTAATTTTTATGATTATTTTATGCGTGGTTCATTTACGGCTCGTTGGTCTTAACATACGCTCACTGACACTGGTGGGCACCCGTAACACTAACATATGAACTAAGCTAACTTCACACTCTGTCTTTGTAATTGATTGAGCAGACTGTGCACCCTACATTCTATTCACTTACTCTTAATTACCAAATCCATATGCATTCATATAAGGTAGATACATTTATGTAAGTTTGAGAGAATGTGGAAATTATAATTTATAGAGAGTCACACATGCCATACATCATTGTCATGCAGTGTTATACATATCTGTTTTGGCAGATATACCTGTACAGCTATTTACTTTCTTTTTAACGGTCATAATAACCTTATTTTTATAGCTATGGAATATATTGTTTTAGATTAACGCAAACGCTTTTTCTCTGAGATTATTTAACTCACATAATTTATTTGGATTATTTTGTACACTTTCTCACTTACACAAATTTTGAATAATTTGTTAGCTATATTCTGACGAGTCGAAATTTTTACTTATAACTCATAACTTTGTCAAAAATAGATGAATACTACAATAATTCTGGTTCGATTTTCTTGTTAAGATTCTTCGCAAGAATAATAATAAGTTTGTAAAAAAAAATTAATTTTCCAAAATGGATTTGTACTTTGTAAAATTGAAAAAGCAATATATCAAATCTCTGCTTTTTTGTTTTTTTTATTGATTTTAGCGATATTGTATTACTCTCTTATAAAATCACTTGTACATCTTAACATCTAATAAATAGTAAGGAAACCCAGTACTTTCTGCCTTTAGATTAACATTACTCATTATACACAATATAAGTATAATTGTGTGGTACAATCTATACATGTTGAAGCCACAATGAGAACCAGCCATTCAAGGTTGTAACAGCGACTCAAAAATTTAGAAAGGCATGCTTTGCTAAATGATTATGCCACCGTCATGGGTCTTGGGTGTGCAATTGCGGCAAGGACACACACAGTCCAATTAAAACGACTACATGTGTACAGCTTTTTGCTTATATATATAAGTGCTGCGTGTTATACTGTGCTAACATTGGTAATGTATCTAACCACTATATATTAGCATTTTGGCCGTCATAACCAACGAGGAGCGAGAATCGATTTTTGTTTGATTTGTTGATGTGTACATTCAACAGGTAATAGCTCAGCTACCATTTTGCAATCGCATGGCGCGGTGCCGTTAAGGGCTCTGTAAGTTGGCAAATGGATAAACTGGATTCCCTCATCTGTATACGACCTTACTGTGCATATTTGTGTACACTCTAGAAAGGGTATTATATTTTTGGCAAACAATGTGCATATATAAAATATAAATGTAAAGTTTAAGATACATACAAGTAGAGCGGGTATAGTCATTTCCGACTGTTTCGTTGATTTGAAGTTTTCTTAACGAAACTAAAATTATGGATCATAAGGCTGACTTCCTACTAGGGTATTACATTGGCAGTCCGAATGTAATTGTTATTCGTTGTTGTTATTGTCTTCACTCACGTGATTAAGTGAAGGCAGTTTTAATACTCAAGGCCACCAAGGGCAACTTTTCAGTTACAGGCAGAAACCGCATCTTTCCTGATTATAAGCTCTCGCACAATTTTTCAAATATTTATTTATTATGCAGCTGAGTGCATGGTGTTAACCTTTCACTTTCACTAGGCAGTAAAGCACACTAGTTTCGCTGTTTTAGCGCTGTCGACATCACATTGACAACGTATTTATCGATTAATGATGCTAGCGTTGATTACATAAGGTACTGACTGTCGTCCGTCTGTTAGTTAGGTGCTCTATTAAGTGAAGAAAATGTTATAAGTGACAGACTGAACTGATTAAGCTTAAATGCCTTTCGGTTATCTACATGCAGATTAATCATCCAAACAGCCTGGGCTGTCAGGTTGGCCAATCGAACGTATCTATGGAGCACATTGATCGAAATTGTGTCAGATGCAGGGTCAACAAAAGTTTATTAACACTGCATATTTGAACTCTGGGTCTTTATCAGCACACAGCTAGTTAAAGTTTGTGATTTTCCTGTTATTGCCATATAAGTCAGTTACTTGATAAAGCCATTCATGTTTTTGGTTTGTGGTTTGGCTCATTACAAAACACCGTCAATTTGGTTAATCACAGCGGGAACCTGATGTGGCAGCCACATTTTCAATGCCGCCAAAACGATGGGAGACGCAAAAAAAAGAGAAAAAAATCATTAAACAACTGGTTTCAATAACAACGTGCAGTTTGATGACATTAAGTTTAGCGGCTTGCGCTTCTTTATTTGTTATAAAACTAATTTATTGATGCAGTTTAACTGCTTCAAGACACTGACCAGACAAGCTTCATCCAAGCTTCCAAATGCTACTTGGCAATAAAAACTGTATGTGAATGTTGCCGCACAATTCATGTATCTTATACATTAGCGAGCGTAGCCCAAGTCATTGAACTCTTTTGGCGTCTCCGATAATCATTTACATCTTAATTTATTTCGGTGCGTTGAAAAAATGTTAAATTCATAGGCAAAATATCTCTCTGCCTACTACGAAAATAGATTTGATTACATTTTTATACCCTGAACCCATTAAAATGGGTAAAAGGGTATAATAATTTTGTGCAAATGAATGTAACAGGCAGAAGGAAGCATCTCCGACCCCATAAAGTATATATTCTTGATCAGGGTCAACAGTGGAGTCGACATAGCCATGTTCGTCTGTCCGTCCATCCGTCTGTATGAACACGCGGATCTCAGATAATATAAGAGCTAGAGTCTTGGAAATTTGGAATATAGGTTTTCGAATACCAGGCGCAGAGCTAGTTTACTTTATTAATTATTAATGAATAATATGCATATGCATATTCTTAATCAACTGCTTAAATTTAATCAAAATCGGATAAGTAACACCGAAGCTATAGTCGAAAGTATGCATAAATATGCGAGCGCATGTGTGAGAAAGAGATGGCATGATAATCGCCGCGTGCGTCAATATGTTTTTGTGTTTATTCTGGAGAGCCCCGTTACCTACAATTGCGTGTATATACAAATGTTTGTTTGTGAATAAGAATATGCGCTGGCTTAGTTTTTTTTTACTCTGCTGTCCTGTGCCTGCCATAAGAAAAGAGTGCACTTGACCTTCTTCTCACATTTGGGTGCAAGACTTTTCAAAGGGAAATTTGGCAATAAAACTAGAATATGTTTAACAACTGGGTTCAGGGTAAATCGTACTCGAGCGCACTCGACTACAGCGTTCTTACCTGTTTATTTTTGTTTTGTTTATCAATATAAATATATAAGATTTAAATTGCTAAAATTTCGATACTTTCTTACTTACAAATCGGTAAATCAAATGCTATATTGTTTTTAATAATATGCTTTGGTTTGCTCTTTTACCTTTTTTACTATTTCTTTTCATTATCTTATTAAATTTTTTGTTTAGCGAAAGGCTGATGTTCATTTAAAATAACGGTATTTGACAAGCGATTATTTATTTAATCGTTTGAAAAGCAATACATACAGAACGTTTGCAAGTTAATTTTTGAACACAATTGATTGAAAATGTTCAATATGCTTGATTTCTATACAAAATTTTGAACTTATCTTTGTTCAACTTATGCGTAATCTTATTTATTTTATAGCAATATAAAAATCTATTGACACTAGTTGTTCACCAACGGGTTCATGCACAATTCGAAGGTTACTCACGCTGTCTGCAGTCAGTAGGAGAAGAAACTTGTTTTTTTTTTTTAAATTACAAAGCACAAGATATTTTTCAAGCGCATTCGATTTAAATTGCTTTGGACTGTGTGTCCGCTTGTTGCGGTTGTTAGTAAAAAGTTAATAACATCGAAGCAGTACAAGTAATATCCATGGTCATCCAATAAAGAGCGCATGCTGCAATAAATATCAAAGAACGTCAGTTGAACTTCAAGAAATTTTCTTATACACTGTGACAAACATGATCAGCAATTACAAAATAAGAAGACCACAAAGCTTCACTTTGAGTGATTAAAAACGCAGGTAGTCGCACTGATAGGTGATAAAGTACACACATATACTTCGAAGGTTATTTAAAAATGCTATAAATTTATATGGCGTGTTCGAGAATGTTGGACAGTCCACAGGTATCTGGAGGGCATTCAACACTGCGTAGGATTCACTGCCAATGTACTACATTATTTTTATACAGGCAGACACAGACTAGGCTTACTACTCAAACCGTCACCTCTATAGATTCAGCAGTCGCTGTCTTCAACACGCCTTCTTGCACTTTAGGAGATGCTTTTGAGCTGATTACACGGCAACAATAATTTTTAGCATGTTTATTGTTCTCTATCCGTGTTGTGCGGTATGTCCTGACATTAACATAGCTCAAAATAATAGATTTGACACCGATAAGTCGCTCGTACATGTTGTGCGGATAATAAATGTTATTCGCTGACACTGACTTGAAAAATAATGTGCGTATTTTTATAAATATTAGTTTTGATGTTGTGGACAGACAGATTATTTTTTATTCATATACATACTCATATTTTTATTATGAGTATTGGTAAAGGGGTAGTAACCAAAACTAAGGTCTACCATAGCCTAAGGCAAAGAAATCACATTAAAGGTATTTAAAGCTTAGCTTTGGTTGACGCATAATCAGCAATTGGCCTTCAATTTGTTTTTTGTCAGTAGCTGTTTGTAATCAAACAATCAGTTAACGCTACTCTTTTCTTAACACAATTATCTTAGCAAAAACTTAAAAAAAAATGTTGGACTCACACATACAATCATAAAAACCGGATAAAAATAAAAATGCAAATATGTTAAACAAATGATATCCGCTTAAGCGATCACGCAGCGAAACATGTTATTAGTCTCAGCATTATTAACCGAAATAACAAAATAAAGCCCTAACAGAAACATCCTCTTGTTATGAAGAAAAACATTGACAAGACTATAGAGGTGTTATAAATAACTAGAATAACTAACGAGATATCGGAAGTATGTGGTTTATTCAACGATTTTAAGTATCAACTCTCAAGCTTGTGCACATTTTCAAAAACACTAGTTCGCAAGCTCAAATTAACCCTACATCTGTTAACAACCTCTCTAAACCTTGACTTTGATTTTTCACACGCCTGTCTAGTAAATCTTTCAATCAACCCAACAAGGGGATTTTTATGTATGTGTACTTTTGACTTCGCTATATAAGAAGTTGTATATATAAAGATTGAATCGCTCGCCCAACGTTGCCATTCATATTAGTTTATTTTACACTTAATGCCGCTTTTTTTACTTCGCTAATTAGTTGTTTAGTTAAGCTGTTTGCACAGCTGTGGCCTTTATTATATTTGCTTTGTCCATTATACAGTTTTATTAAAAGCTGTTTATGGTGCTTTCTGGTCTATGGAGGCCTGATTGCGAACATGTGCGACAACGTGAATTTTATTAGGTTAATGTTTAATTTGTTGGAATATTTCGTAAAGATTTCAGTTTTTGTAACCAATGGTATTAACATTGTTGCAACATGAAAATATGACAATTTTTCAAAATTTCCGAAATTTCATTTCAAGGCCATAGTTTGAAACCTTAAAGAAAACTACAAAAGGCAAAAGTATTTTCGAATTACTTAAGTGCACAGTAATTTAGTCTTTTAGTAGCATCATTGTTTAGAGAAGGTTTAGATCGAAATATTATCGTCCTCTTAATTTTCGCCATCGCAGGAAAAAATCAAAACACATTTCAACTGAACAGGAATTGTACAATTGACGTGGTGGAGTTTGCCAAAGTATTGAGTACCGAATACCGCTAAGTTTTGATACCATCGGTGTTGTTTACGCTATTTTAGCTTTTCAAGAAATGTTGTGTGTGCTTTTGCCATTTTTTCGAAGTTGCTTTTGCTTTTACTTGCCATATGTGTGGCGTCTGTTCAAGTTCAACGGCAAAACCGAAAAACAGGTGTGGCTTGTTTTACTGATGACTGGTGTGTGCTCCAGACAACTGCATTTCCCGCAACCTGTAAGTAACCACTTTCATTGCTTTGAGAAATTCCCATTATGCAGATTCGTTACTCGAAAATCATTTTGAAGTATTAATATCGTAGGAAGTGATGCATAAGGTTTAGTTCATCTACGTTTTGTTGACTCATATGATTTTGTGCAGTCATACATGTTTGATTTGATGTAAATTAACGCATCTCATTGTTTCACCCTCTTGTTTAAATGACTAACGATAAAGTGAAGGCTTTCTGGAGGCTTTAGCTTAAGGTGTTTAATATTGAAATGCACCAGTTTCCTGGCCTTGCTCGCTTTATGTGGATTATAAAGCTACACATCAAGTTTAGTGGCTTGTGTGATTAATTTTTCAGATTCTTTTCGTTCTCGGCAATGGTTCCCTACATATAAAAATGGCCACTTGCATGTTGAGAAACGTATATATTGAAAGCAATCTGTTTGACATTACAAACTGAAATCAAAGTAGAATTTGAATGAATATAACTTAACCTGTCACAGCTTAAGCATAAATTTAAATTAGCACTAATACCATTTTTCATTTTGATTTCGTTTAAATTTTTATTATTTTTTCTTTTATAATAATTTTTATCACGACATAGCTTGTGTCTTTTATGACGTGTACTTAAGCTGTGATTCCGAGCCGACCCACTTAGAAACAATAATTGTATTTGTATCTATCTGATTGTCGGCGTCAAACTTTTGCGCAATAGCAGCAACAGTCGCGACGGGTCGCCTTTTATAGGCGGCAGCTGTCTGGTTAAGGCGTCTAGAGACCCTGAATTGTTTACTAGATTGAGCTTTAAGAACGTAAATTAAACTAAATGTACATAATTAAAATGCCATTTAATTTGCAGGGTTTGGGACCATTAAAGACATTCTGACTATGCAGTTGTTCTAAGTTAATTTGCCTTCAGATGCTGATTGCTTGATTTCTTTGTAATTTAAAGCAAAGCATTGACTTTGGTCGACATTACTAACTCTATACGTACCTCCGTCTTATTAAATAGAAACTAGATACTTACAAAAAAATTGGGTAGGTTCAAACTATTTTGTCCCAAAGGCAGTACATTGAGTTGGAGTCAGATGGCTATAGGATTATTTTGATATTCAGTCGCACACCATAAATATAAAAAAAAGTTTGCACCATATATTTTAATTTACATATACAATGGATTGGACTTATAACCGTTTTTGGACGGCACACCCAAAACGTCGGTGCCACTAAAACCCGCCAGCACCAGACCGGACACGGTCGACAAAACAATAAATACTCCGCTCACTTTTCAATTCTTTTGCCAAGTCAGCCAGTTTTTCGTTGAATGTAAAATAAATAAATAAAGAAATATATATACATTCATGTATGTATAAGAAGAATATGTACTTACTTATATTTGAAGCTGGTATTAGTTACTCGGTTTGTTTTCTTGTTTATAATATTGACCAATCGACCAAGGGAATGGCATATTGAAAGCAGTTGCGATACAGGACATTTAAGACCGCATCCTTTTGTCTTTCTTATATTCAATTCATTCGGCTGGGTCTGGTTTTTCATAGCTCACTTGTGTTTGCTATTAGTACAATGTGCAATTTGTAAAAAAAACAAGGCTAAAGCAGTTTAGCTTAATGGAAACCAGTCTAACAGTTAAACAACAGCAGCTTTATTTTTTCAATCCGTTCACAAACTACATACATATACGAATAATTGCCGCATTTACAAACATTTGTGGTAATTACTTCTGTTTCTTGCAATAATCGGGTTGGGCGTGGGCTGGCCGATTTGATCATTCTCTCCATTTGGGGGTGCTGAACGGGTGGGTGCTGCCTTTGTTTGACTTTTGGTATTTGGGGTAAGGAGTGGATTAACCTGTTGTCACTGCTTGCATTGTAGGTAGAGCACACAACTTGCTGTGCATGTTTTACAGTTCCGCTTTAAAAACGAAAAGTATAAAAGCATAACTATATGCTTATTAACTGAAGTGTTTGAATTGTGCACTTTCAAAGACGACAACCAAAATGTATGGCAAGCCACTAAAATTTTTTGCAGGCATAGCATGAGAAATGTATACTTACAATGTTGTACGATTCATTTTGAATTTTTCATATTAACAAAACCGAGGCTATACAATGCAGACCGAGCGAAATGCGAAAAAATTTGAATTTCAAATATGTTTTCCTAAACGTATACCCAGCTACTGAAAAGCCACTGATGAATGTTAATTACAAGTTACATTTTAAATATCGTGCAATGGGAGTAAAAGCATTTGCTGATGCTCGTCGCTTACATAACGATCATCGATTTCTGCCTTGGTCTATCGAATTTTCAAAGCTAAACACGCCGCAACCATTTAATCTTAGCCTACAGGACCAGACACAGACATTGGTATTCAAAACGATACCACGCATTACAGCGTGATTTATGTGTTACATCAGTAGCGCTACGAAGCTGGATAAGAGTTACAACAAAGTATACCAAATGCGCAGCTACATGTACATATTTATGCCATTATAATATCCCAATTTCTAAAAAAGATTTTTCTTGCTGTCATGCATTATATATAATAATAACATTTGAACTGGCTTTTCATCCCCCTGACAGATTCGCAAATTTTTATTATTTTTATTAGCACCTACAGCAACAATTGGTCATCTTTTTTTCAATGCGGAAGTCTTATAATGTTGACTTTAGTGTTCATGTTGTATTGTATTGAATTGAAGTATGTTTGTATTTGTGCTCCAAATAAAATACGCAATCGTGTGTGGTGTAGACGCACATAAGTGATTTGGGTTTGCAAAAGATGAGTCAAAATCGGTCTCAATCGGACCTTGTCATCACAGAAAACATTAAATTTGACATAGACACATTGTGAAAGTATGTACATATAAGTACTTTACTTACATGATATTTTATTTATTTTGTAGCCCGTTATGGTTTGTGAATAGAAAAGTAAAATGCACAGAAAATATATCAAGATTATATATGACCCAACAAACACGATGTGTATGTATGCATAATTTGTAGACTCTAGTCTTTTCCCTACTAAAAATTGCTCAGTTAAAAGAAGCTATGCCACCAGTTGTCTTATGTATAGACTACATTGATGTTTTAATTGTGATCGCAGTTAAATCAGCGGTCTTCTCAGCAATATATATATATGCTGTAAGCTTGCCAATGTTCGCCAATACGGTCCCCCGTAGGACCATTAATTTATTTTTAACACAGTCTGACTTCCGCGCACCTGCAAGGAAAAATTCAAAATGCAAACGCATGGAAAGGCCTGAATTTTATTTCTGTCCACAGTTTCGATGACTACATTCGCACCCACACCACGCTTTCAGATATGCAAATTAGAGTAACGGTTTCTTAAGATAATTTGCTTAAATGTTACGATTGTTAGCAGTGGCATTATTTCTCCTTTGTGAAAGTATATTTAGCAAACGCCTGCAATAATGTTACTCTTTCTTATATGTAACGGAAAGTACTGAAAATAGTTACAAGAAAGACCTTTTGCCCAATATCAAGTTATGGATATATATATGTAAGAAAATAAGTACATACATACATATGTATAAATATATCTTTATGCGAACATAAACCTTTAACACAATCTCTTATGCATTTACCTCTGAAATTCAGCAGCGTCCGGCGATTCAAAAAAGTTTCAATAATAAATGCTTCACAAAATACAGCAGCACGAATAGCTGGAACTACCATTGGCAACATCATCCATGTCTGCAGTAATGAAGAAGCCACAAACACCACATACAGATGTGAACACCTTGACCTCTCCACCGCTGGAGTCAATGGGGCGTTTTTCTTTCAAATTTAATTGAACTGAAAAATGACCGTCATGACCGTGGACCGTGCTAAGAAATTGTTTTCTGTATGTAAATGCTGAAATTGTTTTCTGTATGTAAATTTAGGTTGTCACACTCTGCGAGTTTATAAGTGTTTTCTTCATTTTTGCAATGGCATCTTTTGGTTTATATTTTTCGTGAAATTTATGGTTTACTGGCTTTCAGAATTTTTGTAGTGGTATGTTGTGTACATTGACCTCTGCTGATATTATACAAAGTCTCAGACCGGAAAAATCCGTCAGTGTCAGAGAAGCTCTAGCGAATTAATTATCGCATGCAAATTTTAGTGTATTTCAAAATTTTGTATCCCAATAACAAGCATTGCGAACAAAAAAAGCAGATTTTTAATCCACGGCTAATTTTGACAAATATAGATGAAATAATAAATTTAGTCAACAATAATGGCGCAAATCAGTCGTTATCGCGTTCTGACAAGGTTCCTTAAAAAGCCTCCTGAAATGTCAACGCCTGAAAGGCTGGACTACAACGTCCCAATCGGGACTAAAAAAGTAAATCGAAGCAGTCATTGCTGTTTACCCATTGCAAATGTGGCTCTCGAGCTCCATTCATCAAGCATTGCACCGCATAAAGTTGGAGCAGGCAGGTCACATTGCCATTGCTGCGGCAGCCCAGCTGGCTGAGTCGATTTACAAGTATGCGAAAGTGATCGATTTGAAGCAGGCGTGGCTCGCCGCATTTAAAATGAGCTCTGCAAGCCTTGCGCCACACTAGGTTGTTGCAGTTGCAGTTGCTGTTGTCGCTTTTTGTATTGGTAGTTGTCGTTGGCAGAAATGTCGACGTCGCGTGGTCTAGTTGCTGAAACTAGCAGCAAGATTTGAAATAGTTTGTCTCTGTATGTATGTATGTTGGTGAGTGTTGTGTCTACATCTTATGCAATATTCTCAGTTTGACCCACTTTTCGTACTAGCTGTGTTTAACTTTTTGCTGTGGTCGAAGTTGGCGTTGTTCGGCAACATTCACTGTGACCAAAAATAATTTAATCGAAGCACGTTAGAGTGTACAAGTAAGTAAAATATATATACTAGGATCCATGTATCGTATAATAGATATACAAAATATTGTCTATAGAAAAAAACACCATTGGGTGATACACATGGTCCTCAAAAAGAATTCAAACTTACTTTGCAAACAATGTCCAACTGTTTAGGAATTTGATACGCAGACAATGTCCTCCAATTTTAAGTTCATTCGAAAGTTGGCTGCCAATTAACATTTTTTAAAATTGCAAATGTAATAAAAATTTAATCAAGTGCCGCAAGTGTCATATTGCCAGTCACAGCTCGGCCTACAGTAAATGGCAAGCCGTCATCGCAGCCGTTTCCATTGCCTTCTCAACTGCTGCGTAACACAAATTAAATCTGTTTGGCCGACCGTTCGATGACATTTACAGGTGGCTGGCCCATTTAACCACACCAGTGGAGCAGTACCAACCAAAATAACAACGTCAAGCCACAATACAATTTGATATTTTTCCGTTTTAGGCAGGGAATAGTATGATTTTTTTAAATAAGCAAAATATATCAAATATGGAGTAAAATGCTCGAGCACAATGAAAATCCAATGGCTTAATTTTTGTTTGTATCACCTTTAATAAGGTATAATAAGCAGGTGTTAATAAATGTCTGGTGGAATTGTGAAAGTCCTTAATCAGAATTCATCCTGTACACAGTTCTCAAGCTCACAATCTTATTGTATTCACACAGTTGATAAAAAGCATAACAGAGCCAAAATGAAATTGTATATATGTGGCAATTCAATGCTAGCAATACTAACCAAGAGCCTTGTTACGTAACTCCCGAAAACTTGTACAGCTCTAGTGTAACAAATGTTTTGAGAGGGGTTCACAGCTGACCAGAGCAACGGCTGGAATAAGTTGAAAACCAGGCGAGTGCTGCATTGCTGTATATTTCCTGTTTGTGGTGCATAAAATAGTGGGTTCCAATATACATAGCTCTCACTTTTGCGCTTGCTACCTACCATTGCATATAAACTTAAAAATCAGGTATCGAAACGAAAGGAAACTGTACTGTTGCCCGAAGGTATCCTGAGTAGATTTGATTATTGTTGTCACAATTGCCTTGAAATAAGTTATATCATAAAGATGCACTTGACAGCTTATAGTAATTTATTTAGACTTTAATTACATTCAGTAAGGGTGTTATCTGAAAGTTGTGCAAGTTTACCACAATTTACTAGGCCATAAATCTTTAATTATATCGCAACCCACCACGAGATGCAAATCAATTATATAATTTATTGTCCATCGGCCAATAGCTCAGAAATTTATTTCATTTTCTTAAATAATATATCACCCTGTGTTGCTGAATTCTATTTTAAATCAAGTATCTTCAAGTTACACATATACTTATATTTATGACTGCTATGTCTGGCTATGTCTTTAATCGGGCGCTTCTTAGGCTAATCACATTATGTGTAAAGGCGTTTTCAGTGGCTTTACACCCAGGAAGTGATTGTAACGGCGCTCTATTAGAAAGGAAAATCCCAAATGACGATCGCAGACTTCCTGCGCACATGCAAAGCGATTGCATGTTAAACGTTGTTTAGCTCTCAGATCTCCACTGTTTGTACGGTGGGAGCTTAAAATGTAGCAAAAGTCTGGTTGCCTTCTTAAATTTTACCTTTTCGCTGGATTAATCGCAATCGATTAAAAGCTGAACGCTGACCAATGGCTATTTGTTTATTATCGAATCGTTGAAATAATTGGAAACAGCACCTATCGTACCGGGAGAGTAAAGCAAACCTTTTATAGTAGGCCATAGCATAATTAAATTGTAGATCACCCAAGTGCAGATTAAAAGAATTAATTAAAACATAAAATAAGACCATTCAATGAGAAATCAAAGAAACATTTATAAGCGAAACAACAGTGAGACACAAAAGACTTAATAGTCTATTTATAATTACAAACAGTCTCAGACAATCTTAAAACATCCACAGCAACCAAAAACAATCTCCTAGGAAAACCTTGATGTAGTATACAATTAATCAAATAATTCTAATACTTCAAACTCTAAAATAATTTTCCCTTTTTGTTTTGGTAATTATAAGTACTTATTCTGAACAAGTTAAAAAAATAAGGCATTTGCCCCAAATAAAAGAAATAAAAATAACCAAAGCCCGGAAGTCATAAGTATATTAAAGCCACATAAATTCCCGCCAATTGACAGAAAACCGTATCAATGGATATTATGTACAATTCAAATTGTCTGGGTATTTGTCGGGCTGCCTTTTTATGTACTGTATAGTACTTCACTTTCAATAAAAGTCGCGTAATGTGTTGCACTTATTTTCGAACAAGTAGAGCAGCAAAAAGCAAAGCAATCGACAAGCGGCGAAGAAACCCACAAAAAAATAAAAATAAATAAATAAAGCCAATCAGGCTTATGGCCGAATTACTGAGCATTGCATAACGACCCAGCCACGCTCTAACTCTGGCTAAGCAAATCCACGTACACATTTTGTTAAGTCGAGCAGAAAGTACACAAAACTGCACAGTGAATCGATATTTGTGTTGCCAAGAGTGTGCTGGCACTGGCTAAGACAAATGTCATCCTAGGCGATGGCGGCTCTAGGCTTTTGCATGGCCAATTGCCATTGGCACGTGATTAGCTTACTTTTTGCTCTACTGCCAGCTACCAGCGTAAATCACTCACTCAGATAGTCGGTCAGTGCTGCATTTGTCAGGCGAGACTGAAACTTGCGACGCTTTTGCATGATAATTACACCATTTGCGGTGCGTGCGGCATGCTAAACAGATCTTATCCAGCAGCCTTGACACGATTAAAAAACGTATTTATAAAAACAAAGAATGCTCTTGTCTCTCCTGAGAAGACGGCTGAATCAAGGTTTTAATTGCACTAACATCATCATTATCGGATAGCCATTCTAAAACAGGCATGTATTAAAAATCAAGGCAATTACTCAAAATAGGGGGCTTGAAGTCGATGTATATACAAATTATTCAAACTAATTATTTATGCACGTTTGTTGAGGGTATTGTATATTGTTGTGACATGTGTTATGCGTTGACGGAGACGTCTCCGACCCCATAACAGCATTATTAGCCTTATAGTCATGTTTGTCTGTCCATCCTTTCTTTTCCATTCTTTGAATAAGTTTGACTCAAATCTATCTTCGGTCACTCAAAACGACTTTTAAAACGTATAAAAATATTGTAATAAATCGATCTTCGGACTAAAATTAGGTCAACAATAGAATTTTGGCGTATTAAAATAATACTTAATAATGCAGTTTTCTATCTTAGCGTACATTAAGAATATTTTGTGATCGACTATAGTTGCTGATCAGGAACCTATTAAGCTGAACGGGTCGGACACCACATCTTTTGTCTGCTTCATAGCTTCATACATTTGCACAATTTTAAGTTACACCATGCCCCACAAGTCATAAAATTATTATGTTGGGGTATAGGCCCGGTCAGATAAGTTGAGCTTTATATGTATTTACTAGGGTGCAGGTTGCCACTGGTGCACAATGAATTAACAATTCATCTACGCTCAATAATAATAGAGATGAAAAGCTAAGACTGGCAGTCGGTTCCCCATCCTAGCTTTGAAACTGATTTAGGTACAATAAAAAGTGAATGTAAATTTTGTTTGGGAAATGGTGTCTCTACAGGCCAAATGTATTATGTTACTTAAAAACATAAGGTGCCTCTCGTGCCGTTTCATGGCTGGTCAAAAGTGCAACTAACGGATGATTTTTTTTAAACTTGTTATTGTTTGTAAAATGCTCACGTTACAATTAAAGCGAAGCTTAATAATATTCGGTTGCAATCCGTGCCTTGTATAATATATATATATATACGTGTAGGTGGGTCAAAAAGTGATTGGGTACATACAGCCTAAAAACAGCTTTGTTACTCGGGCTTGCAACTATTGCTCATATTCTAAGCTGATTTTTTTAAGGCCACAATCAGAATACAAATCGAAGGTTGACTAATATCGTGCCCGAGTAAACTCCTTGCACAATTTGAATATGTTGCAAGTCGTTTAATTTATTAGTTTGTGGTTTTAGCTGTCAGTACAAAGTAGATATATGCTCAAAAGCTATGCAAAGCAATAAGAGCAAAAACAACTTCCGCCCCACTTATTATATATTGCGCCCATAGATTGGGCGAGCCAATTGCTTGGGGCTGTCTGCGTTATGTTCGCTTTGTTTTTGAATTGCAATAGCTTTGATTGCATTGAATTGGTTTCAATTCAAATTTGCCTTCAATAGTTTGAATTGCTAATCAGTTTCAATGTTTGGTTGAGATTTTCTTGACTTTAAATTGCATTTTGTGGGCTTGTGCCTGATTTACCTTCTTTAGCCCAAAAGTTACGTTCATGACTAAGTTTTTTTACTGCGTTTATATGGAAAATGTATATATATATATATTTCTGAGAAAGAAAATAAAGGAATGAAAGAGAATATGAAGACATACATACCTTATAGATTTAATTTTCCATTTCGCAACCTTTATCAAAATTGAACCCATTTTTAAAAGCAATGCCAATGCAATAGATCTAATGGCATCGCAATCACTGTTTGGAGATGGCTTTTCAGGTTACAGCCGTATTTAACAATGTACATAAGCCAATAAAAGGAACGCCATATATTTATCTGATCCTCATATGAGCATTCAATTTATATTTCATAGAACCGATAAATGGACAAAGCAAACGTGCACCACGCATCACCAACTCACGCAGTTTTGGCACCAATGTTAAGTCAACTAGCTCGAATGGTGTCAGTTTTGATTGTCCCGAAGAGTTTGGTTATTATCCTCATCCCACGGACTGTACTCAGTATTATGTATGCGTATTTGGAGGAGCACTACTTGAGAGCTGCACTGGAGGTCTTATGTACTCCCATGAGCTGCAGACTTGTGACTGGCCCAGAAACGTGGGCTGCGAACTGGTGGACAGTGGCACGTCCGCTACCTCTACTGATGGAGCCTCACGTAACAAGCCACAGCAACATGTTCCCAGTCGAGTTCGTTTCGGATCCGCCTTTACCAGCCCAGCAGCTACACAAAAGACAATCACAGTGCCACCACAGTTTCATCGTTCACCGCCACAGATAATACAGGCACAGGTGCAGCATATACCACCGCCACCAGAGCTGCCGGCGCCACCAAATCCATTGGTCACGTCACGTGGACAACCAAAATCGCTTCTGGACTCGCAAGAGGACATCGCCAAGGTGAGTCACGGGCAGCAGGCAATAGCGTGATCATAAATATTGTCCGCTTATTTATTTAAAGCTCTATGCCGAGGCACAGGAAACACTGCCAACAGTTGAAGAAGAGGAAAATGATCGCCAGCAACGGGTTTATCGTGGACAGCCAAGTACTGTTAGCCAAGTACAGCGGGACCGCGATGGAATCCTACACCAGGCTAGCATTAATGCCATACCCAATCACGGAAAAATCGGGTCCTACACATTTGGGACAGCCTACAGGTAAGTTTAGGCCATTTAGTTAACATTCGAACCCAGTATTTCATCTGCCGTCGCTTTCAAAAACTCAAATTCGTTTTCTAATGATCTATTGATGGTAATTTATTTTTGTTAGCTTTTTTTGTTGAAAAAATTGCAAACCTAATTAAAAATTCTCTTCAACTCATTGTACTACTCTTTTTTCATACAATGCATACTGCACTATCTCTCTATTATTTACTCCAAACGACACACCAACCGACTGAAAATGCTTTTTGGCTTAACTCTGTACACAAACAGCGAAAGCTTGGACGACGACATAACAATTAAAGACGAACTGTCACATAATCGACTTGATGTAGACAGGGTACGCAAACGACGGGATATTAGTGGACTAACGTCGACGACGCCTGCGGCAACAGCAGCGACGACATTAATGAATAATGATTCTAATACCTCTAGCGAGGTCACAGAACCAAACAGTGAAAGCAGTGCCCAATTGGGAAGTGGTGAAGCGACAAATAGTTCCAATAACTCGAACAACTCACAAGAGCAGTATGACGAGGTAGCGCCAGCTGTCGCCCAGCTAGAGAAATACTCTTCGAAAATCAGTCACACTGAGATGGGCTTCCCTACCGTGGAGCCTGACTACAGCGAACAGATTGAAGACGCAAATGACACTGCTGTGGGAGAATCAAAGCGACTTTCACGGCAATTGCGGCCTTTTCCAATTGCGCCAAAATGGCCGCAAAATAACTATCGTTCCATTGACACACCAGTTCATCAACCCTACACACACAAAAATGGCTACAGTTTTGGTAGCTTTAATCCCTATCTTACGCCACCCAGTCAGCAAACTCACACCAATCACAACTACAATCAACTGGGCCCAGGGACTGCCTATAAATCCTATCAGCAGCAGCATCAGCAATATGAAACGTCTTCGACAAGCGGACAAAAACCCACCTTAGTCTACACAGGCTATAATTTGTCACTTCCGCCGCCTTCGTTGGAGGATGACTTTAGACCGATTGCAGGCAATTACTATGGGGCTGCCAGCTCGACAAGCTCAAGGCCACCTCCAGGTGGCTATCGGCAACAGACGAGTCAACTCGATTTATTGCCTTACCTAATACAACAGCTAAAGGAGCTGAAGGAACGAAGGAAGCAAATACAAACTGAAAACTTTGCCTATTTCCATTTGGATAATCAACCCATTGCACCCACTGTGCATCCCACCACAACATCACGGCCCTCTTTTGACTACTATTCCACTGTTAAGCCGACACAACAAGTGACACCAAACAGTCACTATGCGCAATACAGCACCATGGGTGGGTTTTACAATAACAACAAACCGGAGTATGCACCAAACACACCAGGCAAACTCATATCCCAATATAGCATTTCTCAAGATCAAGGGCCACAGAGCACAACTGAGAGCAATTACTTCCATTATAATGTGGTTGCAAATCAAAAGATGAAGGGTGTATATAGCAATACTGCCAAACTGAATCAAATAGAACATGCCGCAGGCAAGGTTCGTCCCCCAGTATCGCCACTGCATGTCACTCCCAACTTCAGTATCGTTTCTGCACCCAATTTGGCTTATAATAATCCGGGTAACCTGCAGCAGATACCTTTCCGGGATTTGCCGCACCTGCCAGTGGGAATCAGCTACGCCTCGAATACAACCATTCCAGAATCATATCAGAGTTTTACCACAACGATCAGCTCCACTGCAGCACCCAAACTGGAATCATCCAAATCTCCAACAACTGCCAAGCCGCCGTTGACCAATTTTCAATTTAACATTAATGAGTTTATGGCCAACTTGAAAGCAAGTGATTTAGCGAGCTTTAATCCGTCAGTTAACCCTTTAATCAAGTATTTTAAACAGGTAAGCAATGATGCGAGTGGCAATGTTCGTAATGCATTAGTACTCCGTCGACCTGTGACCACAACGACGGAGATAAGTCCAATAACATTCCGACCTCTTTGGCAATATAATTCCACAACGAAAGGAGTACCAATTACCACAACGACGCCAGTCCCAACAACACGCATCCTTAAGGGTTACGAAACTTTCGTAAAGAGTATACAAAGTCAGATTGGCAAGGAAAGTTCCAAAGCAAATCACTCAACGATGACAACTACAATAAGGCCCAGAAGCAATAAAGTTAAAACAACGACCACCGAGAGTGCTGTGGATTACTACGATGAGGATTATGATGATGGAGGTGACGAAGTCAGACTGCCACCATCTCTCATGCCGCCCTACATGCCCATGTCAGAGACGATGGCACCACCACGGCCACAGGTCACAACCGAAGTACCGCCCACTGTTCGCCCAAACTTTCAGACTGGGTTCATGCAGGCAACGACAACGCGGCGACCTTTCCCAAATTTCTCACAACTTAATCAGCCCAGTGCTGGCAATGGAGTTCCTGCCTTTATTAGCTTTCCCAGCGACATATTTCAGGAGCTGAAGCAACGGCTACCTCAGTTGCAAGGAACGAACTCAGCCGATGGCCAACCTACTACTCCCGTTCGCGTTACGACGACAATAACTACTACAACTCCTACTACGCGTGCAGCCCCAACAAACCGGATGCGTTACACGGTGCGACCACATCGCATCCGCGGACAGCAGAAGTGGCAGTCTGCGCAGGCTGCGAAACACCCAGATGGATTGGAGCACATACAACATGCAACAAATGAAACCCAACGTGGAGCCGCCCATGTTAAGCCGCCCAGTGCAGGCACTGGTGGTTTAGGGGGCCTGCACTTGAACTCGATACACATCGCTTCAAACACGGAGAGGCAAAGGTAGTTATACAATGTCGCCGATAAGAGTGTGCTGTTCAATTATTTGGTCCCGCTACACAAATACACATAAATACAGAGCAGTACATGTACATAATAATAAAATGACACTGCCCAAAAGCCGCTACGGTTTATACGATTACGTTCCGACCTTACCCATTACTAAGAGATCCCAAAAGATGTGGAACTCAAAGCTGTACAGTTGACTAAAACAAAATATTTATGGACGGGGGTGCTCTAACCAAAATTTCAATCGCCACTTAACTCATATCTTATAACTCATTACCAAAACTAAACTAAACTAAACTAAAACTGGTTCATAATATACATTCATCGTACATATTAATGTCTTCTCAATCCGAGTTTTAATTACAATTTGATTTCGTTTTGTATTTCTCTCCCCTTGTAATATATGTGAAAACTGTCACTACCTTTACATACACATACGTACATATGTATTATAAATTGGCATCAATAATTTAAATTAATTTGTATATTTCTTAATGTAAATAATTTTGCGCCGTATACTCTACCACATACAACAAATTGTATGTAAAGAGTTGAGTCATCTTCACCGTCATCGCTGACGGCGCAAACTTCCGATAACATATTTGTACAACCAAGCTCACAAGCTTCACAGCCACAGTTTGCATCTAATCGTAACTACTACAACACATCCATATTCAATCATGGGGTTGGCTACCAAAAACCACAGCAGGCGCAACAACAACAACAACCGTCACCATTCCAACAACCGCAACAACAACAACAGCAACAGGCGCATGCCTTACCAAACCCCTATGATTCATCATACTATTCTGTTTACGATGACGATATTGATTTGTATAGGGATATTGAGTATCAACAGCAGCATCAAGAACAGCATCAGCAGAAGTCTCAGTCATACCAGTCTAACGTGCGCCAACAACAACAACACCAACATCAGCAATCAACTTATCGACCCTTGGAAATATTGACTACGCCGACACCAGCACAAAGGCCAAACTTTAACAGCCAACCCACTTTGAGCTATAATACGGACTACGATGATGATCTCAATGCACAGGTAAGTCTATTGACAATACTGACTGCAACACTTACGTACATAATTATGTAACAATTTGCAAAATTCAACAGATCGCGCAGGATAATGTGTACAGTCAACCTACGGCCACCCCGCAACGGTATGTACTCTCTCAATTTTTTTTCGTCAATGTTTGGTAGCATCTAGTTGAAACATTTAAAATTCATGCATCACAAGCTAGCTAGCTCGCAGCTAAATCTTACTTACAAAGAGTCTAAGTACGTGGCCCAAGCTAGTCAGTGGTAAACCTAAAGTTCAGTTAGCTAGCGTGTCCTGTCAAACACATACACACACACACACAAGACAAGAACATACATACTTGCACACAACACTTACAAAAGTACATACACCAAAATTTACATACATTTTCATCTCTTAACTGCTACACGACAACGCCAACAACCAATCCAACCCACAATGAATCTCTACGTCAGACCGGATGAGGTGACCATCAGAACGCTAGATGCGCGAGACACTGCGTCGACCACTTCAAGGCCAGCTTCAAGACCTGATGGACGCAACTTCTACAGCACTTATACCACTCCAAATATGAACTATGACGAGGCCGATTACAGCTATTCCAGTTCAGCAGAGTTTGCCCCGAATTTACCAGCGGATTACTATCAAAGCGATACAACTACTGTGAAGAATGCCTATCCCAAGCCTCAAACACCTAAATCAGTAGATACGGGCGATTATTATTTGATCGCCAATGATGTGACGCAGACAACATCAGCTTTTAAAATTGGTTCGGCTAGAAAGTATACGACGACGACACCCACACGCACTCCGATCTCAAATGTATCTGCTGTGACAGGCAGGAGTACAAGCAGAACAACCACTTCATCTACCACAAAAACCGTCACAAAAACCCCTGCAAAAAAAACAACAACATCAACAACAACACTTCAACCAACAAGGTACTTTCTAAGCCACAAATTGGTAAATTCAGTACCACATATTTAGAACGCGTCTTCTAGCTGCATTTTTATCATAGTCTCTACGGGGCCCAGACTGCCTTATTTTCGCTAAAATGAAATACTTATAAGTGTGTCATCAGTTGTCATCTTTACACTGCAAAACACCCTACAATTTTCGATATTACACAGATTACACATTTATACTGCGCTAGAGCTAATTGTTCTGACTGAAAAGCAATCAAAGTTAGCTGAACTATATATATGCGATACTTAGGCAACTTTCATAGTTTAGGCATTAGGCTTAAAGACTTATAATAACTACCTTTCGTTCCCATAAATTCACATACTCTCTATTAGTGTTTGTAAAAAAAATACGAAAATGCGATTCTTACTCTCAAACTCATTGCATGATCATCAATCACACTTGCAGATACATCTATATATGTCTGTATGTGTGTAATGTAGCTATTAGGTATTCGCATGGCATGTACTTCTAAATAAGATGTATTGCAGAAAACGATTCTCCGAACCGAAGGTTAATATATTTACTAGTCAAGTGAGAGCCAAGAGATTATGAAGCGGCATTTTATTTTTAAAAAAAGTACTCACATAATCAAACTGGATTTGTTACTAACACTAATGTGATTGTTTATTATAAATACACATTTCTTCAACAGCTCAAAAGCGCATGCCAATAAAAACTTTAAGCAAAATGTTATAATTAAATTAAAGACAACCACAACACCACCACGTACCACACTAGCACCCAGTATAACAACCCCTACGACAAGCACAGTGATGCAACCACCAAACCCTACATACAATTCCAATCCATTTCTTAAAACCAAATTACAATTTCTGGCCAAGACCCTAATTAGTGCTGTGGCCGGTAATCGAAACCAAAATAGTAATAACACAAAAACTCAGACCCAAGTCCCAACAACAGTCACACCTTCTCCAATCAGCGAATCGTGGGCGTTGGTAAATGACAGTGCAAATAGTAGTACTCAAAAGATTGTTGAGACGATTTACGATGAAAGTCGGAACGTGCAAGTCCACACAGCAGAGATACCCAGTAGTCATTCCTATGAGATAAGCACTTCTCCCAAGTTCTTGGATTTTATCAATGCCGCCGCTTATGGAAGTAACATGGTGCGCACACCCCCCGGGAAGGCACTACAGACCGCATACATAAGGGATGGTAATAAATACAACGGATACGAGAAAGACAAAACAATTGCCACTGAGCAAAACCAAAGTAAACGTATTCAAAGCTATTTGCTCTCCGATGTGAAGCCACAGAGTTTTAGACCAGTGTTAAATAGCTCCAGCTCAACTACAACACGACCTAACCAAGCATACGAATATAGTCTAGAAAGTGGATCACATGGATTTACGTTGAGAGCAAAGGAGTCATTTAACGAAGAAAACGTGTCTGAGCCACTCTTTGAGCGCCCTGACAGTGGGCATCATCTTAAGCCCAGCACAACAACAACAACCACATCGACAACGACATCCCGTTTAGCACCCACACAAGCTTATCATAATAGCGCAGATTACGAAGATATTGTACCAACAACATATGCCCCGTTGCGTATATGGCGAAACGGTCGCCCGACCATAAAACAAGCACCTAGCAGGCCAACGACAGTGTCCACATTGATCGCCACAGACTTGGCCAACAGTATGAATATTAAAACCACTGCAACAACACCAACAAAGGCAGCCACTAGTACCGAACGAACGAGCTCTGGTCAAAGCTTTACAGCACGTGCCAATCTCTTCAAAGACAACCTTAATCGTGCTACCAGCAATCCCGGTACACGATTTGTGTCGCCATATAAGAGTCTTGAGAGCTTGCTGCAAGATGAACGGCTGCCCCATAATAATCTGAGAACCACTGCAAGATCGCGATATGCTAATGCAGCGGCTCAGGCATCATTGTTACAAACTACACCCAAGTCCTTGAGAAATTACTTTCTTATAAGTACGCCCCAAAAGAATGCCTCCGAACTGCTGATTGCAACAATGGCAACGAGCAATGCTCGAAATTTCAGCATAAGCGATGCAATTTTGAACACATTCAGTGCACAGAGGCCAACGCCAAGTAATTCGCGAGCCGCAACTACAACTACAACTACAACCAGAACCACAACCACAAATAAAATACCACCAGAGGCAGCCCTTGCAACCCCAGTCGTATCCGCTGTAGTGACTTCGTCGCCAATCCTGGTGTCTGAAATGCCAATCCGTCCTCGTGGTCGATCACGATACACTGCGGCTACCGTTAACTATAATTTGGACGGTGTCGACGAGCCAACCACCTATGCGCCCAAGCTGTTCCACAGCAATGAGCTGAGGAACTCAGCATCTATACCGTATTCCAGACGCAAGACACATCGCGTTCGAATTATCAGCGGCCAGCGGCAAATGATGTCCGAGCACACATCTAAGTCACGAGAAAAATATGAAACTTATAAGGCAGCTCAACAGGCGAAAGACACAGCTTATGGGTATCAGCTGCCGTTGCCCACTTCGAGACCGATATCTGCTGAGACAACAAAAACACTCAAACATAATCCCATTGAGAACGAAGCTACAATAGCAGACTCACCAAAGGCGGAAGCTTTAATTGCAGATCAGCCACTCGAGAGTAAACAGGATAATAGCATTGAGCAGAGCATCAGCACAGAGACATTGCCAAGGTCTACAGAAGTTGTTGTTGGTACTGACCGTCCCCCGGTCAAGTTCCTGTACTCAAACAAATATCGTCAGCAGACGGCAGAGCGCACTCTGGCGGAGAGTCTGCAGAATGCTGGCTATATTGCAACGGGGAATGCTCGCAGTAAGTTCCGCACTACCAACAATGTATTGGAGCAGCTGCAGCATTTTCTCGCCGCCAGTGACAGTGATGAGAGTGGATCACCACAATTTGTCGATGAAACTGCCGGTTTTGAGATAAAAGCCGCTGTCAATGAGATTAAGCCGGATGTTCCATTAAGCCAATCGACGACGACAACGTCAACTACAATGAGATCTACAACTGCTTCTGTTGCTATTTCTGAATCTGCATCACTGCCAACCACACGTTTCCCACTTTTTGCACTGAAAACAATAGGAACCCCTTCCAAATTCCACGCCCCCTCCTCTTCGTTTAGCATACTAGGCATAGATGCAACAGTAGAAAATAGTAGCACCCCCGATGTTGGTAGTCCACCTCCCAGTTCAACAACGACAACAACCACAACCACCCCCTCCTCGTCCTCTGTATTTCTATTTTCCCCACCAACAACACGAGTTTCGAGGGTAAACAATGCCTTAAAGTCATCAATTGCCGCTGCTGCCGCTCAATCATCTAGCCCGGGCTCTACCTCATCCACCTATCAAACGCCAGGGGGTAGAGCTAACAAATTCCAATATGGCCTTGCACCCAACAGTAACAACAACAACAACCAACAACAACACCAATACCACAACAACAACAACAACAATGCCGCTGTTGCTGCCGTCTCGGTGAAGTGCTCCGATAGCACACTGAGCCCCAAGTGCAACGAAATTCCTTCAAGGTATAATAATAAATAGCGATTTCTATTTAACGCTCCTTAGTAGCTGTTACCGTTACCTCTGCATTTATCACTCTCCTCTCTTTTTATACAAATTCACCGTAATTTTGTTTCAACACAGATATAGTCTCCTAAAAAAAAACCAACCCAACAACTCTTATGTACTTTTATGTAGTTTTCGATTCTCATTACCCACATTCACCCACTTCTGTATAACTCTGGTTGTTTGTTGGCTTTCTAGTATGCCTTTAGTATATATTGAATAAAAAAACGACCAACAATAGGCAACCAATGTCTAAAAAAATACTGTTTTTGACCACCGTAATGCCCAGTTCACTTAAGACTACAACGTTTGTCGCTATTACGTTATTAGTTGATTTTTAGTGCAAAGATACATAAATACTAAACATTAGTAACTGCTCTGTAAAATGTTGCAACAATGTACAAAACGGTGAGCATAAGTACGTAAATATATAGTAACCGTTGGGTGGTGGCCCGTTTAACTTTTCATATTCTTATGTTGTCTATCATTATTATTTTGATCATTTTTTGTTTTTTTTATTTGTATTTTGATTTTAGCGACATTTTTATTTTTATTTTTACGTAAATGTAATTAATACATACTGATAATATGTATGTATGTACAGCTGAATATTTAAAAATTCATTTATGATAATTTTGAATTTTAAAATTTTGTGTTAGTTTGTGGCTCCTTCTGATGGTAAATGACACATTCTTTTAATTATTTCTTATTATTAAAATGATATTTAAATCGATTTGCATATACACATTTGCACATTTTACTGAGCTATAATCAAGTTTTTCTCTCAACAGCAAACATTTCTTTGCCCTTAGTGTAGAAATGTTAACACATTTTATGTAAATCTGCACTAAAAATTTGTATGTTTTTCGCATTAAGCGAGCTCAGCATTTGTTTGAGCTAAAACAATCAAACCCACCCCTACATATGCTACAGAAACCTTAATTGTCTTATTAGGAAGACATGCAAATGAATATGAATATTTCTCAGCGGTCTACAAATCGAAGCAATATCAACTGGAACTGTTTTATTATCTATTATTCTCAGCATAGGTTTACAGCCCAATCCCGATACACAAACACATAAGTATACTATACATTTTTGGTTCTCACTTAATTTATAACGAATTGGCTGCTTACATTAAACGATACTTTATTCACATGTACATAAATACATATATATTTATTTTGTTTTTTGAATACAAGGGTTGTGTGTGATAATAACCAACTAAATAATACTAACCACTTCGAGCACTTAGTTTAACTTAATATGTATGATATTACCTATTTGTGTAGCAATAGTCCATAAAAATAATTGGTTGGCGTTTCGTAAAGAGCAAAGCTGTGTCTGCGTCTGAATAATGAATGAAATAAACTCATTTGTTTACAATAATTACATTTAGAAACAACAATAGAAACCGTGGCAGTACCATCTACACCAATCAAGATCGCGATACGGTGACTACGCCCAACAGAGGCACACATCCGCCGTAAGTAACTTTTGTTATATTCATATTAGTGCATATTTGAAGTACGATGTTCTCTTCTCAGACGGACACGTCCAACGCTCAAACCATCTGGCACAATAGTATCGAAAGCCCAAGAGTTTGTAGACGTTTACAGAAATCCACCATCTCGACCGGATCCGCTTTACCCACAGCCTACGCCGGATAAGACGGCTGCCAAGTGCCGCAAAGATGTGTGCTTACTACCTGATTGCTATTGCGGTGGTAAGGATATACCCGGTGAGTACTGATTTTCCAAATAGCTAGATTATAAGAAAGACTACATTGATGGGCAAGTTCAGCGGAGCTTGGTGAACCTTTTGTCGCTATGAAAATGTCTCAAAAATAAACTCACTGCCCAACAAAAACATAGGAGGTTTGAATGTATCGGATACACCGCAAATTATTTTAATAACTTTCGATGACGCCATCAATACGATTAATATTGACCTCTATCGGGAGCTATTTAATAACAAGTCGCGTATGAATCCCAACGGCTGTCCTTGGCGTGCCACCTTCTACCTATCCCATGAATGGACGGACTACGGCATGGTCCAGGACTTGTACGCGGATGGCCATGAAATGGCATCGCATACGGTTTCGTAAGTTGCGATTGGTTCTTCTCGCTTCAGTTAGTTTTTATATAGGGCTTTGGCAACATCAACTACATGCGGCAATTGTTATCTCTTTATCTCTTTGGCTCCTATGGGTATGCTTGGTTTATGTATTCACATCTTATACGTTATATTTCTAATTTTCTTCATTCCATCATCCCCACCAATCCAATCCATCAACAAATCCATCGTCATGGTTGCTAGGCGAATTATCTGTTGAAAGCATACCACAAATCGTACTCTTGACCTTCGACGATTCTGTAAATGATTTGAATAAGCAATTGTACACGGATCTCTTTGAGAAGGGGCGCGTCAATCCCAACGGCTGCCCAATCACGGCGACATTCTACGTCTCCCACGAATGGACCGATTACAGTCAAGTACAGAATCTTTACTCCGATGGACATGAAATGGCATCGCACACAGTTTCGTAAGTAGCTTTCGACTGATCACACTCGGCGATAGAATGCTAAAGACAACAGTAAGAGACAAGAACACACAACTTGGAATCAATGCCACTAAGTCACTCACACACACACTAAGAAATATTCACGCTTCTTTTTGCTATCAAGTTAACCGATAAAAATAATCATAAGGTTATGATTATCATTTGTACTGTTATTTGTTTTCACAGTCACAGCTTTGGCGAGCAGTTTTCTCAAAAGAAATGGACGCGGGAAATAGCGGGACAGCGGGAAATACTCGCTGCCTACGGTGGTGTTAAGTTGTCCGATGTGCGCGGCATGCGTGCCCCTTTCCTCTCGGTTGGTGGCAACAAAATGTATAAGATGTTGTATGATTCGAATTTCACCTACGACTCATCGATGCCCGTCTATGAGAACAGGCCGCCCTCGTGGCCATACACCTTGGACTATAAGATATTCCACGACTGTATGATTCCGCCCTGTCCGACCCGTAGCTATCCGGGTGTTTGGCAAGTGCCGATGGTTATGTGGCAGGATTTGAATGGCGGACGTTGCTCTATGGGTGATGCCTGCTCGAATCCAAGTGACTCGGAAGGTGTAACCAAAATGATAATGAAGAATTTTGAGCGTCATTATACAACAAACAGGTCAGTATTACAGTAATTATCTTAAAATTTATTGTTTTAACGGTATAACGGACATTT
This sequence comes from Drosophila paracracens, assembly GCA_035044025.1. Classification (NCBI taxonomy): domain Eukaryota; kingdom Metazoa; phylum Arthropoda; class Insecta; order Diptera; family Drosophilidae; genus Drosophila; species Drosophila paracracens. The sequence continues at coordinate 98,834 of JAWNMN010000396.1, forward strand.
TTTAGGGCACCCTTTGGACTGTTTTATCATGCCGCATGGTTTACACAGCCGCACCACAAGGAAGGCTTCATCAAGTTCCTTGATGCCATAAACGGCATGCCAGATGTTTGGATCATAACCAATTGGCAAGCTCTCCAATGGGTGCGTGATCCGACACCAAACTCGAGGATGAATTCGTTCCAGCCATTCCAGTGCGATTATTCGGTATGTGATAGTCGTACTATAAATATTTATATATATGTAAATATATATTTGCAGTCAAAATAATATTAGTGCCGATTCTCAAAGCAATTAATAAAAATGTGACTCACTTTATGGTGATAAAATCGAGACCACTTAAAATCGTTCATAATTTGTGAACTATATGGCGCTATTTTTTAATTTGACAGCAGCTGTATTTATTAATTATAAATATGCAAGCAAATATAAATCTTCATTTAAATAACATTTCACAATTGTTGTTGACCCCAACTTAGGATCGACCAAAGCGGTGCAATAATCCAAAAGTCTGCAATCTGTGGCACAAATCTGGCGTTCGTTACATGAAAACATGTCAACCCTGTCCGGACATTTATCCTTGGACTGGAAAATCTGGCATACGCTCTTCACGCATCGACAACGAAGTTGAGGAACCTTCGGCGTAAAACTAAATTTGTACAGTCCAAACAACATGATAGTAAATTCCATGCTTAAGTTATAAGAAATTTCACTGTTTTGGAATGCATTGATAGATATTGTCATAAACCATAGCCCAAAATACGGTATTCACTCGTTAAAATGTTCTTCATCTACCTTTATATTTATATACTTTAGCTAATTTGTTGAAGGGCATCGCTAAATTGATTTAACTTTTCGAGCATGTTTCTCAAAATTATTTATTCCCTTATGATAGACTTATGTATGTGTATACTGATATTCCTATAGTTTGCTACTTATATGGAAATTCTTATAAGTACTCTTGAAATGCAATATTAGCATAAGCTTTTGTAAATGTAAAGTATATAATTATAGATTCACCTTAAAATTAACAAAAAAAATAAAAGGATAGAAAAGTGCGTGTTTCAGTAAATTTCAAAACTGACAGACAATACTTTAAAATTGCCTTCTAGCACTTTTTTACGTGATAAATACTTTTAAAAAAAATGTGAGTGTCTTTAGATTCCTCCAATTAACGAGCTCCTGGCACAAAACAAGTTTCCATATTTTTTTAACACTTGTAATCTTAGCATAATACTCTTTAATTTCAAATTTTGTATATAAGTTCAAATTAATTGGAATTCGGTGAAGGGGTTTTTAACCTAGTACTCTTGGGTATATTTATCAATCTTTATTTCCTAAATATGATTTAATTTTGATGGCATTCTTAATCGTAATAAGCTACCACTTTCCTGTACATGATATAATAATAAAATATCACAAAAAAAAATAAATACATAAACCAGTTTCACAATTCATTCCACTGCTCACCATTGTATTCTATATCATGATTTATAGCATTTTACCTTAGCGCTACTAGATAAAATATTTAAGCAATATGAATTTACGTCATTGACATATTCAATTATGATAATGAAATTACATACTTACATAAATCTAGTGATCGGACATTTGCAACAAGAACAGCAACAAACAAATTCAAATACTAAAACACCATGATAAGCCTCGAACATCCAGAATTTTAAATACGTGCGAGCTTGGGAATATTTAATAAGTAAGCTAGTAGTATCATACGAAAGTATTAGATGGATTTTTATTTTTGCAACCTCAAGATGCGAAATTATTAACTTGCATGACTATATAACTTAAGTATATATATATATATATATATTCAAAAAAATGTTTGCTTAACTTAGCGCAGCAAAAGAATTGTAATGCAACAACGAGTGAATTATGTATTTTGTGCTAATAAATATAAAAAAGAATATCTACGTTTAAAATAAAATTTGTTAATAAGTAAAAACTGCATTCTCAATTTAATATTTTTTTTTATCGAAGAGGAATAAGGCCCTAAATAATAAACTTGTCTTTGTTGATGGTGCATCTTATGTAACTATATATTTAGGAACTTTTATTTTTATACCCCTGCAGAGGTTATTATAACTTTATCGTGGTGGAGATTTACTGGAAATGATTATAGAAAATATCATCGAATTGGTTTTCAATTTATCACAATTTATTTCGCATAAAATACAAATATTTTTGGTTATCGTAAAGTATTCACATAACATATTTAAGTGTACAACAATATTACAAGTTAGAAAACGAAGATACCTGATTTTTATAAAGCCTCCACTGTCTCATACCTTCTAAGGCCAATTATTATTATTTTAAAAATGGCTCAATCTAATACAAATAATTAGTATTAAATTAAATAATGCTTGAAGCGAAAACAATAAAACCATAAACTAGAAAATCCTTCTTCGAATTCTTCGAATTTACCTAACAAGCTGCATTATAAATAAGTACGACATAAACATCACCATCACCAAATCACAATAGAAAAAAACATATATATATATATATATATATAAATAAATTGCGGCCATAAAAGAGTGATGCAAATTTAATTAGTTGCCCCCTCACTGCCGCATTACAAATGTAAACTAAGTAATAGACTAGGCTTGATTTACGATCGCGCCAGATTCGTTTGACTTGTAGCCGAAAGTCCAATTTCATCATCCGACTCATCCGAATCCAAAGGACTAATACGTATGGCCTGATACCATTTGTTGGTCAAATCGGCCATTTGGGATTTGCATTCGTGCAGCTCCTGGCTGTTGAAGCGACGTGTGAAGAATGGAATGAAATACTTGCGATCCAAGCGACCGAAACGATCGCGTGCCTGGGTAAAGGAGACATCCTCCTCCTCCGTCAGTTCGGACAAGTGCTCGGAATCGATGGCCTGTCCCCATTCACGAGTCTTCGATAGCGATATGGACTTGCTGCGCTTACGATGCGTATGAGTGAGCGAGTTGCCATTGGAGGTTCTCAAGGATCCACGTGCTCGACGCTTTTTGCCCGGCTTCAAATATTTCAATAGTGGCATAGTTGAGCCACCCAAAACGAGGGTTGTGAACAGAACAATGATTAACGTGGTCGTAATAATGACATGACGTTTCTCCTGGCTATCTAGGTGCAAGTGGAGAGAGAGTGCATAGGAAATAGCACCGCGCAAGCCGGAAAACCACATGATGAACTGCATCTTGTTGTTGATTTTGTGCTCACGAAACTTATTCACCACATAAGCGAGTGGAAAAATGTTACACGCCCGTCCAATCAGGCAGAGTACAATGGACCAAATGACGAAAGACAATTCCACCTGATGCTTGAACGAGAAAATGGCCAATCCCAGGTAGGCAAATACACAGGTCTCCGCAATGAAGGCCAATGTGCGCATCGTCTGCTGCATGGTGATCTGTGTCACAGTCGACAGATTAAAATGCGTATAATGCGACATGACAATTCCACAGAAAAGTATCGCCATGATGCCACTTAAGTGGATGCCCTCTGCCAGAACATATGGTGCATAAGTGAACATCAGCATTATGCCAAACTCCAGAGAGGGATGCTTCCGCAGATCGATGTGCTTGAGGAGCAATGCTGATATCAAGGCAAATATTACGCCAATGCCAGCCGAAGCAAAGAACATCTCGCAGAACGTTTTCAAGGCGCTCATCATGGCCTCACCGGTGCCTGCGTCCGCATTAGCATTGATGGTAATTGATGCCGTCAACACAATCGAGACGGCATCATTAAGGATGCTTTCACCAAAAACCAACATGTTCAAAATTGGATCGACATCGAGGGCATGAAAGATGGCCACAGTTGCCACAGGATCCACGGCCGAGATGAGTGAGCCAAAGGCAAATGATTCCGAGAAGTTTAACCTAAGCAAAGAATTAATATAATTTATAATCGAGAATTATGTTAATAAATATATTCACACCTGTAAGCCACCTCAGCCATGCCCAATAGGTAAATGCCCGCTCCAATTACCAAAGCAGAAATGGTTGTGCCGAAAATCGCAAAGACCAGGATTGAGCCAATGTTCTGGAAGAAGTTACCCTTGTGCAGATTATACCCCGACTCAAAGATGATGGGCGGCAGCAGGACGAGAAAGAAGCCCATCGGGGAGAAGACCTCCTCACGCTTCCAGCTGCCATTCTCGCCGGACATCACATTCAGAGAAAGGCCAATGAAGGCGCCAAGGAACACCACCACTATGGACTCTGGCAAATATTGGAAACCAGTTTGCAGCATGGAATGGATCAAAAGAATGCCCAGCATAATAACACAGATCACAAAGAACAGCGACAATGATGAATTGTGTTCCTGTTCCACGGCATGTGGATCAATTAACGATGGTTCCGTCGCAGTCGTGGTTGCATTCTTTGTCGCATTTACACTCTCCTGCGGGACGACAGTAATTGGCGTGGCATTGGCGCTTTTATTGTTATGAATACTATCTGTGACATTGCTAGTATTATTTATATTTGTTGCATTTTCAATTGTCTGATTTTCCACTGTTTTCACTGCTGGCTGTACAATAAACTGCCCCGTAGCATCTGTTTTATCCAAGGCGGATGTTTGAAGTACAAGTAGAATAATAATCCATAATGGTCCCAGTTGCCTGTTCATTTTTAACTTAATCGACAAACATTTGCAAACGAGTCACAGTTACTTTTATTATTCGATTTTATTTTATTTTGTTTAACTGCAAAACACGTCATAAACAGCTGTTTTATCATTGGGATAAGTCTGTTGTTGATGTTTTAGCACACTGGTTTCGGGGCTCGACAATAGGGGTATGCCTACAAATTACGTTTAATTGGGAATTTTCTGAATATAAATCATGTGCTTGAAAGGTTTCGCTTAACCTGCATGTCATATAATGTGCGGACACAAAGCGTCAAGTGCTGATAACATTAAGCTTAACATGCGCCTTTTGAAAAGCACAACAGATCGAGAGCTGTGATAGGAACCCAAAATATATATATAGAGATATATATATTTTTATTTACACTCAACCAAAAAATCTATCCGGGGGGTCAACAAAATTTGAAAGATAATGCTGTTGTTATTTCAGCTATTATCAATAGATTTTCGCGTTTATTATGCAGAATGCCTTGATCTTGGATGACTTTCATTTTTGATTAGCATCACACGATGTTCCTATGTTTTTTGTTATTTAAAATCGCCAAAATTGTTGTCGAGCGCATATTAATGACGCACCTCTTTTTACAAGCTTCTTGTATAATTTTACATTCATTTAGATTAATGCATTTATAGGCTTTATATTTATATTTTATTATTATATTTATTATTCCAAATATAAAATGTGAAAATTGTGTTATAATAAACATTTTTCAAAAATCTTTGCACTCGAATAAAATGTGTTTTCACACACAAAATTTATATATTTTTAAATATATCATCCAAGAAAAAAAATACCCAGGGTGTTTGGAAATTTCATCAAGCAAATTAATTCCGGATTTGTTAAAGATAAGCCCTTAAATTTTTGCTTAATCACCTTGAGCTACAATTTATTATAAATAACTAAATTTTTTGAAAAACAGACTCAGTGAGAAGCTGTTCAAGTTATTGTGAAGAGCAAAGCCTTCAACAAGTTAAAAAAAAAAAAACTTTGCAGTGAATAATCATTATTGTAATGTAAGTCAGTAAATTTAATTATTTCTGGTAAATCCATATTAGAAAAAAGATCAAACAGTGTGGCAACGCTACGCCCACGACTGTGCAAAACAGCTGTTATTGCGGACAATCGTAAAAAAACGTGGAGATGCTGCTTCTTTCAGACTAAGAACGGTAGGAAAGTTGTTGGCAGCGCTTCCAAATAGGAGCGCCTAAACGAGCAAGGCGCACACACGCAAGCACGTATGTGTGTACATTGCGTCTGCGTCTCTTTTTCTCTCTCGCGTGGTGCGCTCCCGTTTCACGACTATAAATTCTGTCGCTAGCGAAAACTGTGCGCTCTTTTTCAACAATACCGTCACGGAGATAGGACGTGCGTGTTAGTTGCGCTATTTCGATTGCTTGTCGGCCAAAAAATAAAATAGAAAAAAACTGCTGCTTTCTGACTGCCATCAGTTTGTTCAAAATCCAAAACACAAAACAAAACCAAAAGTCATCTAAATATTCTTTGATTAGTTCCTGGCCTTTTCATTGACGCGTGTGTTCTCATTCATACATACAAAAAATGTATGTACATAAATATGAAAAGCAATGCAACTATTTGTGTGTTAGTGTGTGTGTATTAGTGTGTTTGCCAACAAACAGCATAAATCGTAAAATGCGTTTGGATTACATAAAAATAAAAATAATACTCAAAACAAAAGTCGCGAAAAATGGCAAGCACGCAAAACACCACGAGGCGAAAATTCAGACTCACATTCAGATTCTTTTTTATTGACATTTTTATGTTGTTGCTTAGGAAAATACATTTATTTATTACATTTGATTGAATATATATACATATATAATATTTATTGACAAATCTATATGTTCTGTTTCATGCTGCAGTCACAACAAATTTGACAAACCAAACGAGAAACATTTCAAATATGCCGCAAAAGACCAACGGACACACAACTGCCACCGGCAACGGCTTCAGTAGCGGCAGCAATGGAAATGGCAACTCCTACGACATGGAAGATGGACAAACATTCCTCTTTACTTCCGAATCCGTTGGCGAGGGACATCCAGGTAAGTGCCTATACACACAGACATGCATACTCGTAGACAGACTTACTGTTATATTTAGCTACAGAGTGCAGTTCGCTCACTTCGCAACAAATCGTTTAACCGACCTCCTTATTGCATCACACATGCTACATAAATACTCACATACATACATACAAGTATGTATATATATATATATTTATGTTAGTGTATTTATGTATTTTTACATTGGAATGCAAATGTGAGTGTATTTATGTATTTTTACATTGGAATGCAAAGTAAGACAGCTTATCACAGTTGTAACGAAAAATATAACTATAATGTTGTTGCTTTAATTGTTCTATTCGTATTGATATGAATGCAATTCAATATTTGTCATGGATATTTCCATTAAAAAAAACGTGCTTGTTTACGCAGCAGCAGCTGGGCAGTGGCACAGTGTGACCAGCTATTAGCAAGAAACTTATACCAAAATGAACATCGGTTTTTGGTAACATTCCAAATAGTGAGGGTTTTTATAATGTGTGCAAATGCGTTCTCAGTTATGCACATATTTGTACTGAATGCACACGATATGATACGCATATCAGCTGCCGTCCATTTTACACCAACTACCAGCTAGTCGCTCTCGTTTAAAGAGGCTGACCCAGGAACGTGTTATGTGTGTGTGGTACATACATGCATACATACAGACTGTTTTCGCACGCACTTCGTCATGCGCACCATGTGCTTTTTATATTTTCTTCGTTCCAACAATTGTATTCCTCTTCACATATGCCGATCAAAACAAGCTCAAAACACATACATATACATATATGCACACATATTTTGCATACATATGCATGTAAATGACACCAACAAATAGAGGGATTTATGCTTTTTTCAGTTAGGCTTTTGTGTGTTTTATTTGTGATATTTATTGTTCAGCTCTACAAAACCTTATAAAATTTTTGCAAAGTTTGCAAACCACGTGTTTTACCACTCGTCTCACAAATCTATCTATGTTTGGTAGTTTGTATTTCCAATTTACAAACTCTCAAACCCAATTGGAAATACATATCTGAACATAATATATATACACAGGCTATATAATATTATAGACTAGCGATAAGCATGAGCGACCTTTTTTTCCGACACATTAATTTCTCTTACCATTTGTAAAGTTAATTAAGTCAGGGAAAATACATGTGATAAGATATTATGTCACAGTTCATAAAATAAGTTCTACTGATTATGATTGATGAGGTTGTATGCCAGATTTATCTTTACTATATCGAAGGGCAAATTAAACAAAGATTGTGAAACTAGTACATTTTTGAATATTGATCTGTAAACATCCACCGGACATGATGGTGCACTTTCTTTAGAAATTTTTTTTTCCATTTTTCAATTGTCATGCCCATAAGCAGTGGATGATTTGAGGCGAGGTTATCAGCATCTCCACGAGGGCTAGGAGCGCCTATTGCTTTCAACTTAATTACTTTTATTAAGATTAACATTATTCACATACATGCCATACATTCACATATGTAAGTTTAACGAATTAAAAATAATGCGATTGTCATTTAAATGATTAAACACTTTTTGTGATCTTTGGCCACCATTAATTGATATTCTGGCATTTTGTAAAAACAAAGCTTTGGTTTTCTTGTCTGACGCCACGAACCTAAACATAATTATCGTGTCAAAAATTTCAAATGACATTGAGTTTCTCTTTCATTCGCAAAATGAAAATCCAAATTATCAGCAGTGTCCTGCGTCTGGTTTATATTTCCAACCCGCTGAAGCGCCATTGCCTGGGAACAGTTCTTTCCACAGTTTTTCATTTCTAATTTCGAACCGACTGAATATTTCTCTCTTATCTTTTGCAGACAAAATGTGCGATCAAATCAGTGATGCCATCTTGGATGCCCATCTCCGACAGGATCCCAACGCCAAAGTGGCATGTGGTAAATATAAAGAATAATTTCAGAAGTCAAGCAATTAAATGTGATAAATAATAAGTAAAAATAGCTCCACTCTCATTTTTAATTTAAAGATGTCTGTTTTTAAATTTGTAAGTTGAAGGAAAACTTGCTTAGAATTGGAAGAAGACTTTTAAAAAAAATCTCGGAGTGAGATAGAAAAAAAATCTTAACTTAAAATAACGTGACAAGGCTGCTCAGACCAAAAGCGTGCCGCAACTTTCAATAATAAATAAACAACAGAGTCAGGCATCGATGCGTTTTTGATGCTACATCAATTCAAAGCAATAAACAACAACAGTCAGAATAGTAATAACAATAATAATAAAACAAACAATGTTAAATCAACAAAGTATCACATATCCAAACAGAATTTGCATGATCATTAATTAAAATCCTTCTCAAATTGTGTTTATTCAAAATAGAAACTGTGGCAAAGACTGGCATGATTTTACTTTGCGGCGAGATCACATCGAAGGCGGTAGTCGACTATCAGAAGGTAGTCCGTGAGACGGTTCAGCACATTGGCTATGACGACTCTTCGAAGGGTAAGTATCTCATACAAGTTGAGGAAAATCTCTTCCTTTTTGGGTGGGTGTGCGAACAACAATTGAACATCAATTACGTGTTATACTGAAACATGTTAAATATGATAATTAAATGAAATACCATACCAAATCAACCCAAAATCAAAAAGGTTTCGATTGGAAGACGTTGAATCTGCTCGTAGCTATTGAACAACAATCTCCCGATATTGCCAACGGCGTTCATGTTAATCGCGAAGAGGAGGATGTCGGCGCTGGTGACCAGGTATAACAAAGCATATACGTACCATAATTATCGCCTAAGTGATGCCGAAGAATGTGTGCGTTTGTTTGTTATTATTATTATGTTCACATTTCGTTTAATGTTATTCTCTAAATTGTAACGTTTATTATATACATGCATATAATTATCTCATAGTTACTTTTTCGCTTGAAGGCCAAACCAAAACACATATTCTCTACCTATAGGTTGAATATTTTCTTATTTTTATTTTTTCTTTAAAATATTAACTGTAAAGAGAAATTCTTAAAAATTATATATAAACAATTTGAAAATATTTGCAAAATCTCAGATTTTTGTTGAAAAATATTAAATATAATGGGGAAGTCTTGAAAAACGATATTCATTCAAAACATCCTTTGATCATTGTTCTGTATAATTATTTAAAGGGACTTAAAAGTTAATTGAGCAATTTGTCTTCGATTGGGTTACATATATAAAATAAATTTGGAACTTCTAACATACACATTAATCTTCATTTTAACAAAAAACAAATAGGGGAATATCCCATTTAATTACATATAAACATTGCATGCAAAAGAAAATTCCCTCTGCGTTGCCATAGCTTTAAACTCTTAAAAAGAAAAGTGATATTTGTGGCCGCCATAATCAAATCAGATCCCCACCTAGGATTGCAGCAACAAACCAACACGGACTGTGCTCGTTTGTCGAGCAAAAAGTATGGTGTCATCGTTTAAAAACATGTTTTCATATACAAACCAACAATTGAAATTTGATGCGATATGTTGTAGTATTAAAAGGGGTTAATCTCATAACTAAAACATTACTTACCATTACTTATGTATTTTAAATTTGTGCTGCGCTCTCTACTTTTTATCTCTTTCGTTTCATATAAAACCAAAACACACACGATACATTAACCTTATATTGATACCTAATAATACCTAATTCGCAAACGGTTCTATAAACGTCGTACAAAAAGGTTTCGATTACAAAACATGCAACGTGCTCTTGGCATTGGACCAACAATCGCCTGAAATTGCTGCCGGTGTGCATGTTAATCGCGCTGAGGAAGAAATCGGTGCTGGAGACCAGGTGTGAACCAAGAACAAGTACAAATTTTTGCATTTCTCGGCTGGCCGAGTTTAGTATGCTTTTTCCAAGGGACTATCTATCTATCGGTTAAGGAAATTTATAATCCGTATAATACGTTTGGAAAGAGTGTAATTAATAATCACATGTACAACTTGTGTTGCAATATTTTTACTTTCTTATTTATATGCGTAACTAATATTAAAAGAATGCCTAAAATTCCTTTTAAATCAATGCGTTTTTCTTTGAAACGCAATTGTGTTAAATCAGTTATGGAATACAACTTGACCCTTTCATATAGAAATCTTATGAGCCATTACCGACATATCTACTGTATTTATTTCATGGTTTCATTTTGGTGTATTTTTAAATTGGTAATTTAATCGTAACTCTCCCTCCAGCCCACAATAACATTATCTTTTCCATACTTGCTGCTTGTTAACCATTCATCAAAATTATCTAATATTTTACTTAAATTTAGTAAATGTACTAAAATGTAAGCGTTGCTATTTAATGTTAATATGCTTTTGCATAACAAAATTTACTGTACTAATTCGAAATTTCGATTAATTACAGGGTATTATGTTTGGCTATGCCACTGATGAGACGGAGGAATGTATGCCTTTGACAGTGGTCCTGGCGCATAAGCTAAACGAAAAGATTGCCGAGCTGCGTCGCTCGGATGTGTTCTGGTGGGCTCGCCCCGATTCCAAGACACAAGTCACCTGCGAATATCTGTTCAATCAGGGATCGGCTGTGCCTAAGCGTGTGCATACAATTGTTGTGTCCATGCAGCATTCGGACAAAATTTCGCTGGACACTCTTCGCTCCGAGGTTATGGAGAAAGTTGTAAAAGTTGTTATTCCCGCCAAATACTTTGATGCCAATACCATTGTGCATATAAATCCCTGCGGTCTGTTCGTCATTGGTGGTCCAATGGGTGATGCGGGTTTGACTGGCCGTAAAATTATTGTGGATACATATGGGGGTTGGGGTGCACATGGCGGTGGCGCATTCTCTGGCAAAGATTTCACCAAGGTCGACAGATCGGCGGCATACGCAGCACGTTGGGTAGCCAAGTCTCTGGTCAAGGCCGGTCTGTGCAAGCGCTGCCTGGTGCAAGTCTCATATGCCATTGGTTTGGCCGAACCGCTTTCCATAACCGTCTTTGACTACGGCACCTCCCACAAGTCACAAAAGGAACTTCTGCACATTATCAAACAGAACTTCGATCTACGACCCGGTATGATCGTAAAGTAAGTGCAAAATTGGCATCATAACTTGTAGTTAAAATTAAATTATTTATTTATTTCTTACCGCACAGAGACCTAAATCTGCGCCAACCAATTTACCAGCGCACCAGCACATATGGCCACTTTGGTCGCGATGGCTTCTCGTGGGAGCAGGCAAAGCCTTTGGATATCAATTGACTAGCCGCTGATATCGTCTTGTCGCCATGTGCTAAAAAACGAAGGACATTTAAAGAAACAACAACAGCAACGTAATTTTTAGTTATTAGGTAAAAAGAAAAGTCAGGCCAGGTAGCAGTAGGCTTGGCAGCTTTTTAGGCTTTTTCATTGCTAAGCTATAATAATAAATAAACTTCCCTCTATAGTTCTTACATTTTTTGTGTGTGTATGCAGCCATTTATGAAATTCAGTTTTACTGGCAAATCAGCATACACATTATCTGTATATATACATATATATACATTATGTACAATCTGTCAGTAGCAGCGAATATAGCTCAATTACCAATTCAAGAGCATCTGTTTTATCTCAACAATTTCTTATTTACATCAGAAATATTTTTAAATTTCAATTTTTTCAATTTGTTGTTTTTAAAACCTGTAAATTTTAAATATTTTTTACACTTAAATAATTAATTTTCATATGCTTTGAATATAATTTTAATACCCTGTGCTTTAGACCGTGGTGCAATTGAATGTTATCAAATATAAATTATTTTTGATGCGCATCAAAAACGAAGTCTATTTAATTATTCGCAACATATGCATGTATGTGTAGATCAAGCCAGACTTGGGTGCAGGGTATTTTGTAGTCATGTAGAGCATTCTAATTGTTCATTAATTGCTATGTTATCTTTTGTCGATGTTGGTATTTAACCAAAACTTTTAATCAACTTAAGTGTACATTACTTAGGCTTACCAAGTTTTGTATTTGCTGTATTTTTCTTTACAAAAATATATTTTTGAATACAATTATGAAGTTTTTAATCATTTTTCATGTTATTGTATTATTATGTCAAACCGATGAGAATGTTGCATAAATATGTCTTATATTAAACTTAGAAGTAGATAGTTGTTAAAGCTTATTTAAAGTATTAGATTATCTGGCAATCACGAAAGATTCTACATTTATTGGGGTGAAAGTTAGCTCCTCGAAGATCTGGTTTTTTTTAAAGAGCCAATATTTTTAACATAATACAGAGCTTAAGGAGCTCACATTGAACATGAACATGGGATGTTCATCATGTATATAAATAAATATGTACATATATATACTTACTCTGGAAGTAAGCGTTTTTTTTTTTTTGCACTAAACACATTTTCAAGTTTTTACTTTTCCATGAAAATCAAAGCAAGACGAGTAAAACCAAAAACGCTCTCTTCAGAATAAACCTGCGAGAATTTTAGAAGTGCATGACAAATGTCTGGCTGATACAGATCCGATTATGAGGATGTATAACATCTGACTAATAAGTTTTGCAGCAGCCAGTTTTCTGACATACCGCAAACAGTAGTCTAAATATCAAAATAAAGTGATGTTCAACGAATTTGTAAAACAAGCGGCACAAATGATATTTCAGATTGTCGTAGGTTTAACTAATTGAATATAATAATAAATATATTTAAAAAGTGCTTATTTAAGGTAAGTGAAGAAGCTGAATCCGACACTAAAATGTTACTGTTCTTTATTTAACGAAATTTGCATTGTTGGTGGAAAATTTCAAATTCACGTTTTCATCAATAGAAACAATAAATGTGCCTTCAATGGCCCGCTTAAAATTAATCACGAGCTCTGCCCTTCTATATGTATACATTGTAGTACTATTTAAAGTAAATGGCGTAAGATTGAATATAATAAATTTATAATTGCTTATGATACATATTTATATTTATTTATATGCTTATCTCAAAGGAGCGCATCTAGTTTTTTGCAAAAGAGGTGGGTTGTGGAAAAGCTGGAGAGGTCTGAACCTAGTTAAGCCCATGGCTTTTGGGTAGGCTTTTTTCTTTTCTTTTTGTGTATATTAATAATTCCAATCCCAAATCTTGGTCCCATCAAATTAGTTGTGCGTAAATATGGTAAACCAATGACCAACAGTTTTGAGGTTTCCAAAATAAATATTTTAGAAGTTATACGAAGTGAAATTGAAATGTTTTATCAGCAGTTGTAAGACAAAAGCCGCAATCGGATTTGTCACCGATTTTTTCAATCTTTGTCGAATCATTATATATGCTGCAGCCGTGAAGAGAAAATAGAAACCAAGTAAACAGCTCACAGACCACAAATAGTTAATGTTCTCAAAGCCAAGGAACATCAATAAAAACTGTGACTTCTTAAACATACAGAAAATTTCGACGTCACAAATTGTATCGCCTCGTCCATAGTCATAAAGAGCAGCCACTAAACCCTCCATACCATGGCGTAGAAAACTGAGCGACATCAGAAATCGCATTATGGGCGATATATAGATTTCCTTGCCAAAACCTATGCCATAGATCGAAAGTAAAATTAGGGGAACAGCTAGAACTGGTCCCATGAACATGCCATTCTATTTAGAGAATAATAATTTTTAACAAATAAATAAAAATGTATTATGTATTCCTTACACTTACCACCAGGCTAAGTCTACTGGATATGAGAAGGCCAAAACTGTCCGAGGTAAGGGCCGTTAGAAATGCGACTGTGAAGAGCATGACGAAACGAAACCATTCCAGGGGCTGACTGGACATTAAGTACACAATTGTCAAATAAATGACGGCCAGGACAAACATTAGAGGCAGCTTGGCAGAGATCATAGCGGCATAATAGGAGCTTAATCGATACCACTGATTAAAATATTCACGCTTCAACAGCTTGATCTCCGTGGGAACTGCCATTAGAAAAAATGCGCAATATTAAAAAAGAAAGAAAACTTATCGAAATTAATTTACATTGCAATAACACCGGCATCATGGACAGATACAAATAAGCAATGACAATCGTGAAAATGAAGCCAAAATTGAATAAGGCCTTTGAAGCGTATGTTCCCACGCCGACGTAAATACCTCCCACAATCAGGGCCAGAATTATATTCATATAAATCTTAAGTTTGATGTGTGACTACAAGAAATAAAATATAATATAATATATATATAAATAATAATATATATAGAAAAAACCGTTACTCACTTTGTCGCGCCACATTTGGAGCATCATGCGCATGAGAAGCAATTTGTATTGCATCCACCACGTGGACTTCGGCCTTAAGAGCTTTGGATTAATTTCCTCCTCGAATTGTTCAACTTCATAGTAGGAGGAGGCACCCGATGTTGTATCTGATTTCGTTGGTGTCACCTTGCCACTGGCCACGTCTGGAGTCCAGCGGGAGACTCTGCCATTGCTCGTTGCCTGCACCATGCGATCGTGATAATTGTTGCCGTACTCGTTGCATGCCACTTCGATTATAAAGTCCGCAGGATTGTAGGTGAGCGGACAGGACAGGCCTATGTGCTTCATATATGGCACAATGTTCGCCCCATTCCCCTGATAGATGCACTGACCCTCTGCGAGCACGTACACCTTGTCAATCATTTCGAAAATCTTTGCAGATGGGGTGTGCATTGAGCAGATGACAGTTCGTCCACCGGATGCCAACATTTTGAGAAGTGCAATGCATTGTGAACTAGACAGATCGTCGAGGCCACTGAAAGAATCACATGAAACAAGAATTGGTTAGTTCCACTTTAGGGTAGACACACTTTAGGGTTTTAACTTACGTTGTGGGCTCATCCAGAAATAATATGGGTGGATTGTTTAAGAGTTCGAGCGCAATTGAAAGTCGTTTGCGCTCTCCGCCGGATATCTTTTCCGTTTTGGTGTTCTCAGCAGTTCTCAAACGCAACATGCCCAAAATTTCATCAATCTGTAATGTAGAACTTCGCTATTTAGTATTTTTATTATTTTTCATATTTATTTATTTACTTAATGTCAACTAAAGTCTGTCAACACCAAAATAATACAAAAAGTAAAAAACATATTAAATTAAATTAATATTAAAAAAAGAAAAAATATTTATAAGAGTTGACCTGCTTACCACTTCAAGCTTTTGGTGCAATTTTAACTCATTTCCCAGTTTTAAGTTGGCCGCCAGAAGCATCATCTCTCTCACAGTAAATTTCAGGTCGAGAACATCTGTCTATATATCAAATATAATATAAAATTAAATTCATAATAAATCATAATATATCAGATAAATTTTGCTAATTAACAACATACCTGCATAATATATCGAGACATTTTGCGAAAGATTCGCATGTCCCGCGGACTGTTGTTGACCAGAATCTCACCAGCTGAGCTGACCGCTCTGTAGAGGAGTTCTTAACTGATAATATCAGTATAATTTAATACGTTAGCTGCCTTACCCAAATCCTGCCAGTAAGTTTAAAAGTGTTGTCTTGCCTGCACCGGAGGGTCCCAAGATTGCCGTAAGCTCATGAGAACGGAATTCGCCATTAACGTCGCGCAAAACTTGTTTAACCTTTTGCGCTGCTCATAAAGAAAATTCACATACATTGAAAAATTATAGACACCAAGCTTACGGCCACAAGCATAAAAAGCATTTTTATGGCCAATAAAATCGGTAAGAATTAATTTAATTCAAATTGTATGCGAAAAAACTTGCCATTCCTCTGATCAGGCACGTCGTATGATAGTCCTGCAAATTCCAAATTCACCGCTGGCCAGATGGGTAAATACTTTAATCCACTTGACGACAGAGTATCCTCTGTGTCAGCTAATTCAACACTAATCGCATTTATATCGCTGCTGTAGTCAAGCGAACTGCCGCTCTGGGAGCACGTGGTGCCTTTTACACTATTATCAAATTGCATTGTGACTTCCCTTTCTCACCGGGTGCCCAATACAGACATTCTCTTTTTAAAGAGTTAACTGGGTGGAAATTTGAAAGAAAATTAGAACATGTGAATTTCGCCGATAGTCAAGGTCATACCTTGAAAATTTGTAAGATAAAGAATTGAGCGTTTTCCTATAAATAACTAAACTTGGGTTTAACAATTAAATTAATTAACTTTATGTACATTTGATCGACGTTATAACCTTAGCGTGCTTTCAGTTCAATCACTACCTGTGTAATAAAGTGCAAATATATTTATAAGAAGAAAGATGATCTGTCAAAACACAATTGTAATTGTGGTAATTATCAGCATCACAATTAAAAACCCTGGCTTCATCCATTATGTGAGTATAATTGCTATAATTAAAAGTCTTCTAATTGATATACATATTAACCTGTTTCTGTTTACGTATTTCACATTTCACAATTCACATTAAATTAATTAAGTAACAAATAAAATAAGTTTAAACAGCTTGACATTTAAAAATTCTAGTTTAAATTAGTAAATATATACGTACACACATATATTATATGTATATATTATATATAATCAGCCAATATTCGTTAATGTATTCAAATTTATTTTCATATAATCTGTTTTGTATTTATGTATTTATTAAATATACCTTGTTTTTACTTATATTAAATTAAATAAATGTGCCTATAACTGCTTGACTTTTTGTTTTCTTTTTATTTCCATGACGTCGTGTTTGTCTTATTTTTAATAATAATTACCATTATACACACATCATTTGGAAAATATGAATTAAATATTGTTCAGCTGTTCCCCTTCAATGCTAAACACTCACTGGTGATCGAAATAAAATTTTGGTAGCTAAATTGCTCTCATGTTCCGCTTCAATTAAACAAAAACTAAATGCTTTAACATTTCTCTCGGCTACCAGAGACTAACAACACAACATGCCTTCGCCCTATGAAATCAAATTTTGCACTGAGAAACTTATTTCTCTCGGTACTCAGCACTATAGGCGAATATGTTCTGACGCTGCGCAGCTCGTTTAAATAACAAAAATGAATTCTGATTTTCAATTGATTTCAACGTATTATGCGGTCAGCAGTACAACTGACAGCAACATTCTGACTATCTGATTATTTCTGGGGGTTGATTCTCGGAACTTTCTAATAAAAAAAAAAAACGACTTGCTCAGACTTTAGCAATTATCACGTTGCGCTGTGCTAGCTTCAGATAAGCTCAGTATTTGGATCCATGTAGCATTCACTTATCAGACAGTGTTAAGCTGCAACGGAAATTGTACTCTGATTTGTGGCACTAACTGGTACCAGAGACTGCGTACTTGTTGAGTGCGCAGTTTAGAACACAACATTAGGTCAACTTATTTAATCGGTTTATCTCTGCATTCACTGATAATAGGCTTTGTACATGTAAGAAAATATAACCCAATTTCATTGAATACACACTCAAGTGCCAGTTACTTTCGATTGAGGCATTTGGGCAGTCGTCTTTCTTAATATACGTTTGTATAAAATCAAGCGCGTGGCCATTGCACCGATTTATATTATTTTTATTTTTAATTTTGTGAAATGGGCATTGGCTATACTGTCGAATATTTAAATTGTATCTTTTGTGCCACTGTTCACAATTATTTCTTTAAATGCGTGTAAAAAATTGTGTTTTTTTGCTGTTTGTTGTAGTGTGACTAATGGTGCATGCAAGTGCAGTGAACCAAGTTGAAGCATGTCTGATATTGTTTTGTATGACAAATATAGCTGTAAATGCTTTGTTTAATATTAAATGAAATCAGTGCATGACTCACTATATAGTATTTCATGTGAGAGCCGATATGTATATATACATAAATTATTAAGACTGAAATAGCCCTTTCAGCTTCGAAGCTTTGGATTTTGGATGCAATTTAATGCCTTTTACTGCTTACCGGTACGCATATAAAATAAATGCATACATCAATTTAGTACAACTGTGCCTGTGCATACAAATGTACATATACTAGTTTATATAGATATGTACAAAGTCGAACGATTTACGTCGCCTTGTCGTCATCGTTGTCGACTAGCAAGTTCATTGAACGGATTTCAAATACATACTATGAACTCGGGTGCACTATTTTACTTTTTGATATTACAAAGTTCGCCGGAACAGGCTAAAAAGCTGCTTCTGCTACACTCACTCCACTTTCTATTCGGAGTTGTATTTATTATTTGCCTGGCTTTCCACTCTCTTCACAATAGCGTTGCGGGTGTGCTGAATGAATGCAACAGCGTGGATAGCGACAAAGACGACGACGGCAACGGCGGCGACACCAATGACTTGTTGCACCGAGAAACGAAAATGTACTGAAAACAAATGAAGGAAGAATGATAGAGTCTTGCTGGCTGACAGGCACATACGGCACACTCACACATATACACAACCAGCGATGTATGTGTGTATGCCTACACACATACACACACATACATACAAACATATGCATAAGGGGAAATGCATATGTATTA
Source organism: Drosophila paracracens (assembly GCA_035044025.1). Taxonomy (NCBI): domain Eukaryota; kingdom Metazoa; phylum Arthropoda; class Insecta; order Diptera; family Drosophilidae; genus Drosophila; species Drosophila paracracens. The sequence continues at coordinate 118,006 of JAWNMN010000396.1, forward strand.
TATACGCACGCGAAAGCGTGTTGCGCACTTAAGCTGAGAGAAAAACACGCATACTATCTGCGCAGCACACAAAGAAAATACTTAAAGAATTCTTCTAGAAGAGAAGTATCTTCAATTGTGCTCTACTCGGGAATCCAGTTTTATTCTTGTACACTCAGAAAAAGATCACACTGAATTTTAGACTGTTGCCATACTTTAGGCGCCAGGTGCAGCTCACCTTATTATTCAGAAAATATATTTGTAGAAACCAGCGTTTCTCTTTTATTAATTTCAGGGTACATTTTTCTAAAATTCAGAAAAACCAAGTATAATTTATATGCTGTTTAATAATTTTAATTGGACTTCGCTCTGCACAATGTGGGCTCCAAGGTAGACAATAGCTAAACTTTTAGTTTTCAGGTCGATTTCTTTTCTGAGTGTAACAAGACTTGTATGGGTGAGTTTAGGATCTCTCTTCTAGATGCTTTTCGACAGAATGATACTTTTGAAACGTAAATACAACAAATAAAAATAAAATATAAAATATACAAAAAAATATGTTCAGGAAGTTAAATCGATCATTCATTTGTCAAGCTAAAGTGTAATTATACAAAATTCTTAAAACCGGCTTTTCCTTTGCACATTATCATATTTATAAAGCTCTCCATTTTTTTTTTCTATGTAATCTTCTCGCTTTGTTAGTTTGTGTTTTCTTCTTAGCCTTCTTTAGGTACGACCTACCGCAATATGATTATATCCTGTGCTTGGAGACTGTTAATAAAAATATGTAATGAAGTCTTGCATGTGTATTGAATTGCAGATGTGGACAACTTTGAATACAACTATTTGAAAATGGTATCAGGGGTCTGTTTGATATAATCATTTAATACGATTCGACTTCTTATATCCATAAATGTTATTACAGAGTATAAATTGTTATTATTATTTTTAAATACATGGTATTCGTTAGTTAAGTTGATTACTCTGGATAACTTGTTCCCGTGGCTCTCGCTCTTAATGTCGACTCATCGTGTTTACAGCTTTGTTTGGCAACAATCATAAAGCAGTTGCCAAGCAACTTGAAGACAGCGGCAAATATAAACGGGGACTTAGATTTCATTTGTATTTACGTGTGCCGAGGTACGAAATTGAGAGTTGAGAGTCTCTGTTTAATTTCTATTCAATTTCAATCGCCAAATACTCCATACATTTACCTAACCCTTGAAGTAAGATTTGTGTCCCAGCCATTTTTATCAGCATTACAAAAATGTATTGCAAAACTAAATATCCAACAATAGAACATACAGCTGCGCTCAAAATAATTGTAGTGCTCAAATATATTTTGGAAAATGTTAAAAAAAAATATTTAAAGTAAAGTAATCAAAATTATGAACATTTTATTTAAGCACAAGCAATCAACAATGAAGATAAATATTAAAAGTTGGCATAGCTATAAAATTTGTATCAAAAACATTAAAATTATATGAAAATATTATTTAAATTTGTCATAATAGTAGTGAAGTAACAGTGAAGTTTTCTCAGCTTTCCCTGTTGCTCAGTAATATTTCTAATAACTAGATATGATGAGGTGTTATATTTTACTGCGTTTAGTATTTGGAAAATAAAAGTATTTTAAACCATTCTCATATCAGAAATCAAAAATGTTTTGTTTTGCCGAACTAAAATTCTCATTCATATTGAAGATTTTGAAGAGTTCTCGATTTTATCATCATAAGAGGCATATATTATTTTGACAGCAACTGTGTATTTCTATATGGAGTTTAAAACGCCGATCAACAGACCATCATTCAACAATGCAACAGCAACATTGTGCCGTTTTATTATGTATATACGTGCTTATACATATTTCATAGATACACAAGTACACATGTAGTAGCAGCAGAAACTGTCTCGCCGCACAGATTTAACGGTAAGTCTACCCCATTGCCAATTGAACCAAACCAAACCCGCTATACCTGACTTCAGTGAACTTAACGGTATAATTCCATGCTAGATTTATTTGGTTCCGTGTCAGTCACCAACCAACTAACTGGGGTTAATCTCCGAGTAATGTATCTGAAATTATTTTAATCACAAACATGCTTTACAACCAGTCGGTGCTTGGATGCTCTGCGCTCATCAATTGATTTGGGGCAGAGGTTAAAAAAATACTTACTTAATTATATATTTGAAATTATGTTGCAAAACACGGGGTTTACTTGAGGTGAACGTGCTCATTTAGAATATTCAATATCTTTTAAAATAAAAGAAAATTAAAATACAAAATGTAGTTATTTAAAATTAAAGGGCTTCTTTCTCCATCAAGCTACAAATTTAAAATGCATGTAAATAGAAAATCCTTAAAATTTGATTGAACTTTATTACAAAAAACATCCAATATAAAACTGTTAAGCAATTATAAAATTTAAATCTAACATTTGTTCGTGTAAATATAAGAAATTAAAAAAATGGCGATACAGTTTTGATTTCATGAATAGACTCCCTTATACGATAATCATTTTCGTATTTTTTTCATTTGATATTAAAATGAATACATTTTTATTGTATTTGAAATGTAGATTCGTAATTTTCTTTACCGAAACCCAATATTATATTTCTCAATTGGGTAGTTTACTATAAATGTAATTGTTCATTGGTTTGTAATTTTTTTTTTTTAAATTCAGATCACTGTGGTTAGATCACACATAAATGAATCTATTATACGAAAACTAAGCGTTACAGTCCTAAGACTAATTAGTGAAATGTTCATAGATACATTTGTGGTACATACATATACATCCAGAAAGCTTTAAACCCAACAATAAAAAAAAACAATAATAATATTACATTTATTAGCGTGTGGTCTTAAGCTTCCAGCGCAAGAAGAGGTAGGCCGATACTCGAAGCACTACAAAAATAACAACAAGAGCCACAATATCAAGTGTGAAATTCGCATCGACCATGTCCAATTCCTCCAACGTGGTTATGGGTGACTTAAAATGACAATACGTCTGGAAGCACTTGAGTTTCTCCCGTGCATAGCCATAGGTGGCCAAAGCCGTACCCTCGAACCCATAACGAATATACGATAGATAGGTGATCCACCTCAAATAAACGGGTATTGCGTCGAACGAAACGAAGAAGCCGGAGAAGAGGAGGAACGGCACCGACATTACGGGAGCCAGGAATACACCATTCTGAACATTCATAGCAGCGCCGACGACGAGACCCACAGACTGAGCCACAAAAGAAATCATCAGACAAGCCGAGAGGAACATGCTGAAACGGAATAGTTCCCAGGGCTGTGAGGTATAAAAATATACTATGGATACGTAGATGATGCAGAAAATGGCCTGTGAAATAAAATGATATATGTAGAATAATAGTTAATAAATAAACTAATAATAATTACTATAAATGCATATCCACACTCACCTGGAATGGTAGATCAGCAACTGAGATTGCTAAATAGTATGATTTAAGCGAATACCAGCGATTAAAGTTCTCCTTTAACAATACAGGCATTTCAAGTGGGACTGCAAATATTTATATTATTGTGTTATATGAATACAATTTCTATCAAACTGACCGACTTACATGACAAAATCGTAATGGTCATCGATGTGTACATCAAGAACAACATGTTGAAAAACAGAAAGCCCAAATTACTTAGCACTTTGGCGCCATCGTTGCCAATATCGTAGTACAAAGCGCCAATCAGAAAACCAACCAAGAGATGGGCAAACAAACGCAAGTACATTAAAGTCTACAACAATAAATAAAAACAAATAATCTTTAGTATAAGTGAGCACAGTATTAATAGCTATAATTCACATAACGTACCCAATCGCGGTAGCTGAAAAGCAGTGTTCTCTTCAAAACTACCCAGAACTGATGAAATTGCGAAGTTGGATATCGTTCGGGCGACGTAATTTCTTCGGAAAGTAATGCAGTTGCACAATTATCCGATTTGTCCACATCAATCATGGCGTCACCCTTCTCATTGGTGGTGACCACCACAGCTTGCTGTGTGCCCAATCCGTTCGTGTCCTTGACAATGTCGTTGACCATGCCATTGAGCAGGCCATTGTTCAGAGTGAGATTATCCTCGTACTTGCTGCCGCTAACGTTGGACAGATCGTTCTTGTCCAGAATAGCTTTCAGATTTTGCACCTTGACCAGATCGTTGCGTGCCTTGAGACCCGCATAATCGGCCGATGATCGAATGTCCCGTTTGCCATTGTCAATGGCCTCGACCAGTTTCCGGGTGTGATCACCGTGCTCTCCGCACGACACCTCAATCACATAGCTAGCCGGATTATGGTAGCTGGGACACTCCAGGTTCAGGGTGGACAGAAAAGGCACCAGTTGCTTGGTGCTACCCTGATACACGCATTGCCCATCCGCAAGCGTATAAAGCTGATCGAACATTTCAAAGAGTCGAGCCGATGGCTGATGAATTGTACATATTACGGTACGTCCACCAGCGGCCAACATTTTCAACAGATGTATACATTGGAAACAGGTCGAACTATCCAATCCCGAAGTGGGCTCATCAAAGAACATAATTGGCGGATTGCTAACCAACTCCAAAGCGATCGATAGACGTTTCTTTTGGCCACCGGACAAGTTACGAGTCATTGTGTTGCGATGCTCGCTCAAACTTAGAGTCAATAGAATGTCATCAATCTGCAAAAATATACAAATATATATATAAAGAGATCTGATGTAATAATAAGTACCACTTCCAACTAGCATCTAAATGACTTAGACTACATGATATTAAAATGGTACAAGTTTGAACTTCTACTTCTGATAATAGACGACCTACCTAATTTATTGACAACACTTATTATATTTTATGAGTCTTATGTAAGCATCAGCTATCTGAGAATGCACGATTAAAACACACAGTCTATAGAGATCTGATATAATTAAGCACGCATGTTAAGAAAGCAGCTTCCCGTTTCAAACTAGTTTTTAAATTAAATTAAACAAATTTTTAAATTTAACAAATTGAACTTTAAACTTTTACCTCTGATAGACGGAAACAAGTAAGAGTACGATCGAATATATAGTCGTGTTATACTTACAATTTATTTGCACAGGGTATACAAATAATCAAATCATTATATCCCTGTCAAACATGACAAGCTAACTAAAAACTGGTTTGCAGATTGTATTTTCAGACTGTTTTAAATGTTAAAAATAAAACTCAAAAACATTTTCTAAGCTACCTTTAATATAGCACTTCGAATTGGTTGTTGAACCTGGTTAGCCTATTGATGAAACTATTGACAATTGTCTAGACATGGCTGGTGCTGGGCTTCAATCAAAAAAAGCCCAACGCACAATGTGTACTTGAATTGATTTCATATTTACCATTGAGTTCTTTTCGACTTTAGTGAACTTTTTGCTTAGCTTTAAATTTGTTGCCACTGTCATCGCTTCCTGTACGGTTAAGTTGCCGTGCAGCTGATTATCCTGCATTATGTATGCCGACAATTTGCGAAAGGTGCTCAGATTTCGTTCGGCTCCATTCATGGTGACGCTGCCTTCAATATTTGACGTTCTGGGGAATGGAATTTAAGAAGATATTTCAGTTAGTATGCATTATTATTTGATTATCTATATATGTCCATATATCTTTATGCGCATACAAATCATGCGGGCTGAGTGACCGGTTACGTGTGTGTTTGTGCATAAATTTGCTTTTAATCTTCGTACGTATAAGGAACGCAAACCCGAAGCAGAGAAGCGGTTCAAACACATATACTTCGACAAGGTTGGTGCGAAGTTCAGTTACGCTTACCGATATTCATGTATGTACATTGGTATACAATAATAATAAAATACAAGAAATAATGACTATCTTTGCCATGGAATAGAAATAGTTTAAATGTCAGACGGACATGAACAAATATATATACATCATAGGGTCGGAGGCGTGTTTTTCAATGCGTTACACACCTCACGACAAAATTGTAAGACCGTAAAAAAAAACAGATTACACGCCGGAAACACATGGTTTATCGCGATCGAGCACGCCGCTCATATAGTTTCATGGCTATCACGCAAAAACAAATTTTTAATATTTAACTAAAATGTAATATATAAATATAATTATTTGTATAGCCAAGTGCTTTTGATAACAATGGTGTCAAGCCTATTGCGTCCAGTTTTTGCTACACAGAAAATTATATTATAATCCTATAACATTTGTAGGTGTACTAACTTGTAGCCCGACAAAATATTGAGTAATGTACTCTTTCCAGCCCCCGATGGTCCCATGATAGCAGTAAGTTCTCCAGAGCGCAAGCGCCCGCTAACTCCTTTGAGAATAGTTTTCGCATCTGTAAAAATAATTTATTAAACGATTAAAAATGTAGTTATTTGCAAAGTATTTAAAAAGCTGTTCAGATTTTCTACAGAAAATTATTCAAGTCAAAAATAAATAAAATAAAAAATTGTGGGTTCAGTTGCCCTTATGTACTTATTTTATTACCTTCCATAACAAAAACACATAACTGCTCATCACAATGTTCATATCAATATGCAGTTGAATGCATCATAAAAAATGTATTCGTTCATATTGAATACGTATAGGCACTGTGTATGTGAAATGACTGCTCAGACAGTTTCAAAAATGTTACCAAACTTGTTTTGTCAAGATTGCAAAGCAAAGTCCATTATTCGGTAGTTTTAGATCGCATAGGCGAATTGTATTTCGTGCGACTCGAAACTCGAGACACGAGAATCTGTTTTTTTTTTCTCTGTAATTAAATGCAAATGAACAAATGTATGTTTGTTGTTGCAAATTAAAAATATAGTCGGCTTAAGTTTTATTTCTCAGTTATGGCAAAGCATATAAGTGTATCATCCTTTCACAAGACAACCTAATTAAAAAAATGTTTTATAACATCGTATCATGACCTGAAACTTGCAGTTATAATATGAATTACTTTCGACAGCTTATATAATATATATTTAATATTTTACACACTTCAGCAAGCTGGATAAAATTCGGCCTTCGCCGACGAACCTCGACAGCAAATGGTTAGAAGACGACCACATAATCACTGTGATTATGAAATATTTTCGCATTGAACACTTAAAAAAAAACAAGAAAAACAATCTCAAAAAAAAAAAAAAAAACTGGTACGCAACAAACAAGTGAGATTAGCTTAATTGAGTAATGTGAACCCTCTTATTTAAGGCGAGTAAATTAATATAAAATACGAATAAGAGTTTTTCATAAGATTCTGTAAGTTTACCATACTTCATATATGTTCATATGTATTATATACTTGGCTAGTTTCTAGTTAAACATATTTCACTTGTACTCAAGAAATGCAGACAAAAGATATTTGTGAATATTAAAAATCTGATAATTTGCATGCTTTCGGCATTTCATTGTTTACAGCCAACAGAATTTGGCAAGTTTCGGCCATTTATTTGCAATTGAAATACTGAAATACTCGGTGTACAAGCACACACACATATATATATTGCTCAGTTACTGTGTGAAGAATTTATAAATGGTGAGCAAAAAGATTACTCGCAATATGTTGAAAACAACCTTCAATTAGTAGCTTTCTTGACCTTTGTATTAAATGGCTGTCAACTGCATTAAGTACTATAACTCTTAAAACAAGTATTTCTTCTTTTTTTTACAGTTTTAAAGCAGCAATGAGAGAGTACAAAGTTCGTCGTTGATTGACATGTTATAAAACTCACTTGAAAGGGCGAACTTGAAAAGGTCGCAGTCCAAAAACATTTACTCATAGTATTCACATTCAATCAATGCACTTTTGTGAGAATGGAATACCCTATTTTGCAGTCGGTATTCTCGCAATTATATGTATGTATATACTTTCATTGATTAACAATTAGTTGAGAGCAACAACAGCTGTGGTCAACACACGTATTCATCGCTTTTATCAGAATTAGTCATAAGTATTTCTCTCTTTAGACATACATACAAATGCGTTGGTTGATTATTGATTTGTGTGTCTGTATGTATTGACATATATCAATATTCATCGACGCATATACTTGTAAAACGAGCTAAGCAGACGTACCTAAATAGGTAAATATATAATTACTATCAGAACACTCTTTCGCTAATTATCAGGATCACAAAGCTTATGTATTAAGTACACATACATAAGCTTTGTGCATACCTATGTAGAGATGTAGACATATGTTTCGCATTAATTGATATCATTAGTGTCTAATTAGTCGCGACGATAAAAAAAAGGTCGGCGCATATAAAGCTAGGAAAGCAGTCCTATGTACATAAGTTATATGTATATATTATCAGAAAATCGCCATTAACAGGATGCACATAGCAAAGAGCTTATGTACATGTACATACGTATACTGCGTATACATATGTAGAAGCGAGAAGAATATCAAAAGCTGACAGACATGATTCGCATTTGGAAGTGCTTACTTGTTGACTGTTTTCTGTGCTTAACAACATTGCTAATGGGGTCGCGTTTTGAGGGCTACACTGTGACAAATGCAAAGGCTAAGGCAGTGGGAACATTATCTGCGTTTAAAGTGAAATGGGTTTGTTAATTACTCAGCTTCGCCGTACTATGCAACTGAGTCCAAAGTTCCAAGCTAGCTCAAAATGTGGCAACGCTATGTGCTCAGTTCGGGCAACTGCTGATATAGATAGCTGGGGAACAAAGAAACCAGAAACAAGCACACAGAGCACAAGTAAAAACAAAACTGGACTGAAGTATTACACTCAGAGAGAGAGAGAGAGAGAGAGAGAGAGAGAGTGACAGAGCGCATAATGAAATCAAAAACAAGACACTCAGACTGAATAAATGCGAAATTCAACTCTAAAGAACAAAAGCAAAGTGCAGCTGCTATTCTGGTACCCTTTTGTTTTTATTTTTTTTCTTAATTTATATATTAAATATATATATTTTTTGTGTAATCTTTAGAATATGAAGGTAAGGTGGCCTATTTTGTACTTACTGCTGCGGTTGCCCTCTTTGACGCGATATGTCAAATTGTGGAACGCCAAATCGACTGGGGGTCGCTTGGGTAAATGCTGCAGTGTCTTCGGCTGGGCGGGCACAATTTGGGGTTTCACCTGTGCGGCGCCACCATTTCCGCTAACGCCCAATCTGTTGTCGTTTAATAGATTTTTATTCTCGTTCGTAACCATTTTATTTTATTTTTTTTTATTTATTTATATTTTGAATACTGCAAAATGCAGCCACACGTATCACTTTTTTTTAATGTGTAATCCGCAATTGAATTTTTATAGTTGGACAAATGCTATTTGAATGTGTATATGTGTATTCTTGAACCACTGTGTTGCATATAGGGTTACATTAGCCGCCCCTTCTGCTCTTTACGTTTCAACCACCGTCAGCATGGGGGTCGTTATAGAAAATTTTCCACCCGCTTGTACGCGTACAAATATTACTATCCTGCCGTCCCGAGTTCCTAGCACTTGACACGTTCGCGACGCGATCGCAACTAAAACGCCACCAGTCGAGGCAATGGAACAAAGCCAAAAAATAAAGCGACTTGCACATAACACACACCACCACAATCTACTCTCGCATCTGCGACGCGAGTACAGTGGAGGCAGCTTCAATGCCTTCGTTAGGAGTAGAAGTGCGACGACAGTAGTCTGTCAGAGTTCTTACTGCTCTCTCGCTCTCGCCCTCTCTCTGAGCTTAATGTAGAGCCGATGCGGTTGCGGAAGAAATTCTCATCGCTGAATTGATCGGTTCTCAGCGCATTTTTGTTTTTATGCCATAAAAGCAGACACTTGTACGGACTGTATACATGCATACATATGTGTATGTATGTTCATAAATGTAAAATTATTTAGCTAATTTTAATATATTTACAAGTCAAGTGACTATGTGACAAATTGGGTAAGTTTTAAACAATTAATTCAAAAATTGTACGTCTATCGGGAATTTTATCTAATTACCAATTACCCAATTGTTTCGCATTGGGTAAAATCTTCTGTTTCCTATCATTGAACTTTTCTGGCGATTATTCAACTCCCTTATCAGCGACAACCATACAAATATATGATACGTTTTCTATTTAAGTATTTGTACGTACAAATGTAAGCCTATATAACATATATACATTTTCTGATAATAAATACACATGTTCGGAAACTGATAACCAATTTTCAATTTGATACAAACTTAATTCAAAGTTCTTGTTTGACGTCGAATTTAAGTACTTGCAGCATTTATGACACTTCCATATTTCCAATACTTGTAAGCTTATCTCTGGCGAGCAAAGTCCGTAACTGCTCTCTCTTTAAGTGGTGAGTCAGAGAATTTTTAGAATTTTTTATGGAACCTGTGAAAACACATACAATATCTTAAAAATATCCGAAATGTATAATAAGCCTATGTATATCTTAGATTTAAGAAAAATATAAATATGAAAGAGCGAGCATATATGTGTACATAGTTATCTAACCTTTTTTGATCTAATCGCACACAGTTTATATATATTCGTATTTATATTTTTATATGTATATATACATTCCTCATACTGACTCCTGACGTTAACGGACTTTGCTACTATTTATCACCTGGCCAGTTAGCAACGAAGCTTATTTTATTATATGTCCACTTTGATGATTGGATACTGTGCATAAGGTGTATACACCTAACTGTTTATGGGATCGTTTTTAATTACTGCGCTATCTGATAAGAATTATTAGCGGTGTTATAATTACTACTAATATAAATTATAATGTAAATATGTAGAGTCTTGCTTTGCTAATTTCCTAATTAATTCTAAAGAAAGAAACTCTATCAATTAATCTATCTATCTATCTAATCTATCTATTCAAACATCTTAATAAATGGGATGTTAAGTTCTTATGTGAATCCCACAAAGCCCAACATTTTTCTCAACTGACCGAGATAACTGACACATTTTTCTACTGCGTAATTATTGCAAAAATGAAAAAAAAAAAAACCGTTATATGTTATATTTTTCAGTCTTCTACGACAATTGTTTTCCAATCCCTATATACTATCTTTTCCCGCAAGGTTTTTTTATTTTTAGTTGCGTATTTTGCACATCATTAAAACGCCAAGCCAATAAATTAATGTTGTTTTCCAGTTTAGCAAAGCGACAAGTTTTCCAAGCAAAGTGGTCGTTTCCCAATAACATTGCTGTTTTTTTCCCACTGGGTTTTTGTGCTGTTGTCAACCTTTTTTTTTTTGATTAAGACTACCATTGTTTTTGGATTTTTGTATATTGTACATAAAGGAGAAAAAGTCAAGTGAAATTACAATTTTCTTATATTGAGTTCAGGTTTTATATATGGATTTTTATTTATTTCTCAAAAGGGAAAAAGTCAAGTTAAATTATCATGTATCATGTTGAGTTGAGGTTTTATTTATGAATTTTGCATAAAAAGGGGAAAAAGTCAAGTTAAATTACAAATGTATTAGGTTGAGTTCAGGTTTTATTTATGGATTTTTATTTATTTTTTAAAGGGGAAAAGTCAAGGTAATTTACAATTGCAATGTTAAGTTGAGGTTTCAAAAATTATTACTTACAGATTGTTATTTTCCAAAAACTGTTCCCAACTATAATTATCCATGGTTAAATGGATAATTGGATGATTTTACTTAAGGGCAATAAAATATAAGTTAGGGCGCGAATCAAGTAAATTTGGTTTTGGGAAATTCTCGCACTGGATTCTTAGAGCAACAGGTAGCAACTTTCAGTTTTATTGCAGCGTTGTCAAGTATTATGGATTTTTTTATTAAGTTATATGTAAGTTTAGTCAGTCGCAATTGATGTTTACAAATTTTTGTGCGTGCCACAAAAGCAGTGATTATTTTTTTGCTGCTTGCGAAAGAAAACTTAAACCGGCAGCCACTGGAAACGATGCCACACAACTGGAAACGCATTTTGCGAGTAGCACCGAATTGTGCAGCAATTGCAAACATACACACACACATTGAGGCGGTGGCCTTTCGTCTGTATTATTCCGGTTTTCCACCATACACAGTGTAAGTGTGTAGGTGCAAAAGCGAGTCAAAGCTTAGCCAAAATTACGTCAGGCGGTCGCTGTAACAACAACAGTTACACAAACATACACAAATACCTACACGCATACTTTACACAATACGTATACACAATGTAAATATTAGGAACAACTTTTTGCCTTTAGGCAAGGAATCAATTTATTTGAATTAAGCTTACATTATTTTAGTTAAAGCTAAATTCAATTTCGAAGAATTTCAAAACATGAATCTGCATAAATATCTGTTATTAATAAAGTGTAGCCTACTTTTGGGATGAGACTTAAAACTTCTATGGGAAATTGTGCTGAAGTTTTGCTAGTCCATAAAGTAGACTGTGAGATGGAGAATTAAACTCTCCCTTAAAAAAAAACACTGACTGATTTAGAAATCAAGGTAATAATTATAATCTCAAATTTTCGTATATGCACGTTGACCTCATTTTCAAATGCTTAAAATTCATTTTTTTACACATTCATCCGCAACAAAATATAAAAGAATTAGTATTTTTATTCAGAGTGCTTCTAATATTTGTGCCTCGACTGTGCTTTTACAGTTCTTAGCGCTCAGTGATTTCAGCCGGCACAAAAGCAACATACATACATACACACACACACATATATACTAATGCATGCATGTGTATATGCACATTTAAAGTATCGTATGTGGGCACAGCATTAATAACACGTATCAGGCAAAAAAAAAACAAAAACAAAAAAAACAGATAGTGGACTTTGTACCAAACGTGTGTGGTGAGATAGCTAGCTCTGTTTTGGTATGAAAAAAAGAGAGCGCATGTGCTGCAAATGTTAATGCCTAATCTATCAGCAGGAACTCATTGCCCTGTTGCTGACGCTTATTTGACCCGACACATTGTTTACAGTCCGCTAGAGGTCACTCTCTCATTGGTGAAAAAAAAAATAGATGGGCGCCGGGCGACGGGGTAGTTGCTCCCAGCATAACGAAAAGAGCGAGAGAAAAAGAGGGAGAGAGAGAGAGAGAAGGAAAGAGAGCAAGTGTGCGCACTGGGCAAACTAAATAAATTATTTCTCTCTCGTTGTTTACATTTTTAGTTTCCCCTTTACTTACTTTTACAGTGAGCCCACACCACAAAATAATTTATACAAATAATTATAGTTTATGATTTAATGCATTGCAAATGTACAAAACAACGAAAATGTATCACTTTGATTTAAAACCCACTTATCAATGTGATAAAATATGTGTACACACATAATTGCATACATATAATGTTCTTTATACTGATGCAGCCCAAACTCACCGTTAGTGTCTATCACTCTCACTCTCACGTCTGTGTGTGTGGGTGTAAAATTATTTTTGTTTCTCTCCGTTGCACATGTGTATGTGTGTTGTGTATGTTTGGTATCAGTATGGGACGCTTCGTCACAGCCGATGGCGCTGCTGCTGCTTTAGACTGTTGCCTTCGTCTCCATTCGCCGTCGGCTGAAAATGCGATAAAGAAAAATCGAGACTGGCGAGCCAAACGAGAAAAGTGAATGTTGTGTCGCGAATTGTAGTCACAAACCTTCCTAACTTCGTACAGGTTGGGCGTCCCAAGCAGCAGTCGTCGTCGTTCAAAACACAACTGACTACAACTAAATAGCGCGGAAGTTCAGCGAAGGCTATCAACAAGAGAAATAAAAAATACAATAAGAAAATACAGAAAACATATACTTATAACTGTACAGTGCAATTAGTGCAAAATGTAAGTTGAGGCAATCAAACTTGCAAATTCATACAAATATATGTGCATTCAAGTGTTTGTGTGTGTGTTTAAAGAGTTCAAGTAAAAAAACTAATGCAGTTAAAAAAAAGCACTGCAGAAAAAATCAAAAAGTGAAATGTATAATTTGAGAGACATTTCTTGCGCAATAACTTCATACATCCTTGCTTATCCTTGAACTCTATGTATACATATACATTCACACATATACACACCGTATACTCACAGCTACACTCGTCAAAAAATTACCTGAAAATTTTAATAAATCGCCTTAATTTTGGCGCCAATGATTCAAAAATTCTTAAGAAGTTTCTGAAATTTATGGTTTTGGCATTCTAAAAATCAGGGTTTACATTTTTAATTTTTATGCTGGATTTTTCTAAAATTTAGGAAATAATATTTCTAATTTACACGGTGTGGTTTTCTACGTGTACCATAGAAGAATTCTTGTTTTAGATTTTTTGTTACTTATGTTATTATAAAACATTAGTATTTTTAGACTTCATATATACACGAACATTTTACGTAGCTTGTAAATTCATTGAAATTAATTTTAAAAACTTGGCCTTAATGGCAGAGAAAGTTTTTTTAAAAATTAGGGTTGCATTTTAGAAATCTTTTTCTTAAAATTTAGGGCAATTTACTAAAAATGATGGCAATTTTTTTTTATCGAGTTTACAGATTAGCTCCAATAATATAAGAGTAATAATATGATATATGGCTTTCTTATACAGTTTTAAAAAATTGCAAATATGGCATTCCGTGTCGCTGGACTCTTCCTGAAAAAGGAGCTAACAGCTCCAATAGCACAGCAGCTGCGCCTGATGCGCACCACGAGCGTTGCACATACTCAGTTTCTGGCCAACTCACCCAATGCAGCGCTGGACAAGAGCATACTTCAGCGTTATCGCAATCTCGAAACTCCGTCGAATCGCGTCCAGGCCACATATCTGTGGATCGATGGCACTGGCGAGAATATACGTCTGAAGGATCGCGTACTGGACAAAGTGCCCAGCTCCGTGGCGGATCTGCCAGATTGGCAATATGATGGCAGTTCCACTTACCAAGCGCAAGGTGAGAACTCGGACACAACACTCAAGCCGCGTGCCATCTATCGGGATCCCTTCAAGCCGGGCAAGAACGATGTAATCGTCATGTGCGACACTTACAGTGCCGATGGAAAACCGACGCCCTCAAATAAACGTGCCGATTTCCAGTCCGCCGTGAACAAGATTGGCGATCAGGAGCCCTGGTTTGGCATCGAACAGGAATACACATTACTGGATGTGGATGGACGACCCTTCGGCTGGCCCGACAACGGTTTTCCAGCACCGCAGGGTCCCTACTATTGTGGTGTGGGTGCCGATCGGGTCTATGCCCGTGATCTCGTCGAAGCACACGCTCTTGCCTGCCTCTATGCCGGTATTGATTTCGCCGGCACCAATGCCGAGGTGATGCCAGCTCAGTGGGAATATCAAGTCGGCCCCAGCAACGGCATGAAGGCCAGCGATGATCTCTGGGTGTCACGGTATATTCTGCAGCGTATTGCCGAGGAATACGGTGTAGTTGTCACTTTCGATCCGAAGCCAATGGAGGGTCAGTGGAATGGTGCCGGTGCCCATACTAATTTCTCCACAAAAGCGATGCGTGCGGATGGCGGCATGAAGGCCATCGAGCAGGCCATCGAAAAGTTGAGCAAACAACATCAGCGTCACATTCGCGCCTACGATCCCAAAGAGGGCAAGGACAACGAACGACGTCTCGTTGGTCGTCTCGAGACCTCGAGCATTGATAAGTTCTCGTGGGGCGTGGCCAATCGGGCGGTGAGTGTTCGAGTGCCGCGTGGTGTCGCCACCGCGGGCAAAGGTTACTTTGAGGATCGTCGTCCAAGCTCCAATTGCGATCCATATGCTGTGTGTGGTGCCCTGGTTCGCACTTGCCTTCTAGATGAATAGAAGGGGTAGACTGCGTGCAGTTCTCTTTTGTGCCAGTGTGTTGTGGGCGATCATATATATATATATGTCCATACATATATACATACAAACATATATAGTTGAAATTTGTAGTAAAATTTGGCTATTTTTCGATGTGGGTAGAGTCACGAATTAATTTGCTTGTGTATAAAAAGACAGAGCATTTAGCATTTAAGTGAAGCAAGCAAGAAATCGAGATAAAAATGAGTTAATTAACCAGCAAACAAAAGTGCATCATTTCTGCCATAAATATGTTTACAAATTATGTATAAATAAATATTGCTTTCTATATATATATATATTTTGTAATTTAAATAATTTGTATATTAATTCCTATTCCCCATTGTCAATTAGTAGACAGTGCTCGTTATTTGTATAGGTACAAAGCATGTGTGTACATAATAAATTTATATAAAAAAACATTTTTATTTTTTAATTCTCTTGATTTTGCCTAAAGTATGTCAAAGAGAAGAGGAATTTATAAAGATGCTCTGGTTACCAAATTTGAAACACGGAATGTTTTCAAAAATTTCCATAAAGTTATTTTTTGCTCGAACGGCATGCCGAAATAAATATATTTAAATACATCATACTCTATTCAATGTTATTATACAATTTGTTAAAAAAAATCATATATATATATAAATGTAAATCGTTATCAATTGTTGAATTTCAAAGGAAAACATATTACAAATACAAAACATACTATAAAAAACACATAATATCAATTCAAATATCAACAATCTTACCTAAATTAAATATTAAATTTTTGAAAAAAAAAACAAACAACTTGAATGTTCTTATTTTGGAATATACACTATTTGTGTCGGGTCTTCAGTCTGCTGCAAGAATAAATAATTGGGATATTAAACAGAATTTATTTGCTTTGTAAAAGTTTTCCCACGAGCGAACGATCATCTCTTGTAAAATGCCAATTTTTCCGCTTGGAAAAACGAATGTGTTTAATGTATATGTGACACATATTTACAAAGAAATTTACTTGACACTTCGTTTTTTTTTATTGTATGTTTTAAGTACATATACACATGTATATATACTATATTTTATACACTCACCCAATATATATTTATAAATATATAAATGGGTGCAGGAACTTTCGTGTGAGTATAAAAATAATGTAGGCGAAATACTTTTATGTATTTCAGTATGGTTCGCTATCATTGTTCAGGCTGCTTGTTGAAAACTTGCAATCAATTGTTGATAAATGCTGTCACACTGCAAATAGATAAGCGAAACGACCTTAATATAATGAAAGGGTGTATTCAACAGCAGGCAGACAAGTGCGTTGCACTTCACCTTGAGCTGATGACACTGCTGACACCTGCATAGGCGATTAATGCGTTAGTACAGCTTGTTGTTGCAACCACACCATTCCACAAATGAGCTACTTACATACACATATACAGTTGCTTTCAAAATAATAGTAGTGCTGCTTCTCAAAGCACTTAATTAAAATTCTACTCATTTAATGGTGATCAAATCGAGACCTCTTAAACATTTTCTGCATCTGGAAATATTTTCAAATACTATTATTTTCCAAATACTTAACGTAGTAAAATAAATCCACCCATCAAATATCATTTTATATCTTTCGTATATATTTTATTTAAGTATTTTCTTTTTAACATTTTACAAAACAAACTTTTAATTTTACCGCTGCTGTTTATACAGATATATAAACATATAAATATATATAAACAGCTGCATTACTTGTAAACATGTATATATAAAGGTATATAGCTCAACTGCATTAATATTTCTACAAATTTTGCTGCTTGTGTTTGGACAGTTTTCATTTTTATTACAATTTTGCCTTTATATATATGCAAATACAAATATTATGGGCTGTAAGCTGTCAGATTGTGACAGTGTAATAAGGTCAGTAGCCTGCTAGCGATAATGCAGTTTATTATTAGAATCAAACAAACAATATGCGCTTTCAATGATTTTATTTATTATATTGCTACTGTTACAAACACTCCCATAATCTCTTAAGCGGCGAGTTTTCTAATTCCGATATGAATTTGGAAAAACAAAAAACAAGTAAGTAAACAAAGTACAAGTTTTCCTATTTCAATATGAATTTACGAAAAATAAAAACAATTACAAGATATATATATATATATATATATATATATTATCCATGCTGGAACATATATGGTATTTAAACAACAAATAAAAAAATAAAAAATAAACAAAAAAACCAGTCAGTCAGTTTGAAATATTTTAAGTTAAGTCTGCTATATACGCAATACGCTTGAGTTCCGCACCTACCGCTATTTAAATGAATGAAGTTTATTTATATACGGTAAACAAGTTTCTAGCCATATGTTGACATCTTACAGTGCAGGTCTTTCGAGATCAGCTCGATCAGCTCAAGCGGGTCCAATTAAATTTTCCTCTTTAGAAGATTTGCATAACAATAAATCATACACAAGTTATGCATGCTCAAAACTGCTTTTAAATTCCAAAAATACTGATACCGAATCAAAATAAAATTCATTATTCTGAACACACAAATGACTTTGTTTTTTGTTAGTCAAAAAATGCTATGCAGAAAATTATCTGCATTTGATAGGGAGGGAACCGCAATGGAATTCCCATAAAGGTCAATACAAATAAAATGATTGGCCAATAAGTCAGTTGACTTACGCGTAAATTCCCAGCAAAACAATTGTTTTAATTGGTCAAGCGGCACCTGTGCAGCTCACGAACCATTAAATCAATTAAGCAATCGATCAAACTGGCATTAAGAGAAATTATTATGGACTTTCTGTGGCTGGCTCGTGCACGGAAAAAGGAAGTAATGTATGCTGTACGTATATATAAATATCTATATGTGTATATGCATCTATTTATGTATGTGGCTGCGGGGTGTAAAGTTCAAAACCAATTTATAATTGATAATTGATAAGCCGACCATCATCAAATGGTTAATGGTTCGCAATGCGAGCCGTCAGATGACGTGAATCTTATTTGCGACAAGAGCGTTTGGCTTAGCCTGATGAGTGCCGCTTGCTTAACTTGGTCATTAGATGACAGACGTTATCGCGGCTTCATAAATCATTCCATAATTTCCAGTGGCACATGCCAAAAAAAAAAAAAAAACAAAGTATACTTTCAGAAATTAGATTGATCTTATCCGCAAATAACAAATTCAATTTGTTTAAATAAAATATACAATTGTGTTTCGAAATGAGGCACGGACCCGTTGCGTGATATCTTTGTTTGTATGTATGTATGTATGTGCTCCGTGCTCAATGCTTGGCAAGAAATCATTAAACAATTGATGACTCACAACAGCTTGTTGCTATCAACATACACACAATTTTACACACATTCGTCTTATCAAACATTGAGAATGGGGCAGTAGTAAGGTTGTACTTATTGGTGATAACAATAACAGATTTTATTGTAAGCCAACACTAAACATTTACTAAAATCGTAAACCAAAATTTCCAACAAGCTAATTTTATGCCTTATTAGCACCAATTTAGGGTTGGCATATTTTCGATTGTTTATTGTATCAATTGCTTTTATTAAGTGCTAAATCAACCGATAATTATGATTATGGAACCACCCATAAAAGCACCCCTCGAATTGCTTCCAGTGTTCGCATCAAGTGGCCGTCGAAATATAATCTAAGACGGCGACTTTGGCATGAGAGATATGAATGGACAGAAATAGACATATATGACAAAAAGAAATGGTTATTTCTTTTGGGAAGTCAAATTTTATAATATTTTATTCAATACAAGTATAGAATACTGGACTAGAAAAAGTGTCATTTCCTAATTTGTTTATAACTTAACAATTTAAATTCCATATAGGCCGACAGTCGTCCGACCTAACCTTCAATTGAAATTCGTCAATGCACTGCACCAATTCTGAGTGGCTTCAGCCAAAGATAAATATGTATACATACAGTGAGAGACAGCTTATTTGAATCAGTGTCAAAGAAAAAAAGTAATTGCCTGCCATAAGCTAATTACTCATTATTTTCAAAAATTCCAAAAATCGATGGTAGGTACATGTATTAACCACCAATATGAATGTATGACCTTAATAAACTGAGGTTTCTCCACCTGCACCCATGTGTCCACAATGTACCTGGTCCAAATAAGTTGCAGGCAATTACTTTTTTCTTTGACACTGATTCAAATAAGCTGTCTCTCACTGTATGTATATATAAATATATATACATATACACATCGTATAAGTGTATAAGTATAAGTGAATTAATTAGTTTTCTTGCAAATGGCTGGAACTGGAATAATAAAAATTAAGTGAGCATTTTGAAAATTAACCATTCTCATTCAATCGAGTTTCACAACAAAATTGACCTTAAAATATTCATTCTAGCTTCTCGTCGTATCATTAGTTTTCAACCAAATATATTACTGCATTCCCGGAGATTTGGCTGCCTACGCCGTACACACGAGCCGATTGTTTACGTCATCGGCTTCGCACGCGTTTGCCAAGTGATCTTTCTGTTCTTTGGCTGATGATTAGCACATTGAACCAACCAAAAAAAAAAAAAATAGAACGCCACAATCGAAAAACCGACGAGTGGGCCGGAAATATGGTTTATCATCATCTGCACTGTCTGCCATCGTGTACTCAATTTAATTTCAATTGACAATTCATTTTGATTAATACTTTATATCCAGTAATTAATGTTTGCGGGGATACACTTTTTACAATTATTGCCTTAAACCAGCGAGTATGTATATTTTGGCACGTACGAGTAAATACTTGTTGACAATTTTTTATTATTTATTTATTTGTTTGTACAATGTAGTCAATTGCTGACCCTTTGTTGTTTTTACTTTCTGCGAAGAAACTGACAGTATATTGTTTTTATTGTCCATGTGAGCTGATTATAAATTCCCGATAAGCGGTGCTCTTGGCTGAGTGTGTGAGCTGTAAAGTTAACAAACGACGTTATCAATATACTCTTCTTAATTTGTATAAAATGTACTCAACATACATGTACATATAATGTAGTCTATATGTATGCCTCCAAGTTGAGTGAACCGCCCGATGCGCGATTTTAAAATTTTCCGTCATTGTATTTTACAAAAGATATAATGAATATTTACAGCCGTTGAATGTATTTGTTGTGCTCTTTTGTGCTCTTGATGCCCAAGCTCAATTAAATAAAGTTCGTTTACTGCAGAAATACCAAATGTAAACAGTTAATACAGATCACCACAGACCATTGACCCTGCGCAGAATTGTGACAAAAAATCAATCCAATCAAAATCAATGTTACCCTTGGGCACATACACATCTTTACATATGTATCTATGTGAATACTTATTTGGCTAAGTGTGCGTGATTCTCATTAAGCAGCCAAACATGAAATAAGATGACTTAAAAATGCGGGGACAGCTGTTTAACTCACAAAGGAAAAGTTCCCAATGTCTAGCTTTATTTTATTAAATTATTTAATTGCTTGTACCTCTTTATATATGCGCTTCGAAATCAAAGCCAATAAATTGTATAATAAATCTCTAAATACAATCAATGCAAAATTCAATTTTCCCCATTTAATTACTACTTTTCCCGGGCACAGACTAACTTCCATCATTGCTTATTTCCAATGTGTATTGGAAAGTTTTTGGTAGCAGCCCTAAAGTATTCTACTTTTTTGCGCGGTAGTTGAAAAATGTGGTGAAAAATCTACTTAAGGTAGTCTTAGGCCATTTTATGTATACATGTTTACAAACACACTTTTTATTTGATCTCGATTGAAGTCAATCACTGTACAAATTTATATGTTGTGTGTCGACCGCAATTCTTTTTGATGATCCTGCCAGCTATATTATAAGTACAAATATAGAAATATACTTTTGAGATGGTTATTTATTGATCACGATTGATGTCAATCAATGTACAAATTGATATACTTTGTATTATTGTGCTTCATCCTTTCGTCCGCAATTCTTCTTGATGACCCTACCAACAATGTTATATGTGGATAGTGGATGCAATTCTGAATTGGGCAGCTCTTCAAGCATAGCTCCTCTAACCAGAAAGATTCCTTTAGACTGGTGCAATATGCCCAGGAGTGGATTTCTTGGACTGATGCGCATATTACTCATGGTATAAACTCCCTTTTTGAGGGGACAGCTGAATGAATAATTACTTTGTTTCAAAATGCCATCCTTCACGGGCTTGAATAATGGTACGGCATTTACGAGGTTATGCATATCACATAGTCTAGTTGTTGCATTATAAACGATAGTAATTTTTTCCTTATTGCGTTGTTGTAGAACCAATATTCTTGTGACAGGCGATTTAATTTGCTCGTTAATAGTGGTAATCGAATTAATACCATTACTGTTCGAAAATGTCATATTTACTACGAAGCGCGGACGATCATCTGTCCAGTTGGCGTAAAGAATATTAACATAATAACAGCTCTAAATAATGAAAGCTGTCAAATATTATTATTTAGCACAATATGGACAGAAATAGCTACCTCTTTGCAGTCGATTTTCATGCGATGGATGGATAATAATATCCAAAAGGTTGTAAACACAAAGAGATTAAATTTAATAGTCATAGTCTTCTCGTCTACTCACTAACAATGAGGCCCATATTTGTTTT
The DNA here is from genome assembly GCA_035044025.1 of Drosophila paracracens. Classification (NCBI taxonomy): domain Eukaryota; kingdom Metazoa; phylum Arthropoda; class Insecta; order Diptera; family Drosophilidae; genus Drosophila; species Drosophila paracracens. The sequence goes on from JAWNMN010000396.1 coordinate 140,385, forward strand.
AGCACAAAGTTATACAGAAATAATTATTGTCAGACAATAATCTTAATGGGTAAATTATTATTTGTTTTTGTGGTTCAAAACAAACCAATTATACTAATGTAATATTTCGAATTTTTGTGCCAGTCGCAAAATTTCAATTAGCTTGCGATGCACTCGCTGGGAACTATTGGTCTTTAGCACCTCGTTTAGATCGAGATCATTATCCGTCGCAGTGACATCATTTGCCAATATGAAACGGATCATAAATATAGAATGGGGTACTTGAATATAGCCGACGAGTTTCAGCTCATCACGAAACCTGTAAATAAACAGGGTATGCAGTTGCAGTCGGAACTTTATATATATATTTATATATATCTTACGCATCGTAGCTATATGCAGCTGTATCCGCACCAACAGACAGTAAACCATCGATAAAGGCATCATAGTAGACCTGTAATAAGTGTTTGTAATTTTCCTCTAGCACGGAAATTGAGACGCTTGTTAACAAAAATGATATCAAATCATGTATAACAGAATCGAACTGCGCGGTTTGAAAGTCGATGATTTTCAATTGCATCGGATTCCCGAAATGATCTAAAGAATTTATTATTAAATACATATATAATTATAAATTAAATTTTCTAACTTACCGTACTTGAACATTAAGTTCATTGTCCAGAAATCGGAGTGAATGACGCTATTAAATGCATTATTTTCATTGGGTGGCATTGACAGGAAACTGAAGAATTCATTTGACAATTTCTTTACCAGCTCTACCAGCGCCTCATCGTTGCCGGTTGCTTCTCGAATATCCGTCAAAGTTTCCGCAATCATCGTTGCCTTCGACTCCGGTGCAGCTGCATGCCAATCGAACTTGTCGAAAAATGGCCTAACTTCCAACTTAAAAACTTGTGGCTTCTTCAGCCGCAAAGCAATGGTAAGTGCATGAAATCTTGCCATATATTTGAGCACCAATTGTGTGTGGAGTAAGTCGAAGGGTTGCAATCTTCGTCCAGGCAGGTAGCCACTATCCCGCAGATCATCCAACACCAAAATTGCGTCATTGTCCACTTGGCTGCTGTTCGGCTTGAGGGATATTCGTGAACCAAAGTACCGGGCAAAGCCATCAAATTGTGCTTCCTGGAGTATGCCCGTCTCCTCCTCCAAAGCTCTAATTGCTGGCGCCAATCTCTCGTAGACTGCATTCTCAGCTAGACACGTGCGTTCGGGCTGTATAAATTGCCAATATTTTGGATCTGTGGGCGGCACTTTGGCCACGAGTCGCTTAGCAGAGAGCACACCATTTGGTTGCTTTATTTGGCCTCGTATCGATATCAAAACACTGCCGTAATTATCACCCGGCTGCGTTAAGTTTTCCACCTCGTAGGAAGAGAGACTTCCGCCATTTAATGCCGGCTCAATTACTTGACCCAATCCTTGAATATCTGGCAGCTTATTCATCTTGATAAACCTCACAAAGTTGCGTGCTCTACGTATAGTCAGCTAGTAAGCAATTGAAAGCAATTTTCTTTCGGTTGGTCTTGAATATATACAAACTCATTTTATTATAAAATTTGCTGGTTATCTCTTTGATAACGCTACATCTACACTCAACAAAGAACATCGCCCTAAAATATAGAAAATAATTTATAAATAGAAAGAAAAAATTTGGCGGCAATACTATGATGAATTTCACAAACTGAGAACAATTTGTTACTGAGTGTACTGCTAAACCCAATGTTTTTTCACTCTATCTCTCTCTTAATCTCACTTTCTCTGCCGCAGAGAGTGTAAGAGTTCGAGACCTCAAATATGGTACACTTACATAATACAGAGAACATAAATATATATCTTATCTTCAAGCAAAGCCTCGTATCTTTATTATATGTTTCAAGAATCAACAGAAGTTCCATATAGTTAGTTGATATAGAATTTATTTATATGTACAGTTGCGAAAAAAATAATAGCACTACTCTTACAAAAAAGGTATCTTTTTTATATTTGTAACTTTAAGGAACTTATGAATACGTTTTTAGAAGTGTCTAAAAAGTAAGAAAGAAAAATCCATATTTTTGTTCACCGTTTTCAACTTTTTTATAATTAATTAATAGTAAAATATTAAATTTTATTTTATGTAAGCAAATGAGCGAAAAACACAATAGGACAATTTTTCAATTGTGAATTTATAAATATGAAAATTAGAAATAAATAAAGTAAACGATTTCTATTAATTTCTTTTTTGGCACTTTTCAGATTAAATGTATAATAATATAATCAATTCATGAGAAAATTGCTAAGCTAATGGTTTGTTTTTTTATTCGGATAAAAATGTTGTGTTGCTAATATTTTTGTTGTTCCAACTTTACGTAGTATTCAATTCAATAAAAGATGTTGAACTTTTTGGACAATCCTAATATGGCACTCAGTTTATCCATAATTTTTTGTACTCCTCTATTTTTGGAGAATACACTGAAGTCCACATCTTTGTAGTCACTGGGAAGCGTATTGTTTTCCGCCAAGATAACTTTTGTCATAAAGAGGGCATGTGGCACCTGCAAGTGTCCCACACGTTGAACTTCATTTAGAAAACTGTAAGTAGATCAAAGTGGTTTTAATTCTTAATTTTTATAAATTTATGATGCATAATTTTGTAATAAAATGATCGTAGGCGAAATACATTTCTATTTGTTATTTTTAGCGGTGTTGAACATGTTATCAGACATTAACAGAAATTAGCAACTCTTTATCGTCTGTAGCCTTATTCAAGCTAGACAATTCAATGCCTCAATTTTAGGTGATGTTCAACACAAACAACATTAGTAGGTTGCTCAAATGACTGTTAATAATAGTATTTCTACTTACCCCTCGTAGCTATATTTAGTTGTGTCCACATTTACCGTTTGCAATGAATGAAGGAATGCTTTATAATATATGCTTAGAAAATTGTTATAGTTTTCCTCCAATACCAATGTATCTATAGTAAAAATTAAATAAATCGTTATTTTTTCCCATTAAATATTATTTTAATTTTATGGTAAGAATTACTTATATTATATTTTTTCATATTGGTTATTTATTAACTTAAACTTACCCACACTCGAGAGCAGAAAGAATAATAAATCGTGGACTACAGACTCGTATTGGGCAATTTGAAAATCTACAATTTTGAGTTTAGCGGGCAGACCAGCATCATCTAATAATAAAACAAAACTAATAAAACTAAATGTGTAGACATTTAGAAGATTCACTTACCATATTTTACCATTATGTTGTTTATCCACAAGTCCATATGAACTAAAGGTTAATTTAAATACAGTAAAGGCATCAGTATAATAATGGCTTAATCGCTACCTATTGAAGTCCAGAGTCCGTCCTGAACATTTGTATCGGATTGAAATGCGTCATAGATATCCAGGAGTACCTGGACACGTTTTCGATCGCCGTCATCGCCATTAGGTAGAATCTTAATGTCTGCTAAAACTTCATCGTTCAACGTATTTTTAGCGTCAGTTCCCATATTATCATTCATATTGAATTTCTTGAAATATGGTCGAATACATTCATCAAAAACTTTTGGTTTCTTCAGACGCAGGGCGAGGGGCAAGGCATGAAACTGAGCCAAGTAATGCAAAATGAGAACAGCATGGGCAAGATCATAAGCCCTATGCCTATTTCCCGGACTATAGCCACGAAATGTGACATTCTCCTGCACCAGCAAAGCATCGCGATCAACTTTGGGGTTGGCCGGATTAAGAGAGATGCGGGAGCCAAAGTAACGGGGAAAACCATCAAAGAGACGGGCGGGCAAAATGCCCGCCTCCAGTTGCAGTTTGTCCAATTCCGGAGCCAAATATTTATAGACCGCATTCTCCGTGACGCATGTGCGTTCCGGTTGAAAGATCTGCCAATACAGATCGTTGGTGAGTGGCGGCAATTTGGCAATTAATGCCAAATCCTCAACGCTGTCATCTGCTTGTCGAATTTTTGCACTAATTGCCAACATAATACTCCCATAATTGTCACCGGGCTTAGTCAGATATTTAGTTTTGTAAGAGTCGATTGTGCCTCCTTGCAGCAAATGCGGCTCAATCACTTTATGTAAATCTGTAATTTCAGGCACTTCTCCCATATTTTTGAATTTGAGCTGTGCTCCTATTTCGCTTGGTTCTAGTCACTAAGTGAAAGCAAAACGGAAAAGTCGCATTGCTTTTGATACATCGCGCGACTTGATTAGGTTTGTGTAGTCGGCGTCGCCCAGAAAGACACACACACATTTGCATTGTAGATAATTTGAAATAATTGTACAATTCATGTCATGACGATGACAAGATTTGCTCAAGTGTTGTGTGCAGATAGTAGCAGTCGAATTGATATCATGCCTCTTAACACTCCTTCCCCGAATAAGTAGACCCATTTCATATACCCATTGAAAATATTTAAAATTGGTGAATGGTTTTGCGCCAGAGTACGTTGCAGTCAGAAGGATAAAATAAAGTTGTTTTAACTTAGAATCCGATTTAAATGCGGCTTTAATTTAGAGGTCGAACAATAGATATAAGAGCTAGAGACTTTAAATTTGAAATGTAGTTTTCCGTATACCCCGGGCACATCAAGTTTGCTTCATTTAATCGCAAATATCGATTTTCGGTAGCATTAAAAGCCACCATTTTTAAGGCAGATAATTCTAATAGATATACATAAACATATCAACTGTGCAAAAATTTCATTAAGATCGGATAAGAAACACAAAAGTTATGTGATAATAACATTTATGTGAGCAAGACTTCTTAAAGAGAAATTTTCAAGTTTAATTGGGAATATATAATATAATATATTTAACAATTTGGCACAGGGTATTTCGTAGTCGAGCTCTTTCGACCACGTCATTCTTTGTTTCCATTTCAATTGTCAGCATGATTAACAGTAATATGTTCGCGGACTGATATCAGTTGAGTATCTAAAACAATCAACTATCAACAAGTCGATGCCAGGTTGCAATCGCGCAAAATACACGCATTTACTTTATATGAATAAATTTAACGTGCTAAGCACATATGTATATTTAAGTAATGATAATAAAACTCAAAATTGCATCAGTTATCATAAAAAATGTATATATGGTCACACTTTGCATGTGAACGAGTTGTCAGCACTACAAGCATACCTGCATTGTCTTATTATCGATTTATCGAATGTGCGTGAAAAATAGTATACTTTACTGACATCTGGAAACAAGAATTTAAATTGAATTTAATTAAATAATAATTAATTCAAATTCAAATTTATATCAGTTATTATAAGAAATGTATATACGGTCACACTTTGTGTGTGAACGAGTTGTCAGCACTACATGCGGGCTTGCAGGTCTTCTAATCGATTTATCGAATGTGCATTGAAAATTGTATTCTTTATTGACAACTAAAAACAAGAAATTAAATTGAATGGATCAAATAGTGGCCGCTATTCAAGAAGCCGCACTGAGGCAGCATTTCTGCAACACAGCCGGCGGCATGCAGCTGCCATTTATGCAGTTGCCTTTTCCTCTCTGTCAGCAAACGATGATGAATTTCTCTGGTGGCAATCCACAATATGGAAATCCAACCCAATCTGCACACGATGTGCCGGATTTAGTGGAGGATGAGGATGAAGACGATGAGGAACAAATTCGCACGCTCTTCTGCAATAACCTTGACGATCGGGTGACCGAAGAAATACTCTACGAAGTGTTTCTGCAAGCGGGTCCCATTGAAAGTGTTCGCATTCCTTTGGACAATGCAGGACGTCAACGGAATTTTGGATTTGTCACCTATCAGCATAAGAATGCGGTACCCTACGCAGTGGATCTCTATCAGGGATTGGAACTGTTTCAAAAGAAGATAACAATCAGGCAGCAATGCGTCGAGAAACCCAAACCTCAGCAAGGCAGATCACGTAATCCATTTTCACAGGATTTTGCCACGCTCGCTGCGCCTGGAAATGAGCAAGCAGGAGGCGCTCTTCGTCATGCCCGCCATAGTATGCACGACGGCAATCATCAGTTTGCCCAAAACAAGTACAACAATGATCTGCGAAGGAGGAGCGATAGCGCCGCCGTCGATCGCAATCGGCCGAGAGCCCATCAACAGCAGCAGCACAACAATAGTGGCGGCAGTCGGAGATCGGATCAGCGATATAATCATGGCAAACGTTAGCTAACGTCTGCATTTTTGATAAGTCCTTACAATAAATGTATGCCTATTTAAAAATAGCGCAACGAAGATTACTCTAGGATGATTATTATATTTGCCAAGTAAATGTTAGTTTGCTCCTCAAGCATTTTGTACTAATTCTATGACATTTATTTGATAAGTCCTTAAGATAGATAAAGCAAATTGATACAAATATTTATAGTAATATTTTATGTACACACATTTCATTATTAATTAGAGATTAGCGCGCAATGCTTCTCAATGTCTTCTCCACATTCCGATAGGTGCGCGATGGAATGATTTCCAGGAGCAGTCGCTGATAGCTGCTGTGCTCGGACAGAGAACGGAACAGGGACTTGGCATAACTACGCGTTTCCAGGCTGCCCTCGAGCAAAAGATTCGCACCAAGCACAAAGAATTTGTCGCGATTTTCGCGAGCCATGGCATAAATGCGATCGCAGCCCAAGCGTTCCACCAATCTGAAGAGCAACTTTGCCGTCGTCGTTCTCACAATAGCATTCTGGTGCTGGGCACCTTTGCTGGCCAGAATGTTGAGCACCTTGGCCGGCTGCACATGATCCACCATCGATTCCAGCGCACGCGTTGCATCGGCTCGCAGGAAACGATTCGTATCCGCTGAACGATGCAGCAAGGCGTGAAAAATAGTATACTTTACTGACATCTGGAAACAAGAATTTAAATTGAATTTAATTAAATAATAATTAATTCAAATTCAAATTTATATCAGTTATTATAAGAAATGTATATACGGTCACACTTTGTGTGTGAACGAGTTGTCAGCACTACATGCGGGCTTGCAGGTCTTGTAATCGATTTATCGAATGTGCATTGAAAATTGTATTCTTTATTGACAACTAAAAACAAGAAATTAAATTGAATGGATCAAATAGTGGCCGCTATTCAAGAAGCCGCACTGAGGCAGCATTTCTGCAACACAGCCGGCGGCATGCAGCTGCCATTTATGCAGTTGCCTTTTCCTCTCTGTCAGCAACCGATGATGAATTTCTCTGGTGGCAATCCACAATATGGAAATCCAACCCAATCTGCACACGATGTGCCGGATTTAGTGGAGGATGAGGATGAGGACGATGAGGAACAAATTCGCACGCTCTTCTGCAATAACCTTGACGATCGGGTGACCGAAGAAATACTCTACGAAGTGTTTCTGCAAGCGGGTCCCATTGAAAGTGTTCGCATTCCTTTGGACAATGCAGGACGTCAACGGAATTTTGGATTTGTCACCTATCAGCATAAGAATGCGGTACCCTACGCAGTGGATCTCTATCAGGGATTGGAACTGTTTCAAAAGAAGATAACAATCAGGCAGCAATGCGTCGAGAAACCCAAACCTCAGCAAGGCAGATCACGTAATCCATTTTCACAGGATTTTGCCACGCTCGCTGCGCCTGGAAATGAGCAAGCAGGAGGCGCTCTTCGTCATGCCCGCCATAGTATGCACGACGGCAATCATCAGTTTGCCCAAAACAAGTACAACAATGATCTGCGAAGGAGGAGCGATAGCGCCGCCGTCGATCGCAATCGGCCGAGAGCCCATCAACAGCAGCAGCACAACAATAGTGGCGGCAGTCGGAGATCGGATCAGCGATATAATCATGGCAAACGTTAGCTAACGTCTGCATTTTTGATAAGTCTTTACAATAAATGTACGCCTATTTAAAAATAGCGCAACGAAGATTACTCTAGGATGATTATTATATTTGCCAAGTAAATGTTAGTTTGCTCCTCAAGCATTTTGTACTAATTCTATGACATTTATTTGATAAGTCCTTAAGATAGATAAAGCAAATTGATTCAAATATTTATAGTAATATTTTATGTACACACATTTCATTATTAATTAGAGATTAGCGCGCAATGCTTCTCAATGTCTTCTCCACATTCCGATAGGTGCGCGATGGAATGATTTCCAGGAGCAGTCGCTGATAGCTGCTGTGCTCGGACAGAGAACGGAACAGGGACTTGGCATAACTACGCGTTTCCAGGCTGCCCTCGAGCAAAAGATTAGCACCAAGCACAAAGAATTTATCGCGATTTTCGCGAGCCATGGCATAAATGCGATCGCAGCCCAAGCGTTCCACCAATCTGAAGAGCAACTTTGCCGTCGTCGTTCTCACAATAGCATTCTGGTGCTGGGCACCTTTGCTGGCCAGAATGTTGAGCACCTTGGCCGGCTGCACATGATCCACCATCGATTCCAGCGAACGCGTGGCATCAGCTCGCAGGAAACGATTCGTATCCGCTGAACGATGCAGCAAGGCACAAACCAAATCGTCGCACTCCAGCTCCAAGGATTTGCACTTCAAGGTAAACAGCTCTGTGGCCGCTTGGCAGGCTGCTCTTGCCACTTGGGAGCGTAAATTGCGCACGGATCTGGTGAGCTGGATGCAGGTCATGTGCATGTGACTGTCCAGGAAATCGGAATGGTAGCGTATCAAACGCACCATACTCTTCAGACCCAACACGTTCACTTCCCAGTTGTTCGAGTCCAACTGATCAAAGGTCTTGACGAGAGCCTCCCGTGGTTTCTCAAACTTAGATAAGTTCGCCGGAAACAATTCCGTTGGCGACATCTTTATCGACTGCTTTACGGGTGAGATGCGTCGCTGGCCACGCAGCAAATACGAAGTCTTTGACTTTTGCTTAAGCGGAGTATGTTGGGTTTTCACTGGCAATTTGTGACATTTGTCCACCTGGCTTGTTGTTGGTGAGCTGTTGTTGTCCATGGGAATTGTACTCGTATCCAGGCAACCCTGCTTCGAACCGGGTTGTCGGCCATAGAGCGAATCCATCGAGATGCTGCGTGAGTGAATGGCTCTACTTTCTTCATTTACCACGTTACTCTTTTTGCTGGACGAGATCCGCTGTTCGGTTGCCCGAAGTGTTTCATTATTTGCCATTAATTCTGGCAGCTCGATGGCTGTGGATTCGAGTGCTTGCTGCAGATCCTCGACGACAACAAAACTATTGCTGCTCTCGATCTCCTCTTCGATGGCCAGCGATTTGATGGATTGGGCACGTGACATTTGTGGTGTGGCATCTTCCAATTGGGTCTTGATGCTTTCTGTTTTGCTCTGCAGGCTGTTGACGCTTTCGTTGCGCCTCAAAATGGGCGCTTCCTGAATGGGTGACTCGGTCTCCTGCTCCATGTCCTCCATGTCGTCTACGACTAGCTCCCCAAATTGTTGCTCCAAGCTCAGAGATTCGATTTCGTTGCGGGCATTTGTAGTTGGTTCAATCTTTTTGACTGGGGAACTACTACTGTTGGATTTAGCCGATGCAGTTGACTTTTGGGAGTAGTTCGTCGACTTGACGGATAAGGGAGAGCCACCTCCGTTATGACTGGAATTGTGATTCTGGTTGCTTATCTGGGGTCCAGTTGTCACTGCAAATGCTTGCATTGGTGTTGGATATGTGGCAATTTCACCCATTGGCTCCACTTTAAGCCTGTTTCAAATAAAATTCAATTAGATAATTTGAAGTGTGTTTAATAGTATAAGTATTTGATAAGTATTCTCATAAAAAAATGTATCTAAATTTTAGTAAGTCGCCTTACTTAGGGCGCCATTGGTGAGTCAGCCTATTATTCAGTAAGTGAATTTCTAAAATGTATATACATATAAAAAACTTTGTATACTTTAGAGTCATTTTAATTTTGGAACGATTTAGTGAAATTTTTTTCTCTAAATGTAAAAGAAATAATAGGTATGTATTTAATATAAACTTACAAATCAGTTTTAGAGTAAACCTCATCCCCCTGTGCTGTTGTTTGCAGCGCTTGCCACGTCACATTATCAGTCGCCGCATTCGTTTCAATTTTATCAATTGTCATCGATTTTCTACAAAACGGACAGAGACACCGATCATATGGGAACAGGCCCATTGCCTTTTCCAATATAAATTCCTTGACAGTGCAAAATAAATTGCGAATTTGTTGCAATACATTTGCGGGTTGGCCGCTACAATTAAATGCATTCTGCATTTTACTATTACTGTTTTCTCTTTTTTTGACTGAGAAATGAGTGCATTTCGAATAAAAAAATATTAATTTTACTTGTATTAAGCGCAGGACTTGAGTTGACTTGACCACTTGAAGCAGCAACGCCACTTTACAAACTGTTTTCTAATGTTCGTCGAACTTCGTGTTGACCACTTCTGCATTCCACCATTAATAGAGGCGAAATGCCGAAACCATACACAGCGCTCTTTATTTCCATTTCAGGAAAAAACCACACAACAAAACTTGCAAATGTAAAACAGGACATTGCGTTTTCCACTGTAACCGAAGCACGCACACACACACTCACATACTTCCGAGGGGGTGGCAGCCCTGCACCCCTATACCAACACTAATGCTAACAAGCAAGTTAGCGACGAAACGGACCAAACGACAAGTTAGCCATTGGTCTCTGGGCAAACACTCCGAGGTATTTTCAGTTTGACTTTGAGTTTTCTAGCGAACACCTTCTGAGTCATGGTTCGGGCTACTTCGTCTGATTGTCACGAAGACGATGTGTATATGTATATATGAAAAGTAGTTTGACATCAGCAAAGTCGGCACTTGGTTTCTCTACCCGTTTTTAAAATATTGAGTTTTTCATATTTAAAACCGAAACCCAATTTTACACGAAAGTGAATGTACAAATTATTTTCGCTTATATCTCTTCGAAATCGTCCCACTCTTTATAAAGCTTCCTTGCTTTTGTTTTATTTATTATAATTTTTAATTTTTTAAAAACTACGACAAAATTTTATAATTTAAAAATTAAAAGTGGTTAATTTCCCTTTTAGCAATTTTTTTGTTGCCTCTAGCTTTATAATAAGTGTTCACTTTTACTCTCTTGTTTCTAATTATTGTCATTTTTGTTAAGAAAAAAGGCAATCAATTGATTTTCTTGCAAAGGACAGTGCTCAAGCAGCTACAAACTGATGCCATACTAACAAGAATAATAGCACATAATATATATAAACCGGCTTTTAACAAAGGCTGTGGGCCTTAGGTACCTGTAGTGGTCATTTAAAGGTTTGCCACTGGCAATATTGGCCATCCTGTACCTATACCTATACCATAAGCGCCCTCGATGACTGTTTCAGCGCGCTTTTAAATTATTTAGGTTATATGACGAAATTGTTGGTCTTTAATGTGGCACCTTTAAGCCGCAAACTTTGCATGCGTAATGCATGGGGTGCCAAATTGTTGGGGTCAAAAGCGACTCAATTACACTTTTACTCTCGCTCTTATTTTTTTTATGGCTTTTGATTTTTTGTTCTGGGACAGGACTATATGTTCACAAATCAGACGTATGTTTAACATTTTATGAAGATTTTTTGAGTTTGACTTACTTGTATTTACCGGTATCCCGTACTAGGGCGTTTGCTGTTTCCGATTGATTGGGGAATTCCTGTTTGTTAGTTTCCTTAAGTTTACATTTTGCTACTGCAGAATATGTTTTGGAAAAAAAATTATTTTTATTATTTATTATTATTATTATTTATTTATGTGTATGCCTTGAAGTTGTTGATTGCCGTTGTCCATCCAGTTTTGTTGCACCAGATTGGCTGGCTTCTTAGGCATCTGCTGCTTTTGGGATCTCAGTAACTCATCGTTTAGCCTCGATGATTTTGAATCCTCAAAGCTATACGGATACGGAGTTCGCTGCATGTTCCGCATGAAATTGCTAATGAAATCTGTATGTTGCCGCACAACCGGAAACCTGTAAGTAGATGCGTTAGTATTAATTATTTGATCCTGATTCTTGCGCTTACCGTGAATTTTGTCTAACCAGGCGTCCGTTGATGCTCCCCTTGCAGGATGTCAGTTGTATGAAGCTACCACTTCCACTGCCACTGCCACTGCCACTGCTACAGGTTGTTGTCGTGCTGTCCGTGCTTCTGCCATCCATTGAGGATTCAGAGCACGCCTTGGCCACCAGACGACGATCCAAGAAGTTTGCTTGAATAACTAGAAATTTAGTAAGCATGTTTTTTTTTAGAAATGCGATTTAAATTTAATACTTACTACTAGTCCCATAGCTTTTCTTTTGAAAAAAGTCCTGTTATCAGATGAGCGTGAATGCAATTATATTTTTAGTATTATTATTAGTACAATCGAGTGTAATAAACTTACATTAGAGGATCTAGTCATGTCTAAGGCTTCAGGTGGCGAGTGGAAGGAATGTCGATGCAAATTCTCATCAGGTTGATAGCTAAACAAAATTGCAACAATAATTAAAATGTGCAAGCGGGTAGGGCAGGTCTTAGTTTGCAATTCTTTTTAAATTTTAGTCCTGCAGACAGTATTATAATAAATATATGTATGCATATGTATAATTTTTTATCCATGTCCGTCTATCTGTCTGTTTCTATGCAAACGAGTAGTAGCTTTAAAGCTATCTTGATAAAACTTGGAATATATCCGGCTTAAAGTTATTTTGATGTAACTTGGAATGTATTTTCGTTTTTGCTAAAAGTAGTAGATTTGTTTAAAATCGGGATTTCATTTAACTCCAACAGGCACGAGAAACTAAATGTATGTATGTAATCTTTGCCTAAGATATCTGTTTTTTGTTGTTTCATTTGAAGTACGTTTTATAAAATATAAGTTGATAATTAAAAGTTCAAATCAAATTAAGTCTTAAATTTCCGAATTTCTTTGGACGACAAGCCGTAGGTGTCAATGAAAAGATGAGAAAATATGTAGGTATAAGACTAATGGAATTTAGAAAGTATCGATTTACCTATGGATTAACCCAGTCACGCTTTCCCCATCCGTGTATTCCTGAGCAATACGTTTTTTCTGTGCCGTGTGCAGGCGACGTCGCTTTACAGCATTTGGTGAGGCGGAGCCCTCGCCTTGCGTAATCCAATCCACATCTGCGCCAAAGCGCAAAGCGCTCGACTGATCCGGTTTGTGGAATACATACAAAACAGCTCCATCTGGCGTAATAATGGGCAGCTGGAGTCGGGATAAACGCTTCTTTACGGCCATCAGCAGAGCCGATCCCATTTCGATGCCACCGGTTATTTCGGCCACAATTTGTAATATCTGCTCCACCGAACATATATCGGCAAGTACAGCAAATACCTCCAATGCCGCCTGCCTCACCCGACGCTTCCGATTGAGGGCGGCATTTGTGACTTGGGCTGCCAGGATGTTGATGTCGAAGCAGGTGCCGGGAAAGGACATCAAGGAGTAAATGGACATTTGTAGAGCGTGATCTCGAAACTGCCGGCGGATTGTAATAATCAATATTTAAAATAGAATTCATATTTCAGAATAATGCTGACCATACACTCACAAAAAAAACGCCCGAAATTTGAGAAAATCGCCTTACTTTGGGCACCAATAGTTGGTCAGTAAATTTCAAGGTGTATTTTTCTAAAACAGAAATATATGTCTAATTTCCAGGGTGTTGATTTCTATAGAACTCTTATATTCGATTTTTGGTTACTTATTATATGATTTAGATACATATATATATATACATATATATATAAAAGAAGTTGAGATATCACAGGGATTCAAACCCGCTACACTTGGCTGGCGAGTTGAGAGTCTTCCCCCTGATCTAACTCTAAATTAAAAGCCGAGCAAGTAAATTTCATTAATAGTTTCTGAATTTTAGAAAGAATTTTTTCTAAAATTAAGAGATTGCATTCCTACTTGTTGGAAATGTTTTTCTTAATAATTTAAGGCTAACCTTTCTAAATTGCACAAATTGTTTTTCTAATATCTAGAAATTATTTCTACTAACAAGAAAGACTTTCTATGTTTTAGAGCAACGTTCTAAATTCTAGGGCAATTTTTTTTCCGTGTGTATTCACTTACTTTTGAACTCTTGGCATGTAGATAGTCGGGTGCTGTTAATTTGGCCACAATGGTGCCAGCGGGCAGACGCTGCATAAGCGCCTTGCACACCCGGTTTGCCCCGGCGTTTCCCTGCCTGCATAGGCCAGAGAGTATTTGCTGCGTCCGATCCTCCAGGTTGTCCAGCGGTAGGCGTGATATCAGATTGGTCAATACTCCGCGCTTCAGTTCTGTCACCTCGAAGTTACGCTCCGAGGAGAGCAGGGTGCGTAGCAGACTATCCAAATAGGGCTGCACTCGAACCAAGTTTGTGGATGAACTCAGTGCTATCTCAAGTTGGGCTATGCCCTGTAAGCGATTGCGCCAGTCCTGCGAGTGGAAAGAGAGTGCCAAAGTCATTTCAATAATTGTCGATAAGGTTCCATTGTTGCCCCACAATGACCACAATTGGAACAAGCAAAACGGCCACGATAACGTCGTTTTAAATAATTTCCTGCCCCATGCCGTAGTTCCTTTTTTTTATTTGATCCATTTTTTTTTATTTTTTATTCTGTACGCGCTATAATTTTTGTTAATGTTTTATTATTTTTGTGCCAGTGTTGACCCAGATCCCTGGCACGCTCTGTCCCCGACCAACTTGAGCTGCGTCTCCATCTAGCTAGGGGAGCCCAATGTATTTCTTGTTATTTTATCGGCGTCCATGTACGAGGTGTGTTCAAAAAGTATCGCGAATTTTGAATTTTCGCGGGTTACGTATATTCGAATTTCGATTTTTTTGTAGCGTTATGTTGGTACTCATGTCTCTCACTTATGCCGAAAAGCTCGGCCATTTTGAATGTTCACTTAATTGTTGACAGCTGCTTTGCTTGCACGTGTTTTGGATCGTCTTCGATTTTTACCTATTCAAAAAAATGGATCAAAGAACCTGTATCAAATTTTGTGTGAAAAACGAAATTAAGTGCGCGGATGCATTCCGAATGTTGATTGTGGCATACGGAGAAGCTACCTTGGACCGAAGCAACGTTTATCGGTGGTACAAAATGTTCTCAGAAGGCCGAGAAGATGTGAACGACGAAGAGCGTGCCGGACGCCCGAGCACTTCAACAACAGACGAAAAAATTAATGAAGTGGAGAAAATGGTATTGGCCAATCGTCGAATCACCGTTAGAGAAGTTGCTGAGGACCTAGACATATCGATTGGCCAATACCATTTTCTCCACTTCATTAATTATATACGAGTATATGAAATATTGATTTTTATTTTCATAGGAGCTTGCTCCACCTCTGTCGCGGGTTGGCCTTGTATTTCAGTACCGCCAGGATTCGGCCCAACTTAATAATAAATGAAACCGTTGTTGAATGATAGCTGCGATCATCTGACTGCCGAAGTGTTGCACACTTTTAGGCAGTTCGATTTAAATGCTAAATTGAAAAGAAATTGTCGCATACTTTGAATAGCGTGTATTTGAGGTTATTCTACAATTAAATCGTTCAACTAAACATTTCTGTTCGCCTGTTATTTTGAGTGGGGGAACAATACGAAAACTCGAAGAAAAAAGCGCTCATATGTGAAATATTGATTTTTATTTTCATAGGAGCTTGCTCCACCTCTGTCGCGGGTTGGCCTGATATTTAAGTACCGCCAGGATTCGGCCCAACTTAATAATAAATGAAACCGTTGTTGAATGATAGCTGCGATCATCTGACTGCCGAAGTATTGCACACTTTTAGGCAGTTCGATTTAAATGCTTAATTGATAAGAAATTATTGCATTCCAGGTAAATCGTTTAACTAAACGTTTCTGTTCGCCTGTTATTTTAGTGGGGGAACAATACGAAAACTCGAAGAAAAAAGCGCTCATATGTGAAATATTGATTTTTATTTTCATAGGAGCTTGCTCCAGCTCTGTCGCGGGTTGGCCTGGTATTGCAGTACCGCCAGGATCCGTCCCAACTTAATAATAAAAGAAACCGTTGTTGAATGATAGCTGCGATCATCTGACTGCCGAAGTGTTGCACACTTTTAGGCAGTTCGATTTAAATGCTAAATTAAAAGGAAATTGTTGCATACTTTGAAGGTCGTGTATTTGAGGTTATTCTACAATTAAATCGTTTAACTAAACATTTCTGTTCGCCTGTTATTTTGATTGGGAAAAAGCGATTGTCGGAGGCAGCAACAACTAATTAAACACAACATCGACTAAAAATATAAAGTAACTTTGTAACGTTAAAAACGTGATTTTGAGTCGGAAGACAAGTAAAAATTATTGCCTGAAAATCGGTATATCGGTATATGGGCATAGGTCGAAACTTCAAAATGCCATAACTTCGTCAAAACTCAACTCAGATTAAAAAGCGAGGGTTTTTTGATCATGGTTTATCCTCTAAATCAATCGTACATTTAAAGTTGAAAACGTGATTTTGAGTCGGAAGACAAGTAAAAATTATTGCCTGAAAATCGGTATATCGGTATATGGGCATAGGTCCAAACTTCAAAATGCCATAACTTCGTCAAAACTCAACTCAGATTAAAAAGCGAGAGCTTTTTGATCATGGTTTTGCCTCTAAATCAATCGTACATTTAAAGCTAAAAACGTGATTTTGAGTCGGAAGACAAGTAAAAATTATAGCCTGAAAATCGGTATATCGGTATATGGGCATAGGTCGAAACTTCAAAATGCCATAACTTCGTCAAAACTCAACTCAGATTAAAAAGCGAGAGCTTTTTGATCATGGTTTTGCCTCTAAATCAATCGTACATTTAAAGCTAAAAACGTGATTTTGAATCGGAAGACAAGTAAAAATTATAGCCTGAAAATCGGTATATCGGTATATGGGCATAGGTCGAAACTTCAAAATGCCATAACTTCGTCAAAACTCAACTCAGATTAAAAAGCGAGGGTTTTTTGATCATGGTTTTGCCTCTAAATCCATCGTACATTTAAAGTTGAAAACGCGATTTTGAGTCAGAAGACAAGTAAAAATTATAGCCTGAAAATCGGTATATCGGTATATGGGCATAGGTCCAAACTTCAAAATGCCATAACTTCGTCAAAACTCAACTCAGATTAAAAAGCGAGGGTTTTTTGATCATGGTTTTGCCTCTAAATCCATCGTACATTTAAAGCTAAAAACGTGATTTTGAGTCGGAAGACAAGTAAAAATTATAGCCTGAAAATCGGTATATCGGTATATGGGCATAGGTCGAAACTTCAAAATGCCATAACTTCGTCAAAACTCAACTCAGATTAAAAAGCGAGGGTTTTTTGATCATGGTTTTGCCTCTAAATCCATCGTACATTTAAAGTTGAAAACGTGATTTTGAGTCAGAAGACAAGTAAAAATTATTGCCTGTAAATCGGTATGTGGGCATAGGTCGAAACTTCAAAATGCCATAACTTCGTCAAAACTCAACTCAGATTAAAAAGCGAGGGTTTTTTGATCATGGTTTTGCCTCTAAATCAATCGTACATTTGAAGTTGAAAACGTGATTTTGAGTCGGAAGACAAGTAAAAATTATTGCCTGAAAATCGGTATATCGGTATATGGGCATAGGTCGAAACTTCAAAATGCCATAACTTCGTCAAAACTCAACTCAGATTAAAAAGCGAGGGCTTTTTGATCATGGTTTTGCCTCTAAATCAATCGTACATTTAAAGTTGAAAACGTGATTTTGAGTCAGAAGACAAGTAAAAATTATAGCCTGAAAATCGGTATATCGGTATATGGGCATAGGTCAAAACTTCAAAATGCCATAACTTCGCCAAAACTCAACTCAGATTAAAAAGCGAGGGCTTTTTGATCATGGTTTTGCCCCTAAATCAATCGTACATTTAAAGTTAAAAACGTGATTTTGAGTCGGAAGACAAGTAAAAATTATTGCCTGAAAATCGGTATATCGGTATATGGGCATAGGTCGAAACTTCAAAATGCCATAACTTCGTCAAAACTCAACTCAGATTAAAAAGCGAGGGCTTTTTGATCATGGTTTTGCCTCTAAATCAATCGTACATTTAAAGTTGAAAACGTGATTTTGAGTCGGAAGACAAGTAAAAATTATAGCCTGAAAATCGGTATATCGGTATATGGGTATAGGTCGAAACTTCAAAATGCCATAACTTCGTCAAAACTCAACTCAGATTAAAAAGCGAGGGTTTTTTGATCATGGTTTTGCCTCTAAATCAATCGTACATTTAAAGTTGAAAACGTGATTTTGAGTCGGAAGACAAGTAAAAATTATAGCCTGAAAATCGGTATATCGGTATATGGGCATAGGTCGAAACTTCAAAATGCCATAACTTCGTCAAAACTCAACTCAGATTAAAAAGCGAGGGCTTTTTGATCATGGTTTTGCCTCTAAATCAATCGTACATTTAAAGTTGAAAACGTGATTTTGAGTCGGAAGACAAGTAAAAATTATTGCCTGAAAATCGGTATATCGGTATATGGGCATAGGTCGAAACTTCAAAATGCCATAACTTCGTCAAAACTCAACTCAGATTAAAAAGCGAGG
The DNA here is from genome assembly GCA_035044025.1 of Drosophila paracracens. Taxonomy (NCBI): domain Eukaryota; kingdom Metazoa; phylum Arthropoda; class Insecta; order Diptera; family Drosophilidae; genus Drosophila; species Drosophila paracracens. Next base: position 158,913 of record JAWNMN010000396.1, read on the forward strand.
GCTTTTTGATCATGGTTTTGCCTCTAAATCAATCGTACATTTAAAGTTGAAAACGTGATTTTGAGTCGGAAGACAAGTAAAAATTATTGCCTGCAAATCGGTATATCGGCAAAACCATGATCAAAAAGGCCTCGCTTTTTAATCTGAGTTGAGTTTTGGCGAAGTCATGGCATTTTGAAGTTTCGACCTATGCCCATATACCGATATACCGATTTTCAGGCAATAATTTTTACTTGTCTTCCGACTCAAAATCACGTTTTTAACGTTACAAAGTTACTTTATATTTTTAGTCGATGTTGTGTTTAATTAGTTGTTGCTGCCTCCGACAATCGCTTTTTCCCAATCAAAATAACAGGCGAACAGAAATGTTTAGTTAAACGATTAATTGTAGAATAACCTCAAATACACGACCTTCAAAGTATGCAACAATTTCCTTTTAATTTAGCTTTTAAATCGAACCGCTTTAAAGTATGCAACACTTCGGCAGTCAGATGATCGCAGCTATCATTCAACAACGGTTTCTTTTATTATTAAGTTGGGACGGATCCTGGCGGTACTGCAATACCAGGCCAACCCGCGACAGAGCTGGAGCAAGCTCCTATGAAAATAAAAATCAATATTTCACATATGAGCGCTTTTTTCTTCGAGTTTTCGTATTGTTCCCCCACTAAAATAACAGGCGAACAGAAACGTTTAGTTAAACGATTTACCTGGAATGCAATAATTTCTTATCAATTAAGCATTTAAATCGAACTGCCTAAAAGTGTGCAACACTTCGTCAGTCAGATGATCGCAGCTATCATTCAACAACGGTTTCATTTATTATTAAGTTGGGCCGAATCCTGGCGGTACTTAAATATCAGGCCAACCCGCGACAGAGGTGGAGCAAGCTCCTATGAAAATAAAAATCAATATTTCACATATGAGCGCTTTTTTCTTCGAGTTTTCGTATTGTTCCCCCACTCAAAATAACAGGCGAACAGAAATGTTTAGTTGAACGATTTAATTGTAGAATAACCTCAAATACACGCTATTCAAAGTATGCGACAATTTCTTTTCAATTTAGCATTTAAATCGAACTGCCTAAAAGTGTGCAACACTTCGGCAGTCAGATGATCGCAGCTATCATTCAACAACGGTTTCATTTATTATTAAGTTGGGCCGAATCCTGGCGGTACTGAAATACAAGGCCAACCCGCGACAGAGGTGGAGCAAGCTCCTATGAAAATAAAAATCAATATTTCACATATGAGCGCTTTTTTCTTCGAGTTTTCGTATTGTTCCCCCACTAAAATAACAGGCGAACAGAAACGTTTAGTTAAACGATTTACCTGGAATGCAATAATTTCTTATCAATTAAGCATTTAAATCGAACTGCCTAAAAGTGTGCAACACTTCGGCAGTCAGATGATCGCAGCTATCATTCAACAACGGTTTCATTTATTATTAAGTTGGGCCGAATCCTGGCGGTACTGAAATACCAGGCCAACCCGCGACAGAGGTGCAGCAAGCTCCTATGAAAATAAAAATCAATATTTCATATACTCGTATATAATTAATGAAGTGGAGAAAATGGTATTGGCCAATCGATATGTCTAGGTCCTCAGCAACTTCTCTAACGGTGATTCGACGATTGGCCAATACCATTTTCTCCACTTCATTAATTTTTTCGTCTGTTGTTGAAGTGCTCGGGCGTCCGGCACGCTCTTCGTCGTTCACATCTTCTCGGCCTTCTGAGAACATTTTGTACCACCGATAAACGTTGCTTCGGTCCAAGGTAGCTTCTCCGTATGCCACAATCAACATTCAGAATGCATCCGCGCACTTAATTTCGTTTTTCACACAAAATTTGATACAGGTTCTTTGATCCATTTTTTTGAATAGGTAAAAATCGAAGACGATCCAAAACACGTGCAAGCAAAGCAGCTGTCAACAATTAAATGAACATTCAAAATGGCCGAGCTTGTCGGCATAAGTGAGAGACATGAGTACCAACATAACGCTACAAAAAAATCGAAATTCGAATATACGTAACCCACGAAAATTCAAAATTCGCGATACTTTTTGAGCACACCTCGTATGCTGTTAGTGAGTTTTGGTTTTTGTTGTTGTTCTTGTTCTTTCTCTTTTTTCTAGCTGCTAGAAATATCGCGTGCATTTAAATGATTGGCCGGCTAGCTAAAATGCTGGCGTAGGACTCATTGGCACTCTGCAGCAGCTCCCAATAACATTACACATGGCATGCAACTTTGGCTGCAACTCTCAAGTTTTTTATAAAGTGCCATAAAGTACCAGAAGTACAGTTGGTACATAGGTGAGGTATTCTCGAATCGTATAGTACAACACTCAAAAATTTTTTTTTTGGTTATGTTGCCAATTATATTATCCTTAAGTGCGAATGAATTTTGCTAAACCATTTCAAAAGCGTGAAAAGTTTAGTGGAAGGTGAAGAATAAGTTTTCAGGAATATTTTCTCGAATGGTAGAATACGCACTCCAAATTTTTATTTTGTATTTTGTTGCATTGATCATATGATCTTTAAGTGCAGTATAATTTTGATAAACCTTTTCATAAAGTCACAAGCGTCGAATGTTTAATGAAAGGTCACATTGAATATGTTTTCAGGAATGTTTTCTTGAATTGTATAATCCGACCTTCCAAAATTGTATTTTATTTTTCATAAAGGCACAAGCGTGAAACGTTTAATGGATCGGAAAATTAATACGTTTTCTAGAAATTTAAAAGCTGTCAAATTCAAGTTACTAAAACTCATTCAACAACTTTGAGGAAAACGTGCTCATAAATTCGACGTGAAAATTTAGGGCTTTTGAATTGTTCACGTCAGAAATTAATAGGTCATTGGTACAAGGAAGGGGGTGCACCCAAAGGCTCTGTCAATGGTCAGAATTATTCTGCCATTAATAGTCGAATGTGTGAGTTGGGGTTGAACTGTGCTGTGTGTGCACTTATAGCTATATTTTTCATTAGTATGCCACCGTTATATGCCTTATGCCGGGTATTATACTAGCAATATAATACATATTGAAGTTGAGTCAATGCGTGTCGTGTTCGTAATACATTTTTGGGTGGCTGCCATAATGAAGGAAAAATTATAAACGCATATGAAACTGTATATATATCCTAGTAACCTAGTTAGCTAAAAAAAAAACGACCAATGGCAAATGAGGCCAGCGTGCGTTACAAATTAATTTTTCAATTTTAATGGGCAAACGGTATTCAAAAAAAGAGTTACACCATTTGAAATACCCTCGGTTGGTTTTACTTGTTCAAGCTTTTAGAAGATTCTCCAACATTGACCTGCATAGAACAGCAAATGTTGAAATTAGGGGGGATACACATTTACATGCAATAAAAATGTAATTTAATTCAAAAATATTTCTACTTACCCCTGAGCGCAAGTCCATTATAGTTTTATAGTTGACAATGTCCAGTTCTTCCCAGTTATTCGGCGTTGCTACTGGTTCCGCTGCTCCAACGGCGACTGCTGTGGGAGGAGTAGCTGACTCCGTGGTGACACTCTCGCGTCGCAAGGAACGCAGCGAGAGATCAGAATCACGCTGCAGATTGTGCATCACCTCGATCTGCTTGTGCGGCACTTTGGGACTGACGGAGCTACTGCCCGCTGGACTAATGCTGCAGCTGCGGTAAATGGGCGAGTGAGAAAGCGAGTCGCGCTTGGGGGACGCACTAGAGTTGTTGGTAGTAGCATTAGTCGTAGGAATCGCCTGCTCCTCTGAGAAGCTATTACTACGAGGCAAGGGCTTCGTATTGTCGCTGGGTATCTCCAAGGTCAAAGCTGTCATTTTCGGACTTGAAATATTGTCTTCAGCTGGTGCCTCCTCCCTTAGTTTGTGCTCTTCATCAGCATGCAATGTAATGGGATTGGGATTGGGATTGCTGCTAGTTTCTGCCAAAGTATTGTCAATATGGTTGTTCACCGAGGAGGCTATATCACTGTCAGGAGTTCGCATCTTGACCACTTCGCCACCGAAGGTAACACGTTTCAGGCCACGAAATGGAGTGCCGAGGAGACTTTCATTCTGTATCATTTCTTCAACATCGGAATCGCTAATAATCTGTAGAATGCCCTGTGATGACTCTTCGGCAACAGTCAAGGGTCGACACACCAGCTCTGTGCCATCTATAATGGGACTGCCCGACTCCTCGGTCTCCGTTTCTGCCTCGAGTATACGCATGGTCAGCGTGTCATCGTTGATTTTAATTTCCGTTTCCATAATGACTTTTCCCTTCTCCGGCACCGACTCTGAGGACTCCTGCGAGGAGCCCCGCCACGTGTGCTCTCGAGACAGAGCTCGCCAGGCGCCTGCACTGGTCATGTTGGCCTCAGCCCGATAGGGTTTATTCAATATACCATATACTCTGCATAGATGATTGTACAGGGACAGACCATCGTTGCCCTCCAACAACTCCACTTCATCCAAATAGCTTTCAAACTCTTGCAGTCCCAACAGTTCAGAAATTTTCGACAACACCTTCAATGAGATCTCCTGTTGTGACTCATGGTGTTGCAGGCGTTGCACCAGCCTCTCCAGCGTGTGCTTCGTTATAAAATGACGCTGTGGCGTGTGCAAAATCGATTGCAACAATGGCGGCAGTGAGAGCAGGACACCGTAACTGAGTCTCTCGTCATAGCCGACAATAGACGGTTGACTGAGGCCAGTGTCCAGAATTTGCAGCATAACCATTTCCGGCATGGCTGTCTCGGTGAGATAGACCCGCAAACAGTCGAGTGCACCTTTTCTTACGGTTGGTGCCTGATGGCCAAGATTCTTGATTAAGTCGTTGAGAAAATGCATGCTATGCTTGTCTGCCTTCGAGCGCATCACGACGAGTATGTCGACGAGGACTCGGAGTGCATGTTGTCGCACCTGCCACTCGGGATCCTGCAAGCGTTCGTGGAATTCGGCGTACATGGTGGCCGGACAAATTGTTTCCGGCAATCGACGCGTACGTAAAATATGCTCCCACAACGGTGTCAATTGCACGGCACTCGATGTTTCCCCGTTGCGTCGTTGCATTTTACTTAAACACACACTCGATGGGTTGTTATTGTTGTTGTTGTTATCCTTGTGCTCGACAATGACATTCTTCTGAGTGTCCTCGCAGCTGGAATTTGTATTTACCAAAGTGTCTTTTCGATACAGTATACGCTTTAGAAACATATCGCACAAGGGTGCTTTGTTTTTTTTGTTCCGCTGCAATTATCTAACTAATTGCTGAATTCTCCTCTCACATAGAACTTCTTCACTTGATTTTAATTTACAATTGTCACGCAGGCCTGCATCCGGTCTGCTTCGTATATACATTGATTACAGTGTCATTTGTGTTTTTTTTTTCTGTTGTTTTGTTGGACAATAGAATTTTTCCACTTCTGGTGTTTGCCAGTTGCTAGCAACGACTGCAACGTTTGACGGCTTGCTGTTCCTTTTTATAGTAAAAATAAAATTACTCCAGTATTTATGGCAAGTTCATTGCGCAGGACATAGTTTTCTCTCCCAAAAGAAATGCTGCGTAAATGAAAAGTGCCAACTGTCATCCTGTGATTTTAGTTTAGATTTTGCGTTCAGAACGGTGAATTTTTTTATTATTATTAAATACACAATTTTTATTATTACTAAGTACAGTAACTAACACGATGCTGCAAAAAGTATTTATTTGAAAATGTTTTAGTGCACATACATACATATATTAGTAGAAATGCTAGCGAGAATAAGAAATTAGGTTTACATTGTGTGTGTGCTTAAATGGCAATAAATAGTGTAGTTGAACTATTTTAATATAGCACAAATACATACATACATACATACATACACATAAATATACACAATTAATTGGATTATTTAAGACTAAGAGTATACCTCAAGAAGCGCTAAACTAAGCCTGCATTTGACTTTGCTTCACTAATTTTTATGCATATATACGCAAAACTATATATCAGTCAGTACATTTATCGTTAGATGCCCTATGTTGGAAATGCACTTAGGATGGTTAACCTTGATACAAGGTGTTCAATTATTTTCTTGTTCAAATTTATAAATATCAATGCAAAGTAAAAACTATAACGTTACAAAAGATGAAAAATGGCGTCGCCTAACACTAGAAGGGGTACACAGTTTTACACTTACAATACTATAAAACTACACGAGTATTTCACACATACTCCTCGGGTGCCTTTTGTACATTGGGTATACGCAAAGTAGACACGGACTGGGATTGGGATTGGGACTGTTGCTGCTGCTGCTGTTGCTGCGGACTCGTTGTGTCGGGCAGCTCGGCAATATCCTTGAATACACCCATCAGATTCTCATAGCTGGGACCCCAATTCAGCAAATACTCCCAGCCCAAGGTGGTTGCCGATGGTGAAGCGCTGCCATTTGCCTTGCGATAAATACCGCTCAGATGATTCGCCAAATCATCATCGCTGGCCACCAAAGTGCTGAGTGAGCCACGAAAAGATGACTCAAATCCATCGTAGGCATGCGGTGGTATCGGCGGCGTCTTTGCCACATTCTGGCTCCGACTGGGCTCCCCGCTCAAAGCACGCGCCACCGGACTGCGACTGTCAAGCATACTCTTGCTGGTGGAGTACTTGCCATCGCCGCTCAAGCTGTTGTTGTCATACTCGATCTCGGAGCAAGTGAAACTATCGTTGCCACTCTCATCCGTCGAGGTTGAGCTGTGCGCATCCACATCTCCGCCCAACGATAGGTGAAGTGCCCCACCTGGCACTCGGGGCGTAGGCGCCTCACTGCTCGAGGAAAGATCCAAGGTGGAGACTAAACTACAAGTTCTTGGCCGAGCATTGAGCCGTTCAATCTCCTCCGCCGTTAGCCCCATTGAGGTCTGTGGCGGTGCTTGTGGTGGTGCCACCGATTTTTGCCGACTTGCACTGGAACTTTGACCCGACAACTGGGACATAACGGGACTATTCAGGCTTCTTTCACTGTTGCTATGCAGAGCATCCTTGCCAACGCCGCCCGAGCTGGAAGTGGTGGCCAGCAGGGCGCTCTGCAACGGCTTGCCGGATATATCATGGAGAGTAAGTATCCTGGGCTGCTGCGAACTCAACTCCGAGCTGGGCGAGAGGCGGGCTAGTGGTGTGGTCTGGTGGGTGCGCGATGCACTCGTCGACGGTGGTGGTGGCGGTGGCTGGCTACTTTGGTTGGACACGCGTGGCACAAACGGTGCGTTAACTGCATGCCGAGGGGAATGCCGATGCTGCTGCTGGCTGGCTGCACTCTGATGCTTGTGGTGAGTATAGGCAGCCACCGGCGGTGTGGTTGCCTTGTACTTGCGCATTCCACCTGCCTCCCGATAACCTTTGTAGTGATAAACGATGTCGATGTCGGATGGTGCAATTGAGCTGGCATTTTCCAAGTCATAGTGTTCCGGGTATTCGGAGCCTAAGTCCACGGAGCTGCCATGATCGAGTGGATGCAATGGATTGGGTGGTGGTATTGATAAATGATGTTCCTCACGAATCGGAGGGCTCTTCCCAACGACTTCACGTTCAATTATATCCGGTCGTTGTGGCCGTTGCTGTGGCTGTGGATGATCCCCTGCAGAAGGTAATTCACTGCGCTCCTTGAACTTCTTGGTGATGAGCTCGGGACCGGCTAGATGATGACCCGGCTGCCGCATGTGATCCGTGTTACCCGCCACAAGTGGTGCTGGCGAATCATTCGCATGGATACCACGTGCCAGCACATGATCTGCTGCCTGGCTCTGGGACACTGCAGCTGGTGGATGCTTAATCTTAAATCCCGGCACACCACAACTGAGACTGCCAATCTTTTCCTGCTTGCCGCGAAAACGATAGATGATGTAGGAGCCGAATATAGCTACGACCAGTATCACAAAGAATACAATAACCAGCGTGATGCCAATACTGAGTGGATCCGCCACTTGGGCAGCATCGACACCAATATCCTTTTCACCACAGCCCAGCTCCACTTTGCCATGCTGTTTCACATCGTGGAAGATGCTGCCGGAGCCATTCAACGGCTGCAACTCGTTGTTAATGGTAAAGTTGGCAATGCAACCGGCGAAGGGTTGCGCATCATGAATGGGTGCACCACCCACACTCAGGGTAGACAAATAGGGGTCCAGAAAATCGTGGACACCCGCAACGTCCAATTCATCGCCCACCTGCTGCCCATCGATGAACAGATGGAGCGTCCGACTCTGGCTATGAAGACTCACGTTATGCCACTTGCCATCATTCAAAGCAGCTGGCTCCGGCACCGTCATGTTGATGGTCAAATGTTGTTTTGAATAGTAAACAAGCTTGCCATCTAGTAGGGACAACGAGGTGTACATTTGGTTTGTGGCCGCATAGAGCATCAATCCGTGTGACTTGAAGGTGCGGAAGAGAAAACTCAATAGCTTGGCAGGCTCACTGGAGTTGAAAGTTGAAAGTCGCTTCGAGCGGCTGCCAAAACTGGACCAGGCATTGTTCCCATTATATAGATTGTCTAGCAGCTGCATGCGTCGATATTGTGGAGATATTTTGAATTCCAGATAAGCACCGTTGCTAAGCCGGACCGGCTGCAGTGAGTCCCCGCAGTCGGGTGAGAGCAGTGGACCACCACACTGGCAGAGGGATGTGGACCAGCGATCGATGCACTGGCCCGCAAAGCTGCTGCATCGTTCCGCCGCGATTGCTGGCTGGCAGGCCTGTCTGCTGCAGCCGGGCAGAATGCCCAGCTGTTGCAGGGGCGAACTCAAATTCAAAGAACGTCCATTTATGGAGACACTGTGAACACATCCAACAAGATCATCGCTGTGTATTTGGCCCGGACGCTCAAGCACGGGATCAGCGGATTGCAGTCCGCCAATCAGTAACGGTTGCTTGTTAAAGTTGAGAGTGCTGAAAGGAGTGACATCATTTAATTTATGGAACGTTTAATGAGTTGCAGTTTGAGCTTACCCAATGGTAACCACGTCGTCCGCATAGCAGCTGGCATCGCCGGGATTGCACTCGGCACATACATCGCCCGATTCCGTGCATTTGGCAACGCTCAGAGACATAACTCTTCCATTGCGTGTCGCGGTCACCTTGTGCCAACTGCCGTCGGCCAGATTAAGGCCGGCCACCACAGTGCTGATGGCTGTACGCGAACCACCCGATGAGAAATACGCCTGACCCTTGACCAACTCAATGGCCAAAAAGTCGGACCGTCCGCCGTTCTGCAAGCCATAATTATAGACCAAAAGTGCCGTTGGTTTTGTGGTGGCAAACACAATGGAAATATCATTTGTGGTCGGATCCAGCGAGGGAAAACTCATAAAGGAGAGCGGCTCAAAGCCGTAACTGAAGCGCTCGCAATGACGTCCATAACGACCCGCCGGACAGCTGCACTTGTAGCTCGGCTTGAGGCTGATGCAGAGGCCGCCATGCAGACACGGATTGGGACGACACGAATCGGCGATGCTCTCGCACTGGCTACCCCGATAGCCGGGTCGGCACAGGCAGAAGTAGGAGGCGCCATCCGGACTGCGCTGGCAACTGCCGCCATTGCGACATGGTTTACCCCAGCAAACATCGCTGCGCTCCCGCTGACACTGTTTGCCCTCCCGGTGCGCAGGACATTCGCACTGGTAATCGTTGCCCATGCGTCGACACTGGGCCTGTCCCTGGCACGGACTTGGCAGACATGGATCCTGGCGACGGGCGCACTGCTCGCCCGCATAGCCCTTGGCACACTGACATGTGTAGTCGTGAATAATGCGTGGTCCACTCAGTATGAGCGACGGAGTGTCTACAATCCTATAATGAAGCGTATCCAGCAGTCGAATCGAGGCACTGCATATGCCACCATTGGCACACACCTCGGGTGTGCCACAAGGCTCATAGCCTACGATGACTTCGGTGTGTAGCAGCTCGGACAGAGCCGAACGCTTCTCCCACAAATGCTCGGCAATGTAACGGGGTTGCTGATAGGTCAGGTTAGAATTGCGCACGACCAGGAGTGCTTCTACATCCCCATTGCTGGCATTATTGCTGCTCATGTCGATGAGGCTGTAAATCAGAACATCATCGTTCGCAGCGAAGCGCGATTTGAGGAACTCCAAGGTGGGGCGATAGTGATGCTCCAAAAATACCTGCGCCGACATATTCCGAATAAGGAGGGGCAAAGTGTTGGCCAAGGTGGCATTGTTGTACGCTTGAAAATCCACGGTGACCTTGGTGCTGACATCGCTGTGTTTCCCATCATTTCCGGTCACACTATACGCATACGACATGGGCGTAGTTAAGGATGTTGTGTACAGATCACAACCACTCCTTATGGTGAGCTGACCACTGCCCTGCAGACGACATCGATAGTCGCCGACAATATCCACATCATTGGGATGAACATCGGCCAGTTTTGTATTGGTGGGCATCTCTCCGTTGAATATGCTTACAGCCACATGAACAATTCGCGCCGTGGATGGATTATCATTTTGGTCGAGCACTTTTATGACCAGCCTATGCCGTGCCTGCTGTTTGGGATTGCCACTGTCCTCCACCTCAATGATGGCCTCCAGCAGGGGAGTCGTTTCGCGATCGTAACTTGCCGTCGAGCTCACCAAGCCCGTATATTTATCGATGCTCAACAGGGATTTATGTTTGCCCCCGACAACTGTGTAGATGAAAGGACCACCATTTTCAGGCAGATCCGGATCGCTGGCAGCTAGCGTCATGATTGTCGTGCCAGCTGGCTCATTCTCGGATATATAACCGAGCAGACCCTCCGCAGTAAATGTGGGACCGTTGTCATTGATATCGCCCAGATCGATGCGTACCGTCGCCGTTCCTGTCTGCGGTGGCAGACCCGTATCGATGGCACCTATTACCAGATTATAGTGCGCTATATCCTCACGATCCAAGAGGGATGCAGTGCTTATCTCCCCCGACTCGGCATCAATCTTGAAGTTCTGGTTGATGTTTCCATTGATGATGGAGTAACTGAACTGATTGTTCTGCAATCGAACATCCTTGTCGATGGCCTTCACTGTGGTGACCACAGTGCCAACTGGCGCCGACTCAATGATTGTTGCCGTGTAATATCGTTTCACGAATTCCGGCGGATCGTTGCCGTCCTGTATTGAGATGATGACCTGTGCCTCATCCGTATCATTACCCCGTATGCTGCCATAGTTCTTAGCCATAACCATGAGCACAACCCGATTCTGGGTCTCGCGATCCAAATTACGGGTCACATGTAACGAGCCCGTGTTCGTGTTGATGCCAAATCCCCTATCATTGCTGGAACCCACCAGTAAATAATAGATACGACCATCTTCGCCTATGTCCTTATCCGTAGCCTGCACGGAACCCACTGCGGTGCCCACAGCCGAAGTTTCCGAGACATCAAAGTGGAAAACCGGCTGAACGAATTGTGGATAAAACTCATTAACGCCCAAGATATGAACATAGAGCATCGCATAACTCTCCATAATCGAGTCGGGATTCTTTGCCTTAATCTGTAGCATATATGTACGGCGTTCCTCATAGTCGAAACTGGCGGCAGATAAAATGGTTCCATTGCTCACATTAATACTGAAGAAATGATGATCTGTGCCACTGGCCAGAAATGAATAATGGATGATGGCATTTTTCGGTGAATCCTTATCGGTGGCATGCGCCTGAAACACGTTTGTTCCGACTGGCTTGTTTTCCGCTATGTAGCCATGGTATTCGGATTGATTGAAAATCGGTGGATTATCATTGACATCGGTGAGTATAATCGATAGCATGGCCACAGCAGACAGTGGCTTGTAGCCCAGATCTTCGACGGTTATGTTCAGGTGGTATTCCTGCATCAGATCGTAGTCCAATGGTTGCATTATTGTTATCGCACCCGTTCGCTCATTTACATTGAAATCCCGCCTCTCGTTTCCGCCGGAAATGGCGTAGTGCAGCATACCATTGGGTCCATTATCCTTATCCGTTGCGGAAACCGTAAGGATCGTTGAACCGATAGGCTCGTTTTCAGGCACAATTACTTGATAGCTCAGAGCACTGAATTCCGGCGGATAGCGATTCTCATCCGTAACAATTACAACGACCCGTGTTTGATCGGACTGAGGGGGAACCCCTCGATCCGTGGCCTTGACATTGAATTCAAAGCGTGAATTGGCTGGCACGTCAATGGGCCTATTCAGGGATATCCAACCGTCATGTTTGTTGATCGTAAAATACGCACTCCGATTCGAGTTGATCAGGCTGTAATCAATCTCCGCATTAACTCCCACATCCAAATCATCATTGGCGTGTACTCTCACAACCCGCTGACCACCCTGAGCATGTTCCGGTAATGGGGATAGATATTCCATCTGCTCGAATTTCGGTGGATTATTGTTGGCATCCACTATATTTATGTTGACCAGACATTCCGTATAGAGTGGCGGTTTGCCATTGTCTGTAGCTAAAATGGTCAATGCGAACATGTTCTCCGGCGAGCTGATGTACTGTGAGTGCTTGTATTGTATTTGAGTTTTACTGAAGATCTCACCCGTGGCGGGATCGACACTAAATATGGGGGATGGTGACTGCAGAGAGTACGAGATGACTGAATTGGGACCCTGTTTATCCCGATCTGTGGCAATTATTTGGCCCACAAAAGCCACCGCATGTTGCAGCTCTGGGAAATTGAAGCTGTAGAAACTGTGCTCAAACTCCGGTGCGTTATCGTTCTGATCCTGAATGGTTATTGTAATCGGGGTCTCTGCCCGCCAAGCCCCATCCGAGGCTACAACCTTCAAAATATATTCATCCTGTTGCTCGCGATCGATTTGCCCGGCAACCGTAATATTTCCGCTCCTCGAATCAATTTTGAATTTCTTACCCGGATTGTCACTGAACGTATAAGTGGCGTTTGCATTTTCACCCAAATCCAAATCGGAGGAGGTAACCGATATCACAAATCTACCGATTTCAGCATTTTCGGTTACGTTGAGCGAGTAGAGACGCGTAAACTTGGGTGGATTGTCGTTTTTATCCAGTAAGTGGAGCAAAACACTTGCCGTACCCGTCAACTGGGGCACACCCTGATCCACTGCCTCCACTACGAGTGCATAATCACTGATCTCTTCTCGATCTAGTCGCATCGTCGTATATATTTCTCCGGAATCGGCGATTTCGAAGGTGCCGTCGTAGTCATTTTTGAGTCGATAACTGACCTCTCCATTTTCGCCTGAATCCTTGTCATTTGCCTTGATGGCGACAATGAGTTGCGGTGGTGTTTCCTCCTCCAATATTTCAGCGTTATATATGAGCTTCTCCATCACGGGTGCATTATCATTGGCATCCGTAACATTGATGTTCAGTAGTGTCACAGTGCGAAGACTTGGTCTATCCGAGTCGGCAGCCTCAACCCAAATCTCATATTGATGAGTCTGCTCGTAATCCAGACCATCTGGTCCGACACTGAGTGCGCCGGTATTTGGATCAACTACGGCCGCATTTCCCATATTTCCACCAGCTATTTTATATCTTATATTGGCAACGGAACCCTTCTTGGGCGATGTTGCTGCCAATTTGGCAATCAATTTGCCCGGTTGCACATCTTCCGGCAAATTGAATTGAGTGATTGCCATGTAGGAGAATACAGGAAATAGCTCCACGGGACGCAGTTGCACTGTCAGCTCAGCTGTCGAGTTGCGAGGCATACTGCCTTGATCAGTTGCCTGAATATTTATGTTATAGATAATGTCTGCGTTGGGCTTGTTCTTCTGCACCAGCTCCATTTTGGTGCGTATAACACCCGTCGATGGATGCACCTCGAAAAAGTTTTGATCCTTACCACTGAGATTATACCTGACCATGGCATTAACGCCCTCATCCGCGTCCATTGCGCGTGCCCCAAACACAAACTCCTCGGCTCGTATATTGTTGGGCACAACAATATTGAAAATACGCGCCTCAAACTTGGGCGCATTATCATTGGTATCCGACACTGCTATGGTCAAATTCACAGAAGTTGCCCGCGGTTCGGTAATCGAACTATCCTGTGCCATCAGAGTTAGGTGATACATGGCTATAGTTTCCCGATCGAGTACAGCAGCTGTCGTAATTTCACCCGTATCTGTGTCAATGTGAAAATCCATCATGTGCTTTCCGAGCAAATTAAAACGGAGCTTTGCATTCAATCCGAAATCCTTGTCGGTGGCAATTGGCCTCAGCACCAGCGAACCAATCGGCAGATTCTCTTCGATCAGCGCGTGATAATATTGAAGTTCAAAAACGGGTCCATTATCGTTGATGTCCTGAACCTCAACGCGGACAATACCCGTATTGGACAAGGGCGGGGATCCCGTGTCCATAGCGACCAGCGTCAATATATACTCGCTCTGCAGCTCACGATCGAGCGAGCGAAGCAAGACTATTTCCCCAGTTGAAGCATTGATGCGAAAGAGATCCGCATTGCCCTCCTTCAGAAAGTATCTCACTTGTGAGTTCAAGGGCGGAGTATCTGCATCGTAAGCTTTGACTGTCAGCAAATAGCCATCGTTGGGTGGTAGGGTATTCTCCATAACGCGTGTTATGTATGGGGAGTCGAGGAACGTGGGTCGGTTGTCATTGATGTCAATGATGCTGATGATCAGCTCAGCCGTATCACTCGAGCTCTCAAGCGGCGCACAATCCTCAGCACGCACTGTCAATATATATCGGAATTTTCGTTCGTAGTTCAAATTTTTGGCCACTCTTACGACGCCGGTGTCTTCACTGATGCTAAAATCTCGATTTTGATCACCCGCCACTATGGAGTAACGCACTCGACCATTATCCCCCTCGTCCTCGTCTGTGGCCGAGACTTGGAGCACCATGGCACCAATGCTGGCATTCTCCGCCACGGATGCGGAATATTGCTTTGGATCAAAGACGGGTATGTTGTCATTCTCATCAAGTATTTTGATCTTTAGCTGAGATTGTGTCGAGAGTGACGGATCTCCTCGATCCCGTGCTGTTATATTCAGCACATAGCTTAATCGTAGTTCGCGATCCAAGGCGTCGGCTACTCGTAAGATGCCATCGGTGGGGTTTAGGGTAAATGGCAGAGTTTCAGACGCTTCATTGTCATCGTCTCTAAATTCAGGCGCGTCATCAAGAAAATAATCGATGTAGCCATTGCGTCCCTCATCGTTATCAACTGCCTTCACCGTAAACACAACCGTATTCATGGCTACATTCTCCATCACCGATGTCTCGTTTGCGGAAACGAACACGGGCGCTTCGTCATTGACGTCTTTGATAAGTATCGTTACCTGAAAATAAAAAACAAATAAAATGTAAAAAAGAAAAGTAACTAACGACGTTAATACACTCAGAAACAAAATGCCCTTAATTTTAGTAAATCGTCATTCATTTAACGCAAAAGGTTGGTTACAAAATCATTCACAAAGTAAATTTCTAAAATTTATGATAGTGACTTTCTAAAAACCAGAGTTTGCATATCTAAATTTTATACCTCATTTTTCTAAAATTTAGTAAAATATATCCAATCGCCATATTTTTTAAATTGTTGATGTATGGCAAACCCTTATTATTTTTGCAAGAAAAAAATTGTTCTTAAAATATGTAAGAATTATTTTAATATACAAGAAAAACTTTGTATTTAATGGGGTGTTTTTTCTGAGTGTACGGTTGATACCTAACGAATTAGAGATTAGATAGGGCTAAGAATTTGAGTCACTTCTTTAAACAATGGTCGATGATCTATTTAAAACTGGTTCCAGCAAGTGTAACAAGTTTTCAAGTTTTCATTTAATTAGGGCAGAGTACAAATTGTAATCAGACTTCGTAGATAGATAGATTTGGACACAGTTACTTTAACTTAAGCATAAGCTGGTTTTTTTTTTAATGTGTATATCTAAAGTGTTAATCTCTTGCTTAGTAGTGGCTTACCTGCACCGTGGATGATAGACGCATTTGTTTTTGCTGAGATAAAAACTGATTTTGCTGATGTGTCTTATAATAGCGACGTGGCGAACGATATTTGAGTTTTAACTGCGTTTCCTTCAGTTCACTGAAAATGGCCAATTCATCGGCACAATCTCGGGCAGTGATTGTGAGGGTATAGGAACTAAGATGCTCCCGATCGAGCTGTCGACGAGTGTATATTGTTCCATTGCTATTGATTCCAAAGTCATTGTCCACATCTCCACCTGTTATGCTGAACTCAATGAGGCCGTTGTTACCTGTACGACAAATTTAAATGGTAATTGTTTTATTTCGCTTTAATAAGTTAAATATTTAGAATTGTACCCGAATCAATGTCCTTGGCTGAGACAGTCACCACTTCAACCCCAATGTGTACATTTTCAAATATTTCACTCGAATAACTCATCGGGTCGAATAATGGTGTATTATCGTTCAAATCAAGGACATTACAATAAACGGTAATCGTAGTTGTTAGACTGGGTTGTCCGTTGTCCTGTGCCTGCACAATTAGTATATAATGCTGCACCTGTTCAGAGAATAACAATGTAATATGTTGAAGGCAAAGTGATATTTAATAAATAGTCGAGTATCTTACTTCCTCGTAGTCCAATTTTGCAGTGAGAGTAAGTGCGCCCGTTTGTGGATTTAAGCTAAACACATCGTTGGCCCAATCGGAAATAACTGCATACGAGACCTGTGCATTCTGAGCCAAATCTGCATCTTTAGCCACAATTTCGCCAACTTGATACCCACGTGGTGCATTCTCGGGTATGTCGAAAGAGTAAACCGACTCCTCAAAAACCGGCGGATTGTCATTCGTGTCGTCCACCTATACAATTTTAATATATATAGTTGCGGAAAAAATAATAAGAGTGCGTCTTTTTAAAGCATTTAATAAAAATATAACTCATTTTATAATCAAGTCGCGACCTCTTCAAAATCTTCAAAATGAAGAAAAATTGATTCTGCCAAGCAACAAATTTTTGGTTTCTCATTTGGGAATGTTTGGAAATAATATTATTTTCCAAGCACTAAACGTAGTTAGATTTAACCACCTTTAAAAACTAGTTCATAGAAATATTATTCACCTGCAGGGAAAACTGCTGAGAAAACTTAACTATTGTTCCACTACTATTATATTTGTATATTATATATGTATATTTAATATAAATCAAGTTAGGGTTACTCCTACCTGAATGATTACATCAGTTTCCGTATACTGGACACCATCACTCACACGTATCCGCATCTCGTACTTGTCCTTCGTTTCCCGGTCCAAGGTGTCTTTTAACTGAAGCTTTCCAGTTGTTGGTTCCAACGTAAACTTGGCATCATGACCGTCAGTTAGGGTGAAAATCATGCTACTCGTAATATCGGGATCAGGATCAGTAGCGCGTATTGTCGCTATGGTGAGACCGATTTCCAAATCTTCGCTTACAGTAAAAACTAAGGGCGTGTCGAGAAACTTCGGTGGACTATCATTCTTATCCAAAACAGTTACTTGAACCTGAGAATAAATGGGGAAAACCGAAAAATCATTTTCACTTGAAATAAAATATAAAAAGTTATTTACATTGTTTAATTATTCCACAAGGAACTTTCAACACCCCGTCGGATATCTGTTGCTCAAACTTAAAGCAATGTCAGCACTTTACACGCGGTTAAAACATATTTAAAATAAACGCACATCCCGACATAAAGAAAACATGGCAATCGTTTTAAATCAAAGAAACAATAAAATTGATTGAAATACTTTTAGCACGCAAGCCGCAGTCGCAGCAACAGCAACAGACTCACACACATACACACACACACACACTCTCTTTGGAATAAGCTCGCTCTTGTCTGACTGTGCACACACACACAACAAGCAGGCAGCAAGTTGCTGGAAGCAATGCGCAGAACTGGAACTACTCGTATACACATTTGCATGCGTGCATTGCTGGCATACCTACGCATATACACAGAGCTTGTCAGAATCACGGATACGAAGAGTACACTCAGAAAAAAATCTGCAATGGCTAAAAATCAGTTTGAATTTCTAAATTTCTGGCTGGATTTTTCTGAAACTTACAAAAATAATTAATTCTAATCTAATTTCCAGGGTGCTGCTGTGTACAATAGAATAATTCTTATATTAGCTTTTTTGTTACCTATGCTCACTTCGCTTCACAAAAATTTTACATAGCTTAAAAAGTCATATGATTTAATTGGAAAAAATTTGGAATTTAAATATTTGAAATTTGTTTTCCCAATATTTTCTAATTTGTAGGGCGACTCATTAAAAATTGTTTTTCTGAGTGTCCGCCGTGCAAGACCAATTTGAAGCCACTGGGAATCAATACTGTTGCGCGACGTTGGCTGAAGGGCCGACGGTGACCAGTGTTCAACAGCAGCCCCAAAGATGTTTACTGTTGCGAATTCTTTTATTTTTTACTTGTGGCCTGAAAACAGGTCGCAAGATTTTGCAGTTGTTGGCGGCAACAAGACTCGAGCTATGCGCTGCCTGCTATGGATCATCGAAAAGAAATAAAATGAAATGAAATTAGCGCCTAGACTGGAGTAACGAATACGAAATACCTCGAGAAGACCATTGTAGGGTATTGAACCAAAATTAAAGGCAACTGCCAATGGAACAACTTATGTATTATAATTTTATCCCTGCGGCCTATTTAAACTGTTTTTGGTTTTCGGTGTGCGTCTCTTAAAGCATCCATTCAGAAGAAATCGCGTGAAAACAGCAGACTTGTTTTTTTTGCGATTTGCATTTCAATCCATCTGCTAAAAGTTTTTGGTTTTTTGTATAATCAAGTTTTCATATCTGCAGTAGACATTAAAAGCGCATTAGTGCGGTCTTAACTCATACCTGATAAGCCCTTAAAACAGAGACAGTAATATATGACCGGACAGCTACAACCACGACAGACAAGAGTACGTTTTTATACCTTGTTACCGAAGAGTATATTGAGCATATTTGTGCAATGTCCGTCGTGCTGTCTGTCCATGCTTATGAACGGTTCTTGGAACAAAAATCAGGCTGCAATGGTCACTAGGAGGCTAGGCAATCGATAAGAATCGATAAACGCAAATTGATATTGAAATTACGTATTGGTATTAGCGTATTTCGCAGTCACCTACGCCCGACTACAAGAGCAGATAGCAGCCAGCAGCTCCGCTATCTTTCCCATAGTCATCAGTGGAAATGGAATGTGAAATGTGGAATGTGGAAATGTTGACTTACCTTTGTGCGGGCAGTGCGTGGCTTGCCGCCCAGTGCAATGGCATGAACTTCTATCTCATAGGTGGGTGGGCCTGCTTCCCGATCCAATTCGACTGCTGTCGATAAAATGCCCAATTTTGCATCGATATCGAAGAGTCGATCGACTTGAACTCGCATCCCTGATGCCGATGATGATGATGATGGCGCTGATGATGTGGTGACATTTGTCACAAAGTACTCGATTTCGGCACCCTGGAGATGAGCGCTTACCGTTAGAATACTAGTGCCGATTGGTTCGTTCTCGTACACTGAGCCAAATAGGGCGTTATGCTGCTCGAAAACTGGCTTATCCTCCTCTCGCTCACTCGAGCCAAGTGTTATAATTGTGATATATGTTTCGGTGCTCTTCCGCTCCCCGCTTGCCTCATCGGTGGCCTTCAAGGTTAATTGGTAGCGCACATGGGACTTGCTCTGCGCCAGGCTCGCCTGGCCAAGTGTGATGATGCCCGTGTTGCGCTGCAGCTGGAATAGTTCCTGCTGCCCACCGACAATTTCATAGGTGACCAAGCCGTTGCTCGAGGAATCCGCATCGCGGGCGAGCACCTGCATCACCTGACGCCCAATGCTACCAGGTGAAATTGAACCATTCACCAATATTGGGAGAATGGCGGCGTTCATCGAGACAAAGATCGGTGCATTATCATTAACATCTTCCACAATAACCGTGACGAGCTTCTCCGTGGATAACTGACGGTCGGAGGGCTGTGCCTGATCCGTAGCCACCACAGTCAGACGAAAGTTGTCTATGGATTCGCGATCAATCTCGCGAAGCGTATAAATGACTCCTGTCAATGTGTTGATGCCAAAGTGACGACCACCTGGCAATTCCGGCTCTTGTCTACTGATCAGATATGTCACTTTCCCATTCAAACCAGAGTCGGGATCATCTGCAGTGACCGTGACAATTGGTGTTTTCAGGGCGATGCCTTCCTTGATCTGTCTCACAATTGCAGTGCTTGGAAATATGGGAGGATTATCGTTGTCATCCAGAACGATGACATTGTAGAGCACCGTTGTAGACAAAGGCGGAGTGCCACAGTCCGAGGCAGTTATATTCAGCGTATAGTTTGTGATGTCCTCATAGTCTAGGGATTTATGTAGATATAGACTACCACTCACGGTATCAATGTGGAATGTATCTCGACGGTTGCCTGCCGTAATGCTGAAGACCACCTGACTATTGACGCCCTGATCCGCATCGCTGGCACGAAATCGCATCAGCTCCGTGCCACTAGGACTAGTCTCCAAGACGGATATCTCACTGCTCGACTGTGTAAACTCCGGGGCATTATCATTATCATCCAACACTGTGATGGTTATGTTGGCACTGGAACTCAAAGGATGCTTCAGTGCCGCATCCTTCGCAACTACAGTCAGGCGATGAATATCCTGCGACTCCCGGTCCAATCGATGTGCGAGGGTCAACAGACCTGTGGCACTATCCAAACTGAATAAGTTTCCTTCATTCCCCTCGATCAATGTGTAGTAAACATCACCATTGAGACCATCATCGGCGTCTTGGGTGAAGACGTGCATTATATGTGTGCCTTCGGGTGCCTCTTCGGATATGGTGACCTGATAAGGTGCACGCAAGAATTCCGGCGCATTATCATTGACATCCGTAACAATTATCTTGACCTTGACCTTGTCGTGTAAAGGGGGGGTTCCATTATCAGAGACAATAGCCTCCAGCAGCAGATAGTTTGAACCACCACCGCTGCTTATATTACGCTCCTCATCGACCACGCCGGCACTATTATCCGTGCCACGTGGCCTACGCACCAGGGCCTCCCTATCAAAGGGTCGCAGTGTCCGAATAAACCCATTATGCGTGTCGATCTTAAAGTCCACTGACTGCGCAGAGACCGTAAAACTTAATTCGGCATTTCGTCCAATATCTCGATCAACGGCAGTCAACTTGCCTACAAATGTATCCGCTGGCGCATTCTCCGGTATATTAAATGTAAATGTACTATTCGTAAACTGGGGAGCATTATCGTTCTCGTCTATAACGTGAATGACCACCGGCACCACAGAGGATCGCGAGGGTGTCCCAGCATCGCTACAGGAAACTGTCAGCGCATAATAATCACGTTCTTCCCGATCCAGGGCTGCTCTCACAAACAGATATCCATCGGGAAAGACGCCAAATTTGCGATCCGAATTACCATCGATAATCTCATAGGAGATGCGTCCATTAGCGCCTAAATCACTGTCCGAGGCGGCGAGAGCAAAGAAGCGAGTGTTGACCTTTGTGGTTTCCAGCAGTGATGTCTCATATGAGGTGTGATCAAAGACCGGGGTGTGATCATTCACATCTTCAATGTGCACGGGAAGACTTAGACGACTACTTAGCGGTGGGCTGCCCCCATCTGTGGCCATAATTTCCACGTATAAAACTGAACCGGGATCTGCACGTATCGGCTTCTGCAGATAAATCACACCCGTTGCCGAATTAATGCGAAACTGTTGATCTGGATTATAGGTGAAATTGTAGCTGATGCGACTGTTAACGCCGGCATCCCTATCCCTTGCCCTCGACAAGTAGATCTCCTGACCCACAGCCGTATTCTCTGCCAGCGAAATCGCCGCGTCTGCATCCCGATCCTGTGCAAAGCTGGGCGCATTGTCATTCAGATCGAGTATTGTGATGTGAACGTTGCACTTGCCATAGGCAAACCCTGACATCGAACTCGACGCATTTGTACTTCGAGCCATGACAATCAGTTGGTAATGCGACTGCGTCTCGCGATCTATGCGACGGGCTGTGGAGATGCGACCACTCGATGGATCTATGGCAAAGTGCTCGCCTCTGTCGCCATAGATGATGAGATACTCGATGGCACCACTAGCGAAAATTGGCTGCCTTTTTACTTGGACGCGACCAACTTCGCGAGCCAACTTCAGATGCTTCTGCTGCTGCTGTTGCTGATCGGCATCCTCGACCACTTGAAAATCATAGCCATTGTGTGAGCCAAAATCGAGCGACTCTCGCTTCGGTTCCAATATAATCTCCACAACGGCATCCTGCGCAGCGCGTCTTTCACCCGCATCTCTCGCCGAGAGGCGCAGATTGTAGTAGGATTTGAGCGGAGGTCGCTTGAGATTGGCATCGCCACGTGGTGGCATATAGATGACTGAACCAGTGCGCGAATCGATGTGGAAGTGGTTGTCGCCACCCGATTCTAGGTTGTAGGTAATTAAGGCGTTATCGCCATCATCCCGATCTGTGGCCGTGACATTCAACAGACTGAGTTGCATATTGTTTTCCTTCAACGTGTAGATATAGTGCTTTGGATAGAATTCTGGATTATTATCGTTGATATCGGCGATGCTGAGGTAAACAGTTGCCGTCGCCGATTGTGGTGCTGGTGCGCCCTGATCGCGTGCAATCACAAAAATTTCATAATTCGCCATTGTCTCACGATCGAGCGTCTTGCGCGTCATTAATTGGCCCGTTATGGAGTCGATAGCAAATTGTTGCGGATACTGCCGTTCCACGCTGGCAGCCAACGAGAATGTGACCGAACCATTCGTGCCCTGATCATTGTCTGTAGCCGATAGCAAGGCGATCAGCGCCGGTGGATCTACATCCTCGCTGAGGCTCACGTTCAGCTGTGGCTGCCCGAAGTGGGGCGCCTCATCGTTCTCATCCAGTATGGTGACCTTTAGTTGAGTGTACGCGAACTTGGGATTGGGGCCACCGTCTCTCGCAGAGATGCTCAACTCCACGCTAGCCTGCACTTCCCGATCGAGTGGACCGGCAGTCACTATCAGACCCGTAGCTGGATCGATGTTGAACCATTTCAGCTCGTTGCCAGTGAGTATTTCATAGTAAACTTGTGCATTGACTCCGGTATCCTCATCGGTGGCTGCAATCGAGGCCACAAAGCTGCCCGCTGGCGCCAATTCACTGAGCACCGCCGAGTACTCCGACTTCTCGAACACGGGCTCGTGATCATTCACATCGTTCACATTGATGATCAGATGTGCAATTGCTTTCCGTTCTGGAGTTCCTTTGTCTATGGCCACGACAGTTAAATTGTATTTGCTAATCTCCTCACGATCGAGCACACCATTAACACGTACAATATGAAATAGGGGCGTCTTCTCCAATCGAAAATGATGCAGTTCATTGCCGGAAATGATCCGAGTGGTTGTCTCTCCATTGAGACCATCATCCGAATCAATTACAGAGACGGCAGCAACAACTGTGCCATTAGTGGCATTCTCATCAACGGTGGCCACGCTGCCCGTTGGTGGAAAATATTGGAAACGTATGATGGGATCGTGATCGTTGGTGTCTAACAGATTGACGGTGACATAGGTGCGACCATCCTGACGCGGTGAGCCATGATCCCTTGCAAAGACAGTGAAAACACAACTCTTCTGGATGTGACCCCTGCTCAGAGGTTCCCTGGACAGTTGACTCGTCGTCTGTTGTGGACAATTCAGTCGCTCCGTGGTGGAAATAACACCTGTCTCCGGATCAACTGTGAACTGATGCTCTGTTTCGGCCAGGTAATAGGTGAGCTTACTATTATCACCCAAATCATTGTCTGAAGCCATCACTTGGAGCACCGGCGAACCGGGAAGAACAGTCTCATTCAATGTTACGCTATAATCGCTGTGATCAAAAATCGGTGGATTGTCATTAACATCCAGTATTGTCACGTTAACCTGAAGGAATCCTAGTCGGGGTGGAGCTCCACCATCGCTGGCAGATATATTCAGTTGATAGGTACCACGTGATTCACGATCCAAATTGCCCGTCGTCTCCAGATGCAGATAGGAGGTGTCCCCGCTGGGATTCGTGGTGGTAACCAGACGAAATTTATTATCCAAATTTCCGGCAACGATCTCATAGTGATCGGTCACACCATTATCACCGATATCCGCATCCGTTGCAGCATCGAGCAGCAGACGAGTTCCGGTCACGGCGCTCTCCGAGAAGGACACCGCAATACTCGCCTCTGGAAACTCTGGCGCATTATCATTGATATCGAGCACTTTGATGCGCACCTCAATGGGATATGTGGGCTGCGACGAGAGCACCACCAGATCGTAATGACTCCGCATACCCTCACGATCCAGGACAGCGTTCGTCTTCACTTCACCCGTGATCTGATCAAGGGTAAACTCTCGCGGTGGCTCATTGAAGCGATAGGTGAACTTCGGCTTCGTCGGGATGAAACCAACGAGTGTGCCACGCGGTTGTCCCTCTAGCACCTCAAAATCTGCGCTGGTATCGACGGCACGGGATTGCATTTCACCCGTTGGTGAGGAGCTGCGACGACGTGGAAATGCCGCATATTGTTCATAAGTTGTGGCATAGCTGCGTCCCCGTGGCGCTGCTGGCAATTGAGGAGTGGATCGTACCTCGGTCGCTTGGATTAATACAAAAGTGGCTGCCACCACAACGATCAGCGGCAAAAGTTTCCCCCGTCGTTTGCCGCGTATCGAGAGGAGCGAGTGGTGCATCTTCCCGATCAACCTAAAAGGTTTTGTTGGTATTCGTAGATTTTCGTTATTTTTACTTTTTAATGTTTTCTTTGACGATCGGCTTATGTTTTTGAACTGTGCATATCTCAAAACTCGACATTTTCTTAGCTAGTTTTGGATCTGAAAGTAAGCGAAAAAGAGAAAATTAATAATTAGCTGTGATTAAAGCCAGTTGTCTAAAAGGTATTTAAGAACTGAACATTAACATGCCCACTTATATTTAATTATACACAGTAAAGTAAATTTGCTAAATCAATTTTAATTTATTGATATCTAGATTTGTTTAAATTTAAATGAAATATAAAATTTAAACAAAATAAAAGACTGAAATTACAGCACGCATTTAGGATTTAGTTAAATTCAGTATTGTAACATTGATAAAACAATTTTAAATTTTTATCATTAGATTTGTTTAAATAAAATGTAAATAAAATCAATTTTTATTTGTTGATATCTAGACTTCCTTAAATATAAGTTAAATATAAATAAAATAAATGACTGAAAATACAGATCGCATTTAGTATTTAGTTATACTCAGTATTGTAACATTCATGAAAATAATTTTAATTTATTGATCTCTAGATTTGTTTAAATATAAATAAAATATTAGCTGCAGTCAGACTGAAAACACAGCTCACATTCTGTGCTCGTTGGTGTTTGTTTTCTTTATTATTTACACACAAATAGTATATTTATAAGTGTGAGTTTGGAGCTGGTCACAAGGGATCTCCATTCTGTTTTTGTGGTTTTCGTAGTTTTTCGTGCCTCTACGCTCAATGAGCACATCAACACTTTTCTACTTCGTCGAGCATAAAAATACCACTTGGCTTTTATGGGGGCTTATGAGAAAAAGGCGACGCATAACATGTAGTTAACGTAATAAAGTATTTAGATCTGCAATGTTGTGATGTAGATATCGAAGATTATTTTGATTTGTTGATTATTCATCGTAGGCCTGTTTTCTATTTGCCTTGCTAAATTATTATATATATTTAAATATTGCCTATGGAAAGAATTAAATGACAAATAAAAAAAACAACGTATTAAATTAAAAACTTTTTACGTCTAAGAAATTTTATTGACTAAAAACGGTTGATACATTTTTTTTTGAAATCTGAAATATATTTAAATAATGCCTAATGAACAATTAAATGCACAATAAAAGAATAAATCCAATCTATCTAAATAATTGAAACTATTGCTTAAAATCATGATGTCCAATAGAATGCAAGTATAATAAGAAGAAGAATATAAATTCTAGGGACAGCTGCTATGAACCGAAACCTGCACTGGCAGCAATAACTTTGTCAGCAAGACAAAAAGAATGAAATGGGGAAAGGCGATTGGATCTCGACTAACACCTAACACCTATGGTAAGAGTCGTATTGTGATTTTATATGCGGGTCTGAAATATGCTTCCAACACGAAATGCTTATATTTGTTTTAACGTTTGTGCATACAAACAACAGATGTGTGGATATGTATTTGTCTCTTTTAAGTTCGTCGTAAATTCGTTACCCCTGATTTGTTGAAGTTGTCTAAAGCTTTTCAAGCCGAACTTGGTCATTAATCTTTAAAATCTACCTACTATAATGGTATTGTTGGTCTTTGTTGCTGTGCCCGTGGTTGGCTATTATTTTTCCAAAGATATCTAAGTTATTTGTATAATAACACTAGCGCGTACCCACATGTATACATATATATGTTTTTAAATAAATGCATACACATGCTTTCAATCTCTGCATGTGTGTCGCTCTTTTGTCTACTCAAATGCCACTAGCATGAGTAATAAGACTTTTCAGTGTATTTTCTTCTTTCCTTCGAGTTACACCTTATGTAAAAGTAAATCAATTTGACTTAATTTATACTAAGATTTAGATTCCGATTTAAAAGAGTTATCTCTTCACGCCTATTAATATGAAAATGTAAAATGTACATAGATAGTTGTGCGAGCTATTTTTAAGAGATCATAAATTCCATATCTGTGGAAGATTCAGCTATAGATTTGCAATGCAAATTTTAACAAAAGACCAACGCATACAAAGAACTTGGTTAGCCGCTGGCCAAGTTCAAAATTCGTAAGGAATAATAATCTTAACCACGATAGCCAAGTCGAATCAATGCGCGTCGCTAAAAGGCGCCTACAAGTATGGCATATATACACATACACACACTCGCACACACACTGAGAGAGACTGGGAGAGAGAGAGAGAGAGACACAATAATGTATGATCTTTATTTTTATGAGTTTTTTCTTTATTTTTGCTTTTCACTTTATTACTATAGCCAGCTAGCTTGCTCGGCTGAAAGAAAACGTGTTTTTCATATTTCCATATTCATTTACATTTCGTAGCCAGCCGCCGATATACCTGCTATAAATGATTACTTATTGGACACACAAACAGACAAAGGAAACGAGATTACTTATTTATAAGGAAGAGTTTTATTCTTTTGCTGTTTTCATTCGATGACTCTTAGGCATTCAAAAAAAAACTCTGTCGATTTAAACTATTACGTGACAGCTACAAACTCAAACTCAAAACCCAAACTCAAAACTCAACTCAGCCTCCGCCGACAACAAGACAAAAGACGTCAACCTTTACAGCAAGCAACTGGCTGCCTACGTTGCCGTTGAATTATAAAAATTCAACAATTAATCTTGTTTGAATTTGTTGCGTTGAATTCAAGTTTGTTTTGCTCTCGCTTTATTTCGCTCTGTAAGCTTTCTATCTATCAGTTTAACACATACATATTTTTTTAATAGATTGACTTATGGTCTTAAATTTACTATTTCTAACATTCCTCTATTTATATACATAGATGTATGTATATCATATTTGTTTACCGAATAGGTAAAACATGCATATTCACCATAAATATTTTCTGGATTGACTTGTGGTCTAAAGTTTCCGATTTCATTTTGAGAATTGTTAATTCTTAGATGCCCGCATTTTTTTATTTAGATGTATATTTACATATACACTATTAATACTAATTAATATTAACTTATGGTCTTAAATTGTATATGTCATTTTTGGAATTGATATTTCTAATTCCTATATTTATTTACTGGTTATGTATACAAAGAAAAGCACTGTTAATAGATTATGTATTTTATATACCTACCATTTTTGTTCACATTTTAAAATAAGTTTTGTGATGATAGGCTTGTTGTTGTTAGTGTTGGTTGAGCTGGAATACATACAGCGTAAATACGACATGCGCACACACAAGACACAAAACAAACACAAATGCAACATCATCAGACGCAGCATATTTTTTTCAGCAAAACGTGTTTTGCTTCATTTCTGCTCTTGTATTTGCTGCTGTTGCTGCTGCAGTGCGGCCTGCAACGTTGTTGGAATTTTTCACTTATACAAAATACAACAACGACAACAACAGAGACACACACTTACACACATACACACACTTACATAGGCTCAGCTCAGTCAGGGAGCGAGAGATGCCCATACGCAGTGGTGGTTGCACTTAATTTACCAACTGCGATGGATCTGATTTGAAATATATGTACACATATATAAATATTTGATGTGTATTATCAATTATGAATCATGGGATATATGAAAAATTTGTAGCACACGCATCACCTCTTTGGCATGAGTATGGGATATAGCTATGTATAACTATGTGATCGAACGAAACCTGAGCATCCGTCGCACCTTCACTTTTTTGTCAAGCGTTTCACGCGCACACGTTCCCTGAACTCAACTCAGCCAACTGCCACTCGCTCTGTGGTCGCAACTTAACTAACCGACTGCCAAGCGCTGAGCAAGAGAACAACTTGCAACTCAGCAACAGCCAGCAACAGGCAGCAACAAAATTATGAACATAGCGGCAGCCAGGCTTCGAAAAGTGGCTTGACAGGTTTAGGCCGAGCGACACACTGGATATCACACTCAGAAAATAATTGCTCTGAATTTTAGAAAATTGAAAACTAAATGCATGCGTCTTGTATTTGCTTACTGTACAGTTAGGTATACGTACGTATTCACTATTCATAAATTTTAGATTAACTTAGGGTTTTTAATTTTCTATTTCTAAACATAAGAAAAATAATTTGTAAAAATTAGAAAAAATCAACATGACAAAATTGTGGCTATTTTTTTATTTTTTTTTTTAGAAATATTCAGTTAGATATATATACAAGCTAACTAAAATGTTTAAAAATAAACATATTTTTCTACATCTAAAAAAATTTACCACGAAATTAAGAAAAGAAAATCCCCGATTTTTAGAAACAAATATTCTGAATAATAAGGCGATTTTTTGTGAGTGCATAGTGGGACTGACTACCAGACGGAAAAGGAGAATCAAAGAGAGCTCGGCTGGCTCGGCTCTTGCGCTTGTCATAAAAGTACCAAATGTGGTAGCTTGTTTTATTGTTGTTGTTTTTGTTGTTGCTGCACGCCCCGCTTGCCCCGAGCCGAGTCTTCTACCTGTTGCGTCGCATGCGCATGCGCAGCAGCAGCAGAAAACATAGACAGAGAAATGCTGCCATCGCCTGCGTCGTCGCCCGCAACATATTTTTCACTTGTTGCAGTTTCGTTTTTCATTTTCTTGTACCAAAACGTTTGCCAGTCTCAGCTTCAGCTCCAACTCCGACTCCAACTCTCTTGCGGCATGTTCAAAATTTCTCCGAGTGTGTAGTCGTAACTGGGTGAGTGTGCGCCTTGCCTCTGCTCTATGAAATAAAATTGGATGCGGTCGCTCTCTCAGCGAATACGTGAGGTGCTTGATGATGATGACGAGGCCCGCATTTGCTGTGTGCAAGCCAACCCAACAAGATTCAATAGCCACCGGCAACTCCATACACAATAAGATTAAAAATTACTTGGCTGCTCACTCCACTTGCCGCTGAATTGTTGCTCGGTTTCATTCGTGACTCAGTGTCTCCTCTCGGACTCTCGTTGCCTTTGGAAACCAGAAATTGGGTTTTGCCTCGAAGAAGCTCTAGTTCTGTGGCTTCTCTCTCTCTTTTTCCCTCTTTCTCTCTCGCCTTCTCTCTCTCCAATTGTGACTCTCTCTCTCTCTCTCTCTCTCTCTATCTCTCTGGCAGTGTGTTTGTGTCTCTTATTTGTAATTTTTGTTTAGCTTACCACTTCTTCTGGTTGCTTGGATCTGTGCAGTCTTTGGTGTTCGGCAGCGCCACAGAATTTTCGCTTGGCATAGAAACTGGTTTCAAATTAAAATTATCGCTGGTCATTTTTCTTATGGTTAGTTGTCGTTTACTTTACTGCTGTTGTAGTAGATGCCTTTTTTTCTTTTTTTGTTCTTTTCATTTTTTTCTTTTTAGTGTTTCGACCTGCGTTTACTTCCCTTTTGTATTGGCGTGAATAAATGTATGCGTATGCGTGCATGCGTAAGATGGACACTGGACTCTGGTACGAGAGTGTGAGGTTATAGAAACTATAGAGTTAGTTTGCCTTGGGCCATCATCAGCTAAATTCCAAGCATTCATGCTGCCGATATACATATGAAAATCTCGCTTAATTTTGTTGTTATACTTAGATCCTCGCTTAAGCATATTTTGGGAATTCTTTCAAATTAATATGAGTTACTTCAAGAGTTCAAGTTTGTTGCTTAAGTCTTTGGTTTCTCGCGCTCTGGATGCTGATTGAATCGTGGCAAGTCGCCTAAGCGTGACTGATACACCCTATAGACTATAAACACATATTCAGTATATACTTAACATCTAATAAAATCGTTTAAGTTGCCTAAATCTTTAAAAGTTCGTTGCCTAAGTCGTTTGTGTTTCACGCGCTCCGGATGCTTGTTCAATGGTAGCAAGTCGCTTTACCGTGGCTAATACACCCCATAGATTACAGACACATAAACAGTATTGGGGGTTGGTGTTGCTTAAAAACTTAACTTTTAATAAGTTCAAGTTTGTTGCCTAAGTCTTTTATTTCACACGTGTGGCAACTGACGAGCAAAGCTGTCAGTATCGCCTAACCATAACTGACTCGTAAAACTGTCACTTAACTTAGTAAAGAGTGCATAACAAGAGACTTGCTCGATTATCGAATTTTATTTTTGGTTGTTGTTATGAACTGCGTTGTGCTGTGAGTCTAATGCAACAGCAGCAGTAGTCAGGCGGTCAGCATGCAGTCCGGTCTGGTCGCATTCTTATCTTTGAGAAATATTACAATAACACGCAAAGTCCAGGCCAGTCATCCAGCTAGCCAGCCAGCATAGTAATGCGATGCTGTTTGTTGCAGTTACTGCTGCTGCTGCGATTGCTGCCCAAAAAGCGTGCCCAGTATAAAAAAAGCCCCAGTAAAAAAACCAATAAAAATAGCTTCAGCCCAGCAGTCGTGGCTAGAAGCCTGTACGAATGGTAGTTGGTGTTGTTGTTGTCGGATTATTTCAGTGTGGAATTCGCGCTTTAATCGCAACGGATAAGTATGTGGGCGCAGTGGAAGCGGTGCCTCAACTTTTTTTTTTGTTTTTAAGTGTATATAAATATATATTAAATTGCGAATGTTTGACGGAGCGCAGACCAGGGAGCTACCTTGGCTCCTAGTCTAGCTTCTAGGGCAAAGTGGATGCAGTGCCGCAACTTGCCCAGTTATGATTTTAAAATTTCAACAAATGTTGTATTTAAGGATCTAACTTTGTTAGTATATTTATAAAAATGTTGTATATAATGTAAAATTCATAGAAACGATTGCAAATATTTAATGGTGATTGATTTAAATGCCCACAAGCTAAACCGAGTGTTGGAACAAATGCGCCAGCAGCTCTGCTTCGCTCAGATCCATTTTATACTTTTGGACTATATCCTGGACCTTAAGGCGGCGCCTTACATGAGGAGGTTGGTAGCTGCAAAATGTAAAAAAAAAAATTATTTATATATATTTAGATTTAAGATAAGTCCACGAAAAATACTTACTTATCATTATCTAAACGTCTGCGACGCGATATATTCAGCGCCGTTTGACGCACCAAATTGCCCACAACGCGACGACTCAGCACCATGCCATCGACAAGAGGCGTGGCAAAGCTCATCCGACCAGGTGGTCCGAGCAGTTTCACTCTCAGCAAACCGGACTGCAGCGAATGCACGAATATTACGTGACAATCGGATGCTCTGTGCAACTGCATCGGTTGTATTTCTTCGCCGGTGCGTGCATAAGCCAGAAGATCTTCCACCGGAAAATTCAAATAATCCTCAAAGCTCTCCAGCCACACGAGGAAGATCTTTGCTGGCGCTTGGACGAGCAACGTTGGCTTCGATACCGTTCCCTTGCGACGCGTTGGCGGCACGGGCTCTTTGCCTCTATTACCTGTATCCAGCTCCAAGCTGAGATTACGAGGCTTGGATGATTTCATAGAGCCACTCTCATCGCCACGAGTCCAAACATTGCTAGCCGTGCTCTGCTCACTGCAATTGCTGGACAGACTACATGCATCCATATCGTTATTATAGCGCATATTCCATGCATTAGGCACCACAAATGCTATCTCCGACGAGACATCCGCCCAGTAGAGCACACGTTGGGCACCATTATAATTCGATTCGCTGGACACATTGTTGTTCGCTTGGTGCTGGCGATCAGCGCCCTTTAGCGACCACGAATTGTGCGCGAATCCGGTCCAACCGGAGTGCTCAGCCACCTGAACGGGCCAGCCCAGCGTCTGCAGCATGTTGGCAAAGTGTGTATCGTAGGACTGATCCTCAGCCATGTTACCAATTATTTGCTGCGCGCTCGTTTGTCCAGCCTGCAAAGATAATAGGTATTAAAATATATAAACTGTTTAAAAATATATAACATTTTTATAATTGTTAAGGATGTTTAACACAATCACACCTTCACATAGAAACAATACACCGTATCATGCGTCCTTGCGCTCAGCTTATCCAGTTTATCCAAATCCGTAGCAAAAGCCGTTGATTTCGTGTCCAGCACAATGAGTGGTCTTTGTGGTGGTGCTAGTGATTCTACCGGATCATTTGGTTTGCGTATCTCAAAGCTCAGGAATCCGAAATGGGAGAGAAAGAGTCGAGCTGCATGAAACTCATGGCAGACCGTAGGCGGAACACATTCGTGGGCATGCGACAGGCTGTCCACACTATTGTCCGACTCCGCCCATGCTAACTTCTCATGGATGCTCTGATTCTCAAGCATAGCCTCCAGCTCACTGATGATGCTAGCGCCATACTGTTCACGGATCTGATCCAACGTAGGGATTGAGTAATCGGCAACGCAAGGCTGCACTTTGTCCACGCCCTCTGGAAAATTCTTTTGCTCGCATTCGGGACGTTGTGTGATGTCATTCATGGGTATGGGCCGGCCGGGATTAGCAGCATGATATTTGATGCCCGACTTGCTGCGAGGCAAATGGCGCAACTGCATCGTCCAAGCATGACGACCGAAAGGACCACGTATGAGCACTGAGAGATGAGCGTTGTTAGAGTAGAGCAGGCAAAATTAAGAGGAAAAGGAGAAGGAGGACGATTAGGAGTAGGTCTTCACTTACGCGTAACCGTTGGTTGCGGGTCCTGGTCATTGCCCAAAGGTTCCTCGAGCAGTGCCAATATCGTTGAATTTTCCGTCACAAAATACTTAAACTTTGAAATGGCCTGCTCCGCATTGCAAACGCCAGCTGAACCATCTCCTGTGGGCAAGGAATTGCAGTGCTTCATCAGAGCCATTTCATCCAGTAGCGATGATATGGATTCAGGTCCACATTCGCTGGGAAAATAGCCGACCTGCTCGAGGATGATAGTAAGCAGATTTTCCGCTGCATCCCGAACACGCATCGAGGCCGGTTTTAGTTCCTTTTCGTCTTTGAATTTGGGTAGATCGCCATTTTTGCTTTGACTTTTGGTGCCCGAAATGCCCAGTTCGACGACCTCGAGCACCGTCTGCAGGCAGTCCTTCTCCTGCAACAGATACGGATGCTGCATCAGCCAGGCAGCGGTGCATTGAAAGGCTGCCACAATGGTGCTATGCAGATCCTTGCTGTGCGCCGGCGGTGGACGCGAGCACTGATAGCATATGTAGTCACATATCCATTTGACGGCACGCTTGCACTCTAGAGCGTCTGTGGAGATTATCGTTAGATTTTGACTTGGTTCTACTATTCTCACAAAGGAATCTTAGGTGGTTTTCAGTTGTGGGTTATTTACAGTGGTGGAAATCATACAAAAATAAACACATACAAATCAAAAATTATGTATGTGTATGATGGGTTTTTGCCAATTATAAAACCATTGTTAATTAGTGTTAAAATGGGTGTGGGATGGGTTAAATGTGGGGGAAGTTGGGCGAAGAAGAAACGTATAAAAAAGAAAAGAAAAAGAAAGTTGTGCATGTGGTTAGTACGTAGCATTTAAGTCAATTACCATTTGTTAATTTCCTGGCTGCAATTTTGTGTGGTTTTTAAAATCAAAAATTCAAAGTGATTTGTGTGTGGAATTTTTTGTACATGAGAAACGCAACGTGGGAAAATATAAAAATATTGAGACATGCAAGGGGTGATCGCAATACGATACCTGTGTCGCGTATGTGAAGACGCGCCAAGCCAGACAGTAATTCCAGGGCAGCTAGCGAAACGTTAAGATCCGTTTTCCACGAGGATATCAAACGGTGGCACACCAAATATGTGGCACGCACGAATAAGGCATGTGCGTTGTCTGCAAGAGAGAAATTAATAAATAATATTACTAATTTAATAAAAATGTGTTTCGAAAACAAATATATACAAAAATAACGAAAAAAAAAAATAAATAAATAAAAATAAGGATTTTTCGCACACCTTTAATACTTACAACAACAGCCACCAATTTTATTAATTAAATTGGTGGCTGAACTCATAGCTATATTGAAATATAACCATTAGAAATATGAATTACACGTTTCATATATTATTTTTATAACAACAGCCATCTATATTAATAATTAAGCCTGATCTCTTAACTATGTAAAAATATAAAATATACAGTGAGGGACAGCTCAAGTCGAATAGTGTCAAAGAAAAAACGTAATTGCCTGCCATAAGCTAATTATTCATTATTTTTCAAAAATTCCAAAAACCGATGGGTAGGTACATGTATTAACCACCAATATGAATGTATGACCCTAATAAACTGAGGTTTCCCCACATGCACCCAGGTGTCCACAATGTACCTTGTCCAAATAAGTTGCAGACAATTATTTTTTTTCTTTGACACTGGTCGACTTGAGCTGTCTCTCACTGTATATATAGAAATAATAATTAAACATTTGCATGCAACAAAATA
Source organism: Drosophila paracracens (assembly GCA_035044025.1). Classification (NCBI taxonomy): domain Eukaryota; kingdom Metazoa; phylum Arthropoda; class Insecta; order Diptera; family Drosophilidae; genus Drosophila; species Drosophila paracracens. The sequence goes on from JAWNMN010000396.1 coordinate 193,932, forward strand.
AATAATAAAATAAAGATTTACCATATGATGCAACGACCTCAAAATCGTGCGCAAATTCCACAGATATATCATCTGATATGGTCAGACTGGGATAATCGTGGGCCGAAGCCGTAGCTGTGTGTGTTTGTTGTGCGCCAAAGCTTGCCGTGCCGCTGGTCAACGAAGCGGAACGCTCAGAGCACGCTGAGAACAGCACCAACCAACAAAAAAGCAAAAATATAAAAAAACCAAAATGCAAAATAAATTCAAATTATAAGAAATGAAAAATCAACAAAACGTTGCACTCAGAAGAAAATCGACCTGAATTTTATAAAATTGCCGTTCTATTGGCGTCAAGTGTAACTCTCCTTATTATAAAAAAAGGATTTTTTTTACCAGGGATTTTCTTTTCTTAATTGGAAGGTACGTTTTTCTAAAATTTAGAAATAATTTTGAATTTTGTTAATAAAAATTTAGAAACTATTTTTAAGAAACAAAAATAAAGCATATTTTTAAATGGGTCAATTTATGCAAATTTCGAAATTATTTCTAAAACGAACAAAAACTTTATAGTTTTCAGGGCGATTTTCTAATATTTAGGTCAACATTTTTTCTGAGTGTGGTAAAAGATTCCTTAAAGCAGCTGGCTTACCGGAACTGAGGAGATTCTCTTCATGATGCTGAGCACCAGCGGCGCCACTTAAATGCTCCGAGCCAGCACCAAGATCGAAGGTCTCCTCGAAGGTAACTGCATCCTGGACACATAGCAGCAGTCCGCCCAAAAGCATATGCGTGTTTTGAGCATCGAGTTCCACCTGCAGCGCATTCATCAGAATATTCATTAGACGTGCTTTGAGTTGCATGAAAGTCAACACCCTAAAAATAAACAGATTTTTAATAATAGTTATAATAAAATCTTTTATAATTTTGTGGAGCTCACTTTTCGCCCGAGTCGCCGGATGCCAAGTTGCGTATGGGCAGCGCCTGATAGTGCAGCGGAAGCACCATGATCGACAGCAAAATATTTATTGCCGAGCGACGCAGATCGGTACGATTGAATGTCAATGCCTGGGTCTTCAGCTTCAAATCTTTGTCGGGCAGCACAATTTCCAATGCGGCTATAAAGCCGGGCAGCAGCACATTAATGCCATCCAGATCCAAGCGAAACAGATCCGAAGAATGGAGTAGAATGCTGGCCAATGTTTCATCGCACTCTTTGGACTCGGTGATCTTGAGACACTGCTGCAATGCCATATAGAAACGAGCCAAATAAACGGGCAGAATTTCCTCGCCCGTCTTCTTGGCACAGAATATTTTGCACAGTGTACCAATAGCTTCGGCACGTCCCGATTCATATTTATCGATGGTCAGCGTGGGCGGCAGCGATGACGGATCGTTCAGGGAATTGGGCTGCGACAGCGAAATGGAGCCCTTGCGATTCTCCATTATCATAGATGATGGTCGCTTGCTAGCCTCGCATGCTTGTTCTGTGTGGAAAATCCCAACAACATTAATTTGAATTTCACAACACTCATTTAGTAATAGCTAAATAACAAAATTACTCACTTTTGCGGTTTTGCAGCCAAGTGTCGCCACCTATGTGCGCTGCCTCGAACAACCATTCGCCGAATAAATGCAGAATGCTATTGCACTTGGGTCGAGCCACCGAGAGCGGAGGGGGGCGTATTTCGTTGCCGATCGACGGCAGTGCTGTGAATGGGCGTTAAGAGAGTGTGAGAGAGCGTGGGTGAAAAACAACAACGACAAGAACAGCTGTTTGGTGTGGGGGGAGTATAGAAGCGACAAGCGCAGTTTCACAACACTCACAGTTGATGCTGCTCGATGAGGGCGGACCCGAGGTCGGAGTCGTTGGGGCGGCGGCGACGGTGACGGCGTTCGCCGAACTGCGTGTTAAGCTGATAAGCGCGGTTCTGCTCAGGCCTGCAAAGCAGCGTATGTGTGTATGTGTGTGAAGGGAAAGCGTGTGAAAATTAGTTAACAAGCACTGGTCGGCAATTGTTCAGCGCACACATTCATATTTATGTGTGTGTGTGTATGAGTGTATGCAGCGATGTGTTTGGCATTTATTTAATTGTGGGCGTATTTAATATCAAACAATATGAGAGCGTGAACATAGGTTTAAATACTTGTGTATTAATATGCATGAGTAGACTCAGCAAAATCACCCTGAAACCTAGAAAGTTTTTTGTTTGTAGAAATCATTTCTAAATATTAAAAAATATAATAATTCTACAAATTAGAAACACTTGTCCGAAATAGACAATCCCAAAATGATGGTGATTTTTTCATTTTTTATTTTCTAGAAATACTTTCTATTATTATGAAATGCATTTCTAAAAGGTTTTTTTTAGAAAAAATCCTTGCTGAAATTCAGAGACAAGTAATAAAATTGACTGACTCAGCTTTTATATTGGAGTTTAACTGTCATCTACCTTAGAAGCCGAGCTCTGTCGGAAGGCGAATCGCCTTAATATCGAAAGTTTTCTCAAATCTAATTAAATTAATTTGTAAACTACGAGTATCTGAAATGTTAGCATATGTAAAATCTAAAAATGATAATAAAAGCAACTAAAAAACAAAAAGTTCTAAAAAAAATCCGCCAATAAAATAGACTTTTTTTTTCTAAATTTTAGAAATTTTTACTCTAAACCCTGCCCGCTGGCGAATTTTTATATAATTCAATTTTTTTGCGAGTGTATAAAAAAATATATACATAAGAGTAAACATTGATATGGGGGCGTATGGGAAAATTAAAGAATTAATCAAACGAAATCAGCAGGCCGTGAGAAATCAACATGCCAGGGAAACAACTTTAGATAAAGTATAAAATAAATCGATTTGCAGAAAACAGACAAAATGTCAAACATGCTAAACACGATTACACGGTAAAAAAAAAACGGTGACAATAACAATAACAATAATAAAAGCAAAATCAACGTGGCTCGAATCAAAGAAAATCGCACCCTTCTGCTGCGTGGTAACCGATGGTGCCACACTGAAACTTTTGGCCAGGCGACGTTGCAACGGTGGCGTTGGAGTCACACTGTTGTTGCCACTGCCACTCGAAAGAGGCACTGCATCCGCCGTGCTGAACGAGATGCAGCCCACAACGCCCGCTGAGTGACTGCCGCCAGCACTTATGTTGCCACCGACGGGGCAAAGATTCGTTGGAGAAGCGCCACAAATGCTGCTGTGTCCTGCGAGGTGTGCCTGATGCGGATGCTGCTGTTGATGCTGGTGCTGATGATGATGCCCCATGATGGCATTTAGAGCAGAGCTCGCCGAGCTGCTGACAAAGTTATCGCGTAGAAAATGGCCAGCGCCATGTAAATGCAAATGCGGATAGTGATGATGGTGATTGTGATGTTGAGTCTGAGTCTGAGAAGATGCCCCCGTTTGCTGCATGCTAATGTTTGAGACGCTGCTTGAGTGGATGAACTGCTGCAGTGTGGATGAGGTTGCCTCGTTCAAAGAGTGTCGAATCTCAAGCAAATTGGTAACAACAGATTGGTCCTGCGGATTGACCGACGGCCGATAAATGCCTGAGCGCACAACAATTTTGAAACGTTATAGAAGCGAGAGAGATAGATGACAAAGGAAAACTAAACTAGCTAATATATTAAAGCTACATATATATCTATATTGAAGGTAAACATATATACCCAAAAAAGCGTCCACTTGACTGGAAATCCCTCGCATGGCATTGAGAAAGATTTGGGGCAGCATTTGGAGGCACGGATGCTGATGCGTCTCGGCGCCCTTCTCATGTGTCAACGCCCATTGCACGAAGTGCGGTGATTTGCTGATGAGATGAGGTGAGCACAAAGCTGTCGGATTGCCAATCATGCGCAGGAATCGATACCAAGTCTGAGCCACACAATCGTTGGACATGCCAGCCGGTATCAGCTGACTTTCATCCTCAACTGCAAGAGGTAAGAGATATATTATTAGATATTATTATTGTATCATAAATTACATAATATCATTAAATTTATTTGAATCTAGTTTTATACTACTCCTGAGCCTACCGTTCTTTTGTATTCTATAATTGTAATTAATTTTCATCTCAAGCAACATTTGCCTACCATTTTTCAGCTGTGTAAAATCCGGCCCATAGCTAAACTCTAGCAATTTCGCAGTCAAGGCCAAATTCACGCGATTCCATTGATCCACAAGGGCAACTCGATGTCGCCACATGGCACACGACTCCTGCAGCGTTTTCCACAGCGAAGGCGATGGGAAACAGCGAACGCAGGCCAGCAGCCAAACCTCGAAGAGTACGGAGAGCACACGCTCGCACAGCTGATCACCGACATCATCCTTGACGGTGGGCGGCGCTAGCAGAATCTCATTGATGGCCAGCAGGAAGAGAAGCAGAGTATCCCAAGTCTGTCGATCCATCTGCTGCGAGATTTGAGCGGTTTGTTGGAGAGTGCGCAGGACGCGATGACAGAGAACCGCCTGGCGCTTAATGGTATCGGTGCCTATTTATATACAAGGAAGGAGTAATTAGATTAATCAATCAATCACATTTCTTTCAAGGAGCACCTACCAAGCTTCGTTTGGTATAAAAATGGTAAGACTTGAAATTCAAAAATGGGTAATAATTACAAAATGTCATTTTGGAGAAAGAGTTTTGTAAGGTTTAAATTAATAATTAATTAATAACTAACGTACTTTCACCCTGTCGCGGCACGAAGAGATTATGAAAATGATTGATTATCTGCCGGGCATAGAGATTGGCATCCTCACAGATTGGCTTGGGCACACTGATCCGAGGCTGCGGATGCAGAGCCGTCAGCCATTCACAATAAACGTTAACGCAATCCTTGATCGTCTCATGCTCCTGCAGCGGCAACGACAGTCCAAAGCAGATGACATCCATGCACCATTTGACCTATGGAGAGTAGCATTTAAATATAGTTGCTTAAAAATAATAGCACAACTCTTACAAGAAATATTTTCATGTTTTTTCTTTTTAATTTGTTATTTTAAGAAAGTTATGAATACTTTTTATGAAAAAAAGAAGAAAATATAGATATAAATATTTAAAGAACTCCAAGAGCTGAACCAACTTTAATTTATAGGCTGGGGAACACTAAACACTATATTAAGCATTAAAAATAATAAATAAAAGTCAGAGTGGTGCTATTATTTATTTCGCAACTGTAAATGTTAAGCCTACAGTTATCGCATTCCTTCATACTTCCTCATCCTTAACCAAATGGCTGGGCTCCGCATTCTGTGTGATGCCCAAATTGGTGCCCAGCTGTTTGACGACAGAGATGACCACTTCCCTACCAGCGGACGCTGGAAACTTGTTTAACACACTGAAACATTGCGCTCCACAACTGTTGGCATTTATCTCTGCCGACAGCGATGCCCACTCAGAGTACATTTGTATCTGTGTTTGTTTGTTTGTATTTGGTGCGCTGAATTTTCACTTTTGCTAACTGTGCCGCTTTTAAGCTACTGGAATACAAGGATGCGCCATCGACGGGAAGACTCAAGTTCTAGTGTAATTTCTAGTTGTTAAATAAATATTTATTTGTTATAATTCCTTGGCTGTCAGCGATTCGCCACAATTGTAAAAATTTAAGGTACCACTCCTCTGGTTTTTGTTTTATTTTCTTTAGCACACTCACAACAGTGTTCAGAAGCGACAAAGTGGACAGTGCTGTAAGATGGGATATTTTCAAATAATTGCGGGCACTTTTAAATGTTCTTTGCATGCGAAAATATAAAAATTAAATTTCTTACTGTAAGATAATTATTTATTTTATGTAATTAATTGCTTGCAGACGATTTAAATATTGAAATTTAAATTGTGTAATTATCATGTTCTTTCACTCACACAAAACAGTGTTCAGCAGCAACAAGTGTACAATGCTGTAAAGCGTATACCGCATTGTGGATATTTTTTTAAGCATCAGCGGGCATTTTAAAATGCTCTTTGTATACGAAAATATAAAAAAAATTTTATAAATATAATAATTACCAAAATAATTAGTACAATAACATAAGATAATCAATATTTATTATTTACAATTTCTCAATATTTGTATATGAAAATTTAAGCAAAATATGGATGCGCCCAAAAAACCTTCAAAACCTGATTATATATTGTCACATGCTTGAGTCCTAAGTTGAAAGATTAGCATCCCCCTTCCGAGATTAGATTAAAAAGAGATAAAAAAAAAACAATTTACTTCTCACAGTGAATTTATTTGAGCAGTCAATGCAAATTGACCGCCATTTGGATCAACAAAAAAAAATAATAAGAAACAAACAAAAATTATAGCTAGAATATGTTTCAATATCGTGCTGATCTTGACTATATATATGTATATATACTGAATTAATTTTTATGCATATGTTACTAAAAATACATACATAAATATTACATACAGACACAGAAATAATTATTATTTTTTACTTAACAATGTCGAATTCAATTTGTTCTAATGCATTATGTATTTTTTATGTAATTTCATTTTTTTTTCAACTAGTCCTGTTTCTTTTGTGCGGCTGTCTTTTTCAAGGGAGTCGAAGGTAATTTAGATTTGCTCAGTGTGGGAGAAGTTTCAACACTTGGCGCTGCTTCGATGGCGCCAGTTGGATGCAGTGCAGCATCCGAATCCCCCTCGAGTTTCAGTTTACTGGCTGCTGCCTGCTCTTCCATTTCGCCGGAGAAACCAAACTCGTTGACACGCTTGAGATCGACACGATATTGCCAGCGCTGATACAGGAACACAAAGAAGATTATATCATCACGGAAGCAGCCAATCCGATACATTGTCGGCATTTTGATGACAAACGCAAATATGTCATCGATGAAGGTGTTTAGGAATTTATAGGTCATCATGCGCCAAGGCAAATGGGCCACAGACTTCAGTTTATAATTGATAAACAACTGGGGAGTCATCAGTATAAACCCGAAAGTGAGTAAATAACTGTACAACATATTCAGGACAAAGGAATACCAGCCCTTGTGTTCATTGTAGATCAGCGAATACACAAAATAACCAATCAAGAGAGGAAAACATGCCCAGCCCAGATATTTAAAGGCCAATCGATCATATTCCTTAGTGGAACTCTCCGAATACGAACCCTTATCATTAAAAGTGATGCGTGGAAAAATGCCCAACAATTTACGCTGATTATTATAATTCACATCCACAACTTTGTGAATTTTCCACACCTCAATGCCCAGGCCGACAAAGCAGGAAATGCGTATCATGAAATTCGTCTCGTTGTCCAACACATAAAGCAGTATGATGAGCGACTGGAAAACGGCAAAGAATACCGAGCGCACGGAGAGGCCTTCCAGCGACTGACGATTATTCCAGAACTGGATGTCATTCTTAAAGGCGAGCAACTCAAACACCGAATGGAGAATAGAAACGGCGACTGTAACACCCAATAAATAGATATTTGTGTCCAACAATGTTTCCTTTAGGGAATCCTGATCTTCATCGGTTTCTTCGGCGGCACCTGCTGCCATAATCTCGCCCAGCATATTTCCGGCCCATTTGCTCTTCATCTGCTTGGCGGCGTACAACTGCCACTTGAACATGCCCAGCGGCTGGAAAGTCAAGTGCAATTCCAGATCGGGTGTCGATTCATTTATCGGGAAATATTCGCGTTGTAAATTCCAATAGTCGTTGACGAACACTATAGGTAAATAGGTTTTACCATTATCCACAAATTTCACATACTCATCAAGGGGCGCTGGAACGCTGCCCTGGGCCCAATTCGTCTGGTCCACGACGAGATTAACAGTTAGATTCGGATGCCAATGGGAAACGATTTGATCCTTGAGATTTGCATGTTTCAACTCGTGCTCCAGCTTCTCTCGCTCGCTGGATAATAAATTATAATTGCGATTTACACGCAACTTTTTATACTTATTCAGCTGATGTGGCTGATGACCCATGTGGCCATTTTTGGAGTATTTGGGGGAACGAGGATCGGGACTCTCGCCGGCCCGCGTCACAAATGCATGGAGATAAACGCTCCCATTGCTCATCAGATGGGGAGTAGCTTTGATCTTTAAATTGTGGGTGTAAATGCCATCGCCAGTGGGTCCCCCACTCCAATCTCCATAAGTGAGATCCTCCTGCAGCCAGAGCAGATTCGCCTTCTGCTGGAAGTTGACCAAGTCGGGCTGTTCCGACAGCCAAACATGTAAATCGAAATCGGTACCATTTTCAAAATAATTCCAGGCTGTGATTTTGGGGCCCGCATTGGCAACGGATTTCTCCTGGCCAGTGTTAGGTTGTGGCTTTCGGAAGAACGAGCTCACAAAGTAAATGATTAGCGCACGCAAAATCAGCGATTTTGTCATCGCAAAAAACGATTCCATGCGCGATGGTTGCTGTTGTTGTTGCTGCTGTTGTTGACCCTCGCCTGCAACCAGCTGCATTTTGTGAAAATGTTAATTTCGTGTGAGATGAGAATAATATGCTCGACATTCAATTAAATACTTACGGGCGCTGCTTCGGCTGCCGGCACGACATCATCATTGTTTGACATGTTGTGTACGTGTACTTAACTAAAATTTATACACGTTTTTTTACACAACTCTTTTTCTTGGGTTGCCTAGATCTTGTTGAACTGAAAATGTTATTTAACATAACAGCGGCAATAAGCTGATTATTAGCTGAGCTGTTAATAACAGTTGGACAATAAGTTCTGGAATAATATTTTAGCTAACATAACTGGTTTCTGAAATGTTCATATTTCCGGAAACTATCGATAGATGTCAGCTGTTCATATTTTCAAATTATACCGTCATAAATAATATTAAATTAAATTAAATTATATTATTTTTAAATTAAATTTGACATGTTTTTTACGTGTACGTAACTAAAATTTGCTCATATTTGTACACACCTTTTTTATTATTTGGTTTTCTAGATTTTGTTGAACTGAAAATGTTATTTAACATAATCTCGGCAATAAGGTAATTATAGGATGAGCTGCTGTTAACAGTTAGCTAATAAATGTATCCTGGAATATTATGCTAGTTAACATTACTTTGACGATAACACAGCATTTCACTTGATATTTCCAGAAAATCGGATTTTGTATCGATAGCTGTCAGCTGACCGCAGGTAAAATCGGATTCACTTGAAGCATCATACAATGGCATTTATGGGTAGGTCCTATTTTAGTTTAGAAACTTAAACAAAGTTATAAAGATGCCACTCTAAGACAGGCTGCTGCAAAGCCGCTGTAGTGTTACCCTATTTCTTATTTATTTGAACACCAGCTGCAGTCGCTGTGTTGTTCATTTGTGAATTAGCATTAGCGTTATAGGGTGGGAATATTTTGGAAAATATATTTTTGCCAAATTCATAGAAACAGCATATTAATTCACAAATTAAAAATATTTATATTCAAGAAGTTTGTTATCGCTACTTTGAGCTGCTGCCACTCTAAAGCTGGCTGCTGCAAAACTGCAGCAGTGTTGCTGGAGCTTGCTATTTATCTTAACACCAGCTGCACACGCTGTGTACACACTCTTTTCATTTGTGATTTAGCATTTGGTTGCACGTTTCTCCTGGTAAGTTGTCGAAATTAACTAAAAACATATAATTAAAAGTGAAAGCAATGCATTGGCTACTTATACAAAGACAAATTAAAGCGAAAGAGCAACGATTTTCGATGGATATGCACAAATAGTTAGCCACTTGTTACTTTATCACACATAACCTCCAAATGACGTCGCAAAATTGAAAACTGCAAATATATAGTTATTTTAATGAGTTTTAATTGAAATGCATATTCAAATGATTGCAGCAACGATACGACTATGCAAATCTTTGTAAAGACACTCACCGGGAAGACCATCACCTTGGAGGTGGAGCCCTCGGACACCATTGAGAATGTCAAGGCCAAGATTCAGGACAAGGAGGGAATTCCTCCAGATCAGCAGCGTTTGATCTTTGCCGGCAAGCAGCTGGAAGATGGCCGCACCCTGTCCGACTACAACATCCAGAAGGAGTCTACGCTACACTTGGTGCTCCGTCTGCGCGGTGGCATTATTGAGCCCTCGCTGCGCATTCTCGCCCAGAAATACAACTGCGACAAGATGATCTGCCGCAAGTGCTATGCGCGTCTCCATCCACGTGCCACCAACTGTCGCAAGAAGAAGTGCGGACACACCAACAATCTGCGCCCAAAGAAGAAGTTGAAGTAGACGTCTCCACTCTGCTTTCAGTCTATATTCTATTGAGTTGCTGCGCCTTTCACAGAAAAACAAACATCTTTTTAGTAAATATTAATTTGTAATTCGAATCGATAAAATGCGATAAAGAGCGAAATGTATTTACTACTCGCTGCTGGAAGGCGTATTCCAATTCCAAACGTGTCTTTTGTTCTAAGGAGTATCAAATAGCCTGGAATGTGAGGTGAACTGAGGCAGTGGCGAACTTAGATTTATTTAGATTCCTGCATACCCTGCATAATAGGCTGGTGAAAAAGTTCTAAGTCTTTTGCAACACGCATAAATGTGTATTTTTGTTGTGGTTCTCCAAATACAAAATATTCCAATATAGACTTTATATAGCAGCTTTCGAAGTGAGGTGAATTAAGGCAGCGGTTAATTTAATTTAGATTCCTGCATACCCCAAATATGTAAGAGAAAACAAGAACACAATAATTGTAAAAACCATAAAATTTAGGCAAATAAATTTGTTTAAATTATTTAAATTTGTTGGAAGGAAGCATAAAATCTTTAACAAGGTAAACGCCTTTTATATATTGGCTAATTTAGCAAGAATTGGGTCAGTCTCATTTCGCCTAAAGCTAGAAAAAAGTTAACATATTAAGAAAAAATTAACCAAACCAAGAAAATAAAGAAAGCACGCGCAGCTCAACTTTTGATCGCAAATTAAGGTTATTAATTTTAAAAAAAAAGTAAAAATTATGCAAAAGTTTTCTCGACTTCCAAATTACTCAGTAATCCAATTTGACATACAAAAAAGGGTGATTAATTTGAAGCATAAGAAAACTTTATAATAATTTGACTACGCTGTGGGAATATTTTTGTCTTCATACACTCAGAAAAATATCGCCTTAAGTTTTATTACATCTCTCTAAAATGAAATGAGTTTCTAAAAGAAAAAAATTTCTAAAATTTAGAAAGGCTTGCTTTATTTTTTAGAAATATTTTTAATTATTAAGAAATCCGTTTCTAAAAATTAGAAATGCAAACAGAAAAATAATGAAATTTACTGTTTATATTTTTATTAATAATGTATTTTATGAATATGTTAGAAAAGTAATAAAGGTGTTATTTTATTGTAAACACATAGAAATCAACACCCTTATTAAAACATATTTGTTTCTAAATTGTAGAAAAATCCACGCTGAAATTAGAAATCCAAACCCTGATGCATTTTAGAAATTTAATATTTGATTTATGGGGCGCCAAAAGTATGGCGATTTACAAAAATGAAGATAGATTTTTAATATAAATATAATATGAGTGCATATTGATAATATAGGTATAACTTATACCTACCTTGTCTATAATTCCGATTAAAGGCTGTAAAATAGGGCAAGGCAAAAATAGAAAGGTGAAATGCATTGTGGTGTGGTGAGTTGGATGGAAGGAGGACCCTCAGCGTCCATTTTCCATTACATTCCAGGAAAGGCAACAGCGCTCAGAGGCGCAACGCTGAAGAGTAAGTACAGGGGGGGAGAGAGAGACTTCTCACAGTAAAGCAATTAACTGCTCTTACGCACAAAAAAAAAATACAAAACGTAAGTTTCGTGTTACAGGTTTTATAATTTTAGTTGGAATTATGTGCTTATGGAATATGGCGAGTTGTTTTTCTATTACAGTTGAAAATATTGATTTATTTGAATTAGCATTAGATTAGTGGCGGGGCTTTGGAAAATTTTAATGATTTGAAGGCATTGAATGCTTGTTTTTCTGTTGCTCATAAGAAAATTGTCTTAAAAGTATTATTAACAATGTCTAAATGTCGAACGTATAGATTAATAATTGCTCATGGCTTATGTGTTTTCTCAACTAAATTAAAGCAGTCAAAAACCAATGGGTTTTGATTCAACAGTTTCTGTCATTTGGCCCACTGTGGACACAAATTGTCGGAGTTCTCCGGTCTTATACAATATGCATTAATCGAGATGTTTTCCTCGCCTGCTCGACAAAAATAGCGCATTGTGAAATATTTTAAAAATTAAAATGCTTGTATGTTTGTTTCTTTCGAGGTTATGCCACCCTTTTTTCTTTTTTTTTTGTTTCTTAGGGAACGTTTTGTGGAGCTGCTTGCAAAAAGCACTTTCAAGCATCCTAAATTTTTGTATAGCATTTTTTTAACGCGATTTGCGCAACTTTTTAATTTGTTAGAAGCGCACGAATCGTTGTCCGCTTTCCAAATACTTACTTTGTGTTCTTGGGTTTGTCTTTGTGCTTGTTTTTTTTTTTTGTTTTGGTTTTTTTATGCCCTGGACGTAGTTTACATAACAGATGTGACCAGAATAATTAACAATGGTGTTGCTGCCAAGTGACCCAAATATTACGACTCCCAAGAGCAGGACAAAGGACACATGACAAGAGCGAGTGCCACAAAGTTTCATTCGGACTGAGTCGCTTTTCTTGGCGTTAACTTTGTGGGCGGACTGAAGAAGCGTATTAATATTGCACAGCCTCTCATATTCAGCTGCCCTCACTTGTTGTCCAGTGTATACACACATAAAAATATTTACTGATATAAGGGGTTATCTTTCTAAAACTGCAGAAAAGTAAGGTGTGCAACTTAAGAGTTTATTATAATAAATTTGAAAACAATTTTAAATAAATGAAATATATAATTAAGGGCAACTTTGAGTATCTATCAAGTCAGTCCATCTAGTCTGCCTGCACCTAAAATTTATTTATTTAATTTAAAATTATTTAAATTAATAAAACATAAAATTGAGCGCAACTTTGAGTACTAAAAGTTCATCTGTGCATCCAGTCTACCGTTCCAGTCAATCCTTCCAGTTTGTACTTCCAGTTTATCCATTCAGTCTGCGCATCTAGTCAGACTATCTGCACCTAAAATTTATTTATTTAATTTAAATTTATTTAAATAAAAAAAAGAAGTGCAGTTTTAATTCCAAAAAGTTCCTACAGTCTGTGCATCCAGTCTTATCCTCATGTGTATATATATTTACATATAAAAAATCAAGTAAGAATCCTAGCCCAAAAATTAGTATGTGAACTTGGGTCTAATCTTCGCAGTGCCTTAACTTCTCAATTTTTACTCAAAAATAGGCATAGGCATTCTGTTATAGATATAGCTGGTAAAACTGAGCTGATTCCTAAAATAATTTGCTAAGCATACATAAATATAAATAGAGAACTATTTTTTATATTTAAAAACGTTAGTTTTATATTATTCCGCTGCGATATAAATGTTTAATTTCTTATTAATTTTTACAATGCATTTGAAGCTTACAAATATATAGAGTCGAGATAAATACTACGTTTAAATTTAAACACTTGAGTTTATTGCTCAAAGTTCACCAAAAAATAAACACCAACTCTTTTTTTTTAAGTGTGCGTCAGTTAGAAAAATGAGGGGAAGGTGGAGGGAGCGAACAAATGGCGAAGAGAATGGACACACAAATGGGGGCGTTAGCTCCAGTTGCCAACAAAAAAATAAAATAAGATAAGACGAATAGAGGCGAAACGTTTATAAGTTGGTGGCTAGTGTGGAGGAATCACATGGCCAATAATGCGAGACGAGGAGACGGGGATTGGGGATTGCGGGAGGCGTTGTGGCAATCGGCGTAGCCGCCAATTTAGATGTCAGGAATTTAGGCGGCGTATAAGAAATGTGTAGAAATATTTTCAAAGGCGGCGAAGCCACAGCCACAGCAGGCAATTGCTGGGCTGGCTTTCCATTGGATTGGATTCGATACAAATACAAATCGTGTGTATTGTTGCAAAGCAGCGCGTGTAATTTAATATGCATAAATCGATACTTTTGCTTCGTACTCCGTCTTCCTCTCTTTCCCTCTTTCCCCTTCGCTATCTATCTCTCTCACTCTCTCACTCTCTCTCTCTCTCTACTTCTTCCTTTAGATTTCCCCACGCATTGGTGTGCTTCAGACTTATTGTGTGCTGTTTGTATTCTATTTTGAGCACAAAATTGTTATTTGTTTTTATACATCATCCTCCACATAAGTATTGTACACACACAAACAAACTCACAAACACATATATGCATACAGTTGCAAAAAAAATTAACACCACGCTCACAATAAATGTTTTCAAATGTGTCTCTTTATGAGTTTGTAAGTTTAAGCAAGTTTTGAATAAGTTTTTAGAAGTGAAAGAAGACTACTAAAAAAAGTGAGCATGAAAAAACCATAGTCATCCTTCACCCTTTTCAAATTTTTTAAGTTTAATTAAAATTAATATTAGAAAACAGAATTTAGAATTTAATGAAAAAGAAAGAACATGAAAATAATAACACCATTTGTCAAATGTTCACTTGTAATTATAAAAATTAGAAAAACATTATTTTAATCACAGTTTTCAACATGCTTATATATAAAATTGAAATAAAATTCTGTTTTTAAATGTGAACTTGTAGTTATGAAAATTAGAAATAAATAAGCCATTTCTATAAAGTGCCCAAGTGGTCATTTTTTGCTGCTTTTAGCCACTTTTCCCAACGAATAAAAAAAGTATATAGATATATATATTGAAAATAATTCTAGGATTTATAATTTGTTTGCGAAATACTAAATCATATTTTAAAAGTCAAAATTTGAAAAGATTACAAATCGAATGTTTTTTTTTTAGAAAGAAAATTTTTCAGAGTGGGGCTATTATTTTTTGAGCAACTGTATGTGCGTTTATGTACACACATATGGAACTCGAAGCTAGCTTGCCGTCATATCCTTTCCACACACACACACACACACACACACAAATTAAGATGGAATAGTATTGTGTGTGTGTGTGTGTGTGTGAGTTCTTTGGGTTTTGCATATCTACAAGTTATGTTTTGTCATACAGTTAACATTTTCCGCAGATAAGCACTTCTGCCACATGGCTCTTTGTTGTATTGCAAATAATTTGAAAAGCCATTTTATTCAATTTCAATCGTACTTGCGAATATTGCCCTGTCGGCTGGCTGGAGAAGGTATCTACATGTACACTCATCAAAAAATCGCCCTAAATTTTCGTAAATCGCCCTATAATTCAG
This sequence comes from Drosophila paracracens, assembly GCA_035044025.1. Taxonomy (NCBI): domain Eukaryota; kingdom Metazoa; phylum Arthropoda; class Insecta; order Diptera; family Drosophilidae; genus Drosophila; species Drosophila paracracens. Next base: position 209,168 of record JAWNMN010000396.1, read on the forward strand.
AAAGTAAATATCTAAAACACATGCTTGTGCCTGTCTTAAATCATTTCTAAATTTCAGGGTGGATTTTTCTAAAATGTAGAAAAATATGTCTAAATAGAAATACCTTTTTTAAGGCATTTTTAATTTTAGGGCGACTTATTTTCTGACTGTAACTTATGTGTGTATTTATATATGTGTTTGTGTGTGTGGAGCACACAACTAGCAAGTAGACTGAGCATTTATTCACAATAGGCTCAAGCTCAAGCTCAAAGCGGAAGCACTGAAAGTAGAAAGTAGACCGTTAGGCAAACGAATAAACGCTCAAGCTTCCAAGAGACGACATATTGATTTCCTTGATAAATACTTAATAAAAATCCACTTAAGTACCGGGACTTAAGTGTGCCGTTTTCTGACTATCTATTCGGGGCCCACTCGAAACTGATTTGTGACCAGTTTTTTTAACTGCTTTTTTTGAAGCGTCTCAAGCAGCCTACAAATTGTTGACAACGAATTTATTTTTGGTCTTAAGTTGTAATTGGCCAATTTAAGCCGTATTGTTTTCATTCTTCTTATATAACTAAATGTTTTATGCTAGATATATGTATATATACCATATCTATTTGCAGCACAAATCAGGCTTAAATAAATCCAAGCTTATTGATATTAGTTTGCTTTTGCGCCTTAAGACGTAAGTAAGTCTGGGCCCCTTTGACCCTATAATATTAATCTATTTCCGGACAACCTATTCCAAACGAGGGAAGTATTCTTATGGTATTAAAAAATGGTAATGAACATTCATTGCAAACTCGTCAATAATTTGATTCTCCCCAACATCTGAAAATATTCGGTATAAAATCAGTTTTTTCAATTGCGTTGCCGATCGTAAAAGCAACCGCAATTAATTTGCAGCATCGACGATAGCATCGCTGATGAAAATTCGGGGCATTTTCTTTTCTGAGTGAAGGAAGCAAATCCTTTATCATTGCAAGTTGCCAATTGCTGTGACGTTGACACCAGGCCACTGCTTTTGGAGTAGGAAGAACAAATAAATAATGATGAGAAACTGACAATAAGTGAATTTGAACTCTGTATTGCCCATGTCTACGTTGCATCAGTTGGCTATCAAGCCACAAGCCAGATGCATTTGTTGCTCTTTGAGTTGATTTCTAGGGCACTTACCACAAATTTGAGTCATTAACAATGCAAGGGACGCTGGGCTCTTAAGGGAACTGCTGCTTCTGCCGTGGCAAGTGCTGTGGCAGACTAGTGTCCATTTAAACGTATATGGGTCTATAGGTATTGTACATGCATATTGTATAGAACTAAGGGCATGTGGAAACTTTGGTGTTTTTTGAAAAATATTGACACGCAAAGTTTGTGCAATCACCAAACAAATTACTTCATCAATTTTACTGAACAACAAAAACGTAAGATCTTTTAAAAAGTTTTCAACCGAGCGTCGCAGTCACGAGTACGAGTTTGAGTCTACGGAAGTATGCGAGGCGAACCAGAGGCGCCCGGAAGAAATAGGCAGCTGTTAGAGTCCCCTCCCCCCATAAAAGGCGACTGGGCCATTGTTACTTGCCACACGCATCAGTATCCGAAAGTTCTGCGGGCAGGCTCAATGCTCAACACTGGGCTAAAGCACAACAAAAGCCAGCTGTACCAAAGTTTGCAACAAATTGCTTATGTTCCGACATAGACCCATACCACAGACATCGGCACAAAAACTCATACACTCAGCAAAAAAATCAGGATGAATTTTAGAACTTTGCCACCTTATTGTTTTCCTTATCTTAATTTGTAGAAGAAAAAAAAAATTTGGTTTGTGCAATAAAAAACATAAATAATATAAATCTAAACACTATCGAAAACTATTATTATAATACAAAATATATCTCAAAAATCAATAAAAATAAAGAAAACAATGACCAGTTTTAATTTTTTGGCGGTTTTGTAGAATTTACGGTGATTTTAGGCTTATTGCGATTTTCTAAATGGCACTGATATTATTTTTCTTTCTAATTTTTAGACATTTAGCAAGAAAAACATTGTAGCTTTTTTTCTGAGTGTGCACACACGCACACACACACACACACAGACAAAGGACATTCGTAGGCGCTCCGAGTCCAGACATGCGCTGGAACTTGTTAATTTTGAGCAGCTGTCCCGGCAGTAAACCAACTATGGTGACGTCGACTTCGACTTCTGCCGTGGACTGTGGACTGTGGACGACGACGACGAAGTTGTTGGTTGGTTCGTCGGTCGGTTTTTCATACAAATGCCCACCATAACCTCCTCTCCACCAATGTTTCGAAGGCTGCTGTTCAAACTTTAAATTGGCGCTTTCAAGAAAGAGAAAAATAGAAGGAAAAACTGCTACTTTTGCATAAATAAAATGCCACACAGAAATAGATAGATTGGCTGCCAGACGACCTGACTAAAAGCGTTTTGGCTTGCTGGACAGCTCAACGAATTACAAATGGGCGAATAGCACTTGATTTTATATTACGAGTGTGCTCTCCAGTGATCTGCTGCCTGACTGCTCAAGACATGACCCCACAGTAAGGGGGTAGTTGGGGATCGGGGATTGGGGTTGTAGGCCAGAACTAGGACAAGTCAAATGCGTTAGTCTAACCGTTGACATTGCTGCTGCACTCAACACAGAAGCATTTGTTGCCTTGACTGTACTCTGTTAACTCATTTCCATTACAAATGTATAGATTTATATATATACACATCTGTACATATATAGATATATATACAGCTTAAGTATATCATGGCATTGGCATGGCGTGTGTGACTGAATTTCAATTGCTTCGAGCGAAGCTCGCATCGGGGGCCTGTTTTTTTTCATATACCCATTAAAAATGGATAAAAGGGGTATAAGGATTTTGAGTACAAATATATAAGAAAAATAAAAATAGATAATAACAAGAAGAAGGAGGTATCTTCTCCGATTCTATATTATATATATACATATATTCTTGATCAGTAACAATGAACTTTAACAGCTGGCTGCAGGGTATACCGTAGTCGATCTAACTCGACGAAAGCATTCTTGTCTTTTGTTCTCCTGTTGTTGCCGGCCATTTAAAGTGCATACTGAATTTTCGTTATACTTCGTTTACTCCGTTCTCGATTCTGTTGGTCTAAACAAATTTGTGCCCTTAAATAAAATCAGGCAAAGTGAAACGGAAGCCGGCTCCCAAAACTGTTCAAAGACCGGCTCCAGTTCTGCGCCAGCTGGCATTCTAAGTGCCGCCCCACTACGAATGAAAAGTTCATTTAATGTTTTTGTTTTTGTTTCGGCCTGCTCGGCCTGTTTCAGCGCGGCACTTTTTGACAGTAGACATTTTGGTAAGTTGTAACACACACGCCTTGCATGTTCAATTGTGTTGCGAGTCGACTCGAGTGTATAAACATGCGATATATACATCAAATTCTGTGTGTGAGCATGGTGTGTGTGGGGTGTGTATTTTGAATTCGATTTTCAGTAGTTGACAACACTTATTTGCAAATTACTTGTGTTCGACCCGTACAACGCTGCGTATGCGTGACATTTTGCTTGAATTTTGTATTACTTGATTGTGTGCACATCTTGTAATTTAATTCGTGATTTTTGTGCTTTATATGGGATGACAGGTAGCTTGTCACATAACTTGGTCACACAATTCGAGATGAACTGTGACCTTTCCAAATGCTGTTTGAAGCTTATTCATTATTAATATAATTATGCAAGCTACACTCAGTAAAAAGATCGCCATGAACTAAAGGCAATCGCCATACTTCTGGCACCAAGGCTCATTGCCCTTATTATTAAGAAAGGAAATTTCTAAAAACTGTTGAAAATTATGTTAATTTCCATTCAATGCTACCGTGCATCCATACATATGTTAAGATCATCATTAATGCGTACCAATTATGTTAAGCAACATAATGAAGACAGTCCCGAATAAAGTTTGCTTTAAATGCTTTGTTTAAAATATCTTATCCAGGCATTCCCTGACGCGGGGAAACTTCGCTCTAACAAAAACGAGTGTTCCTTATTCCAAATTTCAGCGTACACTTTTCGAAAATTTAGAAAAAATATCTGATAATTTACAGAGTGTTTTTTTCCATATGTTTGCAAAGGACTCTAGTCTATTATCTATTTGTTGCTTATATTATTAATAAACAGTAGTATTTAAAGATTTCGCAAACCTTTTAGATCGTTTATAAATTCACATAATTTAATTTGTAAAAACTTACTTTAAGAGGATTCGACTTCGCACTGAGCTACTTGGCCTCTCATTTGGGCAATGCATTTCTTCATGATACAAAATATTTTTAAGAAATATGTAAAACATCATATTTTTGGAATTGTTGATTTACGACGAGACTTTTGAATTTTATAAATTTGTTTTCTTATATTTCTTAAACAAGAAAACTTTCTGCGATTGGAATTGCAACACGATGTCCTTGTACGGCCCGTGAAAATTGGCCGATCGACTCTTGTCTCGTTGACCCTCTAATAATAATAACCAAATACAAATGCCAAATTCCCTTGTGCTTCATCAACACACACACAGAAGAAGTTTGTCGCTCGATTAGAAGTTTGCCTCAAACAATGTTCCCAGACGCGTCAGCAGCTGTAAACTTTATCCATTCTATGCATTTTTGATTAATGTCCACATCCGAAATGCAAACATTTGGGCAAAGTTTCATGTTGACGAAATAATGTCAATTGTGGTTTACTTCCCCTGCCACTTGCTGCATTCCCAGTTGCATGCAACCCAATCTGTAGTTTTTGAAAATGGCTGGTCGATTGTCTCATGGGTGGGTGGATTTCTTTGTATTAACCAGACTTTAAAATACTTTGAGTATTCTCAGGAAACAAATCGAGCTGAAATTTCCAAATCGCCCTAAAAAATAAGAAAGATTTTCTGTTTTTTTTTTTAATAATTTCTAAATATAAGAAAAAAATGTCTAATAATTAGAAAGGTGAGTGTTTGTTTTTTTAAAATATTAAATGCATTATTTAAGAAAATTATATTCGAACTAGCTCAGTACAAATTCGAACCGCTTTCAAGTCGTAAGTTTATTCAAATATATCAATATTCTGAATAGTAAGTTGAGTTACTCTGAGCGCCAAAAGTATGGAAAATTTCCAAAATTCAAGGTGATATTTTTTTTGAGTTCAGTGGATAAATTTGTACGCAAAATCCATAGGTTATTATGTCGTTGCCGTAGTCAATTTATGCTGCTGATTATACACCACCTGAGATGGACACATTCAATATCCATTTAGAACGTTCCAACTGGAAAATTAGCATTAACTCAGAAACTATATCAACAAATTGCATAATCATTGAACATTACACAATACCGGCTGCATTAATTTATAAGGATTTTAAGCAATTGATTAGAATATTGAAATGAGGCATGCACCGCATAGGCTAGAAGTTTAAATTGTTGCCTAATCGCATTTGGTGTCTAATTTTATGTTTAATTTAACAAACATTTACGCCAGCTCGTCTTTCGCTAATAGTTTAAATTAGCAAATTTAATGAGTGTGGCTATGTGATGAGCGTAAAGGACAAAGTTTCCAGCTGCTCTCCTTTTTTTTAGTGAAACACGCCGAGGACGAGAGTCTAGGCGTGAAATTTTACACAATAAATATTGGCTAAAAGTTAAGTGAGCGTGTGGTGGCCTGTAGGAATTTTCAAAGTTCAACAGATTGCCGGGTCTCCCGAGTACCAACGAAAACTTGGCATGCGGGTAACAAGTGGAGTTTGGCCAGACCTCTGAACAAATAACCTGACAGAAAGAGTTAAATATTATTTTTTTAAAAATGAATGAGGCATTATATATGAAATATAATCTATTTTTAAAAAATACATTTCTAAAAAGTAGAAATACAAATCCTTATTTTACGAAAACATCTTTTCAAAAATGTAGAATCAAGTTACTACTGGCTCCGCTTTTATATTAGAGTTTTGCTAAATGCTAATGCTTATTAATAATAATATACGAAAAAAGCTTTACTGGAAAAAACACCCTGAAAAGTATAGAACTATATATTTTCTGAATAAAAGGGGAGTTACCCTTGGCGAATTTCTAAAATTCAGGTCGATTTCATTATTCTGAGTGTGTGCCTGTGAGTTTGGCTAATTTAACTGATTGACGGACTGGCATTTCATCTCAGGGGCAAGTATTTGTGGAAATCAAAACAAGCCACGGCTGTCAACGTCACCTTGCAGCACCGGCAGCCAATTTCTCGTATTAAAATGTTGCTGCCAATGGCGATGGATTGAACGTGTCATTTGTACGTGCTCAATCTGGAACAGAAGCGTTTTTACTCCGTCTTGGTATGTGCGTATGTGTGAAGCTGCCCTCTGCGGCAATCATGTGATATATGTATCTAAATTATTGCCAAAAACTTATCAAATTTCCGACAACTTTTCGATTATTGTAAGTGACGTAAAAAATTATGAAACTAATACGGATAAATGTTACTTTGTAACCAAAAACAGTCCGCGTAGACCACATTTTCAATCGCTACGCGATAGCCAACAGAACTGAAACAGTGACAGCCTTTGCCTACACTCAGAAAATAACCGCATTGAATATAAGAAATTCTCCAGGATAAGTCAACCTATTATTTGTATAGTATATTTCTAAAAATCAGGGTTTTGTTGTCTTAAGTGCAGGGTAAAATTTAGAAAAATATGCATAATTGTGAGAATGCGTTTATCAGTAATTCAACATTAGCTCTTTGTTAGATAGATTTCACATATATAAACATTTTGGATTGCTAGATTTTTATATACATTTATTTAAAAAAAAATAGAAAAACACATTTTTTTGGGATTGTTGATTTGGGGCAAGCCTTTCAAATTTTTATAAATATTTCTTATGCTTAGAAATGATTTCTAAAAACAAGAAACACTTTCTGGTTTTCAGCTTATTGTTCTGAGTGTAGGATGTACCTAAAAGGTAGACAGCCGTTTGGATGAACGAGCTGCTCGTAAAAAAGCATTTAATGTGTTTTTGATGACATGTCAAGATGGCTAGCTAGTCTCATGACCCACATAGACATGTATATCTCCATAGCTCCCACGACTCGAGCACTAACGACGTCGGGTGGAAGCCGTGGTGCAAGTGGTTTCCGTACCGGGACAACAGGACTTCAAATAGAAGAAGCTTAAAAGCAGCACTTGCCGCAGCGGGCAGTCATTTTTTACTGTTCAAATTTGAATTGAAATTGTTGTTGTTCTTGTGTGTTGTTGTTGTTCGCCTCTTTTTGTTGTTGAAGAAGAACTACTGCCAATAGCTTCCGCCTAGTTAACAATGCCCAATGTTTGTTGGCCCAAAAAACCAACAAAAAGCAGGAGTACATCCAGCGCGGAAGTGCGTCCATAACATGTCATAGCACTTACGAGTGTAGTTTATGTGCCTGTGCTCCATATGGATGCCACACAGCTTTTCTTATGCTTTCAACTGGCCAGGGCTTGGGAATTTGGAAAATACGAGGCATAATCGTATCGTAGGCGGACTGACGGACATACTGACTGACTGACTGCCTTGGCGAAAATGTGAAAAATTCAAATCTCGAAAGGTCTTTTAAGTGCAGATTGGCTACGTGGACTGAAATTTTAATGAGAGACTCATGCGCTCATCCGTTACGATGGAGCCATTGCTCAGAGCCAAGCACTTAGGCCCATGCACGTACTTACTCATACACACACATGTGTGTGCCAGTGTGCGAGTGGGTGTGTGTAGGCCGTTTGTGTGTGGGTGTCGTTGAGAATGAAGTTCGTTAGAATGCTAAATAGGTATGTTGCCTTTTTTGACACTTTACGCAGAACGACACACACACGCATACACACACACTTTCCCAAACACACGCACACACACACACACACAGAGTCGCCATGTTGCATGGCCTTGGGATTATACTTGAGGTGCGACTATGCGATAGTAAGTGATTTGTAACTTATGTCAATCCATAAGAAAAGACAAAACAAAATTTAAGTAAGAATGTTATAGTCAGGCGTAGCCGACTGCGAAATACTCTGTTACCAATAAGTATTACCAGCTGATAACAGGTGACAAAAAAAAAACTTTTTTTTTATCTTATTGATTAGTGTTTTCAAAAATATTGTCTTTGGCGATTGTGCCACCCCCACAAAAATGTATCTATTGATATTTGAAGACTGAAAAGTCAGCTGTAATATGCCTTCTAAATTTGATGGCTCTAACTCAAAAACTGCGGAAGACAGCCATTTCCTGGGGGCCAACAACCTACCAAACAAATCTGTTGAGTACAGCTTTAAAAGTGTAAGAGCTATACGACCTAATCGATTTGCGATGATCGATTTTACGGTTTACTAGCCTCCAAGTGGACGCAGCAACCCAATATTGACACTTTGTCTGACGACCGAGTTTCAAGGCAAAGTTGCAAAGAGCTGCGGACGAACATTGCACAAAAACAGTATACTCTCAAACCTTCAGTAACAGGATATAAAAAAAACTTTGTCCATAAAATCAAGGTACAAATGAAAATAGAGATGAGTAAAGAAGCCGGTTGACAACTGTCAGTTGCCAGTTGCCAGTTGAGAGTTGCCTGTGGCCAACTCTAATATAAGATGAAAGAGCCACCTGAGTTGTGCTAACAAGCTCGATTAGAAGAAAGTTGTGCTTTATCTTTACGCTTAAAGTTAGTCGGCTTTGGACTTGTCTCGCCTCATCTGTGAATCAACCTTCAAAATAAAAAGAAAATCAAAAAAAGAAGCGAAAACTAAAGCAAAGTTTTGTCAACCGTAAATTAATTGTTCTGACCGCAATTTCCAATGTCATTAAAGAGAAGTCAACAAACTTCAAAGCCGCACACAAGCTAAACACGAAAAAACATAACAAAAGAAAAGAAATATATATATATATATGTATATATATATATTTATAACTAAAACAAAAGCACACTAACAAGAAATACCCAAAAGCAGCAACGCTCAAGGATTATAAGTTTTAGCTACCAAAGCAACAAACACAGCAACGGCCAATAGCAAAAATTTTTGACAAGTAGATAAGCGCCGAGGGAAAATTCGGGTGTCGGAGAAGGAAGAGGAGGAGGAGGAGGAGGTGGAAGATGCCGTCGTCAACGGCGACAACAAAATGTGCTGCTAAGTATATTAACTCAAAAATGCACAAGAGCTAAACATCTGAGCAGATTGGGCCAGGGCATGGCAGGACAAGACTCGAGTGAAGCAAGATAAAATAGAAGAGACTGAAACATGTAAATGACTGCACACACAATCTCTCTCCCTCTTTCTCTCTCTGTACCTACTCCTGGTTACATCCTTTCATCCTAAGCAAGCAAGAACAAAAGGTATTTTGGAAGGACAATGTGGCGGAGTAACGACCACAACTACGATGTTGAAAGCAAACCGTGCCGTGCTGGCATTTACACAGCTAAGCAATAAAACCCCAAAAAGCTATGCAAACATTATTATGCTCCTCGGTTAGCACCCTGTGCTCCTATCATGTCCAGTTGGGATCGACCCGCTCCGTGTGCAAGTCTATATGCAAAGGAGACGGCCAATGTGGAGTCGTTGACCGCGACGAGAGTAGGGCATACACTCAGCGAACTAAAATCGACCTAAACTTTAGCAATTTGCCAAGCGTAACTCACCTTTTTATTCAGAGAGTATATATTTAAAAATCTGAAATTTTCTTTTCCTAATTTCAGTATAAATTTTTCGAAAATTTGGAGAAAACATATATTTAATATTCAGGGTGTTTTGCTGATATTTGTAATAAAGATTAGTATTTAATATTAAAATTTATTTCGAAAAAACTTGCGATTTTACAGCGACTCTTTTGATAAACTCTAATATAAAAGACGAGCCTGTAAATTTCATTACTTGTTTCTAAATTTCAGAAAGGAGGATGAAGGTTTGCATTTGTACATTTTAGAAATGCATTTTTGAAAAATAGAGAATCATTTCTAAAAATTGAAAAATCTACATATTTTTGCGATTGTCGATTTAAGACAAGCCTCTATACTATTAATATTAAATATTTCTAGTTTACAGGACGGTATTTTTTCTGAGTGCAGAGAGGGCTTTCAATGCTAATGACTTCACTGTGCACGTTAAATGGCAGGTTTCTTATTTTTTAATTTTAAGTTGCGAGAACCGTTATGATTGCTGGTGTGCCGCAATGCACATTTTGTCAGTTTGTGGGTTGTGAGGTTGGCAGAATGAAACGACAGGTTCACAGGTAAGGTGGCTTTTCAAGAAACTTCAAAGCCAAATAAAAAAGATGCATGCAAATTGTAGCAATAAATATTTTGTGTATAAAGTTTGTGCAACGCATTATAGAAAAATTCGTTGGCAGCCTTCGTCGAAAATCGTATGGAAAATTGGCCCTATAAGAATCAGTTGATTTACCCCCATAAGCGAATAACAAGCCTCACACAAAAAAAGATATGCGAGAATTTGTTTTCTCTCCTTTCGACTAGTTGGCACTGCAATCATTTAATTTTGGCTCCAATTGAATTGAAACAATATTTTTCTTTTCCGTTTCCGGTCTGTCGCTTGCAATACACTTTTTGCAGCTCATCGCTTGCAAGGCATATGGTTTTTTTTTTCGTTTTGTGAAAAGTAGGTAACAGTAGGTTAAAATCGAATTTTTTCCCCCTTCTCCTTCTCTTTCTCTCTTGCGGTCTATCTCTCTCTCTCCTTATATCTGGCACACACAATCTTTAGTTATGCAATTGCATGGATTACGATGTCCTTTACCTTTCAATTGTGAGTGCAAGGAATGCACAAACGAAAGGCAAACCACAAACAAGACAACGGCAACGAGCAGCGAAAGGACAATTTTATTAAATGAGAAGGAAATAATGCTGGTTTAATACAAATTCCATGGATTTGGCCATGGCTTTTCTCATATTTCTTTCCCAATTTCTCTGAGTAGAGAATTTAGTAAAACGTTCCAGCAAACAAATGAAATGCGCCCACATATGGATATACACTCAGAAAAAATCGGGCCTAGAATTAAAATCGCTCTGGAATTTAGAAACTTGATAAAAAACCTTAATATACAATATATAATTGTCAACCCTATAAAAAGCGCGTTATTTTATTTTTCAGAAATATTTTTCTTCATAATATAACATAAATAAATAAGAAGTAATATTAAATCCTTTCTAAAATGCAAAAATAAGTAATGCAATTAACTGGCTCGGCGCTTATCCTAGCGTTTAGCTGTTGTCCGGCTGCTCGATGATCAGAGTGAGGTCATATCTTTGTGAACTCGTTTCCCTAATTATATCATATGAATTCATAAGTGTTTGTATTTCTGAAATCTTTATTGATAATATAAGCAACCAAAAAAGATAATTTAAGATTTCCGAAAAAACACACTCTGACCATTAGGCAAATATTTTCTACATTAAGTAAACAATTTGTTTTTGAGTGTAGTCTTACATAGTCTATGCACCAATTGGCCCATTTCTGTGAAAACAAAACCCACAGAGCGACCGCTTGACCGACTTATGTACAATATTTGTCAGCCTGAGCAGCCAACTTGTGCTGTTGGGCTGGGCATCCTCAAGGTCTCTCACAATGTAGTATATATATGGGGGTACTGAGGCAGCAAAACTGTATTAAGCCTGAGGGAAACATGTATTTGTTATTCGTGCCCCTGCCTCAGAAGACTAACAACACAGCGCCGAGCCAAAGTTTGGTAGCAATGAATTTTTGTGATTTAGAAAAGTAAATTGAGCGAGCTGAATTTTACTGTGATGTTTTGCAATTTGATTAGGTGTTTTCAATCGGCTTTTAGATTAGAGTGAAACGCAATTAATTGAATGTAACCCAAGGCGGTTTTAACAACCAAATTGCTGTAAGTACACTAAGCAAAAAATAAAAAACCGAACTAAACTTTAGAAATTTATCAAGTGAAACTTATTAAGAAATATATTTATATATATATTTAAAAACCATTCTTTTCATATGTTTACAAGCAACTTTGAAATGAGTTTTTCTAGCTTTTAATATTAATAAACATTAGTATTGAAGATTTCACATATGCAAACATTTTAGATAGTTTTTTTTCGGAGTGTAGGAAAGGTATGTTCACAGCCGCCTGCGCTACAAACGTGGCCTGGCAATCTTCCATGCATTAACGTACTTAAGTGGACAGTAATCGCATTGCTGTGCACCAAACATTTCCACTGGCAATCACAACCTGAATTTTGGAGCACAAACTTACTAGGATGCAACAGACTGTGAATGCACTGATAACTGCCCAGCAGCATTATTATGGGGCAACTGCAACAGGGATGCCAAGCTGACACAATATAAGATAGCCTTAGCCCTCATAACTATTGATGCCAATATTGCATATGACTCTGACTTATTAATCAGTCATATGTATACATGTGTGTCTGTCCAATGGCCTGTCTCTCAGTACGTGCGTTAAAATACACGAAAAAAATAAAAATAAATAAGGAAAAGAAAAAACAGAAGGGAAGAAAAACGTGTGTTTATCCCCTGTCATAATACGAAGATGAAAAAATTTCATTTGTCTGAGCCGTAATCCCCTGCTGACCTCAGTCGTCATCAGCCATCCATCAATAAGCACATCACGTTTTTGTTATAAATTCATTTTATATATATGAATTTTCGCCAAGCTAAAAAAAAAGAAGAAAACTTGCCACGTTTGCTTCAGTTTAATGCGTTCGCTGCTCAGGTGTGCATATATGTGTGTGTATAAACAACAGTGTAGCTGAGCCAAAGTCTGTGCTGGAGAATTTGCCGTACTCATCTCGCCATTTTAGGCTTATGTTAGTTACAGTTGTTATCGATCTCTTTTAAATGAAGAGCATTCAGTTCAGCTTATGTTAGGTTACGGTTCTTATCGATCTATATGTTAAATTGCATTGTATCATTTGCCCAATGCTAGGCACAAGTTTGCCTACTTCAAATCCTTAATAGGGTCCTTGTAAGAAAGTAGAAGAAATTTTCGAATTTGACGTGATTTTTCATTCAAGTTTTGATGTTAGTGAATTAGCCGCACGCCCACAAAACTGTCACCATGTCAAAATGTAATATTGTAAAGTTGCGCAAGTCTGAAAGTCAAGCGAAAAGTTTAAAAATGAATTAGCTTGATTGCTGCCATTCATCGTGCAACTGGTGGCTTGGGCGCGTCACTAACTGTGTGTGAGTATCTCATCTTTGTAAAAAAAAATAACCAAAAAGAAAAAAAAATCCAGAATTCAAATAATCTGAGAGCAAATGCGCTATTTGCTGCCTGCTTGCGATGAGTCTCGACTCAAACTGCAATTATGAACTTGCGAAACTTGAGCAGCAGTTGCCTCGGCAATAAGTTAAACGTAAGCTGAGATCGCACAAAATATATCCCTCACCTCTGTCTATACCGCACTGTATACCATACCTCTAGACCACCCCTACTTACCCCCTCTCTCCCCTTTATACCCACTGCACTCTGTTGCAAACACGCTCTCTCACAGCTTCAGCGGAAATGTTATCCCTTGCGGTATGTTTACTTGTATGCCTGACTAGCTGATACTCTGTTGAACTGAAAATACATATTTACTCACTAATACACCTAAAAAGGCATTTCCAATTCGAAATACTCAGATATCTGTGATTTCCTGAATACTATGCAAGATTTGTGTTAAAGTGTTACAGGGTACTCCAAAAGCTATTTTTAAAAGTATGCCCAAGTCAAAACCGGTTTCATGAGAAGTTCCATCGAGTTTGAGGGAAAATGTGCAAGAAGTGTAGCATACTTTCTGCATTCAGTATTATTTTGTTTATGAACAAAAATCTCCCTTTTTGTGGCTTTATATATTTATTTTTCATCCATGTAGATTTTTAACCCTTAACCCTACAGTTTGTTGGTAATGACATTTTTTGTTGCCCGCGTTTTAAAGTCACATAATGAGTGGGTGAAAATCAGCAGTAAACAGTATTTCTTTTTGCTTTAGTTGGAAATAAATAAACCAGAAAACGAACAAAAGATTTCCTGTTTATGTTTTAAGATTTCACAGTTGTAATTTATAGAGCGGTTCGCTTATGTATTACATATATATATATATATATATATATGCACTCAGATATGCACATTTGACTAAGCCAACTTCAACACACACACACACAGAAAAACTACAACTGTGTCAGTTGCATTAAATATTTATGTGTCTATATCTGTGTTTATCTGCTAGAGTTTTTTTTTACTTTTTTTATTTAGCGTTCTGCAGTTGCATTTGCGAATTATTTAAGAGTTTTCTGTGTGCTGAAAACTTGTCTGCAGGACATCAGTCGCCATTCGCCATTCCCCATTCACCATTTCCAGCGAGTGCATCGCAAAATTGCTCGACGAGCGCAAAGCGAGAAATGAACAAGTAAAAATACTGCAGTCGAATAAGATCGGCTACGAAGTACCCTAAAGAGTTTCTAAAATATTAAGGTAGCGCATATACATATCAAGCTGATAGAAAAGAGATCATGAAGAAATTTGTCTAGTTGATCAATATTATGTCAAGGTATTTTATATATCAAGTAGAAATTTCTATATTAAAACATGTTTCTATGGTATATATATTTTTCTAGCTAAGCGACGTATTCTGTTATAATGTGTCAATTAAGGATTCTTTCTCATTATACTGCTGATTCTAACTAGTTTATTAGGGCGACTTCATTTCTTAGTTTACAATGTCCTGCCAAGAGACTGGTAGTCCAATTCTGTTATTTTCCTTCTGCCTGTTACATACATACATTACATACACAAAACCAATATACCCTTTTTGCCTATTTCAATGGGTTTGGGGCATAAAAAACGGTTTCTGCGCTGCCCGTCAACACATTGAGCGGAAGAATGCAATAATATTAAACAAAACAATACCAATTGGAAAAAAAGGGGGCGTTGCATGAACGCCATTGTTTAATACTACGAGCAACTAAGCAAAAACTTGAAGCTGCATTTATAAAATTGTTTCAGGTATGTATTTTATCAGGTTAATTAATCGCCAGTCTTTCTCTTTTAAAGTTTGGCGTAGTTTATTTTATTTATTTAAACTTTAATTAAGCTTTATTAAATGAGCTTATTGCACGTAAATGTTAAACTTATCGATCATTGCAGTGAGCGCGAGTATGGGCTTATAATGACTATAATATTATTCACATATACAATATTTATATTTATTTTACAATAATCAGTGTCGCCTAAACATCTTTTTCGATTGTCTAATGGGCCGCTTAATTTCTTTGTGTATGTTTTACTTTGTTTGGCATTTCGCAACACCAACAACAATTTTTGCACAGCGTAGCAAAACGTGTAATGAATTTTTCCGCTGTTTGCTGCACACAAAAGAAATGGACACAAAAAAAGAAAACGAAGTTGAAAAAACAGAAGCAGAAAATACAGCTGCATTCTGCTTTTCTTTTCGTTTTGCACTCACAAAGAGTGCTGCTGGCTAATTAATGTCATTGTTTTTGGACAGCGTTATTAAAAATGCATTTGGGGTGGGCCACAAACAATAAAAGGGGGGTCGACCAAAGCCGTGTTGGCAAAAATGTAACACCAACCACCATCAGCTCGACCAAAAACCCCTTATATATATATGTATATAAATATATGTGTATTTGATTTTCTTTGCTTTTACTTTCTTGAGCAAATAAGCCGAGAGCCGCATACAAAAAGGCTGTTTGCATACCAATTTCTATTGATTGTTTTCCTTTGTGCTCCACAGAAGAACGCACCCTGTGGCCTACCCTGTTCCCCCTGTTTATCCTGTATGTGTGTGTGTGTGTGTTGAACAATGCAGCAAAGTATGCAAGGAATTTCCATTAAATTTGCTTTCGCTCTGAAACAAAAGACAAAGTTTCAATAAAAACGGTGAACTGTTAATGCTTAAAGTACTTCTCTCTCCTTGTTTGCGTGCGCGTGTGTTTGTCTGTATGTGAGTGTGTGTGTGTGTGCTTACATATGTAAATAACATAATGTTAATGTTTGCTCTTTCTCAACGACACTTTTGGACAAGCGGAGAAAATAACTTATTATGGACAAAAATGCTTAACATATAAATATATAATGTATATATATACGTATATGTGATGCAAGTGCAAAAATAAAATAAAATACACTATCTGAAATGTAAATTTTTTTAATAGAACTGAGGAAATGTTATATGTATAAATAATGCCAAGATCGTGGTACTTAATTCGAAAATTGGAAATAATTAAAATTAGCAAATCGTGAGATATGGAGCTCATTTTCATAAGGAACTAGCACAACTAACATAAACAACTAGTGTCGTTCTCTATTCACTATTTTTTATTACAGTTTAATTGAATTAATTAAATGCTGTGTGCTTTACTCATTTCGCCAGTTAGGCTTATGTTAATTACAGTTGTTTTTGATCGAATCGTGAATGTTAAATTCCATTTTGTTGTTTGCTTAAGGCTATGAATATGCTGCCGAGTACACACGCTTAATACAAACGTTCTCGCAGCCCGGTCAACTCAATTGCAATTCATTATTCATTTGTGTTGGGTAGTCATCTTTCAATCATTGCAATTTAATTAAATTAGTTAAATGCCGTGTGCTTTATTCAGCTCGCAATGTTAAGCTTATTTTAATTAGAGTTGTTATCGATTTCTATGTTAAATCGTGCTTGTTAAATTGCATTGTGCTATTTGCTCAATGCTGTGAATTCACTGCCGACCACAATGCAAAAGGCTAATTACTTGCCTGCCCCCTAGCTGCCCTTCCCCTCCACCCTTTTTAGTAAACCCTTTTGCAGTTATTTTTCTTTCTGGCTGGCAACAAACAAATTCATTTTACGTTGGCTGGCGCCTTGTGTCTTGTGACATTGTCTCTTCTTCAACGCTCGGCGCTTGACTGCTGGTAATTATAATAAATAACAACTGTGTCCTGTTTACTTCATCATAATTAACATAATGGGACTTGAAGTACAAAGATGTTGACAGTAAACAAGAAAAATATGACAAGATTTTCGTGTTGGCAACGCCGTCTCGAAGCAGGAGAACAGCGACGTCGACTCCGCTTTCAAACTCTTTAACGGAGCGGCGGCTGCAGCGCTACTGCTTCTTCTTTAGCTTCTACTTTGCCTTCCCTCTTTCCACTGAATGTTTGTATTGCCATTGTCTTTGCTGTGGCGAGCATGCGTGTGTGTGTGTACGTGTGTGTTGCTGTTTGCCTTTTTGGCTCACTCAAAATACTGTTGCACTGCTTTCTCCCCTCTTACAAGCCAAGCACACAAGATGGCTCTGGCTGGCGCTGCTTTTGTAGTGCTGTGTAATGCACTCACAATTAATGCAACTTCATTAACACTGTTTACCCGTCAAATGTGACGCAGTGAAAGAAAAGCTGTAAAAAGATAAAATTATTCCACTTTAATATGTAAAATACTGCACGAAATATTTGTTGTGTGTGTGTTTGCTTTTGGAAATCTTCTTAAGTTTCATAGCGAAGGAGCAGTAACGAATTCAGCCAAATAACCGCAAAGCACTTTAAAATAATTTAACCTTCTCCCTAACACACTCTCTCCATCTCTTTCTGGTATGCCATCAGTTTTTGCGTCAACATTGACGTTGACTTTGATGGCCCAAAAAAGACGACTTTAATATGCGACATTTCGTTTCTTACTCCTCCTCATCATCTATCTGTCTCTCTCTATTTCTCTTTCTCTATCTCTTGGTCTCTCCATCCACCTCGATTCTCATCATGCGGCAGCCATCTGCTCGTGGCAATTTTGATGTTGTTGGGCGAACCTCGAACTGTACTCAATTCCCGAGGGAGTCATTTTGCCTTTTGTATTTTGTGGTTGTGTGTATATTTTTTTTTTATTATTATTTTGTGTGTGTTGTGCAATGTGCAAATGTTGTTGCTGCTGCCTTTTCGTGTTTTACGGCGCATTTTGGCATTTTTTGCTGTTGCTGTTTACCGTTTTTTTTTTGTTCAAATGCGAGTTGCTTTATTTTACAATTTTACAAATTTGCTGACGTTTACATTAGTAGAAATGTATACACTCGTACATAAATATATGTAAATACATGTACACATACGATAAATACATATGTAATTGTTGAGCTCAATTTTTGACAAAGGGAAACCTGAAAATTCGGAAATATTTGCATCGTTTTGAAAACTAACATTTGCCGCCAAGACTTGCCAGATCATTATTAAGGCACACTGTTAACGATCTGTTATCGATAGCAAGAAACTCACTACTCGGTCGAAAAGTGTTGAAAGGCGTGGCAAAACTAACAGTAATTTTCTTGGTGGGCACATACATTTTGTTTGACAAAATTTAAGCAAACAAAGTTACAATCACAATTAAAATAGAGCAAAGCCATGGTGAAAAGTTGTACAAAAACAATTTATGCGTGAATTATAGAAAAAATTGAGAAAATTGTGATACAAGAGACAAACATTGATAAATAAAGGGGTCAGTAGGTTGTTCTTTTCTTTGGTGACAGTTTGCATTGAGCGAGTATATTGAAAAAAAAATAATGTTGCAAGTCCCATACTTAATTAAAATACAGGTATGCATCCCTTTTATTATGGATATTGTTTAATGCAGTCTTAAAAATGCTGCAGGTTCACATTAAAGAGTCTTTGTTAACAGCTGTTAAAAGGTGCTAAGTTAGATTAAGTTAAGTTTTAGGATTAGCTAAAATGTGAGTAATACTATTATGTTGCAGTTATTTAATTTATGTCTAGTAGCCTGATATTTCCAGGAATAACGTATAATTAATAAAAATAAATATAATTTTTTATATCTATAAGCATATATATATAAGCATATTATATTTTATTTTTGTTACCTTATATTGTAGTCGATGTTGCCTTATCAATTGCTAAGCTTTTCAAACTTAAAGTTTATCGGTGAAAACTTTATGTTTATCTCCGGTTAAGACTGGAACGAGGCAACGCAAATTGTTTCCATGCAATCAAAGGCATTTGTGTAAGGGCTCCAAATGTTTCCAACAACAGATACAAACTCACTCCCACAAACACAACACACACAGATATAAACATGTTCGCACAGTTAGAAACATATACTTGTCTCGAGATGAGTTAGAAATATTCGTGCTTGGCTTGTTTTATGGGCACCATAAATGCCTGCCTCTCATTGCTGCAAAGTCGCACATTTATTTCCTTTTCGGCATTTGGCATTTGGCATTTGCGGTTACACAGTTTGTGGCAAGGGGAAATTAAAGTTAAAGCGTATTGCCTTAAAGCTGCTTCAGATGCACGAAATCGAATAACTCTGCTTTATGTTCAATACGGATCGTACATACATATATCCAACTTTATGGCCAGCCACACAATGTTTGTCCTTTGCTCCCGGAGCAGAAGGAGAAACAGGAGCCGAAGGAGCAGTCAACGCCTTGTGATAATAAACGCAAATGACTGCTGCGGGAATATTTGGGTGAGCGAGTAGCAAAGCGACTGGTCGCTAGATGTCTGCGATGTCTGGGCTTGGGACCACAGCCAACGGGCTCTGCGGCCCCCAGTTTAAAATGTAAGTACACTCAGAAAACAAAGTATTGATAATTTCTAAATATCAGAAAAAATGTCTAAAAATTAGAAAGGATTGCCCTAAGTCGAAGTAATGAAATTTAAGTCAAGAAAAGATTAACCCAGATTTTTCAGAATTTTCAATGCGATATTTTTTCAGAGTGTATGTACTCGTATATGTATATATATGAAATGACAGCGATACATACATACTTGTATACCATGTATTCAAACGTATTCTGAACGAGCAGCGAAATTATTTTTAAATTACAAAACATGAAAAACTTGAATCTTTAGGAGAGGAGCTCATTACGCATGCCAGCGTTTTGGGAATATGGAAATATGGCGGGAATATGGCAACGTCATTTGCAAAAGCTCAAAGTCGAGGAGGAAGTGGGCGGAAGTGGAGGAAGTAGCAGGAAACAGCAGGGCAAAAGGACAAGTTAAACCGAAAATGGGAATTGCTCGAAGGAGGCGTTGCAAACGATGTCGTCAGACAGTAGCCAAGCCTAGCTTGTCAAAGTCGTTGCCCCATAATGAGCAGCTAGGTGCCAGACGGGGATCAGTACTATGAATACGACTAGGACTACGACTAGGCCTAGGACTAGGACAGAGCGCAGTGTTGCCACTTCATGTAAGAAGCTCGTTGATGTCTGTGCATGGTTTATGCATTAGCCTCTCGGCAAAGTAAACCTCAATCAAGCACGAAGTCAGCAGCAGCAGCAAAGGAGAAAGCAGAGCAAGGAGTAAGGACAACAAGGAGACCAAGGAGACCCGGCGGCAGCAGTTTCATCCCTTTGCCCTGACGAGCGCCATTAACGTCTTCAACTTTCTGTTAGTGAATATTTCAATTATTAATGCCGCCCACGCAGTACAAGCAGCACCCATCACCCCCTCGTTCGCTCCTCGTTGCGCCCTTGCTTGTATAGCAGCACATAAAAATGTAAAGCAGAGTTGACTACTTGTCTTGACTCAAGCCCACCATTACCTAGAAACTTTAAGCTGATGACACCAGCACCGACAGGGGCAGCGAAAGAGACAGGGACAAGGGCACGGACAGGCACTGGAACAACGACAGGCACAGGGACAGGGACAGGGACTAGACATAGGGACCAAGTCGACAAGGCTAGACGAGAGGAGATGCGCAGGCAGCATTTTGTTTCAGCGTGTGCTGAAAGCACGCTGTGCATTTTTCATTATACGCCTGCAATTGTAAGTAGCAAGCGTGTAGTTAATGCGCCTTAATGTAGCAAGTAAACGCAGCAAAACACAATCGCACTGAAATTTAGAAAATCGACTTAAAAGTAAAATCACTTCACGTAGAAAACATAAAAATCTCTTTAAAGCCTGGAAAGCTCTCCGTAGATGTAATTTCTATATACAAAATAAAAAATGTTCGAAATATTCAAAAGGATTGCCTTACATAGATATACATATTTCTAAATGTTAGAAAAATTTAGCCTGAAATTAAGAAGAGAAAATTGTGATTTTAAAAACAAATTCTTACTGAATCATGAAATGAATTAGCCTTGGCGAATTTCTAAAATTCAGGAACTCGACCATGAGGGCTTGATTCGACGGATAAATAGATCGTATATAGATTGTCTATATGTATATTTTTAATATTTGAAATAAGCCGAGTTATTTCAACTTCGGACCTGCTTAGTAACAATATATCCATAGTCTATCCAGAGACTCATGAAGTCGATATTTCTCATTAGTACGGCAGGCGAATTCATTTCCATTGGTGTTCAGGTTAATTTTGACAAATGGCTTCGATCTCCCTAATGTATTGGAGTAATTTACCAAAATTAATGCCCTAATTAATCAGACAACGTCCGCTGCGGCTTGGCTTGTTTTAAAGGCACCCGAGTTGCTGCCTTTTATTTCATCGACGGCCAGCTGTCTTTGTAGAAATCAGCTTTGCACAGCATGAGGGCCGCGATTGGGATTGGGGTTGTTTTCCGCCTATATAATAATGGCCAGAATGTTTCACAGCAGAAGAAAAAAAATGGGGCTTGGCTTCCTTGGAAAAGAGCTTTCTCTTGTTTGCATTGGCAGACGTTGAACTTGTCTGTGTGCTCAACTGTCTGTGTGCTCAACTGATGAGTATACATATGTAGCAGGTGAGAGATTTTCGAGATTTAATTGTGGTACATTTAATGCGTTAGGTCTTTGATTTAATGCTGACCGCGCTTTGAACTCTCACTTTACTACACTCGGAAAAAAAAATCGCCCTGCATTTTAAAGGGCTAACTAACCTTATTATTTAAAAACCATACGTTTTTATTTTCCTAATTTCTGAGTGTTTTTTTTCGAAAATTTATGAAAAATATGTCAAATGTGCAGTGCGTTTTTTAGGAATTATAGAATTAGTTTTGTTGTTGCTTATTTTATTATTCAAAATTACTATTTTAAGATTTCACTTATAGAAACGTTATAGATAGTGCATTAAAATCATTGATGAACAAATTAAGACGTTAAGGCTATTTTAATTTCGAACTTTTAGAAATATGTTATATTATTAAGAAATGTATTCAATAACAATAATAGTCTTTTTTCTTATACTTATATAATTATTTCTAAAAAAACAAATGCTATTTTAATGTTATTTTCTAAAATTGAGGTAAATTTTTTAATCTAAGTATATATATGTGTATATATATTTACGAATGTACCTCGTAGTGCATTCTAATAACAGTAATATATAAATTGAAAGCTTAAGGCAGAATAGACGTCTTGTTATTCGACCCGAAATAAATACTTAATTATAGCCAAATTTAAGAGGAAAATCATAAAACGAGGCGAACGCTCCTTAAAATTATTAAATCGAAATTCGTTCGCTAGAGAAAAAAAAATAATTTTATTGTTTAATTATGTCGTTAATAACACAATCATAAGTGCCTGGGCTGGTCTAATGCCTGCCTCCAAAAAGAAAAAGGCAAAAAGCAAAAAAAAAGGAAAACGAAGCACACTCAATTGCTAACAAAAATATTTAGCAATTTCCGGCAGCAACAGCGAATCGCTTATGCCATGCTGATAAATTCAAAATAATTTAATTTTGTTGTAACGCCGTGCTAACAACAACAACAACGTGGGGCATGCCACAGTCAGTGCCACTGCTACATCTACAGCGAGTGCCTTCCGAGCCACATTATTTTCCACTTTGCCTATCGAGTTTTCATGAGACGCGCCAAAATGAAAATGGGCATAAATGTTCTTTAGCATTGACAAAATGTTTTGGCATGAACATGAAGCCGTATCGATATCCTTGATCTAAATTGTGCACAACCGCAAGCGATCAATAAAAAAACAAATACACTTGAACAAGTTTATTTCGCATTCCCAGACTCTAGACCAGGCCAACAAGGACCTGTTTTCTTTGCCAATTGGCCAACAACACTCGACATTCGACGAAAGCGTTCCTTCTTCACGTCAATGTGTTTTGGCATGATAATGAAACTCTATGATGCAGTTAACAAGTTATAAAAGTAATTATACCCTTAACACCCATTCAAAGTGGGTAAGAAGAGTATAGTTGTTTTGTGAGAACATATGAAACAGGCTGAGGAAAGAAAGAAGTGAGAGAAATTGATTGAAGACTGAGAAGTGAAGTCACCTAACTAAACTAATCAGAGTCAGCAGTATATTGAAAATGAATCCTCAATCCTCGCATCATAGCAGACTACTAGGAAAACATTTTTTAAAGTGGAGCACATAGAAATCCCCAACTCGACGAAGATTCTCGCAGTCGTTTAGGAATTGGGATTGCTGGAAGAGCTATAGAAGAAGAAGGGGACACAAGAGATTCAACAGGTCGCAGTTTATGAAGCCCTTGAATAAGAATAATAATAGGCAGAAGGAGGCATTTTCTAGAATTTCAAAGCAGGTCTATTTCCTTATATCGATATATATCGATTTCCAATAACAATAAAAGGCGCAATTTTAAAGGGAGAGACTTCTAATAAATATATAATATACATTGATATATTATTGATCAACTCGACAAATTTCATTATGATCGGACAATAAACAATAAAAAGTATTAGCATATGAAACTGATTCAGAGTATATCGTAGTCGAGAGCTCTCGGGATTATAGCATTTTTACTTATTTTAATAAACAATTGCGTAAACCTAATTGCAGTTGTCTCTCTTCAAATTGTTAACTGTCGTGTCTGCAAATGCAAACGAACTTTTGGCACCAACTGCACATTTGTTGGCCTTCCGTGTGGCCGAGTTGGCATTTCAGGCCATTTCAGACCATTTTGCGCACAGTTTGCATATTCTTTTAATTTTGCTATTAAATATTTAATGAGCTGCGCCAGTGTAGAGGGAGAGGAACAGGCACAATTTGAGCGCCGGTTTCACTGCGACACACGCTCATTACGCAAAAGTTGTGAATAAATTTTCGGAGAGTGGCAATGTTGCCGTTGCAGTTGCTGGCTCAGCGACAATGGAACTGAGGACTGAGGGAACTGCCACAAGTAGCGGCATTGAGCACCGAGAGACAGCAAGTCTAATTGCTTCTTTTTAAAGTAAGCTCCCATGACCTGGCAGCTCTTGTTCCTTTCGGTTCTCCTTACTATTCATACAGACAGACAGACGAACAAATGCCGAGGACGAATCTTGATTGCAGAGTCCTGCCTTTAGCCCCGTGCCAACAATGGTGATGAAAAATGCCGTCGTAATATTAGTAGAGAAGACACTAGTTATTATGTTCCATTGAAATTGTATATTCTTCTCTTGCCATCACACACACACACTCACACACACACACACACAATGGGCGGCTGCCTGCTCGAGTTTTTACACAAAATCATCCAGGATACTGCCAATGTCCTCGTTGTTCTTTTGTACCCCAGGAACCCCCATTCAAAATTTGTAAAAGGGATATAATGCTTTTGTGCATGAGTACGTAACAAGCAGAAGTAGGCAGCTCATACTATCCCATGAGATATATATATTCTTGATCAGCAACAACAGCCGACTCGATATAAATATATCTAAGACACAATAAGAGATTGTATAAAAGGCAGAGTCTTCTTATTGATTTTTATTATAAATTATATTATTTTCTATATTTTTTTACTTTTTAGTGCCATAAGAACTGAGAACAATTCCACTCAAATTCCACTTTTAAAGGGAAATATATTTAACAGTTTTGCTAGGGGTATACCGTAGTCGAGTTCACTTAACTATAAAATTCTTATTTGTTTCGAATGAGTATGTCTGAATGTGAGCAGACGAAGTAGTTGGACCAAAAGTAACAATAGAACAGCTTGAACTTTACAAATACGTTTGTTCATCACATTGCCTCTTTCAAATATAGCTTGGTCATCTCTAACAATTTCTAATATTTTTAACATATACCGTGAGCGATAATTTTAGTTGAAAAAGTTAAATCTAAATATGTATTATTAGTAGGATGCTAACAAGTTCAACTGACTTCAATTAAAGAATTTTCTTGAAGTATTTTCATTTTGAATTAGGCGCTTTTCTTATATTTTATAAGAACAATTAAATGCACTTGTTTCTCTTAATATTTGTGTTTATATTTTTATTTTATGTTTTATGAAAACAATTTAACGAACGTTTCTCTTTTAATATTTTATACATTTCATAGGAACAGCTTATCACACTTTTGTCTTCCTTAACATTCATACTCAGTATGACTTATTTGCTTTATGCTATGAATATAATTTTACATTCATACATTCTACAAATATGATCACATTCACAAATATATGTATATCCTGGTGAATTTTTTTTTTTTTTATGAGTAATTTTTAAGTCTTCTGCTGCATTTGCACTTTAAATTCCATTTGCAGTCAAAGACACCCAAGGCTTACCTTTAGTTTTGGGTTCTCTCTAATGCAGCGTGGCTGCACTCAGCAGTGTGCAATGGTCTCGAAAATTGAACGTCAATTTTCGACTCATTTCACGGAACACTTGAATTAGTTTGGTGGAAATCGCTGAGCCAGGAACAGCAAGAAAATTCCGAGTGCTGGTTAACTTGCTTTTTTCTTTGTTTTGATGGAGTCGACGACGGCAATTCGCAGATGAAAGTTGCTTCAGCTGACTATGTTGCCAATTACCAATCGATGTTTATGTGCAAAGAGACGTTTACGACCTTATAACTCATCATCTGCATACACTCAGAAAACATAATTGTTAAGGAAAATATATTTCAATCACGGTTTTTCTTTTCTAAATTTCAGGATACAATTTTCTGAAACTTATAAAAAAATGTCAAATTTCCAGGGTTACATTACGTTTTCTTCTGACTATTCTATTTATTTATATTTCTATTCTATTTATTAGGGCGATTAATTTTAGAGCGATTTACTAAAATTCAACATATTTTTTTTGCTGAGTGAAGCTATGTTTTATTATAATCGAAAACAAGGCAGTCAATGTTTAAATTGCAATTCTCAACTAGATGTGTGTGTTTCTTTAACGGTTGCCAAATATGCACTTCAGTTGCAGTGGATGTGGTTAAACCTCCTAATTGCGTGCCTTGTGGGCACCGCAATGCCCTCGACTTGATCCTGTCCAGTCCTGCATACTGAAAGTGCACTAGAAGCGTGTCAATTGCTCCACAGTCAGTGCTCTGCACCTCCTCGCACTCTCTCTTGGTTGCCCCCTTGCAACGATTGAGTGGTCAGCGTATGTTGCAATTTCAGAATCGCTCAAGTTGTTACTGTTTTTGCGGTCGATTTTCCATTAAATCGAATCTCTACGGCTCTTGAATTGGCTTTGTGGTTATATCGGCGGCTACTGGACTTGCAAGAGACAGAGAGAGAGAGAGGGAGAGAGAGAGAGAGAGACAGGGAGAGGGCGTGAGGGGGAAATGTAACGTCCTTGGTCTTGTGGTTTTCAGCGTAAATTCTGCTTCTGATTGTAAGTTGCACCGCACTTCAATGTAAATATTTTTTCAGCCAAGAACATTTTGGCGATGGGAAATTAAATGTAATTTAAAATCAAGAAATGGCTAAAAAGAGCTTCAATAGGTTAGGATAGATAAGACGGTTGTCGACTGTAGGCCAGACTTTGGCACGAATTCTTCTCAATTTCTTGACACTAGCGGGAAACTCAATAATCAAAAATGTGTCCAGCTAGTTGCGTTTAGGAATTTGACAATACTAGTTGGATAAAATTTTGTTAGCTGTGAAAGATGGATTAGAAAGGGTGCTAAATCCCTTCCTGGTAGAAGCAGAAGAACGATTCAGGAGATCCCTTTCTTCTTTGCAGCTTCGTCAGAAATCATTAAAGGGAGTTTGGCATGCGCACAGCTTTTTACTGTGTTTTGTATTTGTTTATGAAGAGAGCGCATTAACATAACATTGGCATTTACGGCTTAACATAGAGATTGATAACAGTTACAACTAACATAAACTTAACACTAACGTGCACGAAAATCATTCTCTTAGTCGTCTGTTTGAAGAGCGTGACAAGATGAGTAAAGAAATACCATAAATTTGCTTTAAAAAAATAGTCCGATTCTATGTGGCGATAACTACTTCATTCTTATGAAACCAATTATGCTAGTATTTCATTTTTCCCACAACACTTTGAAGTGTAGGAAATCCACTACTTCACCAACCCTGCTAGTTGTGGGAGAGATGCTCGCAGTTGTTTGGCTTTAACTCTATTCTGTGATTTAGGCCGTGTGTGCAACGATGTGCAAAAATGTTCAATGAGCAGCCAAAAAAACTGAATATAGATGAATGTAGCTAAAACACGCTGGATTTCTGTTGATTTGCTGATTTGCATTGATTGAAACCCTCTTGAACACATTTGAAAACACAAATTGGTTTTGCTCTTATAACACTTATGTGGTGGGGTATTACAATTGTGAAAGGAGGCATCTCGAATAATCTGTCTGCCTATACTATCCAGATGAAACTAGGAATATATATTTCTCTAAGAGCACAAACATGAAATCAACGCCAAAACCACAAATAATGTCTGTTTAACCCATTCGAAATATGAGTTCAGATTCCGCCTTTGTTTGGCTGATTCTGATTACGAATTCGTGAACTTTCTTTTTTGTCGAGATAAAAAATCTTTCTACTCTATGTAATTGCTTATGCAACACGCGAAATGATAGATTTGTGCCTCTTACATATTTATCAAAATGCAAAGCAGTCCAAAAACAGCACACACCTACACATAAAGCAAAAACAAGTAAAACGTGTGAACAGCAACAACAACATCTGAAAGTCACTGAAAAGGGGTCACAGGGTCGTGATTTGAGTTCCTCCTTGGCAAAAGGCAGCATATATACATATACATATGTGTATATAGGGGTCGACCCTGTTTGTCGACCCTGTTCGGGGCACGGACAAGGTTCGTGGCAATGGGCAATACGCGTGCTGAATGCAAACAATGCGTTTGCTGCTAAATTATAAAGAATGGCGTCATATGTCGCACAAGGTGGCGATGGGACACACACACACACACACAGGAAACACACAACACACGTGAACTATAGATGAGAGGCGAATCCTCCTTCTCAGGTGGAACGCTAAAAAGTAGGCTATAAATCATTGAATCTGCGATGATTTCAGTGATCTAACAAGACATTTTAGTAGGCAGCATGTTCATAGCATTAACTTCTTGCTGCTGATTGACTTTAATATTATAAACTGATCCCATTGAAAATGGGCAAGAATGGTTTTATGCAAATTATGTAACTGACAAAAGAAGGCATCTTATCGGACCCAATAAAGTATATATATTCTTGATCAGCAACAATAGCCGATTCGATATTTTCATGTCTAAGGTGCTTGAGACTTTAGTCCCTATTTTAAAGGCATGGAATTCTTATTGAATTATCGGCCTACTTTAGCTTTCTTGTACTTTTCAAAACTCTGCTTAAGGTCATAAGAAATGAGAGCAACTCCACACAAAACTTTTCAAGGAGCTTGTTAAAGGGAATATATTTAACAGCTGGATGCAGGGTATGTCGTAGTCGAGCTCATTCGACCAACTGAATTCTTACTTGTTTTATGTGCATTTCATGAGCCTTATAATTAAAATATTCTGTTTAACATAATATTGTTTTTGGGACTTGTCTTCACATAATCGTCGGTTGGCCATCAGGATTAAGATTACCTCAACACACACACACACACACAAACAGAGAGAGAGAGAGAGAGGGAAGCAACTAAGTGAAGCTTGTTTTTACTTGTCGCACGTTTATGAACTTATTTGTATAGGCATGAAATGACATTTTAATGCCTCGTTATATTTTCATTAATGTCATTGTTGTTGTTGTTATTATTGTTGTTGTTATTGTTCTTGTTGTTGTCATCTTGGCATTATCCATTGCTTTCACATTTCACACGTTAAGCGCTGCAAGTGAATGGCGGCGAACGCTTTATAGTAGCATGTAAAATCCATTTATTTTGACATAAAGCACATAAATCTATATTTGATCCATTTCATTCTTTCGCTGAACACACACACACCCACACACATAAATAAAGGTGTGAAGTCATTTCCGTGGCTTCAGGATAGCTCCCGACGTTTTCAACACTAACGTGTACGCATGCTCGACTTGGAAATACCCTGTAAACATGTATAATTTAATTTAATAAAAAATTATATTCATTTTAATTTATAGAAAAACATTTCTTATATATGGAAAAAAGATTGGAATTCTGGATTTACGGAAAGCGTTTCAAAGATTTAAGTATTTTAAGGTAATATTCTCAACGTTTGAAAAGTTCAGAAATTTTTTTTTTCCACATTTCATTGCGATTTTTACTTAAATAGAATATTCTACATTTTGGTATGATTTATTTAATATTTGCCAGAGAGAAATGTTAAATGGACAATTAAATCGAAGCAAATTTTGAGGTGCAATAACCGCAGGCTCCAAATTTAAATGACATTAGCAATATTTGCTGATTTGCTGCAACGGCAACACAATTTGCTTGCCCTCCGGCTGTTGTGACGGGGCATGCCACCACACAAGTTGTTGGTGGGTTGCAACTTAGTTGCAGCAGCTAAGCATCATGCTGTTTCTGCTTGGCTTGTTCTCTGATGATTTATTATATGTGTTTTGTTCTATTCCTGCAGTTTCTATTTAAGCGTATCATTTTAATGCGAGTGTGTGTGGGTATCTGTGTGAGTGTATTTATATGTGTATATGTTGTTAGTGTACACTCATAAAAAAAGTTGAACTAATGTGCATTTCTAAATTTCAGGGTCGAATTTTTCTTAAATTTAGAAGAATATGTCAAATTTCCAAGGTGTTTCTTTCTGTATGAGTATTTTAAAGAGTTGTTATATAACCTTATTTATAATTTAAGAATAGAGAAAATTTAAAAAAAAAAATTGTTTTTCATAATAAAAGAAAATATTTCTAAACAGACAAATATCGCAATATTTTTGTGATTGTCCATTTAGGATAAGTCTTTTTAAATGGGATTTTCATTTTGGGGCGATTTTTTTTGACTGTAAACATGCCACACAGAATTGTGTTTAGTTACACACACGCACACAGACATACATCCATACACACTCGCATCAAGTACGAATAATTGCAATTGCTATTGTTCATTTGCAAATACAATAATGCGCTCTCAGGAGCACAGACCCAGCCATAGATACACACACATACACACACATACAGCTGTATGCTTGCTTGTTGTGCATTTGTGTTGGTGTCAGTTGCAGTAATTATGCAGAGCAAGCAGCAAAGCGTTTATTGCATTTGACATTGTTGCAAAAGTTAAACTGTCTGTGGCCACATCAACTTGTATCTTGTTCTCTATTTATGTGTACACAATGCTTGTGCAGTTCAATCCAAGTTAAATTATTACTTGAATGTGCCATCATTATTATCGTCAACTGAAACCATTTTGCGAATACTCTCTATGTGTGCTTAAGGAGTAATCTGTTCTTCATATTGGAGGGGGATTATTATTAATATCATTAAGCAAATAACAAAATGTAATTTAACAAGCTGGGTAGGAGAGATCGAGAGCAGCCCTAACTAAGCTTATGGGCCTGTTAAAACATGGATAAAAATAGTTATCGATTATGAAAAAAATCTTTAAAAAAAACCATGTAAAACAGGTCGCGAAATATTTTGACGGTCGGTTTACTCCGACCTTAAAACTGTTATCCACACTGTGAACTCAATGTTAACTCTGTCCACAACTCTACGATGGGATCAAAATAATGAACTTGATTATTAAAACATTAAGCCAAGTGAAATCTGCAAGTTCATCGAAAGGGTAAAAATAGCTCATGTTATTTTAATTGTGAAAGTAAGAGAGAACTCATAAGAGCCGTAGAGGTGAGAAAACTAATATGGGATCATAAAAAACATCATGACTCCACTGCAGATTATATTTGTTTTAATTATTACTGCCGGAAAATTTGATTATTAAGCAAACATTGCCAGTGTTATCAAATTTAATGACTTTCGAATACAAAATAAGAATCATAAATTAGTTAGAACATATTTCGAATTTGACCAAATTTCAAGTTATCAAATTATTTTCAGGCAAGGCTGCAAAGAAACTTTTAAGGACTACAATGAACAAAAGCAGCAGTGTGCAACAACATACAAAAAATGGGAATGCACACAAAACTCTGATCTGCAACAAGGGGCAGCGTACATTGAAGAATCAGCTATTTGCCAATACAGTCAAACGTTGCAAACAGTTGCCCCACAATCAGCGTGTGTGGCGCAAAACAATTATGCTGCCAAAGGCAAAGATACCGTTGCCCCGACTCTTTCGCACAGATCGAAGAACGGGACTACCTGTTGGCTACGAGCGCAGGGTATCCCGCATAATGCACTTTGTGAATCCGCAATTGTCAAGGCGTCCCTGTACCGAACATCTCATGGAGAAATTGCTCGCGGGCAGACTAACTGGCTTCCTGGAGAACTGCAGCTGCTGCTGCACTTCGAGTTGTCCCCAATATCTAAATAATCAAATACGCTCCATTTTCAAGGGCAGCAAGTTCAGCCAACAAGATGAGCGCAGTTACAACGACGAATTGAGTCAGTTTCACTGTGCCTGGTAAGGAATTTGACTTTGTCTTTAAATAATTAATGCTTAATTAATTTCTTTGTTAATCTTTGATGCGGTTCCTTTAGCAAACGTGGTTCAGTTATGCCAGAGCCACCTGCTCCTACCTATAAGAGCAAATTTAATTACAACAGCCTTATAATACATAGCCAGTAACCCTGCCTCTGCGTGGATTAGATTGTTAAGCAGCTTCATTTTTCATCGTAAGAATTTTTCATGCTAATTCATTTTCGAATGTTATTTTTTTTTATAAATGTATTTAATCATTGTATACTGAAAGTTTTTTATTTTTTTAAATTGTACAATAAATCTTTCATATCTGTAATGTGTTCGAAATCCATTAAAAACGCGTAACAGACCACGAAAGGATCTCTTGACAGGACATTGTGGACTATGAAGTGAAGTCGCCTAACTAAACTAGATATAGGCAGCAGTGTAAGGAAAGATAAATTTTCGATACTTACGAAATATCAGACAATATGAAGTATCCATGGTAAAAAAGTTTTAAGCTCAATGAAGATGTTGCTGGAATTAAGATTGATGGAAAAGCTTTTGTCTTATATTTCCGATTGCAATAAAAGCCACACGTCTAAAGACGTCGGCTTTTATTTATTACTCAGCTGCATTAATTTCATCAAGATCGAATATGAAACATTCTCTATAACCTCAGTACTATTAGCCGCCTTTTTTTTTAACATATTCTTAAGAAAGTAGATCAATTCCACGCATGCTTACTTTTGTGTTCGCAAAAATGTTTAAAGAAAAATTTGACAATTAAACTAGAATATATTCAACATCTACAGCAAATTTACCTGTTTTTTTCAGGTGAAAATGCGTGGAGATTATGTCTAGTTTTCAGTTCAGCATTCAGAGCCCGTGGTCATTCACATTATGCCAAAGTGCAGCCGGGTAACTCGCTCTCTCTCTATCTCTATCTCTATCTCTCACTTTCTTTCTCTCTGTCTGTCTCTCTCTCATTTTGCTGGTCCTTACCGAACAGAGCACCAGCTAAAAAGCCAGCTGCGACGCATTGATGTCAATGATTGTGACAAGTGCACTTGCTCTGCTTTGGCGTACTCCCATCCATTGATTGGGGGTGTTGGAGGGATGGATGGGATGAGATGGAGATGGGGAGATGGACGGGAGAGGGCCACTTGAGCCGAGTTGACAGGCAGTGGCAAAAGACCGCGCATTTAACATTGTCTGAACAAGTGGCATTGTAGAGCACTTGAGCGATTCCGCAATGCCAATATATCTGCCACTAACTACATTGCACAGATCGGCTCTCGATCTGGATAAGAATCGGGATGGTAAATGTAATGGAAATGGGTGTGGTTGCGGGTGTGCCTGTGGGTGTTTTGCGTGCGCCAGCCAACTCGGTTAAGCATCGGGCAAATATGCCAAGTGCCGCCAACCAACATTTTCTGCACTCTAATTTGAATAGCAAGCCTGCATTTTTAAGCAAAAATCTCATCATATTTTTTAATGATTTTCTACATTTTTAATGCGCATCTATACTGTCTGTCCTATGTAATCAGTGTAACCCGTTTTTACGAGCATAAAATGGTAATCTTATAGCCAATTGGAAAGCCTGGCATTTTGGCCATGGTTTGAGCTCTAGATGAATCCTGTATTTATTTTGGAAACGGATTTCAGGCTGGAATTTCATTTTAAATAATATCATCCAAATTTGCTTTTGGGGAAGAATCAAAACTTTCGAACGCCATAACTTTCTCAAAAGTAATACGATTTTTGAAATGAAGCACATTTTATTCATGATCTGAGCTCTAAATTAATAATTAAATGGAATCGCGATTCTAACTCGATTCTCATTTCATTAGTCAAAATTTCAATGGCCATAATTTTGTCTTCATTTTGCCAAGTTGTTGCTGAACCGGTTTTGAATAGCTTTTATCATGGCTTGTTCGGTGGACTTATACCTTGTTAAAAATTCAACTGGCCAATTCTACGGCCAAGCAAAATGAGTTCACAAATTGGCTGCCTGAAGCAGGCGGCCATGTTCGCAATTATCATCAACAAGGCCGGCAAGCGAAATATTAAAGTAACTAATTAGAAGGGTACTTAGTGTTGGCCTCAAGCCAGTTGAATATATTTTTGGCAGTCAGCGGGGACCTCAACTCTGTATAAGCGCATAACAAATTTTTGAGTGGCCCGCTGCTTTATATTCTCAGCTTATTTATACGAGTTCTCCTTGGTGCCTTTTGATAGCTCTAGCTATTATTAATATTCGCAAGTAGCATGTGATCCGCTGGGATATACTCCTCTTAGTACTTAAGTACTTGATACTTCACATTCTGAGCTCTGTTAATTAATCTGGGGAAGCGGTAGGTAAGACAACTAAGACCATCTTTTCTTTTTCTAACTCACACTCGCGTTACTTACTATTCCCTCTTAATGCACCTGTCAAAACTCAATTAGTACACTAAAAAAAACACTCAATTTTATATAATCATCCTTAAATAAAATATTCCTAAAACTACAAAGTTATTCTTCTTTTTACAAATAATTTCCAAATATAAGAACACAAATTACACAATTACAAATTACAAAAAATGATTAAGTCTTGCCTTAAAACGATAATTTTAAACAAATAGTGTTTTTATATATATTTATTGTTCTTTTATTAAAAATGCATTCCTAAAAAGTTTATATTTGCGAAATCCTGAGATCATAATGATTATTAACAATATAAACAACAAAAGAATTTAATTTAATTTGAAAATGATTACGATTTGAATGCGATCATAAATATATTTCTACTAAAAAATAAGTTAAATATCATTCTAATTTTTATTCAAGAAAATCTTTTTATTTTAGGATGATATACTAAAACTCAAGGCGATTTTTTGAATGCAAATAGTATTTGTTCCAGTGGATTTGGATTAGTGACAACAATTCAGCAACAACAGCTTCCTCAGCTATACACTTCTTAACTTGTCTACAATTCCATCTCTGTTTGAAGTTTTCTTTTCGTTTTTTTTTTGTGTTTCATAACTTTTGTATTTGGCTTGTCATCTTGATTTCTTTCCGGGATGCGACTGGCCATTGTTAAACGCATCAGTTGCCCAACTCATCTGGTTTTGATTTTTGTCTGTTTATCATTTGACTTGTTTACCGGGCGCCCTTTTGTTTACTACCACTGCTGGTGGTGTTGACATACATCTTGGGCATCATCCAGGCCAGTTGTTGTAATGCTGTTGACTGCCACTTGAAATTTGTTACGCATTTTCAGCTGACGTCACTGGTTCGAATTTGGTTTTTTTTTTTTGGTTTTTGTTGGGCTGCTCTTCCGGTGTCATGGTAAATAAACAAAACAACCGTTCGCAATGGAAGCAGAAGCAGCAGCAGCAGTAGCAGCAGCATCAAAGGTAATCGCATCAGCTTTTCCAGCATTCAGCATTTTTCAGCTCCTCATCATGGTCAGCATTGTTCCGCTGCCTATAACCCCATGTCCCATGCCCCATGCCACGTGTCACTTGCCCCATGGCCCTGGGGTTAGTTCCCAGTGGTTTGCCTGTTTTGGTGTCGCTGCTATCGATGCTGCTTTTGACGTACGACAATATTGAGATATCGTCTCAAGTGTAAATTGTTATTGACCCTTTGCCCACCCAGCAGCAGCACCAGCAGTAGTAGCACCACCACCAGTATCATCAACGTCAATGCCACACAAAATTCCCCCGTCTCCATGACAACATTCGTGCCCCTCCATATACCCCCTCTCTCCCCTCAAACACACAGAATTTTTCTTTGCTGGCGCTGTTGCTTGTTTGTTTGAACATTTGTTTAGTTTTGTGCATTTGATCGGCAACTGCCTGTCTCCCTTTTAACTCCCAACAACTTTGACCATAAATTAAAAAATCCCCAAAAGCTATATTTGGTGTATGCAATAATAATAATAATGTCGACAATCGTCTTAGATAAGTTAGAATGAAATAATGTGATTCGTACGACCACAAACAAAATTGGAAAGTGATAAATGATAGAAAAATTGGCGTGACTACAACTTGCCGAAATTATCATTGATTACACTCAAAAAGAAAAGGTATTTCAAAATTTCACATAAAATTCATTACTTGTTTCTGAATTTTTGAAAGTAAATTTTTTTTCTAAGAATATGAGTTTACTCTCTGCCTTTTATAAATGCATTTTTCAAAAATAGAGAATAGTTTTAAAAAATATAAAAACACTATTTTTTGGGTTTGTCGATTTAGGTCAAGCCTTTATAATTTAAAGAAAAGTATTTCTTAAGTCTAGACGTTCTTTCTAATATCAAGAAAAACTTCTTAAAAATAAGTGTTTTTATTTCTACTTTCTAGAAATGCATTTCTAAATAATAAAATATATTTCTAAACAAAATATGAGTTCACTCCATATTTGAGATTGCTGATTGTGGGCAAGCATTTATAATTTGTAGGATTTTTCTATCTTATATTTGGCAATCATTAGCTCGATTTCGGAGTGGTTTTCTAAATTTAAGTTGGATTTTTTTGGGGAGTGTAGCCATTCATATAGGTGCCATTTTTTTTCGAATATACAAATATACATTTGTGTATGAACTGTGAAGGTCGTTTAGTCAGTCAAAGTGCGCGGAGCCAGGCCGGGCGGTCACCTCACCTCACCTCGCCGCACCTCACCTCACCTCAGTTCAGTTCAGTTCAGGTACGCTCAGCTCAAGGAGCCAGTGAAGTGTGCTGTTTAACTTCGGTTTGGGGCGTTGCTGGCCAGTGGCATTGGCGTTCATTTGGTTCGTTGTGCTTTATTCATTAGCTGGTTTCCGTTTCCGCTTCATTCAATTCTCTTGATGCCTTCACTGCGACTGACTTAATGCCATTGACGGGGCCCTTGCTCTGAATGTGAGTGTTGCTTGCCACAAATTCTGTTCCCTTTTCCCGCTTCTTCTTGTTTATTTATTTCTATGAAGCCCAACACAGTTTTGTGCTTCTGCTTCTTCTTTTCTGAGGGCAGCCTGGTCTCAGTCTACTTCGCAATTCATTTTCAATTTATCTTGCCTAATATCGACATGCTTTTAGGTCTCGCCTTCTCTCCTAACTGGCTTAACTGGCTGACGGAATGAAACGGGACTGAAACTGAAACAAGGACTGCCATCGGATGTTACTCCCACTGGCTCTGTTTTACACTCTGTTAGCCTGTGTAGCTTTATGTCGGCCATTGACTTACGCAGACAGACTGACAGACAGAGTCGCATTCAGCCCCCTCGTCAAGGATATGTGTGGTAGATTTTTCGCCTTTCTTCTGGTTTTACTTTGTATGGCAAAGCTGACGTATTCCTTTTGGGATTATCGTCTTCTCGCGCATTACATAAACGTTAATAATTAATTAGAATAGCTTTAAATTTAAACAAAATATACTCACATAGTCTAATGCGGGTGTGTTATGCAAATGTTTTTAATTACGTTCCTTGGGATGCCAATTGTATTTGCAATGTTTTCTGTGTATGTATGTATGTATATGTATTTTGTGTATGTAAAACAATCCAGCTAACACAGTGTAGCTCACATTAGTCAATTTTAATAAAGTTAAAAGACACCCGGAAACAACAACGTGTACATGGCTAAACAGTTCTGGCACTGTGCAAACACTGGGGAAAACAATTGAAATGAATTTTAGAAAATCGCACCGAAAACTAGAACTTTTTTATTGTTTTTAATGTCTAAGGACTTTATCTAATTTTTTAAAAATATGTTTCTAAATAATAGAACACAATTTTAAAATTATTTGTTTCAGAATTTTAGAATTGATCGTTTTGAAAAATTTGATTTTTTTAAAATCCTTTCTAAGTAAACCAGTAATGAAATTTACTGACTCATCTTTTATATTAGAGTTTAGCTGTTGTCTGCCAAGTAGAGGCCAATTAGCTCAGTGCCCAGATAAATCACAATTAAAAGCATTTTCAAATTAAATTACATGAATTTATAAACTTTCAAAGCGAAATCTTTAAGTACTAATGCTTATTAATAATATAGGCAATCAAACAACTAATGTAGAGCTGTGAAGAAAAAAACACACTGAGAATTAAACATATTATTTTGCTGAGTGAAGCACGGACGTTGTTGCACGTAGTAAAATTTAAAATTTAAACGAGTTGTTGATAATATGCTTGCTCACACTTTGGATAGTCAGTGCGCCATGGGGAGGCACTACTGCTGACAAGGACACATTCGGATATATATGGATATGGTAACAAAGCCTGGCCAAAGTGAGAATAGGTCAGCATTCATTTGTTAACATCAGCGCCAAGGAAACCGAATCCCAGTCCGTCAGTCAGACAGACAGACAGACAACAGCTGTCTGTTCAGTTGTGGGTATTTTCACTGCACCCCCCATTGGCACCAGCATCACTTTTCTCTGGCAACTGCAAACTGCTTACTTTTTCCTATTTTTATTTTTTTTTTGGCCTCCCACTTTTTTCCTTTTGCGGCTGTTGCTCGCGATTGCGATATATTTGAATGCGGCGACGTTGCCAAAAATGCACTTGCCAATACTTTCACTTCTCCCTGTATATATAACACTATATATACATATGAATATATATGCTCATACGATTTGTGTTTCTGTTTTTTATTTTTTGCCTTGCTGTCATGGTGTTTGTAAAATCTGCAGATTATTGTGCCTGTCATGACCTGCGTTCAGCAGATTCCAATATTCCTTGCCAAAT
Organism: Drosophila paracracens; assembly: GCA_035044025.1. Taxonomy (NCBI): domain Eukaryota; kingdom Metazoa; phylum Arthropoda; class Insecta; order Diptera; family Drosophilidae; genus Drosophila; species Drosophila paracracens. The sequence continues at coordinate 247,462 of JAWNMN010000396.1, forward strand.
TTTACACTTGAATGCAGAAAATATTTTTTTGTTTTGTTTTTTTGTCATTTATTCCAGTCATGTTTTTCTTATGCATTTATATTGTGTCTGCCAGCGATCAGATTTGGGAAACGCGTTGCCTGCCAAAGTTTGCTTAAATCATGCCACTTTTTATAGTAACGGTTATTTTCACGGAACATTTGTTCAGGTCAAGTTCAAAACAAAATATGAGTTAAGTAAAATACAAGCTGCGCAAAATGTGAATATATTTGTTACTTGCATTCATTTATTATGTAGTAGTAATTAGATAATTTGCAAATATCTGCTGTTCGACTTAACAAAATTTGCTGAGCATTTTTGAATATTCCCCTTGTGTTTGCAAAACAGTTGCTAGTTACTTGTGTCAAGCCCTGAGTTATCCAATTCCTTTTTATGCCCAGAACCCATTGAAAATGGGTACACATATATTGGGTGTATTGGAATTGTGCAAGAGTATGTAACAAGCAGAAGGAAGCAATTCCTCTCACACCATTGAGAATATATATTCTTGATCAGCAACAACAGTTGAGTTGATATAGTCAAGTATTAGAGACGATAAGAGTCTTAAAATTTTAAATATAACTTCTCCTATATTCCGCATAGATCAAATTGATTTAATTTGATCGATAACTGCCACCGTTAAATTTGTTAAACTAATTCTAGAATATATTTAACAGCTGGCTGCAGGGTACATCGCAGTCGGGCTCACTCGACAACAGCATTCTTCCTTATTGGGTTTGGTTACGTATGTCAAAGTCCGACTTATCCGATTCCTTTTTTACTTCTTGTATGTGGATCACGTAGCCATTCGACTAATACGAAACGCAAATGAACATTTCTCGAACTGTCTAAATAAGGTGTGACAGTTGCCCAAACATATTTGCAAACAACCAAGTATCTATCTCATTTACAGAATAGCTTTGGGTTAATATATGTATAAAAAAACACACACACACCCCACATTAAGATGAGGAAAGAGTTTATCAATAGTATTTGCAAGCTGTGTATTAAATATTAAACCTTATGCACTGAAAAAATAAAAAATGAAAAACGCCCAGAAAACTACAACAAAATTTGTTTGTTTTTAGAAATAATTTCAGCATATTGGAAACAAATTTCTAAAAATTTACAAATGCTTGCTTAATCGACAATCCCAAAAAAATGAAATACAAATATAATTTTAATCAAAAATCCTTTCTAAAATTCAGAAATAAGCAAAAAATTTACAGAATATGAATAATAAATAAAAAAAAAGCATCACTCTCATATGAGATGTCAAATTGACTAACGAGTTTTTGAAAAACTTTAAACTTTATTCCCAAGAACCAGAAATATGGGTAGCATTTAGAATTAGAGCTTCTTTTGTTGTTTTGTTGCTGTGAGTATAACTTTTGTTGAGCTTAACTCAACTGACCGCTTGCAACTGCGTTGATATCTTTGTGGGTTTGGTTCGCTTCTACTTTTATTATACTTTCTCGTTGTATATATACTATTTCAATTTTGTAAAGTTTTCGCCTGTCGCCTTTTTGGCATTGTCTGGGTGTTCTCGTATCTGCGCATGGACACTCAGCGTTGTCCATAATGGAATTATTTGTATTAAATTGTGGCGAGCAATAAATGAAATTGGAGCAGATCTTTGAACATCATTACCACTCTAACTAACACTAACACAATTGTGTATACTCGCAGAATGAGGCTTTTATTCGATGAGAAAGCGCTTCAAATTAAATTAAAACTTGGGTTTCCTTCTTCTTCTTCGGCTTCACCCTTGATTTTGCCATTTAATGTAGCTATTTTTGAGTTTCGCACTCGCTTTGATGTTGCTTGTTTATCTGTTGTTGTTGGCTGTTATTGTTGTTCGGGTAAAGAGCGCTTATCTGGACCGCAAACAGTTTTTGGCCTTAAGCACTGCAAACAAGGGGTGAACTTTAAGCAACTCTCCCATTTCTCTGCTTAAGTTGAAGGTGTGTTTATTTTAATGCGTGGTGCCTTCTACCTTGTGCCTGCTGATAAATATGAGCTTAAGTGCAGGTGCTTTGCCATTTGTCAGAAGCTCTGTCGATACGCTTCACAGATTTCAACGCGGATGCCTCCTGACTGCTGACAAAGATAGATGCTCGCAGTCAGCGAGTGCATTACAAACAAGATACAATACTCATGCCGGACGCCCGAAGATTAGATGCCCTGTTTGCAAAAATAGTCAAAAATGTTCGCTTACCGATCCCAAAACTAACAGACAGAAAAACCCTGAAATAAATTTAAGTGAATTTTTGTCGATTTAGGGCAGGCCTTTCTTACTTTTAGAAAATTTGGTTCGTATTTTATAGCAAAACAAATTGAAATACAATTTTATTTCTGAGGGGACTGACATTATACCCTATTTCAATCGAGCGTTGCATACTTTTTTGGGCTGTGCTTTGGCATACAACAAACTTGGCGCCATCACAGTTATTGCGGTATTTTTTCAATCTTCACTCATTTTTCTGTGGATTTCTGGCAATTGATTTATTAAGCTAATGTATTCAAGGAGATTGCGTCATTTAGTGTCTCACAACTATTTCAATTGCTTTGATCTAACAGCTAGTATTGCTTAATATTTCGTGCGTGAATTTATAGCAAACAGCCAAGTTTGCAGTTAAGTTGAGTTCGCTGCAAAGTTTTTGAGGTGTGCTGAGATACAAATCGAAAACACAAATTGTACATTTGCTCAACACACATACACACACTCACACGCACACACACACACATACACACAGTCTGCTCACAATGCCTACAAGGAATTTTGGGTTTCCCTTAGCGCAACTAAAACCAGCTGCTGAAAATAAGTTCGTATTTTAAGATGAACTCTCGACACTTATTCGCGGCTGTCGGTTTCTGGTCTGCACCCGGTTAAGTGCATTTTGAAGTTCCACTCTGTCTGTTTACTGTTCCCAATTCTCTAGCAGAGCAACCGCAGCGCAGTTGCTGCGAATGTCTGAGTTTTTGCTGTGGCTTACACGCTCAAGTCAATTTACTTAAGTGCTCGCTGCAGTTTTTTTTACATCTCAATGTGGAACACTTCTAAGTCACTCTCCCTTTTGACAATAGGCAAAGGTCAAGTATCAAACCGAAAGGAATCTTAGTGCCGACTCCGATTTTGGTATTTTTCCAGACTCTTTCACAGTATTTAATTAGGTACTTGTAATTAAAAAAAGGAAGATGTTTGAAAACTAACTGAGTTAGAACGTTATAATCTGTAAACTCTGATATAATTTTAGCAAAATTTGGAAGCATCTCCGATCCCATAAAATAACTATCAGCATCTCCAGCCAAGTCGATCTATCTGTCTTTCCGTCCACTTATGCGCCTGAAATAGGTATATTGAGTCATATTATTTACGTATTCTTGAATCTGTATACAATTTCCTCATCCGTTATTGTTACTTATGTTTATTTTACCATTTGTTAATGGTTATTACATTATACATTGTTATACAACATTGTTAAGCTTTTAATCTAATTTTCAGAATCAAATCATGAATACATCGTTGCATTAAACTGCTTTAAAACAGCAATCATGAGTACTTATTGTGATACATCGCTGCATCGATTTATATATGTATATCAAATAAGGCGTAGTTATGTGGCCCCAAAAGCCAACGTTTAACAGAGGGAGAGCATAAGCGACCACAATAAAGCATGTAAGTAGATTAAATCCAACCACCCATTAAATTTCGAGTACATCACGTCACGGAGAGCAGAGGAGAAGACAGGGAAGGAGGGGACCACACAGCTCCATATTGACCACGAAAACCGCAAAAATACGATTTTTGAGTAGGGTCAGCAAGGAGCGCAGCTCGGCCAGCTGTATTGATAGGCCCTAATCAAATAAATTGTCATACTCCTGTCCTGAATAATGGGTGGGTCTACCTATCTATCTATCTATCGATTCGAGTTAAGATTCAATGTGGCATATTAACATTAAACAGCTTGAATTGCTGCACGCTTTAAAAAATAAAATATAATAAAAAATAATAAGAAAAAATTTAATAAAAAAAATTTAGTTCATTGCAGACAGTCAGAAGCCCCTGTTTCTCATTGCTGAACTGCGTAAGAAAAAACATCCACAACTTCCTAGGTTGTTGGTAATAATAAAAAAAAAATATATATTAAAAACTAGTATTAAAAAAATATCGTTTTTCGCAGACAGGCAGCAGTCACTTGCTGCGTGCAAAAAAAAGAAAAAACAAAACTGGGCAACTTGATAAAGGCGTTGGTCAACTTTGGCACCGCAAACGGCGACAGCCTCAACTATGAGCCGGCTTTGCTGGACTTTCGCCAAACGTCCTTAGCCACAAATATTGCGGGAACTGAGAACTGAAATGAAGCCGTCAAGAAGCCGTCCAGAAGCCGTGTAAATCTTCCAAGCCGCAAATGCTGACTGGCGCAGAGTTCAGTATCAGTTATTGAATATGGGTCAAGTTGTTTTTGCCAATAAGTGTATTAGTTAATAAAAAAAGAATCGCACAGTCAGAAGCCGCGAACAATAAGCAGCAGGTAAATAAATACCTAAAAAGCACATCAAGTTACTGTTGCTACTGTTGTTACTGTTGTTACTGTTAAGGGGCTTTATGAAATGTACAATGGTTGGCAATTGGAAAAATCGATTTTTACTGCTTCTTGTTGTGCGCTCCAGTCGGCTTTTCGCTTGCCGCCTTATTTAAATTTATGTTTTTTCTCTGTCTTGTTCTTTTCCGACATCATTATAAATACTTGGGTGTCATAGTGGCACAATGAACACACTAGACTGGCATCTACTGTGTTTGCTTAATTGAAACTCAACAATTACTCGACTTGGTGAATGAGCAGTTTGATGATACACTCTGAGAAAACAGCACCCTGCAGTTTTAAATTTGCCAATGGTAACTCACTTTTGTTATTCAGAATTTTCTTTTCATAATTTCAGGGTAAATTTTTCTACAATTTAGAAAAACCATGTCTAATTTACATTGTGTTTTTATTTGCTTACAAGCAACTGCTTTTTTGTTGCTTAATTTTAATAATTTTAATGTTTCATATATATAAACATTATTGATTGCTTATAAATCCATATAAATTTATTTGAAAACCCCTATGATTTTAGAAACGGAGGAACAGAAACATATTTCTGAAAAAAGAATAGAAGCCTTTCTAGTTAAACATTTTATTTTCGCTTATCTAAAAATTGTTTCTAAAAACAAGAACATTTTTCTTAGTCAGTGCAGGCCTTTTTTTTGTGTTTAAACGATTTGAGTTCGCACAACCTAAATTTTCAATGGGCTTATGGTCTGTGTGTGTGTGTTTGTGTTTGTGTGAGAGAGGCATTTTTTATTTTTCAGCTTTTTTTTGGGTTAAGTATGGCATTTATATATAAAGGAACAGTAAGAGATAGAGCAGAAAGGTTGTAATACGATATACAAATGGGCTTTATGCGTATATAAGCCATGCAGACAACAAAGCAACGGAGAAGTTCTTCAGAAATGTTGCCTTTTAAAGCCACGGATCTAAACATTCTAGAGACTTATAATATCTTGACAGAATTTTAGATTCATAAAAAGAACGAAAGCTAATCAGTTTTAGAGGCAAATCATTCTGGGTTTGATAAGTGAGTAATTTATTTTTAGAGATGCGAGTAGATTGAATATCTTTGCTTATTATCAATATAGATAAATAAGATACAGAGACAAATCATTCTGGACTTGATAAGTAAGTAATTTATAGAGATATATATAAAAAATATATATATCTATATCTATATATATATATATATCAATATTTAAAAAATAGTTATTAAGTTATAATTCTGGGTTTGATAATTAATTAATTTACAATTGAGTAATTTATATGTGGAGATTCGACGACATTATTTATCTTAGTCTATTATGGAAAAATCGTAAATGCAAGTAGAATATATACATATGTTCGCCTATTGTCAGCATAATTTCATTCAATAGAATTAATTGATTTCCAACACTTGAGATAGTTTAAAATAAATTGAATTCCGTCCACACGCTTAAGGGTTTTGTGTGTGTGTTAAATGTAAATCGGGCAAACGCTTAAGTGTGCACATTTGAAAGCGCATAATGACTGAACCCAAACCGGTCATGGATATTGAAATTGAACTGCACATGGACAGCCAAGGAGTAAAGGAAGCAATTTTCCCTGTGACTGAACTTGCACAAAGCTCTTGGATGATAAACACGACACTTGGTAGGGAATTGCAGAGAATGTGAGAACAATAGTAGCAATTAGAATAAGCGCACAATTGCTCAAATTTCCACTTAGAAATAAAATTCAAATAAGTTATCGTTTACCAGACGTGCATGTTTAAATATCCGTAAAGGTTGTTTTTTTTTAGAAAATATTTGAATACGGGAAAGCAACAAAAAAAAAAACTATCGCAAAATATTTAAAATGCAATTCAGAAGCGATTTGTTTTGTGGCTACCACCAGCATAGAAACAGGAATGGGAATGGGAACAGTAAAAAACGTAACAAAAGGAAAGGAGCAAGTTAGAGTCCCAATTGGAATTGTATCGTTGGTACACACCAAGAGCATTTTTAGATTTGTGCATATCCGTTTCCGGCATACGGTCGACTCCATCCGGCTTGCAAAACTATGCTCGCTGCGGAAAACTTAACTCGAATTTGATGTTGCCAAGCAGCTGTTAATGCTGCATGATTTATATCGAGACTGCCAACGCCAGACTCCGAGTGCTGGTCAGCTAGCTCCCTGGCTGGCTGGGCAGCAGCTCATTAAATGCCACTCCATTTACCTACACACATACATACATATCTACACTGGGTGAAAAGCGATAAACTAAATTCAAATATATATATATATGTATATAAAGAACAGAATGATTTTACTCAACAAATTTCACAAAAATTAAGCAATTTATGAATTCGCTTTTAGAAGTGGAAGATTCTTAAAAAAAATCGGGGAAAAAATAAACATAATCTTATATACCGTTTTCAACGTATTCGGAAAATTTTATGAGAAACTAAACTACCAAAAAAAAAATAATATTAATAATTATAATACTCATAAATCATGTAATATGTTATTACAATACCCATAAAGTTAGCACTCATAATCGTGAAACTTATAAACAATTAATAAATTTCGTACTTAAAATAATTATTATTATTTTTTCTATACAGTATTCCATTCAAAATCATTTATTTATTAATTTTTCTTTTATTTGTGCTGATTATTTTGGATGCATTTAAGCTGCAACAATAATGAAAAGATAGTTAAAGTTAGATATCTGAAATAGAATAACATGCGTAACATGCTGTTATTATATTTTAAAAAAATACATGCATTCAAAAGAATTGCTAGAGCAGTAGTACCTTTAACGTGCGGCGGGTACACAAAACCAAATATATTAAAAATTGGAAAAACAATGCAGAACTAACCGTTTTATTTTGTATGTCTCTGTAGTGCTATTTTTTTGTTCGGAACTGTATGCAGGAAGAGCAGGGCTCGCTGTCGCTTGGCGGTCATCGGTGTGGAATGCATTTCCGTTTCCGCTCATCGTAAATTTGATGTCCCAGCGAGTTTGCATCACGCTAACCCCGTCGTTCAGTTCATTATTTCGCTTCCTTCTGTTCTTTCAGCAGGTCAGGGTATGCGGCTCTTTTGCATTTAACTTTTTGATAGACGCGTTCGATGTCCTTGTGTCATTGTCTGCCTCGGATTGGATACCAGGGATATCATCTTGGCGTGACTTTTTCTGTTATCCTCTCTCTCTCTCTCTGTGTATGTGTGTGTGAAATGATTTGTGTGACCGCATTTGAGTTGTTTTTTGCGCAACGACAATGTCTGCTCATAAATCACAACTCAACCATTTGTTTAAGAGGAACACACTCTCACACACACACATACATATATGTATGTATATATATATATTGTGGAATATGTAAAAATTGTCAGACCCAAGCGTTGACCTCTGATCTTTACCAATTCATAGCTGTACATTTATATATCTATATTATAATGTGTACATGCCAACAATTAGCAAAATTATATTTAAGGACCATCTACAAACACCTCACAGTCGACGTCAGCGTTCGTATAAATATATTCAGAATATGTAAAACCACTCACACAGGCAAGGACGCCCACACTTGTTAAGGTTGGATTGGTTTTGTGGCTTTGATGCTGGCCTTGGTGCCACATAGTCTGGCAAATTTACAGACACTACACTCATATAAAAAAATCGCTCTGAATTTTAGAGATTCGACATACTTTTGGCGCCAAGTGCAACTCACCTTTTTGTTTAGAAAGTAAATATTACAAATTGAAGGTTGTGTTTACACATCTAAACTTCAGGGTAGATTTTTTCTTTATTTTGAAAAAATATGTCTAATTTATTGGGTTTTTTGTTTTTTTTATAAGCGAACATAAGAACATTCGACATTTTGTTACTTATATTTTTATTAAGAATTAGGCTTTGTATTGCTACTTTTTAGAAACACATTTCATAGCAAATATTTATTTAAAAAAAAATATATAGTAACTCACTGTATTTTTGGTTCATATTGATTTAATTTAACGTAATTTCGTAATGGAAGTCAAAAGTTTTCGGCATGAGTCAACTGCTGTTGTTTGGTTAGAACAGAAAATTTGAAGATGGGGAAATACTTCGCTTAGGTGAAAGACCATCAAGACTGGCCGAGTGTGTAATAAATAAAGCTATCGTCTTCACCAATTTTAATGTCCACTCAAAGCACTTAAGTCGTTCTCGATCTTAATCGATATTAGCTAATCTTACCTTCCAGGTGTGGGTGTAACTTTTTATACCCTGATATCGAAGTTATAATTGCATATTGGTTTTGTGCCGTTAGGGCAGTTTAACAAAATATGTATAAGAAAAACCGATATACTTGAGTACAACACCAATAATCGATAAATTCATATATCAAAAGCTTACTACATAGTAACACTTCAAAAAGCGAACAAAAATTGGGCCACGAAAATTCCCCGCCCATTCTACTGTAATTTCAGAGCTATAGTTACTAAACTGAGAAGATAGATTACTGGGAATCCACTTCAAGGATTCATATCAAAAAATTATTGACTCTTTCCTCTATTTCTTCATCAGAGTATTTCTAAGTGGGTTACGCTCGACGGAAAAGTTCATGGTTTGATTAAAACAAGCCCTTAAATATTCAAGAAAAGAAAAACGACGATTGCAGATAATCCCAGCAAGTCGCTTGAAATCGGATAATCTGGGAAAGTCGCGCAAAATTAGAGAGCCAAAAGCTAACGGAACGAAGAAGCACTTAACAAAATTGTTTTTCAAGCGAAATAATTGGAACATAAATTCGTTTGACCTCATTTTTTTACATTTTTTTTTTTAGTATGGAGTCAGCAGCAGCACTCCATTTTCTACCTTTTTCATTACTTGAACCTGGTCGAGGCTGCAACCGGCGAAAGAACCGAAGATTTGCAGCCCTTGCCGTAAATCTGTTAAAGCAGCAATGGTAACTGTGTCAACAGCAGCCAGCGGCCGGCGGCAGCCAGGAGTGCGGCAGGAAGGCAGGCAGACGTTGCATGTCCCAGTGCGAAAAAGTAAAATAGAATACTTGCAACGCTTGAGGCATTTATGCTTGTATTATTCTTATTATGCCCTACACCCATTGCAAATGGCCAAAAATATAATGGGTATAATGGTTTTGTGAATGAGTATAAAACAGGCAGAAGGAAGCAATAATACATATAATATAATAATATCAAAGTAATATATTCTTGATCAGGATTAATAAGTCAATATAGACTTGTAATTTGGAAAATAAATTCTTGTTTACCACAACCTTATTTCATTTTATCGATAACTGTCTCCGTTATGCGAATATCTTTCAAATTGATTTCCAATAGCTATCAAAGCCACAATTTTGAAGGCTCCTAATTAATATATAATAAATCTTCTCATATTATTAATTAATTTTAATTTTACCATAATTATAATTATAATTTTAACATTAAACTTGAATATATTTAACAGCTGACAGCAGGGTATATCGTAGTCGAGAGCTCACGTTACTACATAATTTTTACTAGTGTTTTTTATTTGCCCGTTTTTTTATCGTTTGTTATTCAAACATTTAACTATGGCAAATACTTGCAGTTGACCGCCATAAGAAAATGTGTAACTACACACAAATAATATACAACACATAAAATATAGCATAGAAAATCTGACATATGAAAAAAAACAACAGCCGGCAGCAACAGTTAAAGCTGCAGCAACGAAACAATTAGAAAATATGGCACAAAGGGTGCTCGCCCCGGGCAGTCCTTCTGTTGTTGCCACAACGCCGCGGGAGTTGAGATATGTTCAAAGTATTTATCACACAGCGGTGAGACAATAATTTCCATCCCACATTTCATTTTCAATGGTGGGCGGGGGTATGTTGCAATCGTAAAAGAACCCAAAGCGATTTTGCTTCTCGCCTCTGTGCATTATTTAAAGCGCCAAAAATAATTTAAACATGCCCTTATTGCGTTTCTTTATAGGTTTAGTTGACCAACATAAATAAGCAGAATGCATAAACAGAAAAAAGAATGTGTTCAAATGAAAACAAATTAGAATGCTGTAGTCGAGTGAGGTCAACTAAAATATCCCCTGTGCCCAGACTTTATATATATTTTATATTTTCTATATCCAAATTTGCTTTAAAAGATTTTGCACACTTAAATGTAAGCATGCTTGGAAGAGCTCTCATTTCTTTTGAACTGCGCAGGTAAATAGTAAAAAAAAAATTTTAATATTTAAAAAAAAATATAGTAAGGAGATTAATATGATAATATATTTTAAACTATAACTTGGTTGTGCCCTGTTCTTTTTCCTGATGGATCTTTCATCACTTCAAATTCCTGCATGAATGCGAGTATTTGCCTCGTGTTGAGGGTTTCTATGTTTCTATGTGCTCCGAGCTTAGACCCTAGGATACTTCATCTTCGACGTAATCTGCAATGACGTGAGGATTGAGGATTGTTTCTCATTGTACTGCCGACAATACCTAGGTTAGTGAGGTGACTTCACTTCTTAGTTTACAATATCTTCTCAAGAGACCGGTAAGTATTCCAAGTCATTTGTTTACTTTCTTGCTTTCTTTCATTTGCCCGTAACATATTTGTGCACAAGACCAATATACCCTTTATAGACATTGTTAATAAAAATACATGGATGCAAATGATGCAAAAGATTTTCGATTGCTTCCCGCAGAATGCAACCAGATCTGGCACACAAATAGAGAGTCACGAAATAAAATAAAATATTACATATATGGTTTTAAATAACTAAATGGGCTTGTGCACATTTGCAGCATTTACCGCATTTATTACAAACAATTTTGTAGAGGTGGCTTTTTGCAGTGATTTGTGTTTCTGTATAACGTCAAAGGAACTACACGGTTATATAATGTGCCGTATAGCCATGAAATCGGAGAAGGTATACGGCAAATGTTGAAACCGTAACGGAGCTAGCACTCAAATCGGCATTTTGCCAATAAAATTGTACTTCCAACTGAAAACTTACTAATTTATAGGTGGTACTTTAAATATTGGTAAATGAACTAAATTGGTAAGATAGATTAACAAATTATTCGGCTCTGATTATTCAAGCGCTAACTGTTCGAGTTGCAGGTTTGTCATCCACTTTTCAATCACAAATTAAATTGTCTTATTAATAATACTTTACGCTATGCAAAACTTTTGATATATACATATAAGTACGGGTGTTCAAATGTAAATAGAGTAAGATTCACCCCATTAAACTTAATCCAATTTAAGGCCCTATGTTTTCAAAAGCATACTTTGCAGAGCTCTTCAGATATAATCTGATACGTAGACGTATGGGATAAAAGGCAGGAAATGGCATCTCCCACTCCACAAGTTATAAATATATATATTGTTAATCAGGATTAACAACCGAGCCGATTCGTTCGTCTGCATACCAATAAGATATCACAGACTATATGATACTAAGATACATACTTCAAATATGGCATACAAGCTCTCGTTTATCGACCTGAACATAGAGATATCAATGTGTTATATATATACATATGTACATTTATGTTTATTTATATATGGATATAAAGATCTGGCATTCAAGTCGTGCAATTGATATTGAAAATAAATATAATATATCTATTTTGACCTGATTTTGAATGACTTTCTTAGACCCTTTCTTATATCGTTTGATACGGACAGACAGAGGGATAGTCAGAGGAAAGAGTGGTGTGGGTCGAGGAGAGGGTGGGGGCATAATGAATTGGGAAGGGGAGAACGGACAAGGTAGCCTGTAAGCCGAAACTGAATGAAATATCACATCCTGCAAGAAATAAAAATCAGCGTGAGTAAAAAAGAAACACAAGAAATAAGCAGGAAGCAGCCAGAGATGAAACAGGAAGTAAGACACAAACACACACAGAGATACACACACATATATAGGCATACACAAACTGTGAGAAGCGCTCGCAGCGTCAAAAGACAATGACGATGCAGGTTTTGCAAGGTGTGTTGGTGAAGGGGGTGCGATGGTGAAGGTGAGAAGATGGAGGTGAACATGCTGTAGGTGAAGATGGAGGTTGAGATGGAGGTGTAGGTGAAGTTGGTGGTGGAGATGGAGGTGGAGGAGATTATGTGGTGCCAGCATTTGTATACAGGAACTGAGCAAATAAAAAAAAAACACACAGACACTCACATGCACACATAACGATGGTGCTGCGGCATCAAACGTGACGAAAAGAAGAAGAAGAAGCAGAAGAAGAAGAAGCCGCTGAAGCAGCAGGCGAGAGAAATATAAAAATAAAATATAATAGCTATGCAGTCAACGCTGCGTCGCTGCTGCTGCTGCGTCGTCGGACACTAAGCGATAATTTTTTATTTGTATGCCCGCAAAAACAAAAGGGGTGAGGGAGACACCAACAATACACACTTGGCTACACCACACCACACTCCCCTGCCCCCACGCGCGTTATCCTTTGTGTAATTTTTGGTTTAATGAGGCAGCATTGGCATTGGCCTAACTCTCCTCCACCCCCTCTCCCCCTTTACACACCTCTCTCTCCATTCCCCAACAATGTCAACAGGCCAGCTTTTAACAGGCAGCCATTTTGTTGTTGTTTTTCACTGCAACATTTTTATGACAACAGCATTAAGTTAAAATTTGTGTTAAATATTTTATTGTTTTTATGGTCACATGAACACCTTAATTTTTATGCCTGCGCCCCGGCAAATTATTAAAATAATATTTAATGCTGCTCCTCAGACACAAAGACAGACGGAAAGTCAAAGACGACAAAAGCTGCTTGTCATACAGTGGAGCGTATAATTATAGCACCATTCTTGCAAGAAATAATTTCAAGGGTTTCTATTTGAAATTGGCAAGCTAACGCAACTTTTGAATTATATTTTAGAAGTGAAAGAAGACTCTTAAAAAAGAAAAAAAAAATATCAATTTTATTCAATGATTTCAACTTATTTAAATTGAACTAAAATTAATATAAAAAAAACTACATTTTATGAAAATAGGAAAATTAAAAGTGAAGAAGTGAAAAAAAATAATAACACAATTTTTCAAATGCGAAATTATAATCATGAAAATTATAAATAAAAAGACTTATATTATTTCATTTTTTATTTTTACGTTTTCAACTTAGTTAAGATTAATTAAAATTTAAAACTAATAATTAAATTAAAGTAAATGAACGATAAGAAAAGTTATAAAAAAAGAGGAAAGAAATAGTGTTGCTAGTATTATGTGAGTAGCTGTAAATATGCAAGCATGTTTCGCACTTTGCTCAGATCGGGTGAGCTTAATCTGTTACATGATTATTTTGCTTTCCAGCATTCCCATAGTGGGTATGTGTATGTATTTATTTTTCGGCATGCCCATTAATTACTCATTGCAAGTGTTGCCGTGTTTATTTCAAAAGGAGCTAATTACTAACTAAGCCAAACTGTAGCCTGGAAAGGAGTCATGTAAGTAATATTTAGTTTTGGTCAATGGAAAATGTAAAATGGAAGCTCGATCAATGACTTGCATTAATGTGCATTATAAATGAATATCAATATGTTGAATTACAATAAATATAAATAATATAGATAAATAAAACAGTAATATAATAGAATACAAATCAAATTAATGATAATATAGAAATATAATTGATAAATATTAAATAAAGACCATTTTATTTAACAGATTAATACTTCTATTTCTGAATAAAACATAAATAAATATTCATGAAATAATAGTTAATACAGATTAATAAATCAAATAAAATGCAGGTCAAATTTATTATAGTTAAAATGCACACGCTAATTTCAAGCATCAGTCAAGCTGAATCGAGCATAAATTAATATGACAAAAACTCAACTCTAGCAATACATGTAAACTAAATGAAATTCTGCGAAAACGAAACGACGATTTTATTAGCAGCCCAATTTTTAGCAGAGAGCATCACTCAGAGCGAGAATGTGTATGAGAGAGTGAGCGGGAGAGAGAGTGCTAGAGAGGGAGCTCGCTGGAAAGGCGCATGCGTCAAGTCTGTTGACTTCCAGTCGTCCTGTTAATTATGCTCAACGCTAAGGGAAATATGTGATGAAAAAAAAAAACTGGGTTTTCATTTCTAGCAGCTGGCAGCGATTTAGCGCCTGGCTAATTGAAATATTTGCAGTGTAGGTCAGTTTGACAAGGGAACAGAAGGGAAACGGAACACAAGCCGTGAGAATTTTATGACTATGCACAAAAAAATATGAACAGGTAGAAAATCTTTCTTCTTCTTTGCATCAGCTGTCGCTTAAGCCATTAAAAAGTCATTTGTTTAACAGCGATGTTAAATCTGAATTATTAACAAGTGTTATGTTTTAACATTTGCACAACACTGGCTGCCAAATGTTGTTTTTTTCCGCCGCCTAAACTTGACAACAAGTAAGGGGAGCTCTGTAGGACAGGGGGGAAGGCGGATTGGGGGTAAACGCAACATAAAACTGGTTTTTTGGGTCAAGCGTAACAAAAAAAAGGGCTAACAAACTTGAGATAATTATTCAATGAAGCCGAGATCTGAGAAAAAAAGAAAAAAACACGACACGCAGCCGACGTCGCAGTCACAGCGAGGGCTATGCTTAAAGGGTTCTCAAGCCGACGTCGCAGTCGCTGCAGCAGCGAGGGCTATGCTTAAAGGGTTAACGAATGCAATACACACACACACACACACACACATCCAAACACACGACCCGACTGGACAGGTTAGCAAGCAGCAGCAGCAGAAAAGGTGAGCGGCAGCCGAGCGTATAAGAGTCAAATGCCCCGCATAGTTTCTCTCTCGCGCTCTTCCGCTGCCCACGTGTGTGCGCTCTCTCTGTGTGTGTGCTGACTGCTCTCGCTCTCTATCTCTCTCCGGAAGTTATGTACGGTGGCTGCAATCTGCGAGCAGAGCGGCGGCGGCATTAGCGCTTTATTCCTGACGCCTGAGCTGGGCGCAGATTTTAGTACTCAATTGTTGTGCTGCGACGGCGTACGTGAATGCGGACGGTGAAAAATACACACCACGACACGTTCAAAGTGAAGTTTGTAAGTGATTGTGTTGGTGTCTCCGTGCCTGTGTATAAGTGTATGTGTGTGTATGTGTGTCTATGCCTGTGCTTGTACCTGTGTATGTGTATATGTATGTGTGGGCTGCTGCTTGTCTCACTTATATCTGTGTATATATACAAACACATACACATGCATATTATATGTGTGTGTGTGCGTTTGTGCAAAGGAAAATGAGTTGGAAAATTTGTAAAAATTCTTTGAAAGCGGCACAGAATGAAAGAACACAAAATCAAAACAATATTTATTACTAAATAAAATACAAAACTACATTAATAATATTAAAGAAAATAATCAAACTTTTCGCAGCTTAAGAAAAACAGCAAAAAAAAAATTTGGCAGCAGCAGCAATGAACAGTTATGTTCGTGATTTTCACGCTCACTGTTAGTGAACTGTTAGAGGACTGTTAGAGGACCACACCCGCGCATCAAATGCACACAGAGCTTACAAGAAAAACAGACAGAAAGAAAAAAACAAAAAAATTTAAGCGGCTGTTCAGCTAGAGAAAAGCAGCAGTGCAGAGCAGAGCAGAGCTGGAGTCAGAGTCAGAGCAGAACAGAGCCAGGTGCAGAGCAGAGTTAGAGCAGAGCCAGAGCAGAGTGGGAGCAGAAGCAGAGCAAGAGCAGAACCAGAGTCAAAGCAGCGACAGAGCAGCGCCAGAGCAGAGTCTGTAAGCGAAATTCCAGTTTTTCGACTGCAGCCCAAAAGGATCAGATGGATAGCAGTGAGCAAAAGAGTACGTTGGCTGGAATGCAGCGCTGTGCTCAAGTTCTAGCTGCATTGGAAGGGGGGGCCAGCATGAACAGTGAGCGTAACAGAAGAGGCGTCGGAAGCGGGGGGAAGTTGTCATGCAGGATGTTTACTTGCTTGAGTTGCGCAAGTGAATATTTCCCGCTATTTTTTAGCGCTAGACTCAAGTATAAAAGTCAACAACAGCTGTTTAAAGCTTGGAAAATGTAAAATATAATACAAAAATATTAATAAAATAATATATATATGAAATATAAATAATAATAATAATTTAATATGCAAGCAGAAATTAATATATACAAAAAAAATAATAAAATAATACATAATAAAAAAAATTAATAACAATCTTAATAAAAAAAAAAAAAATTTATAAATATAAAAAAAAAAAAATTAAAACGTATATAAAAACTAAATTAAATGAATTAGTATAATAAAAAACTTAATTAATAAATACAAAATAATGTACAATAAAATATATAAGCAATAATTACAATAAAATAATAATAAACACGTCAAAGCAAATATAATAAACCTACACTTATACAAATTTGTATTAGATTAAGCGAACAACTACCAAAAAAGCACTGTTTTCGTGCCTGGAACGCAGACTGCTGCTGCTCAGCAGCGCAAATTTTCCAATAGAGAGCACAGCCAAAAATAAAAAAACCGAAACTGAAACTGAAACAGAAACTGAAACAGAAGCAGAAACAGAGAAACATGAAGCTGGCTGTGCTGGGGCTAAATCATTAAATTGGCAACGGTAAACGCAGCGCTGTATTTTTGGGGGGAGTTATTCGAAAGAAAAACTAAAGCAAAAAAAAGCAGTGTGTGAAACAAGCAGCTGAACAAATTGAACAAAAATTGACAAAGTTTCCGTGCGAACAATTACATGACGCACTGTATTAATTATATATAGATATTTATTATATAATGCGTTTTGGGGGGCACAAAATGAGCCACGTGCCTAGCAAACATAAATTCGAAGTGTGCTCTATGTGTGTGTGTTGTGTGCGTGTGTGTGAGAAAAGTGTCAAAAGCAATCGGGAATTCGGCAAGAAACAACTTCCCTTTTACGAAATGATTACAACATCAAAATCGTTTGTAATAATTTTTCTTATTTTTATGCCATATTGATTTTAGTAGTTGCGGTGCATAACAAAAATAAATGCTTATTTTATGTCTTTTTTGTGTTAGCCAACCCTGAAAAGCCAACGGGTTTTAATAGGGTCCTTCATCAAAAAATAAAAAATAACGTAAATGTTTCTGAAAGGCAAGTGTCATAAATCAAGCGATTATCCTGTAAACAAAGTGTAAAACGCGCTCAACAACAACGACAACAAAAATAACAACAACAACATCAGCATCTGAAAACGGAACGGATAAAAACAAGCCAAAAATTTTAGCAGTTTTTCCTGCTGCTCAGCGGAATATTTATTCCTAATAAAACCCAAATTTTTACTACAACAGCAACAACAAAAAACTCCTCGGTGTGTTCCTTTTATTACTTGAGCATTTAATTTTGCTGCTGAGGCGGTGTTGGACAACGTCAACAACACATTTTTGGGGCAGTGAAGAAGAAGCAGAACACAGCACATTGGATTGGCTTTGAATGAATACTTTGTAGAATGCTTGCGCCAATGAGGTGAGTCTAAATTATGCTGAGTGTATTTGGGGTATCCTTGTAAAGTATCCAAGGCAAGTTAATTAAATTGACAACACTAAAAGTCAGGAAAAGAATTAGCCTTTCTTTTGGCGCCAATGATAAAATTGATTAAATTCCATTTATTCTTGTATTTTTAAAGTTGAAACTAAAACTTTAAAATTAAAAGTTAAAAATATGAAACAAATAAGTATAGTTGAAAATAAAGCCGTACATTTTCAGTGTAAGAATTAAGTTTACTGCAGTGTATTCGGAAAGTAAGTTTTTAAGTAATTAAGCATTTTCTTTTTCTTAATTTCAGGTTATCGATTTCTGTAATTCAAAAGAAAATATTTATTTTTTGAAATTCAAATTTTAAGGAGATGCTTTAGATAAGCTGTAATATAATGTTATACTCTGAGTGTGTATTTAGTGTATCGAATGCCAAAACAAGTCACTTGAAAGTGGTCTTGAGCACAATAAACAAAAACTAAAATAATTGAAGACACTTAGTAGCAAAAAGTAATTACAATTTGTGGTTTTTCAATTACAATCGGAGCAATATGTAATTCAATGCCAACTGCTTCAACTACAAAGTGTTGCAGGGCATAAAAAAACATAAGACAGAAACAATTGGCTTATGTGTGGGAAAGTATTCTTGGCATTTCTTGCGACGTTGTCAACACTAAACAGAGACACAAAAGAAAAAAGGGGATTAGTTCAAGTTTGTTGTTTCTATGGTTTTTTTTTTGTCTTTTTGGTTTGAGGTTCGCTTTCAAATTCGTCTCCCTTCGCTCGGTTTCCGCTGTAATTGCAGATTGTAAAGCCACAAAAAACAACACAAATATATCTGTAAATTCTGAGAATGGCAACTGGCATCTGGCAGCTTGTTGCATTTAAGAAATTTCAATAAAAAGAAAAGAAAAAGGAAATTGGAATTTCCATAAACAGAATTATTGATGCCACATTTGCGTTTTGCTTGACTAAATCTATGATTCCAATCAATATATTTATTTTTTTTTGCAAACGTTTGTTTTGATTTTTCTGGCTGCTGAACACAAAAAGTAAAAAAAAAATTTTATTAAACTAAAGATAAAATGCTGTATTTGATATAAATTATGAAAATAAGAAACACTTATAAGATTCTTAAGATTTTCAATTCTTCTAGAGTCTTTCAGTCTTGCTCTGTCTTTGTTTACAAATGGTAAATAATGATAATTTATTGCGCTTCAGCATTGTTTCAACACTGTTTTGTTGTGATTTGCGTTTATGGCTTTTTCTTTTGAGTGAACCCAAAAAAAGGTATTATTTTCAAAGAAAATGTTTTGACACAGCAAAAAATTTATGCTTTTTCATTTCTTTTGCAAACAAATTTACTTTATTTTAATATGTTTATCAACGGTATCATAATCAAAAAACTCCATTATAAATAAGAATAATAATTGAAATATAAGACCACAATACCATTTTTTTTGCTTTTCTTTTGCAGAAGAAATGAAAAAGGTGCAATTGTTTGATGTGTCAAAACACTCTTTATTTCTAGACAAAAACAGACTGAAAAGATTCGCCAATCATTTATTGAAAACATTAAATTAAATGATTTACCTACGTGAATAGAATAAAAGCCACAAAACAGTGTTGAAATCACTAAAAGACGCAATCATTTATCATAATTAACTTAATTTGTAGACAAAGACAGAAAAGAAAGAATGGAAATTCCTATAAATATTTATCTTTTTTTTTTATTAAATTCTAATTAAATAAATAAATAATTGATGCATTTAATGTTTGATGAGTTTTTTATTCCCTCTGTTTTTTTGCTGTCGCTTGTCTTGGGATATATGTTCACATATGGAGAGTGTTATTTGCTTATCGCTCTAACGCAGACGAGCAACTATTGGGAAGGTCAACTGCTCTCCCCCTCTCTCACACTCTTTATGCTGTGCTGCCCAATTCGATTTCCATTTATGCATTCAGATTGATTGCGTGTTTATCTTGAGTTATTGAGCTTCGGTATTTATTTTGTATTAAGGTCAAATGCCTATATTTAGGTAAAACTACTAGGGAGAAAACGAAGAAAAAGAAGAAGCAGAAGCAATAAATGACGTCGCCAAATGTTATTAACTCACGAGACGAGATCATTGACGGCGCTGTAAAAAAAAACACTAAACAAAAAAAATCTCCGTAAGCAAAAAAAAAAGAAAAATAAAAAACAAGCGCAAGCGACAATTCTAAACAAAAAGTGAGCAACAAACGACAGCAAAATGAAAATATCGCAAGAAGAAGCAGCAAGAAAAAAACAACTATGAGAAAGATAGATAGGGGAGAGGTGGCGGGGGGCTGGGTAGCATAAAAAGCATAGGCAGCCCGCGGCATCGACTGACTTGAATGGTCAACCGTTCCGTAGTTCATTGGAATTTCAGTTGTTTTTGTTGTTGTTGTTGAATGGGAGACGAAAATGGGAGCGAAATGTAGGAAGTTGGAAGTGGTGGGAAGAAAGGGACAGAGAGCGAGCAACTCTCAAGAAACATGGAGAGCACTTGTGTATGTATGTGTGAGTGTGTGTTTAAATGTGCGATTCTGTGTGTGTGTGTGTGACTGTAACATGATTATGTGAACAGAGCCAAGAGCCAAAAAAAAATTACGTTTTTCGATTATTTATGTTGAGCAGTTTTTATTGCACTAGCGTTAAGTGTGAACATTTCGCTCAGTGTTTGTTAAGGTTGCGCTGAGTGTGTGTATGCGATGTTTTTTTTTATACAAACAGCAATACATCTACATTTTTCTCAGTGTTTTATAAAGTTGCTCAGTGTGTATTCCTTTCTCTTTTTTTTGATACAAGGCGCCCAGAAAAAAATGAAAATAACTGATATTAGACAGACACAATTTCTTCTCAGTGTTTGATTAAAACACTGGGTTTGTGTTCGATATACCCCTCAATTTTCTCAGTGTTTGATAAACTTGCTTTTTAGTTGCGACAAAAAAAAAGAAGAGGAAAAGATGTGAAAAGGTTGCAGTCGGGCGTAACCGACTGCGAAACACTCTGAAACGAAAAAGGTAATCTGACAACAGGTGCCACAGAACAGAAATACCGATCTTTGAAGAAGGTTGCTAATAATCTACCCTCCAAGTTCGGCTTTAAAATTGCGATATACATTGAATTTCTTCCAAAAATTGTAAGGAGTTTCCTAGTAATTTACATTCCAAGTTTGGTAACTTTAGCTCTTAAATTGCAGATATATGCTTTTATGGTTTTTTGGGGGCGGTAGTGGGCGTGACTAGCAATATACCTTCCAAGTTTGGTGTGTCTATCTTTAAAATTGTGAGAATATACACCAATATACTCCTGCGCACCTTCGGTAACAGGGCATAATAAAAACTGGCGCGCATAATGACGCGAAGTTTGACAACAAAACAGACAAACGAGGAGGAAGAAGAAGAAGCGAGTTATTCACCACAAATAACAACAACAACGCGTCGTCGATCAACACAAAATGAAGTTCTACAAGTTGAGTTTGTATAAGAGAAGCAAAACTGAGAAAAGATGAAAAAAGCTGTCAAGCAAACTTGTTTGCCAACTCCGAATTCGAATTCGACTTCGACAGATACACACACAGCTATGCACAGAGAATTTCCTGCATCAGCAGCTGTGCTAATTTAATTACATCAGAAGGGGGGGAGTAGGGGAGAGGAAGTCGACGCAGAACGCAATTTACAGTTACGCTGTGTGGCAGCCATAGATCTGCGCACTTGCCAGGTAGCAGAAGAAGTAAGGGTGTTCCCTTTAACAACTGCCACGAGTATTATTGAATTTCCCTCATTGTTCGTTGCACTGGTGCATAAACATTGACCCAGTTGTGGGCTTTTTTATTTTCTTTTTTATCAGCAATCCACAAAAATTCCCCACCGCAATTTGCGTGGGAGTCGGTGAAATAAGGTTTTCTAATTACAACTGCAACCGGATTTTTATAATATATTATTTTTTCTTGCAAAATCTGTAATAATAATTATAATATATAATTGCAAGAAATTTTTGAAAATATTTATTGCATATTGTTGGATTTAGGAATAAAAGTATTTGGCTCGAAAAGATCAAAAGTGCTATGCAAGCAAAAAAGTTGAAATTCATAAATTCAACATTGTTTTTCTCTCCGTCCAGCTCAGATAATATTTATGTAGCTGTAACTTTGGCTACGCTTCAGCCTCTACCTCAATTTTAAAACTGCATAACTAAATTCTTGCTAATTATGCAGACTGCTTTTTTTTTAGTTTGCTCCAGAAAAACTTTGAGTTCAAAAATGCTAACAGGCTAAAAGGCTTAAACAATAAAAACTGTCAGGGAACCACAAATTAAAACTTGAGTCTCTACTTTGCTGCCAGGACAATAAATATATAAAACAATTAAATAAGAAAAGAAATGACAAACCCAGAAAGAATGTAAGAAATGACAGAATCATATTTAAATGAGGTTTTATTTATTTAATGTCAACTAGGGTCAGCAGACACAAAAACAAATATGGAACAAATTTATTGAATTTAATTAAAAATTAAATTTAAATTTAAGAAATAATAAATATTTATCACATTGTTTACACCAATATGCTTAGCCAGTTTAAGCAGACCCTTTTGCCAAGGCCATCACCACAATGGCTAACCAATAGTACAGCAGCACGTGCAGCCCAGCATAATTTGCCCTAGTTTTGTGGCACGGCTATTTTTAGGTCGAGTTTTCTTTTGTAAAGTGTTCTCGGTGTTCATTATTTTGTGGCAGCTATTAAAGTAATTTGCCACATTTGTCGCCAACCATTAGGCGCTATTAAAGCGCAATCAGAACGATTCCCAGACTCGTTTCCAGCCTACTTTCTGCCCAAAACTTCTCAATACTTGAGAATCAATTTTGAACAACAAAACAAGAGCAACAAATAAGTTGTCCAAGTTTTTGCGACACGAACCCCTTTTTTATTAGTTTTCTTTTTAGTTATCGATATGTCATTTGAGACCAGAATGCCGCAAGGATAGTGTAGTTTACACTCTTCGACCAGGTCAATGGACTCTTTCTGCGCTGATTTTTATGAGTATGCCGCAAAATGTGCTGTTATGTTCTGAGTGTGTGTGTGTGTGGGAGGGTGTGTACTCTTGTACAAAAGAGGCTGGTAAGCCCTAGCTAGCTAAAAATCAATATCTTGAAAAGTGCTCAGACACACTGTTCGTAAAACCATTAAACCAAGCACATTGATATGTATGTACATATTTACAACTACACTTATAGATTCTATATACTCAAGAAAAAGCTACATTTTTGAAATTCGCCAAAGGCAACTAACTCACTTTATTATTCAGAAAGTGAATATCTAAAATGTATTTTTAACTTCATGTACTTTTTTTTGTATCTTCTGCATTTAGTTGACATTATATAAATAAATAAAAGTCAGGGGTTTTCTGTTCTAAGTACACGATGCAATTCATTGAAATTTTGGAAAAATATGTCTTATTTTGTCATATAAATTCAAGTTTTATGTCCGAGCCACTAAATTGGATTACTTACTTCTGCATTTTAGAAACGATTTTTTTTTTTACAAAAATAAGCGCTTGCATTTGTACTTTTTAGAAATATATTTCTTAACAATAAAAAATATTTCTAACAAATCACAATTTAATTCTTGTATTCAGAAATTATTTTTAAAGCAAGAAAAGCTTTTTAATATGCAGGTTACATTTTTCTGAGTGTCTGTGTACATATTTATATAGTGTATATAGCATAAAGGTCTTGGTGTGTGCTCTGTTTATTTGAAGCTAAGTTAGCTTAGTTTGCTTTTGGGGGATCGTTTACATTTTTTAATTTCACGTTCTCTGCTATGATGTGAAAAGGAAAAAGAAAGATAAAGAAAAAAAAGAGAAGAATGTTTTGTATAGTATTTAATCTGCATTCCAGCCTTCGGCTGCCACTTTAAGGCATGGAAATTCATTTTTTTGCATAATGGGAAAAGTTTTACACTTCAGCCATGATTTGCTTTTCTTTTCTGCTCGCAGCATTTCATTTAATGCAGCGGCCAAAAGACGTGCCCCTCCAATATGGGGAGTGGGGCAAGGGGGCAGCAACGGGACAAAACGACATTGTCTAGAGTCGAGTGCTTAACTTTTTGCCAGAGTCTCGTTCGGGAATTCTGCTTTGTACTTCAGAGGATAACTCAACTTGCCGAGTTCTTTAAAAAAAAACATAAAGGAAGACCAAAGACCAGAGTTGGAATTGGAATTGGAGTTGGAGTTGTTCTTTCACTTTCCCATTGTGCTTATTTATATATTTATTCTATTCAATGCATCTTATGTGGAATTGTTGGTGTCTATATCATAATGGCTACATTAGTGGAATAATTATATTAATTTAAATATTAGAACGAATAAACTCGGCAATGATACCTTTAAATGTGAATTATTGAATGATAGCAGAATAATATTTAAAATATAAAACTTGATTCTTAAGTGCCTTTCTAGAAAGGTTAGAATTAAATTAAGTATCCTGGTGGGCAATGTTTCCTCTGTGGTTAAGCTTCCTCCCAAAGCATTTCCGATTCGACTTAAGTCAATTTCTTGAAATGTAAAAATGTAAATCAATAAAGATTAAAAAGTTTACTTTATCGTTGCTAGGCAAAGAAAGGCAAAGGCTAGCATTCTCCTTTTGCAGTCCCCTTTTTTTCTATGAATATATATATATTGCTTGTTCGTTTGTTCAGCTTGGCAGCACTAATAATAACAAAACTTTTATTATTAATTTTTCTTAATCGAAATGCTGCAATTAAGCATGAAACATAAAACTTTTCACTTCCGCTTTGATGGCTTTGACTGCCCTGCTTGTCCTTTTTCTCACTTCTTGTTCATTTCGTTTCCTTTGCTTTCGTTTGCTGTTGTGGCACTTCTGGCTTGACGCGAAAGCCTCTGTTGTGGCACACAGTCACCAGCCATGCGCCTCCTTGCCACTTGCCACTTGCCACCCCGGCGAGCAGCCAAGCGCACAACCTGCTAGTTGATTTTTCGGCAATAATTTTGAGCGAATATTTTCCAAGAAATATATATAAATAGCACGGGAAAGCAGAAAACTTTGCCCAGCTTGAAATTTAATTGCTGCAAAACTAAAGTTACTCGTTTGGTAAACTTTGTAAATCGTATAAATGAGAATCAAGTGAAATAAGAAATTGAGGCGCACACACAATTTGTGCACTGTCATCAACCGGTCATCTAATAATGATGGCCAAAGAAAAGAAATGCCAACGAATCAAACAATTCATTATGTGTTTATGTGCCCCATACGATGACAACAAAGGAGCCATTGAATCTGTGTTTGCGGGCTTCAATGAAAATTGGTTGCATAACAGCCAATGTTAAAAGTGGAAAGTAAATGAGTAGCACAAATTTGCTGCTATAAATAATATACACTGCTTAAAAATTAATAGCACCACTCTCACAACAATTAATTTTGAAGGTGTCTTTTTAAATATTTAAGTTAGACGAAGCTATATATATATGTATATGATTTTTTTTTTGTTTTTTTCCGCGCAAGAAATAATGTCAGAGTGGTGCTATTATTTTGTTCGCAACTGTAAGTGAGCAGAAGTGCCACAAATTGCTACCTTTGCTCTTGTACTCATGATGAGCAGACAAACATGAATTGTGCCGCTGTCCAAAAGTTGTGCCCACAGACAGGCAGGCAGACAGACAGACAAAGGGACAGACAGACAGACAGACAAAGACCATATCATTTCCTGCCCGCTCAACAAATTTATGCACAAGCCGAGCCAATAGGCAGGCAGGCAGGCAGGAGGCAGTCAGCCTTACCCGACTCCGTTTCCATTCCGACCGAAATTAAATTTCAAAGCGTGGGGCGGTTGCCAGTCATTAGGCCATTACGGCCGGAGCTCGGGCCCGTGCCGGGGTTTGGTCTATGGGTTTTGTGCGGCGCACAGGAACCCGCAAACATCCTGTTGATGTCAGCAAATTTTATTTATTTGTGGTTCGTGTTGTATTACAACATTTTAGAGCAATTAAAATTGTACAATGGCCCATGCTTGTAACGTTACCAGAAGCTCCCATCTCTACTCCTCATCCCCCTCCAATACACGACTGCTGTTAGCCAAGTTGATAGCCGCATTTCTTTTTCAGTCATTTAGCGTAAGTGCCTTTATAATGATATATTGACTCTGGCGGCCGCCCCATGCAACTTTTTACATATTAAAATTTTGCTAATGGCCGCGAGCAGCTTCAACTTCAGCTTGTAGCTTCTAGTTATTCCCCGAAATTGCCGCAGCGACATTTTATTAGATTAAATGATAGTATTTGTCTTAATGGCCATTACTTATGAACACGGCAGCTCCTTCTGTTACATCAGGCTATGGCTCAATAAATAACTGCCGGATCTGTTAAGTATAAATTGCAGAAAGGTAAGAAAATATTTAAATTAACCCAAGCCAAATATATTTTCGAGCTAAAAATCAAGCAGATAATTTTATGGACTTCCTGGGCAAAGATGATGCAAGTTGGGTTGCTTCCATTTATTTGAAATAAATGTTGGCTGTGCTCCCATTGTTAGACTCCATTGTTGCTAACAAGCTTACCAAGCCCAAGCTCAAGTACGAGACACCCACACTCACACACACACACACACACACACACAACCACACACTCACAGCTTATCCAAATGCAACGAGCAGCGGGCGACCTATTTCATTAAAGTTTTAAGTCGCACAATGCGGCGTATGCGCGATACGGAAACAGAGCAATTCTTGCCACGAGCAGCGGTATGCAGTACACTCGGAAAAAAAATCAAACTTAATTTTACAAAATCACTCTGAAAACTAGAAAGTTGTCCTTTTTTCAGGCCCAATTTCTGAGGATAAGAAAATAAATTTCCAAAAATTAGAAAGTCTTTTGTTCTATTTTTCAGCAAAATATTTCTTAATAATGGAAAAATGTTCTAAAAATTATAAAGCGATGCCGTATATTGATAATCTTAAATACCTATTTTTTTTTGTAAAACCACCCTGGAAATTAGATATCCTTTTTCTAAATTTTATAAAATTTCGCACACAGTTACACTTGGCGAATTTCCAAAATTCAGGTTGATTTTTTTGGCTGTGTCTGCTGCTGTTGCTTCTGCGGTTTTTTTTTTTTACTTCTGACTCTTCTTGATATTTTTTAGGGCATGCACAAGTACACACGTACATGCAGACACAGACCTATGTATAAATATATATATATATGTATATATATATACATATATGTATATATATATGTATATATATGTATTTATATGTGGGCTCGCTGTCTTCAGTCAGTTGGCCTCCGCCTTTGCCACACCAACAGCAACACAATAAGCAAAATTTTAAAATTTTTGTTTAGTACTTAAGGGCGTGCCATCACCACCCCAACTAGGTACTACATATATACAGATATGTATATATATATATATATGTATATATATATATATGTATATATATATATATATGTATATATATATATATATGTATATATACAAGCAGGGTAAATGTCTCAAGGCGTAGCAGAGCAGAGCTGAACAATCCACTTGCAGTTATTAGAGTGAAACAACGTGTTGGAATTTTTTGTGTAGGCTGCTGCAACGCTTGTGTCCTTGTTGATGTGAAGATGTTGTTCGTCGCTGCCTTTAAGTAATTGTGTTGTGCACAGCACATTTAATTAGTTTTTAGACAACACACAAAAATGAAGCAGACGCTGATACAAAATGCAAACTGAGGCAACTCTGAGATAATTCAAAGAACGGTTAAAACTAACACAACTCAACAATTCCAACGAGGATTAAAATGACTGGCTGTCCATGTGTGAAGAGTGCAACAATGTGTGGCAGGCAGTATCATCGATGAGGCTTAATTAAAAATTCTGTGGCCTGTGTGTTAGCGGCTAAAATAAATGGGCGCCAAGTGGCCAGCAAAAGATTAACTCAACATTGGGGGCGCCTCACAAATTGACCGCTGGCTATTTTCTTTTTTTTTTTTGCTACATTGTGCAGTCAACCAAAAAGCTTTCACGGCACCACCAGCAGCGGAAACGAATGTCATAAAGTGCTACCCCCCCACACACACAGGCACTACCACTCACAGAGCAAATATAAAATGGCGGCTCATCAACGTCAACGTCAAACTCATTGGAATGCTGGGCTGATTACTGGCTGGCTTACCTCTGCCATCATTGGCCAAAGAACACACTCGTTTTAATGGCAACGTTGTGCCCCAAAAATGTAGTTATGAGTCTCATGGTGCAGGCACACTAACGGACACACCACACACCCAACACACACACACACACAGAAAGATGGAACCAATCAACTGATGTATCATCCACATACACTAATAAAAAGCATCGCCCCAAATTTTACTAAATCACCATTCTTTTGGCAGGAAGCATATATCTAAAATTGATGGGTGTGGCTTTCTAAAAAATACAATTTACATTTTGTAAATTTCAATTTAAATTTTTGCTAAAATTGAAAAGAAAAATATGTCTAATTTGTATATTATTATTTTCTTTCCAGTAAATTTAATTACTTATTTCTGATTTTTAAAAAGATTTTTTTTTGTAATAAGGGCTTACATTTTTCAATAATATAAAATATTTAAAAAAAATAATAATAATAAAAAAAGCATATTTTTTGGATTATCGATGTAGTGCAAGCCGTTCTAATTTTCAGAAATTTGTTTTCTTAATAATTAGAAATTATTTCTAAAAACATGAAAAACTGAATATTTTTTGTTTTCTGAGTGTATGCGCACACTGAGCGTCAGCATTGAGTGTGTCTTCTATGAATGATTGGCCCAGTGGATCCGGTATGCATATTTGGCTCCGTGCAGAGGCAAATGCGATTCGTTTACTAATTTGTCATTGTTAGCTGGCCACTCAGAAACAACAACAAATATGGACGTCACACAGTTTCAGTCAGTTTTCCCTTTTTCCGATTTCCCTTTGCCGATTTGCGCATTTATCGTCCGTTCGACATCCGGCGATGTGTCCATTATGCGATGTTTCGAGCTCAACTTGAGCTGATTTACAAATGAAATCATACGCCATGGCTGGTTTTTCGGTAATGAAAATTCAGTCATAAGGGAAATCATTTTTCCGGCTTTTGTTCTATTTTCGTTGGACGAGCGAGGCAATAGGAATGGAGATGGGCTTGGGGAGTTGCGAGGATGAGCCTAATGTGATTTTTGTTACCAGCTAGCCTGGACTGGTTTTGGCTTAGTTTTGATGTGGTTGCTTAAGGCTGCGAAAATGGCAAAATGGGAAATGGAAACAGGGAACTGTGAACTGGGACTCGGTCTGTTTACTGGGCACTCGCAGTTTGCTCGCAGCACACATGCTTCATAAATAAATTTCGTTTTAATAAACTTGTCATAATGCCGAAGCGCAAAAAAAGTTTCCATAATGCTCCATGGCAGAAGCCTTGACGTTATTAAAATTTTACATGTCATGCCAAAAAGTATTTAAGCCGACGCAGGAGTCTCGCTTGAGGAGCGTGGCAGCCTGCCACAGCCTGCGGCACAATTATCTGCCTAAAAAAGGTATTAAAATTTTCTCACATTAAATGGGGGCTGTCCAAACTGTAAGCTACAGTTGCTCAGTTTTCAAGCAAACTTGATGACATTTTGCAAAGCAGCAAAATTATTTATCTGACGTAAATTTGGAATCTCATTAAGAAATATTCAATTTAGTATTAATCTAGAGTTTAAAGCATAATTTGGCATGGCTGTGAAGCTTCCTCTTTGTTCTTTTTAAGTAAGTAAATTACTTTTGTTCAGAAGCTCATAAATCTGTTTGACTTCAATTTGAAATCATTTTGAAAATAAATTAAATTTCTAACCATATCTATGTCAATATGCATTTATCGTCTTTTCGCCGTAAATTTGAAATCATTCTAAGAAATATTAAATGTTCAGCTTCCTTTCGGCTATTTGTATATAATTTAAAACTTTTTTTTATCAAACGCTCATATCTCTTTTAATAAGCGTCTATTTGTCTTTTTGAATTTGCAATCTTGTTAAGACAAATTAAATTTTATATTAAAACAGTTTTTCCTGTCGTAGAATAAAGGATGTTGTTTTGTATATAAATAAAATACATATTTTCAATAGCTCATATCTCTGTTAATTTGTGTCTATTCATCTTTTTGACATAAATTTGAAATCAAATTAAATATCTTTTTGTCATCATTTTCGTATTATATTAAAAACAAATAGAGTTTATAAATTTGATAATAATCTAGAGTCTTAAGCATAGTTTGCCATTACTTTGGGTGCAAGATGTGTGTTTTCCTCGATTGAATATATTTTCGCTCCTTCCAAATGCATATATCTGCAAAGAGTATTGAAACTTCGGCACTGGCTAAGAAAGAGTTGTTGTTTATTGCTGTTTTTGCTTATTGTTTGTTGTTTGTTTAGCGATCTCCGAGGGTATTAGGTTATGCATTAAAAAATCACTAATGACGTCTATACACGGCGCACAAAGGTAACCGCAAAACAGCCCCTGTGAAATTTAAGCGTAACGAGTTACCTTCTCCACTCTGACTCACTATTTTTTGGGTGTGTGCGAGTGTGTGTATGTGTATGTAAGTACATACACATACTCGTATTACTTAATTGCAGTGACAACATTTAATAAAGCTAAAGCAAAGATTTGCCTGGCTTCCCTTTTAAGTCCCGCCTCTTTCACAAAATGCGTTACAAAAAACGCTTCTCTGGCATTTTAAAATACGCCAGTTCTGCTGTGTGTGTAAGTGCGTGTGTGTATATTCATATGTGTGTACTGTGTGTGTGTGTGTGGCATTTTTATGCTGATGCTAATGTGCTTGCTGATGTTCAGGTTTGCCTAGGTATTTTGAATAAATTCCGAGTGCTGGAGAG
Organism: Drosophila paracracens; assembly: GCA_035044025.1. NCBI lineage: Eukaryota > Metazoa > Arthropoda > Insecta > Diptera > Drosophilidae > Drosophila > Drosophila paracracens. The sequence goes on from JAWNMN010000396.1 coordinate 278,417, forward strand.
ACGTTAAGAACTGTAGCTGGGATTTTTGCACAAATGAAGCGAATTCCGTTTAAAGCATTTCCAATTAATTTAATTTAAAATACCAGAGCAATTTTTTGAGCAAACATAACCATTGCATACTTGAGTGGGTGAAATGTGAAATGCCAAAATGTTGCCTTGTTGCCCCATGTTGCTAATTGTGGGCACAATCCCTTTTAATTAACTACTCAGCAAACAGTGCCCATAGATAACACCTAGTTGTTCCCAGATCCCCCAGATATGCTCGACGCTTTACAACAATGACAATCAACACAAGTTTTGCATTAAAGCGCAAAACTTTTAGTGTAAGGAAAAGTTTTTTGGCTATTTGTATAGGCGCATCACTATTTTATGGGTCTGCCTTTGTTTTCTCGAGTTTCGAGTCTCCAGTCTCGATTTCCCCGATGTGAGGCAGTTTTCCTACGCTCTTCCTCCCAAAAACTGCCTTATCATTTTGTCTGCCTTGTAGCTACAACCTATTAGCTGCTTAGTTTTATGTGCCTAGTTTCTGCATGTGTGTGTGTGTGTGTGCGAGTGTAGGTGTGTGTGAGCGTGTGTGTCAGCGTGTGTGTGGGCGTTGAGCACAAAAGGTGCCTTGCCTCAAAAACTTTTGTTTATTAATTTGTCATCTACGCTTAGCATCTTGTTTGAGATTTCGATCCACTTACAAGTTTTGTAGGTTTTGAACTTTCAATTCAATTGTTTAAGGGCTGCTAAATACACACCCTCAATTTAAGAAAATCGGCATACTCTCAGGGTTGCTTTTTCATATGTGTACCAAAGAACTCTAAAATTAGATTTTACGATTTAATGGTAATTCAACTTCGCACTGAGCTACTCGTCCTTAAGGCTGACGAAGCAGTTAAACTCTAATATTCCATATTTAAAGTCTCTGGCTTTTACAAACATGGCTAAATCGACTCGAATATTGATGATGATCAAGAATAAATATCGAAGATGATACCTTCGCCCTCAATGGATTCTGGGTATAAATAGTTTTTATTTAACTAACATATAAAATACTTGGCCTTAAGCCGATTAATCCTTACACATTAACTTTGATTTATTTTCGGCAATTAGTAACTTTAAAATTACTAAAATTAAACAGTTTATGATATTTTAAATAGAAAATAGCATTCCTTAATATTGAAAATGTTACTAAAAATAGATTTGTGGCCAGAATTTCTTATTTTTCAAATATTTATTTTTATACTAAGAAATTATTTCTATAAACAAGAATAACAAAAAATTCATTAGATATATTTTCTATCTATTCACTATCATATTTTTGGGAATATCGACTTAGGGCAAGCTCAATTCAATTCACAAAATAAGGGCTGCAAGGGGGTTGCATAGAACTCAAGGTGAGCGAAATGTTGCACTGATTGGCAAGGTGACAGTTTGTTGAGGTGTGCAACCAATCATTCATTTGTTGTTGAAAGTCGCAAGCGTATCTCTGATTTTCATTCCTTTTTTTTTGGACTCTTTTTACAGATGACGCCACTGCAGGTGAGAACGATACGTTAGGCGGCGTTGACTATGGGACCAGAGGCATGGGCGTGTGTGCGGACCCTGGGTCTTATCGATGGTGTCAGGCATTAAGCCGGTCGCGTTCATCGTGCGCCACAAACACAAACCAATCAGCAACAAAACAGCAACAGCAACAACAATCGGAGTCGAAGTCGAAGTCAAGGCAACACAAATCAGACACAATCAGCGCAAGTGCCACAGGAGTAGTCGAAGAGGAGTCAACAATTGGAGCTGCCACAATAAGCAGACAAGCAACAACGATTCCGATTTCAGTTGCAACAACTCTAACTCAAACTCTGACGTCAGCGCCGGCAACAACGGCCACATTCACAGTGAAAGGAAGGAGCAGAAGAAGACGCCACGCCGAGGACAACGACGACGTCGAAGAGGACGCCAGAAGTTGCCACATCAGCAACAGCAGCAGTAGCAACAGCAGCAGTGGCAACATCAGCAGCGTATCAATTCAGGCTCTGAAGTTGGTATTGATTTGGCTGCTTGCCTTGCTGGCAAAAAATGCACAAGCTCACAATATACCAGGTAAGTGCGCACAGAATTGACATTTTAGAAGCACATTAATTATATAATGCCTCAAATAAAAATAAATATATAAATAGCAAGAGTGAGCTTGACTACGATATACCCTTTAGCCTGATAAACTGATAAAAATGAGATAATTATTTGATATTTATTGTAATGAATACATATTCAAACAAATAGTTAAGTTAAGCTCAATTTGCACTTTTAACAAAGAAATGGGCCAAAATATTCTAGTGGGCTTTAATTTAAGCCAGAGACTTCTGATTGTTGTCAACCTGGAGACTGCATACTTTGTATTTAGAACATGATATTTATTTTATCGTGAATTTTACTCTCCAAGAGGGGACGCTTCCTTCTGCCTGTTACATACTTTGGCACAAAATCATTATCCCCGTTTTACACATTTTCGATGGGTGTTCAGGGCATAATAAATAAAAATCATGCTATTGGCAAGTCCGCTAACAATATCCAATGATGGCTCTTATGCCAGGTGAATTTCCCCGGATTGGAAAGGCACTCGTACGTCGCCCCATAAAATTGTCATATGGAGCAATAGTAGGCAGCGGGCTCTGTGAGGTTTTATTCCATTTCGTGTCGTTTCAGTTAGATTCATTTTTATTTTGGTATTCAGGCAAAATGTAATGGTGCACAATAAGCGGCTTAAGTGCGGGCAAAGCTGATTACATTTGGCAATTAGTTGACAGTTAGTTGAAGTGCGACGAGCTACGAACAGCGAGCAACGAGTCTTTTTCAGCCTAATGTGCCACACAGTAAATATATATACACATATATATACTGTGTGTAATATTAATAAAAGTATTATAGGGGCATTCTGTCGACAGACGTGACATTTCCATTTCGCCATGTACAACAATCAGTAGATTCAAGATTCAAGACTCGACAACAGAATGCCTGCTTTAATGTAGCGTAACTTTCTTCAAATGAATTAAATTAATTTAGCCGAAAATTGAAAATCCGCTTGGGATTTCTGTGAGGGCCACTTCGTGAGCGGTCGAAAGGTCAATTGCCAAGTATGCTCGCCTCAGGGCGCGACACTTAAAAAGGGGCGGGGTGGAGACGGGCGTGGTTCACTGAGTGGCAGTTGAGAAGAGATGAAGTGAGTGAAGTGGACTGAAGTGATGTGCCCCAAAATAAGTTTCGGCACAAATGTGGCACTCACTGCTACACTCATAAACAAAATCTATCTACATTTTAATAAATCGCCCTAAAATGAAAATCGATCTAAAAAATATAAGGTTTTCCTTGCTTTTAGAAATAATTCTTAAATATTCGAAATTATTATCGACCATACCAAAAATCTCTTTATTTTTTTATTTTTTAGGAGTTATTTTTATTATTAAGAAAAAAGTAGAAATACCATCGGTAATATTTAGAAAAATTCTTATATTGAAAGACAGGCTCGGCTTTTATATTGGAGTTTAGCTTTTCAAATTATTTACATGTGAAGTCTTAAAGTACAAATTTTTAATAACAATATAAGTAACAAAAAAGATAATCTAAGAATTCTTAATACGCACATAGAAAAGACTCGCTGGAAATTAGACACACTTATTCTAAACTTTTGAAAAATATACCGTGCAGTTAAGAAATGCATAGCCTCATTTTTAAAAAGCCACAACCATTAATTTTAGAAAGTTAGTTTTTGAATAAAATGGAGTCTCAAAAGTATGGCGATTTACTAAAATTTAGGGTAATTTTTTGTGACGAGTGTAGTTGCAGCCAGGCCAACGACTCTACTTTAGGCCATGAAAACAAACTGCGCTGTTGAATAACTTAAGGCATGTCAAGTGCCTGCCCGCCTGCCAGGGCTGAAGGATATTTTAAATTGCATAATGAGACCACTTTTGCATGCTAACGCAATCAAAAGACGCGACAAGAAAGACCAAAAAAATCACCAACGGAAACGGGGGCGCTGCTTCCTGCCTCCCTCGACTGGATGACGGCCTGTCTGCAACATTATCAAAGGGCAATAGACGCTTGAGAGAGTGTTGACTGTACACTCTCTACTCATTCCTTGTTGTTCCGTTCTATGCTGTTCCGTTTCGGTTCAGTTTTATGCTGCTTTTTGTGCAACGTCTGCAGGCTTGCTTGGGGATTGGTATCGGGGACTAGTTCTACACTCAGCAAAAAATCGCACTAACAATCAATGATTTTGTTTGTTTTAGGGTACATTTTATTTACAATTTGGAAAATATTTATAATTTTCAATGTGTATAACATAAGCTTGTTGTTGCTTTTATTATAATAATAAGCATTTGTAGTCGAAGTTCAACTATTAATATTCATTTAAATTAATTAGAATCAAATTTCGTTTTTTCTAATTGCTAAAATTGCTAAAAAAGATAAGAAACTATTCAGGGCGACGAATATTTAAAATTCAATGCGATTTGTTTTCTCTAAGTGTACTATCGTCCCTAGCTTTGTTTTCAATGTGCAAAGTGTTGCCTAAGCTGGCCAAGTTAACAGAAATTTATGCAAATGCCAAAGTCAACAAGCGCTCAGACAAAGCAACCTCGAGCCGCTGACAGACTGATAAAGCGAGTGGCTGACAGGCTAGTTGAGATCCTGGCCAGACTGACAGACAGAAACGGACAGACAGCCAGACTGACAGGGGATATTCTTTGTGGCCCCTTTCCCCTTATGTACTTACTTATACATACTTTTTTAAATGCTCAATTTTGCCACTAACTATTCACCTCTCAGCGATTAGTTTTGCACATTCAAAGATTCAAATTTTCGTCGATTTGTGTTACACAACACAATAGGCAAATGCCAAAAGCTGCTTGTTCACAAGTGTAGTCCTTGCTTAGCACAACACGTGTCCACCACACACTGTCCCTTCTCCTTGAGAGGATACGCCAGGACATTGCAACGTTTCAATTTGCAGCTGTTTCCGATTATTCATTTACATTTCCGAGGCAACCGAGAACGACTCCAACTTGGGCACAGTACAACATTTTGGCAATTAAGGCTTTGTACGTGCGACTTTAACTATACAAAATAATACAGAGAGCTGACTTGGTTTGACAGTTTGGTTTTTAGCACAACACATTAGCAGATCACCAGCAGCAGCTGCGGGCAAAGAGAACAGTTCCAACTTGAAGTGTTGACAACTGCAGTCGACACGATAGTCAGCTCGACTGACAGACTGACGGACAGACAGACGCTAATCAAATGCCACGTCTCGCACAACGAATGGATAAAATAGGAAATGGCATACAAGCCAATTGGTTCTAGCTATCCACACACACACACATACACATACACACATACACATACACACACATACACACAAACACACACACACAAGTGTCAATAATGATGCGTAGTCTGTACTTGGCTGTCAAGAAAGTAGCTGAGCAGTTGTCCGTTGGGAGTTTCGTAGATTGCTCCTGCTTCGACATGCGATTCCTTGCCACAACTAACAAACTCTATTGTACTTGACTACACTCAGCAAAAAAATAAAGTCGCCCCGATTTATGGAAATTCGACAAGGTAACTCACCTTCTGCGTTTTTCTTTTCATTATTTCAGTGTACATTTTCCTAAAATGTAGAACAAATTTGTTTCAATTTTAGTGTGTTTTTTCAGGGCTTGCAGTTTTTCTGTTTACAAATGTATTTCTTAAGAATACAAAAATATACATTTTTTTAATTGCATTTGAAAATGATTTTGAAAAACAAGAAAAACCTGCTACTTTTCAAAACGATTTTCCAAAATTCAGAGCGATTTTTTTCCGGTGATTTGAGGGAACAACTTAAGCCTAGCCGCAAACTCGAAAGTTTTTCGCTTGAATATCGGCGGATATAAGAGTCAATGGCCGGCACTTGACATGTGACCGATGTGGCCATCAGCGAATCCATTTAAAAGCAGCCCAGTCCTGTGAAAAAACGTCAATGGCACTGGCCATTGCTTGTCGTAGGACATTTCTCGACAAAAGCCTCAACTGCTCCACATCCACATCGCATCCCTGCACACACACACACGCACACACTGTCAAACCGGGCAAATGTCAAGCCAACTTAGTAAATCGTGCAGAATGTCACGAAAACATAGAATCACGGCACACCGCCGGACTGAGGATGACGTGAAGTGAGGGTTAAAAGTTGGGGCTTGGGGATTCGGGGTTGGTGACTAGAGATAGGCCGTATTATGGTTGTGCCACGACTGAGGGGAGGGGAATGCCTCAACAAGTCAGAGATTGAGTGCACGCCGATTGCACATTGGGTCAGCGAAACTTTTGAGACATCAATCAAGTGATGTCAAAAGCTTTCAACCTGTCCAGTGTCCAGCTGGTAGTTGAATCGATGTCAAATGAATCGAAGCATTGTTCAATCAGCAGTTCTAGTTACACGATTTTTCAAATTCTGCCAATTATAACTCAACTCAACTCACCAAAAAGGTGGACGACAGGTAAATTTTAATACAAACGTTCAGTTAATTTGTTTACAGTGTTTCTGAATGGCTTACAATTCTAAATTTCTATATAATACTAAATATTTATAAAAAAAAAATAAAAGCACCATATTTTTGGTATTGTTGATTTATGGCAAGACTTTCTCATTTTTGGAAATTGCTTTTTCTATATTTAGAAATGATTTCTTCAAGAAATCTGTTATAATTTTCAGGACGAATTTCTAAAATTCAATGCGATATTTTTTCTGATTCTATCACTAAATATATATCTACTTTTCTATTTTGGTATATTTGCAGAAGATGCTGTGCACATCACAGCCATATTGGGCGAAGGTGTCGTGTTCAATTGCCACGTCGAGTTCCCCAACGACCATCCGGTGCCATACGTCCTGCAGTGGGACAAGAAGGTGAGCGAAACGGTACGATATCACAGCATAAATTTCTTCTCTAAACTCTCTTTTTTACATTGTTGTTTGATACGCAAAAAAGCTAAAGAAAGTAAGAAACAGTCAGACAAACAGTCGAAGAAAGCGCAAAGACAAATAAAATGTAACACAGTAAACGAAAATACTTACCATATTAAAACAGCTATTCAACGTTTTCTGAACTCTTTAACTAACTAAACTACCACTTACATACTTACTAAATACTAAATACTACTACTATATGAGCATCCCCTTAACTAATCAATATTCGGTTGGTTTATTGCGCTTCTGTTCAGTTCAGTTCAGTTCTGTTTGATTCGATTCAGTTTCGTTTTTACCCTTGATTTTCCAAGTATTAACTATTTTATTTGTCAAGAGCCAGCTTTAGATCAACAGTGCGTATGCGTAATAATAAAATAAAAAAAATTATTGTGTAAATTAGGCTTATCTTATGATTTACTAATACTGATGATTATTTAAACAGCTTTTGCTACTGCAATCTAACACTATTGTTAATGCTCATGTTGTGTTGTGTTGACTATACGATAAACCAAACAATTAGCTTGAATATGGAATTGTCCGTAATGTTAAATGTTTTATGTGTTTTTTTTATGTGTTGCTCGATTGGCAAATTTTTGCATATAAGTTGCATATGATTTCAGTTAAATTTTCCTTTACTTTCGAGTCGCCAAAAAAACAACACTAACACTCCCGAAAGCTTCTTTGGCGAAGGCTATTTTTAGCGTTGAATCCACAAACTGAGAAATTTCAAGACAAAAAACACACACCATTTTTCGAAAAAAAAAACTATCAAGAGTATTTTTGCGGCATTAAGTAATCAAAGTAAAAAGAAATGCTTTTTAATATAAAAAAAAAAAAAAAAATCAGACCAAAGAGAGCGAAAGAGAAGAAAAATTCACATAAATTCATTTCGTTAAAAAAAAACAATCTCGTTCGCAAAATCGCAAATCGAATTATATCTATATATACAAATCAGTAGCTATTCACTGCCAACAAAACAAATCAAACAATTAGCCGCTGTAAAATTCATAGTAAACCAACAAAATTACAATTTGTAGCCACATTTTCAAGATTTTTTAGTGCAATTTATGAAAAATACCCAGCACCTAACTAAGGCTAATCAAGATTCCCAGAGTTTTGTGGAAATATGTTAATGCATTCGTTGGTAATTTTAATTTGTAAAGAAAACCACTCCACAAAATGATGACTGCATCAGTAACATATTTCCCTCAACTCTATGCGAACAAAGTACTCGTTTATATATTCATATTATTATCACTAAAATCTGGCATTCCCCTTCACCTTCAACTCTAATTCTCCAGCACTGCAAGTTTCTTGGCAGTAAGCTACAATTTACTTGCTCTTGCAACAAAAAAAAAAGAAAAGTGAAACATACACTTCGCAATTTGATTATGCAACTAATTTTAAGGAGCACACGAATAATTATCATTTACCCTTCTATGTTTTTTTTTTCTTTTTCATTCGTTTGAGATTATATAATACGTCAGCAGCATGGATTGCATAACTATTTTGTTTGACTTTCTGTGAGTGTACTCAGATACTTAGATTTCTAGATACTCTTGCGAGATGAGCTCATTAAGAAAGTGCAGCTAGCAAAGAAGCTGGACAAGAACACCAACCTCAAACAACTTACTTTCATAATTTAAAGCATGCCTAAGCCGCTGCAAGCCGATAAACTTACTTTATTGTTGCAGTTTGATAGCGAAGTTAAACCGAGCAAAAACTAAGAAAAAACCGCAAGGATAATAAACTAGAAATGTAGACACTCAGGCTGCCTGGCTGCCTGCCTGCCTCAGACGCAGAAGGAGACGCAGACGCAGATGTTGACGTCAACGCCGTCTAGCGAAATTGTGCAGCTAAACTTAGCTAACGTTGTGTCTACCATATTTATATACATATATACACTCTGCAAAACAAAATATATCGGCCTGAATTTTAGAAATGCGGCAAGATTAACTCGCCTTTCTATTCAGAAAGTATACTTTCAAAAAATTCTGAGATTCTCTGTAACTCTAACATTTGCCTTTTTTGTTGTTGTATTTTCATATTATTCATATCAATTTGAAAAAAACTTAATGTATTTCTTAATAATAGAAAAAAAAGGCACGCCTTTATAATTCTTAGAAACTAATTTCTCCTATATACAATTATTTCTAAAATCCTAAATAATTTTTTAGTTTTCAGGGAGATTTTCTTAAACTCAGTGAGACTTTTCTTCTGACATACTTTCTACTTTGCTTTGTATGCTTTGTTAATTCTAGAAATTATTTCTAAAAACAAGGAAAACATTCTAGTTTTCAGAGCGATTTTTATTTTTTTTGCGAGTGTTTATTTTTATATTTATCTATATTCGTGTGTGTATGTGTGTGACTGTGTGTGTGTGCGAATCCAAGTGTAGGTTAGCGTGCTTGTGCTTGTGCGTTTGTACAGATAACGTCGCTGCTTTTTCTCGTGCCAAGTTAAAACTTTTACAAGCATTTTTAATGCCAAACAAAGTTATAAGTACAGGGGAAAAAAAAACAAAAAAATGAAAGAAAGTTTATGTTCTACTGCGATAAAAGTGCACACACACGCATACGGTAAAACAACATTCGCATATTCGCATAGGGGGCAGGTTGGAGCAGGGGCAAGGGCAGAGAGAGCGGAGGCAAGCGAATTAAAGGGATTAACATGGCTTTAGCATTTAATTTATACGACACTCTGATCTGGTTCGGTCGGGTCTGTCCTGCTCTGCTCTGGTTCTGTTCACGTTATTTACATGTGTGTAATTAAATACAATGGTACACATAACAAGTAAGAATGCTGTAGTCGAGTGAGAGCGACTTTGATATACCCTGCAGTCAGCTGTTCCATCTATTCTACTTTTATTGGCAAATTTTACGTTAAAGCCATTTCCTCATTCGATCGTAAGTCAATTTGTTCAGCTGATCAATAATTTGCATATGCATATTATGTATTATTTAGAAGCCCCTGCCTTTAAAATTGTAGCTTTTATTGCTATCGTTCATTGATGTATATCGATCTACGCGAAATGGATACAGTTATCGAAAACATGAAATAAATTTTATCTGCGCTGGATATACGAAGACCTATATATTCTAAATTTGAAGTCTCTAGTCTCTTAGACACAGCTATGTCGAGGTAGGTTTGGAGATGCTTCCTCCTGCCTGTCACATACTCTTGCATAAACCTAGTTTACCCATTTTAACCATTTTGAATGAGTGTGAAAAATGGCCAAGGTTTTTGTAACGTGTTTTGTTTCGATTACACAACTCAACCCCGTATTAAAGTGTGTAAAATTTTATGTTGCCTACTTTTGTGCGATGTGCGCCTTAAGAGACAGCCTAGACAGGAGCAGAGGAGCTGAGTGGCAAAGGCTGCCTTAGTTGCAATCTAAATTAATTGCTACTGAATAAATTAAGCGGAAAAATGTTTACCGAGTCAACTTATGACGCTTCTCCGAGTGCGAATATTAATTTTTGGCGCTCGCTCGGCTGCCTTGGTTTCGCTCTAATAAATACATAGACAGACTGGCGGCTTCATCTGCCTCTCTAGTTGTGTCCTGGGACCTCTAGCGTCGTCCTGTGTGTGTGCAAATTATTTCATATGTCAGCCAAGAAAATTATGAAAACGTATACAATTAAGTTGTAATAAATGAGGCGAGACGACGACGAAGACCATGCTTGTCAGCCCATAAATCTGCATAGTATAATTACAAAATAAATCGATTAACTTTGATGCCTCCAACCACTCCTAAATCGGATGTAGAAGTAATCTGCCCACCAATTAACTAAGCAAAACCAATTATCTCTTGCTCTGTGTGCCTCTCTCTCGCTCTCTATCCAGCAGCGAATAGTCCTAATTACGTATTATACTCGTAATATTTAGAAAAGGTTATAAACAGAATACTATACGATTATATACCAAGACATATATATTGTAATGCAGCTGCATTACAACCAAAATTCGTACAAATTTGTATTAGATATATATATATTAATGTATATAGATTCAAAATACACATTGTTTACTCTATTACTAGGTAATCAATTACATTGTGTGCATACTGAATGCATTCGGTAATGAGATGCCATTTTCTAGTTATGTAGCTATAAAGAGCAGACTGAGTATCATAGCATCAAGCAACTAACACAATGCAACTTAACATAACCCAGTTAGAGATCGATAACAGCTGTAAATAACATAAGATGGTCGTTAACATGCTCCATAACTGCTGTTAAAATGCAACTAGAGATCAAAAACAGATGAACAGCAAAGATAAGCTTTAACATGAATGTGCAATAAGCTCATTCCTGCGCTTTATGTAAAGATCGTTAACATAAGCTCTAACATGAACTTGTAATAAACTCATTCTCAGAAATGAGAGGCCCCCTCACCAGATGCATGGTATATATTTGTGTATTTGACACTTGAAAACAATGACAAACAACAAACCGAGGCAAGTCATGTAAGGGAAATTGCATGACCTGTCTAAATCTACATTCACGTTCACATCCGCGTCGCGCGTGATTCAATAGATTCTGCAACTGGCAACTGCCTGTGAGCAAATAAAAAAATAAACTACAAACAAAAATATATGGTTGACATTTCAGTTTAGAGCAGGAGAAATGGGGGGCAAGGGGTACACTGCACGTTGACCCCAATTGTTGTAGCTTTGCCCGAAATATTTAACATGCACACATTTTTTGTGTTTATTTTTTATCAGCTCTTGCTTGAATTTCAGCTGTATCTTTTTTGCTTCTGGGCCTTGCTGTTTTGTCGTAGTTTTGCACATGATTTATTGTTTGCCAGGATCTGCTTGTGCTGCTCTGGTGTTGAAGGTGTTGTTGCCGCTCCCTCCCCCAAGGGGGTTAGAAGAGCTACACACAGTTTTTACGTAGCTCTTCCAGCCTCTGATGAGTTTTGTTCTTCTTTTTTTTTATTTTATTTAACTTTTCTAACTGAAAACTGCTGAATTAAATTTTCGACAGCTTTTTTTTTTGCTGTGGTTTTAACACTTGCCTATTGGAACTTTAGCGATTAGTTCAGCAACTATAGCTAAATATGTATATAGAAACTTGGCTATATATATTTGATTATTTATTTATTTAAGGTTGACAAATATCAGGCGTTGATTAAATATATTTATTTATTCATTAAATGTTGACTATTCCAATTGAAACAGAAAAAACAAAAAGTAGAAAATAAATTAAATTAAATTACAAATAAAAAAAACTTATCAGCATGTATTTAATAATGATATTTATCAGCATGTTTTATGTTATTAAAGGCAAAAATTAGATGTTAATGATATCAGTTGCCCATGTAAATATTCATCAAGTTTCATATATATACATGTTAACTGAACATATATCATATCATAGTTACTTTTGTGGCTCCTAACTGTTCGATGTGAAGCGTATGTAAAAAGTAACTCTACTCGAAACGATCGACAGTTAAAAAAAAGAAATGCATATTCAAGAAACAACGATCGATTAATCATTAAATCTTGCATTGGTTGAACATTTGAAAACAGGGCTCCGACTTACCCATCTATATCTGGTATGAGAGCTACCCGGAACACATTGAGGAGGACTTCAAGGGGCGCGTGTCGCGTGTCTCGCAGGATTCACCATTCGGTTCGGCGTCCCTCAACCTGACCAGCATCCAGGAATCGGATCAGGGCTGGTACGAGTGCAAGGTCGTGTTCCTGAACCGTGATCCCAAACAGCATAAAAATGGTACATGGTTCCACTTAGATGTACATGCACCGCCACGCTTTAGTGTTACACCCGAGGATATTATATATGTTAATTTAGGTGAGTTCAAAAATAACAAATTGCCAAATCATAAATTGCCCAGCAGAAAGCAGCAAGTTTTATTTTTTTTTTTTGGCGTCATATTTTGTGGCAAGCTTTTGCTACTATCAGTTTAAGTGTGTGGCAGAGCCCACTTTTGACTGTGTCAAATGGCCGGCAATTTGTTGCAGCGCCCGAATGAGTTTGTCACCTTGAAATGAACTATGTGCCACCAGAGCCCAGACCCCAGGCCAATGCTCACTCATGCCACATAATGGGGCACAATCATAAAAATTGAAGGTAAAAACTTGATGCGTGTTTGCGTCACTTATTGGCGCTCATTTGTCAACTTTGGAATGCCTGCAAAAAAAAACAAATCGATAAACCTTTTTATGTGTGTCGCCAGCAAAATCAAATTTCCGTCGCTTAATCAAAGTTTAAAATGCTTACAACCAAGACACAAAACAATGCGAGGCCAAACAAAAGAAACAGCGTCGTGCGCCGGAAATGCGTCAAGAGCAAAATGGCGACGCTGCAGCGCATAAATCAGACAGACGACAACCCTGACAACAATGCCTGCCAGCACTTGCTGTGCTTGTATGTGTGTGTGTGTCTCTCTATTGTCTGCCACAAAGTGGCGACTGTTGTAAGCAAAAGGCATGCCACAACAAGGGGCAGGCTGGCAAGCTGTTTGGCTGGCTGGCATGCAATTTTCTGCAACTGCAAGCTGAACAATTGTCATCACTTACCACATATTAATTTCCCCGTTTTCTTTGGTTTTTATTTCATTCTTTGTTGCTTTCTTTTTGCAGGTGATTCAATTATACTCACTTGCCAGGCGGATGGGACACCAACTCCAGAAATACTTTGGTATAAGGATGCCAATCCTGTTGATCCCTCGCCCACCGTTGGCATCTTCAACGATGGCACCGAGCTACGGATCTCAACGATCCGGCACGAGGACATCGGCGAATACACTTGTATTGCACGCAATGGTGAGGGACAAGTCTCCCATACGGCCCGTGTTATAATTGCGGGCGGCGCTGTAATCATGGTAAAAACCTAAAAAACAAATCAATTATAATTATCAGATAATCCAAACAAATACTAGCAAATAGTCCTATAACCCAAAAAATTACAAATAATCTAAAAAGTACTAGTTTCAAATGAATCCCTCAACTCAACTTAAGCGTTATTTTTGTTGCTTCTAGAAAAAGGCAATCATGGCAGAAAACCTATAACCAAATCAATTATATTTAATGATATAATCCAATCAGATATTATCAATAGTCAAATAACTTTCAAAAATTGCAAATCAAAAAAAATTCAAATCGTAACGCTGAACATATGTAATCAATTCGTCAAAAAAATGATTTCGCTTTTAAGAATAGGCAAATGATATCGCTATTAGTTACAGACTTCTTTCAATTAATTAATCCTCTATTCCAATTAATTAAAGTGCAATCCCATATTCAATTTTTTTTTTTAACAAAACACAAAAGGATAAAGCGGCGCCAGATAAATATGTGAAAAGTAAATCCCAAATGAATGCGATCAGTGAAAAATTTACTATAAGAGTAAGTTTTTGAAAATTGTTTCATGCATTTTCATGCATTTTTCTTGCATTTTCTTGCATACTCTCGTCTCTCGCTAAGCGCTTTCCCATTAAACATTTCAGCTAATCATCTAAATTGTTGTTCAGCTTAAACAACAACAACATCAGCATCTGAATTCAAACTAAGACCCAACCAGGCCCGCAATTTTCGCACGTGAAAACGCCAACAACGAGACCAGCTTTTGGTCAACACAAAAAATGCAACCAAAAACGTGGCCGAAACGCGCTCCCTTCTTCCGCTCCCGGCCCTGAGCATAGAATGTTGCAAGCGTGCAACTTTTGTTTTTCCTTACCTTGCAGCCATTAGGGGAATTAGGGGGATAGGTCATGCAGGGCTGCGGATTGCGCTGCCTTTGTGCTGGTCATACCAGCATCTCTGCCACGCCTTGCCTCGTCTCGATTTACAAGCGAAAGAAAGCCAACATTAGTACATAGGACCAAAGGGACAACCCAACTCCTCCTCCCCCGCACACTTGGCGTGGTCATTCGTCCAGTTGCCTGCCTCCAATGCTGCCATTTACCATGTGCATACTACACTCAGCAAAAAAAAGTTGCCTTGAATTTTAAAAATTCGTGTGGTAACTCTGCATATTATTCAGAAGTATATTTCCAAAAATCAGTGATTGGGATTGTCGATTTAGGGAGAACCTTTCTAATTTTTTACACATACTATTTTTATATTTGGAAATTATGTTTTCTTATAGTTAGAAAATATTTCTAAAAACAAGAAAAACTTACTATTTCCATGACGACTTTTTTTCTGAGTGTACAGTCGCACTTTAATTTCCCATGTACAAGCACAACATAAATGGACGTATATATGTGGTACACACATATGTATTCACACACATACACACACACACACACATGTTTATATATATATACATATATGTATATATGTATATACCACACATGCAATGTGGCGTCTGCCGGACGGAAATGAAGAGCATACTTTTGTGGGCGGATGGACAGGGTGCAGAGGTGGGGGGAATACCGCTAATGCATTTGCATTTGAGGTATTTACAGTATTTACAGTTGGGCCAGAGAAAAGGCAACCACGGCACACGAGCAAAAGTATTGACGTCCCTTAAAAGCCTGAACTTTGGCCTTATTATGGTGGAAAGGCGTCTATTTGTGGCATGTATTCAGCCAATAGTTGTTGCAAGTAACGAAGCCAAGATTTAATTTTAGAAATGCCTTTGGCACTTGCCTTCAATCGATACACAGAATACTTAAGCTGGTAAAAGTAAATTTATATTAATAGCTTTTGAGTTTATTTCTATATTTACGAGCAATTTATTTTCCATTTGCGTTCACCTCTCCGACTTTCAGTTCAAGTCATAACTAAAACCAACTCAATTGAGAATATTTTCAATCAACTTTCCCCACAGCAATGTGACCCGTAAATAAACCAAAAAGTGCACTAATGCAATTACCAAAGGCAGAAGAAGAAGGCGAAGTAGAATGAGCACAAAATGTTCTGACTTGACTGACATTTGACTGACAAGTTGTCAATATCAGTAGTAGTCTGCCCAAATAGAAGCAACATTTTGTTGCTGCTGCTGTTGTCACAGCAAATATGTTGTGCTTCTCAAGGGGGTACAGCAGATACAAGGATACCAATGAATTGATGGCGTGGAAACCTAAAAAAAAACCAAAAGAAGATAAGCTGTCAATCGCGAAACACGCATTGTACACTCCGAAAAAAGAATCAGCCTGAACCGTTACTCAGTTTATTAAATTTCTAAAATTTAAGGTTGTGAGGCTTTCTTTGTATTTGGGTTGTATTTTTTAATTACGGAGTGGATTTTTTTAAAATGTAGAAAGGCGTTTTGTTTTTATACATAGGAGAATTCTTGTATTAGCCTTTTTATTACTTACATTAATTAATAAACATTGGTATCTTAATATATATATAACAAACAAACAAATTATAAATTCATATAGCTGATAAAAATTACGATACAACAGTTAAATTTTATAAAAGCAGAAGACAGAGAAAATTTGATTACCCTTTTTAAAATTTCGGAAAGATTTTTTTTGAGAATCAGGTTTTGTATTGCTACTTCTTAGAAATGCATTAATTGATAATAGAATATATTTCTAAAAAAAATAAAAAATCACCTTATTTATGGGATTGTCGATTTAGGACCAGGATCTGTAATTTCTAAACATAAAAAAAACTTGCTAGCTTAAGGGTTGTGGTCGTGGGTAACCCCGAATAGTTATCTACACTGGTCACAGCTCATGATTTGAACATGTCCTCGTCCTCACTCAGTCAGAGAGTCCGTGCCCCTCCTGACAAGCTTAACACTAACCTATGACCTTTGATCTTGTTCACATCTTCTTTAGGTGCCGCCCACCAATCAAACGAAACTCGAGGGCGAAAAGGTGATATTCTCATGCGAGGCTAAAGCGATGCCGGGCAACGTCACCGTACGCTGGTTCCGCGAGGGTTCCCCCGTGCGCGAAGTGGCCACCCTAGAAACAAGGGTGACCATACGCAAAGATGGTTCACTGATCATTAATCCCATCAGTGCAGACGACTCGGGGCAATACTTGTGCGAGGTGACCAATGGCATTGGAGATCCACAAAGTGCTTCGGCTTATCTAAGCGTTGAATGTGAGTTAAGATCCAAACTAAAAATGTAATACCAGAAATATATATGGTATAATACCATATAATTCCCTTACAGATCCTGCCAAAGTTACATTTACACCAACTGTACAATACTTGCCCTTTCGCCTCGCCGGCGTTGTGCAGTGTTACATCAAATCGAATCCTCAGCTCCAATATGTCACCTGGACAAAGGATAAACGCCTGCTCGAGCCGTATCAAATGAAGGATATTGTCGTCATGGCAAATGGTTCCTTGCTCTTCACGCGTGTCAATGATGATCATCAGGGTCGCTACACTTGCACACCCTATAATGCACAGGGCACACAGGGTGATTCCGGCGTAATGGAAGTATTGGTGCGTAAGCCACCCAATTTCACTGTGGAACCGGATACGCTTTATCAACGCAAAGTGGGCGACAGTGTTGAGATGCATTGCGATGCCATCGAAGCGGAGGGCACCGAACGACCAACAATTAAGTGGCAACGCCAGGAAGGTGAACAACTCTCGGATTCCCAAAGGAATCGTGTCAAAATCTCAGGTGGAAATATAACCATTGAGAATTTACGACGCGAAGACTTTGGCTATTATCAGTGTGTCGTCTCGAACGAGGTGGCAACCCTAATGGCTGTCACTCAACTGGTTATCGAGGGCACTCAGCCACATGCCCCATACAATATAACGGGCAAGGCAACGGAGTCATCAATAACTTTGCAGTGGTTGCCTGGCTACAGCGGTGGATCGGAGTACAAACAGGATTATACGATTTGGTATCGGGAGGCGGGCGTCAACGATTGGCAAACGATATCGGTGACGCCATCTGGCAGCACTCAGGTGACCATCAATGGATTGGCCTCCGGCACCAGCTATGAATTCCAGGTAGTTGGGCGGAATGTCCTCGGCGATGGCATGATGAGCAAAGTGATGACCGTAAGGACACTGGGTGAGTTTGCTGCTGTCTCCAAAAAACTATCTACGATTCCTTCTTAGTGCTTAGTTCACTTCTTTTTTTTTGCTTTTGGGTTCATATTTATTTTATTTTATTTAATATTATTTGTTAAAATGTTGCTCAGCATTGAAAACTTTTGCACTATTATTGAGGAGACGTCTCGTCTCGTCTCATTTAACTGGAATTGGCTCTAACATAACGCTCTTGTTTTTCTCTCGTTTTTCTTCTCTTTTTTCTCTCACGATCTCTCCATCGAACCAAAACCAATATCAAAATCAAAACCAAAACGCTACTCGCTCTTAACTTTCTCATACTAAAATCATGCGTGTACAAAACTCCATCAAAAATGCCAAAAAAAAAAAAAAAATTAAAAAAAAAAAAATCGCGCATTGAATTCTGAATTTTTATCTGCTGCTGGTGAAACCCAAAAACCAAATCCAAACAAACCACAAACAAACCACAAAAATCCACAAGGCAAAAATTCAAATTCAATAGAAGACGCTCCGGCAGCGCCACGTAATGTCAAGGCTGCAACACAACCGCCCGATCACTTATTTCAGCCAATGCCAGACGAAGCTGGTAAGATAAACCCCCAACCACTCCCCTCCACCAACAAAAAAAATCTTAGCTGTAAAACTCACTGTGTAACTTCAAGACCTTAAAATGGAAATTGAAAAAAAAAAGAAAAAAAAAATTAAAACGCCATGCAGGAAAAAATTTGCCTCCTTTTACTTAAAGAATTGAAAAGTTAAATAGAAAATAGGATTTTTGAGGTAAAACCAATCTTTTTTAAGTTTGATGCCTTATTTTCAATTTGATAAAAACTCACATATAATACTATAGATATATGAGAGAAATTAAATGATTTAGTTTGACGGCTTTTTGAGATCGATAACTACTTCATATATGTATGTAGACAACGACTGAGCTCTTTCTCTTTAAACTGATGAACACAGCTTTGATATCGGATATAGATATTGATATCGCATGCTATGTACAGAGTTGCATGTTATGTTACATTCTACGTTGCTACATATGCCATGAAATAAGCTCAATCCAACTGTATGACCTGCAGTAGAGTAAATAGAAACCGAAGCAGCGCATATGCATACACACATACATATCTGTTTCTTAACCGATCTTGATGAAATTTGTGCAGTTGATGAGTAATATTTAAATGTATATTATTTATCAGTGGGAAGGCTCTGATTTTAAAATTGTGACTTTTATTCCTATCGAAAATCGGTACGTATCGATATACGAAAAAAGGAAGCAGTTATCAATAAATGACCTGATTAAGAATATATATACTTTGTGGAGTAGGACCTTTTTCCATCTGCCTGTTAATTACGCTGGCATAAAACTAAAATACCGTATTTACAGATTTTCAATGGGTGTACAAATTTGCTACTTTGCATGTGAATCTAGCAGAAGCAGCAACAGCAGCAAGAACGAAGCCCACGCAAAAAACCGCAATTAAATATTCAAAGCAATTAAACACAGCGCGCAGAAGAAAGGCAGCCCCGACCCCGCGCCCGCTACCCCTCCACGAACCCCTGGTCCTTTACTACTTTTTGGCTTTACCCTCTGTTATTGGCTGCCAACTACGCACAGAAAGTCTCGTGGGTATTGGAATGAGAAGATGAGAAGGGGAGGGGTGGGAGTAGTAGTCCATATGTGCGTCCCTTTGCCAAAGGGAATGCCGTTATGTGTGCCGTTATATTTTTATGCTGTGCTTGCGGTCATACCTGTTTGTGTGTGTATGTGCAGGTGTGTTCGTATGTGTAGGTATGGGTCGTCCATTGTTTTGCGTTGCCTTGCAAAACGTAATTAAAACAGTTGGTCCCACATTTAATTATTTAAATTAATTGAACTGTTTTTACAATTGTGCGCAGACGAAGAGGATTATTCACCACACTCACACACAAACAGACATGCACACAGCCATGCACACGTTGAGTGTGTCGTGCGGTCGATATGACAACGCCCACAACAAAAAAAAAAAGCAAGAGCAACACAGGCTGCGAGTTGGCGTAATTTAAACAAGCATATTACCCAAAAATGCCAAGCTACATTTAACAAACACACACACACGCAAGCATTACAAAAGCCCTCCCTACACTCCGCCAACCCACCACAACACATCGGTGTTCCTCATGCTCATCGTCAGCGGGCGCTGTGTGTGCTTGTGAGTGCGTGCGTGAGTGTGTTTGTGTAGGCGCAGCAATTTGAATAGCGCTTTAGCGTTAATAGTTAATTTTTTACTTTAATGTGTCCACTCTCTGTCTCGCTCTCGCCTTCTCTATGAAACTCTCTCTCTTTCCTTCGTCTCTCCTTCTACCTTGCTGTGGTAGTTTACATGTATAAAGCACTGGCGACCAAGAAACACACACACACATACTCTAGCATACGCACACAAAACACTCCACACACACACACACACATACGTACTGCATATGTATATGTAAGTGTTTTTTTTTACCCATTTAGCGAATTTATTATGCTTGTATTAGTGTCCCTTTCTCTGTGTTTTTCAGTCCCTGCGTGTAGTTGTATGTATGCGTATATGTATGTATATGAATGTACAGCTACGGTCAAAATAATAGTAAGGCTCACATATATTTTTGAAAATGCTAATATAAATACTTTACATAAAGTTAAATATTAATGAAAATTTGTTTTGAATACGAGGAATCAATACTGCAGATAGGTACACATTGAAAGACAGCATAGCTATAAAATTTATAACGCAAAACAAATTAAATTAACATTAGAATTAAAATCAAATTGAGAATTAACCATATTAATTAAATAGATCACAAGTGAGCCGGTCAACATAATAATAGTAATAGTCGTGAAATAGTAGTAAGGTTTTCTAAATAAATAAGTGACTATTGTATTATTTAACTCAAAAAACTCTTAGGCTCGCTGAGTTTTAAGCATTTCCATTATTTTCATCAGCACAACTATTATTTACAAATTTACATTAAATAAAAGAAATGTTGTAAAGAGACATATTAAAGAGTAAGATAGTCCAAGGAATCGATGGGATTGTGAAAGTAGCTATGAAAATATTGAGTATTTGCATTGTACTATTATTTCGACCGCAGCTGTGTTTATGTTTGTATATATACGTGTGTATGTATATATGTATGTGTATGTATATAACTCAGTGCGTTTGGCGCACGCGTATGTTAAACAATAATAACAACAACAAAAATAATGACAAATGGCAACAGTAACAAACGGTAACAAAAACAACAACAACAAGAACCACAACAACAACAAGAACAAAGACTACAATAACAACAATAACAATAAAACATCAAATGTGTTGTGTGTTGTGTAATGCAACCCTGGATTTCGTGTACGTGTGTACATTTTGGCGCTTGTAGCGAAACACCTACAAAACCATCCATTTTCACATACTCACACACACACATGCACATATCAATCGTTTAAGCCACCTCATTTCAGGGCTGCAAAAAACCCACAACAACAACAAGAAGCGCAGCAACAACAGCTGCAACAACAACAACAACAAATATCATTCAAACGGAAGAAAATTTATGATTTCTTTTAGCTTACACTTTTTGCTCTTTTCGTATTTTTTGCTTTTGTTTTTGTGCTTCTTTTTTAATCGTGCATATAACGTCAGCATTAAATCGTTACTTAACCTTCTCTTTGTGTGTGTGTGTTGTTGAATCCTGCGCAACGCTTAAAAATTAATAACAACAACAGACAGACGGGCAGACGGACGGACGGTTGGCATTTGAACAGTTGTAAATTTCCTTGCTGCCAGTCGGCAAAAACAACGCAAATGGCAAAAAGCAAAACATGTGAGAACGATGCAGTTGCTGGGCGTCACCCGACTGTGAAATACTCTAGATACCAATAGGTAAAGCAAGCTGATAAAAGGGTGCCACAGAAAAGACTGGCTATAGCCAAGAAATATCGGTCTTTTAGGAAGATTCCTAGTAATCTACATTCCAAGTTTGGTAACTCCAGCTTTTAAATTGCAAGAGATATATGATTTTTGGTATTTTAGGGACTCTATTAGGCGTGCCTGAATAAATATTAGAAGAAACTTCTCTAAATATTTTGGGGGCGCGGAAAACAGGCACCACCAACAACAAACCAGCCAAATTTGGTGAGTGAAGCCTTAACATTGTGGTAGGAATGTGGCTTTATCTTTTTTGCAATTATCGATTTCCTAGCCTCGTTGTGGGCGTACCAGCCGAATCTTAACAGTTTGTATATGTTACGAGTTTCAAGGCCTTATATTCAAGAATGTCGAAAAAGTTGGTGACGGACCGATCGACGGACGGACAGACAGCATGACGTACATTGCAGAAAACCAATATACTCATTTGTATCTTCGGTAATAGAGTATAAAAAAAAAAAAAAAAAATCAACAACAAGAAACAACAGCAGCAAATGCATGTCAAGGCTGATTACGTTTAACACACACACACATGCTCTCGCACACATGTACACATACTCACACTCAAAAATGCGAATTTTATGAATATTGAATGCATTTCACTGTCATAATTGCAGAGCACCAGCTTTTTGCTGTTGTGTTTTTGCTGCCTTGTGTTCTGTTACCAACATTTCTCGCACATTTTTATGCATTACTTTTGCGTTACATTCGCCACAACTTCTATACATATGTATATGCAAACGCATATAATGCTTTACACTCTGAAAAAAACATTAGACCTGAATTTTTTGAAAATCGCCCTAAAAAATAGTACGTTTTTCGGGTTTTTAGAAATAAATTCTTAATATAATACAACATTCGACAATCACAAAATAAAACGTTTTTTTACTATCATCTGTTATAGAATATAATAGAGTAGGAATAGCGTTTCTAAAAAGTAGAAAATTTACTCAGTTAAAAAATTAAAATAAAATCGCCTAAAGAGTTTTTTTGTGTTTTTAGAAATAAATTCAAATTAGCATATGAAAAACGCAAAAATATGTCACTTCCTTTTATATTAATATGCATTTTTAAAAAGGAGAAATGCAAGCCTTAATTTTTATAGTTATAAAAATCCTATATAAAATTCAGAAACAAGTAATAAAATTTACTGCCTCTGCTTTTAAGAGTTTAATTGTTGTCTGCCTTAAATATTTTCCAAATTGAATTATAGGAATTTATATACTATCTAAAATGTTTGTAGAAGTGAAATCTTAAGCTACAAAAACGATAATATTAGAGTAAAAAATAAATTTTTTTAAATATTTTTTTTTAGAAAAATTTTCTGAAAAATTTCAAAAATAAAATCCCTGGTTTTTAGAAATGTACTTTCTGAATAATCAGGTTACCGAATGAATAATCTGAACAATCGAGTTGCCCTTGGCGAATTTCTAAAATTCAAGGCGTTGTTTTTTTTCCGAGTGTAATAATGGAAGCATCCAGGTAAACTAATCGATTATTTCAAATGAGTTCAGTTTCAGTTTTTCAGTGGTTCTCGATTCTCGGATCTCGGTTCTGAAGCAGCTGACGATCTCAGAGACTTTGGCGTTGCACTCTGTGCTTGAGTTGTAGTTATTTGCATATATGTATGTATCTATGTATGTATGTATGTATGTAGTAATATTTGGCTTTTCTGTTTGGTTTTTTGGTGTGCACTTTTTCCTTTATGATTTTCAATTTGCACTTTGCCACTTTAAGCACTGTTTTTTTTATTAAGTGTGCATCAATTTATTTAAGCTGTCAAAGTCTGTCTTAATTTTAGCAGGCATTTTTATTATGATTTTGCTTGCCTTTGTTTGCAAATATTTTGTTTCCGTTTTTTTGTATTTTTGCAGACCTTTTAGCCTATTTTGACATTTACTTTCATACCGATTCGCAAGGCATGATAGTTTATTCACCGCCCAAGTTGAGATTGAAAGGTACTCGTATTATTATCCAATTTATACCAAATATTTTTCTCACTGTTTTTTCAGTTTACAAAGCGACGATATATTGTATATATGTATACCGTTAAATTTATGTATGAAGCTACGACAATATATAGAGCTGCAAAAAAAAATTAATAGCCCCTTACAAAAAATAATTTCAAAGGTGTCTTTTATAAATTTTGTGTCTATAGAACTTAAAAATACGTTTTTAGAAGTGGAACAAGACTATAGTTTTATTCAGCGTCTTCAACTTATTGAAATTGAACTAAAATTAAAATTAAAAAATTTATTTTACGAAATAGGCAGAAAATATATAAAGAAACCAATAGCACCATTTTTGAAATGTGAAATTAAAAAAAAATTATTCTTAAAAAAATAATATCTGCATTTTTTAGACAATTGGAATTATGAAAATTATAATTAAATAAATCAATACAATTATTATTTTTTGCTATTTTTTGTCACCCTTAAATGAAAAAATATATATTGAAAATAGTTCCAAGCACAGTATAAACATTAATTTATAGCGCGAATACGTAACAATATATTAAAAATCCACATTTGAAAACATAGCAAAAATAATGGTTTCTTTTGTCATTCGTAAGAAAAACGTTCTTGGGGCTGCTATGATTTTTTGTCGCAAACTGTATAAGTGCATGCCGTGATGGTCCACAGAAAAATAAAAATAATAATAATAAAGATGACACATGCGAACTGAACTGATGTCGGCGTCATGCTTGAAAAAATCAATATTTTTTTTTTTAAATTCCACGGCTATTGTTGCTCGTTTTGTTTACTTATTGCTGCCGATGCCAGCTGCCGCCATTTTGTCTCTGTCTTTGTCCTTGTCTTTGTATTCAGCCATTTCCATTTCCGTTTTACTTGCCACCCAGCTCCAAGCTACAAGCTGCAAGTTGCCAACTCCAAGATTCAAACTCTTTAGGAGGCTTAAAGTGCTCGCTCATTGTGCTCTTTGCATTGTTTACAATGACATTTTACGGCTGTTGCAAGTCGAGCAGCCGAGTGTGTGTGCGAATGTTTGTGTGTGTGTGTGCATACCTTTTTAATGCGCTTAAATAATGCCTTTTACGAGTGTTTCCTTGCAGACTGCAGATTTACTGCCGGTAACTCAACCACTTTGTGGGTCGCTTGTGCCGGATAAGCTTCTGATGCTGGCAAAGCCAACTTGCTGCAGCCATAAATAACATTCACTTGCCCCAACAACAACAACAACAAGTCTGCCTACAAGTGTGTGTCTCCGCCTTTGTACCCTGTCTACCCCGCCTATACCCTTGACATTTTTTACGGCCTACCCATTTAGGCCTCAGGCAGCCCGTTCTTTTTTTAATGTTTGTCACCTGTCCCGTTTATATTATATCAAAAATCTGTGGGTATTTTGAGGGGGTTTGGGGTTATACTCTGCTCATTTCTGTATGCGCATAATGAACTTTTGATATATGCGTTTCAAATCTCTTGTGTGCTGCTCTTTAAAAGCATTTCTAATTAACATACATGCATAAATAATAAGCGTAGTATTTTTTTCGCTAGCTTTTCCCGTTGAAATAAATGGCTTGCACTTATTTGCCTGTGTTGTGAGTCAAACTGTGTGTTTTTAACCCTCAAAAAGTTGAAATTTTAATTGTCTTATTTTATATTCATATTGGGGATAATGTGTGCATATCTCCGTAATGAGGAGCCAATAGCAAATGGCAGCTTGTATGCACATGTATACATAATATATTCCAATTAAAATAAATAAAACGAATCAAAAAAAGAGTAAAAAGGTGATTAGGCCCGATGACCCGGCTTTACATGTTACAACCTGGAGAAGCTTAGACCCTGATTTAGTAACTAAATTTAGCATTTTAAAATATCTTTGAAAGCATTAAGAGTTCTCAGAATCTGCTCTTAAATGTTTACCCAATATAAAATGGAAGTGCAATTATTTAAATAAAATAAAAGAACAGCGACTTTGCCCAATGACCCTAGAAAAGTGTACAATTTAGTAACTAAATTAAACATTTTATTATCGGCCAATAGCAAATGGGAGTTTGGATGTAGTTGTATACACATTATATATAGTAACCCAAATAAACTAAAATAATAAAGAACAAGCTGACTTAACCGGATGACCCTGCTGTATATGTTAGGAGTTCACAGAATCCTGCTCTTAAATATGGAGCCAATGAAAAACCGAAGTTTGTAAGCAGATGTATATATATGATGTGCTTTAAAATATATAATATACAATTAAAATATTGAATGAACACTGACTTAGCCCGATGAGCCTTGAAGAAGAGTGTAGAACTTAGTAGCCAAACTAAGGAGTTGACAGAATTGAATGTTAATCGCAGCTTGTCTACAGTTTTTTTAATATATACTGATTCAAATAAATAAACATGATTTTTAAAGAACAGTTGACTTAGGCCTGGAAAGGTGTACTAAATTTAGTAACTATAATTGTAAAATTTTGTGTATGCGCATTATTAATGTTTTCTTTTTTGGTGTGTGTTTTGGCAGGCCCGAAGCCCGGACCACCGCGTAACGTGTCCGTTACGGAAATATCGAATGGTTTCCTTATCACGTGGCAGTCACCGTTGGAGCGAGCTCACATCGTAAAATTCTACACCATTAAATATCGCACGGATGCGGAATGGAAGACGTTGAACCGTGGCCAGATACGGCCGGAGGAGACACAATATTTGGTGAAGAATTTAGTGGGTGGACGCACCTACTATTTCCGTGTGCTGGCCAATTCGGAAAAATCTTACGAATCGAGTGATGAGGTGAAATTCCCGGTGCCGGCCCGTGTCAAACATAAAGCAATAACAGCCGGCGTCGTTGGGGGCATCCTGTTTTTTATTGTTGCGATCATTTTATCGGTTTGTGCCGTAAAAATTTGCAATAAACGTAAACGACGAAAACAGGAAAAAGGTAACACAGACTTTCAAAAGCTGTCACACACAAACACTTGAAATGGTTTTTAATGAGACAAACAAAACAAGCAAACAAACAGACAAACAATAATGATCATTGCTCTTGGTGTTGTTGTTGTTGTTTCTGTTAATGATGGCAATGATTGTGACACCCTCATTTAGCAATTATGTTACTAACACAACTAATGCTAAACTAAACTATAAAACAACTACTAACTATTTGTGCCCAGACGTAGGCAATTAAAAAGCCTCAAATTTTCAATTAACTTGATAATTCTCTCGTAAAAAATGATTGATGTGCATTTATAAGTTTTGCTTGGGCCTCTTATGTTTTGTGCAAAATTTAATTATCGAATTGTTTGTTGAATAATTGAGTATATACATATATGTATGTATATGTACATTTTGCCAGTAATTTAAAAACAATTCGTACTTGAATCAAACTTGCTTTTACCTCATTGGCTATTTCGACAACAACAATGCATTGAATTATGAATATTTAAATTAGTTTGTTTTTTACCTTAAAACAAAAGTCAAACTCAAAAGGCATTTTGAATACAACAAATTTTTGATGAAACTATGCCTGTGCGAATAGTTTTTACTTTTACGTTGTAGTTGTGCAAGTAAATTCGATTAACAATTAAAAACCAAAAAAAAAGAATTCTTTTTGAATACGAGTATTTGTGTAAATACCAGTAAATTTGCTTTTGTAACTTAACATTATTATTTTGGTTTGAGTTTTGAGTTTTATTTTTAGTTATTCGTTATTTAATTAGTCTAACAAACCCGTCTCCGTCCCCTTACCTGAAATTTGTCAAGTTTGTCCCCATTTTTCCCCTGTATGGGCAAATAGCATATCAAATTATTGCTTTGAAATTTGTCTTAATAATGCTTAATATTTATTATGATTTGATGACTTAAATACTCTGATATTCGATTGAAGAAGAAACCAAAAGAAGAGTTGAATTCCCCACTTCCAGTGCATTTTGTTATGTTTCCATAATTTAGTTAAATATTCAATTTGAACGCATGTACATATAAATAGTTGTTGCAAAATTAGCTAAACGTAAAAAACAGTATCCAAAATATGAATTTAAAATGAGTCGATTTTCCTCAAATCCATATTGGAGTTGATGTGGATAATTTCTTTTGAATAGGGTCGATTTAATTCCATTCTTTTTACAGAAAAGGGGACCACTCAATTTTAAGTTGATCTATTTAATATTTTCATTTGACGACATTTAGCGTAAATTGATTTTTGTTTTTTGCGTTCTTTAAATGAATTATTATTTTTGTTATAAATATTTACTAAAACCTTCACTCACACAACACAAACAACAAAAGTCGAATGAGAGATAAACAACAAAAAAGAAAAACCAGTATGAAAATTCCAGTGTAGCGTATTCAAAATTATTATTTAGTTTTTTATTTTCAATTGAAGACCTCTACACAGAGTTAAAAAAGTAGACGATGAACCTTAAAGAGTAGTTAGAAAACACCTTTATCGCAATATAATTGATACTCATGTTCTTGGCCAAATCGTCGTTGTTTCTGCCCAGGGCTGAGTTCATGACGGATAAGGGTGTTTTGCCAGAGATAGAGATAGAGAGTATAAATATCGATAACTATATATATGGAATAAGACTATATATATAGCGCAATACTGGGCAGACGTTTTTTGTAAACAATTCACGCACAAAGATGGTAAAATAAGGCCCACAATTGATGACCAAAAACATCAAAATGAAATGAAAAAATGAAAAGCTAAAAGAAAAGGCTTCTACTGAGCATAAAATGATCGCGCTATCAATAGAGACGTGCGAATGCACTATTGTAAGCATTTACCAGGCCGATTGTATGCACAAATTGTGAGATTTTGGTTTGCCTGAAACATTATCTCGTTTGTGAATGCAATTTGGGCTGTGGATGCATTGACCCTGCTTCAATCTACCACTGAGAACTGAATAATAATAACCCAACTAAGCCCCCTGCAACGTCCAAAAATAAAGCATCTGGGTAAGTTTTTCAACAACAATCACAATAATAAATCGATGTCGTGTGTGCCACAGAATCTCCAACTATAAAACTAAAAGGTTATTTTCAGACAACCAAAAAAATAACTATGAATTATGTATTGTACTCTTAATCAACACTAGTATTCACACTGGCATTTCCATATACTTTATACTCGAGCGCATCGTTCTCTCAGTGAATATATATTTATATAGTGCATTCATATCCAAAAGCGTTTAAGTATATTAAAACCACACTTTCTTAAGTATCTCGAGCACCCAAATAAACATAAAAAACGAAGTCAAGCAATGTCATTTCACGGTTTTCATAATTATGTACTTACACAACACTTACTCTAAAGTCGAACAACAAAACAAAACTTTACACTCAACACTCGTCTTTATCTCAACTACTTTTTAATCATGTTAATTTTTATTGTGTGTTGTTTTTCTCCGTTTGTCATCTATATTTTGATTTTATTCCACCATAATCAGCTGGTTTTGTTTACGATTTGCAATAGACTTGAATTATTGGTTTCACTTCTTCTCTTTTTAGTTGGCACAATTTTTTCAACTGACCATTCAAAAGCCATTTCATGTGTCATTGTCTTTTTTTTGTCAACATTTCGAAGCCCGATCCTAAATAAAATACGGCGAAGAGCACATGCTATGCGTTAATGCATTGCAATGTATACTCGTATGGGCGTATATATATTTTTGTGTGTCCAGCACTGTGTCCGATACCACCTACATACCATATATGTATAATCCGATGACTTTTGGAGGTCGACTATTCCGCTTCTTGATCCCAGCCAAATTAGTTTGTCTCTTTGACCACACATATATATATATATATATATGTATATGTATGTACTTAATTGCAACCCCAATTTAACTAAACAATAAAACTAACAATTGCTTAGCATATTTGCATAGCCTAGCTTAGCCTATCGGTGTCTTGTGGCTTCTTATTGCCTGTACTAATTACTATTCTCATCATCTTAGTAAAAAAAACTGCTAAATTCTATTTATGTTAATGCTCTGATAACAACAGCGAGCATAACAGCGACTGTCAATGTTGTTGCTGTTGTTATTCACTGTTGTCGTCACTGCTAATGCTCTGACTGGCATGCAAATTGGCATAACCTCCGTGTAATTGTAACTGTACCTAGCCTGTACCTCGCCTGTAGCCAACCTGTACCTATATGTGATTTGAGTGCCTGCTACAGTTGCGAACATAATTAATCGCACAACTTTCAAAAAAAAATCCTTGCAAAGGTGTCTTTTGAAATTTGTAAGTTTTAGGAAGTTATGAATGCATTTTTAGAAGTGGCAGAAGACTCTTTAAAAATAAATGAGAATAGAAAACGACCATAATTTTATTCATGGTTTTCCACTTTATTAAATTGAATTAAAATTAAATTTTATGAAAAGCTGAGCAAATGTACAAAGAAAATAATAGCACTTTTCTAAATTCAATATAATTAATTTTCACTTGTGAGAATAGAATTCCGGATTCAGTATTCAAATTAATTAATGGGGTGAACATTGAACTTTATATTAAAACCTATATTTTTGTCCGCAACTGTATATGTGTAACTAAACGCACACGTAATAAGTACTTATTTTGGTACAACAACAATAGTATTTCAGCTGGGATCGCGTTACGCCATTTTGTGCTACTTTTAAGATGCTTCCTAGGAAAAGTGCTAGTATTTGCAATATATATATATGTATATGCATTCATATGTGGACAGCAGTGTGTAAATGGTAGTGGGTATATATATTTATGTGATATACATGCATTTATGTATATACATACTCGTACATAGTGTGTGCTTGGTAGCTGGTGTATGTATTTTATTTAGCGGATTGCGACGGCTCACGCTGCACGCCAAAATTAATTGTAGAAATTATACGTTTACAGAGTTCAACATGGTAGCTTGCAGGATAACGGATGCTCGTAGCATTGCAGCCAATAATCATCATTTGCACAATCGCAGTACGGGCTCAATTTCCTCTGGTCAAGTGCCTTTAAAAAAGTGAGTATGCCATTCACGAAATTTGTAAGAACATGCACCAGCACATCTAAATCCTTTTTAAATTGATCTAAATTTTCTCTAAAAAAACACTCTCATTGGTCTCAACTAATATTACTATAACTTCTACTTCTATTACTACAACTGCTACTAATTATTAGCAATACTGAACATTATCGTGATTATGAAAGCGTTTTTATAGTTCCAGGTCCATCCTGTCATAATCAAAATCGTAAGCAAAACTCTTCTATACTAAAATATTTAATATTTCATTTCATTTAACCACATTTAGCGTAAATTGATTGTTGTTGCGCTCTTTAATTGCATTATTATTTTTCTAAAGATATTTAATAAAACTTTCACTCACACAACACAAACAGCCAAAATCAAAAGAGAGAAAAAAAGACCAGTATGCAAATTGCAGTGTAGCGTGTTTAAAATTATTATTTAGATTTTTTTTTTTTTTGTTTTTAGTACCTTTACACTGAGTTAAGAGAGTAGACGATGAACCTTAAAGAGTAGCTATAATTGATACGCATTGGATAAATCGTCGTTGTTAAAGGTGTTTTACCAGAGATAGAGGTAGAGAGTATAAATATCAATAATAATATATAAGGAAGATGACTATAAATATAGCGCACTACTGGGCACACGTTTTTTGTAAACATTTCACGCGCAAATATGTTAAAATAAGGGCTAAAAAAAATTAAAATTAAAAATTAAAGAACAGCAAAACTGAACATTAGTGTGATTATGAATGCGTTTTTATAGTTTCATCCAGGTATAAACTGTCGTAATCAAAATCGTAAGCAAACATTTTCTATACTAAAAGTCAAAAGTATTTTCTTTAGTTTAATTCTATTGTGTTTCATTTTATTTATTTATTTGTGTTTTCTAATTCGATAACTTTTTGAGTCTGATCGATAACGATTATTTCTGTTCTGGCCAGGTACAAACAACAAACCCGAATATCAAGTCTAACCGCAATACTTATCGCCATATTGCACTGGATTTGGCCACCCGATCGTTGCACCAACTGCCACTCCATCTACAGCTCTCCCAATCCAAACCACGACGATATCCAGGACGACATCGCCAAGCGGCGCTCCCATCAAGATGGGGCGAAACTCGGCTACGACAACACACTCGAGAACAGCATGGATGTTGTGGATGGTGCTCTGTTCGAGCGTCGCAACAGCAATGTGTCCCAGAAATCCTCCAGCGATGATGGTGGCTTCCTCTCACGTCGCAATTTCATCACAGCACGCGCCTCCTGGCGCCGACCCCTCGTCGCATCCTCCAGCCAGGTCAGCTTACAGTCGGCTGCAGATTCCGCGCGGGGTTTCCTTCAAGGCTTGGGTGGCCTGCTCAAAATTGGTGGCGCCGTCAAGCAACAGCAACAACAACAACACTTGGATGAAGCCCAGACCGGTGCACGTTACCAGAACGTGCTGCGTCCTTACAATATCTACAGGAATCCTCTCCACATCAATACAATCAGTGGCAGTTTGGGGCAGCAACAGTTGCTGTTGTCTCCCCCGCTTTATACGCCCTCCCGCGCCTCCCGTCTCTTCGCCAGCTCGCCGGCTAGTACGCCAGGACATCTGCATGCCCAGGCCCAGCAGCTGTTATCCTACTCCGGCGTCTATCCAACCAATCACACCCACTTTAGTGATCTCAGCACAGTGTATCCCAATAACTCCGCGGAGCGTTCGCTGCCCACGTTGTCCACGGGGAACCTGAGTCGGTATCGCTACCATTCGCAGGAGTTGCCCTCGTTGCGCACCATTCAGGAGGAGACGCGTCGCCAGCAGAGCAAGCCATATACTCCACCGGAGGATCACTTTGTGCCGCTGCAGCTGCCATCGCCGCCTTCGTGGAGGAACTACTACCAGCAGCAACTGCCCTATCATGCCAGCTATCGACCAAGAACCCGCTGGTATCCAAGACACTACTCCAGATTATTTAGTCGCCAGCAGCATGAGTTGTTGTCGCCACTGCCCGATCTGAATCTATCGCTGCGTGGCTCGGCACATGGAGCTGGCGTGGGCTTGGAGGCATCGCCGGAGTCGCGTTCCAGTTCAAGTGGTTTCGGTTCGAAGAACACATCGAATCATCCGGGCAGCACCAGCGAGTGGCGATTGTTGCCACCATATCGTGCACCGCCATCACCACCCAAACACTCGGCATACTTTGGGGCAGCAACGGGGGGGCAGCAAGCGCAGGCTCAAACACTGGTACCGGGGCAGCAGCAGCAGCAGCTGTTGCAGCATCAGCAACAGCAACCGTATCCCTATTCCTATCTGCAGCCGAGTCCACCGACGCCGCCGTACACCATGGCGCACTGGCTGGAAATGATCTCAAGACTGAATGCGGCAACAGACAGCAACTTGCCCCGCTCCTGCCAAGTGGATGTGGGCAGCGTTGATGGCCACTATGAATTCGATCCGGCCACACCGACGCCGAGCGCCTCAACGCCCACAACGGGCGTCGGCATGCTGCGCGACGATCTCAATCTACACATAGACACGCATCACTATCCACATCAGCATCCCCATCCCCATCCTCATAACCCTCATCCGCATCATCAACATCCTCATCATCCACATCATCACCTTCATCATCCCGCATCGAGCTTCCATCATCACACGCTGGGCCCCTTAAGTGGCAGCTTGTTGCATGCCTCCGCCTCAGCTTCGGCATCCGCTCCGACTTCCACTTTTGGTGGCACCATCTCCCGCAAGCTGCGCAGCCTGCCACGCTACGACAACGTCGAGGCTCGGCTGCAGGCCATGCGGGAGGAGTTCTATGCCTACCGCAAGCGGCAGTCCATGCAGCGGGCCAGCGGACCGGAAATTGAGAGCGTCTGTTGACGGCTCCCAGCTCACAGCTGCTGACAGCTGGTGACCGCAAGCAGGTGACTAGCATATGTATCTATGAGACACATATACACTCGGCGAAAAACAATCTCACTGAATTTTCAGAAATTCGCCACGCGTAAATCAACTTATTATTCACAGAGTTTATTTCTAAAATAAAATACTTTAATTTTTTGGGTATATCTTTTATTTTTTGGAAATTATATTTATAAAAGTCAGAGTTTTTCTTTTTTATGCGTTTTCTTATTGTTCCCAGAGTATATTTAAAAAAATATATCAGGTTTTTCTTCTTTGGGTATTTTTTATTGTTCAGAGACTTTATTTCTAAAACTCAACGATTTTTCTTTTCTTAATTCTGGGCAAACTTTTCTAAATTTAGAAAAAATATAACTAGAATTTGTTTTTTCTATTTCCTATATGTTCAAAGAACACTAAACATTCGATTTTTTTGTTAAACGCAAATATATATTATGACTTTGGATAGTTTATAGAAATTAATTTACTATAATTTGAAAAAACTTTAAAGTTTAAGGCGATTCAAATTCCCGCTGAGCTACTCGGCCTCTAAGGCAAACGACAGCTAACACCTTATATAATGTTTAATTCTAATATCATTCTAACTGTTTCTGAATTTTAGATAGAATTTTTAAAAATCAGAAAGGCTTGCCCCAAATCTACTATCCCAAAATTAAAAATGCATTTCTTAATAACAGAAAATATTTCTAAAAAGTAGAGAAAAATTGTGTTTTCTATATAATTCTTCTCAACTTTTTAGAAATATTTTCTATTATCTATAATAAATGCATTTCTTAAATGTAGAAATAAAGAAATATATTTCTTAATATCGGCATGTTTTTGGGAATGTTGGTTTAGGGCAATTCTTTCTAGTAATTAGAAAATTGTATTCTTATATTTAGAAATTACTTCTGAAAACAAGAAAAACATTCTAGTTCTCGAGGCGACTTTCTCAAATTCAGGGTGATTTTGTTTCGAGTGTACATGCCAAGTTATGCGGCAGTGGCAGCAGCAGTCGTAACATGCAATCGAAGTCAACCGCATAAGCCATATGATTAGATATATCCACATATGATATATAATTATCCAATGCACCGCAGGCCCAGCAGTAATAACATAGCTCAAATATGCCTATTTCATGTAACCAGTTTAAATTGCAGCAGGTATGTATGTAAGCCACAAGAACAATTAGTAGTTTTCAAATAGAAAAGAAAACAAACAAAACAAAACAAAAAGAGATTAACATAACATGCAACAAATTAATATAGAAGGACACACCAATCAAGTGCATAATTTTTGTAAATATATATTAACTGCATTAGACGGTATACCCATTATAAGAAGGCACGCAAGCAAATACAAGCAAGCAACGTTTAAGAATAATATTTAAAGCAGAAAAAAAAAACAAAAGAAAAACTATAGCAATTATGAGTACATATTATTACTTAAAACTCAACATTACATTATGTAATTGATATATATATATATATATATATATATATATATATTTGAACACAATATGCTAAATGAATATTATTATTATTTATAAAATTATATAGATTAGATATTTAAAGCATAGGCGAGGCGACACAGATTGATATGTTCAACATCAATTAACAAATAACAAATAAATAAAAACAAAAACAAAAAATTCACAAAAGTAAACGTAAAAATTATGTTAAATTAACACTAACGTAAATTAATGCAAGATATGATAGCGTTTAAGTCCTTAGTTGTGAAACTCAAAAAAAAAAAAAAAATGTTGAAATAAAAAAAAAACTCTGAAAAACTACATATAGTAAAATTGTTTTATAAATAACTTATTATAAAAAAACCAAACGAAAAACGAATGAGTAAAAACATTACAGTTTAAAAGTAATTACAACAAAAATATAAACTGCTGCATATATATGTTTACTGTTGAGCTACAAAAAAAAAATGAAGAAAAATAATTAAACTCAAAAGATATATTTATTGAAAAAAATACCTAAATACTTTTCCGGTACGAGTATAGGAAATACTACTTTAACACAAAAAACGAAACACAAAAACCGAAATCGAAACAGAAACAGTTGAGTAAGTTGGGGAAAGAGAGAGTAAGTTAGCGCTACTTAAAATTTATTAAACTTCTAATACTAATTCAAAAATAAATGGAAAATAGAGAGAGCGTTTTTCTAGGATGAGATTTCAATTCATTTTCCCCCTGTTTATCAGATGTACTGCATGATGATGATGCCGTGTCGGAATAGCATATGGTATATGATATCATTTATCAGCTAATCTTGTTGCATACTAATCTTTAATCCATCATGTCCAGTGCATGAAATGTGGTCCGAAGAAATCCCAACAAATATACAGATATATTTTGCAGTTCCAACTTATGAAGAACAGGAAGAAGAAGAAGAAGTGTGTGGCTTGAATGAGTATCAGTTTTTTATTAAGTATATATCTACTTGTTAATGATAATATGATTAACACTTGTCTGAACATCAAATTGTAATGGAATGGTTTGACACAACTTGACGCCAAAACACTGCCAGAGCGCGAGATGCATGAGGATTGACGAATTGCCGTGTGTATAACGTGTGTAAATTACACCAAAAAAAAAAAAACAAAAACAAAACAAAAATGCATAATATAATATAATAATATATATATGTACTCTACATAATAAATTCAAATTTAACCAAATCGTTGAGCAGCAAAAAAAAAGATTAAAAAAAGAAAAGAAAACTTTGAAATTTACACAAATGATCTCAATAATTGTTTGTCTTTTTCTTTGTTCTTTGTCAATATATCATTTTTTGTGTTGATTTCAAAATAGTTGTGTATCATAATGAGACCGGAGGCTGTGCTAAGCGCAGAATTAAATAAATAAATATTATTAGTCGAGAGCGTCATGAGAAAAATGAGAAGTTAGAACTAAAGGCAGCACATGTTGAAATGGTTTCTCATTTCTGATCCGAAATCTGAAATCGAAATTGAAGTCGTAATTGAATTGAAATGCATAACTTACTAATGT
The DNA here is from genome assembly GCA_035044025.1 of Drosophila paracracens. Lineage (NCBI taxonomy): Eukaryota > Metazoa > Arthropoda > Insecta > Diptera > Drosophilidae > Drosophila > Drosophila paracracens. The sequence goes on from JAWNMN010000396.1 coordinate 315,197, forward strand.
TTATTGTAATACTCCGGAATAGTGGATATATTGAATACTGGATGTGTGGATCGATTATTAACCAACAAGCATACAATATTTAGATAAGTTGACATTTTTGTATTGAGGCAAAGACACGCAACACACAACACACACACATCTGACACAAACACACACACACACACACACACACATAATGTTAACTAGAATTCAATTAAATAATGAATTGAGCATTAACGAAAATCCAAGTAAAACATGGAAAACAAAACAGAAAAAAGAAATCAACAATTAAATTATGCGTATTTAGTGTATTAAATTTTAATTGAAGCATTGACAAATATATAATGAAAGATGTGAGAGGCGAACAACAAAAACAAAACCAAAAACCAAAATGAATAAACAACAAAACAAGTAGTGCAACACATATACACGTTAAGTGAAGGACTTTAAAAGCAAATATATATATATACATTAAAATATATATGTATGTATATATGCAATTATTTATATGAATATAAATTACTATAACTACTGAATTAAATGGCATGTACATTAAGTAAACGGAAGTGAAAGAGAAAAGAGAACGAAGAAAGAAAATTACAAATTAATTTACTCGTAAGTAAATCTAACGCTTTAGTCTGCCACTTTGATTTTTGGACAAGGTGCGCCAGTCAACTTCAACTTTTCGACTCGACAACAACCAAAAACCAAAAACAAAAACGAAATCCAAAATGCAAACACAACTATCAATGACAAAAAATAAAAACAAATAACAGGAACTCTTTCCTTACTTCCTTACTTCTTTCATTCCTTCCTAACTTCCTTTCAACTATTTGCACCGTTTTCAACTACACCTTTCAAAACCGCGTTCACACTCAAACATTATTCGCTTGATTTCCACAGTTTTTCATTCCAACAACAACAACAAAATAATGTTCCCCCTTCCCCCCAGCAAATTCAGCATATAAACACGTACAAGAAACAAAATAAAAATCAGTTTAGAACGAAAGATATATTGTAATTAACACAAGACACAATTATAAAAAAAAAAACAAAAGAAATTAGCAAAATGAACAAAATTTTTAAACAAATAAACTTAAAAAACATACAAAAAAATAAAAACAATTTGAAATTGATCAAATAAAAAAAAACGCTAAGATATCTTTTCATTGGGCGCGATCAAGTTACTTTTTTGACCCCGGAAGCAGCTTGGAGACCTGCATTTATTTAATACGATTGATCTGTTAATTTTTCACACACACTGCAATTACTATTTAGCCATATTTAACCCTTAGCTTTACGCCTGCGCAGCGAAACAGATGGCGTTGTTTGCCGACTAATTAAGCGAATGAAATGTACGAAAAATGCAATATAAAACACCCAATTATTTAAGTGGATAAACGTCGATGAAAGTGAATTGTGAGCAAATTGCAGATAAATAGCTCACTCACTCGCCCAAATGCTCTGTGTGTGTGTGAGTGTGTGGGTGTATGTCAAATGTCAAATGAAGAAGAATCTCTCTCTCTCTCTTTTAGCGCTCTCGCAGCATAGAATAAATGGAACGGTATCACATACTAGCACTTACTAGTATATACACTCAGAAAAAAATCTACCTAAATTGAAATGATATTCGGAAATGTATGTTTGTGGCTTTCCAAAAAAACAGAGTTTGCATTTTTAAACTTCAGAGTGGATTTTTTCTAAAATATTAAAAAAAAAAAAAAAAATATAGCTAATTTCCAAGGTATTTTATGTGCATATATTTTTAAAAAATAGATAATCTAGAATGTTTTTATATATTTTAGAGCTATTTTAATTTGAGGCCGATTTACTAAAATTGAGAGCGATTTTTTTCTGAGTGTATGAACGGCAAACAGCATCATTACACTGAATGTTCTCCCATTTGAGATCGTGGTAGCTGAGTGACTGACGACAGTAGCGGTTCTCCAGTCGTCGTGTTCAGTTGACGAGTGCGCAAGGTTAAATGGTATATGTTATATGTCGGACTCGGACTTATTGCGCAAATTAAACGGTGTTGTGCGGGATCAGATCAGATCACATTACGAGGCTTACTTACGCTTTTTGTTCAAGTAAAGAAAAGAAGCAACGCGACAGCTGTTGATGCTGCTGTCGCTCAATTGACCTGGTTTTGAATTACGTTTTGATTTGAATTCGCACAGAAAATGCGGAAATACAATTATATCAGAGTGCAAGTGCGAAGCTAACTTATCTAAAATATATAATTTAATTCATATGTCCAGCAAAATGAGAAGGGATCGCAGAATAATTGTAGAACACCATGAAGGAGAAGCAGAAGAAGAAGGAAATCCTAGCTGCCATTCACCGATAACTGCCAAAGTCATTGGAAGGGTAAAGGGGGGCATTACAGGGTTGATATCGCTGCCGCTGCTTTTGCTGCTGCTAGCGATCTTAATGAACACATCCTGTGTGGAAGGCGCTCGCGATCATCGCAAACAAACAAATCTGGAGGCCAAAGTTGGTTCGCATGTCGTCTTCAATTGCTATATAGATTTCCCATACGATTCCCCCATAGCCTACGTTGTGCACTGGAGCAAAGACGTAAGTCAGATGGCAGCTAATCCAACACTCTTTCTTTTTTGCACACACTGCACACATGGCACACTTTGCACAGTTTTGTTAATTTTTGGCGCAGCGTCAAACGCACACACGCACAGAATTATTGTTTTTGACACACGCCAGTCAACGCACAAAACACACACAGTCACACACACACTATAATCAAGTGTGACGGCTGTAGTCGAGTTAGCTTTTGACTATGAGATACTCTGCAGCTAGCTGATGAATATACTCCCTTTAAAATGTCCCTTTACAAATTTAGCGAGGAATTTCTCTCATTTCTTATGGCCTGAAGACTACACACACACACGCTCGCTTTGTTCATCTTGCCATTCCTGTCTCTTAGACGGTTACAACTCTGTTCTTTAACCTGATTAGGAATAGTATATTTTATGGGTTTGGAGTTGCTTTCCTCTGCCCGTTACATACTCTTGCACAAAACAAAGATAACCTTTTTAGCTCATTTTAGTGTGTGTAGGGTATAATGAAATTGTCGAAATTATAAATTGATCAGATACAACAGTCTTGCACACTTGTACACGTGGGTGGTCACACTGGCCGACTCATTGGCGTGGGCTGCTTTTCGCTTGGTTAACCTTAATTGCAATAACTGGCCAGGGACAGGGACAGGGACAGAGAGAGCGGAAGGGGTTGGGCGGGGAGGTCAGGGACGAGTCGTGCACATTGCAACAGTGAAACACTGAAACAGTGCAACAAGGCAACAAAGCAACGGGGCTCTCACATTCATTAAAAGGGCTTCAGCCCCGGACTTTATGGGTGAGTGAGTATGTTTGTGTGTGTGAGTGAGTGTCTATATGTGTGTAAGTGAGTGTGTTAATGTCTGTGTGTGTGTTGGCCGCAGTTGGGTGTCGCCTGTCGCCTGAGCTGACCCTGACCGCAGCCTCCGCTTCCATCGCCTCCTTCTGTTTTTGGGGACGTGTCTGCGCTTTAAATTTTAATTTCGTCGATAAATTAAATGTTCACTAACAAAAAAGTGTGAAATGTTGAAATCAATTTGATTTGCCTTCAATCCAATTGAATGCTTGTCGATTTGTTGACAGTAAGCGGTGAGTAATGCAATTAAATCAAAATCATTGCGAGTTATTTTTGTTTGTACTTAAATCAAGTGAATTACTGTTCAACTCGCCCACTCATACGCACATTAAAGTAACTACCCCCAACACCACCCCCGCACCCCTTCCCCTACACCCCTCAGAAATTGGGCTCTTCTGTGTGCTGGCGCGCATATATTTGGAGCTATTTGGTTGGCTGGTTAATTTGCTGACACACAGTTTGGTCTGCCTTTGTTTTTTCTATTTCAATTGTCCTCTTTTATTGTAATGTATTAATGAATAAAAATCCACTCGGTCAACGGGTCATGATGTCATTTTTTGATAGATTCTTTTTAATTAAGGCTGTTTTATGTTTCATAGCAATAGATTTTAATGGTAAAAAGTGGACATGCAAAGTCTGATTCTTAGAAAAGATTCTTACTATTAAAAAAGTAAACTATAAAGTTTCTCTTGTATTCAGATATAACTTCAAAAGATATGAAAGCATCTTCATTTAAATTTGGAAGCCTTGGCCTAAATCGACATTGCCAAAATTTAGTGTTGTTTTTATATATTTTTTAGAAATATTTTCTAGTAGAAATGCAAATTCCAATTTTTAGATGACATCAAATCTTAATATTTTTCAAATCAAATTCTAAATGATTTTGTAAATGTTTATATATATGAAATTTTAAAGTAATAATGGTAGTTAATTATATAAGCAAGCAACAAAAAAACTAATGCTTAGATTTCCTTGTACGCATATAATCACACAAATAGAAATAAATTGAAAATTAACAATATGTTTTCTAAATGTTGTAAAATTTTACGCTGAAAGAAAGAGAAGAAAAACGCAGCTTTTTCTGTATAATAAGTTGAGTTACCCTTGGCAATTTTATAAAACTCAATTCTTTTTTTCCGAGCCAGTCACATTTCTGATTTATGAACAAGGATAATAAGGGGTGCCCAGGGGTGCTCGTTTGCATAGTGGCTGCTCTGTGAAACTGAGCAAAACAAAATATTTATGCAAATGCATAAAAAATGTGCATTTGCACAAATCAAAAACTACTTTTCACGGCCGTTGCAAATTTTCGCGCACGTACGTAGCCCGTAGTCCGCAAAAAAAATTACCGGATAAATCAAGTTACGTTTTTGTAATTTGTTAGATAATGTTGATAAATGTGCGCAGCTGGCACAACACACAGTTGGGTGTACTTGAAGGCGTGCAGGGAGGGGTGTGGCAAGCTGCCACACGCCGCATGCCTCAAGTAGACACAAAAATGATGCAACGCGAAAAAAACATTTCTCACAGTCTCAAAGGTGGGGGAGTCGGGTTGGGGTACGAATTCCTCAATGAGTGTCTGGGTCGATTTCAATTAAAGGTGCGCTCGACACCCGAACAATGTCAATAGATCAAGCAACACACTCTTTTCTTATTTTTTTTTATTTTGTGGCACACAATTAAAACTATCTAATTGCAACCGCTTGACACTCGCTGCGGTCGCCAGCCAACCAGCGAGCTATCAATAACCACCAAGCAATCAAATCCCTAGCATGCGGTTTATTATCGGGCAGAACATCCAATTCCACTGACTCGTTGCCTGGTTGCCATTTGCCATGGTTTGGCATGTGCAAACAACAATTGAAAAAAAGCATAAAACTGCAAATTGGCTTATATAAAAAATAGACGGCAACCACAACCAGTTAACAGCATTTTAAATAATTTTAATTTTGCGTCGTTTTCGGTCCATGTTTGCCTTACACTATGCAAACAAACTTTAGAGTTGCAATTAATTTTCATATACACTCAGAGAAAAAAGCGCCATAGTTTTGGTGCCAAGGGAAAGTATATTTCTAATAACCAGAGTTTTTCTTTTCTTACCACTCAAACATTAGATTTTTGTTGCTTATAATGTTATTAATTTGTTATCTTCAGATTTCGCATATGCAATGATTTTAAGCTGATTTCAACCCGAAACGAAGTCAGGCAGCAGATTGAGAATAAATTTCATTAAGATTATCTCCATTTCACAAAGATTTTTTTTGTAGAGTCAGGATTGGCATTTTTAAATAGTACTTCAAATACTTTGCTTTTTCAAAAATATGTTTATTGGTAATAGAAAATATTTCTGAAAATAACAAAAACAAAAACCCTTATATTTTAAGTATTGGTTTTTAGTATATTTAAAAACTATTTATAAAAGCAAAAACAGTTTGTAGAATTCAGTGCGATGTTTTTTCCGAGTGCATGCATGCTTGGTCGTTTACGTATTATTGTCATCAAATATATCTGACCAATATTGAGAAAACTATTCAACTTTAATTAAAATAACCATAATTTGAATTTGTAATTATTTATTCCAATTAAAATAAATTGAATTTAGCAATGGAAACCAAAACATTACATTGCTTTAGTTTTGTCAAAATCAAACCTATTAAATGGGTAGAAAGTTAAAAGCGGTTTATTGGTAATGTGCACAAGGATGTAACAGGTAAGAGGAAGCATCTACGATCCCATAAAGTATAAATATTGTTTGAATAAGAAACATCCAAGTTATGGTCGAAAATCAATGCTCATTAGCCAAACTTGTAAAGGGATATTTTACAGGGAATATATTTAACAGAGTATCACATAGTCGACTACACACTCGACTACAGCATTCTTGGTTGTTTAGCTCATGGCTTGGCCTCCACAATATTGCTGTACTTGAATTCAATTCGAGAATTCAGCATCCTTGTCATTATTTTACGGCTGTCGAAAGAGTGACCGTCGCAGCGATGAGCACAGCGGGTGCTTGCGAATATTATAGATGCCCCAATACAGCTTTGTACACACACAGACATAGACACACACACACACACACACACACATAGACACAAACTCACACGCATATGTCATTAAATGTAACATTGAGTTGAGTTGCCTGGGTGTTTAATTATTTAGTGCACCACGGCATCTACACTTAGAGAAGCAAACCATCTGGCAGACAGTAGGCGATTACTCCACATTGAAACAATGTGTAATTCCAGGGCTGTTTTAGTCTATAGTTGTGCTCTTCTTAATTTCTACACTTAAAATAAAAATGAATTAAAAGTGCTCAGTTTTTGTGAGCAACGAAAAATTTTATTTTATATATCAGAATCCGAAACAACTCAAATTGAAATTGAAACAATGTTCACTTTGGAGGCCTTCTTACTCATAAATTGTGCTCTTGTTGAATTCAGCTCTTGAAATAAAATCATTTGAAAATTCAGCTTGCGTTAACAGTACACAGCAATTGTAATTTTACTTTATCAAATCATTATCACAAATTACTCAGCCAATTAAATATTTATTCGATTTAATTTTGCTATCAAAATGGAATCAACTGAAATTGCCATTTAATCAATGTTCAATTCGAAGTCCATTTTTATTATTGATTTGTCCTTTTTTAAATTCAGCATTTAACATAAAATCATTTTAAAATTCAGCTCGAGTTAAAAGTAATTTTACTATCAAATCATTATCACAAATTATTCACACAGATCATTTATTTGCCCAGTGATTAAAGTATTAACAAATATTTGATCACATTTTCAAACTGGCAAGTCTTAAACAATTTGTAATGTATCTTTTTGAAATGGATGACAGAACAAGAAGATCTTCACATGGTTCGAGAACGAGACATCCACAAATGAGCTCTTCAATGGCAGATTGCAACTGGTGGGTCCGCATCCGGACTACGGCAAGGCATCGGTCAATTTGACGGCGATTCGGGAATCTGACCAGGGCTGGTATCACTGCCAGGTGATCTTTCCCAACCGATCGCCGAGCGTACGAAACAATGGAACCAGCTACCATCTGACTGTCCAGGGTGGTTCCCTCATCAAAATTCCGCCCGTTAATCAAACGATTATGGAGGGTCAAACTGCATTCTTTCACTGTGTCATGAAGTATCCGGATAACTCGCAGGCTGCCTGGTACAAGGATGGTGTTCTGCTGCAGGAGGTGCAGGACCTGGTGCGTCGCTCCTTTATGGGACCCGACGGCAGCCTCAGCATCGACCCCACCATGATGAGCGACCTGGGCGAATACGAGTGCAAAGTGCGCAATCACGATGGCGAACTGCAAACGGCCAAAGCCTTTCTCAACATACAATGTGAGTGGATCAACACTGAACAAAATACACTACATTTTAGTAAATTTCAATGAAAACTAGAAAGTTTTTCTTCTTATTAGAAATTTTATTACAGGAGTTTAGCTATCTTGTGCCTTAAAGGCCGGGCTTAAAATTAAATTAAATGAACACATAAACTAAGTAAAATGTTCGTGAATATGTGAAGTTCTAAAACAATAATGTTTATTAATAATATAAGTAACAGAAAAGCGAATATAAGACTTCTTCTATGAGACATTCATAGATAACAACACCCTGGAAATTGAATATATTTTCTAAATTTGAATGCAAGCTATTTATTAGAAAGCCACAAATATAAATATTAAGAATTTACCTACTGAATTATTGATTTTTTGTTGTTTATATAATATTTATTATGTCGCTCAACTAATGCAATCTTCTGCTCCATCACAGATAAGGCCAAGGTGATTTATGCGCCGCCCGAGGTTTACCTGCCCTACGGGCAGCCTGCGGTGCTCGACTGTCATTTTCGGGCGAATCCGCCGCTGAAGAATCTGCGCTGGGAGAAGGACGGGCTGCTGTTCGACTCGTACAATGTGCCTGGCGTGTTCTACAAGATGAATGGGAGTCTGTTCTTCTCCAAGGTGAACGAGAACTATGCGGGCAGCTACACCTGCACGCCCTACAACGACCTCGGCACCGATGGACCCTCGCCCATCATTAGCGTCATTGTGCTCCGTCCGCCCATTTTCAGTGTTACCCCAAAGGCGATTTACATACAGAAACTGGGCGAGACTGCCGAGCTGCCCTGCGAAGCCATCGACCGGGACGGAAACAATCGCCCAACCATTGTCTGGAGTCGGGTAAGTCCAATCACAATGCATTGTCACACAAAAAATTCAACTAAAAATGCTGAGCCCGACTATGAGATACCCTGCCAGATGTTGAATGCCTTTTCAAATTTCTCTTTAAAAGTTTTGCGGGGAAAATGTTTTTTGATAGTAATCAGATCAATATGTGAATACATTTTTGACTATAACTTACTTGTTTCTAATCCGATCTTAATGAAATTTGTGCTCTTGATCAATAATGAGTCGAGGTATATTATAGATCAATTTAAAACTGCCTTTAAATTTGTGGCTTTTATTGCAATCGAAAATCAATAAGTATCGATATGCGCCAAACTGACGCAGTTATCGAAGCAAACTTGAATTGCGCAGGTTAAACGAGAGCTGATATTGCAAATTTGAAGTCGCTAGCTCTTATAGTATTGGACATGGTTACATCTAGTCGGCTATTCAGCCTGATCAGGAGTATATATATACTTTATAGTTTTGGAATTGCTTTCTTCTGCCTTTGCACAAAACCAGTTTACCCCTTAGCCATTTTCAATGGGGTTGCAGGGCATTAAAGCCACTCCATGTTGCAGTTGCAGTTGCAGGTGCAGTTTTGCTTGATTGCATTTTGCAATATGCATGTGTATTATGGAGTCGGGCAGCAGCTGCAGCTGGAGCTGCACCTGAATCCGAATCTGAATCTGAATCTGATGCTGATTGTGATTTAACAGAAAGACGGGCAGGCATTGGCAGTGGAGCGTCACCATTTCAGTGGCGGCAATTTGACCATCACGAACCTAATTGAAACGGACCGTGGCATGTACGAGTGCTCTGCAACGAATGAGGCCGCAACAATAACCGCCGAAGCTGAATTAATGATTGAGAACATTGCGCCACGCCCACCTTACAACCTCACCGCTAACAGTACGGAAACCTGCATCACCATTCGCTGGCAGCCAGGTGAGAGTTTGACCCCTTTGCCCCTAACCTCAACCTGACCAAATATGTGACACCATTCGTGGCAATCCTCCCCAGGCTACCTTCGCCCCAACCAGGAGTACACTGTGTGGTATCGTTTGAGCGATGCTCCCGAGTGGAGAACCCTCCGCATCCTGGACAAGAGTGTCATGGAGGCCACAGTGCAGCATTTGTTGCCGGGCAGGGATTACGAATTCATGGTGCTCAGCCAGGACAAGTATGGCGATGGCATGTTCAGCAAACAGTTCCGATTCCAAACTCAAGGTGAGAGCACCAATCAATAATGATATAATGTGTAATTATTAATATTAATATTAATATTAAAACTATTATAATCATTATTATTATTATTATTGTTATTATTATTATTATTATTATTATTATTATTATTATTATTATTATTATTATTATTATTATTATTATTATTGGAGTGCTTCATAATAATTGAGTTTTTGAATTAACGTCAAAATTTCTTATTTTCTAATCAAATTTCTTTACTACAAGATAATTTAGTTACAAGTAAAATACTTAATAAAGTTGTAAAAAAAATCATTATAAATCCATAAAAACTATTATCCACTTTATTTTTTATGATATAATGTGATACTCGTAATATATAATATAAGGATGATACAAATTTTGTATGCTTCATAAATTTCAATTTCAATTAAGATTGTATTCTTCATCTAGTTACCCCTTAACTCACACTTTCAGCATCTCCATTCCGAGGCGAGGATTTCGATGGCCAGCAGCTGCCACATCAGCAGCAGCAATCGTCCATTGCGGGTGGCTTGGGTGCCCCACGGAATTTGAGTGTGATTAGTAATCCGCAAGGTTGGCTGCTACACTGGGAGCATCCCACGTTGGGCCTGGAATCGTTGCGTCTTTATACGGTACGCTGGTGGAAGGAGCCGGAACATTATCTCATTGGCACCGCGGAAACCTTCGACAATTTCTATCAGTTGCGACACCTGAAGGAGGATGTCACCTTTAAGATTCAGGTGCTGGCGGTGGGCGCTGATGGGCAGCAGTTGGTGGCCAGCCCGGAGCTGTTTTTGGAGGTGCCGTCGCAGCGCAAGATGCGTGCTTTGATCATTGGCAGCTCCGTTGGGGTCCTGTTTCTGCTTTGTGCCCTGTGCGCTTTTTTATACGTGAAACGTAGCTGCTTGCGGCACTTGTTTGCCCGGGACAGCGATGGGGGCGACGAGGATACGGCGGAGAGTGGCGATTGCGACAGCGATCAGGAGCGAGATAGCAACAAAATACGCGCATCCTCCTGAGAAATGCAGATCACGTGGCGCTTTGGGGAGGAAAACTGCGAAAATGCCGGGAGAAATTGTTGTTCAGTGAGTTTTACGTTTGTGCCAGAGGAATGAGGGAGGAGGGAATAACCGTGTACCGCATAATACTGATTTATAATTTATTTCTAGTTACTATCTGTACAATACAATATTACTAAAGCTTAATGTAAAAGTTCAACTAATGAAAGTCAATTATTAAATTCAAGTGAAATTCCAATTTAAATTTGAGTTTGAATTGCGCGCCTTATGGGCAGCACTTTAACGGACATGCAACAGGTAAACATGTCCGTCTTATGGGCAGCACTTTTACAGGCAAGCAATCGCAACCTACATACCATTGTGGAAGTTCAGTAAGTTTATTTGAATGTCAGGCGTCAGAACGAAGAAGGAAAAACTATTTAATTTATAATTATAAAATATGTGATTTATAATTATTTTGTTATTTCTGTTTGTACAATACATTGTACTAATTCTAATATTGGACGTCAAATATTAAATTCAAACGAAATTCCAGTTTGTATTTGAGTTTTTTATGGGCAGCACTCTTACACACATCAAAATCCAAGCAGACAAGCGTTTGTCAAAGGGAAAAAGCTTTTAATTCGAATTCTTCTAAGTACAAACAGCGTAAAAATGTGAGCAGCAAAAAGCATTACAAAAAGCTCACAGCAAAAGCTTTGAGCGTTCAGAACCAATGACACATCTAATGACACTTTGTTTTTTTAAATTTTGCTTATATAAGTAAACTTGTAAGTATGTATGTAAATATGTACGTATAGCTGTGCGACTTACAGTTGCTGATAATGAGTAGTTCAGTGAAATTTTTTCAATGCACGCTCAAACGTCTCTGATTAGTAATTCAATTTCCCTTGAAATCTAAGCGTTTCTCTCCCGTGTGCATTGTGAGTATTTCTATAAAAGCAAAACAAAAAGATGACAGCTGCATGCACCGAAATGTGGCAAGGCTTAGTTTTGCTGTTATTTCGCTGCAGCAGCGACATCTGCCTACAATTTGGAGAACTTTAAACTTGGCGGCAAGTTCAAATAATTTCACATATAATATTTAACATTGAAAATTTATAATTGCTTTGCACTCGCAAAGCTTTGATGCAGTCATTAGAGAATTGCGTGGCTTCAAAATGTATAAAGAAGAATTGATCGATTAGACGCCTTCCGTTGCTACGCAATAGCAGAAAAAACACCAGCAACAAACAGCTGCTGATATGAGCTTGAGTTTACAGTTGTAGCCCAGCTTTTATGTAAATGTGTATGTTAGTTGATACAATGTCAATGTTAAACAACATTTCAGAAAGCTTCCCCCTCTCTCGCTCTCTTTCCCGTTTAGCACTTTGAACCGCTGTCATTCAAAGTTTGAATGAAATGTGTAATTAACATAAAAATTATTGCCACAAGTGGAGCAAGTGTACATTGCTCATAATAAGGCAGAAAGTTCAAAGTTCAATAATTAAATGCCAACTATTAAAAGTGTCAAGTGCTGCATAATAAAATAAAAATTACAAGCTTTAACAGTGTTGTTTAGTGTATCACACATACATACAAATTGCGAAACACAAAGACAAGGAGTAAAGCGAAGCAATTCGGGTGCATTTGCACCTGAGCCAAGTGCAGTGAGTTAAATTTTCTGTTTACGATCAGCTGTTCAGCGTCAGCCGGAATGAAACACATATGCACACATACACAAACAAAAGCAGCAGCATTTATACACACACATATATATACACATATAGGGCACATGCGCAGAGAGGAACAGTAGCTGTGGGTGAGGCCATAAGCACACACACGCTCGCAACAAACAAAGCAGCAGAGCCAGAGAGGCAGTGAGCGCAGCAGCCGTCGACAAACGTTGACTTCCCCACACACAATATATACGCGGAGCTGCTGCTGTGAGGGAGCGCAATAAACACACATTCAGACACGCAGTTGCTGTTGAGAGAGCGCAACACGACACAAGCAGCTGCTGCTGAGAGAGCGCAACAAACACACTACACATACACACTTGCTTAGAGAGTCATCGCTTAGCTTAACAGGCGAATTAGATGCGCTCACAATTTCAGTTCTTTTTCGCACGCGGTACGTGTAAGTTGTGTGTTTGCCATCGTAGGCGGGGATTGTCGCGCTCGATCCGCCAAACAAAAAAATACACGTTTCATGTCCTGTTCTGTTTTCGACCAGCTGCTGTGCTACTGAACCGTTCTCTTAGACCACCTGATCTCAATGTAGCTGGAAGATACTTTTGTTTGTGTTGCCACAAATTACGTATTCAAAAAGTGAGCGAGAACGGGAGCGCGAGCGAGACAGCAATAGAAACCAAACAAATATTTGGGCCTAAAATTAAAGCAACAAACTGCAAAAATATATAAAACAAAGCATCTCTAGCAACACTCGGAAATCAGACGTTTCTCTTAAATAAAAGTAATGAGAAAAAGGGGAAATAAAATAATAGATAAAACTAGTTTGTTTTTAAACATTGGAATTATATTTTAATTGTGTTTAAAAGGTGAGAAACATGAAATTGAAAAACTACGTCGTTGAAAAATGTAATGTGTGCAGCAAACCAACCCCCCTCCGCCACCACCCTACCTTAAACTAACTGCTGAATTTTAATTTGTGTAAAGATTATCCGTTTTTTTTTTTTGTTTTACTCATACTCAGTCGGAAACACATACATATGCACATATAAATTTAAAAAAAAAAAATCTATCTCATGTGTATCTTTTAAATGCTTGTGATGTATCTGAAAGAGAGGGAGGCAGAGAGAGCGCGTGCGTTCTCTTTGTACCTTTTACGAGCTCTCTCGAGTGCTCTCTCTCTCTCTCTCTTTCTTATGCTTATGTTGTGTGAGATGCTGAAACGGTGATAGCATTGTTTAGCAACATGCCATTTAGCCATACATTGTAGCTAAGGTGAAAGATTTGCGGTTGTGATAAAAGCAACTTTTGCCAACCCAATTTCAAAGAAATTAAGGTAGGACAATGTAAAAAACAGTATAATTTCTAATTTAAAAAAAAAATAATAAAAAAATAATGTTGCCATTAGCTGATAAATTTGTCGGCAATAAACCAAAAACAGCAACAACAATGTTGCCGGTCGATCTGAGAAAGAACTGCAACGGTCAATAAAGCACTCGATAGAAGAGAACTGCAACACCAGCAACAAAAACAATGTTGCCGGTTTTATTTGAGTCTATTACATATTAGCAGCGAGATTAGCTGCAAAGGAAGCCAGTCAGTTGCCGGCTTATCACCGCGACCATCCCTAATCTCACACACGCACGCATATACTCATCTATATATATATATATGTTAATATGTTTTCCTAATCTCGTCTCGAAGGCAATTCGCTGAATAGTTAGTTCGAGGCAACTGCAATCTTATCGCTCTTATTGCTCGGCCACCTGCCAAAGCATCCAGTGCAGCTAAACTGAAACTTGAGAAACTGACGTTAGTTTATGAAAAATTTGAAAATGGAATAACCCAAGCAGCAGCTGCTAAATGCCATAAAAAATGCCCAACTTGAAGCAGCAGCGATATAAAAAGCCTACAAATTTATTGACCATACTTGTGTTATATCTCTTTTATACAGTCAGGACAATCTTTTTTGTATTTTGAATACACAAATTAATTTGTCGGTTATATTTCCGTTATAAAGTGAGGATATCTTGTTTATTTCAAATCCAAAAATCTTTAAGTATGTTTCTGTAATATATTGTATTTTTTTAAAATCGATCTGCAATAAAAAAGGGCTTGCTAAAAATGTCAAAAAAGTCCATAGATATGTTTCTGTTATATTTGTATTATACAGTGAGATACCTTGATTATTTTTACATATCATTTCATGTTTCTCTTATAAATTGGGAATCTTTTTAATTTTAATTCATAAATCTTGTCTGATTGCAGTTTTTAATAATTTTTTTAAAATTTCTGATACATAGCGAGCAATATCTTTTTATTTTAATCCCCAAATCAAAAGTCTAATTTTTTTCTCGTTTATTTTTTCCAAAGCTGCCGAATAAGTCAACAACTTCCAAATAAAAAGATATGCCAAATAAGCCACAAAAACAAAGAATATTTCAATAATATTGAAAGTGAAACTTGTATAAATAGAAGCACATACAAAAGAAGAACAAAAAGTTGCATGCAACGCCAAATAAACAAATAAAATAAATAACTACATAAATAAAACAAACGAAATACTCAAATGCTGACTGCCAATTGCAACTTTATAAACTAAATACTAAAATTCTGCTAAACAATGGATGACTTGCATGCCACAAATGTGCCACTTGTGGACAAGGAGAACGCTTGCAGTGCCATCATTCTGCCTGCCACACAGGCAACATCAAAATCAGCAACTACAGCAACAACATTAGAGCCTCTTGGGGCAGTTCACTACAAGAGTTGCAACATCAGCACAACTGATGCTGGGGCATGCAACACGGCGGAGCCTGTGCCACTTTTGAATCAATTGCAAAAATCAAACGATCTAAAGCAATGCAACGCCGTCTATGGGTGAGTAGCGAAAACTATCAAATCTAATTAGATTAATATTAGATTATGCTTACCTGGAAGGGGAAGGTGAAGAAGAATGGGATGGGAGTAGAAATACCAAAGATTGTGCATGTGTATGCGAAATGGAAAATGGAAAGACGTCAAGAATGGAATTGGGAAGGCGAATTTGATAAAATAGGTTATGCTTGTCTATGGGAAATGGAAATGTGAACAATGGAATTGGAATGTGAATGGAAATATGATACATTTAATGCTTGTGTGCGTGTATCAATGGAGAAGTCACGAAGGCGACATAATACACTCACCAAAATTAATCGAAGTAACTTTTCTTGTTTTTCGAAATAATTTCTAAATATAAGAAAAACTACAATCCCAAAATATGTTTATTTTTCAATTTGTTTTCAGAAATATTTTAAATTATTAAGAAAAGTATTTATTAAAAGAAAATCATAAAAAAGTCATTTTCAAAAAGTAAAAATGAAATCGCTCATTTTTATAAGAAATCCTTTCCAAAAAATCAGAAACAAGTAATGCACTAAATTTCATTACTTGTTTCTGATTTTTTAGAAAGGATTTCTTATTTATTTATTAGAGTTTATTTGAAGAATTCCTTTAAATGCTAAATGTTTTCAAATTAAATAAGATGAATTTTATAAACCATGTAAATTGTTTGAATAATATGCAGAGCAAGCCTTAGCGTCAAAAGTATGCCGATTTACTCAAATTTAAGGCGTTGTTTTTGCTGAGTGTAGCCTTATTTTGACTGACCCAAATACCGCTTGAAATTTAAGGCGTGAAGTCCTACGAATTTCGTTCATTAAGTCATAGCTCTCCTGTCAACAAGCTCGCCATTTGGCTAAAATCACGTCAGGACACTTTATTTATTTTTGTTTATTTATTTAATGGCGACAGAGGCTTAAAATACTACAAGTAGAAAATATATTAAATTAAAAATAAATTACAAATAAAATCTAATATTTTAATTTAAACTAACAAAATAAGATATATTCACAATATTTCTTTAAATACCTTAAATGCAAAATGCTTCAATATTTGTGCCATGAATTTGGAGAAAACCGAATAAATAACAATCAGACGGAAAAAATAGAATATTCTTAATTTATTGTAGGATAAAGTATATTTAAATCATTCAGCTTTGTAAATTAAAAATCAAAGTTTGTCAAAGTCTGCTTAAAATGTAACATTTCATAATTTTTTTAATTTTAAATATTTTCTAATGGTATAAGCTTAACATTTAACGGTATTTATGCAATGCAAACGACGCACACGCAAAAAAAGAAGACAAATCGCAAGCAGCTGTGAAAAATCAATAGAGAAGACCCGTTAGTTAGTATAACTGTAATAACTGTAAATGTTCCCAAGGAGGCATTGCAAATCGCGTGTCGACCTAAGAAATGCCCAAGGCCAGAAGCCTATGCTTCTTGTATAACGAAATCTTAAAAAAACACTAAATGCGAACTGGTTAGCAATAGGCTGAAAGTACTTAGGGATAGTAAACAGTTGTCTGCTTTAAGTATTTTTACATAATTTAAGCATTAACTGGACTAAGAGTAATAGCTTAATGGAAGCAGAACGTTTAAAAGCTCTCTAGAGTCACATAAGTAAAATGCAAATGGAATAAAACTGTGTCCAAAGGTGACCATCAAGTAAACAAGTAAATTGCGGCAGGCCTTAAAGAGTAAATAACATAAATTAAAAATGTATAAATATTTCTTCTTTTAAAACTTAAATCTAATAATAAAAAACTTAAATGAAATAACAGAAAAAATAAAAAAAAAGTAAATAATAAAAAAAAATTAAGAGCTTATTAAAGTTTCTTTTTTTTTAAATTAAAATTTAAAATTTAATATAAATATAAAAAAAAAGTATATATATTTCCCATTATTATTAATTTAAATCTATTTATTTTAATCCAATATTAAATTTCATTTTTAATTTAATTGAAACTATTTTGTACTTTTTGCATAATTTTTGTGTTGACTATCTTAACTTGAAATTAAATAAAATATGTAAAATAAACAAATCAATATTGCAAATAATAAAAATTACCCAGCCTGGAATCAGTGACTATTGCATAAACGGTTCATTTGCAAAATTCCCACACTTGACTTGACACAAAAGGTTATAAAAACAAAACCCGTTTAAATTGCTTGAAACATCCTTAGACCTATAGAGCTTTTGTTTGTGTGTTGTCAGTAGTGCTGTGAATAAACCACACACACATTCAAGGCGGACACTTGCAAATGCTTGTACGTATGTGTGTATGTTATGTTTAATAGGCCGCCGTCAAGCAGAGAGAGAGAGCAGAGAGAGAGAGAGAGTCAAGCAATTGTCAGCGACACTAGCGAAGGAACTAGCGTAAAAAAGGAAACACAGAAAGAGAAGTGCACTTGACATAGCCGAAACATGAATACGCTTTCCTCGAGCTGGGAGCAACTCATGCATGTAACGTTTGACAAACCGAATATTCCCCAGCTGCAGCAGTAGTAGTCGTGGGAAAGGGTATACACAACTCCAATACTCTTATTATATATTATATGCCCAATGAAAGCAGAGTACTAGCAGCAGTAGCGATGGGAAAAATCGAAGTTCGCATTTCAGTTCAGTTGAACAAAGTTGATTTCTGCTCCAGTTCAGTTTGTTTCGGTTCTCTGCCAGCGTTTGTCGTCTTTTTGTTGTTTGTGTTGTTTCTGTGTCCTTTAAATATTTATGGTGCTCATTACCAAAAATCCACTTTCGACTGTGAATTATTTAACGTTATTTGTAGGCAGGTGAAAAGCGCGTGCATCGGTTATGCAATTAAAGCGCTTGACAGACAAAAAATGTATAAAAAATAGTCATAGACTGTTGGGCGTCGCTACATATGCTTCATTTGGCTAGCTAAGCCTCAAGCCTCATAAATTCCCACCCAAAATCACGTTGACCTTTCCCACACACATCGAGGTCAGCTCGAAATGCAAATCGCAGGATTTATAGAAATACAGTTGATGTTGGGCTTTGCTTTCCTTTGCTCTCTTCGACTACACTCACAAAAAAGATCTCAGGGTGAATTTTTCTAAAATTTAGAAAAAATATATCTTTCGAAATAATTTCATATCTAATATATAACACATGGATTCCTGTATTTTTTTGCATTTAAACTTTTTAGAAATGAGTTTCTTAGTAATTGAAAATATTACAAATTAAAGTATAAAAAATCGCCATATTTTTCGGAAGGTTGATTTTCTTTCTATATCTTAGAATATTTTTCTTATATTTAGAAATTACTTCTAAAGACAAGAAAATCTTACTAGTTTTAAGGGCGATGTTCATTTTAGTGCGATTTTTTCTGAGTGTTGGCTTATCGTTTCTTCTGTTATCGTTTTCATTCAGTGAACTCCATTTGGCTATCGGTTATTCTATCCGTCTTTGTAGATCGCAACAATAAAAATATATATCAGATTAATTACACTTTGTCCAGAAAGTGCTAAGACATAGGAAAAATTTAATTTTCTCTTTTATGGCGTCTTTCCTTTCATCTAAAACATTTGAAAACTTTTTCGAGTAAAATTCGAGCTCAAAATTGCTTAATTGGCGAATGCTTCTCGCGCTCACCATTTGATATTTCCGCTTAGTTTTAATCGTTGCAAAATTACACTGTAACTAAACTTGCTGTCTGTTCAAAGTTCAGTTGCTAATTATTCAATAAATAATGTTATTTTCAATTGCCAGTAATTGCAATAAGCAGTCAAATGATTCACGTTGAATATCACTCCTGGCAAACACACACACACAATGAGAAAATATCCCAACAATTGTTCATTTTTTTTTATCGTTGGTATTCTTTGCTGCTGCAATTCACAAAGCGCTGCTGCTGCCGTTGTTGTTGTTGTAAATTGCCTTGAGGCTTCGCGTCGAGTTCGTTAACATTACCCGAACCGAAGGCGTCGTTTCTCGGTGCAAGCGCACCTAAAATGTACCCATTTTGAGTACACGCGCACTGAGAAATTCGCTATAGCGGCTGCTATGGATATGGGGAAGTGGTGCAGTGGAGAAGTGGTGAATTTATCGTTTCTTTGTTTATGTTTGTGTGTGTGTAAGCAATCTCCAATTTACCAATACAACTGCGACTTGGTGACGTTGACTTGCTTTTGTTTTTGTATTGCTTTGGATAGCACATAATCATGTGTGTATGAGTAAAGCCACTAGCATGTATTGGTAAGAGAGAGGCGGAGAGAGAGAGAGAAACAGAGAGATCCAACAGCTGACTGCGTTGCTGCTTACGCTGTCAGTCATTATTCACTCTCCACTCTTCGTTTCCGTCTGTCCATCGACAAGCTGTCTGACAACAGTTTAGTGCTCGATTTTTGTTGTCGTTTAAAGTTGCGTATTTCGATAAAACCGCAATTATTGCGAACGATAGCCAAATGCTTGAAATTACACTTTGGGATGACAAATAAGGAAAAATTTGGAACAGCGCGGGAATTTCAATGGTTTGATTAATAATAATAAGCTGCAGACGGGAAATGAGCAGCATTTTCAGCCTGATTATTTATTTAATGTCTACTAATAGTAAAAGTAAAAAATATATTAATTTGAATTGAAAATAAAATTTTATTTACAAATTTAAAATTAAATTGCGAATAAAATTTAATACATAAATTAAAATTTCTAGAAATAAGATCTATATAGATATATATATACGAAATGAATTAATAATGGTAAATAGCAAGATATATTCAAGCCCTGAACTTTAAACTTAGTCATGCCCAGAGTTGATCGTTTATTTTTTATCAAGAGCTGAACACTTCAGATCCGCATTTTACAACAATTACACATCAATCCATCCATTCATCAATAAAACCATCCATCCATCGTCAATTAGCTGTTCTCTCAATTAATTAAGAAATAATAAGTTTGCACTCGAAACTGTATTTTTAATTGGAATTTGCATTTGATTGATGTGCAGTCGGCTTTATCTTTACTACGTTATCAATCTTTCAGCGTTGAGTAGTATTTTTTTATGAATGAAAACCAAACTGAACTTTGACCTACGACAAGACCTGACTTATTGTTGAGTGTATAATGACGCAGGGGCAAAACTATATTTTAAGGCATTGAATTTACTACAAAAAGCAAATATTTACTTTTTGAAGGAGGGAGGTGGGGAAGTGGGGAGGGGCTGTAACAACGATAATCTAAAAACAGAACAAAACACACGACGGCTGCTTTTTGGCTTCGGTTGTCGACTTCGGCCTTATCGCCTTTGTTTTCTTCGTTTCGTCAAACTTTCAGAGTTTGTCAACGACTGTAGCCAAATTTCATCATAGTTATTTCTACATGCAAACATACATGCTTACACACATATACATAAATATCCTACATACTCTGTAGAATTTATTTGCTGATACTATGACACTTTTATCGCAACTATTATGCAGATTTTCTCATAGGTTGATTTATATATATGTATTGTAACACAAGTGCGAATGATGCAGTCGACTACGATATACCCTGCAGCCAGATGTTAACTAAATTCCAGTTAAAAGTTTTGCGTGGAATGGCCTGAAGAAGACTGCTGAATTAGGAGTAATGAAAACTTAGGAAGAAACCAGATGAGTCCATATTTCTATCAAACAAAACTTGGTTGCTAAATCAGAGTAAATTCAGAGCTGCCTAGAAATCTATATAAATAAGTGGATATTAATATCAAGAGGAGATCAGTCTGTTATCACTGCAGTCTTTGCTATGAGTCTATACATAAAGTGAACTTAAATTTGCACAAAAATGGCCAACGAGTTGGATTTGGATTTGGAGTTGAGATTGATGAAGAGCAGCTGCAGCAGTAGCACCCAAGAGGATCTGTTGGGGCAGCTCTGTCCAGTGGATGGGATACAGAACAGTTGCTTCGAGGATATGCGTCAGGATGTTGCAAGATGCAAACGATCCCTTTCCTTCGTCCAAACGAAGCTGACAAAGAACGGCTGCGTTAGCGCCCTCCAGCGGCCAGTAGATGGCGCTCCAGGCTGGCCGCAAACAATCCTAGTCAAGTAAAATACTATTAAAATAAGTAACAAATAAAATAAAATAAGTTTGAGTAGTTGACAAAATGTACTAAATTATTGTTTCTTTATTTCACTTGCAGTTCACAGAATAATCTATGCAATGGTCGCTTTACGCCCAGTAACAATCACGTTTTGGCGCCAAAGATTCAAAATAGCAGCCCCAATGGCCAGAAGAAGGGCACCATTTCCCTATCTCATCTGCCACAGCGTCCTCCCGTCGATATTGAGTTCCGTGATATCTCATACTCGGTGCCCGATGGGCATCTACGTGGCTGTAAAACCATTCTGAAGAGCGTCACCGGCAAGTTTCGCAATGGAGAAATCACGGCCATCATGGGACCCTCGGGTGCAGGGAAGAGCACTCTGATGAACATCCTCGCGGGCTACAAGTAAGTCTACACTCACAAAAAAAATATCGCCCTAAAATGAAAATCGAACTAAAGAGTTTTTCTTGTTTTTCGTAATAATTTCTAAACATGAGAAAAAATTTCAAAAATGTAGAAAGGATTGCCCTAAATCTAAAAAAAAATAATCCAGCAAAAAACCATTTTTATTCACCTTTTTTTTATTTATTTATTTTATTAGAATTAAATTAACATTAAAATAAAAAATTAAATTTTGTGAAAGAGGCAATTTGAAAGTCCTTGATTTTTGAAACTGACAAGCATAAATTTTAGAAATTCATTCGCTAAACAATAGGCTGATTTTTTAGGGCGATGATTTATGCTTTAAGTTTAAACTTGCTTTTAATTGAGTGCCTGACTCCTTGCAGAACTTCCCAGTTGAGCGGCACAGTGATGATCAACAGCAAGGAGCGCAATTTGCGCCGCTTTCGCAAATTGTCCTGCTACATAATGCAGGACGATGTGCTCATTGCCAATCTGTCGGTGCGGGAAGCGATGATGGTGGCAGCCAATCTAAAGTTGGGCAAGAATATGATAACATATGCCAAGTGTGTGGTAGTCGAGGAGATACTGGAGACAATTGGGCTCAAGGATTCGGCCAATACGCTCACCTGCAATCTGTCCGGTGGTCAGCGGAAGCGTCTGTCGATTGCCCTGGAGTTGGTCAACAATCCACCGGTGATGTTCTTTGACGAACCCACCTCGGGCCTGGATAGTTCGACCTGTTTCCAGTTGATCTCGCTACTGAAATCCCTGGCACGTGGCGGACGCACAATTGTCTGCACAATTCATCAGCCGTCGGCGAGGCTCTTCGAGAAATTCGATCATCTCTATTTGCTGGCACAGGGTCAGTGTGTGTACGAGGGCCGAGTGCATGGATTGGTGCCCTACCTCGCATCCCTGGGCTACGAGTGCCCCTCGTATCACAATCCCGCCGACTATGTGCTAGAAGTCGCCTCCGGGGAACATGGCGAGGCAGTTCCCAAACTGGTCCAGGCTGTCCACAGCGGTATCTGCAAGAAATATGCTCACAAAGATTATGGCATCAATTTGGCGAATGCGCGCACAATCGCCAATGATATTGCCAAGGGTGGAGCGGATCCAAATAATCCGCCACTTGCCACAATTACGCTGGAGCATGAGAGGCTGCCCAAGCTGGATGACGATGCGCTGGATGTGTTGACGGAGCTGAAGCCACCGAAACTGGAGGCACAGCAATCCCAGAATTCCGATTGCAGCGTCAGCAATTTGCCAACTTTGGCCAACAATGAAGATAGCTGCAGTCTCAGCTCCTCCAAGGCGGCTGGCCAAAATGTTGTCGCCAGCGGATCTGGTGGTGCTGCTGCCACAAGCAGCGTGGTAGGTTGCATGACCTCGCTGCTGGATTCGCATGAGAGCGTTGTCACCTTGCCTAGTCGAACGGGTTTCCCCACCAGTGGCTGGACGCAGTTTTGGATATTGTTGAAGCGATCCTTCCGCACCATTATGAGGGATCGCATGCTGACCCATATGAGGCTGGCATCGCATATCATTGTGGGCGCCATCATTGGCATGATCTACTACGATGTGGGCAACGAGGCCAGCAAGATTATGAGCAACAGTGGCTGCATATTTTTTGTCTCCTTGTTTACCACTTTTACGGCCATGATGCCCACCATTCTGACATGTAAGCACTGATCCTACTCCTTGATCCTTGCTCGTTGATTTAAATCAATTTCGTTCTCTTTTGCAGTTCCCACGGAAATGGCGGTTTTTGTGCGTGAGCATCTCAATTATTGGTACTCGCTCAAAGCGTTCTACTTCGCCAAGACCCTTGCCGACATTCCCTTTCAGGTGAGTTCTGGTAGATCTTAAAAATAAATAACTGAAATATAGTTTAAAACGTAATACTGCAAAACTGAAAAAGGTTAAACATTGAAATATAAAATTATGAGTAAAATATTACAAAACAATATGTTCCAGCAAAACAATAAGCAATTCCAGCTGATAACAGGTGGCAAGGAATAGGCTGGGAAATTCGCTTGCCAACCTTTCAAGAAGGTTCCCAGTAATCTACCCTCCAAGTTTAGCTAGTTGTAAAAGGTTTTTCATAGGCTCAATCTAGTTTTGGTGTCTTTCCAGAGAAATCGATGTTCAAGATCCGTTGACAGTCTCCCAATGCCCGATTATATTTTTATTATTACTATATTAACGTTAGAAATCGGGTTGAGAAGTGAAGACTAAGTCCTAAATCCCATCAATTGACTTCATTGATCTTGAACGATTCTGTACAGACTTGACTTTCATATCTCCAATTGTCGAATTTCTATATATATATAAATTAATATAATATCACTATTTATAAATGTTAATACATGTATATATATAAACATATTTTTGCCAGCACTACTATTATTTTAGACTGCAGCTGTAAATATATATATTTATATATATTTTTGTTTGTAATTTTTCATATTATAATTATATATATCCGGTGCTTTGCAGATTATTTTCTCCAGTGTATTTGTGCTAGTCGTCTACTATCTGACATCGCAGCCGATGGAAATGCAGCGCATCTCGATGTT
This sequence comes from Drosophila paracracens, assembly GCA_035044025.1. Classification (NCBI taxonomy): domain Eukaryota; kingdom Metazoa; phylum Arthropoda; class Insecta; order Diptera; family Drosophilidae; genus Drosophila; species Drosophila paracracens. The sequence continues at coordinate 339,621 of JAWNMN010000396.1, forward strand.
TGTGCTAATCAATGTGCTCAACTCGTTGGTGGCTCAATCTCTGGGGCTGCTCATCGGTGCCGGAATGAATGTGGAGACGGGCGTGTTTCTTGGGCCAGTGACAACGATTCCAACGATTCTATTCTCGGGCTTCTTTGTTAACTTTGACACAATACCCACCTATCTGCAGTGGGTCACATATGTCAGCTACGTTCGCTATGGCTTTGAAGGTGAGTCTGATTTGCCACAAGTGAATAAGATCATTAATCTTTATTTTTATTGTAGGTGCCATGCTCTCTATTTATGGCATGGATCGGGCCAAGCTGCATTGCAGTGAGATGTATTGTCATTATCGGGTGCCGAAGAAATTCCTCGAATCGATGTCCATGACGGATGCCCACTTCTGGGTGGATGCAGTGGCTCTGATTGGAATGTTTTTCGCTTTGCGCATAATTGCATACTTTGTGCTACGCTGGAAGTTGCACATGATACGCTAATGTGGCAAGGTAGCAAGTTGGCAAACGCATCTTTGTAAATAATGGAGAAAATGCGCAAATGGAATTTATGTTCGAGGATTGTAGATAGACGGATGTTGCAGCTAATTTGGTGCTTCGAATTATCGTTTTACGTTTACTGGCAATAGACAACAGATATTATCATACACAAAATCAAAACTCACATTTAGATCCATAAATACATAGAATGATAGGCACGTTCGAGAGCACAAAAGTAGAGCTCCTTTTTCGAGTATAAATCTTAATGGTGACCAAGCATAGGAGTCTGAATTTTAATAGGATGATAATTCTAACACTCAGCAAAAAAAAAATCGACCTAAATTTTAGAAAACTCACCTTTATATTCGGAAAGCATATTTATAAAAACCAACTTTTGTTTTTTCTAATTTTATCAATTTCGGGTCACATTTTTCTAAAACTTAGAAAAATATATGTTTAATTTTCAGTTTGTTATTGGTATTTTAAGATTTTAATTGTATCAACACTTTAGATAGTTATCAATATAAACAACTTTAATTTAAATTATTTTTGTCTATTTAGAAATTAGTTTTCTTATATTTGGAGATTATTTCCAAAAATATGAAAAACTTTCATGTTTTTCCCAAAATTAAGGCGATTTATTTTCTGAGTGTAGAGAAATCGTAACTTAAAATAAATAAATACATATAGTTGCTCAGCTCATTTCAATTCATACAATAGTTGTAGCTATAAATTTGCAAATCCCAACTTTTCCAATTAATCAGTCCGTCCTTATGTTGAAGGCTCTGTTTCTATCTCTGAATCCAAACCACCTTTTGTCAATAACTTAAAAACGATTCCTGCTTGGTTTAAAATGAAAATATAAAAAAAGAACGTGCTGTGGAACACAGTTGAATTAAAACGTGAACCTTGTGATACAGAACACTGCAATTAAAAAACATTAAAAAACAACAAATTTCAGAAACTAAATTGAGAAAAATCGTGTAAAAGAAACAGTAACGGAATTCGATTGTGGTGATAAGAAGCAATTATAATTAGTATCACTATTCTTAATTCAAGTCGATTAAACTTCAATTTGTAATTGATTATTATATATATTATCAGTTTAGTTTAGTAAATCTTTAGTTTAATTTTAACAATTTTTATATGTCGCCAAAAGAAAAATGCAATATATTTTTATTGTTTTTTTGTACCAACTTTATTTTTGAGTTTCCCCCAACCTAATGTTATGAGAAAAGCCAAAGATCTGGTTAAGCGAGAATAATGGAGGAAAGCTAAAGCTAAAGGCGTTGGGTTCTTGGATTTCATTGCCGAATAAGTTATATACATAATTTTGTGATACATGTAGAAAAAAAAAAAATATTTATATAAAGAAAAAATGCAAGTATAAAACAGCAAGCTGTGGCCACATATTAAGCATCCTCTGAGGAGCGAAACTTATAAACATTATATAATTGTCTAAGGGGGCAAGATAAAATAAATATATGTACATATATATTCTTAGTTGTAGAGGATACATATTTAAAGTGCATGTATAATTGAAAATACATAAGCAAAACACACAAAAACCCAGTAGATCATTTTTAATAAAGAATCAAATAATATCTTCATATTAACTTTTGCCTATTTGAATTATGATCGAAATGCTCTCAATATTTTGAAAAGCTTTTCATTGTGGTTGAGTGTACTAGCTAGCTTCCGCGGAAGTTCTTGTATGGCGTGGTTTTTATCTATGCTAAAAAAAGCTTAATTACAAATGCTTACGTAGCAGACTCACGCTAAAGCTTCTGAAATAGTGTGGTTGGTGTCTTTGCTACGAGGCTTGAAGTTATAGCTGTCTGAAGCTAAATTACTGATGTTTATCTGATTAATTTGATATATACAAGGTAATTGTTCTAAATCAATATTAGTTCACCAATTCATTCTAAAATATAATCAAATATATAAATGTGGAATGCATGAACTGCTTCAATAGCCTATTTAAGGTTTGCAGATTTACATGCTGATATTTCCCATTCGCACAGTTGTCGGATAAAAGCAAACAAAAACAAGCAGAACAAAACAAAATTATAAACCGACTACGATGATGACAACAAATACTGACCGGCAAAAGCCGAACTTTTTAAGCAACACATGTATGCATGTGCATGTGTGTGTGTGTACGTGTGCAGATAATTAAAAGCGGGGAATTTCTCAGTGAGCAATGAAACTGTGAGCGTAGATGAGCGACATACAGTTGCGAACAAAATAATAGCACCACTACCACAAGATATGTTTTTTAAATTTGTAAGATTGAGGAAAAACATTACAAGCCAAACAATTTTATTTTGTTAACCCTTTTTAAAAAAAATAAAATAACAAATTCAATTTTATGAAAGAGAAAATAAAATTAACGAACACAATTGTATCACCATTTTTTTAATGTGCAAAATTATGAAAATATTGATAATTTCTAACAAGTGCGTATGTAGTGATATTATTATTTTTTTCATTACTTTTTGCCACATTTCCCATCAAATGAAATAAATACATAGAATAGAATTCCAGGCACAGTCCTAACTTTAATTTATAGGAAGGAATATTGAACAATATATTAAAAATTAACATATCATTCATAAGAAAAAATGTCGGTGTGGTGCTACTATTTTGTGAGCAACTGTATGTGTGTAAGTATGTAAGGCAAGTACAGACAATGCTAGCTGATTGCCAGATTGTTGCGTTCGTGTCATCCACAAATTTGATACTTAAGGCAGGCTGCGCATCGCGACGAGCGCATTGTGGATCCGAGTGGCGATCGATACGCATTGGATGTGTCTCAAGGCAATCGCATCGCAAAACTGGGCTTTGTTTCTCTCTGTGTTTGTGCTGATAATAAACAAAAAAAAAAGAAATAGTTACTGAGAATTATGTGCAATAAAAACGTATTTTAAAAGAACAGAAAACATAATAAAACAATTTTTGGTATAGCAAGAGAAAAATTTGCATTTAAATTGGCAAAAATGTCGCGGAACTCAGGGGAATTTTGCTTTTTGTTTTGTATACTTCAGTTGGGACTACTCATAAATGCCGCTGGGTAAGTAAAACAATTGATAATTTAAGCTCAACAAGGTTATCAATAAGAAACACAAGCTTAAAGTAATTCCCGAGAAAAGTCATTAGTTTAAGTGCTTTGAATAGACATTAATATATATTTATTTGTGATTAGCATAGTGAATAACCAAACATTTTCAATGTATTTTCAAACCAGTTTTGGGCGCTTGTCACATGTAAACTGTGTGTACACATTTTGTTTTCTGTTTTTTTTCTTTCTGTTTTTGTTCTGTTATCTCTGAAGACAAAATGGAAAACATCCATACAAATGTGATTAAAAGCGAATCAATAGTGGTAAAAATTTTTGGGCAACACTCCTCATCATTAATTCCGATGCCAACGTAAACTCTAGCTTATATTGAAAATGTGCGGAGAGTAAACAAGCATATTTATATATTTTCTATAAATGAATTTATATTTATATATTTATTTGAATTTATCATATCCTCTAACTTAACTTAATGGGAGAATAAATAATTTATATTTTATGATATAATATTTTTTTATTTTCTTATATTTAGTATACACTTTATTTTATACTAAGAATAGAGCATTAAGCTTAGAGTAAGAATATCTATTTATATTTATTTGTATATAATTCTTATATGTATGTATTTATATTTATATTTATATTTTTATTAATATTTTATATATTACTATTATGCAGCATTCCTGTAGCATTCAAAGTATTCAAAATTGTGTCAAGATATATCGTAGTTCCACTTCATCAGAAGATATTTTTGGTACAATTTAAATATATTCTGTACCCATTAAAAAATAGCCTAACAGGGTATATTCGATTAATAATTAATAAGCAGAAGCAAGCATCTGCGAGCCCAGAAAGTATAGAAATCCCTTATGAGGCTTAAGAGCAGGTTCTTTCTTTTGTATACATATTATAGAATATACCTCAAAATATTATTGATCGACTGTACAAATTTTATTTAGATGAGATAAGAAATACTCAAGTTGTAGTCGAAACTTTATTCTCATATAGATCTCATTTCAATCAGAAAGCATTATCTGTATGCATAATTATGCAAGTGTATGTGTGAGAAAGGGATGGAAAGATTATCAAAGCAAGCTTAAATATCTGTTATATATTTAATAGCTGCTGACAGGGTACATCGCAGTCGAGAGCTCACTCAACTGCAGCATTCCTACCTATTAATAATTAAAATACAACAAGAAAGCTGCATTAAAAGGGAATATAAAATACATCGAATGATTGATAAGCAGCATCAAAAATCCGGTTTTGCACTTAAAAAAAGAAAAAAGAAAAAAATTATACAATACATGCAAGGCCACTTAGTAAATATATTTATAGAACACATATCCATGTACAATTTCCAATTTACAGCCTGTATACGGTGGTTGGGCCTGGCACCATCCGCTCCAACTTTAAATACAATGTGGCCGTATCTGTGCACAAAGCGGACGCAAAGAGTCTAATAAAAGTGGGCATCACTGGCCCATCCTTCAATGAGACCAAACAAGTCGAAGTTCAACCGATGTCAACGGTAAATGTTGAATTCGATGTGCCCAAACTGAAGAATGGGGATTACAAACTAATAGCGACTGGTATCGAGGGCATTATCTTTGAGAACTCATCGAATCTCAATTATGCGGAAAATAAAGCATCCACTTTTATACAATTGGATAAGGCAACCTATAAACCAGCGGATCTGGTACAGTTTCGAGTGCTCTTCCTCGATGAGAACACACGACCAGCTTCGTTAGATCAGCCCATAACAATTGTGGTTAATGATGGTGCCCAGAATCGCATCAAGCAATTCTCGGATGTCAAATTAAACCAGGGAATATATACAGGAGAGCTGCAACTATCGGAACAACCAGTGCTGGGTACCTGGAATATTGTGGTCACCTTGGCCGATGAAACTGCGGAAACCAAATCCTTTGAGGTGGCCAAATATGTACTACCAAAATATGAGGTCATTGTGGAATCAGCCAAGGATGTTGCCATACAGGATGGTGTCATTAAGGCCACGATTCGAGCCAAGTACACTTATGGCAAACCGGTCAAAGGCAAAGCCACCGTTTCCATAAAACCCAATTATAGTTATTTGGATGATACTAACAGTGGAATGTATCAAATTAAAACCATCGATATCGACGGCAAGGGTCACGTTGAGTTCCCACTGCAGGACACGGACCAAAATTCACGTTATACGCCTCCGATGAAGATATTTGCCGTGGTCACCGAAGATTTGACGGGTCGCCAGCAGAATAGCTCGACAATTGTCAATTTGCATGCGCAACGATATAAAATCGAGGCACTCGATGCACCCAACAATTATCATCCCAACAAATCGTTTGTCTATCAATTCGTTGTCAAGAATTTAGATGGTTCCCCAGTGCGAGATGCGACGAAGAAAGCAAAACTCTCTTTTGAAGGACCCTCCAGATATTTCCACTTTGAACCAATCCCTCTCAGTGAAAGACGCAGTAATGAAACCGTTGAATATGAGGCTGCCTTGAATCAGCATGGTATTGCCACATTTGATTGTACTCTGTCCGCCGATATGTTTCAGCTGTATAGCATTAGGGGTTATTATGCAGACTCCAATTCCTACTTGGGTTCAATTCGAAAATTTCAACCCGAAATTGAATCCGCTGAGCCGCTGAAAATCCAAATTAACACTAAAACGTAAGTTGAATAATATATTTGATCTATAATTTAATTTTCTATTATTATTTTTTTATTTTATTTAATTTATTTATTTAATTTTATTTTGTACATAGTCCAAAATTGGGTAAAAGCGTTTCGTTTGATGTAAAATCGAATCAGCCGATTCCATATTTTCAATATGCGATTGTCGCTCGGGGCAATATTGTGAAAGCGGAACATGTTGAAGTGCCAAAAGGCCGCAAGAACCACACCGTTAAGTTTACACCTACGTTTGCAATGGTGCCTCAGGCCTCCATCTATGTCTACTACATCTTTGACAACGAGCTGCGCTTCGAGGAGAAAACAATTGATTTCGACAAGGATTTCGAAAACTCGGTAAGTACACAGAAACCACTCAGAAAAAAAAGAAAATGATAACCAAGCATAGGAGTCTGAATAATGATGATGTGTATAAAGAACTCTTTAAGCTTTTCCGTTGCTTGCTTATAAAATTAATAAATATTAGTATTTTAATAATCTCGTATACAAACATTTTAGATAGTTTATTAATTATTAATTTATTTTAAAGTAGTAAATTTCATATATTTAAATATATATCAAAAATTAAAAAGCACACCAAATATTCGTCGGTTTAAGCAAGTCTTTCTAATTTTTAGAAATTTGTTATTTTAGTCATAGAAATTAGATTTTCTAAAATTTAGGGATATTTTTTGATTGAACTAATTGAACTGTGTTTTGTTCACAGATCGAGATCTCTGCTCCATTGGAGGCTAAGCCCAGCGAAGAAGTGAAACTGCAGATCAAAACTGATGCCAACTCGTATGTGGGTCTGCTTGGTGTGGATCAGAGTGTTCTGTTGCTCAAGTCTGGCAATGATTTGGCTCGCGAGGATGTCTTCAACAGTCTGAACAAGTACAAGACATCCACACCCCACCAAAGGGGCTATGGTCGCTATCCGGGACGATCATCGGGTTTGGTCACACTGACAAATGCCAATTATCCCTATAGTTGGGGTAAGTACAATATTATGATTGGGTGCAAAAATATGAATAAATCTTTCAATGAGAATAATTCATGCATTTTGGTAAAACGAATCAACGAAAGTTAGGGATAATATAATAAATGCTAGGGAAATTCGAGATCTAAACAAATGAACATGTGCATTTTAGCAACACGTTCATATGATGCGGTTGATGGGAACCCTGATTATTTACTAGATACTGATGCAGAAGAGAATTTCACTTTCGAGGAAAATCAAGACGATACAGAAACTGAGACAGCGAATCAAGTTAATTTAGTACGCGATAATTTCGAAGAGATTTGGATATGGCAATTGGCCAATTTGAGGTGGGTTGTATTGCCAAAAACCTACAATGCAATATATATCCTAACCTAAACGCATGACGAGCAACAATTATTAATCAAGTATTAACATTAATTTCTTGAGGTTAAGGTATATAATTCCACACACTGTAGTTAATATGGTATTATATTTCTTGTAATGCAGATAGGTTGCCCTACGTATCGTATTTGTTAACTGCCAACGTGCAACAGGCAGAGATAAACCCAATCGAACTCAAAATTCAAACACGAAAGGACTTTCCCGACACTTGGATTTTTAAGCACTACGAAAAGTATGAATTTTGGTTACACTAAATTAGAAAAAGACTATAAATGTTATATTTCAAATTATGTTTTCATTGCTTTTGTGGGCGGCTTAAATAATTCATTTGTTTTTCTTATACTTGTACTAAAAACCGGCCCCACTTGTCCTTAGGTGAGCCTGACTATTAATCCGGCTCTCTAGCGAGCCATATATACCTTAATATACATATGTATGTATACATATATATACCAAAAAATAATATACTCGAAAAGAATTTCCTGTAACTGAACATCTTTTACATGTTGCCAATGCTTTTAGAGCATACAACTAATTGTGTTATTAACAATCAGATGTTAAATATAAGTTTAAAACATCATTTAACATATTATTTCTTGTGAAGTTTTTAATCGATCAAAGTATTAAGATTTTTCCAAAATTTTTGCATAATGGTATTTTTTTTATACAGATACCGTGGAAATTGAAGCCGATAGCTTGGAATTTCCGAGAGATATAGAACAAGTATATGTAGTCTCTGAACAAGATATACAAATACGTAAAGAGTTTCCTGAAAGCTGGATATTCGAGAAAATTGAGAAGTATGATGCAAGGTTCTTCGCTAGTTCAAGTTTTCATTTTAATATAACCTCCATCGTGAATTGCTTAGTCATCGAGGCTTGTGGCTCCCTATTGAAACTCTTTACTATTTTTAGGGATTATCGACAGTGAATATTTTAACATTAGCATTAATAACATTTCAAATTGGTCTTAAGTTGGGACCGCTTAAATCATTCATGTTTTTAATATTCTTAATCGTGTACTAAAAAAATGTATACCACTTGTCTTTAGGTATGCTTTACTATTATGCCGAGGCCCTTCCATTATCAATATCTTATCAGCATAGACTGCCGATGTACTTTTCATCGTCTATGCCAGCATCCCATGCAGTGTTGGGCTGGGGCTCGGGACTGGGAGGAGTAGCACTTGCTCCCAAAATTGTCCCTCAAACTCGAAAAGAGTTTCCTGAAACTTGGATATTTCTAAACAATATCACGTAATTGTGAATTTTTTTAAAATGTACTGCTTTATGAGTATAACACTAACTGCGTTATTTACTCTCAGATCTGTATAGAATAAGCGTCAAAAATAACAAATAACACATTATTAAATGGTCATTAAAAGCACAATTTTTTTTAAACTATTTCTAAGGGAATTTTTCAAAATTTTTAAATTACGTTTAAAAGCAAGGTCGTTCGTAAAGAGTTTCCTGAAAGAAAGATATTCGAAAACATTGAGAATGATTATTATATTATATGATTATAATATTTTGAAAAAATTCATTTGCAAGTGGTTAGCTTGGGCTTTCATTGAGATTAGAAAAGTTAATCTTCTGTTCTTTTTTTAGCGCTTATAAAAATTGGTGTAGACTGAAAATCAATGATCATTAAAACTTACGTATTTGTACTTAGATATTTTTCCAATAATTGAAGATGAATTGTATGGGAGTCAAATATTTGGAGTGTTCAATTCAGTTGGAATTCCTGGACCTCCAGCACTTCAGCGTCCTGGTTTGTCATCAGCTCCATTTCCCGCTCCGTCTCCCTCCGCAGCCTTGCCTCAAATTCGAAAAGAATTCCCCGAAAATTGGATTTTTCAAAATAATATAACGTAATTCTTGCATTTTCTGTGTACATAATCGATTTTCAGATATATATATATATAAGCTATAATACGATAACCAAAACTTTATTTCTACTACTAACGATAACTAATATTAATTTTATATTTCTACTACTAACGATAACTAATATTAATTTTATATTTCTACATTTAAGGTAAACAGTATTTAGAATCCGGACTCTGGCGTATCCTTATACTAAAGTAAAAAAATTATCAATCAAATTATAATTTTTTTTTTTGGGCGTGTGGCGGCAGCTTAAGATACTCATGTTTGTTTTTTTCTTATATGAGTACTAGAAAAAACCATCCCACTTGTCTATAGGCTTGCGTTATTTTGCCGAAGCGTTATTTATTCACTCAGCGAACTTAAAATGCTTTGATATTAAAATTAGCTTTTGGCTGGGTCTTCAATTGATTAGACAAGTTTATCTAATTTTCTTCTTTTTTTTTTGTGCTGATAAATATTGTTGTAGCCTGAAATTCAATGCTCACTAAAACTAACTATTTGTACTTAGATTATGTACGAATTCAGTCGGATTCAGTTGGAATTTTTGGACCTCCACCAAATTATCGTCCTCGTATGCAATCAGATTTCTTTCCCGCCCTATCTTCTCCTGCAGCCACGCCCCAAATTCGTGAAGAATTCCCCGAAACTTGGATTTTTCAGAATAATATAACGTAATTCTTGTATTTTCGGTATATTTAATGTATTTACTCATATTTATGTATACATATATATGTGTGTGGGCAGGCTGTAATCCAATAATCTATACTTTATTTCTACAACTAACGATAATTAATTTTAATTTTACATTTCTACATTTAAAGTAAACAGTATTAAGAAACCGGACTCGGGCTTAATACCCATTATGAAAGTCAGTGGGGAAAGGCTGAATTCCAACAAAACACGTAAAACAACAACATCACAAAAGCCAACAATAAATACTAATTCTGTTAACGATGAAGATAAAACTGCTACAAATTTCTTCATACGCGAAATATTTATGGAAACTTGGATTTTTCAAGGAATTCTAACAAACAAAAAGTACACAAATACTTCGCAAATATTAAAAATCTAACTAAACTAACTAACTATTAAACTGTCTTTACTCTATATATCTGTATATAAAACTCATTATCAAAAATCATTTAAGATGCTTGTCTGTGTTTACTGTAAAATATGAATATTTATTTGTTGACTACAAGAAACTGACTAATTATATTATATTCCCTAACATAGTTCCGATTCGCAAGGTCTTACCTTGACTAAAAAGATACCGGATACAATTACTTCATGGGTTGTGACTGGTTTCTCCTTGAATCCAACAACTGGATTTGCCCTCACTCAGAACCCCACCAAAATTCGAGTATTTCGTCCATTTTTTGTCTCCACCAATTTGCCACATTCTGTGAAGAACGGTAAGAAATTAATTGTTTAATAACTTAAGAATACAGCATAATATTATGATACACAGTTTTGGTAAAATAATAGTATTGTTGCATCTCAAAGCACACAAATGTACTTATTTTATTGTGATGAAATTGAGATTTCTTCAAAATCCTCAATATTAAGCAAAGTTCATTTCGGGAAGACCAGAAATGTATCGAGCGTTTAGAAATGTGATTTCCAATACTACTATAATGATAATTTTTTAAAAATAATTTAATAAAAATAAATATACATTAAATTTAACAATAATCAATTTAATAGCTGTATAAAATATATATAATAATAATAATAATTTAAATAGGTGAGGTCATTGCCATACCTGTCATCATTTTCAACTACATGGATAAGGCACTCGATGCTGAGATTACAATGGATAATTCGGATAAGGAATATGAATTTACAGAGGCAACCAATGAAGTTGAGGAGAAACCAATCGATGAAATACATCGAGTTAAACGAGCTACGATCGCCTCGAACAGTGGTCAGAGTGTCTCCTTTATGATTCGCCCCAAGAAAGTGGGAACGATCACGCTAAAGATCAATGCAATAACTCCACTGGCAGGTGATACGATCCAACAGAAATTAAAGGTCGAACCGGAGGGAGTGACAAAATTCGAAAATCGAGCAGTTTTCATCAATATTAAGGCTGATCAATCAGAAGTGCAACACGAACTCGAGGTTGATATTTCCCCTCAAGCCGTAAAAGACTCGGAGTTTATAGAGTTCTCTGTCGTTGGTGATCTGCTGGGTCCGACCATTAAGAATTTGGACAATTTGGTGCGTATGCCCTACGGATGTGGTGAACAGAATATGGTGAATTTCGTGCCCAATATTCTGGTGCTCAATTATCTGGAGGCGACCAGGCGCAAAATGCCCAGCGTTGAGGAAAAGGCGAAAAAATTCCTCGAGATTGGCTATCAGCGTGAATTGACCTATAAACATGACGATGGCTCCTATAGTGCATTTGGCAAATCGGATCCTTCGGGCAGCACCTGGTTAACTGCGTATGTCATGCGCTCTTTCCATCAGGCTGCCAAATACACCGATGTCGATCCCAAGGTTATAGGGGAAGGCTTGGATTTCCTGGCCTCCAAGCAAAAGGATAATGGCGAGTTTCCCGAAGTGGGCAAATTATTTGACAATTCCAATCAGAATGAATTGGGGCTAACATCATTTGTGCTGCTTGCGTTCTTTGAAAATGAAGTAGGTAACTTTCTCTTATCAATCTTTAACAAATATTTTTTTGGTCTGATTGATTTTTTGCTTGGTTATTCTTTCATTTCATATTTTATGTAATTCAATTTATATTTAACTTTCTGTGTTGATTTTCAATTAAATTTTTTAATATTTTACTTTCTGCTATTTTTTTTTTTGGTGTTCATTTTCAATTTAATTTTATTTTTCATTAAACTTAATTTTGTTCTACTTTCTGACATTAAGTAAATAAATATGTTTAACTATTCCATACTTGACTTACAGGAAGTGCTATCGAAGTATCAGCAAACCATCGACAAGGCTCTGGAATATGTCGCCCAAGAGGTGGACAAGACAGATGATCAATATTCCCTATCGATTGCCACCGTAGCTCTGCAATTGGCCAAGCATCCGAAGACCAAGCAAGTTTTGGCCAAGTTGGACAATGTTGCCAAGCAGCAAAATGGCCAGAAATGGTGGTCGAAAAACACCGCGAAGAACTCAATGGATGCAGAACGATTGATCAGTTGGCGTCCCAGCACTAGCAACGATATTGAGATTACATCCTATCTGCTGTTGGCACTCCTTGAAGAGGAGGCAGCAGAAGCAGCGCTGCCCGTTGCCAAGTGGCTGATTGCCCAGCGGAACAGCAATGGAGGCTTCTCCTCCACAAAGGACACCGTTGTTGGTCTGGAAGCGCTGACTAAGTTTGCGAAGAAGACGGGCTCTGGCAGCGGCACCATTGACATTGATTTCGTTGCGTCTGACAGCGATAACAACGATGGCGATAATAAGGGTACTATCAAAGTGAATCCCGAGAACTCACTTGTACTCCAGAGTCACGTTTTGCCAGGTGGCACACGTAAGGTTCGCTTCACAGCCAAGGGTGAGGGTTCGGCAATGGTGCAACTATCCTATCGATATAATATCGCTGACAAAGAGACGAAGCCCGCCTTCAAGGTGAGGCCCACTGTTAAGGATACATCCTCGCAGCTGTTGAGTGTGGAGGTGTGCGCCGAATATGTGCCCCTCGAGTCGAGTAACCAGACCAGTGACTCCAACATGGCCGTCATGGAAATTGCCTTGCCCTCAGGCTATGTCAGCGATACCGAGAGTTTCGATAAAATTGAGGCCGTCGATAGAGTCATGCGCATCGATACCAAGAACGCGGATTCCACCCTAATTGTCTACTTTGACGGCCTGACTCCGGGTGATGTCAAGTGTGTTCCGGTGGAGGGCATCCGGGCGCATAGCGTGGCCAAGCAACAACCGGCTGCAGTCTCCCTCTACGACTACTATGAGACAGATCGACGTGCCACGGAGTACTATCAGGTCGCCTCCTCGCTCTGTGACATCTGTGAGGGCTCTGATTGTGGTTCGGGGTGCAATAAGCAATAATCAATAAGCAATAAGCAAATGTAATCGTGTCTCTACAAGTTCATTAACACTTCACCTCTGCTTGGTGTTTAATAAATATTTAAGTGCATTCTAATAAATCTGTGTTCGCTTGGACTGGGAACAAAAATCGAGCTTAGGTTGACCAAATCAACAATAAAAAAAAAATAAAATTATAAAGAAATACACGTAAAAAAAGAAGAAATTCAAACATTAATTTTTAGTGAAAATGCTTTCTAAAATTCAGAAATAAGTAATGCAATTTATTGGATCGGGTTTTTTATTGTGGATCGATTTTTTTCCGGGTGTAGTATTGATTTATTTATTCAATATTCAATATACAGAAAGAGACAATTTATAAAACGTAACGAGTTCAAATCATGAACGTAAATATTTGAAACCATAATAGGTTTATTCACAGCAAATATAATTATAAAAACCACTTGAATGACCTAACTATTTCTTATCATTATAAAATATATTAGCGATACACGCGATTAATGAGTTCTTCAATTATTGCTTTTATTGCCCATTTTTTGTATAACAACAATGCGGCATTTGGCTAAAGATTAGCAGTTAGCAAAGCACCGCCAAGCGATAAACATGCGGCTAGACACAATATTTACATTTTTAATTATGTTAGGGGTTAAGTCTTAAGCAAAAATAGAAAAAGGAGCAGACCATAATTCGCTACGAAAACTATAGAGTGTTTAACATTAAGTATGAAAATCTTTAGCAACTTCAGCAGCTCCAATTGCCTTTTATTCAAGTTTCACACCAATAACTGCTTAGCTTGGCATAATGTAGGATGGTTTTAGCCAGTACGCGATACAGGTTCTAAGCTGAACTGAAGCAGACCATGTATAACACTCACATGAAAAGAGAACACATTTCCAGGCGTACCACAATACTGGTTCTTAGCAAAGTAACACGCCTATAAGCATGTCGCTGCTTAGAAATTTCATTTTTGGGTGGGATACTTCGAACTACAATGTTCTCTCTTGTTGAAATTTGTTTAAGTTAAGGCACTGAAAAATATGTTTTTAGAAGTGAAAGAAGACTCTTAAAATGTTATTTAAAATGATTCAAATTACCATAAAAAATTAAATATAAAAATTAGAAATAAATAATCGTAAGCAGTGATATTTTTGCTTTCACTACTTTTGAGTACATTTCATTTGGTACCCTTCAAATGGAAAAAAATAAAGTATAATTAGTACTGACTACTAAAGAAACAAACAAACAAAATTGCAAACATAATACTGTATTTTTTCACTCGTAATAAAAACTTTGGTAGTGGTGTTATTATTTTCTGTACAACTGTATTTTTTAGTATGTAAGCCAAGTATAGACAAGGGTAGCCCATTGCCAGATTGTTGTGTTCGTGTTACACACAAACATGATACTTAAGGCAGGCTGCGCATCACGACGAGTGCATTGTGGTTCCGAGTGGCGATCGATACGCATCGGAGACGTCTCAAGGCAATCGCATCGCATCCCATAAAAGACCGAAGCTGAGCTTTGTTTCTCTCTGTGTGTGCTGATAGTAAGCAAAAATTAAAATAATAGTTGCTGTGAATTATGTGCTATAAAAAAGTATTCTAAAAAATAGAGTACACTATAAAACAATTTTTGGTTTAAGAAGACAAAAAATTTGAATTCATATTCGCAAAAATGTGGCGAAATTTAGGAGAATTTTTCATTTTGTTTTGTATACTTCAGTTGGGACTACTCATAAATGCCGCTGGGTAAGTAAAAACATTTTGTGCCAACATTCCTTATCCATTATTCCAATGCCAACGTAAACTTTGTCTTAAATTGAAAATAGAGGATAGACTTTGGAAAATAAGCTTTTATATATTATATATCTATTAATATATTTATGTGTTTATTTTTAAATTTTTAAGTATTTGTATTTATTTAGCCTACTGTACCCATCAAAATGGCTCAAAAAGGTATACTCGTTTTGCCTAAAACTATGTAACAGGCAGAAGGGAGCATCACCGAGACCATATATTCCTCACGAGTCGGTACAGCCATGTCTAAGAGGCTATGAGAGCTGGAGACTTCAAATTTATTATATAAAGACTCGCATATTCCGGGCAGATCAAGTTAGCTTCATACATATTGCCTTCCGATAGTAATAAAAGCCACTATTTTAAATAATTTAATAGCTGCTTACAGGGTAAGTCGAAAACTCATCCGACTTCAGCATTCCTGCGTTAATTCCTGTTTATAATTAAAATACGAAACGAAACCTGCATTACGAAGAGGAAGATCAAATAAGCATGAAGCAGCCTTAAAAATCCGGTTTAGTAAATATATTTATAGAAAAAATATCCATTTCCATTTACAATTTACAGCCTGTATACGGTGATTGGGCCTGGCACCATCCGCTCCAACTTTAAATACAATGTGGCCGTATCTGTGCACAAAGCGGACGCAAAGAGTCTAATAAAAGTGGGCATCACTGGCCCATCCTTCAATGAGACCAAACAAGTCGAAGTTCAACCGATGTCAACGGTAAATGTTGAATTCGATGTGCCCAAACTAATGAATGGAGAATATAGTCTGACTGCGACTGGGATCGAAGGCATTATCTTTGAGAACTCAACGGAATTGAATTGTGAGCAAAATAAAGCATCCATTTTTATACAATTGGATAAGGCAACCTATAAACCAGCGGATCTGGTACAGTTTCGAGTGCTCTTCCTCGATGAGAACACACGACCAGCTTCGATAGATCAGCCCATAACAATTGTGGTTAATGATGGTGCCCAGAATCGCATCAAGCAATTCTCGGATGTCAAATTAAAACATGGAATCTATACAGGAGAGCTGCAACTATCGGAACAACCAGTGCTGGGTACCTGGAAAATATTGGTCACCTTGTCCGATGAAACTGCGAAAACCAAATCCTTTGAGGTGGCCAAATATGTACTACCAAAATATGAGGTCATTGTGGAATCAGCCAAGGATGTTGCCATACAGGATGGTGTCATTAAGGCCACGATTCGAGCCAAGTACACTTATGGCAAACCGGTCAAAGGCAAAGCCACCGTTTCCATAAAACCCAATTATAGTTATTTGGATGACACTATCAGTGAAATGAATCAAATTAAAACCATCGATATCGACGGCAAGGGTCACGTTGAGTTCCCACTGCAGGACCCGGACCAAAATTCACGTTATACGCCTCCGATGAAGATATTTGCCGTGGTCACCGAAGATTTGACGGGTCGCCAGCAGAATAGCTCGACAATTGTCAATTTGCATGCGCAACGATATAAAATCGAGGCACTCGATGCACCCAACAATTATCATCCCAACAAATTGTTTGTCTATCAATTTGTTGTCAAGAATTTAGATGGTTCCCCAGTGCGAGATGTGACGAAAAAAGCAAAACTCTCCTTTGATGGAGTTCTTAGTCATTTCCACATTAGGCCAATGCCGCCAACTGAAAAGCGTAATAATGAAAGCTTTGAATTTGAGGCTGCCTTGAATAAGCATGGTATTGCCACATTTGATTCTACACTGTCCCCAAATAGGTTTCAGTTGTATGCCATTACGGGCTATTATGCAGACTCCTGTTCCTTCTTGGGTTCGATTCTAACATTTCAAACGGAAAATGAATCCGCTGAGCCGCTGAAAATCCAAATAAACACTAAAACGTAAGTTCAATAATGTGTTTTGTCTATAATTTAATATTAAATTATTTTTTTTATCATAATTTCTCACATAGTCCAAAATTGGGTAAAAGTGTTTCGTTTGATGTGAAATCGGAAGAGCCGATTCCATATTTACAATATGCGATTGTCGCTCGGGGCAATATTGTGAAAGCGGAACATGTTGAAGTGCCAAAAGGCCGCAAGAACCACACCGTTAAGTTTACACCTACGTTTGCAATGGTGCCTCAGGCCTCCATCTATGTCTACTACATCTTTGACAACGAGCTGCGCTTCGAGGAGAAAACAATTGATTTCGACAAGGATTTCGAAAACTCGGTAAGTACACAGAAACCACTCAGAAAAAAAAGAAAATGATAACCAAGCATAGGAGTCTGAATAATGATGATGTGTATAAAGAACTCTTTAAGCTTTTCCGTTGCTTGCTTATAAAATTAATAAATATTAGTATTTTAATAATCTCGTATACAAACATTTTAGATAGTTTATTAATTATTAATTTATTTTAAAGTAGTAAATTTCATATATTTAAATATATATCAAAAATTAAAAAGCACACCAAATATTTGTCGGCTTAAGCAAGTCTTTCTAATTTTTAGAAATTTGTTATTTTAGTCATAGAAATTAGATTTTCTAAAATTTAGGGATATTTTTTGATTGAACTAATTGAACTGTGTTTTGTTCACAGATCGAGATCTCTGCTCCATTGGAGGCTAAGCCCAGCGAAGAAGTGAAACTGCAGATCAAAACTGATGCCAACTCGTATGTGGGTCTGCTTGGTGTGGATCAGAGTGTTCTGTTGCTCAAGTCTGGCAATGATTTGGCTCGCGAGGATGTCTTCAGCAGTCTGAAAAAGTACAAGACATCCACACCCTGGCAAAAGGGCGTTGGTCACTATCCGGGACAATCTTCGGGCTTGGTCACCCTGACAAATGCGAATTATCCTTATAGTAAGTTCAATATTTTGATTGGGGAAAAAAATATGAGTAAATCTTCAGAAGAATTTATGCATTTTGAAAAAAAGTGACACCATGCAACAAAATTCTTTTACGAAAGGACTCCAGGCACTACGAAAAGTATGAATTTTAAATATACTAAATTAAAAAAGACTAAAAACGTCTATTTTAAATTATGTTTTCATTGTTTTTGGGGACGGTTGAAATCTTTAATTTTTATATATTTCTTACAGTTTTACTAAAAAACTTCCCAACTTGTCTTTAGATGTGCGTTATCAGATCCTTTGATTTTTAGAAGGCCATTCAGCGACTCAAGTAAAGCTAGGCACTTTTCTGCGAGGAGCAGCACCCTCCCAAAACTGTCCTTCAAACTCGAAAGGAATTCCCTAACTAACTGCGTTATTGACATTCTGCTGAATAAGCGACAAAAATAACACTTAACACATTATTTGAGGCATCATTTTTTGTGAACAATTTATAGATTTTTTACAAATTTTTACATTTGGATTAAGTAAATTTTATAATTGTATTATTTATATGCAAATATTAATCCGGAACTTGAATTTCCTAGAGATACATATAAAGTATATATTGTCGTACGTAAAGAGTTTTTTAAAAGAAGGATATTCGAACAAATTGAGAAGTATGCAAGGCTCTTGAGTATGTTATGTTTTCGCGCTAGATACTAGATATACCAGATACATTCTCGCGCTAAGTCACCCATTTTATACGTAATCACTTTACCTTTCTTTTTGTCTTTGGCCCAACACCACAAAGGTCATTTAAGTGTTTTAGTTTTTATTCAATATTGCACTAATATTAAAATTATGTTCTGGCCGGGATTTCATTGATCTTCTTTTGCGTAGCACTTAAAAAATTTGTGTAGATTGAAACTCAATGCTAATTAAAACTAACTATTTGTACTTAGGTTTTGAACCGGAATATAGCGAATTTATTGCCATTACTGGACCTCCACCACTTCATCGTCCTGGTATGCCATCAGTTCCCTTTCCCGCCCTATCTTCTCCTGCAGCCACGCCCCAAATTCGTGAAGAATTCCCCGAAACTTGGATTTTTCAGAATAATATAACGTAATCCTTGCATTTTCGGTATACTTAATGTATTTACTCATATTTATGTATACATATATACATATGTGTATGGGCAGACTGTAATCCAATAATCTATACTTCAAATTTCTTCATACGCGAAATATTTATGGAAACTTGGATTTTTCAAGGAATTCTAACAAACAAAAATAATATAATAATAATATAATAAATGGCAAATATTAAAAATCTAACTAAACTAACTATTAACATCTCTATTAAACTGTCTTTAGTCTATATATCTGTATATAAAACTCATTATCAAAAATCATTTAAGATGCTTGTCTGTGTTTACTGTAAAATATGAATATTTATTTGTTGACTACAAGAAACTGACTAATTATATTATATTCCCTAACATAGTTCCGATTCGCAAGGTCTTACCTTGACTAAAAAGATACCGGATACAATTACTTCATGGGTTGTGACTGGTTTCTCCTTGAATCCAACAACTGGATTTGCCCTCACTCAGAACCCCACCAAAATTCGAGTATTTCGTCCATTTTTTGTCTCCACCAATTTGCCACATTCTGTGAAGAACGGTAAGAAATTAATTGTTTAATAACTTAAGAATACAGCATAATATTATGATACACAGTTTTGGTAAAATAATAGTATTGTTGCATCTCAAAGCACACAAATGTACTTATTTTATTGTGATGAAATTGAGATTTCTTCAAAATCCTCAATATTAAGCAAAGTTCATTTCGGGAAGACAAGAAATGTATCGAGCGTTTAGAAATGTGATTTCCAATACTACTATAATGATAATTTTTTAAAAATAATTTAATAAAAATAAATATACATTAAATTTAACAATAATCAATTTAATAGCTGTATAAAATATATATAATAATAATAATATTTTAAATAGGTGAGGTCATTGCCATACCTGTCATCATTTTCAACTACATGGATAAGGCACTCGATGCTGAGATTACAATGGATAATTCGGATAAGGAATATGAATTTACAGAGGCAACCAATGAAGTTGAGGAGAAACCAATCGATGAAATACATCGAGTTAAACGAGCTACGATCGCCTCGAACAGTGGTCAGAGTGTCTCCTTTATGATTCGCCCCAAGAAAGTGGGAACGATCACGCTAAAGATCAATGCAATAACTCCACTGGCAGGTGATACGATCCAACAGAAATTAAAGGTCGAACCAGAGGGAGTGACAAAATTCGAAAATCGAGCAGTTTTCATCAATATTAAGGCTGATCAATCAGAAGTGCAACACGAACTCGAGGTTGATATTCCCCCTCAAGCCGTAAAAGACTCGGAGTTTATAGAGTTCTCTGTCGTTGGTGATCTGCTGGGTCCGACCATTAAGAATTTGGACAATTTGGTGCGTATGCCCTACGGATGTGGTGAACAGAATATGGTGAATTTCGTGCCCAATATTCTGGTGCTCAATTATCTGGAGGCGACCAGGCGCAAAATGCCCAGCGTTGAGGAAAAGGCGAAAAAATTCCTCGAGATTGGCTATCAGCGTGAATTGACCTATAAACATGACGATGGCTCCTATAGTGCATTTGGCAAATCGGATCCTTCGGGCAGCACCTGGTTAACTGCGTATGTCATGCGCTCTTTCCATCAGGCTGCCAAATACACCGATGTCGATCCCAAGGTTATAGGGGAAGGCTTGGAATTCCTGGCCTCCAAGCAAAAGGATAATGGCGAGTTTCCCGAAGTGGGGAAATTATTTGACAATTCCAATCAGAATGAATTGGGGCTAACATCATTTGTGCTGCTTGCGTTCTTTGAAAATGAAGTAGGTAACTTTCTCTAATCAATCTTTAAGAAATATTTTTTTGGTCAGATTGATTTTTTTTCTTGGTTATTCTTTCATTTCATATTTTATGTAATTCAATTTATATTTAACTTTCTGTGTTGATTTTCATTTAAATTTTTTAATATTTTACTTTCTGTTATTTTTTTTTTTGGTGTTCATTTTCAATTTAATTTTATTTTTCATTAAACTTAATTTTGTTCTACTTTCTGACATTAAGTAAATAAATATGTTTAACTATTCCATACTTGACTTACAGGAAGTGCTATCGAAGTATCAGCAAACCATCAACAAGGCTCTGGAATATGTCGCCCAAGAGGTGGACAAGACAGATGATCAATATTCCCTATCGATTGCCACCGTAGCTCTGCAATTGGCCAAGCATCCGAAGACCAAGCAAGTTTTGGCCAAGTTGGACAATGTTGCCAAGCAGCAAAATGGCCAGAAATGGTGGTCGAAAAACACCGCGAAGAACTCAATGGATGCAGAACGATTGATCAGTTGGCGTCCCAGCACTAGCAACGATATTGAGATTACATCCTATCTGCTGTTGGCACTCCTTGAAGAGGAGGCAGCAGAAGCAGCGCTGCCCGTTGCCAAGTGGTTGATTGCCCAGCGGAACGGCAATGGAGGGTTCTCCTCCACAAAGGACACCGTTGTTGGTCTGGAAGCGCTGACTAAGTTTGCGAAGAAGACGGGCTCTGGCAGCGGCACCATTGACATTGATTTCGTTGCGTCTGACAGCGATAACAACGATGGCGATAATAAGGGTACTATCAAAGTGAATCCCGAGAACTCACTTGTACTCCAGAGTCACGTTTTGCCAGGTGGCACACGTAAGGTTCGCTTCACAGCCAAGGGTGAGGGTTCGGCAATGGTGCAACTATCCTATCGATATAATATCGCTGACAAAGAGACGAAGCCCGCCTTCAAGGTGAGGCCCACTGTTAAGGATACATCCTCGCAGCTGTTGAGTGTGGAGGTGTGCGCCGAATATGTGCCCCTCGAGTCGAGTAACCAGACCAGTGACTCCAACATGGCCGTCATGGAAATTGCCTTGCCCTCAGGCTATGTCAGCGATACCGAGAGTTTCGATAAAATTGAGGCCGTCGATAGAGTCATGCGCATCGATACCAAGAACGCGGATTCCACCCTAATTGTCTACTTTGACGGCCTGACTCCGGGTGATGTCAAGTGTGTTCCGGTGGAGGGCATCCGGGCGCATAGCGTGGCCAAGCAACAACCGGCTGCTGTCTCCCTCTACGACTACTATGAGACAGATCGACGTGCCACGGAGTACTATCAGGTCGCCTCCTCGCTCTGTGACATCTGTGAGGGCTCTGATTGTGGTTCGGGGTGCAATAAGCAATAATCAATAAGCAATAAGCAAATGTAATCGTGTCTCTACAAGTTCATTAACACTTCACCTCTGCTTGGTGTTTAATAAATATTTAAGTGCATTCTAATAATTTTGTGTTCGCTTGGACTGGGAACAAAAATCGCGCTAAGGTTGACCAAATCAACAATCATAAAAAAAAATTATATAGAAATAAATGTAAAAAAGAAGAAATTCAACAATTAATTTTTAGTAAAAATGCTTTCTAAAATTCAGAAATAAGTAGTGTTCGGCTCGGCTTTTATATTGTAGCTTAACTCTAGTCTGCCTTAGACGCTGGTTTTTTTTCAATTGAATTAGATAAATTTATAAATTATTTAAAATGTTTTGAGTTGCGAAAACTGAAATTTTTTATTAAATAATGTTGGAGTTGCTTGTACACTTTTGAGAAAACACCCTGAAAAAGAAGATATCTTTTTGATTAATGTTTGAAAAAATTTGGCTTGAAATTAAGTAAAGAAAAACCATGATTTTTTTCTGAGTAATAAAGTGAGTTACCCTTGGCGCTAAATTTACGTCGATTTTCTAAAAAAAATTTCCGAGTGCAGTATTGATTTACTTATTCAATATTAAATACACAGAAAGAGCCAACTTATAAAACGCATCGAGTTAAAATCGTAAACTTAAATATTTTAAACCATAAGAAGTCTATTCACAGCAAAAATATTTGTGAAAATAACTTCAATAAGCTAACTATTTCTTATCATGGCAATCTATAAGCGATACAAGCGATTAGTGAGTTCTTCAATTATTACTTTTATTGCCCACTTTTTGTGTATCAACAATGCGGCATTTGGCAAAAGATTAGCAGTTAGCAAAGGAACGTGAAGCGATAAACATGAGGCTAGACGTAATATTTACTTTGGTAATTTTAATATCACTATTCAAGGGGTCAAGTCTTAAGCAAAAGCTGGAAAAGGAGCACAAAATTCGCTATGACAACTATAGAGTGTTTAAAATTAAGTATAAAAATGTTCAGCAACGTCTGCTGCTGCTCGAGCTAACAAAAAAATATCAGAGTGTAAGTAATTTATTAATAAATTAAATTAAAAATGTTAAGTTAAAACAGGTAATTAAAATATACACAACAGTTCAGATTGTGGCATGAGAACAATAATGAACTGCATTTAATGGTCAAACCAGATGCTTTGCCACAATTTGAGAAACAATTAAATAGAGCAAATGCAAGTGCTGACAACTTTATTTCGAATGTGCAGCAGTAAGTAAAATTTTCATTTATTCAACAATTTAAGCAATTATGTGTTCATTTATTTATTCATTTAATTAATTTATTTACAGCTTAATTGACTTGGAGTATGAGGCAACAACAAACTCGTCGCGCACATTTGGTTGGAAGCGTTACAATAACTTGACAGAAATCGAGAGTTGGCTGGATGAAGTACTCGCAGCATATCCAGATGTTACGGAAAGTTTTATAATAGGTGAATCCTATGAGGGACGAAAGATACGAGGCATACGCATCTCATATAAATCGGGTAATCCAGGTGTCTTTATCGAGTCTAACATTCATGCACGCGAATGGATAACTTCGGCCACGGCCACCTGGCTGATCAACGAGCTGCTCAGCTCTGGAGAAGATTTGGTGCGAGAGTTGGCTGAGACTCATGACTGGTACATTGTCCCAGTGCTAAACGTGGATGGGTTTGTCTACAGTCACCAAAAGGTAAACAAAAATTAAGTCACAATGTATATAAGAAATTTTCTCTACATGTTTTCACATGGTATATTTCTAAAAACCGGGATTTTTCTTATGTCAAATTTTTAGGTGGCTTTTTAAAATGCGTATATATTTTATTAACAATCATTATTATTTTTGAATTTCACATATACACAAGCATATAAATTCATATAGTTTAATTTTAAAAAATTAAAATGCAATTTCTTGTTTCTGCATGTAAGTGAGGATTATAGATATGTATTTCTAAATAATACAAAATATTTCTACAAAATTATGAAACACTATAATTTTGGAATGGTCGATTTAAGACCAGGACATTTGTAGAAATTATGGCTAAAAACAAGAAAAACTTTCTAGTTTTCAGGATAATTTTCTCAAATTTAGGACTTTCTTTCATATGCGTGTAACTAGATATTACAACTTTGCAATTTATACACAGGATCGTCTATGGCGTAAGACGCGTCAACCATCAAATATTTCGAGCTGCATTGGAGCTGATCCTAATCGGAACTACGATATTCATTGGCTGGAGAATGAAGGTGCCTCAACGAATCCCTGTGCTGAAGATTATGCTGGGCCGCATGCATTCTCCGAGCCAGAGATAAAAGCCATGTCGGATTATGTTGGTGGCATTAGGGATAAACTGAATGTGATGCTGGCCTTTCACTCGTACAGTCAACTTTTGCTATCACCTTATGGACACACTGGATTGGAGTTTCCGGATAATTATGATGATCTAATGCAGGTGGCAAAGGCTTTTGGGGATGCAGTCGAGGGACTGCCTTATGGCACAGTCTACAACTACGGGTCAGCAGCAGGCATTCTTTGTGAGTTAAATATCAACTTGACATAATACAAATTTTTCGTATTAATTTATTTTATAATATTTGAGATCCCGCATCTGGTGCCACTAACGACTGGGCATATAGTAACGATATCAAAATATCTTACACTATTGAATTTCGTGATACGGGGACTTTTGGATTTGTGGTGCCACCAGCCTATATAATACCTAATTCAGAGGAGGCCTTAATTGGCATCATTGCTCTGCTCGCGGAATCTAAAAAATTGGGGTATCTGCAACTTAAATATGTCCCATAATTAAAATCAGAATGGATTAATTTGATTTACAAATATAAATGTGTTTAAAGGAAACAAATAAAACAACTGAGTTATTAAAAGTACAAATAAACATCTTAAACATTAAACAATTTATCTTCTCTTAAACAGAACACATAATTACAGTGACTGAAAAGGTCAACTTAGTAACAAACATGTTTAGCAGAGTTTCAATGTAAAAATGATGTGTAAGCAGTTCATAAGCATCTGCAGCTACCTTTTATTAAAGTTTCATGCCGTTAACTTCTAGTACTTCATATATTCCAATAGCCGGTACGCAATACAGGTTCGGAGCTGCACTTCAGCAGTGCTATGTTTGTATAACACTCACTCGAAAAGCAAGCAGTTCAGTACTGTATACGAGTATAAGTAATATTTTTAATAGTTGTTAAAGTACATGTTACGTTCCAATCACAATAATCTCTCTATCTATTAATACATTCCTAACAGTTATATCACCTAGGAGTGAAACACTTTAAAACGGAATTTTTTAGACAAGAGTCAAGAAGTTTGTATGGAATTCGATCAACATCAAAATGTGCAAATTAACATTGCTTTAAGATTACCGCAATAAAATTTCCCACTTGGTTCTTAAGGTCTAAACTCGACCACTCGATCGATCAGTTGGCAATTGCAATGCGTCTGATTTGGTTGCTTTCCACATTTGTGGTCCTGTCCAGCGCTGGGACCTTAAAGAATCCACCCAAAGTGCGCTACGATAACTACGCTGTCTATAAATTGAACATAAAAAATAAGATTCAACTAGCACTTATAAATAAACTAAGTGAACGCAGTCAGAACGTATGTATGGGAAACTATAAACTTGAAGCTATATTTTCTACTGATGAAGAAATTTGTACTGTTTAGGTAAATATTTGGAAGCAGTATGATGAGTTCTCGAAGCAAATGGACATTATGGTTAGTCCAAGTGAATCAAAACGCTTTCAGCTGCTCCTAAAACTTTATGGCATCAGCAATCAACTGTCAATATCCAATTTACAAGAGTAAGTATTGATAAATTATATTGGAGAATGAGATATACAATAATAATAATAATAATAATAATTAAAATAATAATAATTATAATAATAATTACAATAATAATAATAATAACAATAATTATAATAATAATAATAATAATAATAATAATAATAATAACTGCAAACATTTTTCTTTTATCATTGAAGACCAATGCGATAATTCCAAAAGTTTTTTGTTGTAATATCTGTGTTGTTTTTTATAATGCTCGATTAGCAGTTTATTGCTGGACAAAGTTTATGATTAGATATTTTATTGATATTTAGGCTTATCGACGACGAACAAGTCTCGAGTAGAGATAGCGGAACTTTTGGCTGGAAACGTTATAATAGCCTGGACGAGATCGAGGAATGGTTGGATGAAATACTTCAAGATCATCCGAGTGTAACCGAAGACTTCTCCGTGGGTCAGTCGTACGAGGGACGTAGAATTCGTGGCATTAAGATTTCCCATGGATCGAATAAGCCCGGCATATTCATCGAGTCCAATATACATGCCCGTGAGTGGATCACCTCGGCCACTGCCACCTGGTTCATCAATGAGCTGCTCACCTCACAGCAGCCGGAAGTGCGCAACTTGGCCAACAGCTACGATTGGTATATTGTGCCCGTGTTCAATGTCGACGGCTTTGCCTACTCCCACCGAGTCGTAAGTACACTCTGAAAAAAACGACCTAAATAATAGTTTTTCTTTTTCTTATAAATAATTTTTAAATATGAGGAGAAAAGTTTCTCAAATTTATAAAGCCCCTAAAATATATAAAGCTTATTTTGTTTTTAAAAATAATTCCTAAGCATTAGGAATCAATTTTGAAAATTTATAAATCCTTGCCCTAATAATAGAATCTAGAAGAAATGCAATCTCAAATTTAAAAAAATGTTCTTTCTAAAATTCAGAAACAAGTCATGAAATTTACTGGCTCGACAATTGTATGAATAATATTCTTTTACTAAAATGTAGGTCGATTTTTTTTATGATTATTATTCTTTATCTGTGGTAATCAGCTAACTGAAGTATCGAATATTATAGGATCGCATGTGGCGCAAGACGCGACAGCCGCATGCCACCTCGAGCTGTATTGGAGCCGATGCCAATCGTAATTTCGACTCGCATTGGATGGCTAATGGTGGTGCCTCTGATAATCCATGCAGCGAGACATTTGCCGGTCCTGTTGCCTGGTCGGAGCCAGAGGCCAAGGGACTGTCTGATTATCTGACGAGCATCAGGGATAAGTTTAGCGTTTTTCTATCTTTTCACTCCTACGGACAATACTTTCTGTCGCCATATGGTCATACCCAAGATGAATTCCCAGAGAACTACGATGATTTGCTGGAAATAGGCGAGGCTTTTTCTACGACCATCGAAAATATGGTTTATGGCACTGAATATTTGTACGGCTCATCTGCAAAGGTTCTATGTATGTTCAACTAGTTCAGGAATAGTTCTTTTTGTAATATTAAGGAAAACTTTGGCTTTATTGCAGATGTCACTTCTGGCTCCTCGGTGGATTGGGTCTTCAATGAGCTGGATAAAAAGGTGGTCTTTACCATTGAGTTCCGGGACATGGGACGTTTTGGCTTTGTGCTCCCACCCTCTCAAATCCTGGTTAATTGCGAGGAACTCATGGCTGGAATGGTAGCCCTGATTGACAAGACCAACGCATTGGGTTACATCTAAAGCTGTTTTTTTTTCTAATTCTTATTCCATTCAATGGTTATTAAACTATTTAATGCAGACCATTTTGTGGCCTTGCCCTGATTGATGAGACCAACAAATTGAGATTTATTTAAAGCAGTTTTTTAATTTCAACACTTACTGGTTATTAAAGTACTTTATTTAGTAGCCCTGCGCTGATTGACAAGACCAATATATTGGGATAAATCTAATGCAGTTTTTTAATTTCAATTCCAATTATTGGCTTGACGGCAAAGAAGCTGGAACCAAAACCCGTTTGCTGGGCCAACAACTGAAGAAATATCAACTTGGCTTGATCCTCATCGAGGCCAACTTCCTGATCGAGTAGGGGCAACAATTGTTGATGCCACTCGGCCACCCAGCCATCGCCCAGCCTTCGCCCTGCTCATGAGACGCCTTGTAGATTAGTCGATCCAGCTCCAAGTCAATGGTATAATAGCCCTTGAGATATTTGTGCAACTCCTGCGGATAGTTAAAGATCACATTCGCATTGGGATCTCCGCCCGGCAGGCAGTCGAGCCACAGTTTGCGCATAAAGTGCAGCTGATAGTGACAGTTGTCATCGCAGCTTGAACGGATAGTCTTCTGCTGGCGCAAATAGTGCAACAGTTGTGTGATGAAATCAAACACAAAGTCCGTCTCGGGCATGGCGTACACCTTCTCGCCAATCTTCAGAAAGATGCTGAAAACCAGCTGCAACTTCAGCTCCAAGCGATTTGCTATCTCTGCGATTAACTCTGCGCCTCGGGTGTGGGATTCGATTTCCAAGGCCTCCACAGGGTCGTCGGGGAAGTAGATCTTGTGATAGAGCATCTGGTCGCTGGCGCAGCAACAGGATTAGTTCCAGCATTATACACACGTTGAGAGCTGTGATTCTCGTGGCCAAATAGAGCAAATCCCAGCCACGTTCCTCGCTGGCCGCCAGCGGATTCCCATTCAGCTGCTTCATCAGCTGACAAAACACTTCGTCGCAGAGCTGCGAATGCTGCAGTGCCGGCTGGAAGATCAGATCCGTGTTCACGGGCAGATTGCCACGTGCTATATCGCCCATGTACTAAAAATACAAGCTGTGTTAGTCCGATACCAATAAATATATATAAAGAAAAAGTTCAGCAAGTACTTCATTTCATTTATATACACGAGTATCTTTTCTAAACTATCTTTCAGTGGATCTGATCTGATCATCTTCCACTATACCTAAAAATAGTTCGTAAATCTCAGTCTGCTTATTACGAAGACATCAATTCGATATGTTTGCCCATCGCAATGACTTTTTCATATCACATTGTTCCTTGCTTGCTTGACACACTGTACATTTAGTTGTAGCTCACCTTGAGTATGTGATGATAGATGACGAGTGCCTGTTGGTAGAGCTGTGGCTTGGAGTGCAGACTTCTACGCAAGGGTGCCTTCAACGGCTCCGCAGAATATCGCCAAAAAGGTGACTGCTCCGAGCTGTGCAAAGGAAAAATAAATTACAATTAGTAACTGAGACTAGTGCCACAACGACTGCGAAATACTCCAAGCTCCAAGTCTGGTTTGAAAATAACGGTAGATATCGGCTTTGTGAATTTTGTTAAAGGAGTTTCATAGTAATCTAATTATTGATTTAAATCGTTTTCCTTTCGCTTTGTCATACACGGGTTCACATTAGCATGTTGAAATTTTCAAGTCTTTGACCCTAAGGATTTGTAAAACACTCACACGAAAAGGACGCAGTTCAGTACTGTATATAAGTCATATTTTTAATAATTGTTAAAGTACATGTTGCGTTACAATCCCAATAATCTCTATATCTATTAATACATTCCTAACAGTTATATCACCTAGGAGTGAAACACTTTAAAACGTAATTTTTCAGAAAAGAGTCAAGAAGTTTGTATGGAATTCGATCAAAATCAAAATATTCTTTACAAATATTTTGTTCAGAGTATTATGGCGTCGGTCTGAAAGCCCTAATAACTGCTATTATTGCCTGAAAAGCAATGTGTAAATTAAAATTGCTTTTATATTACCGCAATAAAATTTCCCACTTGGTTGTTAAGGTCTAAACTCGACCACTCGATCGATCAGTTGGCAATTGCAATGCGTCTGATTTGGTTGCTTTCCACATTTGTGGTCCTGTCCAGCGCTGGGACCTTAAAGAATCCACCCAAAGTGCGCTACGATAACTACGCTGTCTATAAATTGAACATAAAAAATAAGATTCAATTAGCACTTATAAATAAACTAAGTGAACGCAGTCAGAACGTATGTATGGGAAACTATAAACTTGAAGCTATATTTTCTACTGATGAAGAAATTTGTACTGTTTAGGTAAATATTTGGAAGCAGTATGATGAGTTCTCGAAGCAAATGGACATTATGGTTAGTCCAAGTGAATCAAAACGCTTTCAGCTGCTCCTAAAACTTTATGGCATCAGCAATCAACTGTCAATATCCAATTTACAAGAGTAAGTATTGATAAATTATATTGGAGAATGAGATATACAATAATAATAATAATAATAATAATTAAAATAATAATAATTATAATAATAATTACAATAATAATAATAATAACAATAATTATAATAATAATAATAATAATAATAATAATAATAATAACTGCAAACATTTTTCTTTTATCATTGAAGACCAATGCGATAATTCCAAAAGTTTTTTGTTGTAATATCTGTGTTGTTTTTTATAATGCTCGATTAGCAGTTTATTGCTGGACAAAGTTTATGATTAGATATTTTATTGATATTTAGGCTTATCGACGACGAACAAGTCTCGAGTAGAGATAGCGGAACTTTTGGCTGGAAACGTTATAATAGCCTGGACGAGATCGAGGAATGGTTGGATGAAATACTTCAAGATCATCCGAGTGTAACCGAAGACTTCTCCGTGGGTCAGTCGTACGAGGGACGTAGAATTCGTGGCATTAAGATTTCCCATGGATCGAATAAGCCCGGCATATTCATCGAGTCCAATATACATGCCCGTGAGTGGATCACCTCGGCCACTGCCACCTGGTTCATCAATGAGCTGCTCACCTCACAGCAGCCGGAAGTGCGCAACTTGGCCAACAGCTACGATTGGTATATTGTGCCCGTGTTCAATGTCGACGGCTTTGCCTACTCCCACCGAGTCGTAAGTACACTCTGAAAAAAACGACCTAAATAATAGTTTTTCTTTTTCTTATAAATAATTTTTAAATATGAGGAGAAAAGTTTCTCAAATTTATAAAGCCCCTAAAATATATAAAGCTTATTTTGTTTTTAAAAATAATTCCTAAGCATTAGGAATCAATTTTGAAAATTTATAAATCCTTGCCCTAATAATAGAATCTAGAAGAAATGCAATCTCAAATTTAAAAAAATGTTCTTTCTAAAATTCAGAAACAAGTCATGAAATTTACTGGCTCGACAATTGTATGAATAATATTCTTTTACTAAAATGTAGGTCGATTTTTTTTATGATTATTATTCTTTATCTGTGGTAATCAGCTAACTGAAGTATCGAATGTTATAGGATCGCATGTGGCGCAAGACGCGACAGCCGCATGCCACCTCGAGCTGTATTGGAACCGATGCCAATCGTAATTTCGACTCGCATTGGATGGCTAATGGTGGTGCCTCTGATAATCCATGCAGCGAGACATTTGCCGGTCCTGTTGCCTGGTCGGAGCCAGAGGCCAAGGGACTGTCCGATTATCTGACGAGCATCAGGGATAAGTTTAGCGTTTATCTATCTTTTCACTCCTACGGACAATACTTACTGTCGCCATATGGTCACACCGAAGAAGAATTCCCAGAGAACTACGGTGATTTGCTGGAAATAGGCGAGGCTTTTTCTACGACCATCGAAAATATGGTTTATGGCACTAAATATTTGCACGGCTCAACGGCAACGGTTCTATGTATGTTCAACTAGTTCAGGAATAGTTCTTTATAATATTAAGGAAAACTTTGGCTTTATTGCAGATGTCGCTTCTGGCTCCACGGTGGATTGGGTCTACAATGAGCTGGATAAAAAGGTGGGCTTTACCATTGAGTTCCGGGACAAGGGACGTTTTGGCTTTGTGCTCCCACCCTCTCAAATCCTGGTTAATTGCGAGGAACTCATGGCTGGAATGGTAGCCCTGATTGACAAGACCAACGCATTGGGTTACATCTAAAGCTGTTTTTTTTTCTAATTCTTATTCCATTCAATGGTTATTAAACTATTTAATGCAGACCATCCATTTTGTGGCCTTGCCCTGATTGATGAGACCAACAAATTGAGATTTATTTAAAGCAGTTTTTTAATTTCAACACTTACTGGTTATTAAAGTACTTTATTTAGTAGCCCTGCGCTGATTGACAAGACCAATATATTGGGGTAAATCTAATGCAGTTTATTAATTTCTATTCCAATTATTGGTTACTAAAGTACTTTATATAGGATGTGAGCAGATCATCCATTTTGTAGCCTTGCGTTGTGCTGCAGAGCAGCTTCGAGGCACCAATCATATTCCCAAAACGAATATGAAAATGATTCTTCCCCGAGCTCCAAATGCCCAATTCTGTGTAGCTATTGCTGCGTAGTAGTTGCTTTGTAGTCCCATCGAGCAGATGGAAACCGGCGGAGTTGATGGCAATCAGTAGATTCTCGGGCAGGGAGGCGTCATTAAGTTGCTTGACGGCAAAGAATGTGGAACCAAAACCCGTTTGCTGGGCCAACAACTGAAGAAATATCAACTTGGCTTGATCCTCATCGAGGCCAACTTCATGATCAAGTAGGGGCAACAATTGTTGATGCCACTCGGCCACCGTTTGTAGTGGCAGCAAATCCTCTGGAATCAGACGTGGCAACAACTCATGGAGTGGCAAACAGCCTTCGCCCTGCTCATGAGACGCCTTGTAGATTAGTCGAACCAGCTGGAGAGCCAGCTCCAAGTCAATGGTATAATAGCCCTTGAGATATTTGTGCAACTCCTGCGGATAGTTAAAGATCACATCCGCATTGGGATCTCCGCCCGGCAGGCAGTCGAGCCACAGTTTGCGCATAAAGTGCAGCTGATAGTGACAGTTGTCATCGCAGCTTGAACGGATAGTCTTCTGCTGGCGCAAATAGTGCAACAGTTGTGTGATGAAATCAAACACAAAGTCCGTCTCGGGCATGGCGTACACCTTCTCGCCAATCTTCAGAAAGATGCTGAAACCCAGCTGCGACTTCAGCTCCAAGCGGTTTGCTATATCTGCGATTAACTCTGCGCCTCGGGTGTGGGATTCGATTTCAAAGGCCTCCACAGTGTCGTCGGGGAAGTAGATCTTGTGATAGATGTGTAGGCAGCGCTGGTGTATGCCCTCCACTTCGATCTGGTGCGGCGCCTGCTTCCGCTGCCCATGTTGCACAGTGCGTTTCAAGCGCCTCAGACAGGCATCCGCTAGGGCATCTGGTCGCTGGCGCAGGAATAGGATTAGTTCCCGCATTATACACACGTTGGGAGCCATGATTCCCGTGGCCAAATAGAGCAAATCCCAGCCACGTTGCTCGCTGGCCGCCAGCGGATTCCCACTCAGCTGCTTCATCAGCTGACAAAACACTTCGTCGCAGAGCAGCGAATGCTGCAGTGCCGGCTGGAAGATCAGATCCGTGTTCACGGGCAGATTGCCACGTTCTATATCGCCCATGTACTAAAAATACAAGCTGTGTTAGTCCGATACCAATAAATATATATGAAGAAAAAGTTCAGCAAGTACTTCATTTCATTTATATACACGAGTATCTTTTCTAAACTATCTTTCAGTGGATCTGATCTGATCATCTTCCACTATACCTAATAATAGTCCGTAAATCTCAGTCTGCTTATTACGAAGACATCAATTCGATATGTTTGCCCATCGCAATGACTTTTTCATATCACATTGTTCCTTGCTTGCTTGACACACTGTACATTTAGTTGTAGCTCACCTTGAGTATGTGATGATAGATGACGAGTGCCTGTTGGTAGAGCTGTGGCTTGGAGTGCAGACTTCTAAGCAAGGGTGCCTTCAACGGCTCCGCAGAATATCGCCAAAGAGGTGACTGCTCCGATCTGTGCAAAGGAAAAACAAATTACAATTAGTAACTGAGACTAGTACAACAACGTTGTAGTTGGGTATAACCGACTGCGAAATACTCTGATACCAATAAGACCACCTGATAACAGGTGCCGCGTGGGTGTGGCCAAGAAGTACAGTTCCAAGTCTGGTTTGAAAATAACGGTAGATATCGGCTTTGTGAATTTTGTTAAAGGAGTTTCATAGTAATCTAATTATCAATTTTAATCGTTTTCCTATCGCTTTGTCAGACGCGGGCTCAGATTAGCATGTTGCAATTTTCAAGTCTTTAACCCTAAGGATGTCGACAAAAAAGTTGTGGAAGAACAGACTGACGGACATTGCACAACACCAATATACTCCTTTGTACAATATACGAGGTGTGTTCAAAATTCGCGATACTTTTTGAACACACCTCGTATGTATGCATAATACATAATACGTTAAGTAGTGTTATATTATTATATTTACTCCAAGAGCTCCCTGAATTGCAGATCAGCAAACTGGGCCAGGCTATGATGTTGTCGTCGTTGCTGCGGAGCAGCCGCTGAGTTTACTGCACTTGGTCGCTGCTCCAACTGACCCTGATCTTTGAATAGCTGCTGCAACTGCAATCTCGGCTTGGTGATTGTGGGTAAAATGCGCACCTGGCTGGCTGCAAATTGACCCCATTTGCCATTGACACAACCACGCCAGACTAGTTGGGCATTATCTGCCAGGAGCTGGGCACCCAAGACTCCAGCCTCGAACTCCACAAGATCGCCATCTGTGAGGAGCAGTTGCTGCTGCTGCTCATCCCCATCCTGCTGCTGCTGCTCCTGGCTGTTCTCAATGGCTATGCCGTAGCTGGAGCGTTGCTTTAGATTGCTCAGCATAAAATCAATCAATTCGGCGGCATCTCTGGCTTCGCTGGACTGCAGCACAAAATTCTCCCGTTGAGCGGTGAGCAAATGCAACTCATCCTTGCCGCAAAAATGGACCTCGAGCAGCTCCGCGTAGCTGCAGGAGGCGAGCACTTGCTCGGTTTCATCAATCAGCGAAAGACCTGTTGCATTTATAGCCAACATGAGCTCATCGGACTGCAATTGCGGCCCAGACTGCCGGACAACCTCGTAAAGCCGGCAGTGCCGCATGGGCCAGGAGAGGTGGGCAAACAGACAGATATCCTCCTTGGCACGTTGCTGCGATGGCACATCCTGACCCCCTCTGACATAGGCACTTTTCTCATAGGTTGCAGCAATGAGACGACTCCAACTATTTACCGCTCGTTCACCCGGCGCAAGCAGATCCCGTGGCACAAAAGCCGTCAACTCTTTATTAGTTAAGCTGCCCACTTTTGCAGCTCCAAATTCAATGTAGGTGGCCAGTGCACAAACCATTGCAATGTCCTTCTCGGAGCGACAACGATACTCGCCACACTTCAGGCCAGCTATGATCTGCTTGTAAATGAGCTGCGTTGCATGGGCATCCAGGGCTGGATCATACCAGGCAGCAAACAATTCCTTGCGCAAATACAGCTTCCAATTTGCATCGGGCAACTGGCGCTGCTCGCAGCTGGAAATGGCATCGAGGACATGTTCGCGTCCTGCGCCCAGTGGCAACAGTTTCTCGTGCAGCGCCAGCACCAAGCCAAAGCCAAAGCTATCCACCAGTTGGAGTCTATCACACAATTGCTGCACTGCCTCGCGAGCCGTGCTGGCTGCATCCACTTGCAACTTCAACACCTGGCCATCCATCAAATGAATCGCAAGCTTCAACGGCTGACGACTGCGAATCGCTTGCAGCTCCAACAGGGATGGTGGCTGGGAACGTGCCCCATTTGCGAGAGTGCGCTCCAGATGTTGCAACGAGGATGATGCCTGCAACTTGGCGGTGCCCATTTTCATATAACTACGCAAATACGGCTCGAAAGTGAAGCTGGGTGGAAAACAGCTCAGGCAGAGCGAGAGCAGCAGCCAGCCGCGGGAGGAGGAACTCCGACTAGGATTCAGGTACAGCTGCTTGCAGATCTGTGCCAGGATTTCGTCCCTGTAATCAGATTAAACTCAAACAAATTTAGGCCGCTGATTCAAAT
This sequence comes from Drosophila paracracens, assembly GCA_035044025.1. Taxonomy (NCBI): domain Eukaryota; kingdom Metazoa; phylum Arthropoda; class Insecta; order Diptera; family Drosophilidae; genus Drosophila; species Drosophila paracracens. The sequence goes on from JAWNMN010000396.1 coordinate 375,790, forward strand.
ATACAGTGAAAGCAAACTGATTCCAAAACAAATTAAATAATCTTAAATTGAAGTTGAACTTACAGAAAAAGAATATTAGAAAAAGTTGCTTTAAGTCCACAATCTCAAAATAATTGGTTTTTTTTTTTATTAATAATATGTATTTTCTATTATTAGGAAATGCATTTATAAAAGGTAGAAATGCAAAATCTAATTTTTAGAAAAAATATTAAAAAAATTCTAAAATTCAGAAAGAAGTCGGCAGACATTTTAGAAAAAATGGACCAAGACAGCTTTTTTGATTTATAGTTTTTAAATAATAAGCTTAGTTACCCTTGGCACCAAAAGTATAGCGAATTCGGGGAGACTTGTTTCTTAATATATGATATATGATTTCAATGATTAAATATTTAGTTTAGTTTTAAGTTAGTTTAGTTTTAAAATTGTGTTAACAATAACTAACTTCTTTACTAGACTCGAGTAAATAATTGCCAACTCACCTTAAGCCCTCCTTCAGTATGCCATGTCCGATTATGAAATGGAGCTTATCCAGATGACTGCTGCCTGCGTTGAGCCAGAGTTGATAGAACTCATCGGCCTCCCATTGACCATTGCCAATCAGCTTCGACTGCCGTTTGATGGTCTGACGGATAAAACGGCGTGGTTTAGAGCCAAGAATTCGGGCCAGATCCTGCATCAATTCCGGATAACGCAGAGAGCGATTTGTCGGAATGGGAGCAGCCTCGGGCAAATCGCCCATAAAGCGCAGAATCAACAACCAAATGGCCTAAAGTATAAAATAAATATTTAGATAAAATAATAATTTATGCTCGATGAGAAAATCATTCACCTTGGCAGCCATTTGATCGACGGGAAGTTCGTGTTTCAAGAGAGTCTGCTTCAGAGGTTTTCTCTCATGCTGAGAATTGATGCCACTGTGAAAATATGTCGAGGCGTATTTCTGAAAGCTAAAATCCGAGGTGTCCACATTGTTGGATATCGGTTTGGGCAAACGAATTGTGCCGCCGGAGCTAATGCTGTTTCTTTTCTTCAGAGAAAGCTAAGAAAAAACAAAAAAACATAAGAAATAGAATTTAAATTAATATATGTATGAATTAATGAATATATGTAACTTTTAGTAAGTGTGTTCATATTTGAAATTTTTCTACTATATTATTCCTTTACTCGTCTGACTGTCTAGTCAATAACAATTTAATAATCTAAAATAATAAATATTATTTCTAAATTGATAATTTTTAGAAAGGGTGTTAATATTCTGGTATATTTGTTTGTAGTAAATTCTCTTAAGCTCAGTCAGTCAATAATTTAACTAACTTTAATATTCAGACAGCTATAATCTATTTAGGTGACTCTTATCAGGTATTTCTTTAATTTTGTTTTAGCTGCTCGCGAACATATTCCAAGAACTTGATAAGAACTCGTCGATTATTTATGATCTGATTTATTTTATTTAGCATTTGGGGGTATGAGCATTAAATTTTCAAAGCTTTCTGATAGCGATAACCATGCTTCATATGTGGCCTTTGATTTGTCATTTAGTTAGCCGAAAGTTAGTTGCTGTCTAGAGTCGACACCGAGCACATCTGGCCTCTGAATTGTTGGAACTTAAATTAATATTTTGATCGATAAAAATATATATACATTTTTTTCTTTTTACTGTTGTTTCATTTCAACACGGTGGAGTTGGTAATAAAAAAAAACACATTACAACTTTTAACACATGAAAATGTGCTTAAATTAAGAAAATGACTAAAAAGAAGAAACTCTCAAATACATAGAGCATCATTTCCGAATTTCAAAATCTATCTAAAGTAGGATTAAAATCTAGAAAAAACTGTTTTTGTACAATACTCAAATATATAAATATAAATCCGTTAAATTTTTCCATTATTGAGATTATTTTTCTTTGTGTATACACTTATTAAACTTATAAATTGTTTGATTTTATATTTTTAGCATTATGGTAATCAAAGTATGGAGATTGCGGAGCTCTTATCTTTCGAGTATATTTGACTATGCAAATACTGTCAGTAGGCAATTCAAATTGTGCCGATTCACGAAATGCCATGTCAACCATTTGAAATATCAATAAAAAAAAACTATTATCTTTTTTTCAGATACAACATTATTTCATTACATGATACTTTAAAAGGATTTATTCTAAACATGAGGATTTCCATTTCTACTTTTTAGAAATTCATTTTTTATAATAACTGAAAATGTTTCTAAAAACGAGAAACATTTTCTATAAGAGTGAAGCATTTAAATGTCATATCAAACTGTTAAATCTAGGTTAGAAATACCAAAACCGAACTATTATCTTTTGCCGTAGATAGTATTTGAGTGCAGCTCTTTTTAACACTTTCTCATATATATTTATATATTTATTTATTTGGAAGTAAAGCACCTGCTCCAGCGAGAGAGAGAGAGAGAGAGAGAGAGAGAAAGATGTGTATGAGAAGCGTATTATGATAACGATGACCAAACTGTACAAGAACAATAACAAAATAACAATTGGAATGCACACATACATATATATAGAAAACTACTGCCACAAGCCACAAATGCAGAAAAAACACACGAAATGGATTGCACATATATCCAAAATATATATCTTATTGATCACCACCACAACAGCAGCGGTATTTTATTAACAAAAATTATAATAAATAGCTAAGTACATCGAGTCGAATATACATAAATGGGAAAGTGTTAAAAAAAAACGATCACAAAAACAAAACGAATTCCAAATCGAATTGTTATAATATATATATGTATCTGTATATACAAGCTGACATTTAAATTGGATTTGTACAGATTACCCCCAGAGTAAGGAATGGAATAGGAACAAGGTAAAAATTTCTTCGTAATATCAGCTATTGACTACTTATCGTATATAAGGATAGGTTGTCTGTCTATCTGTCTGTCTGTCTAATTTGTTCTGGGCTGTTCCAGCCAGCGCCACTGCTAGAGACGCGTCTGATCGATAATCTTGCGCGGCGCCGCCTCATAGTAGTTGACGGGTCTGGAGAGCAGCTTGGTGGGCACATCTTTGCGCAATCTCAACTGACGCTCAAAGATCTGCGATTTCTCTTTGACATTCGGTCCCAGGGGACCACTCACATCGGGCTCATCGTTGAGAAAACCAAAAACATCGTCCACCATCTGCTTGGAGTACTCCACATCAATGTAGCCGCCACTATTCGGCGTAGTGGTTATAATGGGCGACATGGGCGGTGGCGGTGGCAGCGACATGCGTGCTTGCAACGTTGGTGCAGGCAACACGGTCGCTGCTCTTACCACCACCTGTGGCTGCTCCGCGCGCTTCAGGGATTTTGTGCGTTTGGGCTGCTGCACAGCAGCCATGGCCAAAGCATTGCGTGCGGCGGCCTCCGCCTGGAGTCGCAGTTGTTCCTGCTCCGCCTGTTGCTGCCTGTGACGCAGCTGCTCTTGCTCCGCCTGCTGCTGCTGCTTGAGACGCAGCTGCTCCTGCTCCGCCTGCTGCTTCAGCTGCTGCTCCTTTAACAGCTTCATTTGCAGCCGTTTCTCCGCCTGCTCCTGCGCCTTTAACATCTTCAGCTCCATATCCCGCAATCTCTTCTGCTGCAACTCCAAAGCAAATCTCTTCCTCGCCAAATACCCTCGGCACAGTGCCTGCAACTTAATGCTCCGACTGCGCACCATGGTAAAATTGGTGGTCATCCGCTGAGCCACCAAACAGGCGCCCAGACGATGGAAGCCCCTTCGCATAATCTTGTATCTGCGACGCTGGAGACGGCCACGCCAATGACGCTGCACGGTGACAATGGCATCGCGATATCTCTGCATATACCGACGGAAGAGCACCCGCCGGAATCCTCGCTGAATGGTCACAATGCACTGGAGCATGCGCCGAGAGCGTTCCGTCTCAAGTAGCACATCATCATCGTCCCGCAGAAACAATTTCGTTTTCCCAAACTGCCGATTTGAATCCGCCGGCAAAGTCGCCTCGCAAATCTGTCTCGCCAACTGGCGGCAATCGCACTTATCGAGTGGACCCGTCCTTGGCACCAGCAATCGATAACGCTCGACGAAGGCGCGATAGGCGTGCCGGATGGGATACCCAGCACGGCGTATTCGGGCCGTCTCCATCATGCCCGAGTAGCGCAACTGGCGAACACACAGCTCCTTGTCAAAGTTCTGTTGGAGTAAAGATTACAAATTAATATTTAAGTTTAAGGTAATAAAATCAATGATTAAGCAGATCATATTAATATAAATACAATATAACAATACAAAATTAATTTTATTATTATTGTTAGTTGGCACTATGCACTGCGACAGATTAAATCTGCATTTGCCCGCTGATGTGATCAATATGAGAATATAATTTCGGCGATGACTTCGATGTGTCTTAACCGATCTTGATGATTAATATATGACAATGTATTTGATATATAAATTATGACCTGGGACCCATCCAACCCCAACATAATTCAATTATGAACTATATAATTATTTGAAATATAACAACAACTCTAAATATTTTAGTTTTTGCAATAACTGCTATAATAAATCAACTATAATTCTCAGCATTCTATAACGACTATTTAGATAGCACAAAGAATAGCTATTCTGTTGTCCAAGAAACTCGCGAAATCATATAAATATTTCTAATTGATTTAATTTAAATTTACTTTTTGATGTTTTTCTTCATTTAATTTAATCAATTGTTTTTCTTTTTCTATTCCATTTTTGTGTTGATTGACTTCAGTTGACATTAAATAAATAAATCAATAAATAAACTACTTCATTAGATACTTTTGCTTCTCCTAAGTGCATTTAATGCTGTTTAACTATCGAATAGGAAGACTATATTCATATTCCAATAGTCACCTACCTATTGCACATAGCTCATCTTGAATTGATATTGATAGTAAAATATGTAACTGTTAGTCATGAAGAGCTTGCGAAATTTGATAACAATTTAAAGATAAGTTGAGTTTAAGTTTGGTCACCTTTTAAAATTGTCTATTGCATACTTATCAGAGATATTATGATAATAAACTCACATTAGACTCCTTGTACTCGTTGGGCTTGATGCAGCGTATGAAGTAGGGATGTGCCTGGGACAGGGTGCGCATCAGCATGTCCAAGGAATTGCGGAACTTGACGCAGAGTGTTGGCTGCTTCTTGGCCGTGTCCATGGGCAGTTCGTTCGGACACAAGTCCACCAGATATTTGTTGCTCGAACTCTGGACAAGAGAGCGCAGATCCCCACTAAACGAATCCCTATTCTTCTCGAGAAAACCCAAGGGATTGTACATAACCACGCCGGCATAATGACGGATGCCAAAGAGGCAAGTTTGAGTGGTTTTTCCCTTGACGTAGATTGAACGATTGCCGTGCTGAACGTGCAATTTCTCGAGCAGTGTATTATCCGTGCCCTTGGGAAACTTGGACTCCTCATCGATGAGCGACATAATATTCACTGGCTTCATGCCGATCAGATCGAGTATATCCTGATTATCCTGAAACTCGATGTGCTGCCAGTTTATGTGTTCCATTTGATACTCGGCCTGCTCCATCTGCAAAAGGCAAATTAAATTTATAGAAAAATAGAAATAATAAATATGTCAAATAAAAATAAAATGATGCATCTGCAGAGGCAAATATATGAATTCAAATAATATACGTAACAAATAGTAGCGCAACAATAAGGTTTTCAAAGGTGTCATTTTAAAATTTGTTTAAGTTCAAGGAACATATAAATACGTTTATAGGAATGGAAGAAGACTCTTCAAAAACCAAGATGAGAGGGAAAATAATCAATTGAAAAAATGTGAGAGTGATGCTATTCTTCTAAACGCAATTGCATATGTAAAATAATAATAATTAGTAGATAACTATAAATGAACGATATTAAATTATATACCTTAAAGATGTGCCCCACAAAGAACTGTTGCAGCTTCTCGTTGGCAAAGTTGATGCACAGCTGCTCGAAACTGTTGTTGTCGAAATTCTCAAATCCAAATATATCCAGGACACCGATGCTATTCACCGAATCCTTGGGCTGAATGTTGATGGTCTCATTGATTCTGCGCACAATGCGCACAAAGATCCCATCGTACAAGGATTTGACGAAGGCATCGCGTCCCTCCAGCGCCACCTCCTTGGGCAGACTGGTCACCACATGCTCGCCATGCACAAAAATGGTGCGTTGCGTCAGCGCCGTGTTCAATGGAGCCGCATCCAAGCCCAGCAATTGTGCAACACGTTGCAAGTTTAGGGGATCATCGACCTCAGCTGCCTCGAGATTGGCCACCTCGATGGCCTTAAAACGCAAGTTACCCAAATGCAAAATGGCAGCCAGCAAACTGAAGATGCACCAAACCTCATCGGCTGAGAAGGACAACACTTTCATTGCGGCGCGTATATCCGCAAAATCCTTGGCATCCTCCTTGCCGGGCAGTGAAAAACAACCTCCTTGCGCCAAGTAATTATATTGACTGGCTGATGACTCCAACAGCTGTAAGCGTTCCCTTTCCGTCGCACTCAGCCCGGCCAACATGCAGTAGAAAATGTGATAATTGCGCTCCTCGCGACTCTGGAAGACGATGCGGGATTTCTCCAGCAAATACTGCTGGATGCGGGCACCTTGGATTGCACCCTCCGGCGTGAATCTTATGTCTATATATTTGCCAAATCGGGAGGAGTTATCATTGCGCACGGTCTTTGCATTGCCAAAGGCCTCCATTATGGGATTCGCCTCAATGATTTGCTGCTCGATCCACGAGTGCTTGCCACTAATCGTTGCCAGATATTGGAGTATCAATTTGGTGCTCTCCGTTTTTCCTGCCCCGGACTCGCCGCTAATCACAACGCATTGGTTTTCCTTGTGCCGCTGCAGTCGCTGGAAGGCATTGTCGCTGATCGCAAAGATGTGTGGAGGCAAATCATTGAGTTTCTTATTGCGATATAACTGAATCTCGCGGTGCGTGTAGATGGGCAGGATCTGGTAGGGATTGACAGCCACCAGCATGGAGCCCGTATAGGTCTGCAAATGGAATAGTAAATTGGTAATTGCTCTTTGATCTCTGATTGCTTCTCGATGCACTCGCCAAAAAAATCGCACTAAATTTTAATAAATCGCACTGAAACCTAGTTTTTATAGTTTTCGAAAAAATCCTTTCTAGTGCGATTTGTTTGCCAATTGTCACGTAACTCACGTAGATTAGCTGCTTGGCGTAGCGTGTCTTCAGATTGCGTAGGATTGTGTACTCCTGGAGATCGCCGAGGGTTATCATGTCGTCGACATCCTCATGGGAGGTGACATGCATCGCCTTGAGCACATCCCCCGCCGGGACCCAGAACTGTTTCTTGTCATCGTCGCAGACGAGAGTCTGTGTCTTCTCCGTGCGCACAATTCGTGCCCCGAATGGAACTGCGAATTCGCAGCTTGTGTTCTGTGGCTTAACCCAAACATATTCACCCTGAGGAGAAATTGAGAAACGATCGATTTAATTCAACTGAAAAACGAGATCTTATCACTGTAATAATAATGATATACACGCGCCTTATTACGCCATTTTAGCCAATTTCAAGGTATTTCAGCTGTTGGAAATTGATTATTTTGACTGCAGTCATGTAAAAAAATTCAGTTGTTGTCACTTTGACATTCTCTGAAGCTACCCAATTTAAAGGCTGAACATAAATGCTGATAAGAAAAATCATTACAACATCAAGTTGAATATTTGTCAAAGTGGATTTTAACCTAAGCCGAAGCTGTACATTTAAATCGTCAAAAAATAAAACAAATACAAATACAGCTTAAATAATATTCCCAAAAATGCGGGCAAGCTTGATATCAAATTTAGGAACTGTCTCATTTAAATAAATAGGAACAGAAAGGTATCCAAGCCAGGCAAACAGGTGGAAATGCCACCTTGGTTCGAAATTCTTATCTTATCTGATTGGAATGCCAATTTACAAAAGAAGGTCTTATCGGCATTTTACAATCGAAACGGTGAATACAACACAGCAACAAATAGTTAATAATTGCCAAAAACAAAAACCAAATAAGGGAGAATAAAACAAAGATCTGATATAAATCACAAATATTACTTTACAGAGCAGGGCAATATTGTAGAACTAATGAGATCACAATTTACATATAATATTTTTATAGATATACATATGTCATATAATTATTTTTGGTGACCTTGTTTATCTATAATAATATAAGGCAGCAGCTTGTGATAAGATTACTAATAACTACTGAAAAAAAATATATATATAAATATATACATATTTGTATATATAAATACTGCTAAGCTCACAGTGACACTTTAATTTGCTTGCAATTTCGGAAAGTTCTAAAAAGAAATTTTGAATTTGTAGTCAAGTGGCTAAGAATGAGGTCATGCTAGAAAATTGTAAGCTGCAATTTAATTGAAAGTAATTTGTACGGTTATCTAATCACCAAATAGTACAATTCGTAATCAAAAGTGGACCGCATATTTTAAATTGACAAATCGATTAAAAATTGGGCAAGGAGCATTACAAATCCAGCTGAATATGTGTCACATTTGTTTATTTTTGTATAGTGATGTTTCCTGGTTAATTGCGTAACTTGTTCTGTTGTATAATTGATCATTTTATAAGGCTTACTAACTTTAAGTGCCTTTACTGAATTTTTAATAAAAACTAAAAAGAATACCAAAATTTTTTATATATTCTGCATCGCAAAAATAATGTTTTTGTTATGATTAGTTATCATTACTATTTTTTGCATTTTTGCATTTTTTAGAATTTCTGTGTTTTATATTTTAAAGCAAATTCAACAATGCATTTTTTTTTATTATTTGCTTATGCAATTCATTTTTGTATTAAGGGCATTTATAGTCGACATTCTCAGCTATTGTGTTTTATAAGAAATTCTTTGGGTTTCTCACGTGCTTTAGCTATCAGAAATACATATTGGCAAATCTGCAAATACCTACTGGGAAATATTAAGTCTTCAATATGTAGTCTACAATTAAACAAAAATGACCAAGAAATAAAATAGATAGAGGTAATTTCATAAGAGACAGTTTTTTTTAGTGTGTAACGCGTGGCAATTTCTGTCTCATTATTAAATCGAAAGTTTGACATTGGTAATTTCTTATAACTTCATAGTTATCATTTTGTTAAGACCACAGATTATTTGATAAGACCCGATAAGGCGCAAACTTACATGTTCCCGAACAAAATCAGACATGACAAAATAAAAAACTAGATATTATCTATATCTATATCTGTATATAGTATTGTATAGTTGGAGCACTGCCGAGACACACGCGCCGTGGTTTTAATTAATTGCCAAACAATTCGTTTGTATTTTCACAGCCGTTTTCACTTCGACTCTTTTTCTTCTTCTATGTATTTATTGTTATTTCTGTTTTTTTATTATTTTGTATTCGAGCGATGGATGGTTGGGTTCTGCTCGGCACGAAGACTAGTTCACATGTGAGAACGCTGCTCAGCGAGTGTGGCCCGTTTGCTGTCATTTCTCATTTCACTTCTTATCTAGCAGTTCATAACTGATAATGAATATTGAGTGTTATTTTTGGCAGTCGCTCCCCTTGTGGCCTTATCAACTAGCCAACAACGATCAGGTGTACCAAAGCAAAACAACTACGAATGCTGCAGGTGAATGGGCTCTCGAATGCGCCATACCCTGCAGGCCAGCTGTTAAATATATAAAACATTTTGCACACCCTATGTGAGTACGCGTTAAAAAGGCTCTCATTGCTTGAGACAGGCACATTAAAAATAAACTATGGCAACGCGTTTTTTATTTACAAGCCCGAATTGAAAATATATTTTCCTTCCTTAATATTTTATAAGAAAAATGTATGAGGCTCTTTCTTTATTTGCATAATTCTCTTTTAACGTTCATACTCCGAAGCTTTTTCCACGTTCATGTTAAGTACATGTTAATTAAAGCTGTTATCGATCACTGTTATCGATCTGTTATCCGTGTATGTTGCATTGCATGATTATTTGCTTAATGTTAGGAATACTTTGGCTATATATACATGTATACAGTTGTGGAAAAAATAATAGCACCACTTACGCATTAGTTCGCTTATTTATTTCCAACTTGCTTAATTATAAGCTCACATTTGTAAAATGGTGCTATTATTTCAATCGCTAATTTTCTTCTTTCATAATTTTTTTTTTAATTTAAATTTTATTAGTGCTATTTTCTTTTTCACAACTGTGTGTACATGATCAGTATAAGAATACATTTTTAGCTATAACTTGGCTATTTCATTTTCGATTGTGATGAAATTAGCGCAGTCGATCAATAATATATCAATGTATATTATATATCAATAAGAAGCCACTGCTAGTAAAATATTCGATATTCGAGCAACGGAGGCAGCTATTAATAAAATTAAATAAACTTGATCCGCATGTACCGGTATTCCAAATTTAAAGTCTCTATCTCTTATACATAATATATACTTTTACTTACTTACATCAAAGCGACTTTTAATCCTGACCAAGAGTATTTATATATATATTTTGAGTTCACAGATGCTTTGTTCTGTCTGTTACATACCAAAAAGAATATACCTCTTAACCCATTTCGAATGGATAACTTCGAACTTGATCCAAGCACAGCACACGTCATAATTAGCGTGAAATACTTATTTATTAAACTTATCGATCGATTTTCGCTCTTATCTGGCGATGAGCCTAGCCAATTGCCGATGGTTATCGATGCGTAAAACTGACCACGCCTATGAATCATTCATTCTCAGTATCTTTCAGCTCAATCTACAAATTCCGTCTAACGATAAGCCCGAAAAATACAAAGGGGCTTTTTTTTAGTACCATAATAAATCTAGCATTATATATTATCTGTCTAACATCTATCAAAGTAATAGAAAATCACAATTGCAATGAAAAACATAAAGAAATGCAGGTAACGATTTATTGAAAAAATGTCTACAACTCTAATCATTAAAAACAAAATTGACAGGGCTTTAATTAACAAAAAAAAAATCTTTTAACTACGCAGTGAAATTGTCTAATTTTTGTTTACTTGTAGAAAATGCTTTCTTTGATAATACCCATTAAAAATATCTAAAAGGGATTGAACGATTTTGTGAAAATTAATGTAACAGGCAGAAGGAGGCATGTGCGAACCCTTAAAATATGAATGTTTATTCTTGATCAGGATGAACAGTCAAGTCGAGACTAAAAGAGCTATAAACTCTTAATTTAGAATTTATTTCACGATAAAGTTTATATTCCTTTCGCGAACATCGATACGTATCGATTTCCATTAACAGTAAAAACCGCATTTTAAAGGCAGAGGGTTCGACAGACTTTAGTTGACATTAAATAGATAAAATAAATGATTAAAGATCTTAATTGTTTTTTTTTTTATTATTTTATTAAAGGGATAATTGTTTGCATTCATATTTGAAATGTGTTATCTTTATATGCACAATTATTCATAGATTGTAGGAGCTGTGAGTGTATTTCACTCTATTTGAACTCTGATAAAGATTACAAAGTTCAACTAACCAGTATCGGTTTCGTTGTCAAAACGATTTGTCATGCTAAGTTTTTTATCATCAGAAATGTGCTTGTCATCTATAAAAGTCATATTTTGAACACACATATCATATTTAAACAAACACAACCTGAACACTTCGAATGGAAAATTATTATTTAGAGTATCTTTATAATTGCAATGAGTCAAGTTTAATTTATTGCGGCCAGTTAAAGAAAACAGTCACAAGTGCAATTAAATATTTATTTATTACGTATTTACTTACTGTTTATTATATATTATTTATTAATTATTATCTGTTACTTATTATTTATTATATATTGGTTATTATTTATTATGTACTATTTATAAGGTATTATTTATTATTTTTGATTTATTTATTTTTATTTTTTTCAATATTTATTGAATATTATTATTATTATTAATTATTTGAATTATATTCAAACCTGGACTTGCCTTTTCCTTAGCTGTAATAGTTTTGTGCTTAATATCATCATTAATGTATTATTGATTTTATTATATGTATATATATGTATATAGATATTTTATTACATATAATAATTTATTTCTCATTTAACTTATTCACGGCAACAACATATATCTGTTTTCTGAGGCTGGCTTTAATGTCTAGTCATTTCTTGGGCCGCTTTCATGGCCTTTGCCCTTAAATTAAGTACCATTGAAAGCACAACAAGAACAACGACAAACATCCGCAACAAATTTCATTCATTATTTCCTGTAGATAATTTGGCTCGATTTCTAGCAAATTGTTTTGCGATAAGCGCTACGGAATTTTCAAGTAATTCTAATAAATTTTACAATCGAGCTGTAATTTAAGAGGAAGTACACTTAGAAAATTTTTTTTAGAAAAATATACATTGAAATTGCGAAAGTAAATATCGTGATTCATTGATACAATATTAATAAAATAATAAACAAAAATTAATGTTTATTTATTAAAAATAATAAGAATATATTTTTGGAATGGTCCATTTCGGGTAAGCATTTCTAATTTTTAGAAATTGATTTTCGTCTATTTCGAAACTATTTCTCAAAACGAGAAAAACGTTCTAGTTTACAGAGCGCATTACTAAAATTCAGTGTAATTTTTTCTGATAGTGTAGCTGGCATTTGCTTACACAAAGCTGTGTGGGGCATTGGAATTGTGCTCTGATATCCTTGATTTGTTTGAGGTCATTTACACTATACACTAAATATATCTTTTTCTCTCAAAAACAACTCCCTGCAAACTGAAAATGTGTTTAGCAAAATAAAAGGCAGCGACAGCTTTTGACCCAATTTCAAGCAAGCAAAAAGCACAAAAGGGACAAATAGTAAATTTGCTGTCAGCCGTCAGCTGTTGCTGCATGAAATTCCATTACAAATAAATTTAAATGCAGCAAATATTTGTATGTGTGTGTGTGGCAAGGTCGGCCATAAATTAAGCTATTGATAAGATAATGGTACATTTACGCGCTGATGTCGTGCAAATTGCTTTTGCACACGGAGAAAAGGCCGCCAAAGCAACAAACACACAAACATGTACACAAGTACATGCATTTTGCACAGATAATAAAACCCAACAACAAATGAAAGCTTCTTCTTGGTCAGCGACGCTATTGGTACCCCTCTGTCGCTGCCGCTGCCGCCGTAGCGTTGCCCATTGTTGACCCATATTTGGGCATCAATGAAACGCGAACAGTGCAGCTGCTGCAGGCAGCGCTGCTTTTGCACTGCTCTTGCCGTGTAAAAGCTACGAGTAACCGCAAAAGCTCACAGCAGCTAGCGCAATAAACTGTTTTGCAACTGGAATGCTTGCTGTCATTACAAACTCTCTTAACACAAACAGTAAGAGAATGAAGCATTTGCTAAAATGTTAAATGCAGCTTTAACTTACGAACATACTAAAATAAATAAATTTGATAAGGTGTATATGCGTTATATGCATAAAATCATATCTATTAACAAAACAAAGAGAAAAAAGCGCAGTTAATAGGGGAAGAGAGATATGGGATAAGAGCTTGTGAATGCACCGTTAGCTCATGCGTGTAAAGCTTTAATTTTTATTATTCGTACGTACTACAAACAGCTGGAGAGGGAGCTTTCGCTCCAGCGCAACATAATGGAATTGAAACACAAGCAAGCACTTTTGGGATAAAAGGGTGTCAATGGAATGGAAAAACAAAACTTTATAGCAACTTGAGCAAGCGGGAAACGTGGGAAGTGAAACGAATTTTGCAGCAGGCACAGTAAACTTTTCAATACAGTTTCAGTAACGCTGCGAAGTGGACGCACTTGCTCTCTCGCTCGCCCTCTCCTGGCAAACGCGCTCTACAAATTTTAACGGTATTATTTTAAGATTTAATTTACCTGCAAAAAAAAAGAACAAAAAAAAAAAAAAATATATATAATAATAAATGAATAGTCTGTGTTTTGTGTTTGCGCAACGCACTCTCTCTCTCACACTCTCGTACTCTACTTTGAAAGTGCAATAAATTATTTAAGGTTCGTTTCGTTTTCATTATTTCACTGCCTCTTGTTTTTGTTGCGCTCGCACTTGGCCCATTGGCCCAGTATCAATGACGAAGTCAACAACAACAACAACAACGAACGCGGAACACGAAACACCGAAACACGAAACACTTCGCGAATGGAGAGTACAAATGGAGAGTACCAATTGATGAGAGACGTCATTCATCAGTCGCGCGAGAGCAGCTGACCGCATCTGTTGTGCTTGTTCTCGTTTTTACTTTTGTTGTGCATCTTTCCCAAGCAGGTCTAACGGGATATATGCCCAACGCTGAGTTTTGAGTTAAACGCGAATCTAAACTGTAAATGCAACTGCAACAAATGTCAACAACTGCAACAATTAAATAAGTGAGCGAAAAAACAAATATAGTAACTAAATAACAATAAAAAAACACCGCCTTCTGCTTTTTTTGGCCCAAAAGCCGCTCGCAACAATTTTTTGCTTTGGTTACAGGTGAGTTTTCACATTAAATTGCATTGAATATATAGGAATTTATACTACACATAGTCGAGTAAGGATAAACTGACCTAAATTGCACTTCGGCAAGACCAAAATGAATTTTTATGCTCGGGGCATGTATACAATAAGTTGTTAAAGGTATAAAGTAATAGTAATATATATATACAAATATATATGGAGTAATGTATAATACAGTAATAGATATGTAATAAGCTAAATAAATAGCTGACTTACAATCTGAAGAGGCTTAAGAAGTAAAAAGAAGACACATTATTAAACTGAATTCTAGAGTATTATTATTAATGAGTTTATAAGCTGTAGAAAATGCTCCATCCTAATCTTATAAACTTATCTCATTCTTGGATATTATTATTAGTGTTAAGCACTCCCTGAACTATTTTCAACTTGCATTTTCTATTCAATGTTTGAGTTGTAAAATAGTTTATAATAAATGTCCATTATTTTTTTATTACTATTAATTATATAGAAATACTTCGAAATTCGTTTGCTTAAACGGTTCCCTAGCTTTACTTGAGTGCACATTACGTATACGCCCCAATGCACATAAACACAGCATGAGAAGTGGATCGCAATTGGAGCAGTAAAATGGGGCAAATGTCATCTGTACCACTTGCAAGGGGTCAATGCAACTGCTTCCAGCTGCGTTTTCATCCTGCTGCAACTGCAGCACAAACTTCTAATGAGACAATCGAAACGCATTTCCACACTCCGAGAAAACCCTTGATTAATCCGCTTGAAGCGCACTTCAAATGACGCTTGCTTCTTGTGCCCCATTCGTGCACTGAGCTCAAGGACGAACCCATTAAAAATCAGTGGAATGGGTAAACATGTTTTGTGCATAGGTATGTAACAGGCAGAAGGAAGCAACTCCGACTCCAAAGAGCATATACATTCTTGACGAGGATGAACAGCCGAGTTAGTATAGCTATGCCTAATAGACTATAAGAGCTAGATACCTAATATTTGGTATATACGTACATAAATTGATCGATAACTGCCTCCGATTCGTGAACCTAACAGTAAAAGACAAATTTTTAATAAGCAGTGGTTTTTAATTGATATATAAATAAAGCTGTACAAATATATGTGGGATTTCATATAGGAAAGAACCGGAAAAGAAGCTGTGAAAGGCATGTGGCAAGCTTGTTATCATTATCCTGATATTGGTGAGAGTAGGTAACCGAGACAGTTGATAATCGATATCTGAAGAGCATTGAATCTTAGTTAGGTTGCATCCACAGTTATGCATAAGTTCACAGACTATATACCATAATATTTACATATGTTTAACAGCTGGCTGCAGGGTATCTCATAGTCGAGCTCACTCAACGACAGCATTCGCATTTGTTTTAGTTTTAGTTTTAGATTTACGTGCTTTTCAAAGTATTCAACAACAAATTTTTGAGGCCCGAACTTCTGTTTTCCATATAGAGTTTTCAAGCTGCTTTGGTAACTTTTGGCTAAGATATGCAGGAAACGCACGTTTTATTTTCGTAAACATTTTTATGCGATTTCCTTTTGGCTTAACGCGCATTTTCCTTTTCTCATTTTGTGCGTTTCTGTTTTTGGTTTTCATTTGTTGATTTGACTTTCATGTTAATTTCGATTGCCGAAGTTGGATCGATATTTTATTTTGAAAAGAGAAAAGATGCCGCAGCGTAAAAAAAATCCACTCATAACTGAAATCAGACGCGCCCAATTGTCGCCTGCCGTCTGCGGGTGGCAGCAGCAAGTAGCAAGTATTTTGTGGCATTTATGCTAATTATGCGACTCACTTCTGACGAAGTCGCCAAGACGGCGTCATAAAAGGGCGTAAAAAAACATAATGTTACAAAGCATTGTGCCCCGCAAAAAAAGAAAAGAAATAAAATAGTAATAACAGCAGAGATTGAGTGCTGCTCACTGCGTATGCGTAATATTAGCTATTTCGCTTTATTCCTAGACATAAAACAGAAATGTTGCCTAAATCTGATGTGTGTTGATTTCTTGGGGGATTTCCAAGCCAGATTTGTAAGGTGTAAAAGGTCTGCTTGACATATAAAATGCAAGTGCAAACAAACGTATAAATGGGAAATCTTGGGTGGTAATTTTTATTTAACGATATTTTATTTATTTATTTATATAATGATAAATTGCCCTGAATTCAGAAAGTATATTTATAAAGCATCTGTTTTTCTTTTCCTAATTTCGGTGTTGATTTTTTTGAATTTATTAAAAAGAAATCTAATTTTCATGATGATTTTCCATATATGTGCAAAAAGAAATTACTCTAAATATTAGCTATTTAGATTTATATAAGAAACTATTTCTAACAAAAAAAAAAGATTTGTTTGAAATCAGGGAAATGAATTTATATCGGAAAACTTTATGAAAAGGACAGTAATTCAAATCAGCTCAAACGATTATGAGAAAACGATATAAATAAATAAGAAACTTGCATAATAAATCAGCAATTTGTTGTTGTTATTTGCTAATTTCATGCGGAGTCAACTGAAACATGTCCTGCTTAATATTCAATCAGTTAGCCTAGGGCTTATCCAGTTGCCTAACTCAGATCCAAACAAATGGTTTGACAGCATACTTGTTATTGTGATTTAAGTGCCACTCCCCCCTGCCCCTTTGCCCCATAATTGTTGGCTACTTTTTGTTGCCACAACAATGGCGATTTTGGCTTAAACTGGAAGATGGGACAAATTAGCTCGTGTTACAGACTCCGTCCACGTTTTGATGCGCCAACATAAACAGACGAGTCTTTAGCATATATATGTATATCTCAAAATATATATATATATATATATATATACATATATACACACAGGCAGCAGAAACCCGTTTTTGTTGTGGCATTTTGTTTTGCTTTTAAGGCGGCTTTATGTTGTGTGTTTACTTGAATTTATTTGTGTATTTCGCATTTTCCCCAAAGGTCAAAGGTTGGCCACATTTCTGCTTTGCTATTCACTTTGAGCCCTTGGGCGTGTGTGTGTATGTGTGGGTGGGTATTTGTTGTGTATGAATTGCATTGCTCTCTAAATAAACATTTTTAAGACACGAACTGAAGACTGGCCAATATTCCAAATGGTTTGCTAATTTTTATTACGATTCATTTTGTATTGTATTGTATTTTGTATTGTTCAATTTAATTTAATTTATTATTATTTTTATTATTATGTATATTTTGATTGTTAAATCCATGTGTACAGGACAGAGTGTCAGGGATTTCAATGTTTTATAATATATTCAATAGCTTGATTAATGTTCACAATAAATAATAATAAATTACAAACAAAAATTTCAAAATTTTTGCTTATTCAGCTTATTGTATTTCTGAGATTTGTGACAACAATCTAGAAAGTTTTATAATTACGACAATAAATTGAAATTGTCTTTGCTAATATTAATGGGGCCACTGCTCAAGGCTTTGAAGGCTTTTTCTCTCTGTCTCTCCCTCTCTCACTCTCCCTCACTCTCTTTCTTAATGACAACTGCGCTTTTCATTTTACAATCGTTGACATTAATCAAATCGAAGCTGAAGACATTGACATATTTGCGTTTATATAACAATATTTTGTTATCAATGACAATACCACAAACAACTTGAATTGCTTTTATAAATGTCGGCAATAAACTTAATTTAAATATCGTTTATTCAGCGCTTCGAGATTCACAATTCTGACAAAGATGTCGAAAACAATGCGGACAGAAACCATTATCAAATTGTTTGCAGGAGGAGAAGTCTCAGAGATTGAAAATAAAAGAAAATTTAAAGTAATGGAATCGACGCAAAATATACACTCAGCAAAAAATCGCACTGAATACTAGAAAGTTTTTCTTGTTTTTTGACTTAATTTCTAAATATAAGAAAATAAATTTCCAAAAATTACAGACTTTATTAAATCGACAAGTCTAAAAATATGGTGTTATTTATGTATTTTTAGAAATATTTATTAATATTAAAAAATGCGTTTCTAAACAGAAATCGAATTTTTAGAAAAAATACTTGCTAAAAATCAGAAACAATGAAATTTACTGGCTCGGCTATTTTATTAAAGTTTAGTTTCAGCTGAGTTTTGTTTCAAATTAATTTATATGTGAAGTATTATCTTAAATTTATAATATGAGTAATAAAAAAGGAAATATTCTCTCTACACATATAGAAAACACCCTGAAAATAAGACATATATTTGTAAAATTTTAGAAAATTCCGCCCTAAAATTAGGGAAATAATACTGATTTTTAGAAATATGCTTTCTGAATATTAAAGTGAATTACCCTCGACGCCAAAAGTATTTCGAATTTCTTAGATTCGTGTTGATTTTTTGAGAGTGGAAAATTTCTGTTCTTGATAGATATTTTTATTATTATTAGCATAAAGATTCAAATCAAATCACATTTGGATAATGTGCTCTGCGTGGTACACGATGTGAACCTTTGCTGCGCCAGTATAAAAACAGCTTATGATGGGATCTGTTTGTGTTGTGTCGATTATAAATAAGGATAATTCGCTGTTGTCTGCTTTATGAATATGCTAATTTGTTTGCCAACATATTGAGAGAACGTGGCTTGCCACACACACAAAATGTATAATTTATGCAAATTTGAAATAAATTTACGTTTGCCTCTCCTGAACGAGCCAATTCAATTAAGTTTCAATTTGTGGCACCAAACTAAAACTAAAACTAAACAACTAACTTTCTACTCTAACTAACGACAACTAGTTAGTTAGTCGGAAGGATTTCTACAAACTTCAGAGCGCTCTGCTTTTAACACTTTAATTACCCAATGTTCAATAAGTTTTTTTTAGCTTTTTGTCATAAGTACTTTGCAAATGGGATTTTCTTGTTTGCCTGAAGATTAAAAATCGAGAGCGGAAAATGAGCGACAGAAATAAAGACTTACACACAAACTGTTAAAGCCTGCAACATCTGCCACTAGTTTTATTATTCTAAAAATGTGAATACATAAAATAAATAAGAAATATTAAAATCTACAATACATGTGTGTATTTATCTTGCATTGTGAAATAACTGAAAATTCAATAATATGAATATTTTGAATAAAAGTGTGTATTTATCTGCGATACATTCTGAAATAACTAAAAATTCAATGATGCGAATATTTTCAATAAAATTGTGTATTTAATGTAGATGCAGCTGATACATGTCTAAAATAACGAAAAAAAATGTATCCTCTTACCTTATTAAAGCTCAACAGATTTTTATATGCAAAACTTATTCCATTTGGCCTAATAATTATTTTCCGAGGATTTAATTAATAACTTAATTTATATATGTATGTATATTCAGCTGCATATTTAACTCAAAAAAATAACTTATCAAAACTTAACTGAGTTTTAATGCAAGCTTTATTCCATTTGGTTTTAACTATTAAATAATATTACATTTGAATTTGAAACAGATTTGAGTCAGCAATTCTTGTCAATATTCAATGCACTTAAAATTTAATTGATTACGATTCAGCATCATATTAATATTCTTTTAATTTAAATTTAAAACTTTGCAGGATTTATTAAAAATGCAATTGACATTTATTCAGCTGCATACCTAAATCCTTTTAAATAAAAAAAAAGCTTATCAAAAATGAAATGATTTGAAAAGCACGCTTATTTCCGTTCGGATTTTGGCTCGAGCATACATTTGACATTGACAACATGAACATGACAGCACTCGAAACTAAAACACAAATTGCATTTCCGTTTCGCAATTGGCAGCATCGAAAGCCACGCAGCGATTTACAATTTATGGCAATTATACGTTGAACTATGACACACACAAATACACACACAACACACACACACGTGTAACTATAAAATAAAGAGGGCCTAATGAACACTTCCGGCTTGTTGCACGCAAAAAAACGAGAAACAAAAATAATAAATTTATTTATTGGCTGGCAAGCTGTGAAATGTTTAGAAACCCGCTGGGATTAGCGAGTATTGGCCTGACTATCAACAGTTGCCAACATTAAAGGTAATGCGGGTGGAGAGGGAGGATGGAGAGGGGAGAGGGAAGCGGGAGGAATATTATCTGTAGTCTGTTGAAATGGCTCTGTTTGCAGGTGCACAAGAGTGACGATTACTTGTTCATTGTTTTTGTTTTTTTTGGCTGAGCAGCTAATGGACTCAAATTCACCTTGTGGCTTTCACTTTGCATTTTCCCTTCCTTTGCGTGTTCTTCCTTTTGTGTATTAGATGCTTTTTCTTTTCTTTCTGTTTTTCTTTTCAATTTGGGTCTCCTGCTGGCTCAATCAGCGTTCACCGCAAGTTTACAGATTTAGTTTGGCTTTCGCAGCAAACATTAAAATGAAAAGCAGAAATAAATCGACTTCAATTTCAGAAAACTGCCCTGAAAACTAGAAAGCTTTTGTTTGTTATAGAAACAATTTTTAAATATAAGAAAATATTTTTCTTGCGCTAAGTGGGCAACCTAAAAATATGCAGTTTTCTTTATTTGCAAATATAATGCATTTCTAAAAAAAATAAATGCAAACTGTCTTAAAAAATTCTTTAAAAAATGCAGAAACAAGTAATTAAGTTTACTAACTCGGCTTTTATGTTAGAGTTCTACCTAAAAGCACGAATTTTGGGTATGTAGTCTGAAGTTAAGTCAAGAAAAGCCCTAGTTTTCACAAACATACTTTCTGAATAATAAATTATTGCTGCCAAAAGTTTGGGTAATTTGCAAAATTCAGGGCAATTTTTTCCTCAGTTTAAGCAAACTAAAATATTGCGTATACGCAGTGCATGCAATTGTTACCAGTTGTAAAAGGAACTGTATGAAAAGTGCATTCAGTGACTTTTTAAGGCCCTCCAAATGCAAAAGTAGTCAAAAATATGTCGGCTCAAATAGAGAAGTTGCACAAAGTCCACAAAGTCCCTGCCTTACATATAATATAAACCGCAAACCGCACTGTTCATGCTGCTTAACAAACCCCAATCTGACCTGCAATGTCTGTAAACGGGCTCAAAGGCCGGAAGCATGCTAAAGCGCATTTGGGCCATCCAAGAGTTGGCCAGGACTTATGCATATGTAAATGGATACACAGATGCACACAGCCATAGATAATAGATGCATCCGCAACTCTCTCTCTCGTCCTGGCTTCTCGAACTCTTGCCTGACTGGGCTAAAACGACAATTGGTGTATGAACACAGATAACCAAACTAACCTACACTCAAAATAACTATGTTGGATTTAATGTTCGATGCATTAAAATTATACATTTTGTAAAAATATAAATAAGAAAAGAAAAGCATAGTTTTGAGAAAGACACTAACTTTCAGGAAATCGATCTGAATATCTAAAAGATTTCCGTGTTTTTAGAAATAGTTTGTAAATACAAAATTTTCTAAAAATTAAAAAGGTTTTTTTTTATTTGTTCTACATATTAAAAAAATCTGTTCTAAAATGAGGCATACATTTTTTACTGAGTGTAGTAGCTGTGTTTTTCTCCAAGTGTGCTGCAGCACATTTCTGCATAGAAACATATGCAAATCCCTCAGTTATTGTAGTATCTAGCATAATTATCTATCCGCAAAGATAATAGCAACCATCTACGAGTAGTCCTGCGAGTCCTGTTTGGCAAGTTTACTGCCATAGACTGTGGGCCTGAGAGGATTAGCAGGTGGTTTTGCTTGGCTGCTTGGAGTCACATTAAGATTACATATGGCTTTGCATTTATATTCAACTTTTATGGCTTTTCTGGTAAACTTGTCCAGTTCTGACCCACTTTAATGGGGAATAAGCGATTTAGTTATTCGCCTAACTATTAAATATTTAATTGTGGTTTCAACAAAATACCACAATATTATTTAATGACCACACAGATCACAAATAAAATAGGAATTCAGATGTGCGACTTCTCGTTGACTCATACTAAAATCTAAATTTATTCAATGCTGGTTTTGTGTTCGAAATTGATAGCACCCAAGATGACTGCGGGAGCTGCTTCAGTCAACCATTTTCACGGCCATCCACAAAGCGGGTAATCCTCTGGCCAACCAATATAAATGACACTAGTTCATTGTTTCGTCCAAACCGAACAGAGAAAAAGAAGGAGAAAGTGCCAGAAATTGATTGCCATCAAATTATTTTTATTATGAATACGCAGTGTGGCCCCAGCTGCCTATTTTGGCCAAACAATACATTAAGCTTGGTCAAGTCCCAAAAAAAACATTACTCATTACTCATTTACATATGTGTCTTAACTAATGGGTGGGATAACCTTTTTTGTGTGTACTTTTAGCACTTTTCTATTTATAAATTGAATGCATACACAAACAGCATTTATACACATGTAAATCTCTGTTTTCTACAAGTATGAACAATGTTTTAATGTGTCCGACATTGTGTGAGATTGATTTAATATTAAGTGGTAACCTTTTTTGTACCCGGAACCCATTTAAAATGATTGAAAAGGGTACGCAAAAGCATTTAGCAGGCAGAAGGAAGCGACTCCGACCCCATAAGCTATACATATTCTTGATCGGAAAAAAAAGCCGAGTCTATATAGTGACTATATATTAGCTGGAGACTTTAAATTTGGTATATATTTGTATCAATGGTATCGATAACTGTCTCCTTTTCGTATCGATACATATCGATTTCCCATTTCCGATAGTGATATAATCCACCATTTTGCGAGCTTAGCTGGCCCTTGCATGCCATAAAGAAAGATTTTACTGAATGATGATTGATGTATGTTAATCTTGGAGCTGAATAGTTGGCATGTAAAACAAAGGCGAGCACAACTGTCAGCATCCTTGTCGGACAGTTTCACATAAACAATCAAAGCCCCCCTCTTCCCCCTCCCCTCATCAATGACCACTGAACTCAATGTTGGCCATTAAAGCAGATTGGTCGCATGTGGCGCTCGTAATTGACCATTGTGTTGGCCAAGTGCTTGCTACACTTAGCAAAATAAATCGAACTGAATTTTAGAACTTCGACATACTTTTTACTATTCAGAAAGTATATTCCTAAATATATTTTCTTTTTTTAATTTCAAGGTACATTTTGCTCAAATTAAAACAATATGTAATGTTAATTTTCATGGTTTTTAATTGCTTAAGGTTTTAATAAATATAAATAATAAGAATTCATATATGTAAACATTTTACGTTCTTTTTCAAATTCCTATATAGCTTAATTTGAAAAATCTCTACCTCTAAGGCAGACAACAGCTAAACTCAGGCAGTACTCGCTTCTGAATTTCATAAAGGATCTTTTTCTTAAAATTTGGATTTCTCTGTTTTAGAAATGTATATCTTAATAATAGAAAATATTTCTTTAAAAAAAACATGGGATGGCAAACTTAGGGCAACCTTTTCTAGTTGTAAAAAAAATGTTTTCTCATTTTTGGAAATTATTTCTAAAAACAAGAAAAAATGTCTAGTTTTCAGGGCACTTTTCTAGAATTCAGTGTAATTTTTTGCTGAGTATAAATGCTCATCCGTAGGCTCCTCCATGGACCGTTTTGATTATGCTCTGACAGACGTCATCAGTCTCTGTTCTTTCTCCCTTCTCCCTTCTCCCCGCACGACCACTGCGAGCGTGTGTGTGTGTGTTTAAATACAGCTGCGCTAATTAACTATGCGCGGTCTTGACAGGAAATGTGCTAACCGTCAGCCGGATTCGGGTAATTAATCTCTTTACCGGCCTGGCCGGGGAGTTGAGCGCGCATTTTGATGCGCGTTTTGCCGGTTTTCGTTTAGGTTTCGAATTCTGGGTCAGGGACGGTTAAAGGCATCATGCCCTTCATGTCCTTGCCACATGCAACACTCGCAAATTAATTACAAATATATGCAATGTGTCAGCGCAAATCAAAAAACCGTCGGCCAAAACAAACAAAAACTAAAAAAACTTAAAAAGTGGGCCAACGTTTCACATGACAAACGAGTGGATAACAAACATGGCTCAGGAGAGGAGTAAACAACGACAGATTTACTCGTCAAAATGCGCATACTAATATTCTTATACCCTCAAAATATAAAGAACAACGAAGAGAAAGCCGTTTGTGCGATCTGTGGGTAACAAATTTGAAGAATTTATTGTGGCATATCTGTTACGCGCGTAAAAGCCTCAGATGCACTCGCAAAAAAATCGCACTAATTTTTAGAAATCGCACAGAAAACCAAAAAGTTTTTCTTGTTACTAGCATTTTCCAAACATAAGAACAAAAAATTGAAGAAATTAAAAAGTCCAGACTAAAATGCCAATCCCAAAAATGTAAAATTCTTAAAAATATTTTCAATAATTAAATGCATTTTTATAAATGCAAACTCGAATTTTCAGAAACATTTTTTCTTAAATTCTAAAAGAACAAAATTAATTTAGTAGCTTGGCTTTTAAATTAGAGTTTAGCTTTTATCTGCCTAAGAGGTCAGGGTATTTCCAAATTAATTTACATGAATTTTGAAAGTATTTCAAATGATTTTAAAAATAAAATCTTAAAATACAAATGTTTTTAATAATTTGGGCAACAATGGGACAATGTTACAGGATTTTAAATTTAATAATAGAAAAACCCTGTATTTTAAAAATATGCTCTCCAAGTAAGAAGCTGAGTTAACCTTGGCGTCAATCTACTATTGCGAATTTGCTAAAATTCAAGGCAACTTTTTTTCTGAGTGTGGCACAAGCAACTTTTCAATTTTGACGAACCAAAAGCGCAATCATCAAATGCTCGCCAATGGCATCAGGAGCAGGGGCAGTTTGGGAAGAGGGGGTTGCTTGGTTGCCTCGAGAATTTCAGTTTTTGCCGTGTCATAAAATAATAAAAATGTGCGAGGCACACATTGCGAACTCAAAGCGATTTTTGCTGAATTCAATTTGCTGTGCTGCTAAAAAAACAAAAAAAAAAAGAGACGTCAACAAGGACATGAGGCGCCAGCAAACTGACAGCCACAGCCAGCCCGCAGTTAAGGCAAAGGACACCAGAGGCAGGATATGAGAGACAGACAGAGGGGGCAGGCACATACATAAAACGCCAACAGCAAAAGCTGACATTTTAATGAAAATAAATTTGATCAACACTTTGTTTGCTCGGCTTGAAGCCGCCTGCTTTCCGATATCGATATCAGCTTTTTCTCTCATACTTACCTATGTTTTTGGCACAGTGATTGAATTCCAGTTCGAATTCGACTATAAATATATATATATATTATTTATGGCCTTACTTGGCTTTTATTGGAAAATCATAGTTTGGCTTGAAGTGTTTTGACTAACTTTCGTGCCATTTCACTCATCTATCTTTTAGTTTTTATCTCTTAGCTCATTCAAAAAGAATGAAGTCAATTTTTGTGGAAAGAGGATTTCTAATATATTATTTTTGTTTTTTCCTATTTTCTGTTTATATTATGAAATCATCAACAGCAGAAATATCATGTTAGCTGATTGACATTTTTATATAAACATCTTTTTTGTTTACACACATATCATTAAATTTTTTCAAAACAAGTAAGAATTCTTTAGTCGAGTGAGCTCAACTCCGATACCCTTAACTGATCTATCATTATTGCCAATTTTTACTTTAAATTTCTTTATTTCTTGTGATTTGGACAGGTACTGAAGATTAAAACAAAATCGATGGCAGCAAAATCCAATTTCGGCCGTAACATGGGTTTTTCTTATCCGATCTTGATTAAATTAATTGTAAGCCTCTGCCTTTTACTGCTATCGAAAATCGATGTGAATCGATATTCGCGAATCGAAGGCAGTTATCGATAAAATGAAAGGAATTTGAATTTGAGAATTTATATTATTTCTTTTAATTTATATTTATATTATATATATTTTCTCTTCAGATAATCAGACCATAATGTATACTTATTAAAAGGCCTTTAGCTTTACCCTATGAGAGAAAAAGAGCCTCGGCTAAAGTTGCAGTTATGTGCTTGCAACTGTTTTGTTTTTGACTGGCCTTGGTTTGAATTTGCATACTGCAATATGTTAAGAGACGACAAGTTGAATGTTGCACACCTCCTCCACATCTCACTGCCAATTACAGCTGCCACCTCTCACACATACACACACACACACACACACACACACACACACACACACACACACACACAAAAGCAGAACCCCATAAGCACATTGTTGTGCAATCAAACAGACCGTAAATAATCAACAAAAAAGAAAGTACCCAGCACGCTCGCGGACATGGACGGACCAGGACGGACGGCAGCTGCCACCAGGTGATCCAAAGTATTCGAGTGCACACTCAGAAAAAAATCACAGGGAAATCTATTAAGATTTTCTTGTTTTTATAACTAAATGTAAGAAAACATTTATCTTGAAATTAGAAATTGGTCCTAATTCAACGATCTTTAAAATATTATGTTTTTTCTATTACTTAAAAATATTTTCTATTACTAGGAAATTCATTTCTAAAAAGTAGATTAATCATTATTGGAGAAAATCTATTTTGAAATTCAGAAAATATTAATAAAATTTGCTCTCTCGACTGAAGTTTATACAAATTATTCGCACAATGTTTGCATATTTGGAATCTTAAAATGCAAATGTTTAAAAAGTTACTAAATATTATACTATATCAGAATTCTTCTACGTACACATGTTGAAAACAAAGACTTTGGAAATTAGGCATCTTTTTTTTTTAAAAAATTAGAAATTTACCTTTAGGTTGCAATTCTACTTTTTAGACATGAATTTCTTCATAATTGAAAATATTCATAAATAAGCCTTTTTAATTTGTAGAATTTTATTTTCTTATAATTAGAAATTATTGCTAAAAACAAGAAAACGCTCTAGTTTTTGGGGCGGTTTTCATATAAGAGGGGGTTGTTTTTTTAAGTGCATTTATCGACAGAAAGTCAACACATATAATGCCAAACATTCGCCGGACAATGGGCAATGGTTAGTTGAGTCAAGGGACTGGTACCGCCTGCACTTCCGTTGCATGCTTCTCGCACTGCCCTCCGGTTACAGCTCCCTTTTGGTTTTATTACATCCGGCGGCTGTTGAGGAGCGGAGAGGCAACCACGTCATGGCGACGAGTTCCGTGCTGACATCCGTGCCTGTTCGCGCAGTGATTGTGATTAGCGCACATGGCCATTACCGGGACAGAAATGAAGTCACATTTCGAAATTGTCGCAGATATTCTGAGTAAAAACCAAGTCACGCCCGGACCCCATTTGGCAGAACACCAGTTTCGACCTGACCCACAGCTAAAGCCGTGGCCGTTGCCGTAGCTAATTCCGGGGCGGATGCTCAAGGAACTCTCACCGCTGAAAGCGTTTTTGCTTTATAAGTTTATTTTTTTCTTTTTCTTGCGTGTGCAATCAATTTTATTGATTTGATTTAATTTGCATTTGCAATTACACTTTCGCCTTCGATCTTAACCCATTGTGCTCGATTTTTCAATTATATTGAATTTGAAATAAATTTAAATAATTAACATACTTTTTTATAATAGTAGTTGCCAGTAGTGGCGTCCATTTTCAGCGCAGACTTGTGCGGAACTGAGCCGTGCAGTGGTTTATTTGTTTCACTTACATTGCTCATTTCACATTCACGTTATTCTTTGGGCCAAACGCCTTCTGGCCATTTCTCTTTGCCTTGGCCATTGCCATTCCCATTCCCATTGCCATTTGTTTGAATTTCCAGCACGCAGCAGGCGGAAATGCCAAGTCTCAGTCAAAAAAAAAAAAAAAAAAAAAAAACAACTCAATATTTACACTCAAAAAGATGAGCTGTCGACTTTTGTTTGAAAATATAAAACGTTCATAGCTTATATAACAAATTATATAATTAATAATACGTAATCAGTAGACATAATAGCAAATTTCAAAATCCTACATAAACTAGCTATGAGAGCAGATTGAACTTGATTTAGGACTCACCTAATTTTAGATAATCGGCCTGAAAAGTAGAAAGTTTTTAGAAAAAAAATCCAGTCCAAAATTCGGTAAATTATAGATATAGATTATGTACTTATGTCTAAATATAATATGTATAATTAAATTAAATAAAGCTATCTTTAATGTTTGTACGTGTGAAATCGAAACAAATTAATTTTTCATAAATAATATAAGCAATAAAAAAGCTAATATAATGAAAAACAAAACACCCTGAATATTATATATATTTATATAATTTTAGTTAAATCTGCGTTGCAATCAGAAAATAAGCCCTGGGTTTCAGAAATTTCCTTTCTGAACAATAAACTGAAATTAAGATAGATTTTGTTTTGTTGCTGAGTGTAGCAAATGGCAAATACCAAATAGCGATAATTAATGTCTTTAATTAATCGCCCAAGCGATATGTTCTTCTAACAGTGGACGGAATTGAGTGCTTTGTTGGGACAAAACTTTTAACCACGAAATTATTGGTTTACACGCACGCAACGCAGCAACTGCGAGCGGTAGTGGTTGCCACTTGCCACACAAGTGAAGCCATCAAAATAGTGTGTTCCACGCGCCTGGAACAAGGCTGATGTGGCAGGCGTCGGGACAAATCACGCTGACTGGCTTCAACATGACAGGCACCGCCAAGTGATGATAAATGAGGCACAGTTTTGGTCGGTCAGCTGCACTTGCGACATACACACACACACTGGATTTACATGCTACATGCAGAGACGTGTGGCATATCAGAAATACACTTGCCGCTGCGTGGCAAGCATTATTGACATTTTTATGGAGCCACTTTTCGGTCGTAAAGCAAACTTGTTAATTCTCGCCATATGCTCCATACTTGCCACACTTGCCACTTGGTTGGAGTGGAGTAAATAACGGGGCATAATTCGTTGCAAATGGCCCACCTGGGGAATGATTTTCGGGGGCTTGTTCGTGTTGGGCTTCTTTCTGTCGAGTCGCCACAACATGATTACAATTTGGTAATTATAATTTTTATATGATGTCAGCCAATTGCTGTTTCGTTCTCGTGTTTAATATATTTAATTGCTGTGTGCAGCAAAATGAGCGATTTGCATTAGCATACTATTTATGGATTACATTATAATTTGTATACATTTATTTAATGTAGACATCAAAGCAATAAAAGTAGTTAAATATAAATTACTTAAATTAAATATTAAATTTAATATTTACTTTCAAATTATAATATTTAAGTATAATATTTTAAATTAAAAATTTAAATTAATTATTAAAATTACAATTTAGTAATAATTTGAACTAAGAAATATATTTAAGAAAATAGAGTTAATATTTGAATGATAACTGACATTTAATATTGTTATTGTTCTTGTGTATATAATTTTAAATATAATTTCAACTTGTCTTTCTTATTACATTTGACTTTGCCAATTATCTGTTTGCCTGCGTCTTAAATTATGCGTAAGCTGCCGTGAAATTAATCAAAATAAGTTAAGGTAGTTGCCAAAGAGCGAATTATAGACAAGTTGTACGCAGTGCCCTGTCACAGCATCCACAAGCCCCATGTTGAAAGTTCAAAGTTCAGGCGCATGAGGAGAGGGAGAGAGAGAGCTATAAAGATAGAGTGAGCAAACATGACTGGCATTTCCGAGTCTGTATCAACAGTTTGCCATTTTGCTCATCTGCTGTCCACGCGCAGTGCAAAATCCCAAAAAAACATGTCAGTAAAATCTCAAAATGTTCTGCTTTCCACAACCTTCCCCCCAGCATCTGTTATATTTGCACAGTTGTGCTACTATAAACGTGGCAACGAACACTTCATCGAGCCGCTCCTCTTAAATCAAATGCAGCCCACATCCCTCTATCTCCCTCATTCGCCATCCCCTCTCTCCCTCCCTTGGTGGATGTCTCTTTCTCAAAATGAAGTGTTCTCGAAATTCGATGAGGAAGCTAATTTGTCGGCCCACTCAATCAATGGGCCGGACCACTGATGATGTTGCCGTAAATTATATTTTTGGTAAGACAAATCAATGCGAAATATATTGAACCGGATATTGAAGTAGACATTTAAAAGATTAAATGGCAAAGGACAAATCTAATATTCTTCCGAAAATAATCAGACTGGTACAAAGAAAGCAAAGGGGAATAAGGAAAGGTCAATTTATCAATTAGATATATTTATATTTGTTGTAGTCTGTATTTAACAATTCTATATTCTATAATAAGGTACACCAAGTAAGAATGCGTGAAGACAATTAAAAAAACCGGCCTAAAAATAGGCATTTGGGCATAGGTCGAAACTTAGAAATGCCATAACTTCGTCAAAAATGAACCTAGATCAAAAAGCGAGGGCTTTTTGATCATAGTTTTGCACCTAAATCAATCCTACATTTATAGTTGAAAACGTGATTAGAGGTCGGAAGGCAAGTAAAAAAACCGGCCTAAAAATAGGCATTTGGGCATAGGTCGAAACTTAGAAATGCCATAACTTCGTCAAAAATGAACCTAGATCAAAAAGCGAGGGCTTTTTGATCATAGTTTTGCACCTAAATCAATCGTACATTTATAGTTGAAAACGTGATTAGAGGTCGGAAGGCAAGTAAAAAAACCGGCCTAAAAATAGGCATTTGGGCATAGGTCGAAACTTAGAAATGCCATAACTTCGTCAAAAATGAACCTAGATCAAAAAGCGAGGGCTTTTTGATCATAGTTTTGCACCTAAATCAATCGTACATTTATAGTTGAAAACGTGATTAGAGGTCGGAAGGCAAGTAAAAAAACCGGCCTAAAAATAGGCATTTGGGCATAGGTCGAAACTTAGAAATGCCATAACTTCGTCAAAAATGAACCTAGATCAAAAAGCGAGGGCTTTTTGATCATAGTTTTGCACCTAAATCAATCCTACATTTATAGTTGAAAACGTGATTAGAGGTCGGAAGGCAAGTAAAAAAACCGGCCTAAAAATAGGCATTTGGGCATAGGTCGAAACTTAGAAATGCCATAACTTCGTCAAAAATGAACCTAGATCAAAAAGCGAGGGCTTTTTGATCATAGTTTTGCACCTAAATCAATCGTACATTTATAGTTGAAAACGTGATTAGAGGTCGGAAGGCAAGTAAAAAAACCGGCCTAAAAATAGGCATTTGGGCATAGGTCGAAACTTAGAAATGCCATAACTTCGTCAAAAATGAACCTAGATCAAAAAGCGAGGGCTTTTTGATCATAGTTTTGCACCTAAATCAATCGTACATTTATAGTTGAAAACGTGATTAGAGGTCGGAAGGCAAGTAAAAAAACCGGCCTAAAAATAGGCATTTGGGCATAGGTCGAAACTTAGAAATGCCATAACTTCGTCAAAAATGAACCTAGATCAAAAAGCGAGGGCTTTTTGATCATAGTTTTGCACCTAAATCAATCGTACATTTATAGTTGAAAACGTGATTAGAGGTCGGAAGGCAAGTAAAAAAACCGGCCTAAAAATAGGCATTTGGGCATAGGTCGAAACTTAGAAATGCCATAACTTCGTCAAAAATGAACCTAGATCAAAAAGCGAGGGCTTTTTGATCATAGTTTTGCACCTAAATCAATCGTACATTTATAGTTGAAAACGTGATTAGAGGTCGGAAGGCAAGTAAAAAAACCGGCCTAAAAATAGGCATTTGGGCATAGGTCGAAACTTAGAAATGCCATAACTTCGTCAAAAATGAACCTAGATCAAAAAGCGAGGGCTTTTTGATCATAGTTTTGCACCTAAATCAATCGTACATTTATAGTTGAAAACGTGATTAGAGGTCGGAAGGCAAGTAAAAAAACCGGCCTAAAAATAGGCATTTGGGCATAGGTCGAAACTTAGAAATGCCATAACTTCGTCAAAAATGAACCTAGATCAAAAAGCGAGGGCTTTTTGATCATAGTTTTGCACCTAAATCAATCGTACATTTATAGTTGAAAACGTGATTAGAGGTCGGAAGGCAAGTAAAAAAACCGGCCTAAAAATAGGCATTTGGGCATAGGTCGAAACTTAGAAATGCCATAACTTCGTCAAAAATGAACCTAGATCAAAAAGCGAGGGCTTTTTGATCATAGTTTTGCACCTAAATCAATCGTACATTTATAGTTGAAAACGTGATTAGAGGTCGGAAGGCAAGTAAAAAAACCGGCCTAAAAATAGGCATTTGGGCATAGGTCGAAACTTAGAAATGCCATAACTTCGTCAAAAATGAACCTAGATCAAAAAGCGAGGGCTTTTTGATCATAGTTTTGCACCTAAATCAATCGTACATTTATAGTTGAAAACGTGATTAGAGGTCGGAAGGCAAGTAAAAAAACCGGCCTAAAAATAGGCATTTGGGCATAGGTCGAAACTTAAAAATGCCATAACTTCGTCAAAAATGAACCTAGATCAAAAAGCGAGGGCTTTTTGATCATAGTTTTGCACCTAAATCAATCGTACATTTATAGTTGAAAACGTGATTAGAGGTCGGAAGGCAAGTAAAAAAACCGGCCTAAAAATAGGCATTTGGGCATAGGTCGAAACTTAAAAATGCCATAACTTCGTCAAAAATGAACCTAGATCAAAAAGCGAGGGCTTTTTGATCATAGTTTTGCACCTAAATCAATCGTACATTTATAGTTGAAAACGTGATTAGAGGTCGGAAGGCAAGTAAAAAAACCGGCCTAAAAATAGGCATTTGGGCATAGGTCGAAACTTAGAAATGCCATAACTTCGTCAAAAATGAACCTAGATCAAAAAGCGAGGGCTTTTTGATCATAGTTTTGCACCTAAATCAATCGTACATTTATAGTTGAAAACGTGATTAGAGGTCGGAAGGCAAGTAAAAAAACCGGCCTAAAAATAGGCATTTGGGCATAGGTCGAAACTTAAAAATGCCATAACTTCGTCAAAAATGAACCTAGATCAAAAAGCGAGGGCTTTTTGATCATAGTTTTGCACCTAAATCAATCGTACATTTATAGTTGAAAACGTGATTAGAGGTCGGAAGGCAAGTAAAAAAACCGGCCTAAAAATAGGCATTTGGGCATAGGTCGAAACTTAGAAATGCCATAACTTCGTCAAAAATGAACCTAGATCAAAAAGCGAGGGCTTTTTGATCATAGTTTTGCACCTAAATCAATCGTACATTTATAGTTGAAAACGTGATTAGAGGTCGGAAGGCAAGTAAAAAAACCGGCCTAAAAATAGGCATTTGGGCATAGGTCGAAACTTAGAAATGCCATAACTTCGTCAAAAATGAACCTAGATCAAAAAGCGAGGGCTTTTTGATCATAGTTTTGCACCTAAATCAATCGTACATTTATAGTTGAAAACGTGATTAGAGGTCGGAAGGCAAGTAAAAAAACCGGCCTAAAAATAGGCATTTGGGCATAGGTCGAAACTTAGAAATGCCATAACTTCGTCAAAAATGAACCTAGATCAAAAAGCGAGGGCTTTTTGATCATAGTTTTGCACCTAAATCAATCGTACATTTATAGTTGAAAACGTGATTAGAGGTCGGAAGGCAAGTAAAAAAACCGGCCTAAAAATAGGCATTTGGGCATAGGTCGAAACTTAGAAATGCCATAACTTCGTCAAAAATGAACCTAGATCAAAAAGCGAGGGCTTTTTGATCATAGTTTTGCACCTAAATCAATCGTACATTTATAGTTGAAAACGTGATTAGAGGTCGGAAGGCAAGTAAAAAAACCGGCCTAAAAATAGGCATTTGGGCATAGGTCGAAACTTAGAAATGCCATAACTTCGTCAAAAATGAACCTAGATCAAAAAGCGAGGGCTTTTTGATCATAGTTTTGCACCTAAATCAATCGTACATTTATAGTTGAAAACGTGATTAGAGGTCGGAAGGCAAGTAAAAAAACCGGCCTAAAAATAGGCATTTGGGCATAGGTCGAAACTTAGAAATGCCATAACTTCGTCAAAAATGAACCTAGATCAAAAAGCGAGGGCTTTTTGATCATAGTTTTGCACCTAAATCAATCCTACATTTATAGTTGAAAACGTGATTAGAGGTCGGAAGGCAAGTAAAAAAACCGGCCTAAAAATAGGCATTTGGGCATAGGTCGAAACTTAGAAATGCCATAACTTCGTCAAAAATGAACCTAGATCAAAAAGCGAGGGCTTTTTGATCATAGTTTTGCACCTAAATCAATCGTACATTTATAGTTGAAAACGTGATTAGAGGTCGGAAGGCAAGTAAAAAAACCGGCCTAAAAATAGGCATTTGGGCATAGGTCGAAACTTAGAAATGCCATAACTTCGTCAAAAATGAACCTAGATCAAAAAGCGAGGGCTTTTTGATCATAGTTTTGCACCTAAATCAATCGTACATTTATAGTTGAAAACGTGATTAGAGGTCGGAAGGCAAGTTAAAAAACCGGCCTAAAAATAGGCATTTGGGCATAGGTCGAAACTTAGAAATGCCATAACTTCGTCAAAAATGAACCTAGATCAAAAAGCGAGGGCTTTTTGATCATAGTTTTGCACCTAAATCAATCGTACATTTATAGTTGAAAACGTGATTAGAGGTCGGAAGGCAAGTAAAAAAACCGGCCTAAAAATAGGCATTTGGGCATAGGTCGAAACTTAGAAATGCCATAACTTCGTCAAAAATGAACCTAGATCAAAAAGCGAGGGCTTTTTGATCATAGTTTTGCACCTAAATCAATCGTACATTTATAGTTGAAAACGTGATTAGAGGTCGGAAGGCAAGTAAAAAAACCGGCCTAAAAATAGGCATTTGGGCATAGGTCGAAACTTAGAAATGCCATAACTTCGTCAAAAATGAACCTAGATCAAAAAGCGAGGGCTTTTTGATCATAGTTTTGCACCTAAATCAATCGTACATTTATAGTTGAAAACGTGATTAGAGGTCGGAAGGCAAGTAAAAAAACCGGCCTAAAAATAGGCATTTGGGCATAGGTCGAAACTTAGAAATGCCATAACTTCGTCAAAAATGAACCTAGATCAAAAAGCGAGGGCTTTTTGATCATAGTTTTGCACCTAAATCAATCGTACATTTATAGTTGAAAACGTGATTAGAGGTCGGAAGGCAAGTTAAAAAACCGGCCTAAAAATAGGCATTTGGGCATAGGTCGAAACTTAGAAATGCCATAACTTCGTCAAAAATGAACCTAGATCAAAAAGCGAGGGCTTTTTGATCATAGTTTTGCACCTAAATCAATCGTACATTTATAGTTGAAAACGTGATTAGAGGTCGGAAGGCAAGTAAAAAAACCGGCCTAAAAATAGGCATTTGGGCATAGGTCGAAACTTAGAAATGCCATAACTTCGTCAAAAATGAACCTAGATCAAAAAGCGAGGGCTTTTTGATCATAGTTTTGCACCTAAATCAATCGTACATTTATAGTTGAAAACGTGATTAGAGGTCGGAAGGCAAGTTAAAAAACCGGCCTAAAAATAGGCATTTGGGCATAGGTCGAAACTTAGAAATGCCATAACTTCGTCAAAAATGAACCTAGATCAAAAAGCGAGGGCTTTTTGATCATAGTTTTGCACCTAAATCAATCGTACATTTATAGTTGAAAACGTGATTAGAGGTCGGAAGCAAGTTAAAAAACCGGCCTAAAAATAGGCATTTGGGCATAGGTCGAAACTTAGAAATGCCATAACTTCGTCAAAAATGAACCTAGATCAAAAAGCGAGGGCTTTTTGATCATAGTTTTGCACCTAAATCAATCGTACATTTATAGTTGAAAACGTGATTAGAGGTCGGAAGGCAAGTAAAAAAACCGGCCTAAAAATAGGCATTTGGGCATAGGTCGAAACTTAGAAATGCCATAACTTCGTCAAAAATGAACCTAGATCAAAAAGCGAGGGCTTTTTGATCATAGTTTTGCACCTAAATCAATCGTACATTTATAGTTGAAAACGTGATTAGAGGTCGGAAGGCAAGTTAAAAAACCGGCCTAAAAATAGGCATTTGGGCATAGGTCGAAACTTAGAAATGCCATAACTTCGTCAAAAATGAACCTAGATCAAAAAGCGAGGGCTTTTTGATCATAGTTTTGCACCTAAATCAATCGTACATTTATAGTTGAAAACGTGATTAGAGGTCGGAAGGCAAGTAAAAAAACCGGCCTAAAAATAGGCATTTGGGCATAGGTCGAAACTTAGAAATGCCATAACTTCGTCAAAAATGAACCTAGATCAAAAAGCGAGGGCTTTTTGATCATAGTTTTGCACCTAAATCAATCGTACATTTATAGTTGAAAACGTGATTAGAGGTCGGAAGCAAGTTAAAAAACCGGCCTAAAAATAGGCATTTGGGCATAGGTCGAAACTTAGAAATGCCATAACTTCGTCAAAAATGAACCTAGATCAAAAAGCGAGGGCTTTTTGATCATAGTTTTGCACCTAAATCAATCGTACATTTATAGTTGAAAACGTGATTAGAGGTCGGAAGGCAAGTAAAAAAACCGGCCTAAAAATAGGCATTTGGGCATAGGTCGAAACTTAGAAATGCCATAACTTCGTCAAAAATGAACCTAGATCAAAAAGCGAGGGCTTTTTGATCATAGTTTTGCACCTAAATCAATCCTACATTTATAGTTGAAAACGTGATTAGAGGTCGGAAGGCAAGTAAAAAAACCGGCCTAAAAATAGGCATTTGGGCATAGGTCGAAACTTAGAAATGCCATAACTTCGTCAAAAATGAACCTAGATCAAAAAGCGAGGGCTTTTTGATCATAGTTTTGCACCTAAATCAATCGTACATTTATAGTTGAAAACGTGATTAGAGGTCGGAAGGCAAGTAAAAAAACCGGCCTAAAAATAGGCATTTGGGCATAGGTCGAAACTTAGAAATGCCATAACTTCGTCAAAAATGAACCTAGATCAAAAAGCGAGGGCTTTTTGATCATAGTTTTGCACCTAAATCAATCGTACATTTATAGTTGAAAACGTGATTAGAGGTCGGAAGGCAAGTAAAAAAACCGGCCTAAAAATAGGCATTTGGGCATAGGTCGAAACTTAGAAATGCCATAACTTCGTCAAAAATGAACCTAGATCAAAAAGCGAGGGCTTTTTGATCATAGTTTTGCACCTAAATCAATCGTACATTTATAGTTGAAAACGTGATTAGAGGTCGGAAGGCAAGTAAAAAAACCGGCCTAAAAATAGGCATTTGGGCATAGGTCGAAACTTAGAAATGCCATAACTTCGTCAAAAATGAACCTAGATCAAAAAGCGAGGGCTTTTTGATCATAGTTTTGCACCTAAATCAATCGTACATTTATAGTTGAAAACGTGATTAGAGGTCGGAAGGCAAGTAAAAAAACCGGCCTAAAAATAGGCATTTGGGCATAGGTCGAAACTTAGAAATGCCATAACTTCGTCAAAAATGAACCTAGATCAAAAAGCGAGGGCTTTTTGATCATAGTTTTGCACCTAAATCAATCGTACATTTATAGTTGAAAACGTGATTAGAGGTCGGAAGGCAAGTAAAAAAACCGGCCTAAAAATAGGCATTTGGGCATAGGTCGAAACTTAGAAATGCCATAACTTCGTCAAAAATGAACCTAGATCAAAAAGCGAGGGCTTTTTGATCATAGTTTTGCACCTAAATCAATCGTACATTTATAGTTGAAAACGTGATTAGAGGTCGGAAGGCAAGTTAAAAAACCGGCCTAAAAATAGGCATTTGGGCATAGGTCGAAACTTAGAAATGCCATAACTTCGTCAAAAATGAACCTAGATCAAAAAGCGAGGGCTTTTTGATCATAGTTTTGCACCTAAATCAATCGTACATTTATAGTTGAAAACGTGATTAGAGGTCGGAAGGCAAGTAAAAAAACCGGCCTAAAAATAGGCATTTGGGCATAGGTCGAAACTTAGAAATGCCATAACTTCGTCAAAAATGAACCTAGATCAAAAAGCGAGGGCTTTTTGATCATAGTTTTGCACCTAAATCAATCGTACATTTATAGTTGAAAACGTGATTAGAGGTCGGAAGCAAGTTAAAAAACCGGCCTAAAAATAGGCATTTGGGCATAGGTCGAAACTTAGAAATGCCATAACTTCGTCAAAAATGAACCTAGATCAAAAAGCGAGGGCTTTTTGATCATAGTTTTGCACCTAAATCAATCGTACATTTATAGTTGAAAACGTGATTAGAGGTCGGAAGGCAAGTAAAAAAACCGGCCTAAAAATAGGCATTTGGGCATAGGTCGAAACTTAGAAATGCCATAACTTCGTCAAAAATGAACCTAGATCAAAAAGCGAGGGCTTTTTGATCATAGTTTTGCACCTAAATCAATCGTACATTTATAGTTGAAAACGTGATTAGAGGTCGGAAGGCAAGTAAAAAAACCGGCCTAAAAATAGGCATTTGGGCATAGGTCGAAACTTAGAAATGCCATAACTTCGTCAAAAATGAACCTAGATCAAAAAGCGAGGGCTTTTTGATCATAGTTTTGCACCTAAATCAATCGTACATTTATAGTTGAAAACGTGATTAGAGGTCGGAAGGCAAGTTAAAAAACCGGCCTAAAAATAGGCATTTGGGCATAGGTCGAAACTTAGAAATGCCATAACTTCGTCAAAAATGAACCTAGATCAAAAAGCGAGGGCTTTTTGATCATAGTTTTGCACCTAAATCAATCGTACATTTATAGTTGAAAACGTGATTAGAGGTCGGAAGCAAGTTAAAAAACCGGCCTAAAAATAGGCATTTGGGGCATAGGTCGAAACTTAGAAATGCCATAACTTCGTCAAAAATGAACCTAGATCAAAAAGCGAGGGCTTTTTGATCATAGTTTTGCACCTAAATCAATCGTACATTTATAGTTGAAAACGTGATTAGAGGTCGGAAGGCAAGTAAAAAAACCGGCCTAAAAATAGGCATTTGGGCATAGGTCGAAACTTAGAAATGCCATAACTTCGTCAAAAATGAACCTAGATCAAAAAGCGAGGGCTTTTTGATCATAGTTTTGCACCTAAATCAATCGTACATTTATAGTTGAAAACGTGATTAGAGGTCGGAAGGCAAGTAAAAAAACCGGCCTAAAAATAGGCATTTGGGCATAGGTCGAAACTTAGAAATGCCATAACTTCGTCAAAAATGAACCTAGATCAAAAAGCGAGGGCTTTTTGATCATAGTTTTGCACCTAAATCAATCGTACATTTATAGTTGAAAACGTGATTAGAGGTCGGAAGCAAGTTAAAAAACCGGCCTAAAAATAGGCATTTGGGCATAGGTCGAAACTTAGAAATGCCATAACTTCGTCAAAAATGAACCTAGATCAAAAAGCGAGGGCTTTTTGATCATAGTTTTGCACCTAAATCAATCGTACATTTATAGTTGAAAACGTGATTAGAGGTCGGAAGGCAAGTTAAAAAACCGGCCTAAAAATAGGCATTTGGGCATAGGTCGAAACTTAGAAATGCCATAACTTCGTCAAAAATGAACCTAGATCAAAAAGCGAGGGCTTTTTGATCATAGTTTTGCACCTAAATCAATCGTACATTTATAGTTGAAAACGTGATTAGAGGTCGGAAGGCAAGTAAAAAAACCGGCCTAAAAATAGGCATTTGGGCATAGGTCGAAACTTAGAAATGCCATAACTTCGTCAAAAATGAACCTAGATCAAAAAGCGAGGGCTTTTTGATCATAGTTTTGCACCTAAATCAATCGTACATTTATAGTTGAAAACGTGATTAGAGGTCGGAAGGCAAGTAAAAAAACCGGCCTAAAAATAGGCATTTGGGCATAGGTCGAAACTTAGAAATGCCATAACTTCGTCAAAAATGAACCTAGATCAAAAAGCGAGGGCTTTTTGATCATAGTTTTGCACCTAAATCAATCGTACATTTATAGTTGAAAACGTGATTAGAGGTCGGAAGGCAAGTTAAAAAACCGGCCTAAAAATAGGCATTTGGGCATAGGTCGAAACTTAGAAATGCCATAACTTCGTCAAAAATGAACCTAGATCAAAAAGCGAGGGCTTTTTGATCATAGTTTTGCACCTAAATCAATCGTACATTTATAGTTGAAAACGTGATTAGAGGTCGGAAGGCAAGTTAAAAAACCGGCCTAAAAATAGGCATTTGGGCATAGGTCGAAACTTAGAAATGCCATAACTTCGTCAAAAATGAACCTAGATCAAAAAGCGAGGGCTTTTTGATCATAGTTTTGCACCTAAATCAATCGTACATTTATAGTTGAAAACGTGATTAGAGGTCGGAAGGCAAGTTAAAAAACCGGCCTAAAAATAGGCATTTGGGCATAGGTCGAAACTTAGAAATGCCATAACTTCGTCAAAAATGAACCTAGATCAAAAAGCGAGGGCTTTTTGATCATAGTTTTGCACCTAAATCAATCGTACATTTATAGTTGAAAACGTGATTAGAGGTCGGAAGGCAAGTAAAAAAACCGGCCTAAAAATAGGCATTTGGGCATAGGTCGAAACTTAGAAATGCCATAACTTCGTCAAAAATGAACCTAGATCAAAAAGCGAGGGCTTTTTGATCATAGTTTTGCACCTAAATCAATCGTACATTTATAGTTGAAAACGTGATTAGAGGTCGGAAGGCAAGTAAAAAAACCGGCCTAAAAATAGGCATTTGGGCATAGGTCGAAACTTAGAAATGCCATAACTTCGTCAAAAATGAACCTAGATCAAAAAGCGAGGGCTTTTTGATCATAGTTTTGCACCTAAATCAATCGTACATTTATAGTTGAAAACGTGATTAGAGGTCGGA
Source organism: Drosophila paracracens (assembly GCA_035044025.1). Classification (NCBI taxonomy): domain Eukaryota; kingdom Metazoa; phylum Arthropoda; class Insecta; order Diptera; family Drosophilidae; genus Drosophila; species Drosophila paracracens. The sequence continues at coordinate 416,962 of JAWNMN010000396.1, forward strand.
AGGCAAGTAAAAAAACCGGCCTAAAAATAGGCATTTGGGCATAGGTCGAAACTTAGAAATGCCATAACTTCGTCAAAAATGAACCTAGATCAAAAAGCGAGGGCTTTTTGATCATAGTTTTGCACCTAAATCAATCGTACATTTATAGTTGAAAACGTGATTAGAGGTCGGAAGGCAAGTAAAAAAACCGGCCTAAAAATAGGCATTTGGGCATAGGTCGAAACTTAGAAATGCCATAACTTCGTCAAAAATGAACCTAGATCAAAAAGCGAGGGCTTTTTGATCATAGTTTTGCACCTAAATCAATCGTACATTTATAGTTGAAAACGTGATTAGAGGTCGGAAGGCAAGTTAAAAAACCGGCCTAAAAATAGGCATTTGGGCATAGGTCGAAACTTAGAAATGCCATAACTTCGTCAAAAATGAACCTAGATCAAAAAGCGAGGGCTTTTTGATCATAGTTTTGCACCTAAATCAATCGTACATTTATAGTTGAAAACGTGATTAGAGGTCGGAAGGCAAGTTAAAAAACCGGCCTAAAAATAGGCATTTGGGCATAGGTCGAAACTTAGAAATGCCATAACTTCGTCAAAAATGAACCTAGATCAAAAAGCGAGGGCTTTTTGATCATAGTTTTGCACCTAAATCAATCCTACATTTATAGTTGAAAACGTGATTAGAGGTCGGAAGGCAAGTAAAAAAACCGGCCTAAAAATAGGCATTTGGGCATAGGTCGAAACTTAGAAATGCCATAACTTCGTCAAAAATGAACCTAGATCAAAAAGCGAGGGCTTTTTGATCATAGTTTTGCACCTAAATCAATCGTACATTTATAGTTGAAAACGTGATTAGAGGTCGGAAGGCAAGTAAAAAAACCGGCCTAAAAATAGGCATTTGGGCATAGGTCGAAACTTAGAAATGCCATAACTTCGTCAAAAATGAACCTAGATCAAAAAGCGAGGGCTTTTTGATCATAGTTTTGCACCTAAATCAATCCTACATTTATAGTTGAAAACGTGATTAGAGGTCGGAAGGCAAGTAAAAAAACCGGCCTAAAAATAGGCATTTGGGCATAGGTCGAAACTTAGAAATGCCATAACTTCGTCAAAAATGAACCTAGATCAAAAAGCGAGGGCTTTTTGATCATAGTTTTGCACCTAAATCAATCGTACATTTATAGTTGAAAACGTGATTAGAGGTCGGAAGGCAAGTAAAAAAACCGGCCTAAAAATAGGCATTTGGGCATAGGTCGAAACTTAGAAATGCCATAACTTCGTCAAAAATGAACCTAGATCAAAAAGCGAGGGCTTTTTGATCATAGTTTTGCACCTAAATCAATCGTACATTTATAGTTGAAAACGTGATTAGAGGTCGGAAGGCAAGTAAAAAAACCGGCCTAAAAATAGGCATTTGGGCATAGGTCGAAACTTAGAAATGCCATAACTTCGTCAAAAATGAACCTAGATCAAAAAGCGAGGGCTTTTTGATCATAGTTTTGCACCTAAATCAATCGTACATTTATAGTTGAAAACGTGATTAGAGGTCGGAAGGCAAGTAAAAAAACCGGCCTAAAAATAGGCATTTGGGCATAGGTCGAAACTTAAAAATGCCATAACTTCGTCAAAAATGAACCTAGATCAAAAAGCGAGGGCTTTTTGATCATAGTTTTGCACCTAAATCAATCCTACATTTATAGTTGAAAACGTGATTAGAGGTCGGAAGGCAAGTAAAAAAACCGGCCTAAAAATAGGCATTTGGGCATAGGTCGAAACTTAGAAATGCCATAACTTCGTCAAAAATGAACCTAGATCAAAAAGCGAGGGCTTTTTGATCATAGTTTTGCACCTAAATCAATCGTACATTTATAGTTGAAAACGTGATTAGAGGTCGGAAGGCAAGTAAAAAAACCGGCCTAAAAATAGGCATTTGGGCATAGGTCGAAACTTAGAAATGCCATAACTTCGTCAAAAATGAACCTAGATCAAAAAGCGAGGGCTTTTTGATCATAGTTTTGCACCTAAATCAATCGTACATTTATAGTTGAAAACGTGATTAGAGGTCGGAAGGCAAGTAAAAAAACCGGCCTAAAAATAGGCATTTGGGCATAGGTCGAAACTTAGAAATGCCATAACTTCGTCAAAAATGAACCTAGATCAAAAAGCGAGGGCTTTTTGATCATAGTTTTGCACCTAAATCAATCGTACATTTATAGTTGAAAACGTGATTAGAGGTCGGAAGGCAAGTAAAAAAACCGGCCTAAAAATAGGCATTTGGGCATAGGTCGAAACTTAGAAATGCCATAACTTCGTCAAAAATGAACCTAGATCAAAAAGCGAGGGCTTTTTGATCATAGTTTTGCACCTAAATCAATCGTACATTTATAGTTGAAAACGTGATTAGAGGTCGGAAGGCAAGTAAAAAAACCGGCCTAAAAATAGGCATTTGGGCATAGGTCGAAACTTAGAAATGCCATAACTTCGTCAAAAATGAACCTAGATCAAAAAGCGAGGGCTTTTTGATCATAGTTTTGCACCTAAATCAATCGTACATTTATAGTTGAAAACGTGATTAGAGGTCGGAAGGCAAGTAAAAAAACCGGCCTAAAAATAGGCATTTGGGCATAGGTCGAAACTTAGAAATGCCATAACTTCGTCAAAAATGAACCTAGATCAAAAAGCGAGGGCTTTTTGATCATAGTTTTGCACCTAAATCAATCGTACATTTATAGTTGAAAACGTGATTAGAGGTCGGAAGGCAAGTAAAAAAACCGGCCTAAAAATAGGCATTTGGGCATAGGTCGAAACTTAGAAATGCCATAACTTCGTCAAAAATGAACCTAGATCAAAAAGCGAGGGCTTTTTGATCATAGTTTTGCACCTAAATCAATCGTACATTTATAGTTGAAAACGTGATTAGAGGTCGGAAGGCAAGTAAAAAAACCGGCCTAAAAATAGGCATTTGGGCATAGGTCGAAACTTAGAAATGCCATAACTTCGTCAAAAATGAACCTAGATCAAAAAGCGAGGGCTTTTTGATCATAGTTTTGCACCTAAATCAATCGTACATTTATAGTTGAAAACGTGATTAGAGGTCGGAAGGCAAGTAAAAAAACCGGCCTAAAAATAGGCATTTGGGCATAGGTCGAAACTTAGAAATGCCATAACTTCGTCAAAAATGAACCTAGATCAAAAAGCGAGGGCTTTTTGATCATAGTTTTGCACCTAAATCAATCGTACATTTATAGTTGAAAACGTGATTAGAGGTCGGAAGGCAAGTAAAAAAACCGGCCTAAAAATAGGCATTTGGGCATAGGTCGAAACTTAGAAATGCCATAACTTCGTCAAAAATGAACCTAGATCAAAAAGCGAGGGCTTTTTGATCATAGTTTTGCACCTAAATCAATCGTACATTTATAGTTGAAAACGTGATTAGAGGTCGGAAGGCAAGTAAAAAAACCGGCCTAAAAATAGGCATTTGGGCATAGGTCGAAACTTAGAAATGCCATAACTTCGTCAAAAATGAACCTAGATCAAAAAGCGAGGGCTTTTTGATCATAGTTTTGCACCTAAATCAATCGTACATTTATAGTTGAAAACGTGATTAGAGGTCGGAAGGCAAGTAAAAAAACCGGCCTAAAAATAGGCATTTGGGCATAGGTCGAAACTTAGAAATGCCATAACTTCGTCAAAAATGAACCTAGATCAAAAAGCGAGGGCTTTTTGATCATAGTTTTGCACCTAAATCAATCGTACATTTATAGTTGAAAACGTGATTAGAGGTCGGAAGGCAAGTAAAAAAACCGGCCTAAAAATAGGCATTTGGGCATAGGTCGAAACTTAGAAATGCCATAACTTCGTCAAAAATGAACCTAGATCAAAAAGCGAGGGCTTTTTGATCATAGTTTTGCACCTAAATCAATCGTACATTTATAGTTGAAAACGTGATTAGAGGTCGGAAGGCAAGTAAAAAAACCGGCCTAAAAATAGGCATTTGGGCATAGGTCGAAACTTAAAAATGCCATAACTTCGTCAAAAATGAACCTAGATCAAAAAGCGAGGGCTTTTTGATCATAGTTTTGCACCTAAATCAATCCTACATTTATAGTTGAAAACGTGATTAGAGGTCGGAAGGCAAGTAAAAAAACCGGCCTAAAAATAGGCATTTGGGCATAGGTCGAAACTTAGAAATGCCATAACTTCGTCAAAAATGAACCTAGATCAAAAAGCGAGGGCTTTTTGATCATAGTTTTGCACCTAAATCAATCGTACATTTATAGTTGAAAACGTGATTAGAGGTCGGAAGGCAAGTAAAAAAACCGGCCTAAAAATAGGCATTTGGGCATAGGTCGAAACTTAAAAATGCCATAACTTCGTCAAAAATGAACCTAGATCAAAAAGCGAGGGCTTTTTGATCATAGTTTTGCACCTAAATCAATCCTACATTTATAGTTGAAAACGTGATTAGAGGTCGGAAGGCAAGTAAAAAAACCGGCCTAAAAATAGGCATTTGGGCATAGGTCGAAACTTAGAAATGCCATAACTTCGTCAAAAATGAACCTAGATCAAAAAGCGAGGGCTTTTTGATCATAGTTTTGCACCTAAATCAATCGTACATTTATAGTTGAAAACGTGATTAGAGGTCGGAAGGCAAGTAAAAAAACCGGCCTAAAAATAGGCATTTGGGCATAGGTCGAAACTTAAAAATGCCATAACTTCGTCAAAAATGAACCTAGATCAAAAAGCGAGGGCTTTTTGATCATAGTTTTGCACCTAAATCAATCGTACATTTATAGTTGAAAACGTGATTAGAGGTCGGAAGGCAAGTAAAAAAACCGGCCTAAAAATAGGCATTTGGGCATAGGTCGAAACTTAGAAATGCCATAACTTCGTCAAAAATGAACCTAGATCAAAAAGCGAGGGCTTTTTGATCATAGTTTTGCACCTAAATCAATCCTACATTTATAGTTGAAAACGTGATTAGAGGTCGGAAGGCAAGTAAAAAAACCGGCCTAAAAATAGGCATTTGGGCATAGGTCGAAACTTAAAAATGCCATAACTTCGTCAAAAATGAACCTAGATCAAAAAGCGAGGGCTTTTTGATCATAGTTTTGCACCTAAATCAATCCTACATTTAAAGTTGAAAACGTGATTTTGGGTCGGAAGACAAGTACAAAAACCACTAAACGCTAATAAAACTAAGACAGAAAATTGTTGCGCCAGCTGATAGTAACGAGGTCAATATGATAACACTTTGTGGACTATTTCTTGGGTGCTTCTTAACTCATCTTGATTAAATTTATCCAGCTGACTAATAATAATATGAGAGGTATATAAATGAGAACTTATATTCCTTATTTGATGTCTCTAGCTTTTATAGTCTCTAAAGCATCGCTATATATATCGGCTGTATAGATAGATTAAGAATATAAATACTTCATGGAGTCGAAGTTGCTTATTTTTGCCTTTCACACACATTTGCACACAACCATTATGCATACTTATACTTATACTTTTATATATATACTTAAGGTATGCTATTATAAACTATTATATATTATATTATGGTGAATTATCTTATATTATCTTGTATTATATTACAATATATTAGATTATATTAAATTATATTATATACTCGTAAAACTATTAAGTCACTTTTAATGCGTTCACTGTATAATCAATATGTGTTGGCAAAACTCTTGAATTAATCATAGCTAACATTTCCCTATCTAAATAAAATGTATTGATAGAAACTTGTAAATTAATAACAGTTTTAATTTTTGTATCGAATATTTCAGCCGACCCACTGTGACTTGGATAAATGAAAGAAACGTGCGATGCAACTGAATCCAAGCAGACAAACTGAATCGCACTACTGGATTGTGAGTAGAAGAGCCTGAATCGCCTTGAACTTGACAACATTTTCCTTTTTGTGGATTTCTTTATTTTCATAATAATATTTACGACAACCGAACGTAAAGTTGAGGCAGAGTCACTCTCAACTTCCTCGCAGTTATGGCGTCCTTTGCACTTGAGTAATATCTTTGCAAAGTGCAGAAAAAGCCTGACGCCAGATTTTCTGGCTGGCAGGCTGCCATTTAGCGAGGGAAATAACTGACAATAAAAGTGAAATTTCATAGTGTGGCATTTGTGGCAAAGTTGCAAACTGTCAAAAGCAACTAATGTTCATTTCATTTAGTAAATTTTCCAGGACATCAGACACACAATTTTAATTGCAACTGCTGATGACAAAGAGACAACTCAATCAGCTCCATAAATATAAATTGGCATGTTTATCTCAGTGCCGAACTTAATTTAATAAATCATCTGGCTTGGCTTGTGAATCGACAGCTTGCAAACTGATTTCTATGTCTCTGACCCAAAATGCCAAAAATACCAATGCAATTGACATTTTGGGCTGCCAAATTGATGATGTGACCAGCCTGGATGGCACCAGACCAAGGAGTTTACTTTGAAATGATTGAAACCTTTTTGGCTCAACTTTCTATAAAGTTGGCTCACAATGGGCATTATTTGGTAAACTTAATGATGCCTATAACATTAAGCCATAAAGCTGTCAGGCGAGTCGATGACACTTTAGATTTACCTTCAACTCAAAAGCAATCAATCAAGCTGATTCCAATAATGGCCCAAACATTAGTAGAAGCGCAATTAAAACAAAAGTCGAAACCCCTCAATAAGTAAAGGAGCTCCTATTCGATTACACTCAGGAAAAAGTCATGAATTTTAGAAATTCGCCATATATTTGAAGCCAAGTGCAATTAAACTTATTATTCAAAAATTTATTCTTAAAAACCAGTGTTCTTTTTTCTTATATATTTTATTTGCAGGGTGATCTTTTTAAAATTATCTATTTACAAAAATACGAAAAACTTTCGTTATAATTTTTTGAGTGCAGTTTTCTTTCGTCTGTTCTGCATCGTTAAAATTGCCTAAATTTCATGTTAAACTTGTCATTTCTTAAATTTCAGACCCTATTTTGGTGTGCATTGGGAGGTATAATATTAGGTGGAATCGTTGTCATCTCATACTGGATAAGACGATGCAGGTATGTATATAATTCTTGAGTTCTGACTGAATGCATTTAGTTAAATATGTAGAGAGATGGATAGATAGCAGCAGAAGAAACTCATCCAATTAGAGCAAGACACGTCTTGTGCATTTTTGCCAGGGGCTTAGAAATGATTGTAAAAACGTTGGATAGTTTTAGTTTTTGAAAGATGTGGTTAAATTGTCATCGCACTAAGCCAAACAGCACGTGACTGTCAAATGCGGGCAGACAACGTGAAATGGAGGCCTCTGACTATGGCAACTATGACAAGAGCGTGGGGGATAGTTTTGGGGGTGGTTGCAGTCAAGCACTGCAAAGGCAACGTTGGAATATACAAAGACAAAATGACAAAGACAAAGTCGTACGGAAAGCCAACTGAATAATTCAAGTTGGCAATTGGGCTGGCTGAGAACAATTAAGTTAATGATACAAGGTCGCTGGAAATGGAAATGGTAATGGAAGTGGGCACAGGGCACAGCCCTCTTCAAAAAATAAATACAAAACGCAAAAGCACAAAACGCAAAACGCAAAAAGAATAAAACAAAACAAGTAAAAACTTTGCAGTGGGTAATCGACTGTGAAATGCTCTAGATACCTATAAGTAATACCAGATAATAGGTGCGGTGTAGAGAAGAAATAGCAATCTTAGAAGGTTGTCTTATGTTTGTGTTGACTGACTTTACTTAACATTGAATTAATCAATAAAAACAATAGTCTACCCCTCAAGATTACCTTTAAAACTGTGATAGACCTAGCTCCTAAACTGCGGTAAATATAGGCGAAAGTGTTTTTTTGGGGGCGGAAGTGAGCGTCTCAGCAGCAAACTACATTCCAAGTTTAATGACTCTATCTTTTGTAATTTGGCAGAATTGTGATTTATCCCGATTTAAAATTATCGATTCTTATCGATTTTCTAGCGCTTAATTCTGCTTTAATACCTTGTGTTAACACCTTGGTGATGCTATCATCACATTTGTGGCAGATATGTGGTTTTTATCGATTTGCAATTATCGATTCTTATCGATTTTCTAGAGCTTTGTCTAATGCGGGCACAGACTAGTACATATGTTACATGTCTCAAGATACAGCTTTAAGAAAGTCAAAAAAAGTTGTAGACAGACGGGCGGACAGACGTACACAAAACCAATATACTCTATAAGCTCGATATCAGAGTATAAGAATACAACTACAACTACGAGTCGAGCAAAGAATGACGCAGTTGACATTCAGGCCACCCAACCTGATGGGCAAGTGAGGCAGTGGAATAGGGTGTGGTGTAGTGTGGTGTGGTGTGGTATGGTGTGGTGACCACTAACAGTAGCGCCGTGGGGCCTATTACGATAGTTGGCGCCAGTTCGGCCCTATACGACTATACGACACACCAACACCCACACACACACACACACATACACTAACACACACCCATCAATTTATTAAAGGACAAACGCACAAAAGGACAACTGGCAACTGGCATGCCACCGTTGCATACAGCTGCGAAGAAAATAATAGCACCACTCTCTCAATAAATGGTTTCAATTTGCAAGTTGAAGCAACTTTAGAAGAAAACTCTTTAAAAAAAAATGTGTGAAAGTAAAAAATCATAATTTTATTCGGCGTTTTTCACTTATTTAAACTTAATCAAAATCAAAAATTAAAAAATTAAATTTTATGAAAAAGTAAGTAAATGAATAAAATAAATAATAGCAATATTTTTCAAATGTGCAAATATAATTATGAAAATTATAAATAAATAAACAATTTAAATAAACAAACAATTTAAATAAAGTAAAAAAAAAAATTCAAAGTTTCGATTTTCATTAATAAGAAAAAATGTCAGAGTGGTGTTATTATTTTTTACCGCAACTGTATGCTGCAAGTGTGTGTGTGTTGGTTTGTGTGTGTAATTTTGATTCCCATCGGCTGCGTTTTATTTCGTTGTGGTTGTTGTGAGTGTGTCTTTCACGCGAACTTAAAGGCCAACGCAACGTATATGTAATATATATGTATATATATATATATATATATATGTATATATGTATATATATATATATATATTGATATATATAAAAACTTTTCCAATTTCCATATGGAGCAAACAGCAAACACTAAGCAAGAAAAAGCAAACTGAAATATTTGCATACAAACGAATGTCCTGGCGACCAACAAATGTGAACGCCTGTGCATACACACACGCACACACACACCAACACACACACTCATATGTGCGGGCGTTGTGTGTGGCCAAAGGCGATGGTCAACAAAGGTAAACAATCGTTGAGCGGGTCATGATTAATGTGTCACGAGAAGCAGAACGCGATCCATTTGCCACCCAACCACTAATTTTAGGGGACAAGCTGGCCACAGTGGTGCAAAATCACAAGCTACAAATCAATTATTGAGATACCCTTAGGGAAATTGGGAATTAAATTGTTACTTACTTTAAACGAGTGGAAAATGAAAATATGTAGCTTTTTAGCTTTAGCTAAAGGAATGTGGGAACCAAATTGACCATCAAACATATTCATATCGTTATTTTAAAAGTGAATATATATTTATGGAAATATTTTAAATAAGTGTAAAATAATAACAAATTTTAGCTTCTGATCCCTAGGAGTTATTCTTGAGGAATGTGGAAATTAAATTGAATATTTATATCATTATTTTAAATGCTCATATATATTTATTTAATTTAGTAGAAAATAAACAAAAATACATTAAGATTTCTGGCTTTAGAAGTTACCCTTAAACATACTCATATCGCAAATACAATTATTTGTACCGATAAGACCATATCGGAACCAAAATATCGAAGAGGAACATAAGTTATGAACGTGTCTTTGTTCAAGCTGGTATACGAGAGCATGTATTCAAAATTTTAAGTCTTTAGCTCCTATTGGATGTGAAACACGTTAATTATTAATATATATGCCGTTTTTAATCGGTTCACAACTAAAATTACTAACAAGAGCAATATCAGAAAATTCTATGGTCAATCTTTTGTATGGTCAAAATCAAGGTATTCAAATCAGTGAAAAAGTTTGGAAGAATTCCGGCAATTTGTGTTCTTTACAGACCAAATCGTTTAGGCTTGACATTCTGATATTAAAAAGTAATGAACCCAATGTTCTTTTTGGTTTAATCCTGACAATGACTAATGTTTTCATACTAATGTGACAAAGCAGACTGTCCATGTGAATCCCACACTATCAGACGCAATCGATCAAAGCAATTGGAAGTAATTTAGAAATTGCATGAAAAGTGCGACGATAAATTATATATTATTATATGATTATAGGATATACCAGTGTCAATGCAAACAAGCCAACATGCCAAGTTCAAGCGGGGCTTGCAGAGTGGGGCGGGGTGTAGGGCAAGGGTCAAACGAAGACGAGCAAATAGAAAAGTGGATTGGAATTGTGGCAGTGGCAAATAACGACAAGAGAGCCAAAGGAACATGAGTCAGTTGGAAAATTGTCATAAAAATTAAAAATCAATTTTTATAATCCAGTTAGACGGGGAAGCGGCAGGGCCAAGAGCCAAACGCAAATACAAACAGAGAATTGTGCCTGATATGAGGCACGCAAACATATCGTAGAAAACCACCCACAATAATACACACACACACACACACTTGGCATCGGACTGGAATAAAAGAAGAAAGAAAATTTCATAGTTTTTGCTTTAACCGAAGCGATGTTCGAATTTTAGGTTCATTAACAGACGAACCGAGGAACGGCGTGGCCGCGTTTTGTTTTCTCAGCTCCAAGCAGCAAATTCACGTGCGTGTTTATAGAGCAACAAAGAAACAGCAACAAAAAATAGCTGAAAATATTAACCACCACAACCAAAAGAACAAACAACTATTTAAATATTTAATTTCGATTGTCGCGTAATTTTCATAAGAAATGACCGCAGCTATAACGATGCGATCCCCCGATGTTCATAATCATAATAATGCTGTCGATGGCCTAAGCCCGGATAATTAGACAGGTGCGCGGCGCAGTCGAGTTGCGAGTGTCGAGCTTCGAGTGTTTTTTATGTTCCCAAAATGTCAATTTTTGTGTGTCTTTTATGCTAATCACCCGCCGGGCCTGGAATTCTCGAGCCGGCTCCAACACGCCCCCTCACCTTTCTTACTCATTTTTTATGTGCAATTCAATTTTTGGCCTTTTGACATTTTGTTGGTTTTAATAAACTTGAACTTGGTTGAGTGAGCCAGTTATGTTAAGCGAACTGATTAAATGTATTTCGTATGTGAATAAACTGATTCTCAGTAGTTTGAAAAACAAAATTTATATAAATACAGTGCGAAAATGTTAGTGTTACTAGCTATCTCATTAATAGGTAGCTAAATAATAGTTGTCCTCAAATAATATATAAATTTTTCATATAAGCCAAAGAGCAACTGAATAATAAAAAAAAACTCTTCTTGTTTCCAAATAAACATTACTAAAATTAAAAGCTAACCAATCCATAAGTAGCTACATAATATAAATAAACAAATAATAAATAGATTTTTATTTAAAAAGAAAAACAACTAAATTACAAATAAATTCGCTCCAGTTTTTTAATGATGATTCTTAATTCTCAGTGAAAAAGTCTTAAAAACCAAATCTATATAAATAACAGTCAAGATAGTTGAGGTAGCCATAAGAGAAGCTATCTGTAAAAGCATAAGCAGGTAGATAAATAGTATTTATTATCAAATAATAAATAAATATTTCAGTTAAACATATAAAAAAAAAAAAAAATCTACATAAATAAAGAGTGTCAAAGCTTTTGCTATAATTGAAATCGAACTCATCAATAAGTAGCTAAATAATATTTGTCATTGAGCAAACAAAGAACCTTCAAAAGGGACTTTATCGGGCAACTGAACTAAACTATTCATAGAATGACATATGACTAAGGCCAACAATTTTCTAATCCTCTAAAGCTCTTCCAAGTTAAATGAGTATTAGGTTCTTGTACATTTAACTAAGCCAGATAAATGTAATTTGCTTGAAATAGATAGAGAGCAAATAATCCCCTTCCGGGAATAACAACAATAATATTTAATGATTTTACAGTTTAGACAACGCTTTTCATCATGGCATATGAGGCGCTCGCTAATCTCTCTTTGCCTTCGCTTTTTGCCCCTCAAATCACATATTCTCTATTTATATATATATATATATATATGTCGATTCGTGACACAAGCACATTGACAATTTAATTTGTACGCATTACAATAAATGACAGGATAATGCAATAATCGAAATGGTTATAAGCGCGTCTCTCTCTATATACACAGCCTTTGACTCCTCCCACAACTGAGCGATGGCACCGAGGAGAAGGACGGTTCGAGCTGCAAAAATAGAAATTGATTCGAAAATTTGCTAGCCGCTCGTCTCTTGCAACTTGACACCAAACTATGCCAAACTACACACACACCTGCCGCAAATACATTCAGAAAAAATCGTCTTGAACTTTTAAAAATCAACAAACTTTAGGCACCAAGCGTAACTCACCGTATTATGCAGAAAGTACATTCTTAAAAGGATAGATTGTCTTGATATGAAAAACATGATTTTCCTCTACTTAAACCAAAGTAAACTTTTCTAAAATGTAGAAAAAATTGTCTAATTTCCAGGGTTTTTTATACTAACATCATCAGCTATTTTGTTGCTTATATTATTGTTATAAAAAATAACAAAAAAGCATTTCTAATTTTTCTAGCAATTGTTGCCAAATAAAAAAATAAAACATTCCCGTATTCAAAGTGAATTTCAAAAATTCAGTGTGATTTTTTCCGAGTGTAAAAAGACAAGACAGGAAGACGAGACAAGAAAACGGCACAAGAAATAAAAATCAATAAGCCTCAAAAACAAAAGCCCAAATGGTAGTAAAGGTATTCCGCATGTTGAGCATTTCGCACGCCTGATTAGATGGTTGGCATGGGTTATGGGGTATGGGGTATATATGTAGAGCTCTGAGAGGGTGCGGTTTCGATGTCTGCTACAAAAATCAAAGCACGATGAAATCAACAGCCAACAACAACAAGACAGCAAGAATAAGGACTACAATGCAAGCAATAAGTGAAATGTAAAATTAGAATTAGACAATTAGACAAATGGCGAAGAAGCCTTTGGGCCACGACACGTGCAAGACACATGTCTTGGGGAGGGGAGCGGTGCCAATGGCCACAATATTGCAACATACACACGAAAACACCCAAAGGCAGTTTTGCTACTGGCAAACGGGGCATATGATTTATTTAGCCGTCCATTAAAAGTGCTTGTCAGTCAGTTGCAGTTGTTGAGTTTGTTGTAGTTGTAGTTGTAGTCTGCTGCTGTTGCTCCTCGTGTGAAGGCTTTTAATTGAACTGCATGAGTTGCCAGGTCTTGTCATAGTCAGATGTATATGTATATATAAATATATATATATATATATGGTGTGGAAGTCCCACAACAAAATGTACTCAATTACACATTTACTCAAATAAATAATGGGCATCCGTAGTGGATCTTAATTAAAATACATTCGTATTCGATTGGGAAATAGCTATAACAAAGGTTTACTTAAGTCGGTGTTTGTTATTAGAAATACAATGAACTCATATCACTTATTATCCTGAAACTGATAATTATCTGCGTACTATTTTTTGCAATCACGAAATAGACTTAATCAAAATAAATTCGATTGGGAATAGTTAAAACACTTTTCTACTTGAGACTAAGATTGTATTGAAGCTATAAATAATATAAATAAATGATCAGAAATCAGAAATAATGTACAAGTTAAATAATATCTATTTATATCTCTAATTTAACTCATAGCTCATAATAATCTGCTTTAGAGGTGACTTAGAGAAAGTGAGATGGTCTGACTTCAAATGCATTCCTATTGGGTGGGAAATAATTATAACAAACGCATACTTAAGCTTAAGATTAAAAAGATGGAAATCCTGAGATGGTCTTCATCGAAATAAATTGGGTGGCAATGGTTATAAGACACGTATTAAGTATACGTAACTAAGCTATGATTGTCTTAAATATTTAATTAAGTAATTTTACTGAAACTGATAATAGTCTGCAACAATTTTTATTTAATTTGTTTTTTTAATACAGTAAAAAATGACCGCTGAATTTTGGCATTCTTTTTGCAATTACGAAAACTGTGTGAAATGAATTCGAATAATATAACAATTATAATCGAACTTCAGATTTAGGTGTCGTGCATTGGACTATTGCCAACTTTGTTGCTTGAGCGACCGGTAGGTAAATTCGCAAAATTCGCTTAAAGCCAAAATGCCAAATGCCAAAGCCAAATGTCAATGAAGAATATATATACAAAAAATTTCGTTCGGCAAAAATTGAGTTCACCACAAAAAAAAATCGCAAAAAACCATAAAACCAAGCAAATATTTATTTCTTTACAACAATTTTTATTTATACTCTAAGCACAAACAAAAAATTGGCTGCATTTTACATTAAAAAAAAAACACTCAAAGAATTTTGTTTAACACGAAATTATTAGTAAATTGAAACGCTTTTTTTTATATATTAAATATACAAATATATCAATTGAAATCTGCGACAAATCTATATTGGCTGCAATTTAGTTTAGTTGATCAAATTGAAGAATGCAAAAAGTAATTCGCATGTTTTCATTTCTTATGGCTTTTCAAAATTTACAATAATCGAATACGTAATTTTAATTTCTTTTTTTCTTTTTGTAATTTTTCTAAATTGAAGCTTTTGGTTTTTGGTTTTAAAGCTTTCCAGGTGCAAGGCACAAGTTGGAAGCCTTGGCAAATGCTTTTGTGATTGTCATTCCCATAGTTGAACGCAAGCAAATCTTTCATTTACAGCAAATTAATTTCACACACAGACACACCACACACACACAGCGACACATACCTTATCGATTGCTGTGCAATTGAATTGTGCAAAAAAAAAAATGTGACGTCAGCGCAATAAAAGAAGAAAAATCACGTAAACGATGCAACATGCAACATGCAACATATATATGCAGAAATTGATTTGATTTTACTTACTTATCACGAAATCGCTTTACTCAGCTCGTTTATTCGTAATTCCCTTTTGTTGCTGTGTTCTCCAAACCGTTCTTCGCAATGGAAAAACGAATATTTTATTAAAACAATTGTTGCATATTTCTTTCCATATTTCTTTTCGCCACTCAACTTTTGTTCAAAACCAATCAACAACAACTACAAACAAAAACATTTAAACAAAACACACTTCCTCACAACGAAACCGATCGATCCCTCGCACAGGACACTTGCCAGGAGCAGCAGCAGGAGCAGCAGCAGGAGCAGGAGCTCATCATCAGCTGCCATCATCGGCAGAAGCAGCTGCAGAAAATCATCAGCCGATCCCAGTCATCGGCATCTCAGTCAGCGACTCCTCCTGCGGCTGCAGTGCATCAATTGAAGCAGCAGCAATCCCTGCCCAATCCACTGCCCCAATTGCAGCCAACCAACGAATCGCAGTCACATTCGCATTCGCACTCACAAGCACCACATTCTCAATCTCTTCCGCACTCGCATCCACATCCGCATCACGGCTCCAAGTCGGTCTCGATACTCGTCTACAAGACGCTGAACACGGTCTTCAAGAGCAGCCGAAAGATCATCGTGCGCGTCTGCGAGGTGGCCAGCGCCAAGAAATCCTTCACTATGTTCAAGTTCAACAAGGCTGCCCAGCAGCAGCGGCTCGATAACCGCGCCAGCGCCGTCACAGGACACGATTGTTTTGTCAAGCCGCCGGTGCCGGAAAAGTGAGTCCATCCAACGATTGATTGGTCAACAAAAAAATGACAAAAATGTGGCCAAAACTCAATTTTAAAAGAAATTTTGTAATGCGTCGCAAAAGCAACTACGTTTTTTCTGTGTTCTTTAAATATTTTAGAAAGTAATTATTATTAATATATATTAAATACTTAGCTAAAGGCCTGTTTTCAGATCAAAAAAAGTTATCGATAATGAAAAACGAAATTTTATTATTATCTTACAACCTTAATTATTTATTTTAAGCTTTGGCAACTTTAAAGATTTTTGCTCATATCGTTTATGGTAATAAAGAAACTAGAAAACTTAATTCTCTTAGAGCACACAAAATTGAAAATTGAAAAGAAAACTCAATTCTCGTAATATTTCCGATTACTTTTCAACTTAGTTAACTCTAACGATTTTTGCTCAATTTGTTTTATAGATAACTAAAAACTAGAAATCTTAATTCTCTTAGAGCACAACAAATTAAAAAATTTTATAAGTAAAATGACTTTTTGGCGCGATTTCATTGCTTTTTCGACACTTTTGCTCAAAAGCTATAACAACAAATCACACATTTTGAACCCAAAACCAAAACCAAATCCAAAACCAAAACCAAATCGAAACCGAACCGTTTTAGGAAAGTGAAACACATCATGAAGAAGCTGCACAAGGCGAACGGATTGAAGCGATCAAATTCGGCAATTGAATTCGATGTATCAGCGCTGACAGCCGCCAATCGACGCCAAATCTACAGTAGGTGAGTACATTACTGACCACACAGACTGTGAGTGTGCCAGCCACATCACACACTCTCACACACACTCACACACACACACATACTCTCACACACACACACACACACACAGATACACACATCGTCCACTCAGAGAGTCCACAGATGGGACGTGTGCACAAAAAGAGAAAAGTGAGCCGCCAACTTAATCGTTATACTCGTTACACAAAATAAATTGCACAGGTTACCAACTAATTTATAGTTAAATAGCTTTTAGTTAATGCCTATTTATTTTCGATGCTTATTCAAAATCAAAAATTCAAATTGTACACACTGAAACAAAACCAAAGTCAAAGAAAACAAAAATATCACAATTTATTCTATATATTTTCGTTATTTATATTTTACAAAAAAAAAAGAAAAAAAATGAAAAAATATTGTTGCTATTTTTCCGAAAATTGTCTCGTACGTTATTTTCGAGCGTATCTCAATCCTATTCTATTTGCAGCAACCGGTCGGCCAGCTCGGAGCAAGATAACTCAGATCAGTCCGAGCACTCGGAGAAATCGCCACTGGTTAGCGCGAAGTTAGACAATCTGGCTAGGCTCTTTTTTAGCAAATCGATGCCAGCGGAAAGCGGAAGTAGAGATACCATAGATTCAGTACTAACAACAACAAGGTTGCCTACTCAATTTATATCTACCATTTATTTATTTCTTTTCCGAACCGCCCTCTCCCAAAAAACTAAATAATTTCGTATCTCAATCACACAACATCCACAAAAATCAAAAAAAGAGACTTGAAACTCAGTTCATTGTATCCACATAATATACTATTATACTTACTAATCCCTTAAACCACTATATATAACATCAAATTGGCATATATTTCGATTGCCTTTTTTGCGTAACTCGTTTTGCTATTGCCGATTTTCTGCAAATATTTCATTTTTGCTTGTTGAGTTTCTTTGCTTTCATTTTTTAATTTAGCATTTTTATTTCAATCGTGCACTTTGCATGCGAAATAAATAGCGGCTAATGGCGTTCACGATGCTTTCACGTAGTCAATAGCTAAGCACAGAAACCACAATTTAAGCCACAACAACAACCACAAATATTAAAAATTTAATAGATAACAAATACACACCACAATTTAAACTTAATTTTTGAGCTCAATGGATTAAAGTATTTGTAATGTTAATCAAGGCATAAATATTTATGCGACATTTTATATATATATAAAAAAAATAGCAAAGAAAATGCTATTTTTATTGAAATGAAATGTGCTGCTAAAATGCATTTTATGTGCCTCACATTGTGGCAAGTTCAAAGTTGCCAAGGTTCTTTTGGCACCTGCTCAAATTAGACGCTGGCACAAAAATTGCAAATTAAATTATCAACTTGGAAAATTTTCGCTCGCCAAAAAGGGAAGCGAAGCGCATTGATGAAAGTGCCCCATGCCCCATCTGAATGTTGCTGAATACCTGTGAGTGTTTGTGAGTGTGTGTGTGAGTGAGGGTGTTTTCCAACCCACCGCTGCGTGCTGAGCCGTGTGATGAATGTGCAAGCGAGCGTAAGCTTCATTTTCGCGTGTGTGTAACTGAAAGCATCTATTTGCGTGTGTGTGTATGAGTGTGTGTGTGTGTGAGAGTATGTTCCTAACGAGCATCGATATATGTGTGTATGTGTGTGTAAAGCTCTGCCAAACTCGGCGCTCCTACGCCGCCAAGTATGCAATAAAAAATTTCACACTCGAGCACGTTAATTATGTTGGCAAAGGGGGGAAAAGGTGAAAAGGCCCGTCAACTCTTTATTGCTATCGCAATTTATGCTCAAATTCTTATCGATTTCTTGTTTATTTATTTCTTTTTGTGTATTCCATACACAAGAAAGAAAGTAAGTTCAATTTTGAAATTTCGACCTATTGGCATTTATTATTCTTGCCAATCTGCTAAAGTTGCTTATATTTTCAATAAAGACCTTTTGGATAGTTTTCAATTTAAATTAAATTTTTAATTTTATCATGTTTTTGATTATAGAATTCGGTTGTATCTCCAGCTATTTGTTGGCAGTATTCAATTTAAATCTTCTTTAAATCTTTAATTATGTTCAGTTATAAACTAAACTCCTGAGTTATATCTACAGCTGTTACATATATGTACATTGTTGAAGTTTGACTAAAAGCTTTAATTGACATTAAATTTATATTCTACCTTTTTTAAGTGCAGACCTCAGTTCTATCTCCAGTTGTATCCCCATTCAATTTCTTTCGGGAAAGACCTTTTGAAAATATTAAACTTAAATTAAGTTGTAAACTGGTTCCCGTTTTTAAGCCCAGACCTCAGGTTCTGGCAATGTCCAAAAATGGTTTAAATTTCACAAAGAACAAACAACAATTTGACAAAATCTTTAATAAAGCAAATAAATCCACAAGTTTTGTTGCCCTCAATGCCATTGCTTTGATATTATTTGAGGTTTCGGTGTCGAGTGATGCCTGCTACCTCTCTAGACCCTTCCATACGCACACACACACAAACACATACAGAGAGAGAGAGAGAGAGAGTGGGTTGAGTGTGCTGTAAATATTTGTTGAACAATGTAGTCGGACCGAGGCGAAAGTCTTAATTTTAATCTGTTGGCTGCAAGCAGCATTTGCTAAAATTAGCTTAAATAAATACAAACATATAATATGCAAAATGACTATATTCAGTATGTACGTATACATATTCAGTACATATGTATGTGCAGTACATTTACATTCAAGGTTGTGGCACTTAAAAACAGCACAATAAACTGTAAAGTGCAAGTGGGCTGGAAAAAAGAACTGAGAAAGATGTGAAGTATACGCAACGTTGGACAAAAAACACAAGCGATGCATTTAAAAAGACATGTGCCCAAAATGAACGTGTGTTTGATGGTGTGTATGTATGTGTGTGTGTTGGTGTGTGTAGCTGAGTGTAGTGTATGTTTTTTGTATGCTGTGGCATTCTGGGCCTTGCAATATTTTTCACTTTTCGCTTGTTCAGTTTTACTGACGCAGCACGCTTTGGGGCATACACATTGCGTATACACTTAGAGAAAAAATTCAACCTCAAATTGTTTTCACAACTCTAAGTTGGTTTAATTAATAAATACAATACAATTTCAGATAGTTTATGAAAATCATATAGTTTGATTTGAAAAACTCAGCATGTAATATAAAAGGCCAGAAAATTGTTATGCTTGTTTTTTGAATCTTAGGAATAAAAACTTTTTAGAAATGCCTTTTTGAATAATAGAAAAAATTTGTACAAATTAAAAACAAAATATTTTTGTGATTTAGATTTTGGCAAATATTTCTCATTTAAATTTGTTTCATTCTTCTTAGAATTAGAATCAAGTCAAGAAAAAACTTTCTAGTTTTTAGGGCGATTTCCATTTAAGAATTTTCACTTCGACCTTTTTAGAAAAGCATTAAATAAATAAATAAAATAGACACAATACTTAAGGTATTTGTAAGTAATTGGTTTGCTTATATCTAGAAATTATTTTTAAAATCAAGATAAATCTTTCTAGATTTCATGGCGATTTTTTTGCTGAGTGTAGACGAATGAAACTGAAGCCGTCTCTTGGCCAACTTTTGTGGCACACATCGTGCCACACTGTGACATGCTCCGTTATTTTCGTTGTTGTTGTTGTTGTTGTTTGGGGCCTTATTAAATTTTCAAACACATGCTAAACTTAACCGGAGGATGTGCTTAACCTTCGCTCTGTTTTGATTGAGTGGCTCGTAAGTGTTTGTTTATGAGCTCGTCTCCACTCTTGTTGTGTGTGTGTGTGTGTGTGCGGCACTTGAGGCGAGTTTGTATTTTGTTAACGCTCTTGCTTTCGTGCATATTCTCTATTCTCTTTTGTTGCGCTTTGCCACACAATTAAGCCGGCCACAATTTGAAGCGCTGCAGTTGCTTTTGATCTATTTTTTCAGTTTATCCACTTTACATTTGCCGTCAAATAAACATAAAAAATAGAAAGAGTAGAAAAATAATAATAAATTAAAATGGAAAAACATGTTGAACTGCTGCTTCCGTTTCCGCTGCGCCATTGTGCAACCAGATAATCCCCCGCCACCTCCCTCCTTTGTAATCCACCTTTTATTCAACAGTTGGCAAAATAAATACACATTTTTTTGGCAAGCTTCTCGCTTTGTTTACCAACTTTAATTTTCTCAGGCAATTTTTGTGGCTATTTGTTGTTGTTGTTGTTGTCGTTGTTGTGGGCTCACCTTTTTGTCGGAATTTATTTTTCAACAAGTATTTTTTATTATATTTCAATGTTCACTCTTTCGTATGAGGATGCGGCTTGCATGTTAACATTGACGTGCCACAACAAAGTCGCCACACAGCTGAATAAGCCGTGTGTTGCAATTGTCATTTGCCATTTAGGCAAAGTTTCGTGATTATCTGAAATTTAGTTGAAATGTTTTTCTGCACGGAATATGTCAAATTTGCCTCGTTCGCTTATCTTCTTTCAATTAATATTTAATGTTTCGGAAAAAAAAACCTTGCGAATCTTTTGATCTCATCTGTCGCATATCTAAATTATTAAATTCAAATTTATTGTCGAATATCTAAGTTGGGAAATATATAAAAAAAAAAGTATATATTTTTTGTATTACCAAATTAGCCTATACAAAATTCAAACTGGTTAAGCCTACATTATAAATTCAAATTCGATTTTGATTTTATGTTATTTTTGGGCTCAGAGAATAAATTTGAATCTGCAGCATCCTAAAAATACTGAGTGCTTTAATAATAATGTAAATAAATCAGCATAATTCATGTTGAATGCCAAAAGTTTGTCGACATGTTCATTATGATTAGTTCTAGTTCCTATTTGAATACTTTCCATAGCTTGAGTTCCTTTCTGTATGCGCTCAAATGACAGCTGTAAAAATAAAAATACGATATATCCAAATGAAAATGGGAATTCTAATTTTTGCATAATATCTTGCAGACCCAACATAAAGTATCAATACTCGGCGCTTGACAGCGGCAATGGGATTGTCGAACGGAGTCCCCGGGAGCGAGCACAAAGGGAACGGGCGTTGAATGCCACCCAGGAATGGATTCAGAGCGCCAATGGACGCTACGAGGTAATCGCACATCTCGACGAGATCGGCTCGAGGCATGGCAAGAACTGGTTTCTTGTCACGGATGCATCGGTGAGTTGAGAACTGTGTTTTATTTTTCTGAGTGTAGGCTGAGTGATAATTTCTACTCCGACTACAACCAACTTCTACTGCCATTCTCCATCCGATAGGTGCGCACGGATCGTTTGTTGACGCTGCTGCCGCTGCCCACGGATTGCGTGGCCTTTGAGGATCTGCCGCCAGATGAATGCGCACGGGATATATTGATGGAGCTGTTGGGTTCGCTGCATCATCCGTACATTTATCCGGTGCTGGATTTGGGCTTCTTGCGCAATAGCTCACACAATTATGCCTGCCTGGTAACGCCCTTCAATTCGCGTGGCAGTCTCAAGGATCTCATCTACAAGGTGAGCTATTTAGACTATAATAAATAAAATGATTCCTAATTGTGTCTGTCTGTCGGTCTGCTCCAGGCACAGTGGAACGAACCCTGGGCGCGAAAATATACGCGCAAGCCAAATGGTTTGCCCGTGAGTCAAGTGCAGCGATTGGGTCGCCAAATTCTGGAAGCGCTGCTCTTCCTCAAGGAGCGCGGCTTCCCACTTCATGGCCATCTGCACAGCGGCAATGTCATTCTACAGAATGGAGCAGCCAGGTGAGTTTAGAAAAGAGCGATTACTAGACTGTTAACTCGTTTTTTTTTTACTAAACATCTGCAACAATTACAAAAATTACATAAGAATTAAAATGAAATATTAAGTTAAAAAGATTATGGATAGAATAGTTTGTATTACAAGTTTGAAGAGAAAGAAACTAATTTGACTGATTAACTCAGAAAAAAGAGGAAACTCTGCCACTATAAGCTATTTTTATCGATTCCTTATTTAACAAGATTCATTTTTAAAATTGCAAATTAAATGAAAACTAAGCAAACGTAAGCAATTATTGCCAGAAACCCCATTGATTGTTTCCTAGAACAAACTATTTGTGAAAATTGCAATTTATTTTATTTATTTGAGAAGCCATCAAACATTTTTGGTCAGCACAATAAAATCCACATGAAAAACACTTTACAAAATCGCAATCTGTGTTTTTTTTCTCGTTCATAATAAATGCATTCAAAACCCTGCAATCCCTCCGCCCCCAATTTCTATGGCTTTCAGGGCAGGCGACAAGCCGTGCACACACACACCCTCTTCCTCCCCCTTTAGACCCACCCTTTATACCTCCCACCCGCAACAAACACACACTCACAAATATTGAAAGGAAAAAATATTTCAGCATTTTATTTTGCCGTTTTTAGTTAAATGATAAAAGTATTATGGGCGTAGCATAAAAGCTTTTTTTGTGTGTGTCAAGGACGAGGGGGCGTGGCGGGACGGGAGTGTATGTAAAACAAGCTCGTGTGTCGATTAAAGTTTAAAGTTCAAAAATAGGCAAAGGTTGACATTTAAATAACGATTGTTCAGCTCGAAATACTTTTGTGTCTGGCGACAATCATTGTTGCAGTCAAGATGGCCATTATGTGATTATAGTTTTTACCCTCATTCACACACACAAACACTCACATACACATAAACACACACTTAGGTTGGCACATAAACACACATTTCGCAGCCAAAAGCACAGAGACATTTTCGCAATAAAAGTTGCCACGTGTTTGGGCCATGCAAAGGCGAGTTTGAGCCAGCCAAATTGGCAATAAAGGTTGTCCTTACACTCAGAAAAAAATAGCATTGAATTTTAGAAATCCGACAAAGCTAACTCAGCTTATTATTCAGAAGCATATTAATGAAAAACTAGGTTTTGCGATTCTTAATCTGTGGGTACATTTTTATAACATTTTTCATAAGAACTCTAGCGTTAGCTTTGCTTCTATTTATTATAAAACATTCGAATTTTAAGATTTCACATTCTAGATAGTTTATAAAAATTATATGATTTAATTTGAAAAAACTTAGCCTCTATGTCAGACAACTAAACTTTAATCCATTGTTTCTGAATTTTAAAAAGAATTTATTCTAAAAATTTGTGTAACACAATTGCATTTCTTAATAATAGAAAATATTTCTAAAAAATAAAAAAAAACTACCATAGTGTTGGGAGAACACACCTTTCTAAAAACAAGAAACATTTTAGAAATGCATAATTTAGGTTCATCCTTAAATTATGCAATATCTTTGGCTGGTTCATCTTTTTGACTTGTTTTGCTCGCTTTGCAGGTTGTCGGGCCTGGAGAATGGTCTGCTGGGGCTCAGTTCGCGCAATAATGCCGTTATGTGGTCTCGTTCCGTAACGGATATAGAGAATGTGGACATCGTCTGCTTTGGCCATTTGCTGTTCGAAATGTGCACCGGTCAGGAGATGACCACACCCAAACCGTCCATGCGGGTGCTCGAAATGGAGCTACAGCATTATCCACAAATTGGCCAGGTAACTCACACAGTATATATATATTCCTTACAATTATATATAATATTTAATTCCTTGCACAGGTTCTGGAAATATTAGGCCTTATTTTTGAGCCGCCCAGCGGCGTTTGCCCCTCCGTCGAGGACCTAGTCCTATGCGATCTATTCCGCAGCATCGATTTGCGAGAGCTGCGTGGTCCTTGCTTTAGTGTAAGTACCACAAATATTATTAAAATATATCTTGAATAATTGAATTCCTAAAAAGTCTTAGGGCTGATGTTATTTTTTTTTTTGCAAGTGTATATATTTATATATGTATATATCATAATAATAACTATTTGATTTAATCTTGCAGACAATCAAGCCGAGCCTTAGCCGTTCCACGCTGAATCTGCTGCATGCGGTAAAGAAACGGCAATGTGCCTCTTTGGGCAACTCCTTCAGTGAGGCAAGTTCACCCTGCACCCCACCCTCGACGCCGCACGATCGACGCACTGGGTAAGTGCTAACATATATAATATTGAATCTTTAATCCTATCACTGGCATAGCAATGCAACCATCCCTCACAAACACACTCACACACACTCGCACACACGCCAGCAATGACACACACATTCAAATCTCTTCATAGAAACGCATTCACTTACCAAAAACTGAAGAAGCTATCAGCAAATGATAATTATATTACTTTCTGGCTATTTCCTGGTACAGAAAATTGAAAATATTGCAATCTGTTAGGGACTTCGACTAGTCTTAACATGGGTTAGCTTATAATACTCCCTTATAGTAGTCAAAGGTCGAAAGTCATTTCAATCAGCATGCACTTTCAAAATACATGTCTTTTCAACTTTAACACTTAGTACTTTCTTGAATTTAGGAAAACTACTCTCACTTTTGGAAAAATCTTACAGAGCTAAAAGTTGCATTACATTTAAGAGGCTGTTAGGATTTTTACGGTTGAAGAACTAATCCTTATCAATTATAATATTTATTGACTCGTGTACATTTTTAGAATGTTTAAATTTTTTTAACGTAGATTTATTTAATATAGCAAAAAATGTGAGCATGAGAACGTGAATTTAAATTACCACCTTATAGAGGCTCTTAGCTTAAAGAACGAAGCCTTAGCCTGCACCTTATCTGATTAAAATATTTTATTGACAGAGCTCCTGTACATTTTAAGAGTGCTTAAAAAAACTTTTTAATTTGTGTAACATAGCATAAGAAAAAAGTGCGAGTCCTTATATAGGCGTTTATACGGATGAAGAAATGAACCTTAGCTTGAGAATTCTCAATTATAATTTATTGACTACTCTCCTGTACATTATTAGAGTGTTTATAGTATTTTTGAGTAGCATTACATACCTTAAGAAAACAATAAGTGAAGCCCTATAGAACACATCTGTATGTATAACTATCGAATAACTCCACAATAGCGTGTGTCTTAACTTATCTTGTATTAGTTATAATATTACAACATTTTAGATTTTTAGAATTTTTAAATTTACTTTGAAGTAGCGTAAAGTGTTTATTTAAAAAAATGGTTTCGGTGTAGAGGCTTTTACGATTAGACGGATGAAGAACTCACCTTAGCCTGAGCCTTAACTGTTTGAATATTAAATACAATATTTAAAATGCAGGCATTTTTTTTTATTGAATCCGCTCTTGTGTAAATTAACCAGCGCACTTCGGGTTAATGAAGAATAATATAGTGTAACTCACACATAGAAAAACACACACACACAGAGACACACACAGGGTCACTCGCAAATAGTGTGTATAACGATAAATGAATGATATGTTGAACACAGAATAGAACAGAAAGAACAGAAAAAACAGAGATGAACAAGCAAAAGACTACAAAAAAACACACATACAAAAAGTGCCGTCATAAATTGTGTGTATGTATGTAAGTATGTATGTGTGCATTAGCATATAGATGTGCATGTATGTGTGCCTCACCCATGCACCTGACCGTTTTGCTTGCTGTGCCTGTGTCTGTGTATGTGTGTGCTTTTGCTGTGCGTGCCTGCGGTAATTATGGTAATGTTCTCTGCCCGAGATCCAATGCGCTCTCTCTCTCTCTCACGCTGGTAATAACATAGCCCCGCCCCGCACCACCTTTCAAGTGCCAATGTCAGCTGTCAGTATTAAGTGCTTGAAAATTATGCATACAACAGAGAAGAATGTAATTAAGTAATAAGAGGAAAGGACACCGCAGGGAAAAGAGAAGGGGAACGTAGGAGGGGAAAGGAGAGCAAAGTAAAGGAGAGCAGTTCAAATTTGAATTTTATCAACAAAAAAAATAAATAAAATTAGCCTGAATTTTACTCGAAATTTTGTAAGAAAAACATATTTTTAAATTGTGGTGCGATATTATTATATATTTAAAAAGGCCTGCATAATGTTGAAAATAATTCAAAAATGTTTAAATTTGAATTTTTCCAAAAAAAAAAAAAAAACTTGGAACCTGAATTTCTTGACACTTTTGCAGTAAGACATATTTTCAAGTAATGAACAGAATTATACATATAAAAATATCAATATAATTGTAATAATTTTTGGAGAAGATTGAATTTAAAAAATAATAATAATTTAATTTAATTATTATAAGAAAAATAAAAAACATGAATCTCTCAAAATTGTTGATGCTGAAATAATAATAAAGGCCTGTATAATGTTGAAATTAATTCGAAAATCGGATCAATTTCGGCAAAGATAAAGCAGCTTAAATTTGAATTTTTACAATAAAAAATAATAATAATAAACATTTTTAGTGCAGAATTTATATATATATAGAAAATAAAATGGCCAAATTCAAAACATTTTCGTTGCTCATGTATATTTTAAGCGTATTTCTCTCAGTGTGTAATCTATATATATACATCAAATTTTTTTTGCTGCCTAAAAAACGCATGTCTTTTATATAAATATATATATATATAAATATATCTCCTATAATTTATTATACATGTGTAAGTAGAGGAATTTTTCAACTAAAGTATTTTGTATGCCATGTTTACTCTCTCTTTTTCTCTCAACTACAACCAAAAAATATACAAAAAAAAAACAAACATCGTTAAACAATACTACTACTATATCTGTGTTTTAGTGTTGGGAAGCGAAGAACAATTCAAAAGAACCAGTTGCCGTTACACAAGCCTCATCTATACATTATTGATACATACAGATCAGCCCTTGAATGTCTATCAACATTCGTTTTTGTTTATGTAACATACGTGTGTGTTTTATTTATGATTTACAAATTGTTGCATTTCTGCATTTGTTTATTTACATAACCCGTTCGAAAACTAACAACAACAACCAACAACAACAACAACCAACAACAACAACAGTGTTCCGTCTCCTGCGCCCTATGAAGTCTTTCGTATGTACTAAAAAACCAAACAAACAAAAATACCAACAACAAATACTAAAAGAAATACCAACAAACCAACCAAAAAAAATGCGAAAAAAGATAACTCACAAAAAATCACTCACAAAATACAAATTACAAAGAGCTAAAAAAAGAAGTGTAAAACTCTCAAATACAATTAAAATGAATACCTGAATAAAACATAAAAAGCATTCAAAATATATAAAAAAAAATCACAGCAATGTTTTTTGTACTCAAATGCTATTTTTTGTACCCCCAAAATGCAAAAAAAAAATCGAATCCAAATATCCCAAAATATGGAAATGATTTTGTTGTTGTGTTTACCAAAAAAAGTATATAAAAAACAAAACGTGGTAAGTGGCAAATTTTTGTATGCTAAAACCACCAGCGACAAAATCCACCCCCACCCATAACCACCCCCACACCTCACCTCACCCCACCCACCAGAACACAGCCCACTTCAATGCACAGCATTCAACCAAAATAAAACTTCGAGTTGCCATTACAAAAAGTCAGAGACATACTTGAAAATCATTCACAACAAAAAAAAAGGAAAAAAGAAAAGCATTTTTTTAATACATGTATTGGTTTTCTCACTGTGTATTTTGCTTGCCTCTGTTTTATCAAATATTCGCTTAAGAAGTTCCAATCTATATCTCTCCTAATCTACACTTTTCATGGCTATTAACTTAAATTAAGCACGTTTGTATTTTATTATCTTAGTTCTTGCTTCAAATAATATATTGCATGTCCACATGGTTTTTTTGAAATATGTATATATATTTATATATATACATATAAGTTGTATATAACATTTTTATAAAATATTTGTAGATTTGCTCAGCTTTTAAGAAATTTTTTTTTATTATAACTTATACTTATCTGCCTATCTGTCTGTTCCTATGGTAATTTCAAGCAGCACGTTTATACGTCGGAGCCAGGCGAATTAAATGTCATATATCAAATAGATGCCAAAAAAAATTTTAGATCGAAAAATAAGTTTTTGTCAGACTGGACATTCTAAAATTTTTTAAAGCCAAACTTTCACAAAAATTATCCGATTTTCAAGCCCCTTAGCTTTTTAGTCATGGTTTGACCATGTGGAAAATATGTTTCCAAGTGGTAACCAAATTAAAAAGTATTTCGATTTCGAAAAGATTTCAATCAAAACAAGATTTCAGAACAGAAGAACTATTGTTAACTTTTTGCGCAACCATGTTTTTATATAAATGTATTATATTTAGTTAAAGATATAATATAATAATAAATAAAGAACTTTAGATTGTTATTAAAACATGATTGTTGCGGCTGCAGCGAAAGAAAATCAATTAAATATGCGTGTCATTTAAAGACTCGGCATTAATTCATCTGCTTAAATATTGCCATGCAAATATTATATGTAAATACTTAAAAACTGGATAATAATTGCACAACAATCAAAAAAATGTAGAATAAATTAAATGTTGACAAATTTAACATTGAAAACCAATTTAAAACTTAAGATATCAGATAAGAAAAGTCAGCTTTGTTTGCCTATCAATCTAAGACAACTTTTGACAACGTTGTTAGCTTTGTTGAAGGATTATTTAAGTAGAATAAAACATTGGCTAGCTAAAAGTAAAAATATCCAACAAATCCCACTTAATTGAAATTTTCTTATCTGTTTCAAGGGAAAAACTGCACGTGCCTTTGCTAGAGAGCAAGTGTTTATTCAAGCTTCAACTGCAGCACGTTGGCAGATGTCCACGCCCAATCACGCCCACAATCACTGTCACCCACACACACACATACTCATGCATACATACACACTCACACACTGACACATTGATATCGTATTCATATTTTGTGACTGGCCTAAATAAAACACGCACTGCAAGCAAAGAGAAATTAGTAAAATAAGCAAAGGAATCAGATTTGAAATCCATACTTGCTACACTCAGAGAAAAAGAATCGCCCTGAATTTTAGAAAATCGCATAAAATGAAAATCGACCTGAAAACTAGAAAGTTTTTCTGGTTTTTGGCGATAGTTTCCATAAGAGAAACAAAATTCAAATAATTAGAAATTCTTTATCTAAATCTATGATTATGAAGTGCAATTCTAAGAAGTAGAAATGCAAACCCTACAAGCCATAAAGATATAAATAATAAAACAAAAATATATAATAATATAGTAATAAATAAATAATAATAAAAAGTATTAATGCAAACACAAAAAAATAAACCGTTTTAAAACCCAGACAGTATTTCTTCTTTTTAAACAAAATGTTTAAGTTTTTCACCCTACCTTTACCTACGACAATCCCAAAAATATAGATTTTTTATTTATTTTTTAGAAATATTTTTTATTATAGGAAATTTCTGTAGAAGAAATTTAAATCCTAAATTCCCCGAAAACTAGAAAGCTTTTAGTGTTTCAGATATAATTTCTAATTAGAAGAAAAAAATTTAATACTTAGAAAAGATTGGCAATCCCATAAAAATGTTTTTCTAAAAAGTCGACAGCCATTTTTGAACTCTTAAAGTAGCAATGTTCATTAATAAAATAAACAACAAAAATACTAATAAGAAATAATTAGATAATTAGAATTAATCTTATGAAAAAACAACAAAAAATTTAAATATATATTTTTTTAAATATTACCAAATTGAACGCTGATTTTAAGAAAGAAAAAATAAATATCTAAATGTATATTTATTTTTTTAAGGAAAAAGAAAAATTTCTAAATTATATATTTTATTTTTTTATTTGCTATAATTTAGAAAAATGTGTACATTTTCCAGGTTGTATTTAGATTGAATTAATCCTTGTCGATTTTCTAAAATGCAGGTCGCCCTTTTTTTGCTGAGTGTATGTCATGTATATCGCTGATACTGATTGTGTTGTTGTTTTGTCGTCTTGCACAGCATCAGCCGCACAATGGACTCCTTTGACATATCCAGCGACTCCGAGGAGGCGCTGCTCGAGGAGATTGTGGTCGGGAGCAGCTGTCAACTGAGGAGTCTGCAGCGTTTGCAGCGCTATCAACAATGGTACTCCACACCTGGATACGGCTACGGCTCAGCTTCGACTCAGTATGAGCCGGAGGAGTCACCCATACACTACTGTGACCAGGCGGATGTGCCCGAGCAGCCCACAATACGCTGCAGCAGCAGCAGTCAAAGCAACTTAAATATAATCAACGATGATGTGGAGGAGCTGGGGGAGCAGCTGGAGCAGGAGCAGCTGGAGCGAGAGCAGGAGCTGGAGGAGGAGCAGGAGCAGCTGGATCACGCTGCTGTTGCCAGTGGTTCAAGTGGCGCCCAACGTTTATATGCCTCCTCCACCAACAACACCACGACAAGCTGCTCCTTCAATCATCAACTGACCGCCGACATGTGCAACTACAAAAACTCCAAGAGTCGCCGCCTGGAATACTCGCTCAAGTGCCTCAAATATGGACGCAGTAATCCCTCACAAGATTCCGCCTTCGGCTCTTTAACAGACAATGATTTGTCCATTGGTTCAACGGGCATACGTCCGAATAGTTTCCAATCCATATCCTCGCCCATCGATGAGGGCGTCGAGGATATAATTATAGCGACGACAACAGGACCCAACGAGACCTGCTTGGAACTGGCAACGATACCGCGCAGCATGGTCTCCCAGGATTCGGCCATCTCCTCGCCCTGCCGCGAAAGTTCACCCAGCAATTTCTTGCACATCGATGATGCTGCCTCCGGCACGGGTTCAACTTCGTCCGGATCGGGTTGCAACTCCCTGGGCCATATACGACCCCAACACTTTCCCGTCTCGCTCTCCCCGAAGATACTCGTGACGGCCACAAGTAATTCTAGTAATTCCTCGCTGGCATCCAGCACATGTGGGCAGCAGCAGCAACTCCAACTTCAGCAGCAACTCCAATTCGATCCGCCCAAAATCCTCGTCAACGATCAGAATTCTATATACACCACATCGCCATCGAAACGCTCCAGCATGATTGAGGTCTTCTCACAGAAATATAGGGTGAGCTCATTTGAGGACATGTCCCCAAAGAGAACCAGTTCCACGGACAAGCATCATCTGAAGCACGTGAATCGTTTGGCCTTCCGTTCGCTGGAGGAGGAGCGACGCATCGATAATGCCTTTATGCCCATGTCGGATCGTACCCATTCCGACAATCGTGTCAATATGCAGAGCGAGAAATATAAGAAACTAACCCATGCCTCGTTCCGAATTAGCAAGATTCGCACACAGGATCAATCGCCCACCAACATGGAGCTGCAACAGGGCACTGGCTGCAGCAGTTCCAGCCAAAAACAGACCCTCTGGCGCGATAGTAAATTCTATCGCAAGAACCGCATAGCGAAGAGCAATGATTCCCTGCTGGAACAATCACCACATCTCAGCTCGAATCACAGCTCCAATCCCAGCTCGAATCCCAGCTCAACTCGCCTCTCCCCCAACAGTCGTCGTTCCCTTAGCGGCAGCCAGCAAATGTTGAGTGTAACCACGAGTTTTTGTGGCACCGCCACAGGACCATCTCGCCGGTACTGCAGCTCCAAAAGTGAGGATCTGGGTGAAAGTATGGATTATTTGCGGGTGATGGATGCACGTAAATCGTATTCGGAACGGCATCTGGTGCGACTCAAGCAGACGGCTATTAATAATACGCATA
Source organism: Drosophila paracracens (assembly GCA_035044025.1). Classification (NCBI taxonomy): domain Eukaryota; kingdom Metazoa; phylum Arthropoda; class Insecta; order Diptera; family Drosophilidae; genus Drosophila; species Drosophila paracracens. The sequence goes on from JAWNMN010000396.1 coordinate 449,131, forward strand.
GCGAGAGTGAGGATGAGATATCCTTCAGCGAGGACAATAATGCGAGGACGAGGTGCAATCATCATCGGAAGACGACCAATCTAAAGAGCACATCTCTGGCCATGCTCGATGGCCCAACGAATTTATGCAATCCAAATCGAGTCTCCGCCCAAGCTTCAACAACAACAACAACAACTGCCAACAACTATTCCAACCCATCCAAATCCCTTGATCAGGCACTAAACGCAACCAGCACAAGAAGCACGCGAAGCACGAGGAGCACGACCAGCACGAGCAGCAGTAATAATAACAGCTCCTTGGATGAATCATCGCCATCGCGGCGCACTTTGAGCGGCATTGAATTGTCCCGCATCTTTGTCATGGACATGGAGCAGGCAGCGGCGGCGACGGTGGCGGCAGCGGGTGGTGGCGGCAGCAGCGAGGAGAAGACGCCGCTCCTAGACAGCGTCGAAATGTCACCAATAAGTCCAACCGAACCGCAATCGGAGCTTGACAAGCTTTAAGCTTAAAGCGAACACAAACAGACACAGAAATACATAGAAAAAACCCTTTAAGCAGCCCAAAATGAAAACTTCGATAAGCTCTAAGCCCTATTTTCAGATCAAAAAGTTTACGATAATCGTAAGCTTCATATAAAAAACAAAATCCACAATGCTAACCGACTTTTAAGTCACTGTTAATTTACAGTTAGCTCACTGTTAACAACTGTTAAACTGTGTGGATTTTTTAATTTTAATTAATTTCTTTTTGACGGTGTCAAAAGAACAAAATTGATATATTTTAAAAGCAAAGTAAGTTGTGAAAAAATAAAATTAGATTAAATTATTGGAAACGTCAAGAAATAAGTGTACTTATAAGGGCCGTAAAGGCGACAAAATTAAGTAATTAAGTTTTTGGCACTCAGCAGAGCTTTCTGTTTGTTGTTATATGTAATTTAAAATAATATAGTTCCATGAGACATTTTTTTTCGATCTGGAAACAGGGCTTTAAGCTTGTATGTTGGATGAGCTTAGAGCATACACAGACACACACATAAAATCATACACGTTTTAAGCAGCCGATATGCAAAGCATGTGATAAAAATATATGAATGAATGTACGTATTATGTATGTATAAATTTATGTACATTATGTGCGCGAAATCGAAAAAGATGGCAGCATTAAATAATTCAGTTTTGCACAGATTAGCAGGTTAACAAAAAAGAATTGAGAATTATAAAGCCGAAATACCGTTTAGATTTTAAGCATTTAGATTACGCATTGAACTGAAATGTGTTTACAGTGGGAATCACACATGTTAATCTGTTTGTCTCTCTCTCACTCACTGAGCTTCGTTGCGCTTTGTGCAGTGCGTTGTCCAACACTGTATGCCAACAACTTCTTCGGTGTAATTTCCAACACAGCAACAATAACAACAGCAAAACACATTTAACGATCACAAAAATCAAGAAAAACACACAAAAAGCTTTCTTCTGGTAACAATAATAGTTTCTTTATATATTGTATTGTATTGTATTGTATTTTACGCTTATTGTGTATCCACTGTACAAGCGCTTTTACAGCAATTAAATCTCTACCGATGCTTTTCAACACTCTAGACTGCTAAGCAAACAAAATGAAAATAAATAAAAATAAAAATATACGAGCAATTTTAGCAAATCAATTTTTTGCAAAAAAAAAAATTAAAGTTTTCGAACTCGAAATTATACACATTAATTGTAGCTAAGACTTAAGCTTCGAAGCGAGTATTGAAAATATTTTACTGTAGCTTAAAATCATTTTAGAGCCCAACAAATAGATTATATATACTCAATATATATAAAATAAATAATAATATTTAAATTGGGCCACGTTTTAAATACCAAATATATTAATATGTATATTTAGGGATTAACAAGCCAAAAAGAAAACAAAACAAAAAAAACCAATTTAAATTTAATATTTATATAGATTATTACAAAATAACAACTAAATGCAATTTAGTATAAAATTAATAGCAAAATATAATTCAAATGTTTTTAGCAGGGGCTTTATTTTCAGTTTTTAAGGGATGAAAGAAATTAATAAAGGATAAATCACATGCAGAGTAGAGGATCGAAGGATTGTATACGAATACAGAAAGTAATCAAAACACAAAAGTTCAAACAAAAAATATTACAAGAAATATAAAATTGTTCAATATCTACATGTGTATATTATGTTTACTGAAAAACAGCAAACCAAACAAAGAAAAAACAAAACAATTTACAACAATAAAAATTAAGTCAATGAAACACCGTTAAAAAAATGTAACTCAAATCGGGACAAGAAAAAGATAACTCGTGCATTCTCAAAATATAAGAATGATAACGAAAAATACAATAAGAAAATGCAATCAAATTTACAAAACTTACATAATTATATATATATCACAAAAGCACACAAATGCAAAAACAAAATAAAGAAAAATAACAAAATAGTCTGTACAATATGTACGAAAGAAAATAAGAATATACCATATAAAAAAATACATTTAGAAGCACGCACCTAGCGAAAAGCACTTTCATGGAAAGAGTCACCAGACAACCCAGAAAAAAGAATAAATGAATAAACTTGAACAGAGCACAGAGTTCCACATAAATGCAGTCGCTTTTAGTTATACAATATCAAAAATAATAATAATAATATGTAGAAAATTACCTTTACAGTTCAAATTGTATTGTATTACAGAGCTTGTGTACATTTATTTGTTAAGTATTGCATAGTTGAATTCTTTCTGTGTAACAAATTTTTGGGTCAGTTCTTTGCAAGTGAAAGGCACAAGTCGAGAAAAAATAAACAATCGCGCCCGCCTCCTCCCCTCAAAAATCAATTTTAAAAACTAACAATATTAACTTACTTATAGAATCGGTGATATTAAGTGAATATTTTTATGATTTTAACCATTTGAAATAAAGTACTTAAGACTAGTAATTCAAAATAAATTGCAACTTTTATTGTGTACCTTTGAATTTACCGTGCAATTGGACATCTTACTGCACAATATCGATTAATAGCCCTATGTCAGTAGGACATATCGATTAATGGCGGCATCAGCCGTTCATGCTCGATTTTGTATGTCGGCATTTACACAACACTATTTTTACGACATATCGATTAATTGCCGCAGCAACAGCTGTTCACACTCGATTACTCGGAAGTAAACAAATAAAATTGCGGCAAATGCGTGAAAAATGTCAACGCTAAAGCCAAAATTCTTAAAGCCCGAAACAGACGATGCCATCGCCGACTCCTCTGGCCACGAGGAAGCCCCAGCAACCGCATTCATCTTCAATACGAATCACAATTTGGGTCTGCAGGAGCAGCGCGAACGTCTGCCAATCCGCAAATATCGCGATCAAATCCTGTACTGCCTGGAACATCACCAGGTACTCATCTTGGTGGGTGAAACTGGCAGTGGGAAGAGCACACAAGTGCCGCAATATCTCTACGAATGGGGTTGGCACACGAAGGGATTGATTGGGATTACGGAACCACGTCGTGTGGCAACTTTGACGCTGGCAAATCGCGTTGCGGAGGAAAGAGGAGAGTTGATTGGTGCCACAGTGGGTTACGTGGTGCGTTTCATGGAACGCATCTCGGCGGAGACACACATCAAATTCATGACGGAGGGCATATTGTTGAGAGAACTTTTAGCAGATCCTCTGCTGACCCAATACGGCGTCATCATTGTGGATGAGGCGCATGAGCGGAATATGCTCACCGATCTGCTGCTGGGTCTGCTGAAGAAAATACTTCGCAAGCGGAGCAATCTAAAGCTAATCATCTCCTCTGCCACCATTGATGCCAGCTTCTTTGCCGAGTTTTTTAGCTGGCCGGGAGCAGATCAGCCCATTAGCATCAAGCTCACCATCGAGGGACGCATGCATGAGGTGAACCACTACTACCTCAACGAACCCTGTGCGGATTACGTGCGTGAAACGGTGGAGACAGCATGGAAACTGCATCAGCGGGAGCCACCCGGCGATATACTCGCCTTCCTCACCGGTCAGGATGAGGTGCTGGAGGCGCGTGACTTACTCCAGGAATATATCGCAAGCACAGAGACTGCCAATCTCAAAGTGCTGCCCATGTATGGCAGCATGTCCAGCACTGATCAACTCTCTGTCTTCTTTACACCGCCAAAAGGCGTCCGAAAAGTTGTTTTGGCCACAAATATAGCGGAGACATCGTTGACCATACCGGGCATAGTCTATGTCATCGACTCTGGCTATGTCAAGCTGAAATGCTTTAATCCCAGCACCTGCAGCGATAGTCTTGTCATTGTGCCTGTGAGCAGGGCATCAGCTGTACAGCGCGCTGGGCGAGCGGGTCGCCTGCGTCCAGGGAAGATCTTTCATCTGTACACCAGGCAGGATTATGATGCACTTGCTCCACGCCAGCCGCCCGAGCTGCGTCGTAGCGAACTGAGCGCCGCTGTGCTCCAACTGAAAGCGCTCGGGATTAGGAATATTTTACGCTTTGATTTCCCTTCACCGCCGCCGGCAAAGAATCTGCTGGCGGCGCTGGAGCTGCTCTACGCCTTGGATGCCTTGGATGTGCATGGTGAGCTGACGCAGCCCGTGGGCTATCTGCTGGCCGAGCTACCCTTTAGCGCCATGCTCTCCAAGATGCTATTTGTCTCCGGTCAGCTGGGCTGTGCTGAGGAAATCATCACCATAATCGCGATGCTGCAGGTGCAATCTGTGTTTTCTCGCCCAGCTTCGGCGGCGGCCCAGCAAACCGGACGCATTGCACATCGGCACTTTGAGGTGGCCGAGGGAGATCTGGTGACGCTGCTAAACGTGCACAGCGCCTTCGTGGAGGCGGGAATGACGAGGGAGTTCTGTGGCCAATATTATCTCATCTATCGCAATCTGAAGCGAGCTTGCGAGTTGCGGGAGCAACTGCTGAATCTAATCCGTAGAAAGTATGGCATTGCAATCTTCTCGTGCAAAGGGGATGTGGAGCTGCTCTGCAAGTGCATCACGGCGGGCTTCTTCACCCAGGTGGCCTATCTGCATCACTCGGGAGTTTATCGACAGATTAGCAGCGGCGTTGAACTTGCCATTCATCCAAATTCCACGCTTTACACGCTGCCAGCGGCGAAGTACGTCGTCTACGGGGAACTGCTGCAGACGACGAAACTTTTCATGAACCAGGTGACAGTGATCAGGCAGGAGTGGCTTACCGAACTGGCGCCACACTACTATCAGCAGACAACCGTGAGGGATTAGTAAGGAATTGAGAATAAAAGTAAGCAGTGGTACTAGTGAAATCTCCAGAATATTTCATTTACTCCTGCCCGGAAGAGATTAGAAAAGAAGAAGAGAGATTTCTACAGACTTCCATTGTTCCTGAAATAGATTAGGCACGTTTCTAAAATATATGTAGCAGTTATCCACACCGCAATTTTAAATACAACAATATTTAATGCCTCATTAAAAACTATTACAATTATTATTATAGATTAAAGGATTACTTTGCTAGCCGGCGGCGACTCGACCACGTCCCTGGAACATCATCATAGACTCGGGTCCACGCACAACACGCGACATCAGCTCCCAGCACACTTTGGCGGGCAGCAAGCTGCATGAAAAAATCAATTTAAAATTGTAAACTGACTAAAACTAAGAGAAAAACAAACCATTTAAGCGGAGTCAGTAGGCGGATGGAGTTGGGCAGCACGCACCAGATCTCATTGCGGCGGACAGCGCCGACGATGCGATCCGCAACATATTGCGGTTCCAGCATGGGCAACATGCGCGGCTTGACGCCGGCAAACATACCCGTGTTTATGTAATACGGACAAATCAGACTCATTTGGATGCGATCGTAGCCATGGGCCTTCAGATCCGTCAGCAGGCTCTCGTGGAAACCGATGCAGGCGTATTTGGTGGCAGCATAATCACTGCACCCATAAGTGCCCAGCATGCCCGTCACGGAGCCAACTGTGACAATATGTCCACGATTGTGGCGCATCATGTGGGGCAAAAAAGCCTTCACAGTCCAATAATGCGAGATGATATTAATGTTGTAGGTGTTTTGGATGACGCGATCGTGGAGCTCCCAGAAGGGTTTGCAGCACACAATGCCCGCATTGTTGATCAATATATCCACAGGACCCACATCCTCGGTGATCTGCGCGGCACGTTGATAGACCTGCTCCCGATCCGATATATCCACTACATAACCCTTGCAATTGCTATAGCCATGCCGCGCCAGCAGATCCACAGTCGTCTTGATGGCTGCGCAAGAAGAGGAGTGTTAATATAATTATTACACTTGGCTAACAACAATTAGCAGCAAAACTTTCTCCAACAAGTTTGGGTTCCTTAACCCGGCAGCTGATAATTAGTAAAGCTAACGTGGCTCAATCACTTAGCCAGGCCGCGTCAATTAAGTCTTCGAAAAGTGAAGCGGAACCCACCTTCTTGGTTGATGTCCCAGATGACGATGCGTGCCTCCAGCCGAGCAAAGTTGAGCGCTATCAAGCGGCCCACGCCACCACCTCCACCTGTGATGAGCACCACCTGCCCAGAGATGTTCTGCATAAAATAAATAATATTAATAATAAACAAATAACAAATGAAATCGAATTCGAATTAACAGTCAAAATTTCAAAAATTTGTAACATTTTATGTAAGCTGTGAAATCTTGTAAAAATATAAATATAAACCTAAAATAAGTTAGAAGCATAAATGCATTATGTTTTATACTTAAGTACAAATATTTGTATTTTATATTAACTTTAAGAAATATAGCTAAAAACCTATAATATGCATGACAAATAAAAAATGCATTATATTTGAATTTTAAAAATTATATTCTGCATAAAAAGAAAAGTGTCAATATTGAAAGTGAAATCGAATTAAATACAAATATTTCCATATGCAACTCGTATTATTTGTAAGGTTTAATGTACTCAGTAAATGTAATATATGGAATATTATATATTTATTATTGTTAAAATACATTAACCTTTCTGTAACGTCTAGAAAAAATATAGCTACCAACTTATAATGAGCTAGACACACAAATGCACTATGTTATACATTTATATACAAATATCAATGCTAATTTTTATTTATTATCATTTTTTCTTTTTTTGCATTAATGCGACACCTTTGCAAATTTTTAATACGAGGCAAGCGATTTAAATATTTAATGGCTGGTTAAGCAAGCAAGCAGCGCATATTGCAACACGAAGATGTCCAACTATGATTTAAAAAGCATTTTGCAATGAATTGCGGCTATGATACTTAGTTTTGTACGCATATACAAAAAACTCAATCAGGTTTAATTGAGCGCTTTTGGTTTTCATATCTTATCTGTCTGTTTTCAAGATCCTCAATAATATTTTTATTTTGATGCTCTTGTCACAGTGTGTTTTATTATGTTTTCTGATTTTTCTTTTGTGTTTTTGGAGTTAGCATGAAGCGTGTAATTTTAGTTTCTTGCACTAACAACGACAACAAAAACAATGACTAAGCAATAGCGAAAGCAGCAAACCATTGGGCGAAAATTTCTGCAAGAAAAACGCTTCCCTTACACTCAGAAAAAAACACGGTCTGAGTTTTAGAAAATCGCCAAGTTAAGACATAGAATACTTTTTAATTCTTTTTTATTTCATTACTATTTTCTTAAGAAAAATATTTCTAAAAAATACAAAATTTTAAAAAACATTGTAGTTTCTACTTCTACTTTAGAGATATATTTTCATTCATTAAGAAATATTTTCCTGATAAATAGAAAAATTTGAAAATCTTAGCCTTAAGTTAAAAGGATCGAAAGTTTTTTGTGAACCAAATTGATTTCAATGTCAAACGCTCCAATTGAAAACAAAAGCGCCAACAAATAAGCGTAAAGTTTAAACAATCCAATAAATATTTGCCACAGACTATGGTAGCAAGTGAGGAGGTGACACTCACATCTATTATAAGTGACGTCCACGAAAATGCAAAACAAAAGAAGTAAATAAAGGCCCAAAGACAATACACAAAATTGTGCAAATAAATAAAGAGGAGTTCATTCATAGACCAACACACCAACAAAAATCAAACAGACCATTAAAACCAATTAACAAAAATGTGCGTGTGAAAAATATTGATGGTAATCCATTGAGGCATTTATGGTGGTCCAAACAACGCCACCGTTTTGTTGAAGATCTTGTTGTTTCTGTCCAAAATAACTTTACAACTGTTGCCAATGGAACACGAAAGCATAATAAATTCGAAAGTTTTTGCAGTCAAAAAAAAAAAAAAACGAATGTCTTGCCTAAGACTGCAGAGATATTTAATGTTAATAATAATTTAATGGATACACTAATATTATAATAATATTGAGATACGGTGAACTTATAAATATATGTATTTATTTTAATATCAACATAAATATTAAAATATACATATAAAACTCGGGCGGCATTGAACGTTTCTTGAATTTCTTTAAACCAACATTAAAATGTGATCATGCAATTTTCAAATAATTGTTTTTTAATTATTAAAAGTAAAAGCAGTAAAAAATCACTTAACCCACATTAAAAGCATTTCGCATTATTTCGCTTTTTAATGAGTTGTAATGATGTATTTGGTTAATATAAAAAGAAAGAAATACGCCGAACAATTTGTAATTTATGGAAGCCAAAAAACTAATTTCAATTATGAACAGAGATTGTAAACTCATTTGAGTTGAGTAACAATATAAATGTATGAGGGTATTAAAGTCAAAAGCCAAAGCAGTCAAGAGCTCAAAACAAAGGCAAACCTTATGCAAATTTCGACAAAGACTTTTTCTGGCTAATTTCTTAATTTGAATAACATTTTTCCTTACCTTCAACTTTCTAAAGCGCTGCGGTAATATTGTAAAATATATTGATTCCAATATGTAGAAAATCGATTTCAATGCGAACACTATTAAATCCATGAAAAATTGATAGAAAGCTGCCCATGGCTTATCCATATGCAACAATCCAGGGGGCGTGGCTGTGTTGATCATATTGTATACAATTTGCAAAAATCGAGATAATGATCGATGTGAAATATGAACTTTAAGGCACAGTCTTTGAGGCCTTGTAATTATACAAACAAAAAATGAATCGTAATTCGCTGTTTAGCAGTTTATGCTTGGTATGCGAAAAATGTTCAAGACACACACAATACAAAACTTTGTGGCATATACTCGTATATATTTATTTTTGTATGAAGCACTTTGCATGCTAATGATCGTGCATTGAGAGATAGTCAAATGAACCATGCAACATGAATTCAAATTAAATTTCTCTGCGAATGTTTATGTTTTTTTTGCCGTGCTTTATTGTCTTGCGTGTTGTTGTTGCTTTTTATTATTACTATTTTATTTCTTTTATTCGCGATTCGTTTGACTTTATTTGAATTTTTTTGATTGCTTTTTATTATTACTATTTTATATCTTTCATTGGCGCTTTTTTTTATTGTTTTTATTTGCCGTTGGCAGCCGCGACGTCTGCTCGTGTTGAACTCCAGATACGAACTGAAATCTACAGTCTTCCGTTTGGAATCATGTCTCTCTTCCCTGTCTTTTTTTTTATTATTTTCATTTGTAGGCGCCGTTGGAGATCTGTTACAAGAGTCACACAATAGTGGAGTCGTGATCGCCGCAAAAAATAATAAAAAGAAGAAACATCAACAACAACAACCTGCATGTCTATTATTACTTTCTTTTGCCCAGCTCGCTGCTGGCTTTGGCCAGCTGCTTTTAGTTTTTGGTTACACAGTTAGCAGAAATGTCGGCAGAACCTGTTTTGTTTTTCTATTATGTCACACGTGTATTTGATATGCTATTCTTTTGAATAAAAATTCAAACTAGTTTAGATATATGCAAATGAGAGTGAATAAGAGATATTGTTTTTATTTTTGCTATGTTTGTTAAAATTTTATGAGTCTGCTCGAAGTGAGTTTTAATAATTTGAAAATACACATTTGATTTGTTTAAATATTCACATTATTTATGTTTAGCAACTAAAATGTTTGCACTTAAAATCAAAGCATACTTTTGGGCATGCAGCTAAAGTATCTTATAGATATCTGCTTGAGGTCCGCGGTTCAAATGCCACAATTTGCAAATACTTCAAAAACATCTGTGACATTACCTTTCAGGTTTCAAATATTTTTAAAATTTTATGCAATAATTAATTTTGTATTTATTGCAATAATTTGTATAATCAAAATATGTAGTCTGTTTGCAGCTTGCGCAACGAAAACGAATAACAACCCCCATTTCGTAACTGTAGTCTATGTTGTTGCGTTGCGTTAAAATTCCCAAGTGCTTATTCGGCGGATGTGTCGTATAAATAGCAGCAACGCTGCACAGTTTGTTGGAAGTGTCTTCTGTGATTGTTCTCTGTGCATTGATCGATATATAGATATGCCATCTGTTTATCAGATCTGCTCAGTGCCGACCCTCCGTCACACTTTGTTTCCCAGTAATTCTGCCTGGCATTGCTGTGGCAACAGGTTTCGATTGGCTTTCCGCTGCCTTTGCTACCGACGACGGGTCGATTAGCAACAGACGCACGGTTAACGCATATGCATCAACCCCGCCGCCCAACCTTCGCCTCTCGCGTATCTTAGTCTTCGATGATTGAGGTGCGTAGCATAGGTAACGGGTTGGGCGGGGGGCCGCTAATGCTTGAAGCCAACAACAGTTGCCCAAGTCAGCCATTTTCAAAATTTCTTGGTTAAGTAACTTTGTAGCTTAGCTTCGGATTTTCGTAATAAATTTGCTGTTCAGAACACTTCCATGTACGCGGCATTGTCGAGCAATTTGCCCATTCTTTTGCTAAAATGTATTAAAGAAAAGCTTTTATTTATTTATTCTAATTTATTATTTTGATACACTCGCTAAAATTGCTTTACTTTATCCACCTCATTATACAGAAAGTCAATTTGAAAACTTCTTCATTCCACGTTCGATTTTTTAGCAGTCGGTAAAGTGAATTGTGTTACTTCTTCCTGAATATTAGTTTGTATTGATTCTAAAAATAAGATGTCTTTCTAGAAATATATTCTTAATATCTTATTACTATTTTTTTATATATATTTATTTTATTTCTTTAATGGATTTTTTGTCTTTTTTCAGATTTATAAAAAGAAAGAAATATAAATACGTTGTGTGTAAGTGAGACTAATTTATACTCTTTAATTTATTTGAAATTATTTGTGACAAGTTTGCCGATGCTTGGGCTGCGAGCAACCAATTCGCACCGATTTGATGGGCGACAGGATAAACAACAAAAGTGAAGCAGCGCTCGAAACAATATAATAGACTTTAGAAAACAGCTGACCAAATCGATACTCTTCTGCCATTGACGCAAAGGAACGCTCCACTCGAGGCTCCATCTGAATTTTCGAACAAGAGGAAGTGCCACTATTATTACTCTGATTTTCTTGCTGCCCCATGCACTTCAGACACTGCCCCCCGAGTCCAATGAAATTCCTGAAATACTTTGAGAAATTAACTACCCATACATACAGTTATGGAGTAGGAAAACCCCTGTTACCTACATATTCGGATGCCTTCTCAGCTCTTGCTCGAGTCTTTCAATTGTGGATCGCATTTTACGCGTTACCTCATTTGTCTCCTCCTGCTTCAGCAAATTGGCGTCTTCCCTTTCCTTATAGCTGTTCTCCAATCTCCGCATTTTCATTGCCTCCTGCAACAGTTGCTGCTTCTCCTCCATCAGTTGCTGCACTTTCGCCTGCTCCAAGGACAGCTGCAACTTCAGCTGTTAATAAAAAAATATCGCCCCGAATTTTAGAAATTCACCAGTGGTAACCCAGCTCCCAAAGTTTTCTAAAAAGTGTTTTTTCTTTTTTTGGAATCAAAACATGTCTCATTTTCAGTGTATTTTTCTATATAAATTGTCTTTTTTTTCCTTTGATCAACTTTGAACAGCTAAACTCTAATATAAAATCCGATTCAGTAAATTTCATTACTTGTTTTTGAAATTTGGTAAGGATTGTTTTTTAAAAAAAGCGTTGCATTTCTACTTTTTAGAAATACATTTCTTACAATAAAAAATATTTCTAAAAATCTTAAAATGCAATTTCAATCAATTCTAATTTTTAGAAATATTTTTTCTTATGTTTAAAAATTATTTAAAAAAAATAAAAGAAAAACTAGCTAGTTTTCAAGGCGATTTTCTAAAATTGAAGGTGATTTTTTTGTTGAAACTTACCTCATTTCTGCATTTCTTCAACTCGCTTTCCAGGTGGTCCTTTTCGGTATTCAAGCTGAGCACAGAAGAGGTCAACTGCTCGTAAGAGGAGCGCACCTGGCTGATGCTCAAATTGGAGCGTTTCAGCTCCAACTGGAGTTCCAAGCAGCGTTTCTGCTCCATGCGCATCAAAGTGTTGGAGACATGCAGATCATTCTTGGAGTACATGGTCTGATGGGGGAGTGGCGGAGGAGGAGGATCATCCTTAGAAGAGGTTCACATCTCTCTTTCTCGCTACTCACTTTCCGCTGCAGATGCTCGACTGCCTTTTGCAGTCTTCTGACATCAGCGCGTCTTTGCCGCCAAGCCTGCAACATGACCGAGGCGAAGACCCTCATGCCGGCTTTCGTCTCCAAGTCCTGTCCCGGTGTCCAGGCCAATGGGGCACTCAGATTACTCCAAGTTGCAGCTAGCTCGGGCTTATCCCCATTCGTCTCCGGACAGAGATCCATGCTGACGTATTTTCGAGAATTGTTTAATGTGTTAAAGCTTGTTTAGTATTACTGCAATTTTCAGGAATGAATTAACTCCAAACTCTAAATAGATTTACATATATATAAATATATATAAATATATAGATATATATATGTATAGAAAACTTTGGGGAATTTGTAAAAATTTGTTTTTTTTTTTCAGAAGTTTTGGGCAAAGTTGACTAAGACAATATTATAAATGGTCTCGCACATAGTTTAAATCGATTGAATAATATAACAAATAAATAACATGGATATATCACATATATATATATATAAATATATATATATATATATAGGGAATTGCTTCAGCTGTTCTGCAGTCCTGTATTTCACAAGAAATTCGTCGAATTGACAAAAGTCCTTGCAGTTTTTTAATAGCAATTTGCACGCACACTTTCCGAAGGAGGTGCACAAATGTGGCTTGAAGGGGAATGGGGGTAAGGGGTGTACATTCTGGTCTACAAGGCTGATTGATGGGTTAAAACGAACACGGACTGCTCTAGAATTAGTTGAAAAAAAATCATATTAAGAGAAAATACATTAGAAGGAAAGTTAAGTGTTAACGAAAATGTATGGCAGCTACAAGCAAAGACTATATAATTAGACAGTTAGATAAATAAGAGATACAATCAACGAATTAGGTATATATGTATATATTAATACCGATAATAGATATATAATATAGAGATGTAAGTATTACTAGAGATATGGATAAATAGTTGGAGATACAATCAAAAATACTATGATATAAGTACATAGACAAGATAGATAATACCTAGATAAAAATATTATATAATTTAAATTACAGATTATCCTTTATCCTTTTATCACCTAAATCTCTATTTAATGTGATCCCCAAAAAATGAAGCTATATTTCTCAGCTTATGCAAATGATTTACTAAAAACAAAAATTTGCTGCTAAAAATTCAATTTAAATGCATTCAAATTTAATTATTTGCAAGCAAAAGCGATTTGAAATTTGATTGAAGTCAGGAGGGCCTCTTTTTACAAGGTCCTTCACCGCAATTTGAAGTTCGCATTAACTTGGACTTTGTATGGTTAGTTGCCCCAGTCGAACACTTTCAAGGACACGCCGCAAAGGAAGTTCAAAGCGCTTAAGGACAACAACAAAAACAATGTCGGAAAATCGATATCTCGTGTATACAAACAGGGGACTAATTTCTTATATACCTGAACACGTGTCAGCTATTCCGGGTGGGGAATCAGACCAGACCCATCAAAACCCAGACACATCCCACCTCGTGGAAAACCAAGTCGCTAGGTAAACATTGGACAAGTATCGCGTGATTTTACCGACAAACCTTTTCTGATTGGCTGTCGGCTGTTGGTTGTTGCCACAGTTGCCTGTTGGTGTTGCAAGTACACTCAGAAGAATTAAAAATCGCCGTCAATGTTAATAAAAATAATTTGTAAAATGTATTTTTGTTGCTTGGTAAAAGTCAATTTGAAAAAGTTGGACTTTTCTAAATATATAGAAAATATTCCTAAAAAAAAATAAATACATTTTCGAGAAATGTTTTCTTCTAATTAGATAATATTGCTAAAACCAAGGAAAACTTGATATATTTTAGACTCCGATTTTTCCGAGTGTAGGCTGTGGAAGGGGGTATTTGTTTGATCAATGTCTGGCACAGGCCATTATTATATTGTTGTTGGTTTCACTCGAATTTCTTCTGTTTTGGCTTATTTGTTATTTGTTGTGAAATTTTAATACGGCACGTGGATTGACATAATTTCTATTTATTTCGAGGTTGAGGTCATATGCGATTTTGTTGGGGAAATTTTGGATACGTGACCCAAGAGACTGTTGCACAAGTCGCGTGACAATTAAGATTAATTTTTCTCCTTTTTCCCTTCTGGTTTTTTGCTGATAAGCGTTGCTTGAACTAAGAAATTTCTTGAGTGAGATGGTGTAAATTATTCACATGCTGCAGATTACTCATGAAATGTTTAAAAATCTCAGAGCGAGCCGATAAAACTGGATTGCTGATAAAAATATCAGAAACTTCAAATGTTTCCCAATATGAACAGATTGCAAAGACGCCAATAAATTAACCCCAAAAGAAATAAAAAATAAATAAATATTCTAAAAACAAATAAGAAAAAGACAGTATTTTTAAGCATCAATAAATTATCTGAAGAAAGAAACTAAATCTATTTCCCAATATGCTAAATATAATATTTCCTGAATCCAAAAAATAAACTAAAACTATTTCCCAATATAATAAAAAAAAAAAGTTAATCTCCTCAAAGCGCCAATAAATTAATCCTAAAAGCAGGAATAAATTATATCGCAATGTTATAAGATAACAAATTCAATCTTTTTATGGCGCCAATGAATGAATCAGCAGCCAGGAATTTGTAACTGAAATCAGCATCCTGAATGTCAAAGTTCGGGCTGGAGAAAGTGAAAGTGAATTTTCACATGCTGCATGTGAGTCATTTCTAGTTAAATGCCACAACAAATGCCGCCGCATGATGATATCCTTTTTCCAGGAATCGCGCGCTGAATCAGTCGCTGCTCGTCGCCGCAGACAAACAAGCGACAACTGACACCCAACCACCCAATGCCACCCACAACACTGCTTATTTTCATTCATAAAAGCTTTGCGCAGGGACAAGAGCTTTTGCTGCTGCTGCCTCTGTCTTGACTGCTGCCGCTGCCTTTTTCTTTGTTGACTCATCGTCAGCAGACACTGTAAGAAATCCAATTGTTTGCTTTGCAAGCGCAGACGTCAACGTGACTCAGCTCAGCTGAAGCTTATGACGTTTTATACGTTGCGCTCTCTAATTGGCGCTCTGCTTGATGCCCTCTCTCTGGCGCACTATCTTTGTATAGCGCGCTCTTTCTCCGTCTGCCGCTCTCTCGCTTGAGCCGCGCTTGCACCTGTTGTTGTTGCTGTCGACGGCTGCGTCTGCGTCATGTGTTGTTTTCGTCTTGATCTTTGTTTTTCGTTTGTAAAAAAAAAGCTTTCAGCATTGGCGGCATTTTTAAATGGCGTCTGCGCGTTTAGTCTTCATTACGCTGGCGTCGTGATCAGTTCAATTCGTCGCGTCGCTCAAGCAGTTGTCTTTTTCTTAACGTCGCGCGCGCATGTGCTTAAAGCTCCCAACACGCTCTCTCTCTCTCTCTCAGTATCTGTTTAACTGTGTATGTGTATGTGTCTCTCTCTCTCTCTCTCTCGCACTTGTTAAGAAAAGCTGTGCATGCCAAGTGTAGACAAATTGTAGATAAAGAAAAAACAAAAAATACAAATAACATGAAAACATAAAAAAGGTGCAAACACAAAAAAAACTAATGCTAAAGTTTCACTTGCAAGTTTTAAAAGTTTAACTCTAAATAATAATAGAAATAATAAATAATAATAATAAATATTAATAAAACTAATAACATATAAATCATTAGAATTTAACAATGTTTTTTTTGCGATTAGATTACGAAACTTTCAAAAAGCTTCTTCAGCAATAACAAAAAGTGCAACACACACAAGCACACACATGCAAATTAAATCCGCCCGGCTGTTGATGATGATCATCATGATGATGATCGCATAAGCATTAAAGCCCGGAATTCCCAATAAGAAAAACGACGTCATTACAAAAGCGCGCGCGTCTTTTTCCCCCTCTCGCTCACTCTTTTTCTATAATTATATCTCCTCTGGTCACACTCTAGCGCTCTCTCGCTTTCGTTTTCTTGACGTTTCTCGTTAGTTGCTGTTGTTGTTGCTCTTCTTTTTTTCTAACTCTTTTTTATATTTTGCTTTATTATCGCACATTTTAAATTATTTTGTCTTCTTTTTTTCGCGCACATTTTTTTAATAAACCAAGAAAATTATTTATATTAAAAAAAAAATATCATTAATTTAGCGAACCGGTTTTTTGTGTGTGTTGGTAAACAATATAATGGCATATATATTAAATAGTATTATTGTCTATAAATAACTTGTAATTATTAACTTACTAAACGCCACTTTAAAAAATTATCCCTCGAAGTGATTTTAGTTCCAGACATTCCAGCATTGGAAAGCTAGCAAAAAAAAAAAAACCATTTAAAAAAAAAAGCAAACACTCGATGCATTTTAAGTTGTCATCGGAATCACATTGATTGAGGTGAGTACAAAAACAAGTTCAATACACACACACACTCAACTCATACACACACGTACATGTGAGCTTAGAGCTTTTGATTGAAAGAGTTTTATGGGGGCTGTATGACTTGAAAATCCTTCAGTATAATTGATGATTGTTGATTAACCGTACGTAATATTTTTAAAATTATTATTTGCCAACAATGTCTTGATTCAATTAGAAGCTTTCTTCTTATTTTATTTATATACAATATATATATATATATACAATACAAAATGTATAAAATAAATTAAATGAAAACATAATTATGAAAATTATAAATAAATAACCGATTTATTAAATGAAAAAGGCGGAGATACATATTGAAAGAGAATTTTAGAAGCAGTGGTAATTTTAATTTATGGGGTTTAAATATATATATTAAAAATTAACATTTGAAAACATGTTTTCGTTTTTCATTCGTAAGAACAAATTGTGGTTGGGTTTTTTTATTCGCAACTTTTTATTTACATTAATTAAGATTTGTTACTCATTTGTGCTTTACAGTTATCACTTAATTATATTCAAATGCAATCACAAAAATTGCTTTGCAGTGTATTTACAGCACCCTCGTAAAAAAGCTTTCAACACAACACACGGTTTCTTCCTCTTTCGTCGCTATTCCTTTGCTACCACTCGCTCCCTCTCGCTCTCTCTTCCCTTCTCTCTCTCTCTCTCTCTCTCTCTCTTTCCCGACCTATCTTTCGGCTTGTGTCAAGCATAAATAAAAACACAAACTAAAACACCTGTCCAAATGGCAGCGTAGTCGACGTCGCGGTCGCAGTCGCAGTCGTATGTGTGTGTGCGTTTGGGGGTGGGCGGAGGAAAGCTTTTCGCTTTCGCAGGCAACTTGCATTTGTGTTTAGGGCAAACGAAAACGAGACGAGAATTTTCAATTTCATATTTCATTTGAAGATCGACTCGTTGCGTGTGCGGTTGTGTTTTTTTCTCCCGTATAAGCGAAAAATACCGGAATTTGCTTAAGATAAATAATTCAATTTTAGTGTTCGTGCGCCAAATCAAGTATTTATTATTTAGAAATTAAAGACAAATTAAATAAAGACTGTTAATAATTAGATTTATATTTAGAAATAAATACAAATCAAGTAAATACAAAATAAATAAATAATATAAAAAACTATACATAGGTAGAACAATATAAATATATTGAATAATAATAATAATATATTATTAAATAGAAAAAAACTTAGAGCTAAAATTCAAAATCACACTGCAGTTCATTGCAGGTGTGTGTTTGTGTATTTCTCTGTGTTTATGTGTGTGTCTTGCTTTACTTTACCTTAAGCTAATTCTACGTAATTTTCTATTGCACTAAACAACATGCAAAACCGGCTGCTGACTCAATATTTTGTGTTAACTATATATTTACTTACATATATGTGTGTGTTTTTGACTTGGCGTGTGTGTATTGATGACTGTGTGTAAGAAATACGGCAAAGTCATCACGAGTAAAATAGTTATCTCAATTGTGTGACGGACAAAGCTCGACTTTTGTAGACGCCAAACTGAAGCTATGACGACAAAATCAATAAAGGGACAAATTTTGAAATTTTCGTAACTTTTATTGATTTGATCTTATATTGTATTTCAAGCTAAAACGATCGAATTAGCAAAGCGGCAAAGTTTTAAAAGTTTCGGTGTTCAAAAATTAACTGATTGATTAGCTTAATTTTTGTAGTAATTTAAGATAAAACTACAAAATCAACATGCGACAATTCTTCAACATTTTCGCAATCCAAAACCAAGTTTTGATTACTGTCCAAGCAATGTTGGGCTTCTATATAATATAAAGATTCTATATGGCACCCAATTCTACTATAATTCCTATCCTCAATCAGCTTCAGTAAGATTGTTCAAAATGTTTTTTAATAAATATAAGTATTTTGATGCTAAATTAGGTTTCTTATAAAAAAACATCCCGAAAACTATAATTTTTTTTAATTTATAAAAAAAAAAATGTAGATATACTTAAATTTTTTTTTATCTGAGCAACTGCATCCAGCTAACCATCAATCATCAATTAGCTTCAGTCAGATTGAAAGATATATAAACTTTCCGCAAAGTTGGAGTGAAAATCCATTTGTACTTTAATACAAACACTTTCACATATTAGAATGTGATTAGAATAGTTTGAATTCTACTTCATCATTAGTCCTAAAATATGCAAAGTTTAACAACACTAACGAAAATTACTTAAATTTGTGAGTCGGAACTGTTTGGCTTCCACTTAGATTTATCAAAGCGGGGCGAGAGGCAGACAGAGAAGCTATCAGTTATTTATTTGTGTTTTTATTTAAGCTGAAAATTGCTTGACGCCAGTGATCATTAAATTTGTTTTTGTTTTTTTCTTGGACTTTAGAATTTGCGATTAGTGGGAGCTGGTTTTGGGCCCAAAATTTGATGTTGATCTTAATCTGAATTTTTAGAGCCTGGCGCCAAATGTTTTTAGATTTTTTTGTTCTACTGAAAACAGCATAAAATTAGAATATTTAACATTAGTTTTTGGAGATGCCATTGGCTGAAAGCTCAATTGGCTGCCTATTTGGCGCCGGTTAGTTAATTCTTTCTATCTTTCCTTTGCCTTTCTCCCTCTATCTCTCTCTCTCTCTTTCTGCATATCTGTTTTTTATTTATTTATTTTTCATAGGTAACCGTTTTGTCATTAATCAATTTTATGGATCCAAACTTCTTCTTTTTTCGTTCTTGTTGTTGTTTTTTTTTTTTTTTTGTGAATCAATTCTGTTTTCGGGACTCTCGCTGCTTCATTATTGTTCGACTCGTTTCACATATCATCCATCCATCGATTATTTCTATTTGTATATACACATTACGCTGTATGTCTCACTCTCTCTGTCTCTCATTCTCTATCCTTCTCTCTCTCTCTCTCTCTGCAATCTCTCTGATACGCATTTGTTACGGATCCCAGCGCAAGAGCCGGCACAATTCGGTAGCTTATCTAGGTCCCATTTTTATATTGTGTATTATGTATTAAAAGGTGCTATAAACCCAAAATAGCGTTACAAATAAATTGCCATATAATCAACGATAAATTCGAGTCAGTTTGTACATGAAAATTGTTAAAGCTGTCATTGAAACAATCAGTAAAAAAAGCAATTAATAATAAATAAAAGATAATAAATAAAAATAATTAACATTTCATAATTAATAATAAGTAGATAAATAATAAATAAATTCTAAATAATAAATAAATAGTGAATAATAAGTAAATAAATAATATAATAATATAATAAAATAATAAATTAGGTAGCTGACAATTAAATGTATAGATTGGACTACAAGCTATTTGTATTATTATTGAGTCAATTACAATTGGTTAGTATAAATTCTTGAAGGCATTTAAGAATTAAAACGAAATATATAAATGTGTTCTTAAATAAATGTCAAGATCGATGTTGATTTCTTATTTCCTAACCAAAATCCAATAATTATTTATTGATTTAAAAAAAATGAACAAAAAGAATACAATAAATTAAATATACCTATATACAACTCCAAATCTTGTGCTCTGGTGGCTAAGTGATCCATGCTTTCTAATTAGATTCACTAAGCAATGAAAAGCTTTTGCACTCTTTGGGTTAATCAACTTTCAACCCCTAACAATGCCCAACCCATAAAATATGAAAGCATTTTTCTTTAAATGTCATCGCAAGAAATGTGAAAAACACGCGTTTTCTGAATGATTCTGTGCAATGTCTTTTGGGGCCACACGAGCGCATTCCGAGCATTTTCAAAATTATATTAATACAATATATATACGATATATACATATATATATTTGAAACGTAATAATTATCTTTGCCTTGTGAGTCACAATATTCTTGGAAATTCGCTGGGTTTTGCTAACAGCGATAACATTTTGTACAACAAGTCGTATTTTGTTTATAATTATCACAAGTATTATACATATTTTATAATGCACATCTGCTGCTAGCAGAGGGATCAGATTAATTTTTCTAATTATTTTAAATAATTTTCTTTTACGTTTCTTGCGAAGCGGCGCCCAAAAGAGATGTGGACAATTGAGCGGAAATGCCAATTGCCAGATGTCTGTTCTATATATCTACCTGAACAGTGTGTTTATAGCAAAATTACCGAATACCGAAGCGACTTTCGTTCAGTTCTACAAAATTCATACGGACCATGCCTGATTATCGGATTAGTATATATTCTTATTTGTATACCCTTCGCACATGGTGGAATTGGGTATATTAAAATAGCAGATGGCAGTATATATAAAATATATATATGTGCATTTAACTGAACCTACTTTTGCATCTCTAAGCAACTTATATTAATATTGCTTTGACTCTGTGAGTCATTCCTATTAATATTTTTTTTTCTCAATGAATTTATTATTTTGTGACTCAGTTTTATTGGAATTTAAATATATACATAGCTATAGCTAGGCATCAAAAATACTAATTCACAAAATACTCATAATTATCAATTTCGGAAGATAACTCACAAAAAATTTCTAGGAACATGAACTGATAAGGTACCTGGAAATTGTTTCATAAATATATGTTTATGTTTTTTTTGTGATTAAAAATTTATAAATTATTATTAGTAATACAAAATTAAAATAGTTAGCTACGAAACACGCGCTTTATATATTTTTCTAATGAATGATTTGTTGACACAAGTGTGGTAAAGTTTGTTGACTTCGCCATAATCCATTCACAGCCACAGTTAGTAATATATGTATATATAATATATTGATATATATGTACAATCAAACTAGAGCAGTTTAATTTTATGGACCACTACTTATGGAAATTGAAAAACAACCAACACGTTGGATGATTCCTCATCAGAAATAAATACGGAGAGCTAACACAAATCCATTCACATACATACATAGATATTAATTTAAAATTTTAACAAGTTAAAAGAAAAAAAAGAAATTCAAACACAAATAGCAGAAAGCTTCTTTGCATTTTCTTGTCAATTCTTAGGCGACAAAAGCAAAAAGTTTTCGAATAAACATTTTGCTCGCTTCAACGCTCGGTGTTCAGTCTGTGGCCAATAGGCAAGAACTCAAGACGTGCGTTTCGAAAATAAATTCAAAAATAAATAGGAAATCATCTATATATGTACGCTGCTCAATACATATGAACATACGTTTAGTTTCGCTCATTTTTCGGGGACTGTGAAAACCGGCTAAAACCGAAAGAAAAACGACACTCTTATTAACCAAAATTATTGTCAATATTTGAACAAAAGTTGTGTGAAATAAACAGAAAGCAATAATAAATAACTTTGAACTCAATTTGACCCAGCGATAAACTTAATTTAATTTTCCAGTGAAAGGTGATTATTTTTAAATAAATTTCAAGTGATTAATGTTTAAAAGATGTACAAGCATATATACAAAAAACTACACTTTTATATATACAATGTCAATTATTGGCACTTTGCCAATTTTTCTATGCCATATTTGCTTGATGCAAAAAAAAAAAACATTATGACGTAATGCGTGTAATAAATAAATGTGTGTTTGTGTCTAAGAAATTTGAATTTTAGATACGCTTGCATTGTTTTAAGATCGCAAGCGCAATGTGCGAAATTCATGCCGTTCACCGATCATTTATTATATATATATATATATAATTATATATAGATATATATGTAATACCTGCAAATGCGTGTTTTTATTATGCTCAAAAAGCCAAATTGTAAGAGACAGGCACATTTGGCATGACGTGCGAATTGGCTTTGATTTGACTTGGCTTTTTGTGGCGAAAATTGATTTATGATTTCTGTATCTATTAAAACTAACAGTTGAAGTTCATTTTTCAGAGATTTATTTTTTCTACATATACAAAAGACATTTGGAATAGAAAACTTGCTTTTAGTCTTGCTGTTGCTACGAATTTAAAGAGAGCAATAGCAGAAAACTGTAAATTAAGCTCTTTCGCTCTGCTTTGCTTTGCTATAAATAATAATAATAATCATAATTCGAAAAACAGAGAGGCAAAGCATTTTCAATAAATAATATTTTTTTATTTAAAGCAATCACTTTGCAATTATTTAATATTATTTATGTTTTAATCAAAAATGAATTTAACATAATTTACGATACAAATTAATTCAATATGATCTTAGCTAAAGCCATCTGATTTAATTAACAATTTGCTTATCCATCAGTGTGTAAAGTACAAATAATAATAAAAATAATTGTTTAATCATTTCAAAATTAGGTTTAATATGATTTTAACTAAAAATCCAAAATCTTTTTGTAAAGTAAAATATTACTTCTTGTATAGTTCTGATGCAATATTATATTCAATATATTCAAGTATTTAATTATAATAATTAATATCGTTAATATATTCAAGTTACATCAATAAATCCAATTAGAAATTGGCAACTTGACACATTTTTATTTGTTTTTGGCTTTTGACTTGTTTTGAGTTGCTTCCGCTTCTTAAAATGTGCCCCATGCCATGTTGCAGACCAATGGATGGCATTCATTTCTCAAATTAATTGACGTATTCTTTCTTTTTTCAAATGGCAGACCAATGTCTAGACAAGTCTGAGGTCATAAAGCTAGTCACTATTTATATATATAGATATATATCTTTAATATTAGCCAGATATTCGTATTTAACTTATTGATAAAACTCTTGGATCTGTTGGAAGCCAAATCTTTGGGGAGGTCAGTCTACATGTGTATACATGTATACATATGTATATACATATGTGACTATATATATCTACAGTATAATACCTGCTATAGATATACTCGTGCCTGGCACTTGTATATAGATATAGATCAGCAGCAGCAGCAGGCAGCAGCAGGCAGCAGCATTGGAGCAACTTGTCGCACACGCATTACGCAAAATGTTATTTTTAAATGAATGTCCGACGCAGCTAACTTGACTCTTTGGCCAGGCCCAGACCAGACCAAACCAAACCAGACCAGCAGCCGGTTCCACACATACACACACACTCACACACACAGATATTGCAGTTTTTGGGTGCAACTTGTGCAGTTGCAATGATCTAATGGGCATGTGCATATTTTTGAATGCACCGCATCATGTTGCAATGTACACAAAGAAACGCCCACATTTCAAATAATTTTCAGTGCTGCTCGAATCTTGTCTAGTTTGGGTATCTCTCTGTTTTTCTTTTTGGATAAATCGAAAGAGAGCAAGACTGTGTTGCACTTGTAGTTTGGGCCAAAAATATTGTATATATTATGTATGTCTGCCTGTTTGCCTATTTACCTTGTACACTCAGAAAAACAATCAAATCAAATTTTAGAAAATCGGTCAAGAAGGTCACCCTAAAGCGAAAATTATAATAATATAAAATATTTCTTAAATCATATAGCCTTTTTATAAATGAAAACAAAAAACTAGCGTTTAAAAAATCCACTCTTCAAATATGAAAAGAAAAACTTTCAATTAGAAAAAAATAAATTCAACTCGATTATATTTCCTAGTGTATATATTTTGTGATGTGGATTATTTTTGGTGTGCGTCGTCATTGTTTGCTGCTGGCCAACAAGAGCAGCGTCATCGCTTCCCAAGAATTTTGTCTCTTTGTTAACTGAATTGAAACGGAGATTTGCTCATTTAATAATTGTTATTTTTTGTTTCTTTCTTTTTTAGTTAATATTTCGGCCTTGAAATGTTTACAAATCAAAATAATTTGGCCGGCGCTGCGGCAGCAGCCACCGATGCTCAGCAACAGAACCTAAACTACAATGGCCTGCAACAACAACAACAGCAGCAGCAGCAACAACAGCAACAACAACAACAACCACAGCAGCAGCAACAACAACAACCACAACAGCAACAATTGTCACAGTCGGCGAAGAATGTGCGCAAGAAACCATATGTGAAGATAACAGAACAGCCCGCTGGCAAAGCGTTGCGCTTTCGCTATGAATGCGAGGGTCGCTCGGCGGGTTCCATACCCGGCGTCAATTCAACGCCCGAGAACAAGACCTATCCGACCATCGAAATTGTCGGCTACAAGGGACGCGCCGTTGTCGTCGTCTCCTGCGTCACCAAGGATACGCCATATCGGTAAGTGAAACGACAAAGAATGCTCGAGTCGACAGTGCTCACCTGCGAGAGAGCCTGAGTAAGCAGCTTTTAAATATATATATTATTGATCGAAGGTACATGTATATGTACATAAAATGCTTGCCTGCTGATGGTAGAAAAAATCCTTTCTAAAATGCAGTAGCTACTAATTAATTTCATAAGCTGTGTGTTAGAGTTTAACTGTCGCCTTGGAGGCCGAGTTCTTTTCAAATTAAAATTTTTGAATTTATATGACGAATTTCTAAAAATACCACCTAATTTCTCATATTTGCTGTTATTATTTTATCAACAGTCCACATCCGCACAATCTGGTTGGCAAGGAGGGCTGCAAGAAGGGCGTCTGCACGCTGGAGATTAGCAGCGAGACAATGCGAGCGGTGTTCAGTAACCTGGGCATCCAGTGTGTCAAGAAGAAGGACATTGAGGCAGCGCTAAAGGCGCGAGAGGAGATACGCGTGGATCCATTCAAGAGTATTTATTCCATTTAATCCAACTGCTATTTCTGATTAATATAGCATAACTCTTCTTTATATTCAGCTGGATTCTCGCATCGCTTTCAGCCGTCGAGCATCGATTTGAACTCGGTGCGTTTGTGCTTTCAAGTATTCATGGAGAGCGAGCAAAAGGGACGCTTCACATCCCCATTGCCGCCCGTCGTCTCAGAGCCAATCTTCGATAAGAAGGCCATGTCCGATTTGGTAATTTGTCGGCTCTGCAGTTGTTCGGCAAGTGTGCTGGGCAACACTCAGATCATACTGCTGTGCGAGAAGGTGGCCAAAGAGGATATCACGGTGCGCTTCTTCGAAGAGAAGAACGGACAGACAGCCTGGGAGGCACTCGGTGATTTTCAGCACACGGATGTGCACAAGCAGACTGCCATTACTTTTAAGACGCCACGCTATCACACCCTCGAGATAACCGAGCCCGCCAAGGTTTGTTTTTAAATTTCCTCCCAAAGAAAAGATCGCCCTTAATTTGGAGGAAATCGCCTTGAAAACTAGAGAAAAGAAAGTTTCTCGTTTTCAGGTAGGAGCTGTACAACTCTTGGCGAATTACTCAAATTCAGTTTCGATTTTCTCTCCCCGAGACTAACTAAATCCGCACTTTAACTAATGGCAATCTTCAATTAGGTCTTCATACAGCTGCGACGACCGTCGGATGGTGTTACCAGCGAGGCTCTGCCATTCGAATATGTGCCATTGGATTCAGGTAGGCATACGTTCTGGAATCTTCATCGGCATCTTAAGCGGAAGCCGGATGAAGACATCTTTCAGCAAATTCTATCGATTGATAACGCCAAATGCGAACCGCCCACAATTGAGGTAATCGATTTGAATACGCCCAATTTGGAGGAACCGGAGCCGATACTGATTGATGAGGTGGCGACAAGGGAACAGGTAGCCATAGGGGGTGAGGGGGCAACTATGGAAGAGGAGGTAACAGTAGATGCCACAGATCAGGCGCCACAGGACATGGAGGCCGCCGATGCTGAAGCGGATCGTTTGCGCACCGAACTGGAAATCGATTCGATAATCGACCAAAAGGTGCGCGAAATGGAACAGCTCCAGCTGGAGCAGCAACAGCTGGAGCAACAACTGGTTGCAACAACGACGACGACAACCAATGACAAGATTAACGAGTGGATTAAGTCCAATGAGTTGCAGCAGCAGTTGCCATACGAAACCAGTTCCGAGGCTGCCCCCGCTGAACTGGAAGGTGAGGACAGCGATGCAGCAAGCGAGGCAACTCAAGTGGCAACTCAAGCGGCGCCTCAAGTGGCAGATGAGGAGGATAAAACGTTGAACGATCTGCTCG
Source organism: Drosophila paracracens (assembly GCA_035044025.1). Taxonomy (NCBI): domain Eukaryota; kingdom Metazoa; phylum Arthropoda; class Insecta; order Diptera; family Drosophilidae; genus Drosophila; species Drosophila paracracens. The sequence continues at coordinate 475,947 of JAWNMN010000396.1, forward strand.
AACAGGTGGCCGAGCTGGATGAGATCTACACGGACTTTGTGATGCAACGCGATACGTACAACAATACGTTGCACAACGAGCTGGAGAGCATGGATCGACAGCAGCCACATCCGCATCCGCCGTTGCTGGCGGAGGACAGCTTCGATGATGCAGCCACCTACACCAGTCTGCAGATTGCCTTTAAGAATCCCATACTCATACCCATGGACGAAGACCGGATGCCGCCAACGCCGCCCATGTCTCAGTGTGCGCCGGAGGATGCGCAGCACTACGATGCCGTCGACGTGAACTCGCAGCGGGAACAGGAGCAGGCTGTCAAGGAGCAGGCTGTGCTCCGCCAGCAGCAGGAGGAGGAGAAGTTGCCACCTTTGCCGCCGAAGCGGTTGCGCAAACAGGATAGCAACGCGGAGAATCGTTCCATTGATGCAAATTGCAGCAATTTGCCAGAGACACCTCCCGTTCTGCATCCAAGAAACTCGGATGCAGCAGCGCCCACAAAACGGCTACCACATCCGCCGGAGGCGGAGCTGAAGGCCAAGTCTAAATCGAAGCCCGCAAAGAATCCCAACTTTAATACGTTGCCGCGTCAAAAGAAACCCGGTTTCTTCGCCAAACTCTTCTCGCGCCGCAAAAGCAAACCCGAATTGTTGGTGGACAGTAGCGAGAATTGCTCTAAAACAAATAGCACCTTGGCAAGTCGAGAGCCCAGCATGGAATCGAATCTGAATTTGCGTAAAACAGAGAAACCAAATGTGGCAAGTGCCGCACGAAAGTTCAACAAGACGAGTAAGCCCTGCGGTCGCAGCGTGAGCAGCGTGTCTGGCAAGCGACCCACGTATCTCAATGCAAATGTGGTGCACATACCACTCAAGGGGGACAGTGCGAGCAGCTTGCAACAGCCCACAAATGAGGCCTACTCGAACGCCAGCACCATAACAGTGGGCGGACAGCTGGACAGACGCACTGCATCCGCGCTGCAATTGGCCGAAATACCCATTAGCGAGGGTGGCATGGAATTGGTTGCCATTGCCGATCGCCAGAGTCTCCACAATTTGGTTAGCTCAATCGAGGCACACTTCAATGTGAAAATGGATCCCAATTTGGATTTAACAGAAGTCGAGCACTTTGCTCTGTATACGAGTGTGCCGCCGCAGGCGACGGTCAGCGAGTTCGATGAGACATCCGCCTACTATGCCTCCGTGGATGCGGGCGAGATTTTGACGCCCGATCAGGTTGCCAAGCGTTTGGCAGCAGCTCAAAATGGCAGCAATTGAGGCGAGGAGCAGCATCTGCAACCCAGGAGCTGTTCAGTCTGCCATTGCTGTTGGGCCCACAAATGTGGGGCCCATAAATAATTGTTTTTTTATTTGAAATTCAAAATGGCAGCAATTGCAGCCACAACACAGGAGCGATTTGCTGTTGTTGGGCGCACCCGCATGTGGGGCGCATAAATAATTGTTGTTTTTATCTTTAGCGCAACGACTAAAAGCAATTTGTACGAAAGGCGAGCCTTTCACAATTTTACACTTGGCAGCGAGCGCAGAAACGTTTGCGCTCCAAATTTGTAATTTGTAATTGTAATTTGTTTTTAGGAAAAATACCCCCCCAACATACCCTGTAAAATTGGTGTGTGAATTTTGTATGCGATAGTTGAGGAACTATCGAATCTATCGAAATGAAACTTGTTTTGTAAAACAGCTGAGCGAAAATCGCTGTTCAATCTTTTTGTGTCTTGGTCCGAAGACAACCGATTTTGTATTTAATAGATTTAAAAGGGGTTTTGAAAGAAAAAAACCAAGTTAAGACTCTTTAAGAAAAGATGGTCCCATTTTATGCGAATACACTGTAAATGTTTTTATTGTAGATCCAGCACATTTGAGGCGTAAACGTCAAAAGACTGGCGGCGATCCAATGCACTTGTTGCTCCAGCAACAACAGAAACAACAACAGCATCAGAATGATCATCAGGATGGTAGTAAGTTTTTTCTCTATGTGTATTTTTACACTTGCATTGGTTTTTTGGGATCTGGTGTTGGTTTAATCTTTGTTCTCTGTTGTCCTGGTCAATTTTTTCGATCTATCTTTCAATTGAATGTTGTTGGATCATAAGAAGTTTTGCAGAAGACATCAATCAACTAGTCAATATATATATACTCAATAGTGAAATCAACTGATCCTACCTATATATATATACACTATATACCATATGTTTCGTATACCAAAGACTTGGCAATTTCTATAATGTATTAATCGCATAGACTATTAGAAAATATTAACAGAACAATGCACTATTTAAAAAAATAAATAAGAAACGATGCAAAAACATACGACAAATATTTATATTAGTAGAAAAGTACACACATTTTTAGCCCTATTGTTGTTAAAAATTATAAAGATAAAAAACTTGTCGCTTTGTTAGATTGGGAATACCAAAAAAAAAAGAGAAAAAAAAACACGAAATCAATTTGATATTTTTATACAAAATAAATATACAAATATTTCAAAACTATTTTATAAAAACCTGTAGATTAATAAACAAAAAATATATATATATATATAGAAAAACTGAAATACCAAAGCTTTTATATGTTTATAAAAAAAACAATATATTGAACAATTGAAATCCTAAAGTTTTTATAGGGATGTGTTTAGCGACAGATGTAAAACGAGTAAGTTTTAAAGCATTTCAAGTTTTTGCATGCGTTATTCAAGCTTTTTATATTTAAAAAAAAAAAATTCCAAGTCTAACATATGCTTTATTTCTTGCCTTTTTATACATTTTTTTTTTTTCTATTAAATATGTACATATTTTTTTCTTATATATATTTTTTTCTTTACTTTCTGTAAGTTGCCTAGTGTCGTTTATGTTGCTTTTTTAAGAGTTTTGTTTTTCGATGCTTGTTTTGTTTAAATTAATTGCTTTTAATATTTGCTAACGTATTTATTTATGCACTGCTTTCTAGGACAAAACAACATGAACTGTTGGAACGCACAGAATATACCGCCCATCAAAACCGAACCGAGAGGTGAGTTTCAGCTTTTATACACTCAGAAAAAAAAGTGAGTGTACTATAAAGTAAACGTTTACACGATTTATAAACCCAACCTTTCAGATACCTCACCGCAGCCATTTGCATTTTATCGCACACAACCGGAGCTGACGCCTTCGCCGCAGCCGTTGTCGCCGTCTAGCAATTACAATCAGAACAGCACACCCTCGCCCTACAACATGACAGCAGCCGCCACGCCCACGAATGGCCAGCAACAGCAGCAGCAACAGCAGCAACAGTTGCAGCAGCAGCAACAGCTAATGTCGCCCAATCATCATCAGCAACAGCAGCAGCAATATGTTGCTGGCGGCGCTGGCAATTTGGAATTGGGCAACAATTACAATCCCTTTACGCAACAGTTGCTGGCACAACATCAACAACAGCAGCAACAGTTGCCACAACAACAGCAGCAGCAACAGCATCAGCTGCAATATAATCCCAATCCGAATCCATTCATATCCACTGGCAACGCTGCTGCCCATTGGGATAGCAGTAAATTCTCAGTTGCTGCTGTGGCTGCTGCTGCTGCTGGTGCTGGTGGCGTGTCCTCGTCGACAGCAGCAGCAACTGCCGGCAACAACAATCTAAGCAATCTCAACAATCCATTTACAATGCACAATCTGCTGACAACTGGCGCAGGCGCTGCCGGCAGCAATCTGCAATGGAATCTGACTACCAATCACTTGGTAAGTGCAAGCAATCGATAGAATAAATCGATAGTTGTAAAATCGATTAAAAACTGACGGCATACAAAATTTTATATATGCTCTGCCTTAATTTTGCTCGCATTCTGTAATTTTTATAAGAAATGAAAGCACTCCACGCATGCATACATTTCAGTGTGCAAAACTTATTAAAGGGAAATTTTGGAAATAGATCTAGCTTGCAATGGCCAAAGCCAATTCAGGATTAATATAAGGATTAAGTTAAAGGATGTGTAGATTTCAGTTCATTCTTTTTATATAAATAAAATAATAAATAAACATAAAATAAGTAAAAAATAAACTTGATATCTTAATCGTCTGTTGGACTTAAATTTGAAATTGTATTAAAAATAATTAAATTTGGAATTAATCTCGATAAATAATGTGTAGTTTCCTGTTGCTTCCTTCGGTCTGGGTTTGACTTTTGTTCAGTTTTGTTCATTAATTACACAAATCTCAGATAATTTTATGCAATCAGTTTTTTTTTATTGATTAACGCTATTAATCATTAAATATTAATTATTGATTATTAATAAAAGCAATTCAATATTGCAGCAAAATCAGCACACGTTGCAGCAACATCAACAGCAGCAGCAACAGTTGCAGCAACAACTCACACCAATGCATCAGCAGTACGACAGCAATGTGCCCCTTAACAACAACAACAACAACCACAACGACAACAGCAACAACAACAACAACAATATTAATAACAACAATAACAATGATAATGGTCCGACGATCAGCAATCTGCTCAATTTTGATAGTGAGCAGCTGGTTCGCATCAATTCGGAGGATCAGCAAATGTTGCGCCTCAATTCAGAAGATCTGCAAATATCAAATCTATCCATATCTACGTAACACCTTAATTACTTACTATTCAGTTGTTAGTCTTACTTAGACCCAGTGTGTCTGGTATGTAAAATGTAATATGTAAAATGTAAAATGTGTTTTTAGCATAATTCTTGAAATACGAATAAATTAATCGCTTTAGCAGTAAATAAATATCTTAAGTTTGCTCCACTTAAATGGTAAATCTATTCTTAAAACTTTCCACAGCCATAACATATCCAAAATTGAATATGATTATAGCGACAAATCGAACATTCCCTAGCCATAACTGTAGAATAAAACTACATATAAAGTTGGATAGGCGATTCTCGCTCAAAACATATATTTGAATTAAAATAAGTAAACATTGCTAAAATTTGAAAACAAAACAAAAAATCATGCAACTCGAAATCAAGAAAATCGAAAACTAACAATTTGTAAAGGCAACGCTTTTGGTTTCAGATGCTTCCTTGGACTCCTTGGCTCCATCATTGGCACCACCATGGAAGAATCCTCTCAGCCGCTTCACAGCAGCACATGGTATGCTGGGAAGGGCCAAGGTGACCGGAGGAGGCGGAGTGCCTGGAAGCATACAGTAGGCGACGAAGTGCATCAGATTGTATGTGGCATGCTGATAGGTCTGCCGACGGGCAAAGCACTGCCGGATGCGATGACCCACAGTGGCAGCGAGACAGTTCTGCAATGTGACCAACTGCTCCTCCTTCTGCTTGATGTCCAGCTCCAGCTCGGCAGAGTGTTGCTTCAGTTTGCTGGGGGTGCCAAATAGTGTTTATGAAGTAACTTTATAAAGTTAAACACAGAAAACAAAGCACCTTTGGTTTTAGTAAATATTTAACCTATTATTCGATTTATATAAAACCCAACAAGTAAATTTCATTAATTGTTTCTGAATATTAGAAATAATTTGTTCTAAGAATCACGGTTTGTTTTTATACTTTTTCTAAAAGATTTTCTCAATTTAAGGTTGAATTAATCTAATGAAAGAAAATATATTTAAAGGAGATAGAAAAAATCGCCATATTTTTGGAATTGGCGATTTAGGAATATTAGAATTTGTTATTTCCATATTTAAATCTTTAAGTTTTCCTTCCAAGTGTGGTATTTGAATTTTTTTTGAGTAGGCGCCTAGGATTGAGAATTGTTTGATTGAGTTTGGATCTCACCTGAGGTGCTGCTCCGTTTCGCACTTGTGATCCACGAGTTGAGTGCTAGACAACTCCAACTGACCTGCCAGGTAATCAATATTTTCGCTCATCTCATCCATGGACTCTTGTTTCTGGTTGAGCTCCAAACGCTGTTCCTGCAGCTGGCCAGTCAGATCCTCGATATCAAACTTGGCCAGTTGGAATTCACGCTGAATCCTCGTCAGCTGTTCGAGCTGCTCCCTTTTCAAGGTGTGCGACTGAAATAGATCCTTCTTTGTGGTTTGCAGTAACTCCTGCAGATTATCAATTTCCTGCTGTTTGCCGGCAACCTCCTCAGCTAATTTTAGCTTCTCCTTGTTGGCTTGAACCAGGAGAATTCCGAGTTCATTATTGGACAACTTGACTTGGGCAGTGTCCATGTAGGATTGCTTCAGCTGATCATTGAGGGCTTCATTGCGACGTTTCTCCACGGCAAAGAGAGTGTTGTAAACATGCAACTGATTGCGATTCTTGACAAACTGTGCAAAAGGAATTATTATTTATTATTTATATTTATATTTATAAAATATTAAAAAATCCGAGCTTAGATTTCTAAATATTCAGTATTCTAAATCCTATATTTCTTAGAAATGTAATGAAGTATTATATTATAATTAATAATATGTATGTTTTTAAATAATATAATAATTTTTAATTACATTGCGCTTGAAGTCCTCGACCTGTTCGCTGAGCTGACGCACTTCCTCGCGCCGACGTCGCCAAGAACGCAACATGATCGTGTTGAAGATGCGCAAGCTGGCAGTGCGAATCAAATCCTGCTGATCTCCACCCACTGCAGCCCCATTCATCACAAATCGTGAACTGCACAGCTGCAAGGCATTCGCATCCTGGATGGCCAGTTGACCAAGTGGGGAATCACAACGAGCCAACTGATAGCTGCCCGTGCGGCGTGCCTCCTTAAAGTCCATTTGGGACACGGATTTGCGTGCTCGGAAATTTAAAATTGCCGCCGTCTGCTGGCGCTTGAGTGTAAAATATGCTGGCATCGTTAGCAACTTGGACTCCGATTTGTTGTAGCCGGAATCGGCCCCGCTGGACAGACTACTAGTCGTGGCTAGTGATGCATCCGAGGAGGAGGGTGTCAGCGGCACCACATTGGCCAGCTTTATTAGCTGCATGTTTTCATTGTTCGCAGCGCTTAAATTTAACAAGCGATATATTATTTAAGGCCAACTTAAATCAGTTGATACAGAAAAATACAAGAAGCAAATAATTAATTGTTTTAAATATCGATTATTAGCAATTCCTAGCCTCCTAGGATTACTGAATGAATTTATGCATCCCTGAACTTACCTCTGGAGCTGTTTCTTCTGCAATCGCTGCTTGTTGTTGCCGCTCTGGGCGCGACGCTTCTTCAGCTGGGAGCCGAGCACCGTTTTGTTGTAGGGTGCTCGTGGGGAACTTTTCTTGGCATCATCATTGCTGTGATTTAATTTCAGGCCGCTTAAACGCATACGCCGACCTTGGGGCGACATTTTTGTTTGACTTTTATATTGTTTTTTTAAATTTTTGTATTTTTCTTATTTTGACACAACACAAATATATAACAGATATGCACAACAAGTAAGCGAGCTTGGAAAATTTCTGTTTATTTATTTGTATTTTTTTGTAGCTGCATTGCGATTCAAAAGTCTTTCAGAACTGACTTAAATATTATTTTGATATACTTAAAAGCAGTCAAAAAGCAGCGCCTACTGATTTGAGCTACAAGCAAGTAAGCGTTCTGTGGTAGTGAGAGCTCGACTAGGAGATACCCTGCAGTTTTAGTTTTATTGCCATATTTCCTTCAAAAAGTTTTGCACTCCTTACAGTAGCCATGCGTAGAAGTACTCTTATTTCTTATGGAGAAGAATATAATATAATATATTATAATATGGAATACATAATATATAGATTTTACTATTATTCTAGTGCATACTAAAATCTTATAAATCTTATAAGTAATTCTTAAGTTTTTAGTTTAAATATAATATTACATATTATTTTTAGCTTTATCTTTTTTACTTTTTGTGTTTTTTTGTCGACTGACATTAGTTGGTTTTAAGTAAATAATGAAATTAAAATAGTTCTTATTTGGTAAATTCTTTAGCTTTGTCCCACAGATATATTTTAGAGAGCTTAGCTCTGTTTACACACGACGCTACTGTCATCATCTACACCCATTTACACCCATCTTATACACCCATAATTTGGCTGCACAGTAACTCAATTTCCCAGAGCATCCGTTCATTGATTGCGGACCATTTGACAATTGCGGCCAAAAGAGTTTCCACAACATTTGGCGCAAGGCGCCCACAAAAAAAAAAACGGTTACATTTTTCTTGGGGGCCATTTCAAAAAAGGCATTTTAAACGCAGCGGAAGCTTTTTACACAAATGAATATTTTTCACCACACGGCGTTTGCGCAGAGTGAAAAGCTTTTTTGAATTCAATTTGAATTGGCTGGAGAAAAAAATAAAGATGATGATTTTGGGCCGCTTTTTGTGTTGTGGCCAACGGCGGCTGTTGGCGGTTTCATTAACGTCGCGACGCTGCTGGCAAACGGTTGATTTGGCTCGACAAAAATCGCTAAAATTTAAATCGACAGGTGCGAAAAATAAACCTAACAGCTTTAAGAGAATTTCGAAAAAAAAAATAAAAATAATGCAGTTGTTAATTTAGAAAATTATTTAAAAGTATAACCCATAAAATATCGAAAAGTGAATTTCGTGCGCTTAATAGCTCTGTGTGTGTTCCAGTGGGTGTGTGATTTTGTGTGTGTTTTTGTGTTGGCTATTACGAAAATCGAAACGAACAAATATTTGGAAAATAACACACATACCTTAAGTAAATATATTGAACATCTCGAGAAATTCTATTGGGTGAGTTCTGGAAAATGGCACAGCCTATAAATAATGTCTTATGCATAGTGATTTGTTTGCTGTCTGCTGTTTGCAGTGTGTGTGCGTTGTAAAGACCCCCTGCCAACCAGCTTAGCAACAAATAACCGCTACAACAGCACACGTACTGTATATATATATAATTGCCCAATAATATATTCCTGCGTTTATCAATGAAATGGGTTTCTCCCCAGTTCTAAATTTAATTCTAACTGGCTTAATCATGTTGATGATTTAGTCTACTGATTTGCGTCTTGGGGAAAAAGTAATTAAATGAAATGTTATTGTGAGACGTCATCTCTTGTCTGTCTTTCTCCGATCAGGTTATACATTATCATCGTCGTAGTTTTTAACTAGTTTAACAGTTGGCGTCTTACATAAGACGGATTTACTTATTCATTGTCGCGAGCTAACAATTCTTGAAATCACTGTTTACACAGTTTAATGAGAATATTGTGTGGTACCCGGAATTAAACGCAAAACGCGTCCGATTGTCGCCATAACAGGTGTGTGTGTGTCTCATCTAAAGGAATTAAAGGTTGTGCACAGCTTAAAAGATCTAAGCGAGTTTTAACACAATATTCTTGTCCTGGAAAAAATCCTGATATTTTGCTTTCAGCTAATTGGAAAAGTTTATAAGTTGTTGGTTTATACAAAGTTAAGTATTAAATGAAATACGTTGAATCAAACGAATATTTTATCAGCCACGTGCTTGCGAAACTTCAGTCAGGAATGCATAATTGAAGAGCTTAAATGATGTTGGAGGAAACAGTCTCATATATACAAAATTAAATGCATTTACACTTTAATGCTACAGTCTGAAAAACAATCAGACTGCAATTTAGAAAACTTTGCTAGCTTTCAGAAATAAATTGCCAATATACGAATTCAATTTTGTTTTCAATTAAAAACGCTTCTTTCTTCTATTTCATATGAACAGAAAATATTCTTTACAGAACACAATTTCTTAAAATTACAAAGACTTTTTTCCACTTTCCAAAATTTCATTTCCTAATAACAGAAATGATTTCTTAAGATTCAAAGTCTTTTTTTCGCTTTTCAGAAAAATATTTATAAATAACAGAAAAAATGATTTTCTTTTTTTCAGTATGCTGTGTAAACAGAAAGAACGACCTAAAAAATAGATAACTTTATTCCAAAATTAAAAAAAAAAGAAAAACCTGTTTTGTAGTGCAAGAAATAACCGTGCCTTTTATAAGCACACATTCTGTATAATAAGTTGAGCTGCCCTTAACCATCGTATAGCGATTTTCTACATTTGAGCGCAACATTTTCTTCCAGTGTAGTCAAGTTATTTGCCAGCTCTATATCCAGTTTTCCAAGCCCCTCGTTTTGCAATCGCAAATTGTGCAGTTGCAAATGGCGCTCACAAATTGCTGGTGCATTAATTAATTAATAGTCAGCTATACACGAATAAAGCCACTATACATATTTATATATGTATATACAGACTATAGACTATAGACGATTTGAGTCGATGTTATCGCTGTTGCGGTTACCATTGTGATTGTTGTTGCTGTTGTTGCGAATACAATATACAAGTTTACTTTGAGATGATGTGTTTGTCAGCTTTGCAGCTTGTCTGTGTTCGTCTGATTAGCGTTGTTTTAAAGTTGCTGCTGCTTTTCTAATAAATTGTGAAATTCAAATTGTTTATTGAATTCAGCGATCCAGTTGCCAGTTGCAACCTTGATTGGCAACGAGTTTCTTTCCACTGCATGCGGAACTGCGAGTTGCCAGCTGCCTCTGCCTCAAGCAGTCCATGTGGCAGTGGAAACTGTGACATAATCACTGATGTAAAAAAAAAAGAAAAAAGAGTAGCAAGCAAAAGTGACGGGAAAGTTATGTGCAACTGGAATCGACGATCGACGTTGTTGGAGAGCATCGTTCGTTTCCGCATGGGTGCGGGCCACTCGCTCGCGTGGCAAGCTGATACAGATACAAATACAGCCACAGATACTTTGGGTGTATCTGTGAGATACAAGTGGCTCAATTGCGTCTGCGTTGGTGATTCATACAGCAATTCGGGGAATCCGAAACCGAAACACCATCCAATCAAGTGCAACGCGTCGACTGGTTTTTTCTTCAATACTGGTTTTACGTACTCGTTTTATTTGAGCCGAATTTGTAAGCCTAGCAAATTAAAAAACATGGAAAAAAGTTTATTTTTCAGTTCGTTGATTGTTGATTTTTTATTGTTGAAAAGCAACTTTTGAATTTGAAGTATGATGATTAAATCAATGCTTTCATGCCTGCTTTATTCATTTGATGATAATTCAATTTTTATCGTTTATGAATTTTTCGCTAACGATCTTATTATTTATTTGGTACACAAATTTGTAAAAATAATACTTTTGACAAATAAAAATGTATTCTGAAATTGAATATTAAAATTCAAGTAGTCATTTCAATGATATAAAATAAAAAGAAAATGATTAAATTCTGTTTTCGTTTATAAATTTGTCTCCTACAAGAACGTTATTTATTTATCAAGTAGAAATAAAAGATTTTAATTAACATTATTTATAATATATTTAGTATAAAAATGTAAAATGGTTCAGTATTTATTGCCAGCCTTGGGACAAACCCAGAAAAAGATTTCTACAATTTCGCCTCATATTCATAGCTTGCCAGCCAGGGCATTAGCTAGTCGATCAATTTCCACTTGTTCAACTGGCCAACATTTCAGTTCATTTTCATTTGTAATTTTTTCTATCTTTATTTGTTGTTGTTTATTTTTTCGGCTATCGAAATGCTCTTCTCGGACCTCAGTCTCAGCAGTTTCTGCAGCTCAGCACAGCTCTGCTTCTGTGTCTTGAATTTTAATGCTCTACGCATCGAGTCTTTGTTTTGAGGGCGTCGCCAGTGTCGACCTTTCATGCTGCACATGTAGGTGTGTGTGCGAGTGTGCGAGTGTGTTTCTGTATTGGCAATAAACAATGGCCTTTACTTTGGTTCGCTTTCTGAGCCAAAGCAGACAACAACAAAAACAACAACAAGTGGTTGCCCAACTAGCCGCTCAATTGCTACCACTTTTAACTCTCTCTCTCTCTCTCTCTCACACACTTTTTCCCTCTCTCTCTCTAGCTCTGTCTCTCTGTCTCCTACTCTTTGTATGACGTCTCACGTCTTATGATTCCGATTCGCAGCTTTGGCTTTGTTAGCGACTCTCGAATGTTATGTTTGACCTTGAGTTAGCGCACATGTGCCAGAAGTGCAGATATGCTTAGGCAGTGGCAAGTGGCAGTGGCAACGGTGGCAGGAGAGCTTAGGAGTCATTTGTAGTTGCTTATTGTTGTGGCTGGCGTCCTTCTTATTACACTTAGCAAAACAAACGCCTTAAAACGAGAAAAATATTTTTATCAGAAACATATTTTTTTTTTTTAAATAAATAAGCACTTTCCAGAAACATATTACATAGTAATCAAAAATAATTGTGAAAAATAGATTTCTCATATATTTAGTTTTCTACATTTCGGCGATATATTCAATAATAAAATATATTTTATTTTTCATATTTTGTGTATTTAGCCAAAAAGCTAATTAAAAAAATTCTGTTTCACTTCTAAAAACACACAAGAGTTTAAAAATCGTTTTTCTACATTTTAGAAAAATCTTACCTCGATTTAAATATAGTTGATATACAAATATAAGTTGTTAATAACAATAATTTTATAAATTTCACTTTTTTGCGAGTGTATGCCCTATCAATCAATGTACATCTTTCCATCTTATCTTACAACTGATAAGCTAACAAATGAAAATTGATCAATTTGTTAATTTATGGAGATTAGAATTATAATAAAATTCCCAAAAAATGTATTTCATCTTCATTAGCTGTTATTTGTTTTTATATTTGGATTTGCCCTGCTTAAAACACGTTTTGTGGGCTATGACGTAGTCGTTATTGTTTCATTTTGCTTTGCTTTGTTTTTTTTTTTGTGTTTGGGTTATCAGCTGACGTCACAGAATCAATCAAAATTAATTTACTTCTCCATTCAACTCAGCGCATGCTATTAAAATTGATTTTGTGGCTATTTTAGGATCTTTGCCTTTGTTTTGCGTAATTGCAACCGATTTCCCCCAGGCATTGCAACTTGTGAAAAATTGCATTTTTCTTGCCCACGCCGTGTATTGTTGATGTTGTTGTTTAAACATTGTTTTTGGTTACAGTATATTAACACATGAACACGGCCAAATAAATTATTGAAATTCTGTGCAGCATTTTGCATAAATATTATTATTATTAATATTTATTATTTTGTGTTCAGTTTTTGTGTATTTGGCGGTGTTTTGCTTAAATGACTAGAAATCAACGTTTTGATGGAACAGCAAACGAAATTAAGTCAATAACTGTTCCAATTCATGACCTTAGCTGCTCCTAGACACAAAACACAAAACAAATTTTGCACAATTTGTTGATTTGTTGATTTGTTGATTTGCAGATTTGCAGATTCGTGTTTAAACACAAATTCATAACTGTCGTGTGGCTGTTTCGGTCAGGGAGATTAGATTGTTCTGGGAACTGGACTATTAATAACTAATTCCACTTAACTTAATCGTTCGATTTTCAAGTACAATTAATAGAAATGAACTAAAGCAGTTTAACTTGGGCACTCCGAATATTATATAACCTCATAGAAACATTGAATGATTTTTAGATTATTTTATTTTATTTTAGATTATTATATATATATATATATTTTATATATAAATATATATAATATTATTATATTCTTGTAGAGTTTTTTTTAAGCAATTTGAATATTCAAAATTTGTGTAGTTATATTTTTTAAGAAAGGGTGGAATTTTTACCTATTTCCATTTCGATTCGTTCTTTCAATTGAGCTTTCAAACTGAGACAGTTCTGTTTAACTTATATTACTCCATAACTTAAGAGATTTGTCTACCTTTTCCATATTTTATGTCTCACGCTTTATATCTGTCTTTCCCTCTTTTTCTTAACGTTTGTTACTTTCGTTATGGCTAAACTACTAACACTTAACAATTTTTGGTCTCGTTGGGTTAATTTTCTTGGTTTCCCCAAGCCTTGCAACAAATGTGGGCTACTACGACATCTTATTTTATTAAATAATTTAATGAAAATAATAATATAAAACATGCGCGATGACTTATATGGCTTTATCGGCTCGGCTAAAGATGCTGATGAAGAATATATACACTTGGGAGACGTCTCTGCCAAAATAAAAACAAAAGTCGGCAAGCTGTACATATGTACATATATATGAAAATTTATATATATTTATACTTGCATCGCTTATCAGGCACACGCTTCTCACAAATACATACAGCTAATTATTGCGTCTGCTAATTTTGTGGTTTGTTCAACATAAAAGTATGTTAGGGTATGGTTGTTTGACGACAGTTAAGCAACAATTTATGACGGTATACATATCAATTAAAAACATTGACCTTCCAAAACTGTGGAAGGATACTTGTTTTACTTTTAAGAAAACAACAAAATTACAGTTTTTCAATATTATGACTGGAGTAAATTAATATTATTGATTTTCTTGCTATCTGAAATCGGTTTGAAGTTATCGATAACATACTAAGCTTGATTCATTCAAGCAGTTTAAATGTTGTTTCTTTTTTACAACTTATATTTAAAATTTGGACGGGACTAGTTCCCGAAGAGTTCTTGAAACCCCTCTTTAAGTGGTATACATTTGATGGCAATTTATCGATAAGAACTAAATTTGATAACTTTTTTACGAAAACTTACATTCAATATTTTCGATCGACTCGACTTTTCATTCTGATCAAGAACAAAAACATATGCAACACATGTAGAATTTATTATACCCCTATGGCCCATTTTAAGTGGTATATAAAACGCATGATGAAATCAAAAGTGTGTTGATATGTCGATATGGCATGGAATTTAATGGCCGCCGATCGTCATCAAGTATTCGATATCAACAATACGACAAGTTGACGAGAGAGAAACAAACACCCTCCGAGCAAAGTCTAGCCACAGTTCAAGCCGACGGCGAGTGTGAGCACGAATGTGCATGTGAGTGTGAATGTGAATACGAGTTCGAATGTGAGTGCGAGTCGATCTGTGAAGCGTTTAAGAAAACATGACGCTCAGTTTGAAACTGAACTTTGCCGGTGACTGATGTGATTTGACTTGTGTGAAGTGAATTCGAAATCGAAATCGAAATCGTCGCCGACTTGTGCAAGTCACACGCGAGTGTATACGTTGTATATTTGTTAGCAATACACGACACGCAAGCCCGACATATATATTATATATACCTGCAGTGCAATAACCACACTAATAAGTAATGCCTTTCTCAGTTCTAGCTATATTTATTGACTCTATTTGTTTTTGGCGCGTTAATTTTTAACAACAACAAATAACGAATAATAAAATTTATTTTAAGCAAGTTTTAATTTAAATTTAATAACAAACATATCTATATAAATATATATGGCTGTATGTGTATGCATTCAAATGGAAATGCGGAAAAAAATATAACGTTGTGTCGCAGCGCGATTTAATCAAGTTTTTTCAAACAAATACAATAACAACAACAACATAATAATAAAAAAAACAACTAAACAACTACACGCCATAAAGGTTAGCAGTAGTAAATTAAGTAAAAAAATGCTAAAACTAACGCGCAGTTTGTTACTGAAACTAAACTCAGCTCTTAATACATGCATAAATATAAATATTTATATTCGTATGTAAAGAGTACAGCATCCTACACATTTCAACAACAATTGCAATAGCTAATCTAAAGATTGCAAATAACAAAAACACAAATGAAAATAGCAACAACTCATATATAAAATTATAATCTGTAGCAATAAAAAAATATGTATGCTGGTCATCAAAAGGCTTTCCCTTAAATAATGAATATTTATGGTTATCAAACAAATTGCTGCTTACAGTTTTAAGAACTACAAAGAATTATAAGAAATTTAAAAGGACTATATTTATATGTATAGGATTCTTGAACAATATTCAGTTACTGATAAAAATGAATCGATATTGGAATTTCACCGATAGCCTTGCGTGTTCAAGTACAAATTGAGACTTCTTATTGCTAACAGCATCCCCTATCAATGGCACTGAGCAAATTATTCAAATTAATTGATAACACTTCGAAATAAAAATAGACAAAATGATACATTTCTAATTCGACACGAGATTCTTGTCTAAACCTTTTTATTTGTTTACCCTGCTGAATTCATTCGCATAATTTATCATGCATATTTGATATATATTATATTTGTTTTTATCTCTCAGAATATATATATATATATATATATATATATATCCTCATATAACTTTTGCTTTTTATATTTCGCACAGCCGCAAATTATCGTCTTTTTAATTAAATTGCAATTGTACATCGAATAAGACTGTATTGAGGTCGATCGAGTTGTTTTTTCTTCAAATCCATTGACTTATATTTGGGTTTATTTGAATTGTGATTTGTGAAAGCAATTCCAGACAGTGCACTGCTCTGCATTCTTGATTATAGCATTTCTCTTGATAAGCTCCTTGTCTAGGCGACGATAACCCAGCGTCTAAGTTCAAATTGCGTTTGTTGTTGTTATTTTTGTATACAGGCAATAGCTACAGAGCAAAAGTTTATGTTTACTAATAGTACTGAGTATTCAATAGCACTCAATAAGAACACTTCCTGCAATAAACAAATAGAAAATAGCTGCAAGAAGCTGTGATAATTTAGTTAGACCCGGCAACTGTTATAAATTCTTCTACATCATTATAAATACATATAGACACATATATAGCTATAGAAAATGTTACGGACAAATTTAAAATAGTTGCAAGAAGCTGCAATAAGTTTGCTAGACTCTCATGTACAAATTGTAATTAACTATTGTTATTAACAAACACATATTTACATATATACCTAATTTTGTTTATTGTTTCGAGCTTTATTAAAAAAAAAGAACATTAAATATGAAACTTTTATATTGCAATAATTAAATTAATGTCTGCAGATAAAAAGTAAAAAATTGCGATGCAATTGTTGTTTCCCTAACATGATTATCATTTTCGTAATATCAAGTTTCATTTGATATTAATACGGATACATATCAGATGTATTTGAAGTGTCGATCGATTATTTTCTTTACACTTATAGCCATTTATTTATGCAGCATGTGCTTAACATATTCAACTGTGATTTATCGCATATTGACCTCAGATGTTCAGTTGTTATTGTAAACAGGAATTGCAAACAAATTGCTAGAGTTTAGAGATTATTTATAATGCGAAATATTCCCCAGAGAATGCTTAAGTTTCCGCTCTCTAACACGATTATAACTCATAATTCCAGATCTAAAAGAAAAGAAGGAAAAATAAACAATAAGCAATTTTGATAAAGATTTGCTAATTAAGGAACAAATTCAACAAACATGGCGGGCAACGGTAAGTCTAGAAAATTGAGAATTTGAGAATTGTGATAATGTTTAATGTTTGAAATTGCTGTGGACCACATCCGCAATTGATCGATCGATCCTAAGAACATATTTCAAGGCTGATCGGTGGCGCAATGCGCAAATATTTAGATAATCAGTTTGTAAATATTTTTACAAGTGAACAGCAGCAACACAGAAAACCAAAAAGCTTATAAAAATATCGGTGTGTTTGCTGGCATCTGGAACATTTCGTTTGTTTCATTTGCAATCAAAGCGTTTCACCTGGAACTCTCCCACATAAAAAAATAACAAATAAAAAAAGAACTTAGCCGAATTCAAATACAAATCGAAAGCCAGTCCAGGTCTGTAAGGCCAATACTCTTTATTTTATACACACAAATAGTTAAATAGTTGCATGCGGATAGTCAGGGCCAAAAGCAACTCGAATATCGATTTATCATACTATATACCCACCATATATTCCCCTGTTCCCCCCACTACCATAGCCCCACAGCCAGAGCCATTTGTGTTTTCAGCAATTGACGAAAGCAAAAGAAACAAACAAACAAAGGCAAATCTCACACCTTTTGCTCGCACACAAATATATATCAGATATATTTATAATACCAATCTTAATTTTTTAATATGATTGAAAATGTACATCAAAAAATGTATATACTTAGAAATATGGGCGCTTTAAATTTTTTTTTTTTAAATGATTAGACGCATATATAACTATATATTACAATCTGATTGAACTCTATTTGCCTCAAGCTATTTGCAGATTGAATTTTAATGAAACAGGTTCATGTTTCAGCAACATAACAACAAATGCAATATTCAAAAATAGGCATTTATTAGAGAAAATCAGCTGGCAACAGAAACAGGAAAAAATTGCTTAGATTAGCTATAAATTTGATCAGACCGATTGTGCTTGTTAAAGCTATATAATATAGTAATATACTATTGAAAATTTTTTGTCAAAAGGTTATTGGCCTAAAAGAACGCATAACTAATGAGTTTGTCTAGCATTACTTGGTAAAAAACAAAAACAGAAACTCAACTTTTGACCTATTGTTCCTATGGCAAGTATATGCTATAGTTTTCCGACATAAAATTGATATTTTTACCAAATAAAATTAAATTGACATTAATTCATTTAATTTATAATAACTAAGAGTAAATAGTAATCTGGCTAAAAAAAAAGATTACCAAAACACTCATATTTGCTGACAGATCGGTCGACTGACCTGATTAGACGTCATTATGCTTATGTCTTTCCGAGCAAGTATAGGCCACATTTACCGGCTCAATAAATTATTTTGAATTGCGGCAAGTTGAATTGATTGAATTGTGCAAAGTTTTCAAAAGTTGTAAGGCAATTTAAAGCAATGCTGCTGTTGGCATCGCGTGAGCACTGTGTGGTTTGCGATTAGAAAGAAATTTTTGCTGTATAGCATGCAAATTGTTTTTTTTCTATTCTATTTGGCATATTGGAAAATACTTTTGGTTTTCTGGTTTTTGGCTTTCTAAAGACTTCTCTTTGATTGCTTCGCTCGGCAAACGACATTAAAATCGATTTCTTGTTAATTGCATTTGATGTACAATTTTTGGCCTTTGTTATTAAATTTTTGTTCTGTTTTCTTTGCATTATATTTGTTCACTCTTGATGCTTAGAATAGAATTAATTGGTTTTTAATTAGTTCATAAAATCTGTGAAAATTCTACCAAAATTCTATAAAAGTTTTAAGAACCACGCTAGAAACACGTTCCGCAGCTAGGCTGACTCACTGTTTAGCAATGATTTAAATTCAAATCAAATTGAATGGGGCTTTTCCATGAATTATGTCAACATTTCATTTCACCTCTCAACCGCTCCTATCTCAAGTAGCTAGAGCTGATAGGAACTTGCTTTTTATGTCGCTTCTGATTGCAACTTATAACAACAAACATGAAAAACCCATAATTTAATAATTATCAATTTTTTCAAATCATTTCGCACAATCAAATTTCATTTAGCTGCTTGCATATTTTTGGGGTACGAAATAAAAGATGAAAATTGTTCTTGTCTACTGATAGCGAGAGAGTGTTCAGTTTCAATATTTCAAATTATATAATATTAAAATATATTTTGTTATCAAAGCAAAAACATTAAATATATCTATTAATGTATTATGTATCAG
Source organism: Drosophila paracracens (assembly GCA_035044025.1). Lineage (NCBI taxonomy): Eukaryota > Metazoa > Arthropoda > Insecta > Diptera > Drosophilidae > Drosophila > Drosophila paracracens. The sequence goes on from JAWNMN010000396.1 coordinate 495,268, forward strand.
AGATACATACATACTTTATTTAATATTTCATTTTGTTGAATTTAATTTAATATCATTTAATAAGCAACTTTCAATTAACCTTATATTTTTTAAAAACTTATTAGTACAAATAATAAAAAAAACATCACCTCCACAATACAAAATAATCGTTTTAAAATTACGTTGGCTTTATTTTACATTTTTTTTATTAAAAGTTCAGAGATTTTTTATGTTAATTTTTAATGGTTTTGCAGACAAGCTAAAATTTGAAGGACACACTACAAATTGTAAATTTCACACGTCATCGATATAGTCAGAAAATATAATGCCATAAATACAGCATTTATTGATTTTTACACACACACCCGCACACATAACCACACACCCGCACACACGCACAACATGCAGCTAGAAAGCACTTAAACAAAATATTTTGTGACAGGCTGTTTGCAAGTCTTCACGCACAGATTTTGAGTGTTTGAAATTAATTTTGAGTATATGTGTGAATTTATACATGCACACACACAAACACACGCACACACGCAGAGGCAGGCACACACATGTCGACTTAAGGCCAAGATTTGCTTAAGTACTTGAGGTGCAAATGCGAATGTCCTCAATGTCCTCAATCTGCTGCCCAAACTCCGCCTTGCCCCCCACTCCCCCTTCCCATCATTTTGTCTCTGTGTTTGATGTGACACAGCCTGTAAAGCGCAACCGGTGTGCGTGTGTCCGCCTGTGTGTGCGTGCGTGATTTGGGTGTGTTTACACTTATCAAAATTAGCGCCTTAAATTTTAGTAAATCGGCTTGATTTTGGGGCAAGGGTTTCCCAACTTATTATTCTGAAAGTAAATTTCTAAAATGTTTATTTGTTGCTTGCTAAAAACCACGGTTAACATTTATTAGATAAAAAGCCTTTATAACTTTTAGAAACTTTTTTAATTAAGCGTAATTTTTTTGCTGAGTGTAGATGGAGCGATTGAAGTTAGCCCACTAATTTGTTTTGGGCGCGCTGCTTTTGGACTAGGTCCATTGAAGTATTTGGCCCTATTCAAGAGCCGTTTGCTCAATGCTTTCATTTTCTCTATTTAGCTGTGTTTATTTTCGCTTCAGAACGCGATTTTCCAATCGATTGAACACATGACAAGCTCCCCGTAGTAGCATTAGAAGTAGCAGCTACTAAAGTATGTGTACACATATAAATATATATATATGTGTGTGGCATGCCCCATATGGCACCGGCTGGAAAGAGTGCCACAGAGCGTAATCGTCTAAATGCCACTTTGGTGGCATGTAATTCAAAACTCTGCGGTAAATGGAAACCACCTTAACTTCTTAACAAAAATGCGTCTGGCGTTGATTTCATTCTATTTTTGATCATATTTAATTAACATTTTACTCTCACCTCTCCACTTCTCTTCTCTTCTCTCCTCTCTCTCTCTCACTCTATCTCTCTCTTATTTATCTTTCTATTCTTTTTTGTCGTTGGTAATTTTGCTTCTGCATTTATTTACGCATCAATTTGTAGCGCTGATTTATGTCGCCAACCCCCAGCGATAGACAGAAACGTAAAGCAAAACAAGCCAAAGGTTGATCTAGGCAAGACTGCTGAACGGGCAAATACCCTGTAATCAGCTCATCAAATAACTGTCGATATAAATATGACTATATCTACTTAGCTATTGCGGATCAGGAATATATTTACTTATAGGATCGACGACGCCTACTTCAATGATTTTTAGGGGGTACTTAAGTGCAAAACGCTGTAAAGTTTGTTGCAGGAAAACTCAGGAAAAAACCAAAACAGAGAGAAAATTAGTTATTATTACAATAAGGCTATAATGAGCGCTTAAAATCATAACACCCTTTTGTAAACACTCTTTGGGTACAGGATAAAAAAGCAAAATATAAAAAAAGTGAAAAAAACTTCAGATAAATGCTTTGCCTAAATGCGAATTAAATTTGCTTCAGCCGCTGAGAGCCACGCAGGCTGCCTTAAAGTATTAGCAGCTCTGTCAATACTCACAGGCGGCTCTATGGTGAGCAGGACGTGTGAAGGAGGTGGGGATGGCAGGATGTGCCTGTTGGTTCGGCTGCCTAGCTGAAGCGGAGCAATTGCGCAATTTTAAAGCGCTCCTACGTTGACAGCTTAATTAAATTACAAATTTACTTAGACTCAGATCAAAATGTTTTTGTAATTGGAATTTAAAAATGTTGAACCTTGCTTAAGATCGCGCACAGCTTAAATTATGTAAAGCCCTTATCAATTTCCCTAGCCCGGGATTAGTATTATTATTATGCAATACAAAAATGTATAAATACAAATATAAATATATATTCCACTTACGCTTGGCTCTCTCCTTGGTATCGATCTAACAACGTGGACGCAGTTTGCCGAGTTCGCCACGCAATGCGTAATCACACCCATCCACACACCCACACACACACAGCCACACACACGTAAGCATGCCATAACATTTTTGTACCTGTCACGTAAACATTCATCCTGCAGCGGCTTCTGTTCTTACGCAACACCTCATAATCCATATATATATATACATATGTATATTTGCATATTTATATCTATATATACATATATGTACAGAATGCAGCATTCTAAATAATAAAAACGCCTTTTGCCCCCACCTGTTGGCCACTTTGATAAGTATAATAAGAGTGTCAATGGACGCATCTCATAAATGCACTCTAAAAAATGCAAAGAAAAAACCAACTGTATTTTGAGAAACATAGCTGTATTAACTAAATATTTGACTTTAATTCAATTTTATTTTATTTTAATTTATTTCTTAAAACTAGAAGAACAATTTAGCTTACAGGTGGATTTTCTAATTCTGAGCTAAATTTTTTTCCAAGTGTAGAACTTCCTGTAATTTTGCCGAATTGGAGCGATCCACATTAAGTTAGAACTTATTACACTTGTTACTTTCCGTAAAACGTGTTTTAGCTCAACTGGCAGACCCAAAGAAGAGTTGTCTGGTTTGTGTGGTGTGTTAAAAAACACAACACACACACACATCTTGTGTATAAATTGCTGTTACAATGTATTTTAAATGTAAACAAAAATAACAAATGCAAATTTCTCATGAGAGGGATGGAGAGAAAGAGAGAGAGAGAGAGAGAGGGAGAGGGAGAGCGTGCCGTGTGTGTGTTTTTCATATGGGGTTAACGGGTTCCAACTACGACTTCCATTACCTGCACAACCCTCCCCTCCCCATCGACCGCCCTTTCAACAACAAGCCACGTTGCAATTGAAGTCCTGCTTTGCCTTAATGGCGAAATAAAGTGCTATTAAATATGCATTATTATCTGAGCGAAAACAGCAACCTTGATAACTGTGTAGAAGTAAACCGGTTCCGCAGCGTGCTTGTCTGTCTGATAGATAAATAAAAAAAGAATTAATAAAAAAATGTGAGTGCTGGACGAGCACGCCCGTCCAGCAGATACCCTGCTGTTTAAAACTATAAACTGATTTGAATATTTGTAAAATGCAATTAAGAGTAACATTTTAAGTAATTCACTTAACGGCAACGGCAACAATATCAACTGTTTTCTCTTCGGTGTTAGTTCTTCTCTTAGCAGCAATAATTATCATTCTCTTGGTTGTCAAAGTTGTTTCTTATTTTTTATCCCCTCAAATACTAATTTAAAAAAACTATTATATTATATTATTATGAAATAAAAGTGCAATTATTATATAATAAACATAAGAGATCAGACTAAATAAGACGCCCAAGCCAATCTCAAGTTTAGTTTAAAAATATTTCTCTAAATATGAGGCATTTTGGTAGGAGTCGCTCATAATGGATTACAGGGTATACAAACTAAGAGCATGCGAATAATCGTTGCAGCAGCGGAAACTGTTGTCTTCATTGCTGTTGTTATGCACATAATTGGCAGAATTTATCATGGCTGCCAAGTTGCTTAATAAATGATTGCTTTGGATTTATGCATCTAAATGCAAGTCTGTCTACATATTTAGTATACGCTTAGTATATGAAAGCAGGGAAAAGAGAAATATAATTATATGTCTTATCAGAGAGAAATTATGCAATATATGTTTTATTAACAAATTCCCAATGATTTTACTTCAAAAAGTAAACCACCAATGAGTACTTATCCGTTTAACCCCAAATATATTTAAAAATTAAATTCATGTATACAAAAAAAAAAGATGTATACAACAATAAATAGAGAGAAATAAATGTGGGTAATAAGTATATATATGTATGGTACAATAGAAAACATTAGAGCACCGAGAGAATATTACATAAGATATATTCTAAATATTTGCTTAAGAAATTCATAATAGTTTTACTACACTTTAAAAAAGTAATCCATCAATGAATATATGATGCTGAAACTTTTTCTTTGGTCTTCCAAATATTTATAGCTAAATCTGATGTATACAAAAAAAAACCTAAAGATGTATGCAAAAAGAAATTTTTTTTTTTTTTTTATGTAGCAATTTAATTTGATATTAATCAACCTACTGAAAGGTTATAAAATATTGTTTTGAATGTATACATAATAACAGCGGATTTAAATCAATAACAGAAACAAATAATTGGCTTTAACATATTACAATATTAAGTAACATTAAATGTAACATTTGTTGAACACTAACGAATAATATTAACGCCCAATTGTCCAGAGGTCGCTGGTGTGGAGGCGCTTTAAGCGTCGACGGGTTGTATTTGAGCCTAGTGAGCAGGCCAATGGGTTGACATGGTTATGCAACCGGTCATTGTATCGACTTGTATGTCGGTTTATTTGTCTAACGACTGACGGTACACGGAAGTCGTTGTGCAGCGTCATATTGCTCACATAGGGTGGAGCACCAGAGATGTCTCTTAGCACCTTGTTCTGCAAGACTTGAATTTGGTTAACCCACGATTTTGATGCTGTGCCCCAAAATGGAATCCCATATGTCCAAGTGGGCACGATGATGCTCCTGTACACTAGCAGCTTGTTGCTCAAGCTGAGTTTGCTGGATGACTTCAGTAACTTGATGAACTTGCTACAACAAATGTTAAGCTGATTTTTGGAAGTAGACGGAGTGCTAGGAGCTTGCTCCACCTCTGTCGCGGGTTGGCCTGGTATCGCAGTACCGCCAGGAATCGGCCCAACTTAATAATAAATGAAACCATTATTGAATAAGATAGCTGGGAACATCTGACTGCCGAAGTGTTGCATACTTTTAAGCAGTTCGATTCAAATGCTAAATTTAAAAGAAATTGTTGCATACTTTGAAGACCGTGTATTTGAGGTTATTCTCCAGTTAAATCGTTTAACTAAACATTTCTGTTCGCCTGTTATTTTGAGTGGGGAACAATACGAAAACTCGAAGAAAAAAGCGTTCACATGTAAAATTTTGATTTTTATTTTCATAGGAGCTTGCTCCACCTCTGTCGTGGGTTGGCCTGGTATTGCAGTACCGCCAGGATTCGGCACAACTTAATAATAAATGAAACCGTTGTTGAATGATAGCTGCGATCATCTGACTGCCGAAGAAATGCATACTTTTAAGCGGTTCGATTCAAATGCTAAATTGAAAAGAAATTGTTGCATACTTTGAAGAGTCAGTATTTGAGGTTATTCTCCAGTTAAATCGTTTAACTAAACATTTCTGTTCGCCTGTTATTTCAGTGGGGGAACAATACGAAAACTCGAAGAAAAAAGCGTTCACATGTTAAATATTGATTTTTATTTTCATAGGATCTTGCTCCACCTCTGTCGCGGGTTGGCCTGGTATTGCAGTACCGCCAGGATTCGGCCCAACTTAATAATAAATTAAGCCATTATTGAATAAGATAGCTGCGAACATCTGACTGCCGAAGAATTGCATACTTTTAAACGGTTCGATTCAAATGCTAAATTGAAAAGAAATTGTTGCATACTTTGAAGACCGTGTATTTGAGGTTATTCTCCAGTTAAATCGTTTAACTAAACATTTCTGTTCGCCTGTTATTTCAGTGGGGGAACAATACGAAAACTCGAAGAAAAAAGCGTTCACATGTTAAATATTGATTTTTATTTTCATAGGATCTTGCTCCACCTCTGTCGCGGGTTGGCCTGGTATTGCAGTACCGCCAGGATTCGGCCCAACTTAATAATAAATTAAGCCATTATTGAATAAGATAGCTGCGAACATCTGACTGCTGAAGAGTTGCATACTTTTAAACGGTTCGATTCAAATGCTAAATTGAAAAGAAATTGTTGCATACTTTGAAGACCGTGTATTTGAGGTTATTCTCCAGTTAAATCGTTTAACTAAACATTTCTGTTCGCCTGTTATTTTGAGTTGGGAACAATACGAAAACTCGAAGAAAAAGCGTTCACTTGTAAAATTTTGATTTTTATTTTCATAGGAGATTGCTCCACCTCTGTCGCGGGTTGGCCTGGTATTGCAGTACCGCCAGGATTCGGCCCAACTTAATAATAAATTAAGCCATTATTGAATAAGATAGCTGCGAACATCTGACTGCCGAAGAATTGCATACTTTTAAACGGTTCGATTCAAATGCTAAATTGAAAAGAAATTGTTGCATACTTTGAAGACCGTGTATTTGAGGTTATTCTCCAGTTAAATCGTTTAACTAAACATTTCTGTACGCCTGTTATTTTAGTGGCGGAACAATACGAAAACTCGAAGAAAAAAGCGTTCATATGTGAAATATTGATTTTTATTTTCATACGAGCTTGCTCCACTAAATTGAAAAGAAATTGTTGCATACTTTGAATATCGTTTATTTGAGGTTATTCTCCAGGTAAATCGTTTATCTAAACATTTCTGTACGCCTGTTATTTTAGTCGGGGAACAATACGAAAAGTAGAAGAAAAAAGCGTTCACATGTGAAATATTGATTTTTATTTTCATTGGAGCTTGCTCCACCTCTGTCGCGGGTTGGCCTGGTATTGCAGTACCGCCAGGATCCGTCCCAACTTAATAATAAATGAAACCAGTTAAATCGTTTAACTAAACATTTCTGTTCGCCTGTTATTTTGATTGGGAAAAAGCGATTGTCGGAGGCAGCAACAACTAATTAAACACAACATCGACTAAAAATATAAAGTAACTTTGTAACGTTAAAAACGTGATTTTGAGTCGGAAGACAAGTAAAAATTATTGCCTGAAAATCGGTATATCGGTATATGGGCATAGGTCGAAACTTCAAAATGCCATAACTTCGTCAAAACTCAACTCAGATTAAAAAGCGAGGGTTTTTTGATCATGGTTTTGCCTCTAAAATCATCGTACATTTAAAGCTAAAAACGTGATTTTGAGTCGGAAGACAAGTAAAAATTATAGCCTGAAAATCGGTATATCGGTATATGGGCATAGGTCGAAACTTCAAAATGCCATAACTTCGTCAAAACTCAACTCAGATTAAAAAGCGAGGGTTTTTTGATCATGGTTTTGCCTCTAAATCCATCGTACATTTAAAGTTGAAAACGTGATTTTGAGTCAGAAGACAAGTAAAAATTATTGCCTGTAAATCGGTATATCGGTATATGGGCATAGGTCGAAACTTCAAAATGCCATAACTTCGTCAAAACTCAACTCAGATTAAAAAGCGAGGGCTTTTTGATCATGGTTTTGCCCCTTAATCAATCGTACATTTAAAGTTAAAAACGTGATTTTGAGTCGGAAGACAAGTAAAAATTATTGCCTGAAAATCGGTATATCGGTATATGGGCATAGGTCGAAACTTCAAAATGCCATAACTTCGTCAAAACTCAACTCAGATTAAAAAGCGAGGGTTTTTTGATCATGGTTTTGCCTCTAAATCCATCGTACATTTAAAGTTGAAAACGTGATTTTGAGTCAGAAGACAAGTAAAAATTATAGCCTGAAAATCGGTATATCGGTATATGGGCATAGGTCGAAACTTCAAAATGCCATAACTTCGTCAAAACTCAACTCAGATTAAAAAGCGAGGGTTTTTTGATCATGGTTTTGCCTCTAAATCCATCGTACATTTAAAGTTGAAAACGTGATTTTGAGTCAGAAGACAAGTAAAAATTATAGCCTGAAAATCGGTATATCGGTATATGGGCATAGGTCCAAACTTCAAAATGCCATAACTTCGTCAAAACTCAACTCAGATTAAAAAGCGAGGGTTTTTTGATCATGGTTTTGCCTCTAAATCAATCGTACATTTAAAGTTGAAAACGTGATTTTGAGTCGGAAGACAAGTAAAAATTATAGCCTGAAAATCGGTATATCGGTATATGGGCATAGGTTGACTCTTCAAAAGGCCATAACTTCGTCAAAAATCAACTTAGGTTAGAAAGCGAGGGCTTTTTAATCATATTTCGATATCTAAATCAATCGTACATTTAAAGTTAAAAACGAGATTTTAGGTCGGAAGACAAGTACAAATTCAAATGATAAACTGATTTTTGGAAGTAGACGGAGTGCTAGGAGCTTGCTCCACCTCTGTCGCGGGTTGGCCTGGTATTGCAGTACCGCCAGGATTAGGCCCAACTTAATAATAAATGAAACCAGTTAAATCGTTTAACTAAACATTTCTGTTCGCCTGTTATTTCAGTGGGGGAACAATACGAAAACTCGAAGAAAAAAGCGTTCATATGTGAAATATTGATTTTTATTTTCATACGAGCTTGCTCCACTAAATTGAAAAGAAATTGTTGCATACTTTGAATATCGTTTATTTGAGGTTATTCTCCAGGTAAATCGTTTATCTAAACATTTCTGTACGCCTGTTATTTTAGTCGGGGAACAATACGAAAACTCGAAGAAAAAAGCGTTCATATGTGAAATATTGATTTTTATTTTCATAGGAGCTTGCTCCAGCTCTGTCGCGGGTTGGCCTGGTATTGCAGTACCGCCAGGATCCGTCCCAACTTAATAATAAAAGAAACCGTTGTTGAATGATAGCTGCGATCATCTGACTGCCGAAGTGTTGCATACTTTAAAGCGGTTCGATTTAAAAGCTAAATTAAAAGGAAATTGTTGCATACTTTGAAGGTCGTGTATTTGAGGTTATTCTACAATTAAATCGTTTAACTAAACATTTCTGTTCGCCTGTTATTTTGATTGGGAAAAAGCGATTGTCGGAGGCAGCAACAACTAATTAAACACAACATCGACTAAAAATATAAAGTAACTTTGTAACGTTAAAAACGTGATTTTGAGTCGGAAGACAAGTAAAAATTATTGCCTGAAAATCGGTATATCGGTATATGGGCATAGGTCGAAACTTCAAAATGCCATAACTTCGTCAAAACTCAACTCAGATTAAAAAGCGAGGGTTTTTTGATCATGGTTTTGCCTCTAAATCCATCGTACATTTAAAGTTGAAAACGTGATTTTGAGTCGGAAGACAAGTAAAAATTATAGCCTGAAAATCGGTATATCGGTATATGGGCATAGGTCGAAACTTCAAAATGCCATAACTTCGTCAAAACTCAACTCAGATTAAAAAGCGAGGGTTTTTTGATCATGGTTTTGCCTCTAAATCAATCGTACATTTAAAGTTGAAAACGTGATTTTGAGTCAGAAGACAAAGTAAAAATTATTGCCTGCAAATCGGTATATCGGTATATGGGCATAGGTCGAAACTTCAAAATGCCATAACTTCGTCAAAACTCAACTCAGATTAAAAAGCGAGGGTTTTTTGATCATGGTTTTGCCTCTAAATCCATCGTACATTTAAAGCTAAAAACGTGATTTTGAGTCGGAAGACAAGTAAAAATTATAGCCTGAAAATCGGTATATCGGTATATGGGCATAGGTCGAAACTTCAAAATGCCATAACTTCGTCAAAGCTCAACTCAGATTAAAAAGCGAGGGTTTTTTGATCATGGTTTTGCCTCTAAATCCATCGTACATTTAAAGTTGAAAACGTGATTTTGAGTCAGAAGACAAGTAAAAATTATTGCCTGTAAATCGGTATATCGGTATATGGGCATAGGTCGAAACTTCAAAATGCCATAACTTCGTCAAAACTCAACTCAGATTAAAAAGCGAGGGCTTTTTGATCATGGTTTTGCCCCTTAATCAATCGTACATTTAAAGTTAAAAACGTGATTTTGAGTCGGAAGACAAGTAAAAATTAATGCCTGAAAATCGGTATATCGGTATATGGGCATAGGTCGAAACTTCAAAATGCCATAACTTCGTCAAAACTCAACTCAGATTAAAAAGCGAGGGCTTTTTGATCATGGTTTTGCCCCTTAATCCATCGTACATTTAAAGTTGAAAACGTGATTTTGAGTCAGAAGACAAGTAAAAATTATAGCCTGAAAATCGGTATATCGGTATATGGGCATAGGTCCAAACTTCAAAATGCCATAACTTCGTCAAAACTCAACTCAGATTAAAAAGCGAGGGTTTTTTGATCATGGTTTTGCCTCTAAATCAATCGTACATTTAAAGTTGAAAACGTGATTTTGAGTCGGAAGACAAGTAAAAATTATAGCCTGAAAATCGGTATATCGGTATATGGGCATAGGTTGACTCTTCAAAAGGCCATAACTTCGTCAAAAATCAACTTAGGTTAGAAAGCGAGGGCTTTTTAATCATATTTCGATATCTAAATCAATCGTACATTTAAAGTTAAAAACGAGATTTTAGGTCGGAAGACAAGTACAAATTCAAATGATAAACTGATTTTTGGAAGTAGACGGAGTGCTAGGAGCTTGCTCCACCTCTGTCGCGGGTTGGCCTGGTATTGCAGTACCGCCAGGATTCGGCTCAACTTAATAATAAATGAAACCGTTGTTGAATGATGGCTGCGAACATCTGACTGCCGAAATGTTGCATACTTTTAATCGGTCCGATTTAAATGCTAAATTAATAAGAAATTGTTGCATACTTTGAAGACCGTGTATTTGAGGTTATTCTCCAGTTAAATCGTTTAACTAAACATTTCTGTTCGCCTGTTATTTTGAGTGGGGGAACAATACGAAAACTCGAAGAAAAAAGCGTTCATATGTGAAATATTGATTTTTATTTTCATACGAGCTTGCTCCACTAAATTGAAAAGAAATTGTTGCATACTTTGAATATCGTTTATTTGAGGTTATTCTCCAGGTAAATCGTTTATCTAAACATTTCTGTACGCCTGTTATTTTAGTCGGGGAACAATACGAAAAGTAGAAGAAAAAAGCGTTCACATGTGAAATATTGATTTTTATTTTCATTAGAGCTTGCTCCACCTCTGTCGCGGGTTGGCCTGGTATTGCAGTACCGCCAGGATTAGGCCCAACTTAATAATAAATGAAACCGTTGTTGAATGATAGCTGCGATCATCTGACTGCCGAAGAAATGCATACTTTTAAGCGGTTCGATTCAAATGCTAAATTGAAAAGAAATTGTTGCATACTTTGAAGACCGTGTATTTGAGGTTATTCTCCAGTTAAATCGTTTAACTAAACATTTCTGTTCGCCTGTTATTTTGAGTGGGAAAAAGCGATCACATGTAAAATATTGAATTTTAAAGTCCAGCTGCGATCATAATAAAAGTGTTTTCGAAATCGTTAAGAAATTACAAAAGATTTATTTAAATCAATTATGAATATAAGTAAATATTGAAAGATGAAAAAACTTATAAAATGATTGATAAACAAAAATTAGACTTTCAATTGAGCCGTTTGGATACGTGCAACAAAACGAATTCATCAATTTCTTCAATGCCGAATTTAAATATTCGTTGGCAGATTTAAACGCTTTTTTTTTAAATTTTCTTTTTTAGTACGGATCCATTCCAAAAATAAATGAAAAGAATTAAATATGGAAAATAAGTACATATGATATTATAAAGAACCACACAATTGCTTTTCTGCACTTTGAAAAAGTAATCCATCAATGAATATTTGATGTTCAAAGTTGTTCTTTGGTCTTCCAAATATTTATGGGTAAATGTGATGTATACAAAAAATGAAAAAAATGAGAAATGAGAAAAAGATGTATGCAATAATAAATAGAATGAAATAAATGTGTGTGTGTAAAGAAATCGTAGCAAAGTAGAAGCAAAGTAGAAGCACAAAGTGTAATCAATGCTGAACTCTAATCAAGCACTTGTATAAACATATATACACAAATGATAATAGGAGATAAAGGGATATATAGATACGCCTAATGAATACTTATGTGAGTCGACAGATTATTCTAATCCATCATTATTCTCCTTTGCAGACAATCCCATTCAAATGGCTGAGGACGAATTCTTTGGCGATTTGCGTAAGTATCAACAATGAATAATAAATAAGAAATATAAATGTATGGCTAAGAGCTGAAATAAATTTGCGTAATTAATAATCAGCTACAATTGTGGTAGGAAATGCGGCATGTGGCACAATAACTCAATCGACCAGAGGCTTCATTAGCCGCACAATTGTTTTGGCCATTTTAGTGGCAACATTAAAAAGGCAGCTAAAAGCCAATTTGGGCTTGTACTTGCTGGAAATAATTGTGGTGCTGCAAAAGTCCAAGACATGTGCTCTAAATGAGACTCTTGCAATGTTTCTGGCGCTATTTGTGACGTCAAACGCCATAACATCTGGCCCAGCGAGGCACTACACTCAAAAAAAATCGACTTGACTTGTAGAAAATGGCCCTCAAATAAAATATGCCCTGAAAACAGCAAGTTTTATTTGGTTTTTATATATAATTTTAAAATATCAGAAACAAAGTATCAGAAAAAACTGAAAACTATTTTTTCCTGAGTGTATTAGCCAGGCCATACGTATAGTCTAGCCTGAAAATTGTACTTCTTGCAGCAGCATAACAATAGCCTTGGTAGACAGTAGGCACAGCACCACACAATTGTATGCCACACATATGCATAATTCATAAACGGGACTGACATGTAGCTTATGGATAAACGCCACAAATGTTGTGGCTATTTGCTAAATTGTTTTTGGCATTGCGGCAAATTGTTGCCGCTTTATTGATTTTTATTTCATATATATTTTTTTTTGCTTTTTCTTTATTTTCCTTTAACATTGATTTTTTCTTATTATTACTATTTTTCTTATTTCTCTCTGGATTCTTGCTTATTATCCTTTTTGCTTTATTTATTTTATTATTTAAGAATTTTCTTCTTATTTATTATTGTTTATTTTATTATTACTTTTTTTCCTCCTTGGTTTTTGCTTGTTATTATTATTTATTAATTGTACTTTACAGTTTTTTATTATTTCTTATTGCTTGTTGTTATTTCATTTATTTTTTAATATTTTTGTTTATTTATTTATTTTTGTTGCTGTTTTTCGATTTTTTTTTTCTTTTGCGCTCAAACTAATTTTTCCTACTTATTATTATTATTTTTTTTTTTTTCTTGCTGCCTTATTGATATTTGCTTACTGACAGTTCTTTAACTTGTGTTTCTTTCGCCCACTTCTCGCAGAGGAGATCCTTAATGGCGGCTCCGAACAGAATGGTCCTCCGCCCGTGACGCAGACCTTTCCACAGTCGGCCTCGTTGCCAGTGATGCCATCCCACATACCGTTGCCCGTGCTGGCAACGCCAACTGCTCAGCGTCGTCCCTACATCCGCATTGTAGAGGAGCCGACGAATAAAATCATACGATTCCGTTACAAGTGCGAAGGTCGGACTGCTGGCTCGATTGCCGGCATGAATTCCACGGCGGAGTCGAAAACCTTTCCCACCATCGAGATTGTTGATTACAGTGGACCCGTTGTCGTTGTCGTCTCGTGCGTCACCAGGGACAAACCGTACCGCCAGCATCCACATTGGCTGGTCAGCAAGGAGGAGGCGGACAACTGCAAGTCAGGCGTCTACAACAGGTTGCTGCCGCCGGAGGAGCGTCGCCTCGAAATGCAGAAAGTGGGAATCCAGTGTGTGAAGAAGTCCGATGTCCGCGAATCTCTACTCGCCCGTGAACAGAAGAACATTGATCCTTATCATGGTGGGTAGTCTGATTGATTAAACGGTTTACATATATTATTATAATACTCCCTGTATTATTGCTAAGACGACATTAATTTAGGTTTGAGGGCTTACATATAGCATTGTAATACAGCGTGTCAAACTGAAACTAAATTGGGCTTGAGTACTGATATACATATATCAATATAATCCAGGTTGTTAAATCGATTCAGCTATTAAAAACAAATTCTTCTAAAGATTCTGGTTGAATATTTGTCTGGGTTCGCGCCTTAAAAAATATGTATTTTAATAAATAAAATAAATTCTAATAAAGTTTTGCTCCTGTTATAAACTGAACCCATTAAAAGGAGATTTTTATCAGCTATTTTCTCCCAGTCGAGCGCTCACGACTGGCGTATTCTTACTTGCTTTAGAATAAACTATATAATTTGTTTTGCAGCTAAATTCGATCACAAAGACAACATCAGCGGCATTAATCTGTATGAGCTGCGTCTGTGCTATCAGGCCTTCATCAAGGTGGGCAACAACCATGTGCCACTGGATCCGGTTGTATCCTCGCCGATCTACGGCAAAAGCAACGAGCTGACCATCAATCGACTCTGCAGCTGCTCTTCGAAGCTTAGTGGCGGCGATCAGATCATCATGTTGTGCGAGAAGGTCACCAAGGATGACATACGGATACGGTTCTTCGAAACTAACGAGGCGGGCGTCGAGATCTGGGAAGCATATGCGGAATTCCAGCCCACGGATATCTACAAACAGACGGCGATTGTGTTTAAAACCCCGCGATATCGCAACACGGAGATCCAGCATAGTGTCCAGGTGAGAGAAAACCAATAAACTTATATCGCCCTACGTTTTAGTAAATCGCTAGCCATATTATTCTAAAATGAAAAAAACTATAATTCGCATTTCAAAATTATATATGAATATGAATTTATATATGAATTTTTTAATTTTAATTTATAAATATTAATTAATTAAATATTCTTAAAAATCCTTTCGAGTCTTTAGAAAAATGTTCTTTAGTATTTATAAATGATTTCTAAAATCAGGAAAGACTTTCCAGTTTTCAGGACGATTTACTAAAATGAAGAGCGGTTTCTTTATAATTTTGAATAGTTTGTTGAATTGATGGATTTGTACGTTTTTTTTTTATGACAGGTGGAGTTGCAGCTAGAGCGACCATCGGATCGGGCGACGAGTGCCGCGCTGGCGTTCGAGTATTATCCGAATCCAGGTATGCTAACATTTGCGCGACTACAGCGCAAGCTGAAGCGCAGACAGGAGCTAGACGTGTTCCAGCAGATACTTTCACTTGATAGCGAAACGACGGCCACGAAGTACTCGTGTCCCCCGCTCGATCTCAACGAGGACGAGAACACGGTGTCCTCCGATGATCAACAGAGTTCCGGAACACTAAATGAGTTTGAAATCGCTGTGCGAAGATTACAACTCCGGCATCGTGGCGAATTGGAGGCAACTGAAGGGGATGCCACTGTGAATGAGTATACGGATCAGCTGGCGGATGATAATGACCCAGAGCCGGATATGATGATGGAGATTGAGCTGGAGGTGCCACAGCTGTTGCCCCAACAGGCCGATGATTGCACACAGACCTCAACGCCAATGGAGGAGGTGTTGCGGCAGCCGCAACTCCAATCGCGACCCCTGAGCAATGTGGACAAGATCAATGAGTGGATGCGGAGCAGTGAGTTTGAGCGGACGGACAGTCTAACGGTTGAGAACGGAGACACGCCCACTCTCTCCCACAGCACCGCCCAGACGGCGTTCACCAATGTGAGCAGCCTGACGGCGAACACAACCATCACCAATCAGCTGGAGGATGAGGAGAAGGATTGCAGTGTTTCACGCCGCAACACGCTCGAAAACGCGGATCTGGGCGAGGAGCGGGAGCGGGAACTGGTGACTGCCAGTGCCCAGGCCTCCGTGGACATAGATGAGCACTTCGATGAGACGGCAACGTACACAAGTCTACAGATTGCCTACAATCATCCGGTGGCCATGCCACCAAAACACGATAACAACTATCACGCCTCGAATCCCTTTAGTCAGTTGGATGAGGCAGAGTTGGTAGTCTTAACCAACCCACCAGCGCCCAAGATACAAGTGAATGCAGCCCAGACGCCAGCATCGCCATCGACATCACCTCCACTCCCGTTGCCGCCAAGGACACCCTCACCCGATCCTGATCAGATTTTGCCACCATTGCCGCCCAAGCCGCGTAATTCCCAAGATTTGAGTGTCAGCGAACACAGTGTCTCCAATTCCGTCTCGCTGAGTCGTTCACGCAATGGAAGCGTGAGCTCGACGAGAACTACACCTTCTCCCATTATTATCATGAGGACACCCGATCAGAGTCCGACCAAGCGACTGCCCGGCTCGGCGAGCACCTCGGCAGCTGCCTCACCCAAAAAGCGGCAAGGTTTTTTCTCGCGACTCTTCTCGAGGCGGCGCAGCAGGACGGAGGATGAGGAGACGACGAAGCTCAAGCCGGAGCAGGAGCAGACTCAGACGCAGCAGCAGCTGCTGCCCAGCCGAGAGTTCTCGCTCAGCGATCCCAATAGAAGTTCCGTTAGATCCTTGCAGCCACCACGCAGTGGAGGCAAAGCTGGGGTTGGGCGGAGCTCGAGCAGCGTTTCCGGCAAGCGACCAAGCTATCTGGATGCGGATGTCATCCATATACCCCTAAAGGGCAGCGGGGACAGCGAGAACAGTCTGCTGCGACCCGAGAGCTACTCGAATGCCAGCACCTTGAGTTACGGGCGTCCCTTGGACAGAAAGACACTGAGCACGCTGCAATTGGCGGATATTCCGATTAGTGATGGCAACATGGAGCTGGTGGCGATTGCTGATCGCCAAAGTATTAGGAATCTGTGTGAGGGTGCCTACGGTGTGGTGCTCGATCCGAGTGTGGATCTATCGGAGGCGGAACACTTTGCGCTGTACACGAGTAAATCACCGGAGCCGGAACGCGAAATTGAGGATGCTCCAACTGATTTTTTGAGTGCCGATGAAATTGCTCGTCGGCTCGCCGAGGCCAATGGCCTGGCAGATTAATCACTATTGTTTCTATATGCATATATATTCAACTTTTATTCTAGTCGTCTGTTTTCTTTCAGTATTATAGCACTTATGTGTAGCTTTACCTGCTCCTTCTCCTCCTCCTCCTAGTCGCATGCTAATCCTTGTACCAATTGTCTTTGTAGATGCTTTGGCCCAGAAGTGCCGCCTTGATGCGCGCAAAGCCACTGAAAGTGTTAAGCGCAAGCTGTCTGAAATTAGGCATCAGCACCAGCAGCATCACAAACACTCCAAAATGTTAAGTAAGTCTATCTTTGGATTTACGGGTGCAAGGCTTCTCTCAATTCTACTTTCAAAGCATCCCATCCCACTACGAATCCCTGTTTTCGGTTCGAAAAAAAAGTTATCAATTATCGAAAGAATCCATATAAGAAATAAGTTTTATATTCTTTTTATTTATTTTTTAAACACATCAAATTGAAAAACTCCATATACAAAAAATTGTTTAAAACAACTCGCCAAATTTTTTCTATTCGTTTTTAGTTTTTTCGGTTCCTCAAACGAAATCAGAAAAAATGCCGAAAAAATTTATTAATTAATATTTTTGGATCTTAGGGACCTTCTTTTCGGTTACACATAATAAATATAATTTAATTAATATAATTCAATAATTAATAAATATTAATAATAATTTAGTTAGATACATTTTTTGATCGATCTGAAAACAGTGTTTTAACACATAAATACATACACATAACAACAAAAAACCATTCTGTCAGCTATAGAAAAGTTCCTACACATACTCAAACACACGCAGTCGCATACAGTGCTCTATATATGTATACGCCACTTTCCTCATAGATCAAACACTTTGCGGACCAAGCGGGGCCAATTAATGTTGGTCATTATCGTTTTTTGAAATTGGTAGTATTCAAATATCTAGGTATCTTTGGTACTCTGTTAGCTTGTTGTTGCCTCGTCCTATAAAAATATATATATATATATATTTGAACCACATTCATATTTATATATGTGTAATTGAATTTGATGAATAAAGTTTTTTTGGAAAAAAAAACTCGAAAAGTTTTCCTTTCAATGGCCATTCTAAAGTGAGGAAAATTTATTTAGTTTATTGATGTCTGTCTGAACTTCTCCTGCAAACTTTTTCTTTATTGATTATTATCAATATTATTAGTTACAGTTAAATGGCAAATATTAACTGAAAAATCAAACTTAAGAGATAGGAACCTTTCTAATTTCAGGTTTATTTTTGAGTATTTTAATTTCTTTTGCATTGCTCCCAATTTGCCTTCTCTTAAGTAAAAACTGAATTTATAGTAAAAAGCAAGAATTTCTTTGCAGATTGCAATTTGCTCTATCCCTTAAATAAAATCCAAACTTAAACAACAAAATATCTTAGAATTGCCATCAAACTTCGGCTAGCCGAAGATGTCAAATATATATTATCTTGTCTACTCCCATTAAGCTTAGCTACAAACTAAAGTCGAGAATGAGACAAATGCTTGGTCAAGTAAGTTCTCAAATTAATGAAGACGTTAATTGCTGTTGTTGTTGATGTTGTTGAGTGACCTTTTAAGTTTAGCCAACAAGTTTAGTTGACCTTATTTCTTATTTCTTATTATTGCTATTGGTGTTAACTTGTTGTTGCTCACATTTAAAATAAAGTTTCTTTTTACTTTATTTTTGGCAAATAAAGTTTTTTTTTGCTAATGAACTTTTTGTGATACTTTTTGCAGGCAGCACGCAGCAGCAGCTACAACAGGTCTTTCAACAGCAGGGGCAACCACAACTGGTGCCACACATGAGCAGCTACAATGGACAGAGTCCCAGCCCCATCGCATATATGGCCGAGATAAAGGCGGAGCAGTTGGCCGGCTTTGAATTGGACACAACACGCAATTGCCCCTCGGCAGCCAGTTCGTGCAACATGCCCACATATCATTTTCCCATGTCGCCAAGTGCCAGCAGTTGCAGCACCATCGACAGCATTGCACCCATGCAACAGCAACAACAGTTGCAACAATTACCACTTTTGACGCAACAGGATCAGCAGCATATGCAGTTGCTCAACCAGGACAACATGAATCTCACGTTCAGCATTAATAATGCATCCAGCAATTGGACGACGGCAACAACATTCAATGGCGGCAGCTTAACGCCAACTAACAATACATACATCAATAATATTAACAATAATAATAATAATAATAATAATATTGTATTTAATGCCACTTGTGAAACATTTCCACCAAATCAGCAACAGAATCAATTTCAGTCTCCGCCAACTGTGCCAAATATGGAACATGAATTGCCTCAACAACAGCAGCCCGAGGAGAATCCTTCCTTCAGTGATCTGATCCTGATGAATTATCAGACCATGGACGATATTGATACCGATATAATAAGGGATTTGCAGGCGACCCTCATCTAAGTGGGAGTTGATTAACATAGCATTTATTTTAGAGCCACACTTGTACATAGTTTATATATAGTTATAGATACCTTTACTTAACACATAGCTTTAATTTTTCGAATCTCATTTCATATGTTATATGAATTTCTTAATGAATCGTTTTGAAAAAAAATTATAATTATAATAAAATTAAAAATATAAACCATAAATTTTTTATTTTAAATGTGGACTTAAGGGATTAACGACAAAAATAGGGCTGATCGAGCAAAGGACTCTTCTCGAAAATAATGATAATAATAAAATTAAAAAATACAAATTTAGAATAATACATAAATATCAAATGTGGGGAATGTACTACAATAATAATAATTAAAAAAGAATGATGTAAAATACGAATGTTTGAGTAATGCAACGCTACACATATAAAAAATAATATTAATAAAATCGAATTTCATATGTTATGCTTTATAAATCGTTGAAAATTATAATAATAATAAACAAACCATAAAATTAGTATTGTGCACGAAATTTCACAAGTGTACCAAAATTCTAGGAATATACTAAAAGGATTAACATCAAAAGTACGGCGTCCGAGCAACAGACTGCTCTCGCTATGTATATAAATAATAATAATAATAATATATCATTTCATTTGTTTTGCATTTCTTTGTGAAATTTTCTTTATGAATGTTTAATAGAATTAATCGAATACTTCTTAGGTAGTAGATGAATCTTGGTTTAACGGCAAAAATAGGGCTGGCCGCGATTCGCATGGTTCTCGCTGCGCATGCCGGCAAAGAAACCCTTGATGTCATCCTCGGTGACGACCCGATTGCTGCTGGCAAAGGACTGCAGAAACTCCTTGAGTCTGTCGCCCATTCGATTGTATTCCGTAATCACATCGATCTGCTTGGTGCGATCAATGGAGGCCAGGGCGCGTATGGCCTGCTGATAGGTGGAGTTATCCACGCCTCGCTTCTTGCCACGCTCCTCGTACGCCTTCACCGAATCCTTGGCATCCAGCAGAAAATCCACAGACTGCTCCCGATACAGCTGCATGCACGCCGAGCACTGGCAAAGAGCCGTACGCCAATCATTGGTCCAGAAAGCGGCACCTGTTGTGAGACAAAAGAGAGTTCAGTTTATATTTATTTAGTTATTTAAAGACAACTAATATAAAATATATATTATATTAACTTTTTTTTTAAGGAATGATTTAAAAAGAAATCGTTCATTTAAAGTTGAAAACGTGATTTTAGGTCGGAAGACAAGTAAAAACTATAGCCTGAAAATCGAGATATCGATATATGGGCATAGGTCGAAACTTCGAAATGCCATAGCTTCATCAAAATTTAACTTATTTACAAAAGCGAGGGCTTTTTGATCATAGTTTTATTCATATATATTTTACAAAAATTTTACTATTATTTTTTTTTCCTTTTTCATTAAATTTAATTTTGTATTAAACTTCAAAATTTTAAAATTATATTTTTTATTTATCAGATCTGGTTAACAGTGAAATCAATGTCATCTAATAAGGAGGATACATATATTTCGAGGATACATATATTTCTCCATATACTAAACCAGTCAACGGAGCTAAAAAGCTCGACAACAAAACATTTGTTTATAAAATAGTAAATATTTGAGTACTTTTTGAAATTGAAACAAAATGAATGTGGAGTATTTCTCGGAGGGTTTGGAGTGCCTGATGTATTGCGGCCTGAAATTGTCGCCCGAGCAACGCATTCTGATTGAGAATTCGCTGATTGTGTTAATGCAGGAGAATCGATTTTCGGGCATTTATTTCTGGGGTCGAATTACGGCTATTAAAAATGATTATTATATTGCCTTTGGCTATACGAACGATTGTTTGAAGGATCGCAAATATTTCTACAGTCTGGATCAATATCAATGGCAACAGTTGCCCTTTGTCCAAAGTCCAAAGATATTTCAGGCCACGATTTTAGCACCGGAACCTTTCACTGGGGATCCCAGTTTGCAGACATATGTCAAGCTGGTAAGTCGAGGAGATATCTTTAAAGGATTAATCGGGAATAAGTTATCTTTTTTATTTTTAGGATCCCACATTTAATATTGTTGCCAATCAAGTGGTCAGCATTGATCGCCCCGAGGTGATCAAGCTGAAGGAGGAGGAACGTTTGGCTGCCATTGTTTTTATTATTAGCGAGGAGAGTGCAATTTGTCCACGTGGTGCTCTCTATAAAATGGTTGATGGTCGCGTTATCCCCAATCAAATGTTTCGTGGTCTGAATGATTTACAAATCGATAGCTTATCGTATTATCAGTTGTATCGTTTGCCACGGAACGATTTGAAGAGCAATTTGTCGAAGCGCAGCGATTATAATTATGCCATTGATTTTCTGGATACCATCGATGGCGTCATTCCCCTGAGCCAGGCCTTCTCCCTGAATATGCAGCGCAACGAACGCATCTCCATCATCAAGTCCAGCATCTGGATGGGCATGACTTTCTTCCATAAACTCGGCTCCCGCAAGCATGGCTTTCTCTATCTGGGCAATGGTCGCAAGAATTTCGACTTGCTCTTCATGTATTGATCACGTTGAACACTATATATATAAACTGAATTTTTAGTTCTTGGCATATTCCACACGAGAAGTTGTTACAATGTGTGGGGGCGAAGGTGTTCTAAATATGCCCGTATTTTAATGTTGTCGAAAAATTTAACAATGAAATTAGAATTAAACTGAAAAGCTGACTGCACGGTATATTTTAGCGAGCTCACTCGCCTTCCGCTTATTATACATATATACAAGTATATCATTCATATCTATATATATATTATAAATAAATACACTTACCTTTATATTCTGTATTTCGTTTGGGACGACGACAAATCTCCGACAATTTAGCACGTTTCTCAGCTGGTTCTCCCGTCTCCGCCTTTGACTCCGAGTTAGACTCCAATTGTCTCTTTGCCAGCTTTGCCTCAGCCTGCGACTCTTCGCTCTTTGCTCCGTTTGAAGCCGACTCCAAATAGCTTTTTGTTCCCTTTGGTTCTGACTCCAAATCGCTCTTTGCCTCAGCCTGTAACAGTTCGCTCTTTGTTTCCTTCGACTCCGGCGCCAACTCGCTTTTCTTTTGCTCCGACTCTGACTCCGGCGCCAACTCGCTCTTCTTTTGCTCTGACTCTGACTCCAGATCGCTCTGCTTCTCCTTTGACTCGCTCTTTGTTCCCTTTGCCTCTTGCTCATTTCCCACACGGACTTCAATATCCGACTCACTCTTCCCCTCCTTCTGCTCAGCTGGCTGCAGAGCGAGTCCAATGTAATCGCTCAAGAAATGATTGCGTTCCATGCACTTATCGCAAATCATTTCGCTGCAGGCTTCCAGCCACTTTTTCGAAATCGGTGGCGCTTGCATGTGCTGCAAATGGAACCAATCCTCGCAGATGACGCACTGCAGCATTAATTCCTCATCGGTGCGTTCCGGATCTGGGTACGGCCGTTTGCATTTACAATACAATCCCTGAAAATTATGATTATACAAATTCTCCGCATTTGGCGCCTGCAGCGCATCCAGTTGGGGATTTAGAGCACAACGCTTGTCGGCGCCCAGGCGCAGTGTTGGACAATCACAGCGGAAATTGCGCTTGGTATACAGTTCGATTAGTTCATGGTTCTCGTGACAGCGATACGAGCAGGCCAAACAGATGCCGGCACTCTTTGTGGAATCAGTGCGTGCTGCTGGGCAGCAGGTGAGGCACGAGTAGAGCGCCTGACGATCTATCGCTCCCTTGGCATAGGTGCATTCATTTTCATCGGAGCCACCCAGCACAGCAGCATATTCCTCCTCCATTTCCGTCTCCTCCTCGAGCACATCAAGCATTGTGATTGTCGATTGTTCCAGAGGATTCGGTGCGTTTGAGTCGCTCATCTTTCTTGTTGCGTCGTAAACTAAAATTTAAACGTTTTCAATTTTTGGAAAATTAAATAATTTGCGTAGAATGCCGCTGTTTGGCGGAAAAATTGCAAGCTAGTGCAGGGCGGTTCATGAGTCACTGATTCAAAAAAGTGAATCTGACGATGGGGTTCATGGAAGTAGCCTCGATTAGAATGAAATCAATCGATATGCATGTTGGTAATGGAATATAATAAATAAAATAAAAAGGATTTATTATAAAGTAATCAATATATTTTTAAAATATATTTTTCAGGCTTACATTTCTGATGAGTTCCGTAGTTCCGATTCATTAAAAATTTTATTGATCGATTGATTTGAAATAACATATAAAATACGAAAACATGAACAATTAAATATTCAGGATGCATAATAAACAAAAAATTTATACATATTTTGGATTTCATGAATGCAATCTCTAAAATAAATATATAAAAACTACTTCGCAAACAGTTTTAAACTTATTTTATATAGACACTTCCATTGTCGATATGTTAAGAGGGCTTCATAACTAGACAGACCGTATACAGCACTTATCGATACGCGTACCATAAACATCGCTTGCATGAGATAGATATCGTTTGTTTAGTGTTGTTAAGCATGCGCGCAATTCAAGCATTTAACAACACGTACGCAACGCATTATTTTCATGTCTTTACCTGATTTTCATAGGCAATTGCAATTTTGTAAAACATAAATAAATAATATAAAACAGCATAATGAATGCACCGCCCACATTTGAATCGTTTCTGCTGTATGAGGGTGAGAAAAAGTGAGTAAACAGTGTTGACAAGCAATCAAAGCAACTGTAATTCTATTTATGTTTTTCTGACAGAATAATTAAGGAATTGGATACAAAGGTAACAAATGCGGCGATATTCACCATCAACAAGGAAGATCACACGCTGGGCAACATGATCCGCAAGTAAGCAATCACTAAAATGACGTCACAAATGCGTAAAATAACATTCTTAATGTTAAACAGCCAACTGTTAAAAGATCCAAATGTTTTGTTTGCCGGCTACAAAGTGCCGCATCCGCTGGAACATAAATTCGTGATACGCATTCAGACAACAGCCGATTATTCACCACAGGAGGCATTCATGAATGCCATCACTGATCTGCTGGCAGAACTATCGCTCTTCGAGGAGCGATTTAAGGTGGGTTTCTAATTTTAATATAAATTACATTTTTTTAGTACTATTTGTTCTCTTTGCAGGATGCTATCAAGGAGAAAAAGGAGGGCGTCGATTAGTTTTACTCATTTTTATTTTCGACAAGAAATATACGAAACAATAGAAATATATATTTTCACTAATTTGTATAAATAAATAAAAGTAAAATATGCTATTAGTGAAATGTGATAGTTTCTCAGCTGAGGTAAAAGATAAAAAACAGATGACATAAAAAAACTCGTACAATTAATGCCTGTGTGAACAACCAACAAAAGTGTCTTATTCGCTAATAGGTCTCATCGTCGGCGCATTCGCTGGTATCGTGCCCAAAAACTGCAAATATGAGTATTGAATTTAGTAAATTACAAAATTGAGCGAACGATGCGTTCAGTTTGTGTTCACACCTTCACAAGATTCGCAGTATTTGCGTGGAGCAGGCAACTTGCGTTCCTTCTGCGTCTTGGACTCGGCAGCCGTTGGTGGTGGTGAATATTCGCGATCTTCGCCCGCTTGCAGCGGACAATCCTCGGTTTCGTGCTTATCGAACTCATCACAGATATCGCAAAAGAGACGCGGCGCCGGCTTCCTTTTGCTCAGCAAGTCAAAGGCGTTTGGTCTGCAAATGATAAGAGTGAAATATATTTATTGCATATTTTTATTTATATATATTGATATCCATTTACGCACATATTTAATTTAAATTAAATTTGAAATTCAGTTTAATCTATTCTTAATTTTGGATATTTTTTGTGTCGATTGACATTAAATAAACAAAATAAAAATTAGATATGGATAAATAGTATAAAAATAAGTATATATACTTTTATAAAAATGTATATTTAATCTTAATTGAATTTTAGTTACTTGTTAAAGTCCAGGGGCAGCGTTTCCAGCGTTTGCACCTTGGCCTTGAGTGATTCATTTTTCTGCTGCATATCCGCAATGATCGAGTTGAGGAAGTTGATCTTGGCCAGACTGGTTTCCGATTCCATTTGCTGCAATTGAAAAATCTGATTATTTTTATGTACACCTGCGATAAAAATAATGGCACCACTGCGACAATTTTTTATATAAATTGCATAAACAAACTTTGAAAAAGATAACTCTGAAAACATTTCTTGTGTTGCTATTATTTTATTTATAATCATAAACTGAAGAATCACCTCTGCTGCGTCGTAGGAAAAGGTTGGACTTGTCATGGAACCATTGGCCTGAGCACGCAGAGCAACAATTTCGCGAGCCTCCTGGAACTCGAGTGCTTGGAGCTGTTGCATTAGCTGCTGGCATTCCAAGCGGCTGATCCGCTCCGATTCGCGTGCCTGGACAAGGCTTGTCTCCAGTTGAGTCTTGTGGAGTTGCAGCTGCTGCAGTTGCTCGCTTTTCTCACGGGCAGCCTCATCCATTTCATCGATGACTTTCTGGTATTCCAGCAGCTGGACATTGAAATCGTTGCTCTGCTCGTGGAACTGTTTTTCTTGCGCCACGCTGCTTGTTTGCACCTGATGCAGTTGCTCCGCAGCTGTGGCGGAAGCTGTCTTCAGTTCTAGCAGCTGTTGTTGCAACTCCTTGTTATTGGCTTGGCTCTCGTTGAGCAGTGCCTGCTTTTGCTGCACTGCTTCGACCTGTTCGCCATTAGCCTGTTGCAGCACACGCAGTTGCTCGGCTGCATCCATAGCTGAGCCTTGCATGCCTGCCTCAGTTTGCTGCAGTAGCTCCACTCTGCCCTGCAGGTCCTTGTTGCTGGCCAGCTGCGAGTCGAGTTGTGTGTGGGTTTCCAGCAGTTCCTGCTTCATGCCCTGCAGCTTCTCAATGAGGCGTTCCGCATTCATGTCCGCCTCCATTTCAAAGAGCTCGAAGATGTGCGCAGTTTCGCTCTTCTCCGCTTGCAGCACATCCAGCACAGTGGATAACTCCGCATTGGTGGTGGATATATTGGCATTGGCCACCTGGATGGCCTCCACTAGCGTCTTCAGATCAGTAATCTTTTGTGCATCCTCCCGCGAAAGTTGCTCCTTGTGTTTCAGTTCCGTGTTGGTGATCTCCAGTCGTTCCTTTAGCTCCTTGATAGTCAGTTGATTGCCAGTCGCCTGCTGCTCCTGCTCCGCCTGTGCCTGGCTTAGTTGCTCCTGCAGCTGCTTCAGCTGCTCCTCAAGTTTTGCTTCCCCTTTCAGCTGCACTTGGTTCTCCTTCACGCTGGCCTGACTCGACTGCAGCTGTTGACGCACTTCCTCCAGCTGCCGCTCCAGCTGCAAACGTTGCTCGCTGCTTGAATCCCGCTCCGAGCTGAGCTCCTTTTGGATTGTGGCTTGCTGCTCCTTTAACTGTTGCAATTTCGTGTTCAGATCACATTGCTCATCTCTCGATCCGCCCAGCTCCTGTTGCAGCTTCTCCTGCTGCTGCTCCAGCTGCAAGCACCTGGCTGCTGCTGCCTCCAGCTTGCGATTGCCATCACTTAGCTCCAACGACTGCTTAGCTGCCAGCTCCTGCTCCAGTTTGAGTTTGGATTGTAGTTGATTGCTCTGCTCTGTGCTGCCTGCTAGTTCTTGAGTCAACAGCTCCACCTGGGCGCAGAGTGCATCCAGACGCTGCTGACTCGCCTGGAGTTGTCGCTCCAGAGCCGCACGCTCCTCGCTGCTGCGCGTGGCCAGCTGCTCGTTGGCCTGTTGATGTTCGATCAGTTGTTGCGAGAGCTTCAACAGTTCTGCACTGGAATCCGTTGAGCTGCTGTGCAGGTGAGTCAACTGTTGCTGCAGTGTCTCATTCTGCTGCAGCAGCGACTGGCAACGTGCCTCCAACTGTTCCCGTTGCCTGCCCGAATCGCCCAGCGCCAGTTCCCGTTGTATGGCCAACTGTTCCTGCTCGGCGAGCAACATTTGCTTCTGCTCCGCCTCCGACTTGTGCTTGTCCCGGCTCAACTGCGTCTCCTGCAACTCCAGTTCTAGTCTCGTCTTCGTCTGCTGCAACAGTTCGTTGTCGCTGGCCAATTCCAGGCGCTGCCCACTGCTTTGAGTCTCCAGTGTTGCATAACTTTGCTGCTTGACCAGAAGCTCCTCGTTGAGCTGCTTCAGCTGTGTCTGGAGTTGTGTGTTGCCAGAGCCTGTTGAGTGCAGTTCCTGCTGCAGTGCCTCCTGCTGCTGTTGCAGTGCCTCACATTTGGCAAGCAGCGCTGCATTTTGACGCTTTACATCACCCAGCTCGAGTACACGTTGGGCGTGATTCTCATTGCTTTCCTTCAACTGGATTTCAAACTGGGCGCTTTGTGTCTTGGTGGCCTCCAGTTGATCGGTTTGTTGCACGATTGTCGCTTGCTGGGATTGGGCTAGCTGCTGCGCCGCCTGCAGCTCAACAAGCTGAGCATTTAGAGCACTTTTATCTTCCGCTTCCTTCGCCTGCGCCACGATTAGTTCTGCTTGCAGTTGGGCTAGTTGCTGGGCGCCAGCTTCGCCGCTGCTGGCTGCCTGCTGCTGCAGTTGCTCCACTTGCAACTGGCTGGACTGCAATAAAGCTTCAATTTCCAATGTTTTGGCTGTTTCCTGCGCCAGCTGCGCAGCTTGTGCCGCCTGCTCTTTCAACTGACTTTGCTGCAACTCCTGGTGATTCGCAATTAGCTGCTCGTGTAATTTAGTTTGCTGCTCCAGTTGCTGCTGCAGTTGCTCCGTGGTTTTCTCCAGCTCACTCAGCTGCTGCTCTTTGTTGACTAACTCTGCTTTGCTGGCTTGCAGCTCTGCCTCGCCTGATTGCTGCAGTGCCTCCAATTGTTGCTCGAGCGCTGCTTTTGCCTCGCTTAGCTGAAAGTTCTGCGACTTGTTATCGCCACTTGCCAGGAGTTGCTCCTGCATCTGCAGCCTGAGCTTGCCCAGCTCTTGCTCCATTTGCTGCTCCATTTCCGCTTTCTCTTTTAGCAGCGTTTCATTGGCTGTCTTTAGTTGCTGCAGCTGCACTTGGAACAGTTCCAGTTGGGTTTTACTGTCCACATTTTGGGACTGCTGCACATTGAGCATCTCGTCGAGCGCTGAGCTGTCCGCCTTCTGCACATTAAGCTGGGTTGTCCGCTCGTCCAGCTGCTGGTTCAGTTCTCGGATTTGCTCGTCTCGCATGCGAATCTCTGTGTGGAGTATTTCACACTCATCCGTCACATTCTCGCGTTCGTTTTCAAGCGTATCCGATTTGCTTTTCAGCTTGGAGAGTTTAGTGCTGACTTGCTGCAGTTGCTCATGTTTCGTGGAAAGCTGCTGCTCCTTCTCTGCCAGCTGTTGCTCCTTCACTGTCAGCTGCTCTTCAAATTTAGCCTGGACTTGCTGCGCCTGCTTCTCGTTCTCCTCCTTGAGTAGGGCCAGCTCGTGGCGCAGATTCTCAATGCCGCACTGCGACAATGAAAACTTCTCCAGGCTCTCGTCCTTGCCAAGGAGTTCCGTTTTCAGCGTATCACTTTCGCTCTGCAGGTAGTTGATATTCTCACGTAATCTTTGCTCCTCTTCCAGGGATTCAGCCAGGCGTGCCGCACTCTGTTTCTCCTGGGTGTTCAGCTTCTCCTGCAGCTCGGCGATCTGGCTCTGAGCATTGGCCAAGGCCTGATTGCCCTCCACAGGCGTAAGGCTCTGTAAACTAGGCGTGGCTGTTGGTGGGGACACTTTGTTTTAGTCAGACTCTTAATAAATATCACAAAAACTTGTTTACCTGTGACCAGTTTCGTTATCTTCTTTTCCAGATCGTGAATCTTTTCCTTGTACACCTGAGATTGGGCCTGCGAGGGGAGTACGTAAAGTAAAGTTATATTTTTGAGAGTCAAATTTAAAAATGATTTTTATAAGCGTATGTGCATTGACTTGGGAGATCACCGAATTTACTCTACTCTACTCTACTTCGCTATGGGGTAAATTAGAGAAAACTGTTTACTTGTTTGATCAGTTCGTAATGAAGAGATTTTTGTAGTATATAAATATATAAATTATATAAATTATTGGAAAATCGACTGAATTTTAAATTATCGTGAGCAAAGCTTCATTTTTCTTTATCTTCCTCAATTCTAGAGAATAGACTTCGACTGTATTTTGTTTCGATCTTAATATTGATGAAACTTTGATCTGTTTATATCTTCATCATCTTTTTTAATAGGTATACGTAAAACTTTTTCCTGTATAGGTTTAAGTTTTAGAATAAAAAGCTGTACAAGCCTAGCTTGATCTTTTTATATTTTCCTCATCTGTCCCGCAGTTTCGAGTAGAGCCTATAATTTTTAACATACTGCGAGTGAATATTTATTTTTCTTTGTCTCAATCAACTCTTTCATAATTTTGAATAGGGTTTATCATTTTTTATACCTACAAAAAATCGTAGAGAAAATTAATTTGGACTATATTTAGAATTATCTTCACCAAAGCTTGATCTATCTGCTCTATATTTTATTTTGTATGTATATTTATATATTCATCCTCTTTTCACATTCGAGTAAAGCATTTTATTGTAAATGTACGTACTGAACAAAGCAATAATATCCGCCCCGTTACTTATAAGAAATCAGTGTCGGAATAACAAAAAAGATTCATTGAAAGACCTTTAATGATGACCTTTTCAAATTAAAATAATATAAGCTGTTCCTATCGACTCAGCGACCATTTATTCGAACAACTCTGTAAATAAATCATTCAATCTGATTAACTACTGGTTTCTTACTAAACATTTGCATTCTTTACATTATTATCAGTTGACGGAGTCTAATTGCCCCAATCAAAATTCCATTTTTGCTAGTGAGCTTTTATTGAGAATTTACTGTTACTGTAGAACAGTCAATGATATTTATAATGCATATTATTCATTATTTAAATTGATGAATCATTATTATTATTACTAAATACAGCAAAATTGCAGTTATAAACTGAACAACTTAGCTTAGGCCTTCAGCTATTGATGTATCATATTTTTAGTTACCAATAACTAATTTCAACTAAATTTATATATCGCCATGACGAAAATTAATTATTTTTGATTACATAATAGCCGTATTTGCTAAAGTTATTTTTTATTCGAAGCTATTATATATTTTTAGAACTGTTTCTTATTTCTTTTCTGATTGATAGCGCTGGCTTAACCCTTAATATATTGGAATTTTCAATTTAAATTCTTCAGATCACAACAATCTACAGTAGTCTCCCTAGTCAATGCACAACTCTTTTGATTTACTGTCTCTTACATTCATTTCATCGCCACAGAATTGTGCCTCATCAATTGTGAATTGCAATTCCTCCGATTTTTTACGTTCATCGCCCAATTGCGACTCCAATTGCACAATGCGAGTTTTTAGCTATTTTTTTTAGGGGAAAAAAGCCATAAATTAGCAAAACAACATTCCAAGTCATTTAGAAATAAAACAAAATTTGCAATAATATTTGTATAACGTATATTTGATATCGTTAATGTTATGTTTATTTTTTATATGTCGTAAATATTTTTTTTATCGTAGATCGTACAACTAGACCAACAGCAAGAAAATTCGCTTTCATAAAATCAATTTTATACAGGTTTTCCAATTTCCAAGTAGTATATATATATTTATATATATTGTATATATATGTGTGGTATATATGCATATTCATCATTACTCCATAAACCATACAAATATGAAATTCAGTTGTGGGCTTTGTGGCTCATGTTTTTGTTGTTGTGATATGAAGATATATCTTCTATATATTTTTTGGTTTCTCAGCATAAAACGCTGCGCAGACTTCTGCGATTTCATTCTCAACTTCAATTTCAGTTTTTTTTTTCGTTCTCGAAAAATCATTCATCAAAGGCTTCTCTTTTTGCTTCTTTTCTTTTTACTTGATGCGCAACGGTGTCAGGACACTGTGCAGTATGCAGTGTCTCTCGTGTTTGCCCGACCAGCCACGGAATTCGCGTCGCAAATAGGCCACCGGTATCGGAATGCTATGGCGGGCTATCAGACGCCTCCAGCGATCCGCCTCGACCAGCAGTTGCTATAAAATGAATGAACAGGACATGACATACAGTTGTGCGGATAAAGTCGTTCGTTTCAGCTTAATAAATTTTTGCAATTATCAATTTGGTTTTGGTTTTGCGTTAAAAAGATCAGCAGGGTATTAAAAAAGTGGTTGGTTGGTGCACTCACAGAAAAGAAATCCAGCTAAATTTTAGCAAATCGCCATATTATTAAGAAAGTTAATTTCGAAAATGCATAGATTTGGCTTACTATAAACTAGAGTTATGCATTTATAAATTTTAGTTTGAATTTTTCGAAAATTATGCATAATTTCCAGGGTATTGCTTTAGAAGAATTTTTATGTTAGCTTTCTTGCTAGTTATATTATTTTTTTAAAATTTCATAAATTCGAATAATTTATTTTGAAGAAAATTGAGAAAAAAAATAAAACATTCTAGTTTTCAGGCGACTTTCCTTTCCGGGCGATTTACAAAAATGTAGGGAGATTTTTTTCTGAGTGTGGTTTCTGGGTGGTTTGTCAAATGTTGCCAATTAAAAGAAAACACAGCTCAAAGTGCGCACGACATTTATGTATGTATAAATATAGGATAGTGAAATAAAGTAGAGCACGCTTATAACAATTAACTCAAATTTATTCAATAAAAACCAAAAATTAACAGCAAAAAAAAAAAAAAACAACAAAATTTAAACTAAACACAAGCATAAAGCAAAAACAAATAAATCTGACTCATTTTGAATACAGTCAGCCCCTCATAAATGGGTAAAAAATACTTTTTATTGTTTACGTGCATTTGTGCTAAAAAAAATTAACAGCAAACAAATGTTGTAAATGTTTTTTAGTTTTTTTTTTCTTTTTGAGAACAAGTGTGAAATTGTATAGCGAAAAGTTTTACTGCTCTAACTTGAATGTAGAAGTTGATGGTATTGTAAATAAATTATACTGCTGAAAGTGTTATACTAACAGTAAGTGTTTTTTGAATGAGCTACTGCTGAAGCTGTAATACGAACAATGCTAAGTATGCCGTAAATGAGCAACTGCTTAAACTGTTATACAAACACTATCAAATGTTATATTTTGGATGAGCTATTGCTGTAACTGTTATACTGACACCCACAAAGATTATTTTTGGATGAGCTGCTGCTAAAACTTTTTTACTGTCACCTCCAATTACATTTGGGATTATATTATTTATTGTTATACAATAATTTATTGTTTTTTGTTTAATATGAAAAGCTGTTTGAAATACTGTTTAGATAAATACAATTTTGTTTATCGATTCTTAAACCTTAAAGCATTAGTTAAACTTTCTGAATTTCTAGATCAATATTTTTTATACGACTTCTAGAAAATGTTCTACAACGAATAGCTTCCGAAACATACACGATTATTAACCAAGTTTATTAACACCATGTCTAAAAGTTAATATGATTTATCAACAAAAGAATTACATTTCTTTTTTCTTTTTTTTTTTTTGCTGAAAATAGTTGGGCTCGTTAGCGACTGGTTAAGATGATAAATAAACGAACCGAGAAATGAACCTTGGCCGAGCAAGAAAGAAGCTAGAAAAATTCAACTACGACTAGTTAAGCTTATTTCTTTTTGTACTTTTCCAGTTAGCGCGGAATTCTTGTACTATTTTTGTTTTTGGCCAATTAGCGAAATTTGTGTGAATCTTTGCAATTGACAACTGACAATTTGAAGAAGCCCCAAGAAAATAGTAATAAATAAACGTGCGCAAATTAAGTGTGTGTGAAATTGACAAAAACGAGAAGAAAGAAAAAAATGAGAGACGAAAAACAGTGAAAGAGAGGAACAAAAAATAACGTATAGAAAAATGTTAACACAAGGAGAGGCAACGAAAAATCAACCAGGTGAAAAACAACACAAAACTTGAGAGCAGGTGTGTGTGTGTGTTGTGTGTGTGACTGCGTGTGCGTGTTGTGTATGTGTGTGTGGGTGTTTTCTTTTTGCAATTGCAGCAAGTTTTAGAAAAATCAAGACCCAAAAACACAGCTGAGCTGAGAATAAACACATCCAGTTTGTCTCTCTCTTTTTTTTAGACTGGAAACAATTTCTTTTTATCGCAAAACCAAACTTTTTTTGGCTGCGATCGTTGTTCTCGGTGTTGTTGTTGTTGCTGTTGTCTAGCTAAAATTGTTGTTGGTTTCGTTGTTGTTGTTGCAGTTGTTCCGGTTGCTGCTGTTATGGGACCGTTGGTTGTTGTTGTGCGGCTGCTGCTGTGGCTCGTGGGCAGCAATCGAAAGGGCCGCCTGCGATCCGCATACGGTTGTGGCACATACATTGTATCGGTGAAGATAATTACCTCATTGATGTTCTTCTGCAGCTGCAACGCCTGATTCTGAGAGTCCTCGCGATCCAGTTCACGTTCCACCATCAGTTGCTCCACATGCTGTTGCTTCTCGCGCAGCAAGTCCTGCGAGAGAGAGGGAAAGAGTTCGGGAGAGAGTGGCGGAAGAGAGAGAGAGAGAGAGAAAGGTGGTGTAGATGTGTGTGTTGCACAAGAAGCGCATGAGTTACAATTGAATGGCCCAAAATTATATATAAGAAGAGTTACACAAAATAGCAACGAGCATGTGTAGGTGTGTACATATAATATACATATATACATATACTATATGTACATGTGTGTGTTTTTTATGTGTGCAAAAAATCGAGCTGAATTTTAGAAACTTTTTCTTATATTTAAAAATTATTTTTGTAAAAACAACACAGTTGAATTTCAGAAATGATTTTTCTACTTTTTAGAAATATTGTTTAAAAAAATATATATATTTCTGAAAAATAGAAGAAAAGCCTAAAAATGTGTTTAGAAACTTTTTTCTTATGCTTACAAATTATTTCTAAAAACAAGAAAAATGTTCTCAAATTCAGCGCGATATTTTTTCAGAGTGTATACAAAATAGATATATTTATGTGTGTGTGTGTATTTTGTGTATGTACAGGTTGCAGAGTAAAGCTACAAAACTATTGATATATAGTTTATATTATTTATATAGGCATAAATTTTGAAGATATATACTGGATGCCAAATTAAATAGTAGTTTATTTCATGAATAAATTTAATTTAATTTGGAAAACCCTTACTCTGTAATTTTGAAAAAATGCTAAACATGTAAAAACATAAAAAAGTATTAATAAATTAAAGAAAAAGATTCTAAAATTCAAAATCTAAAAAAAAAACATTAAATAAAATATTAATAAATTAAAGAACAATAATCGAAGAGCGAATTCTGTATTTTAAGAAAATACTACAAAATTTAAAAGCTCATAACAAATATTAATATACAAAAAAAGAGTAAGTTTAAAAATCAAATTGCATATATGAAAAAAAACTAGCATTTTATACCATAAATATATAACTTAAAATGTTAACTGACAAGAAAGTTGACTTAATATAAATAGTAGACTTAACAATAGTTTTGTAGCTTTAGTTGGTTGGGGCCCCAAACCGTTGACAAGCCCAACAAAGAGATAAAATATAAACCGGAGACGGATTACGGTGCGCATGCGTAATATTTAAAAAGAACGGGCAACAAAACAAAATAGAAATAGAAACACAAAAGCGTGCACGAAAACCATTTTATTATGCAGGTGGGGAGGAGACTGTACGAGAGTAAATATATATATTAAGAAAATAGGGGAACATAGCATAACATATATATATATATACATAAAATATACACGTAATAAGATAAGCCAAAATAAAAGGGTGCATATAGTTGAATATATATTTGTATATAAATATTTTTGTACATCGGTTAAGGCTTGTAATATTAGTTAGGTTCATTTGTGGCAATGTGTTGCATGTTGCTTGTGGCATGTGTTAGTTGCGTTAGAGGCACACACTTAAACATTAGATTAGCTAATTAGGAGAGACACAATACACGCTGAAGCGACTTTATTTTTTTGGGATTTTGCATACCTGCATGGAAAATTGACTTTTTGGCGTCGCGACAATTGACCGAAGTGGCGTGCTAGATTTGCGCTGCAGGGGGTAGTTGGGTTGGGTTGTAGGGGGATGGTTGAGGATTAGAATTAGAAGTAGAATTAGAATTAGAAGAAGACGCGTTAGTATATAAATATATGTGTAAAGAACGGGAGCACAATTAACAATTAACGTTTAACGTTTAACAATAAACAGAATTAATTAAACTGATAAACTGGCAACGGCTAAATAAGTGTCAAGTGTGTTGCATGCTGCATGTGGCATGTTGCTGGCCTGTCTTTCTGTCTTATACCTGTGCATTCATGCGTATACGCGATGTGTTTGTTGTGGCTATGCTGTTCATGGTGCCAATCGATGTGAGAGATTCCCGCGAACCGGTTCGCGACAGACGCGTCTTCTTCGTCGACGGCGACAGCGACACCTTCGCTATCGGCACAAACACACCAAACCTGGGCTTGCACTCAAAATATCTGCGAAATACAACAAATAAAAGGGTTAATGAAATCTGTAATCACATGAAGATTACACTCAGCAAATAAAAACAAAACAAATCAATTTCTGATGCCGATTTTCTCAAATTCATTCATGCCACCCACCTGATGCCATCGACAGCGCCATCATTTTTGCCACTGCCCTCGTCCAGCTCGACGCCACACCAGTTGCCAGGAGCGAACTGTGTCTCGCCCAGATAGCGCAAGATGCCCGGACGACTACCAAAACCCGATGAGACAATCACACGATCGCCAACCGTCAGCCCATTCTCTGGAAGAAACGTAGACAATGAGGATTAAAAAGAGATGCCCCAAGGGAGTTGTGGAGAGGCTTCGACTTACTGCCCGTGCCTGGACTGCGCAGCATGGAGCTGCGCACACTGGCTGTGGGTGAACCAGTGCGTGAGCGTTCCGGCGAATTCTTGGCCAGCGGCGATGTGGGCGTCATGGCGCCCGACAACGGATATGTGGTGAGCCGGGTGAGGCGCGAGAAGATGCCACGTTTGGGCTCGCATTGAAAGTAACGTTTGCCCGAGACGCAGCCATCGTTTTTGCCTGTGTTCAAATTGCAATTCAAGGTTAATCGATAATTATCGATAGTTAGCTAGTGCAAATGCTGTCCAAGCTGTCACTCACCATTTGGCTCATCGAGCACAATGCCCGCCCAATCGCCCGGCGCAAAATGTGTTTCGCCAATGTAGGCTATTTGGCCCGATCGCAATCCGCCCACCCACACACGCTGGCCAATTATGAACTGCTCTGTGTTGGCTGTCAGCACCGTGCTGTTGTGATCTGTGCAATGAATAAATATATAGTTGGATGAGTATTCAAGTCTATAATAAATTGTATTTATATAAATCTAACATTTGTACAGTTGCGTTCAAGATTATAGCAACACTCTCGCAAGAAATGTTTACGGAATTTATGAATACGTTTTAGAAGTGGAAAAATACTTCTAAAAATTACAATTGTATTGACAATTTTCAACTCATTTAAATGCATTTAAATTAAAATAAAAAAAGATGCTACGATAAAGTAAGGAAAGGAACGAAAAAAGTAATAGCAACAGTTTTTAGATATGCACTTCTAATTATGAGAATTAGAAATAAAACAACGATTTCTTTAAGGAATGCTTAGGTTGTGCTATTTGGCATTTTTGCTTAGTATCCTATATATAAAATACCAAGCAATATATTATATAACATTGAAAGTTGATGCTATAATTTTGTTCGCAACTGTAAACGTATATTATCAACGTCAACAATCAGCAATGAACTTTCAATGTTTTTGGCTGCGTTTCGTAATGTTTCCAATAACAATACATTATTGTGCAGTTCTGAACTCAACACAACAAACACCATAAAAATATATCGCTATACAAGTGGTTTAACTATATAAGTATAGAATATGATGTCATATGCAAATCGTTCTATTTTCATTTGCATATGTCGCTGCTTGCAGTCAATGAAAATCATTTGTAGCTGTCATAAAAATATAAAAAACAACTACAACGTGATCCCCCGCATAAACGGATATTGGCTATTACATGATGATATTGATATATATATAAACATATATATATATATATATCTGTGCATGTGCACTTGTTAGATCTACTCAAGTGGAGTTCCCATTCAAAAGGCAACGCCTTCAAAATGCGGCTTTTATTTAACAAATTACTTGTTGATGTTTGATTAATGGCTTTCAAATTTCAAAATCCATTAAGCGTAAAATCAAAAAATAAAAAAATAGTTGCATGCAGGCTATTTCATAACTTGTTGTTTATTTCGCCGCTGTATTCAATTATTTTTTTTGCACTGCAACATCGTCAGCCAAGTTCACCCACACATTGCTTTATGATAATTTGGTGAATTTTGTATCATTAGATTTTCAAATTGTTGCCGCTGTGCTACGCAAGATGTGCCTCTTGGCTGGCTGCCTGCATGAGGGTGTCAAGTTTGTGTTTAAAAGCAGCTAAGCAAAATAAATTATATTATAAACATACTCATCCACATGCAATAGCTAGCTTCATAGCCATAAGCATACCTTAAATACTCTGACATTATCCATGAAATATGATGGATATTGAAATAATTTTGCTGAACTTCAACTTTCAATCAGTCAAACCTATTTAAAGTGAGCGGCGGATTCGATTTAGAAAGGTGCATCTTTGAAATTTGAGTACGTATTTGAATATAAGCGTAAGATGAAAGCAGAGACTTGAAATTAATTAATTAACGTAAACGAAAGATTAAAAATTGAAAAAATACTACAAATGTTAAAGTTCAGAGTATTAAAAAATAAGATTGAATATTGAAATATGTGTCTTGAAACATATTAAAAATCTAAAAGCTCATAAAAATAATTCATAAATAAAAGTGTTAGCTTAAAACCCCAATTTAGAGCCTTAAAAAGTACTGCAAATGAAAAGCTGCATACAAACTCTGACATTATTGAACAAATACAATATAACAATAGAATAACTACGCTGAACTTTAAGTTCACGCTTCGATAAGTACTTAGCGAGACAATTGATGAGTCATGTATATAGCTTATTTTAGATGACGCAGCTAGCGCTAAGTAGAGCTAACATTTTTCTCGACTATAGCTGGAATAGCTTTAAAATAAATACATTTTGTGTGTAGCATGTAACACCTTGAAGGTCGTCGGCTGCGGACTTCTATTAAGTTATACACATATTCATGAGCTGAGAAACGGCCACAGCGGATTAGCTGGCTCGCTGGTACAGTAAACACCCACTAATAGTTGACATAAGCGCTTACTTAACGGCTCATTAGCTTATGTTAATTGACAATATTTGGCACTGCTGCTTTGAAGTGAGTGCAAATCTACATATGAGCAACAAGTTGCAACAAACGAGGGGCAAGCATAAATCGAGCCACCATTTAAGGTGCGAGCAACTGGCATAGTTTCAGATGAACCACCTGCGCAAATATCAAGCATGTTATATATAAATATATGTATAAAAATACATTTTTTGGCACACGAACACACGTTCCAAATGATTACGAGATGTAGAGATATAGATGGATAGATAGATATAGTATATACACCGGGACAGTAAAATAGGTGCGAAGAACCAATGCTAAGTTTTCCCCATCACACAAAAAATGTTTGGTTTCTCATCTGGTAGTACTAAATGTAGTAAAATATAACCAGCCATCAAATCTAGTTTTTTAAAATATCATTTAGCCGCAGGGAAAGCTAGGAAAACTATAATTATTCCACAGCTATTATAATAATACATTTAATTAATAATTTAATAAAAATATATTTAAAAATAATAAAGTTTTTCGTAAATTGTATAGCAATGCCAACATGTAAACTTCTAAATTTTCTAAAGCACTACAGCTGTATTCAAATATTTGTCTTTTAATTCACAAGTTATTGTGTTCGGACCTATTTGAATGGCCCGGTGTGTATGTGTGTCGATGCTGATCTTTTTGCTTACCTGAGCTACGACGCCGACCTGTGGCCTCAAGATAATAATCATCTAAGCCAGAAACAGCAACAAAAACGAGAACGTAAACAAAACACAGTTACAGATACAGAGCATGCGGTGCATGGGGCAGGAAGGGGGTGCGGCAAGTTGAACAGACTTACAAGATGTGCGGCGTCCATTGTCGGACAGCGTGGGCGTTCGAGACTTGAGCGATCCGCGGCCGGACGAGAAGCGTTCCCAATCCGAGGTGGGGGACAGAGAGGAGCGCGTAAAGCGTTTGACAGTCTCTTGATAGAGATCTAAGATTATACACATATATATGTATATAAATATATATAAGCTATATATAGATATATATTCAGCCACCTTTAGTATTCGCTGCTGCTGCATACGATTAACGTAAATGTTAAATGTTAAAAATTCGCTAAAACGTTTTTTATTTTTACAACTTGTTTCTGGTTGTTGATTTTAAGTGTTTTTTAGTTTTTTTTTTTTTTTTGGGTGGAGCCTGGAGCCGAGCTCATTTTTGGTTTCTGTGTTTACATTAGTTAATAATTAGCGAATTTGTGTTAATCACATACAACGGACCCAAGTCTGGGCTTTTGGCTTTTGTAAATTATCATTATGTGAAAGTTGCTTTTGCTGTTACTGTTGCTGTTGTTAAATCAGTTATTAGCCGCAAGCAATGTGGTAAAGCAGTTAACTGAAAGAGCTCTCAAGTGTGAGTCTCAGTTGCCGACAAAAGACTAAGACAAAAGATTCTAACTGAACCAGAAAACCCGTTCAAAGGGAGAGGCAGCTGCCATTTAGAAAGGTGCATCATTTAAAATTATTGTTTTTCGAGGCACACAAGCTTATGAAAATGATCGTCAAATTTAAAAGAGTTGGTAAAAAAAAAACCTGACAACATTAATTGAAAAACAAAAAAAGATTGAACATCGAATTGTGTCCGGGAAAAATTACAAAAAGTACTAATAAATGAAGAAGTGAGATTGAAAGTCAAATTCTCTATCTTGGAAATGTGCTAAACTCAGAAAAAAAACACAAAAAAAAATTTAAATTAATTAAAGAATAAGATTGAAATTATAGTTCTGTATCTTTGAAAAATACTACAAATGTAAAAGCCCATAAAAATTATTATAACAAACTAAAGAGAAAGATTAAAACCTAATTCAGTGCCTTAAGAAAAAAAACCTAAAAATGTATTAAAACAAGTAGGACTAAAAAGCTATTTCTGTCTTCAAAATAAAAAGTATTAATAGTATAATTAAATCAAATAGTGAAATTAAAAATCAAGTTCTGTGCCTTAAAAAACACATAAAAATTAAAAACGTTTTTTTTAATTAAGAGTCGAAGTGGAACAGTGGCTAATTAAAATAATTTAATGGCTAATAATAGAGTGAACTCCCGTTATGTGTGATATGCGCTCCAAAATTTGCTACACTTCGGTGATTTGACTTTCGAAATCAATTGTCGTAAATCTCGAAGAGTCAAGATGAAATCAAGGCATAAGTCAATTAAATTGTCGACAGTTTTTTGGTGTTAACCGACTGCAAGTCAGTCTAGAGTTAAGAGCCAAGAAGAGATGCAGACACCGAAAGCAAAGCTGAAACATTTTTGCAATTGCACGATTTTGTGGCTTCCGCTTAATTTACAGCGTGACAACGATGATGTATACGCCGTGTAGTTAATTGTGTTTTTCGTATTTTTGTCAGCTTCAATTGGCTTTTCTGCTACTGTTTTGTTTCCACACATGTCTGCAACAAAAATGTATCTTGCAGATGCGCAAAAATGCCTGTGCTGCAGCAGCAGCAGCTAATCAAACTGGCCGAAACGGTAGCCCAAGCATGACATGCCCAAAAAACGCACAACGGCAGACGGACAGACAGGCAGACAGACAGAGAGACAGACAACAACTTCAAGGTTCAATTGTTGCTCAAAAGAAAAAACACACATTGAACAACTGGCAGCCATTCCCCAATCCAACTATATAATTGCCTGTTTGCGTTCGCTGCTGGGCAGTCAAGACAATTTGTTATTATTTGCTATTAGATATCGTGACGCTGGCAATTTTTTAATTATCACAACAAGCCCCTCTATCTGTATCTGTATCGGTATTTGTATCTGTATCTGTATCTATAACGCTGCACAGCTCCCTTTAATTTTTCTTTTTCGAGCCAACAAATAAACTTTCACTGTGCCCAAGCAGGCGAAACTTTTCAAGAGCGCAAGTTTTTCGATTGGCTCTCAGCCAATTTTCGTAGAGCTCAATACAAGCAATTACATTTGGAAAAAAAATCGGACGGAATTTTAGAAATTCGCTTTATTTTTGGCGCCAAGCGCAGTTCCCTTTATTATTCAAAAAGCTTATTTAAGGCGGATTTTTTAAAATTCAGGTTGATTTATTTTGGCTGAGTGTACTGTGTATCTTTGGCTAGAAATCGCTTCAATGTCAGAGTGACGCTTAGTGCTAGTGAAACGATCGCTAAAACCTGCAATAATTATAAAGTTTATATATAGTTTACCCTTCAGTTCACGCTCGCTGCTAAATCAGAATTGTTAATTTTTACAGCGAGTCTTGTGAAATTGCTATAAATACACATTGTGTGCTGACAATTTCCTTGCAGTTGACATTCACAGAGTGTCTAATGAACTCATGTCGACAGATACTGACAGAAACAGATACAGATACAGATACAGATACAATGAATGAATCATCAAAGGCGACCGCTGAGTGCACTAAGTGAGTGAGTGAGTGTGGCGCCCCAAGTCTATGGCCAGGTCGACGTCGTAATGCTGCCTAATGTGGTTTTGGCCAAAAATGCACCCAAAGCCGACCCACTTTGTGCATGACGACGCTGGCCAAATTTGGAACGCATTGCAACGACTCGAATCGAATCGGTTTGAAACGAAACGGTTTCGAATCGAAATGGTTTTGAATCGGTGCTCGAATCGTGGCCCGATAAATCACAGCGCCATTGACATGGGCTCATTAACTATTACAATTGATTAAACAACATTTAATTAAACTAAATTGTGTGTAGGCTGTAGATAGTTCCCAGATACAGATATAGATACTCATACTCAAGTGGGTCGTTGAACGATTTGCGTCCCACATTGGCCAGTCTGGTCACACTGGTCGTCAGTTAGTTATGAATTACATGACTTTGCGTCAGGTATTACATGCAAATCGCCTTCTGTGGCAAATGCCGACAACTGATTTTCTGCTTTTGCAATTGCAGCTATTAAATTAAAAAAACATTCCACACACCAGCAAAAAAGAGCCGCTGAATTGCTCACTCAGCAACAATTACAGGCTGATTTCAATAAAAAATCTCCTAGTCTTTGCACATTTATCTAATCATCTAAGAAATGCCAATATAAATATTTATTTATTTTAAGTAGAGTTAGACTTTGATTTGCTGTGAGCAAAAAAAATAAATTAAATTTTTACATATAAATATATTTACTTTTCAATTAAATCTTTTAAAATTTTTCTATTATATATTATAAGAGTATCTAAAAAAGTATATTTTCTAAGTCTCTTCACATTTTAAAATACTTCTCAGGAATGCATAAATAAATATTTCTTCTTTTTTGTTTAAGTACATTAAGACTTCTGTTGGTGGCAAATCGTACTTAGGCACGCTTCTTCTTATGAACCGTCGAACACTTCCCAGTGTTTTTTCGCGTATTCTCGATGGAACCAGAATCTAACAAATTAATAAATAATTTCCAGTAATCGCACTTAGTTAATATGCACTGTGTTCATGTGGAAATTGCATATTTTAATCGCAATCAATTTAACGGCTGTGCATTGTGCATTGAGCACAAAAATAATTGCATTTAATTTTCCAAGATAATATTTTCAACAGCTGCTTTTGTTGGGTCTTGGAATCAACGCCCAGAGGCAAAAGCAAAAAAGGCAATGTGTTTAGAATTTCACCAAATGAAAAACTGGTTTAATGCGGGTTTTGTATTTTTGGTATGGTATTTAAATGCTTACGTGACGCGGGTGCTGCGTAGTTAATACTTTTCTGGTTTTCAGGTTTTCACAAGCGCCCAAGCAACTTCAGAAATATCTATACTATAAATATGAACACATATTACTTATACACATATGTGTATTGTTGGTTTGACAGCTACAAGGCAATAAAGCCCGAAAATTTGTGGACACAGCTGCTGTAGCCATATTTTTTGTATATCTTTCCGAAATACCGGTAATAATAATATTCCCTTCTAGAAACCCCCCATTTGTCTGCCTGTCGCGTATTTAACATTACAATTTAAATCGTATAATTTTATAAGCATTTGATTAGAACGTGTTTGGCATTTTAAATTCTGAAAATACCTCAGCTGAGAAGGGCACTCGAAAAATCCCAACTTGTATATACATCTATAGATATATCATTTCCTTAATGAAAACCGTTTTTGGGTTGTAGAACTGCATCGATTAAATTTATAGCTGATTTTATAGATAATTCAATTGATGGGTTCAAGTTGTAAAAATTGTTTTGACTGTTTCTAGTGCGACTTCAGTTGTGGAACTGGGTTGAGTTGCTAGATCACTAAACTTATTGAGGTCGAGTTGAGAGGTAGAGAAATCTTAAGAAAAAAAACCTTGCAGAATTTGTAGAATATAATTTAGTGCAAGATCTCACTGCTTTTAATATGTTTAGTAAAAGCTGAGCTACAAGAATTATTTAATTAAAGAATGTGAAATTCACTTTTAAATAAGATCATTTATGGTATTATGAAATAGTTATGATAGTTTTGAGTGCGATATCATATGCTCATAATTTGTTAAGTATAATCTGAGCTATAAATAAGGCAACCCATTTTTAATAAATGTTTAAAGAATTAAAGAATATTAATTAATAAATGGGGAACCTTTGGAGTAAGGTGTTACATGCTGAGAAAAAAAACTTCACAATTTGTCGAAAATGGTTCAGATAATTTTGAGTAAGAAACTTAAATGCATTTAATATGTTTTGGTATAAGCTGAACTACAATTCAAACAACCACTTTTAATAAT
Source organism: Drosophila paracracens (assembly GCA_035044025.1). Taxonomy (NCBI): domain Eukaryota; kingdom Metazoa; phylum Arthropoda; class Insecta; order Diptera; family Drosophilidae; genus Drosophila; species Drosophila paracracens. The sequence goes on from JAWNMN010000396.1 coordinate 539,659, forward strand.
TTTTTTATAAATGAAGGAATGAGGAATTTAAATTAAAGTAAGTTCTTTTATGCTCTTAATATGTTTAGTACAATCTGAACCATACATTATTAATAAGTAATAGTCAACATCATTGCCAGAATGAATTTAAAATTAAAGCAAATTAAATCAAATGAATAATTAATGATTAATTAACTGTCTCATCCAGTTTGTGGAACTGTTTTAATTAACCCATAATCAGCAATAAATAAAACAGTAATTAATGTGACATGATATTAATATTTTCATGAAACGCACGCGTTGCAGGCCAAGTGTAAAATATAACAGAAATATAAAATGCAAAAAATAATAAATATATATTTACCTGTATAAGCCGAATTGATCGAACTCAGATTGTCATCGCTTTCACGACTCATGCTGTTTGTATCTAAAAATAAAATCGCAAAACATAAAACGAAAGCAGGGAAAAGAAAGAAAATATAAATGACAAAAAAATCAAGCAGATCAACAAATAGCAATGAAAATAATAAAAATCGCATGAAGAGCACATGCTGAGCATAAGAACAATAAAAGTTAAATTAAATTAAAATTAAAGCTACTTACGACGAACACTACAAAAAAAATATAATAATAATAAAAATAAGTACATTCGATCACAATAAAAGGCAGACAGACAAAGGCAAGAGTTGCTTTCAAGTTATAAACAAGCGATTCAGGCCAAAAGCAACGGGGCCAAAAGCTAATTGGCCAAGAAAGCAAACGGCGGCAAGCAAACGGGCAACAAAAAGCACAAATGTGCAAATACCAATTAGTAGCCGGTAAAGTTTTCGATACAAACTCAAAATAAATATTTCTCTCTGTGTGTGTGCATTGTGTGTAGTGTGTGTATTGTGTGTGTGGGCTGGGAACAAGCGCAGTTAACAAATTGCACAGTTAAGCGAGAGTTATATAAACAACAAGGCAGTCGCTGAGATAACCAAAGACAAAGGCAGGTGAACGTAACGCTAAATGCAAAAGCGATTGTCAGCATAATTTTTAAATATCTTTCAGTCAACAGCGGGGGAGCAGAGAGGGGACTAAACGGGAGTGGTCCCCAATAGGACCAGAACTGTTTTATGGCATAGCAAGAAACACAATATAACAGTAACTGAGGATCAAAAAAAGATATGGGCGACAATTAAGCTCTGCTGAGGTAACAAACCAATTCTCAGATAACCCAAATATCTTCTAAGTAGTCACCCATCCAAACTAGCCATAGTCAATAGCAAACTCTGTAGAATTTAATTTGAAAATGAGTAGGAATCCTCAATGCAAAACTGAATAATCTTAAAGTGGCTCAGGATTTAAAAACGGGAATCTTTACAGATTTCCGACTCATCAGAGCTAGATTAAAAGCACAGATATTTCAGCACTTTTCAGACGTTTATTGAATAGATAATATAATCACAAGATCTGACAGTTGGCAGTGCATGATAATTATTGCTTGGGCTACTCTAAATTGTGGTCAGAGCTACTCCAGTAACAGTTAATAATAAAAATGCCTGAACGCCTCCATTCAATTTGATTGAATGCCCAGCCCAGCCCCAAAGCGAGGTTCAATTGCGTGTGGGTTGCACAATTTGTAACAAATTTGAGCAGAAAAAAATAAAAATAATAAATAATAATAATTTTGGTATTATTTATGGCTACCGGCCCCAAAAGAAGCAAATTACTTCAGCGCTTAATTGTTTATGGCCAAAAAACTTGAAGGCACTTTTCATAAGTTTGGCATTAAGCAAAAAGCATAATTAAGTTGTTTTTTTTTTCTGATTTTGTTGTCTTTCTTCAAACTCTATTGAGTTGTAGAATCGAGCATATTATTAATGTTCAATCAGTTAAGCAACAGTTAACAAAATCACCAAAATCAACAACGAAAGTAAATATGTTATTCTTGTTTTGTTTACTTTGGCGAACTTTGTCGTGCCTCATTTTGTTGTTAATCATTCAGCTAACAAAATATAAATTATAGGTGCGCTTGACTTGCAGTTACCCTGTAAACAGCAAGTAGTAGTGGTGATTTCTACTAACTGTTAAGCCCGCTTTTATTTTAGAATTCCTGGGCATATTTAAATATGTTTTCTGTGCCTCTACAATTTGCAATCGCAACCAGCATTTCCCGTTTAAAAATAAACTCGGCTCAGAATTTTACGATAACGCCGGTAAAATGTCTGAAATACTCGAGAATTTCGATGATTTGAGTGAAAACATTGACGTCAGTTTAATAGGTCATTAAAACTGTGACTAGTCTCGTTATGCGAAACGTGTTTTTCTTTTTCTTTTCTGTTTTTTTGGCGAAAGGTTCTCCAGTTTGATGGACCATTGTTTTAATCTGCTGCGCGTGACTCGATTGGGTTTCGAGTTTCTTTAAGATACGGTTTAAGTATCTTTGATTGACTGATCGATTATGCATGCTGCGACTGGTTATCGACAGGCTTATTCTTAATATTTAAGTGCCATATGCACCGTCAACTTCGAAATCTATTGTGTATAATATCATAGCTTTTAATCGAGCTGTGAAGAGTGGGAAAAATGGAAATATATTCTTCTTTTTTAAAATCATTTACTACTTTAAGATTATTCAGTTACAAGCCAGTCTATTTTTAAACCTATTACATATCTTAGAGTACTATATCTTCTTCTAGCTAAGGCGACAAAATCTGTCTCATTCTCATAAAATATACAGATCTAGTCTATAAGTATTCCTAGTCTATTCTTCCCAGGAACCCAGTCATCTCCACCATAATTCACCATTATTAAGCCACCTGTAATTATGAATCACAACAACTGCTATAAATAATGGTTTATACGTGTCTTGTCAACATTCTGTAATGATTATTTGGCAAGCATAAACAAATGTAATGCTGAGCAGACAGCTGCCTTGGTAGTCGAAACTTGGCACCTTAGCAGCTAAATGGAACTTTGAAGTGCCACGTTTGATTATTTTCGAGACTGGCAGTTTTGCGTGACACGTTAATTTATTTGCCTTTGGCTTAGAACAATATCGCATTCAAAATAATTAAAAGCACTCGAGTGAGTGCACAAACAACAAGACAAACAAATGGGAAAAAATAAAACAAAAATTCCATTTGAATGCGATTAAAATTGCTGCTTAATTGTTAAGCGCAGATACTCTTGACAATACGTACACTTAGAAAAAATCGACCTAAAATTAAAATCATGATCAATTTTCTGATTTTTAGAAAATCACTTCTTTGAAATGAAATTAACCCTTAAGTGAAAATATAAATAAATTCTAAATATAAATTAGAAAATCTTAAAGTAAACAAAATTCTGCTAAACGTACAAAAAAAACGTAATATTCACAAAAACAATCTTTCTAAAGGTCTTAAAAATTATAAAGACTATTTTTGTGTGTTGTCACAAATATTTTCTATTATGTAGAAATATTTTTTATAATAATCAAAAATGCCATTCAGAAAAAATAATAAAGTAACTTTCAGACGACATAAAATCGAAAGTTTTTCTCAAATGAAGATATTTGAATTTGAAAACAATCGAAAATGCTTTTATATAATGTTTAACAATAATTTAAATAACAATAAAGCTGAGTTCCGTATAAATTTTGTGTAACACGGAAGCAAAAACAAACATTGGAAATTATGCATATTTTGTCTACATTCTTAGAAAACTTTACACTGAAATTAAGAACACAAAAAAAGCTGGTTTTTAGAAAAGACTTTCTGATTTATGTAGTGAGCCAAAAGTATGTCGATTTTCTACATTTTATTCCGATTGTTTTTCCGAGTGTAAGCCGCTGAAAGTCTTTTAAGCTTGAGGCGCAGCCAGAGCGTGAAATAAGTACATATGTGTAAGGGCAAAACTCATCACGCCCGTGGCATATAGGTGTAATTTGGAGTAATAAAGTCGCCTTCTGTGCCAGATAGATGTCGATTATGGTCTGGTGGTCGAAGGAAGCATATAACGAAATCAGCCATTAGGCCTCCAAACATATATATATATATTTAATATATTATCCACAAGCGCATTCATTAGTACAGCCGGACGGACAAGCTACGCTTTTTATTTTGTCGAATCAGCAAACAACACAAAAAAGAAGGCAATAATGGGTTTGTTTACGTCCAAATTGAAGCCGGCAAGAAGCGGCTTAGAACCGAATTTTTGGGCAATGCAAAGAAAGCAGCGAAGCGCAAACAAAGAACAAAACACAAAAATATTTATAAATATTAAATGATATTTCTTTTTTTTTGGGCAAAAGCTATGACAACACTGAAAACACTGCTCAAACGTGGCTTATGCAAAATATTTCTTACACAAAACGACAACAACAAAAAAAAACAGGCAACCCAACCATGGACGGCCATAAAAATTAATTAACCAAATGCGGCAACACATAAATGCTACCAAATAAAAACAAAAGAGTAATTGAATTACAAAAAAACTAAAAACAAAACGAATAAAAAAGGAAAAGGAAAAGGCGCCGCCGGAAAAGACAAAAAAGAGGTAATTTTTTGAGGCGTGTGAAGTGCAATTAAAAACAAGAAATAATAAAACACGTTGATTGCCATAATGGCAATTAAAACGTAATTTATGGCATGCAGCTAAGTGCAGCAATATGCAGGCTTACACACGGTGCGTATGCGCAACATTAGCGCAAATTACTCATACACCAACCTACGCGGATGCGCAGTTTTCTAGAACAAATAGAGATACAAACAAGCTGAGCTCATTGCGCCAAAATGGAAATAAATAAAAAAAAAAATAAAACAAATATTGTAGCTAAACAAACTGTTCAGAATGACGCCAGAATCTATTTTGTTGCTGTATTTTTTGTATTTCACACAAAAATATTTTAAGAGCAGTCCAAATAAAATGTGCTACTACCAACAATAAATTGGTTTGGATCTGTTTCTCCACGAGCCCAGCTAGAAAGATGCTGCGTGTCGCCAATATGGCGATTTGTTTTGTAACATCTGCGCCCACAACTTGACTGCCATTTTAAAAGTGTAAAATAAATATATAAACATATGGGTACAGAGATATAATTGGTTGGATCGTGTTGTGTAAGCGCGGGAGGCGATGTTGTCATGTCACCTTGTAGACTTGTAGACACAAGGGTGCCAACACACAAGTCCAACGGAAGCTGGCGTAGAAGTTGAGAAAAATGTTCTAACATTTGGCAAGAAAAGAGCGATTTTTTCTAAGTGTAGAGCAAGGAACGGAGCATAATTTGTTATTTATAACTAAGGTCGATTATTTATCAATTTCAAGTTGATAATGGTAATGGAAAAAATAGTGATAATAATACGATCTGTCTAATTTAGTTATCAAATATAAAAATTTGGAATACTGAACACATACAAAATATACAAAAAACACTAACTTGACCTGGAGCAAGCAAAAAACGAGTTCAATTATGAAAAGAGGTCAGCTATCAGTCAGCAACGCAGATAAAAATAATTCAATCAAATTTCACATAAGTTAAAACTTGCCTTAAACACATATTTCATCAGGCTAAACACAATTTTATCATTATTTAAAAATCAGCCTTAAAGCTATTATTATAAATAATCATTGTGAACCACTTTATGAAAATGAAAATCCACTTTTTATTTTTCAAAATGATTAATCGTTTTTTCTGCTTTATAAAATTGAGGAAATCGACTGTTTAAACCAAGGCTAAGCATAAGAAAAAACCAAAGTAAATTTAAAGTAGCTGAAGCCGTCAAGATTGTAAGTCAAGAAACCTAGATAGATAAGTCTGCTGTGTTTTCTGAACTCGGAAAATAAAATGCACTGAACTTTAAAATATTTTCTATTATTAAAAAATATATGAAAACATAAAAAAACCTTCGTACATTGAAGAAACACACAGAGAAAAAATCATCACTAAATGAAAATAGCAAAAAAAAAAAGTTCTGTTTCTTAGAAATAAAATCTAAATGTACGAAAAACGTTTAAAAATTATTTCTAAAAAAACGAACATTTTTGCAGCGATTTTCGTTTATGTGATGATTTTTTTCTGAGTGTGGTACTAACTATTTTTATCATCTGCCGCCTGTCATTGCGAAAAAATTCAGCTGGCATTTACATGGTTAAAAAATGATAATGTTTTTTTTTTGGATTTCCAGATAGCGAGTACAGCTCGTAAATTTTGGGGCTGGCAATGCCGCGCCCTGAAAGAAAACATAAATTGTTGCTTTTTTTTTATGTGTACACACGATTTCTTATCAGAGTTGCCAAGAGCATGCCGGGCGATAGTTAAAAAAACAAAAAAAATTAAAAAATGGTAACACGCAAAAATTTTGTTACTGATAAAATGCCATTGACAAAAACAAAAAACAGAAAATAAAATCAACAAACAATAATGCCAGCGCAATAATTATCTTGTCTAGTTTTCTACTTTTCGACTTTTATTGTTGTACAATTGCTATAGGAGGCGTTGGGCTGAGCGGACTTCCCGACTCCGATTTTATTGACCAGGTTTCATTCATCCAAGTCGCGTCCGGTGAAAAGAAAGCCCAATAGAAAGTTTTGCGTTAAGCATAAGCCGGCTAGTTTGCATAGAGTGTTAGCAAAGTATAGCGATTTGGCCAAAAAAAAAACCCAATAAGACGTCGCTAAACATGCCCAAAAAATTGTTCAACACTTTTATGCAATATGCTAATAAGTTATTTATATTTATTTTAACAAGGCGAAAGAGCTGCGAAATTTCAATTCAATTACTTTTAACGATTATAATATTCATTTGTTTATATTGCATATCAACTGATCGATTTTCAATAAATTATGACACATTAAGCCCCTATTTTTTTTCAAGATCTTTGCAGAACTGACTCTTTTTATTTATTTTTTAATACCTGTCCATGTAAACAATAAATTATATTTTTGCCAATTTTTTTTATGATGTTGCTGATGATGTCAAAAAAAACGAAGTAAACAATACGTTTTTTTTTATACCTAATTAGCGGTTAGCCGCAAATTTCAATATAGCAAAATCCGGTGTGTTTTTTTTTTGTTTATTATTATTGTTGTTGTTGTTTTTGTTGCTGTGCTTTTACTTGACATGCGGCGACAACTTTGTTGTAGTTTTGAGTTTAAAGTCTATGGATCGACTAAGGTTAATATTGTGGGCAAAAGCGAAAAAAATAAAACACGCACATGCGATTCTCAATGCTGGAGACTAACTGGAGACAGAGGCTCTGACTAAGCCTTAACGCTTTGGCCTAATTACAATAATAAAAACAAAATGCGGGTCAATTGCAAGCGGATAGCTTATAAATAAACAAAAGATTGCAATAAAAGTGGCATTGAAATAGTATACAAGAAAAAACCATAAAAAAACACAAAAATAATAAAAATAGCATTGAAATAATATACAAAAAACAAAGCAGAAAAAGAGGGAAAAAGAGAATCGTAACTAATAAATGTGGGAGAATACTGGTAAGCTGTTAAAAGTAATATAGAAATGAAGTAAAAAATTCATTCAAAATCCATTTCTTATGATTGCAATAAATATAGCATAGAAATAATAATAGACACAGAGAGAAAAAGAATTGGAACTAATAGATACTAAAAGAGAATGAAAATAGGTTTCGAAGAATAAATTGAAATTTAAGTAAACAAAATATGTTTTTTAGGATTGCAATCAAAGTTTTATAGAATATTATAAAGAATATACTTTCTCGGTGAACAAAAAAATACGGTGGGAAAAAATCTGCACTAACAGATTAAGACGAATACGGAAAGTGACTAAAAATAAAACTGTTGAAGTAAAAGATCCATTTCAGAATCGAAAGTAAAAGTGATATAAAATTAAAGTCACAAATCCATTTCTTTGATTTGCCTATTTTCAAAGGGATTCGTAACTCATTAATTACGAAATATTCGCTTTAAACCGCACCCTTATTGAATAAAATACACAAGCCATAAAATAAAATTTGACAATTAAGTAAACCCAACCCAAAAATACAAAAACACGAAAGAAATCGTTGCGTCTTGATAGAAATTTGTTTTGATAGCAAATTTCGGCATTCACAATTTATCTTATCACAAAATACAACTTTTGAACTTCACAAGAAACAAATAATGCTGTCATGTTGCCAAATGTAAACCTAATAATTATTATTATTTATCTCTTTCTTTCTCTTTTGTAGGCGTAATAATTATTAATATTTATCTCTCTCTTTTTATCTATTGTAAAGACAGCTGCTGCAAGAGAACCAAGCCGATTCAAGGTGAACATTTAGGGAAAATATCAAAATGAAACAGAACTGTAACACAGACACAATAAACAATACAATGCAAACATATACACTCAGAAAAAAATCGTCCTACTTTTTAATAAATTGCATCAAAACATAAGAATGTTTTTCTTTTCTTAGATAATATCAATTTTTAATATATGCTTTTCTAACAGAAATGCACACAATTTTTTTAAAATTAATTCTTGTTAAAATTAATTTTTAAAACTATCTCAAAGGAAAAAATTAAAATCGCTGGTTTTTAGAAATTTACTTGCAGAATATTAAGCTAATCTACATTTGGCGCCAAACCAATGACGATTAACTAAAATTTAGGGTGATATTTTTTCCGAGTGTATTCAGAGAGTATATAGAAACCGGCGAATTGGGACAATTTCACAGCACTTAGCGCACAAGTTGGGAAATATGCCTTTTAGGGCACCACAGAGGACAACAACAATGCAAAACTTTTACTTTTAAGAGACTTTTAGTTTATTGTTTCTTTGTTTTCTTATCAAAATTCACCTTTGTTTTGTTTAAATTGTAAGAGAGTTAGTTGTGATTGGCAGAGCAATTGGGAATATATATTATAATATATAGCCGTCGAATCGGTTCAGTTGAAGCCAGTTGCTGGCTGGGAGCTGCTTGCTCGCAATAAAATCGCGTCCGTCTCGCGAAAAGTCGTTGAAGTTACTGAAAATACGCAAGTTTTGCACAAGTTGCAAAGACTGCACGAGAAGTGCGAGCTTTGAGAGAGCTTGAGAGAGAGCTTAGCGAAGAGCATAAGAAAGAGAGCGAGAGAGTGCGCAAGCGAACCGAGCTTTGTTGCCAAGTGTAAATGTTTATGTGTGTGTGTGTGGAGCAAGCGCGTTTTTATTGAATAAACGACGAAACCGTAAAGTTATTTTTTTCGCTTTTGTTTTTTTATTGTTCAGCTCGTAACACGGACGCGCTTACTTTTAATGTATTTTTATTTTTCGCAAACTGATCGCTTCTTTATGAATACGGCTGGTAAAGCTCATCGAAGAGAGTTGCCACACTTTTCGAAATTTGCAATATGCACCTGGAATTTTGATGCACTTGCGAAATTGACTTTATATTTGACTAGAGAGTAACAGCTAGTTGAGCATACTGCACTTTTCAGCTGCTCATTGGCAATGGGTGCGTGCCTTGATTGATGATCGTGGCGCCTGCTTTTAATGCCGTCTGAGTCTGAATTTCTGAATTGCTTTTGGCTTTTAGCATTTTAGCACTTGGCGCGCAGCGAGACTAAAAATTGATTCAGAAAAAGAAAAATAAAACAAGAAATAAATAGACATAAAATAAAAACAAAATAAAAAATAAGGGAAAATCTACTAAAAAAATATTATTAAAAAACAAAATAAGAAATAAATATAAATCAAATAAAAAGTCAATAAAAATAAAAAGCATCGAGTATATACAATAAAATAGAAAATAAATAAAGATAACATATATAATATAAACATACAAAAAAAAAAAACCAAAAATAAGTAAAAATAAAATAAAAAATAAATAAATATCAAATAAAAAACATGTAAATCTAAAATGAAATAAAATAAATAAAAATGAGACAAATAATAAAAATTAAAAAGGAAGCAATAAAAAACTAATAAAAGTCGATGTTAAAAAAATAATAATAAAAAAAACTAAAACAACTGCTGTCAATGGACAAGTTTATGAGCTAATCGAAGACACTTTAAATAAATTCTAAAATGAATCACTACAAATCTTTAACGAGACGAGGTCAAATTGGCTCTGCATGTGCTTGAAATTTGATAAGTACATCCATTAGATTTACCCCCCACCCAGTTGGGGCTAACACAGCAGTGGCGCAGCTTTAAAGATCCTATCTCAATTCCCAGACAAATGAGCTTTCAGTTTTTTGTAGCGCACACATTTTGAGTTTATTTATGGCGTTTGTTTCCGATCGAGATCAATAAAATGACATAAGCTCTGCCCCACGACGACCAGAAACTAAAAAACAAAACGAGAAAGTGCAAAAAAAAGATGAGAAGAGATGAGAGGAATAGAGATAGAAAGAGTGAGAGATGCCTCTGTGTGTGTGGCAAATGCGCAGTGCAAAAATATAGCAAAAGGCAAGAACAACAACAATTGTGTGTCATCGGCTCAACTGACAGACAGATAGACAGCAAGAACAAAAACAAAATTCAATTATGAGTGGCACATTTTATATATATGAGAGAGGGAGAGAGAAAGAGAGATAGATCTGGGCTGGCTGCTGGAATATTTCCAGGTGGCAACTTGACATTGAGAGAGAGAGTGCGAAATATTACGCAATACACATCAAGTGATTTACTTCCAAGTACTAACTACTTAATAGTTAATATACACATGATTTTTTATGGGGGCATAATCACTTTATCAGTGAGTTGAAAGTCACCCAATGTCTGTCTAAGAATAACTTTTATGTAAATACAATTTTATTTTGACTTTAGTCATTATATTTAAATTTAAACCAGCTGATGGAATCGCTTCTTCCAGGATCATTTCCATAAATTTGCAGGCGATGCCTGTGTGAGTAAGCGAGTGGGCAACAGATTGCTCAAGAGGTGAATTGACGTTCATGTATGAATAGTGAGGTGAGTTCACTTTTAGGGTTCAAGAAAAGTTAATAGGAAGATTTTTTGCTTTTGGTATGACGAAATAAATAAATAAAATAAATAAATAAATACCGAAGTAAATATTCTGCATGTCTAAGTAAAATTATGAATATGAATATGAAATAAGTTTAAAATCAGTTGAATAAACCGACGGAAAATATATTTGTGGTATATCAAATAGTGAATTTTTGCAAAATTATATATTCCGCCAGTCTATTCACCTGATCTTCAACTGCTGTATTTAATTCGAGAAATTCATGAATTAATTTGTAAATTGACGAAATTCAACACTAGCAAAAGTAATGTGAATACGATTCCAAATTTCAAACAGCAAATAACCATCAAAACTGAGTCAGGGCCTTTTGAACATGGCTCTAAATATCAAATTGGCAACGCGGTTCTGGCTCGAAGTCCAAGTAAATATGTTGCCCCAAAAAATCGCACCTAGAAATTGATTTCAATTTTAAAAAGCAAAAATTGAACAGATTTTTAAAAATCAAAACTACATTTAAAGTTAACCACGCGATTCATCTCAAAAATGATATTTACCATAAATCAGATTCAGTTATAGGTTTAAATTCAAGATATCAATCAACGTCAATATCAGCTCGATCAACTCAAAGAGCATTAAGCTATCGTTATTACTTCCATTACAGAATTAAAGAGCAAATCGAGTGGGAAACTGCGGTTAAAACAACTCAATTGACGAGGATCGCATCGAACCAGCTTATATAGTGTAATAATGCCTTATTATACGATATGGATATATGGGCTAATGGGTCGATCTCAAATACGATCGCAATGCGAATGCGGTTTGGCACAATTACGTGAATGAAATTGTGCCACAGACGCCTCCATTTCCCAGAGCAGAGCTGAAACCGGCTCAACTAGTGCTACACTCACCAAAAAACACTCTAAAAACTAGAACGTTCATCTTGTTTTCAGAAATAATAATTTTTCTAAAATTCGATAAAATCAAAAATATGGCGCATTTTTTCATTCTTAAGGAATATTTTCTATTATTATATTAATATTCTAAAATTCTATAATTATTAAAATTCAGTGGTTTTTTTTCTAAGTGTAGCCGCGTTTCTTTTAATTGACCGTAATGTGACTATTAAAAAAGACTCTAAAAGAGTTGAGCTGTTTAATTATGAGCAGAGGCGTACGTCTGTCAGTCTGTCTGTCAGTTGGCAATTCAATGGGTCTGTTTGTTAATCTTTATTTGTTTACAAATCAAAACAATTGTTGGCCAATTAGAGTTGGACAACATTTGAATTCAATTGAAGTTGACGCATTAAACAGAAATAGCCCGATCTGATTTCATATTGAAAACAGCCGCTATATATACATATGTATATATATACATATTTACTTGATTTCTCACAGCGATTTCCATTTTTATTATGAAGTGCAATTTGCAATTTTTATTGTCTTTTCTTTGCAACGCTTCAAGTTGTGGGTGCGTCATTATGTTAGATTGGATCTGAACTGAAACATTTACCCATTTCACTAGTGGGTGTTGTTAATACACACACAGGCACACAAACAAAAACATATATATACATATACTTGTTGTTACTTGATAAAACCGGAATTACAAACGACTTGCCACTGAACATGAGTTTTGAATGGGGGTCGCCTTTAGAGATGAGAAAACTTTCAATTAATTCGTTAAGATTTCCCTGGAAAATCTCTAGGAATCCAAATAAATATAGAGGATTTCAAATTATTATTCTTATGTATTATTTACCTAATCGTTATCGGGCATTTAGGATAAATGGATTCCTAGAGAAATTCAATAGCTGAATCGATTCTACTCTTAATGCAGATCAATAACATATAACTCCATGGGTTTCGAAATGATTTCTTCAGCCTGTTTTAAAAATTGCAGAAATTTGTACAATTTTTACCCATTTTGAATGGGTTCAGTTTATAAAAACATTCCACATTATTTCCACTTATAATTAATATATTGTATCTAATATCAGTAAACCACCTCCAAAAACTACTTATTTATCAGTAAAAGAATCATGATTAGAAACTCACCTCGTGGTGGTGGTCCCGATTTCGGTGTGGTGTGATTGCAACAGGGTCGCCCGATTTTCGATACCGAACCAGTCGAACCGAAATTGGAAGGCGGTTTAATTTTCGTGGGCATTCCAGTCACCGATGAGGCGGAGGAAGCAGGCGTTGGAATATTGGAACGACTGGGCTGCTTCAGCTTGGACACTGGAGCATGCATTTCCGTTTCCGTTTCCGTTGCTGGAGACACAGCTTCCGCTGCTGCTGCTGCTGCTGCTATTTCCATATTTTCTGTTGTTTCACTCATTTTGCACTTATCTAAAACTTTTTACTTTTTACACACGCGTTTTAAAAATTGTAGACGATATAAAAAACTGGCTAAATATTTATTTAGCATTTATTAATTTTTAAATTCATTTATTTTTATTTTTATTATTTGTAGCATGGGTTAAAAATTGTAAACGATATAAACAAATAAATTGGCTATATATATATGTATATAAATCTGCCAAGGGTTGTGTATAAAATGAGTTTTAGTGAGTTGAATGCGGTTTACTTACCTTAAATAATACTATTATTTTTCTATTTTTTTTTTTTTTAATTTTCAATTATTTATCGCAGCACTAAAGATTTTTTTCTAATTTTTAATTTTTCACTAATTTTTTGTAGCGCTTTGACACACTGTGCGGCCTCTGTGACGTTTTTTGGCGCGCACGCAGGCTATCTCTTTCTCGCTCGCACGCACGGCGGCTTCGACGCGCAAACAGCTGATTGAAGCTGATTTTTTTTCTACTGTTGCAGCTGCTGCTTTTATAATCCAGTTGCAGCTGCTGCCAAAAAAAAAACAAACAAATAAAATGTGACCGTATTTGTCATATAATTTAAAATAGGCGGAAATTGATGTGGAGCACCTTGAATTAATTAATTATGCATAATTCTCTCTCACAACACACACAGATACACACAGGCACACACACACATAAATAATCAGAGCACTTATTGAATTTAACCGTTGTTGTTGTTTCCTTGTTGTTCTTTGCTTGACACAGTTTCGCACGCGACGACGCAGTCCCGTTAAATAGTTACGATAACGTCAAACAACGCAGACAACGCTTTAAAAATAACGTAACGCGTTTACATTTATAACAATTTCCGCAATAAAATGCACTAAAAGTTTATTGGCGTTGATTTTTCGTTTTGGCTGCGTTGGAATTTTTTTGTTGTTGTTGCACTAGCGATGGGCAAGCAGTCGTTGCAATATATCGCAAGCACCTATCGATATGAGCAGCGTGAGAGTGTTGATAAAATACCCAAATGGTGATGTGACTGCACCAGTGATGGGCAAGCTGTAGTTGCAATATATCGTTACTACTTAGCGATATAAGCTGCGAACGTTAAAAATATTCAAATTTGTATATTAACTCATAAGCGATGGCCAAAACTACCCAAACTGCACTGGTGATGGGCAAGTAGTCGTTACAGTGTGCCTATCGCTAAATATATCACAACCATATATCGATATAGACAACATGTGAGCGCTAATAAAATACTTGCACCAATATTTAGATTACCGAGTATAAAAATTCTTTAACTTGTATATGAGGGCGCTAGTGATGGGCAAGTAGTCGATGCAATATATTTCAACCCTATATCGATAGAAGCGCTGACAAAAATACTAACTTTTGTTGTGACAAAAAATATAAGTATTTTCGGTACAAACGCAGCCTGGCCACACAGCCGCTCTGACCGCTTAGTATTTTTATAATTTCGTGGCGAGCGTTTGTTTTTTCGTCGCAGCTGCCGCCCCGTTTGTTTTCGGTGCGTTTTGTGTTTGCGCGCGTGTGTGTGAAAGAGAAGAGAAGAAGGAGAGAAGCCGCAAAGGAAAAATTCCACTTCTTGGAAATCTTATCAATGAGCTGTAAAATGCCAACAACAAATTGCTTGTAGCTGCTTGTGTTGTGTTTGCCTGTCCGTCTGTTTGTCTGTTTGTTTCTTTGTGTGCGTGACGTCGCTGCTGCCACGCCCACACAGACACACACACACACACAATGGCAGCCACAGTCTACAAGCGTCTACAACATGCCAGCGGGGTTGTTGGAGGAGGGGGCGGGGGAGGCCTGCTCACTTCCAGTACATCGCCAGCTGGGCTGGGGCTGGGGGTGGGTAGTGGAGGTGTCGCCTCACCAATGCTTGGCCAGTCGCAGCTGACTCGATCATTGGAACGTATCCTGGAAGAGGCGCATTTTAGCGGTGAATTAATATTGACCAATCGCAAGCTGAAAGACTTCCCAAAAGCGGGCAGCAAATATGGCTTAACGGATACCGTTATTGCAGGTGCGTTTTTATCTTCTTGCTCTTACTTTGTTTCTTTTGCCTGCTTAAAAATCAATAATTTGCAGCAGCCCAACGCATGATATCTCTCTCTCTCTCACATTGTCCAGCTGCACAATTTGCTGTCTCTCGCTCTCTCTTTTGCCTGCCAAGGACATTTAATTAGCGCAGCTGTTTATTTTTTCTTCTTATTTTTCACTTGCATTTTGTGCACTATTCGCATTTCGGGTGGGTTTTATTTTTTCTTCCTCATTCGTTTCAAGTTCAGCCAACTTTCGTTTTTGTTGTGCCCAAAAATATTGCAGCCAATACACATAAAGTATAAACTACCCCCAACCCCTTCCCACTCTGCTCACCCACCTACCCTGCTCTCTGCCCACACATTTACCATCTGTTTTATGGACGACCCTCGCATCGATTTTCAGCTGTGTGCGTTTAATTCAGCTTCTTCCTCTTCTGTGCCGGGGGAATATTTTAAGAGAGAGAAGACCAAAAATAAAAATATAAATATTGATCACATAAATATATTATATATTATATAAATAAATATAAATACAAATAAATCATAAATATAAACAAACTAAATACAAATATAAACAAAATAAAAATAATTTTAACACCAGACACAAGAGCATACATAAATAGATCAATAAAGTAAAATAAATATAAATCTAAAGGATAAATATGAATGATGTATAAGTAATATATACAAAATGAACATAAATATATTTAAAACAAATATAAAAACAATCGAATTAAATAGAAATACAGATAAAACAAATATGAACAAAATATAAAATTAATAATAATAAATAATAATATAAATTAAATGTAATTAGATATAAATATCTATTGCACATCAAATTATAAAAATATTTATTTCACAGCTTTTTCTTCGATTTTCCCATTTTTGTCTTCAGTTTTGCTTCCGGCAATTTCCAATTAAAATTCGTTGTTTGTTTTGCCGGCTTCACAATTGAGTCATCAAACGTTGTCTTTGTATTTGTGTGTGTGAGTGTATGTGTTTGAGTGTATGTGTGTGTGTGTGTGTGTTTGAGAGTGCGTGGGCGTGACTAATTAGCAATTAAAATTGTTGCCCCCTTTTTTGGTGTGAACATAATCATCATCATCATCATACACTTACCTCCTCCCCTCCCCCTGCTCATAATTAAGTTGTTGCTAAAATATTTGCTAAACAAGAAGACGATGAAGAAGAGGGAAAACACAAAAAGCGTCTCAAGCATAAAGCTACAACCCCAAAAGAAATCAATGAAAGCCAAAAAGCAATTTTTTTTGTTCTCCTTTGTTTTCTATGCGTTTTTCTTATTTGGCCAGCACAACCCTCTCAAGGATGTTGCGCGAGTGCGAGCGAGAGGGCAGGTGCATGTGTACTCGAAAGTTTGGCAGACATTGGCTAGCCACAACAACAAAAACCATTTGTTGTTGTGGTCTGGCAACCCCTCGCCCCCCATCCAGTGTCTATCTCGCTCTTTCTCTCCCTTTGGAAGTAATTTCGTTTTCAGTGTGCAGTTTGAGATCCTCTAATTGGAATGCTTGTCATGTTAAACTAAACAAAGAAAATGGAAATTAAAAGTGAGCAGCTGATGCTGACAGAGTGACACAAACAGGAAATTATTTAAAATAATTGCAAGTTACAAATTGCAAATTGCATGCGAATTGCAATGTGAAAAAGGAGCAGCAAAAGCAGGCAGGTAGTGGCAGGAAATGTAGTAAATGAGGCTGAAAAGGTAGCAGCAAATACCATTGGCAGCTGCATAATGAACAGCTGCCAGTGTTGCTGCAACTAAAACAGGTTGAGTAAGCAAAGGAGCAGAAAGTGCAAGCAGCTGTTGTCGAAAAGGCAACAAAAGCGTCACTGGCAGCTACATAGCTGTCAGTGTTGCTGTGTGTCCCAGCAAAAACTGCAACTAGCCAAGAAATTAAAAAAAAAACCGAAAATTTTGCAAAGCAGCTAGGGTAGTAGAAAAAAAGTTTTCAGAAACACTGGCAGCTGCCAGAGAACAGTTTGCAGCAGAAACTGAACCTGCAAAAAGGAGTAGAAAGAGCACGCAGCTGCCAGTGTTGCTGCAATTAGCCAAGAAAGTAGTAAATTGTTGTTGTTGTTGCCGTGTTGGCAAACAAAACAATTTTAAAAGGGAGATGTGAAGAAAAGAGGAGGGGGCAGATGGGGGACAACTGTCAAAGATAGTTTCCGTTGTTGTTGTTGTTGTTGTAATGTGTAAATCTAAAAGCCGACAGTTTTTATTATATGTCTGCTACTGCTGTCTGCTGGCTGGCTGCAGAGGAAGCGAAGCCATCACAAATTTGTTTTTTTCTTTGAGCACGTCTTGCGCGCCCAGTGGCTGTAAAACTGTGCGGTGCGTGCACAGCATGCAAAATGAATGCGAAATAAAACTAGAGATGACACAGTGCAGCTCAAATAGTAGTCGAAGAATATCGCATAAGAAAAGCAAAGCAAAAACAAGAATAAACATTATTACAAGTGTAGATAATGCGCTTATAATAAATGTTGATAATGAACTAGGAATTAAAAAAAGAATAATATTATTATCGTTGTCTGACGGCATTTTCTAACTATACTCGAGTGCTTATCGGACCGGCATCTGATTCGGACAATTCACATTTTGCACACATATTGAGGCCAAACAGCAAATGCAAACTTGACACAGATATAAAGCTTCATTAATTTATGAGTGTAAGCAATAAATTCATTTTTTTTGTTGCCTTTTCAATGTGGCAACAAAAAGAGGCAGCAGCAGCAAACACTGAGGCATGCACAATTTATGTAGCTTAATTGGGGAACGTAACACGCGCTACACCAATACAAACATAAGTATATGTTTATGCGCTGCAGATCGTGATATCAAATAACATGAAAAGTGTGGCAGAGTAACTTATTTGTGGATTGGGGCTACAATTTATTGTCTTGACTTACACGTCATTAAGCAAGATAAACTAAATTATAAAACTACATTAAATATAATAGTATAATATATAATAATATAATATTTAATAATATATTATTGATAAACTAGTCATTAGAAATGGGTGTGCAAAACTTGTTAAAGGGAAATTTGCCAATAAAACTCGAGTTTATTTAACTAATATAATAATCATGAATATAATAATTACCAGCTGGCTAGAGGGTATCTCCTAGTCGAGCTCACTGCACTGCAGCAAATTCTTACTTGTTAATTTCTGCTTGTGTTTAACTTTTAAAGGAACTTAAAAACATAAAAATACTTAAATGGTTTAGCTGTCCTATCGTTATAACAATGCCCGTTTTTAAGTAAGTTTTCACCCTCGATTAGAGAGACATTCCTCAAGTACCACAGTAAAGGCGATAGCGTAATCAATCATCGTATAAACATTGATAAACAATACTCAACTATTAAAATAGCAGCTGCTATCAGCTGACAAAAGAACTGCAAATAAATTGAGGCCAATAGCCACAACAACAATAACAATTTAGTGTGTGTGTGTGTGTGAAAAGTGTACTCACAGCTGTTGGGGAAAATGTAGAAGAAAATGCGGCACTCAAACGGGGAAAATTCATCATTACCAGCAATAACAACAAGAAAAATAAAACAAACTTGAAATTGTTTATGCTTGAAATGTTTCAATATTTATTTAAATACTTGTTTACTGTTGGCAAACACAGACTGTTGTTGTTGTTGTGGTTGTTTCTTAAGTTTACATTATGTCTAAATGAGCCAGTAAGAGATAGATAAAGACAGAACTCGACTATAAGATACCCCTGCATATGAGACTTAACCTAGAAATAAACTTGAACCTGAACGAGAATTTACGTGGACCTATATATAATAATATTAAAAGTTCTTTAACGTTGATTTAGAATTATTAATTATTCAGTAGACAGAAAAATACGGAAAACCCAAAATAATACTAATAATTAAAGAGTATGTTGGAATCGATTTCACCCTTTAGCAATTTAGTTAGTTCGAAATCAATAAGAATTTTTTCATTACTATTTTCTGAATTTCAGCCCCGATTTTTTCATAGAATCAGACTTTGCATATTTACTTTTGAGCACTGCATTTCCCAACTATAGATAATAATTCTATTCTTTTTCTGAGTGTGGCTTGTGGCAGCACAGTTGATGTTTTCAAGTTCATTATACCCTTTTAGCCACTCTTAATAACTGAGAGTATTCAAAATATTTGCGAAATTGCAAAGCACTAAAAACAAACATAACTTTGCGTCTCTATCTCTCGGGGTGTGTGTGTGTGTGTGTGTCTCTGTGTGTGTGTATTGAGTGACTCTTAAGTAAGAAGCGAATGGGGAAATGGTGGCATAAGGAGGAGGGTGGGAGGAGGAGCAGGGGGCAATGCCTTCGTTTTCCACATAATAATACGTAATAAATGAAGGCAGCAAGCAGCAAACCCGATGCGATTTCATCAGAAGACTTCGAAGTGGGATTTTTTGATTATCGTTGTTGTTGTTGTTCTTGTTTTGATTGGTTCGAGGATAGACTGAAAGATTGATTGAGTATGAAAGAGGGGTGGAGCTCGGAAGGGGGAATAATCCATATGAAAAGTGTTCGATTTGATTTGTGTTTCTTCAGCTGCGGACTATTTGCAAATCGATAAGAAAACAGTCGTCAAACTGTGGGATTTGCAAAAGTATGCCTCTTTTCATCTACATTCACATGAATAATAAATTAATCTATATAAATTATGAATAATAAATTATGAATGTGAATTACAAACTTGTGACTAAGTGACTTAAGTGGTGATCCCAATAAGTGGTGTTCCCAAGTAGTAGTAGTTTTCAATATTATTTTTACTACTAACTACTAAAGACTACTACTTTTCAATAGAATACAATTTATGCTACTAAATACTACAAAGTTTTACTTTTTAATACAGTCTAATTTCTACTACAGAAAGGTAGCACTTTTCAATACAATATAATTGTTACTACAATTTCTACTGTCTACTCTACTGCTATAGAATATAGTCATTCAATTTGGATTTTGTGTCTTCTTTAAGTTTGGCACAGATCGAGAGGAGTATCTATCAAATATTCTTAAATACATAGTTAGAATTAGCCAACATAATAAGCTAAACATTAAAAACAGGAAAACGAATATAATTTGTCAAAGATTATGTTTTCTTTTGTGTTTACTACTTTCCATTCCCTTCCAACACTGATTGCCCAATCTATCCATATATTTATGTGTGCAAACAGTAATGGAAACTTGGCCATATAAATTACATTTCCAGTCAACCACATATCTATCCATATATAACTATATCCATATTCATATCCACAATACCAAAACGGGCAACTTGATTGCTTGAGTCTTTCTCTCTCCCTCTTGCGCTCTCTATCTCTCTCTCTCTCTCTGTTTCTGTCTCTCTTGACTCCATTGTGGTTCATAATTTCAAAAGTGTGCCCAATACATTATCATCATGATGATCAACAGTCGGCAATAAAATTGAGTCAAATTAATTTCAATAAATCCATCAATAGAAGCCACAGCGTGTGGCAAGCAACCCGGAATAAACCAGTCACGAGTTCTCAAATGGTTCCCAATTTAAAATGGACAACTCCAAAAAAGAGAACTCATTTTTAGTTGTTGTTATTGCTGCTTGTGTGGAATGTAGCGCCATCAATTTAATTTGTTGCTGCTTCCGGCCTGCAACATATCAGATGGATGCCCTTGCCACGCTGCACCCTTTCTTTACACTCAGAAAAAAAACCGAACTACATTTTAGTAAAGCGTTGATGATTTATTACTATTTATTATATGGTTTATTATTTTATAAATTCGTATAAATTTATTTAAAAAAAAAATTGTTCTCTAAGACCGACAACAGATAAGTTCTAAAACTTCTGGCTATTTTTTCTGAGTGTATGAGTAATTCGAGTAGTACATTCGGCATTCAATATTTATGAGCTGTGCTGCAGGTGTGGCTGCCACACAGATGCCCCAAATGATGGTGCGATCCACTTCCCAATTTTGCAGGCGTCGCGACAACCACGCAAAATAAACAAAAACAAGAAAAAAAAAACTAGAAATACGCAAACAAATTTGATTCATTTTGTGTATCGCAATTTTGTTTTTGCGCATTGCGTTTTTTTTCCTTTTTTGTTTTGGCTTAAAGCCAATTGGCCAAAACAGACGGAGAAGAAGAGCAAGAGCAGACAACAATTGGTGTCTGCACTCAGAAAAATAATAGATCTGATATTTTTTTTATATGTGTATACAAATTCGATTTTACATATTTCTCTTATATTGAACAATTTTAGATAGTTTATAAATTAAGCTAGCAATTTGTGTATCCATTAAAAATGCGTAAAAATTGTATAATGGTTTTGTGCAAATGTATGTAAAGTCGATCTCAGAGACTATAAAACCAAGAGAATTCAAATTGGAATATAAATTCTCGTATATTCCGCGCAGATCTATTTTCATTTATTTGATCGATAACTGCCTCTGTTTCGCGTTAATCGATATATATCGATATCCGATAGCAATAAGAGTAACAATTTTAAATATATCGACTTAATATTGAAGTCGAAAATATATTTATATTAAATAAAATTAAATTTATTAAGTGAAATTTGAAATTTAAATTTGTTATAATTAAATTGAGACTCGAAAATGTAAATAAAAAAAACTAGAATATATTGTTGCAGCTGGCTGCAGGGTATATCGTAGTCGAGCACTCTTTGCTTTAATTATTTTAAAGTGTGTATTTTGTAAGCATTGCTTGAATGTAATTGAGCCTTGTTGTAATACATAGTTTTAATGAATATAATTAATACAAATAAAGTGAAACTACGGATGAAGAGAAACATCAGTGCTTGCGATACAATTATTGTGAACCTTCCTCTGATGCGAAGTGTTCATTTGCAGCTTAGTATTATTGTTATGAGTCAACCTTCGAAACTAGTTTGGAAAACATTAAAAAAAACCTTTGAGCTGTAATTAAAATAATGTGATGAAGATAACTCAAAGACATGTCAAATTACATTAATGAACAAAGTCGAGCAACACTTTTATAGCTATTTTATGGTCTTAATTTAGTTCATTTTACACTCGAAAAAGATTAGAGTCAAAACTTCAGTTTTTGAACTAGTTGCAAGGAAATTACAAGCGGCAACCAGTTGTGGCAAATGTTCACATTATAGTTCACATGAGGCATGCGGCTTATGCAACGAGCAGAAGCAGGGAAAAAAATGAAACCAGAAATGCGAATCCATCAGCCACTTTTCTGCACAAGTACTCAGAAAACTGGCTGACGACAAACGCCGGCATTTGACTTGTTGTTGCAACTGCAACACTGTTGTTGTTGTTGTTGCTATGTTGTGCACGCATACACACGGAGCATGCTAAGTCTACACTTGGAAAAAAATGCGCCAACGCATCTTATTATTCAGAAACTATATTATTTTATAAAATTATTCAGATTATTATTCATTGTTATTATTATTGAGATAGTTTATAAAGTCATATAAATTAATTTGAATTTTTTTCTCAGTGTATGCGTGTGTTGTTTATAGGCCAGTCAGCGAAGATTGCTTTATGCTTGCCCCTCAGCAACAACAAGAGGCAGCAACATTTGCTGGGGTGCGGCTTGGCTAAATGCTCGCTATGGCTTCGCATTAGTGTATATGCCCCTCATTCCCTCTTATCCCCTCTCATGTCCCTCCTCCTCCCTCCACTCACTTTCCCCTCACGGTCCAGCCCCACCCTTTTTTGTTGCATATGCTTAAAAGCATTTAGCAGAGAGAGACAAAGGCAGCCGCGCTTAAGATGCACAATGTTGCCGCCTGCAGTTGAATAAACTTTGCCCTGGCAACAGGATGTGTCAAGGACTCTTTTTGCCCACTGACATCATCGCTTCTCGCTGTAATCGGTTTAATCTGTTGCACGAAGAAATTCAAGCGGAAATTGGATTCGCCGTGCCGCATCCGCGATACGCAGGAAAACAGCAACAGCTCTGCCTACTTTGAGCTGGGAGCTTGCCCCTTCCCCATCGCAGACAACACAGAAAAAAAGAACGCACTGAAATTTATAAATTAACATTTAATTGAAAATTTACTGATTTTTACGGGTTTTCTATTTTCTAGAAGGAGGCAACTCAGAAGCAACAATTAGCCAAAATTAAAATGTAATCAGAGCTAATCCACGCGGAATCAGTTAACATTATATTAAGTAGCTGCTGCACCTAAACATTAACAAAATTTAACTTAAACTAAACACAAAATTTTTTATTCTTATTCATATTCTGCGCCCATTTTTTTTTTCAAGCTTTTACGCACTATTTTTCGTGTGCACAATAAATTGTGGTCTGTTTGCGTTTGCAACCCACCACAACTAGCCGCATTGTCTGTGCCCCATTATGTGTGCCCCTCCACGCCCCCTCTGTACACATGCCACCCCCCTTGGCACAATTCTAGTTGTTTTACGTGCTCATTTTGCATGCAAATTCATTTAGTAAATTAATTGGCCGTTCCACGATGTTCTTGATGGGTAGCTCTGAGTGGGGAGTCAGTGGGAAGAGGGGAGTGAGGGGGAGAGGGGAGTGGTGGCAGAGTGCGGAGTGGCTAAATCGTAAATTGCCGTAGCATATTGAGGTCATGCGCTCCGCTAGAGTCAGCTTCGAGTTGCCTCAGGCAGTGATAAAAGTTTAACTCAAAAAACTTAAATTTACTTCGCCTCCCTCGCTTCCTGCCTCCAAGCAGGAGGCTCCCTGTTTTCCACAATTTTATGCATCTTTTTATTCATTCTGCATAAAAACTTAAAAATACGTATTTCTGCAAAAATGTCATGAATTTAACGTTTCAAGTTTTGGTTTTTGTTTTCTGAATATTCAAATTGAAACTGATTTATCTTCGCAAGAAATCGACGAAGTATTTTCAGCATTTTGCAGTCTATACTGCCATATCTGCCAAATCTTATGCGATTTCCTAAATATTATATTCTTATATATTAATTCCTTACCTCTTTTTTCTCATTTACAGATTTGTCCCGAAATAGATTCTGTGAGCTGCCCGAGGAGGTAACAACGTTTGCTTTCCTGGAGACGCTGATGCTCTACCACAACACGATACGCAGCATACCCGAATCTGTGAAGCAGCTGTCATCGCTGACCTATTTGGATTTGCGTAGCAATCAGTTGACATCGTTGCCACGTGAGATATGCTTTCTGCCGTTGCAAGTGCTGCTCGTCTCCAACAATCGACTGGCCTCGTTGCCGGATGAATTGGGTCGCTTGGATCAGACACTCACCGATCTGGATGCATCCTATAATCAGCTGAGTGCGCTGCCAGTGCGCCTGGGGGAATTGCGCACTTTGCGCTCCCTCTCGCTGCGCAGCAATCAGCTGCTCTACTTGCCCCGGGAAGTGACCTGCCTCAGTCTCGTCTCGCTGGATGTGAGCAACAATCGCATTGCGGGTCTTCCACTCGAGATTCGCCACATGAGCACCCTCGTCGAGCTGCAGCTGGAGAACAATCCACTCACCTCGCCACCAGCAAGCGTAAGTTTCGACACTACAAAATCAGCATATAAAATATATATTATCAGGAATATGAAGTATATAAACTGTACCTAAAGATCCATAATTATCTATCTGTATCAAAAATCATTTATTCTTTTACTAGGTTATAATTGATATGCCATCATTTACACATTTATAAATGATCTGTGTGAGAACAGTGTAAAATGGAAATTAGTCATAACAGATATTCAAATTGTGGAATTTTCTATATAGAAAATATTTTATTTATTTTGAATACTAGGTTAGGTTAGATTAGAGTGGAGATAAAAGATATGATTATAGTAGTCAAAGAGTCAGAGTATAATTGACTATATGTCGATAAGAGGCATCAATTCACAGTCAACTTTAACTGATAAGATATGCTATCAATTCTTCATTTATTTTTAAACAAACCTATTTAAATAAATAATCTATATTAGAGTAGTAAAAACTAGTTCAAATAGTATGTTGAGGACAGATTCAGTTAATCATTATTTGTGATTTATTTGGAATATAGAAAATGTTTAAATCTTAGATATATTTACTGCTGTCACCTTGAAGTATTTTCTTTAAGTTCGTTTTATTTTTGATTGATGCATATTTTTAGGAAGAGGGAGCTATAATTAGGATTCTTACACTTAAGAATAGCACCCTCTTCATAAAAATAATAAATTTAAAAAAAAAACACCAAAATGGTGATGTTTATAGGTCTCTCCGACAGCTTGATCTATCTTTGCGTTTGCCTTGCTCCCCATGTGGCTGGGTATCCCAATAAACTTTATTTTTGGCTAATGCTTTGAGTAATATAAGGATTAATAGTAGGAATGATCTTTGAGGAATTTACTTTAAGAAAGTGAGTCAATGACTTTATGTATAATGGCTTTATAAGTTCCCTAAAGAGAACGGAGGAATACTTAAATAATTTATTTATATATTTAGATAGTTCTTAGTTTAATGTTTCGATTTCATTTGTGATGCTGTTGCCAAGGATGTCATTTAAATGATTTCCAACTGTTTAGATGAATTATGAATGGATGCATAGTATAAACAGATACATGGTGAATGGAATAGAGTTATTGCTTCAGTCTTTTGAAGTAGTATTGCTTTTAAACAGAGTATAATTATCTATATGTAGAAAATAGGCATCAGTTCACAGTCACCTCTAACTGATTAGATATGCTATCAGTTCCGCATTTGTTTTCGAACAAGCCTATTTAAGCTAATAATCTGTGCTGGTAAATTGGACAATGCAAAAAGTAGTAGTAACTGGTAGATGAGTTCTTATCTAAAGATCTTTTTTCTTTAATAAGTTATTCCAATTCAACTCACCAGCAATATGTGTTTTTTATTGCTCGTAACTTTTGAACAACAAGCTATCAACATCGGACTACTATATCATTTAGATTTCTTAGGAACAATCAGATTTGTGCTGTAGTTGTCAGCAATTTGACTCCGGCTAAAATTTATTTAAGACTATTAAATTAAATAATAAATAAGGAGAATTTATATCGATTTCTGAGGTGTGCATAAAATTAGATAGTCATTTTCAATATAGAGATTATCCATCACAAATTACAAGAGTGAATATAGCAAACATAAATAAGAACTGATCCCCAATAATAATCATATGATTCAAACATAGTTTGTAAGCCATGCTCTACACACACATACCTTATATACTCATTCTCTATATACTCATTCTCTATATACTTAAACTGTAAGTAATCATACTCTATATACTCTCTACTCTATATAAGAGTCTATATACTCATACTCTATATACTCCATATCCTTTATACTCATTCATAACTATTCATTTTACAGCTGTGCATGCGTGGACTGGTGCACGTGTTCAAGTTTCTGGAGACGCAAGCGAGCAAAGATGAGAAGGGCTCGCGAGCCGGTGGCAATTACGATGGGTACACAACGTTGCGACGTGCACCGCGCCACAATTCGAGTGGCAACATGCTGGAGACGTCGACCAGTCAGCGGCATGCGGCACGCCACCAAATCGACTCCGGCTATAGCACCAGCGATGGCCTGGACAAGCGTTGGTCCCACGATGTGCCTGGCAAATCGAAGACTGACTCGCCACTGCACTGTGCAACGCTGCCACGCGCACTGCCCTCCAGCAGCAGCAACAGTCAATCCCATCAGCAACAGTTGCCGCTGAGTGCGGATCTGATGGATGCTTCGCTCACCTCCAGCACCAGCACCATTGTCGACGAAAGTCTGACTTTGAGTGCGGGCATCTCGCCCGCAGCATCGCCCTACAAACAATCCACTTCGTCCTCGCACAACAACATCAGCTACGCCCACTCGAACAGCTCCAGCAACAGTTCGTCACCCGATCAGGAGGAGGATCTGATGCTGGACCATCAGGAGCGCAGCGTGCACGGCAGCAATGGCAAGCTAAACAAGAGTCTCAACAACATTCAGACCTACAAGTGAGAAGAAACTGCTATTTAAACTATTGGAATTCAACTTCTTTTGCTTTTGAGGGTTGCCAACGGATCTTATTTTCACTGAAGCATAAACCTAATCTGCAGGGATTGCCAAAACACCTAATTCTGTGCATCTCCAAATATTTAACGCTTAGCACACAGAATGTTTATGTTAGAGTCGCTTGTCTTCAAGTCTGTTCAAGTTACTTCTTCGAAGGCATATTCATAATTATATAATATAATTATTAACATAAATATAATTATATAATATAATTATTAACATAATTATAATTATGTAATATAATTATTTGCTGTCCTCTGGGATATAGATAATATAATTGGATATGTAACTTTTACTTTGCAGAAGTTTTTTGTTTTGAGTTCTTTTTATTTTTCGTTGTTTATTTTTAGAAAGAGGGTGTTATTATTAGATATATGAATAAGGGGAAGTTTCAAGGTCTCTGCTAGGCAGCTTGATCTGGCTTTTCGTTCATTTTATTTTTAGGTTTCTATTCAATAGGAATGATTATTATGGTTTTTGGCCTTCGCCCCTTTCCTATTCACGTTGTTCATAAATGATCTTTCGTCTGTTATAATTCGATGATGTAAAACATTGCCTACCTCCAACCAATTTAAAATGAATTTATAAATTAATTTTATTAAATCTTAATTGCGATCAATGAAAATTAATAACTTTTATAGTCGAATGCACTTTTTAAGTAGCTTTTTAATAGCAAACCATGTGTTGATGAGTTGGGTATACTTTAAGATGCCTTTTCTTGAGTCTGGCAAGCATCTTTCTTCGTCAATCATTTGGTGTTTTCTGATAAATACAAAATACAAAATTCAAATCAAATAAAAATACAGCCACTTTAACCAGATTTTTCTTGCATTCTTAAAGGGAGTACAAGGATGCGTTGAAGCAGCAGCGTAATCAGGAGATTAGCAGCGTCTACAAGCAGAAGCATCCCAATGCCAACACGAGTCCCAATGAGGAGGAGTTGTCGCCACGTTGCAATGGCAGCTCAACTGCCACGTTGCCCAAGTCCATTATGAAGCAGCCGAGCAGCAATGGCCACAATGGAAATGGAAATGGAAATGGCAATGGAAATGGCATCGATGATGTGGTTATACCAAAGAAACCCATACAGAAAGTGATTCCATCACGCAACACAGAACTGATGTCAACCTTGGCCTTGAAGTCGCCAGTCGCCTCGGAAACAAATGGCGCCCATTGTGTGGGCTATGTAAAACCGCATAGTCCACTCAAAAATGGAGTCGGAATCGGAGTTGGAATTGGAGTTGGAGTCTTGAGCAACAGCAATAATAATGGCAGCAGCAGCAGCAAATTTAATACGTCCAATGGCAGTGGTGCAGTAGGTGGTGCAGTGGGTGGCTCTGGCTTAATAAAGTCGCCAGTGAGTGCCACGAGTAAGTTGGGCAATGTGAAAACTCATCGCACAGTCACCTGGAATCATGATATACCCGCCGAGAAGCTCAGTTTCACAATGCGACGCGAATTCGATCGTCAGCGCGAGGAAACCGAGCTAATGTCACAGCTCAGAAGTGTAAGTCGGCAATTTAATATATATATAAAGTATATATAGAATATATGAATAATATTTATTACCTTTGCAGATCATCGAGACGCGTTTGAAGATGACGCTGCCCGAGGATATCGCATCGGCGCTCACCGACGGCGTCATACTCTGTCACTTGGCCAACTATGTGCGTCCTCGCTCGGTGGCCAGCATTCATGTGCCATCGCCCGGTGTGGTGAGTCCCCAGCTCCACTTGCAGAGTTGATCAGAAGCAATTGTTGTACAGCGGATAGAGATAGCTAACAAAGTATCTGTTTGGAAATCGAATGACATTTGACCTTTACAAGATGTAGAGTTCTTCATTTAAACTATATTAGTGGACTAAAAAGAATATATATAAATTGATCAGCAAAAGCATTGCTTACTTTTGCTATACCAATAAATAAAAAAGTAAAATCAAAACTATAACCTTGACAAAACTCAGCCGATTTTGATCATGTTTTGATCTCTATATTAATCCTAGATTCATAGTTGGGTTTATTCTATTACAGCTGAGAAACTTACTCGAAATTTACTCCAGCTATTTAAATGTATCTCTATCAGACATCTATCGATTAAATCTATATTTCATTCGCTGTACAAATATTATGTTTATATATATATCTGTATATATACATTCATATATACATATATATATTATCATATTCACTTATTAAATCCTTTCCACATTTTTACAGAACAAATTGTCCATGGCACGGTGTCGTCGCAATGTGGATAATTTTCTGGAGGCCTGTCGTCGCATTGGTGTGGATGAGGTGCGTATTTAAAGTTCCTTTAAAACTGTTCCACAGTCTCCCCTAAAAGTTAAGTAACACCCTTGAGTTAAAAACTTTCAGTCATTGGTTGTGGGGCAAATTTGAAATGCTTTTTGCCGCTTTTGTAGAGAAGAAAAACAGCTGCCAAAATCTTACTCCTCATTCCTAAATCAATTTCCACACACTACACACATACACATACACAACACACACACAACACACACACAACAAAAAAGAGTTGATGCAATAAAAACTGTTATTGGTTGTTGGTTGCAGGAGTTGATTTGCTACTGTGCCGATGTTGTGCCACAACAACACCAAGAACAACGCGCAGACGATGACTATGATGCTGATGTCTATGTTGCTGACAACAGCAGCAACAGTTGCAACGACAATGGGAACGACAGCAGCAACAGCAGCAGCAACAGCAACATTGAGCGCAGACAGTTGCCAAATGCTGTGGCTTTATTGCGAACGGTGGCTGCTTTAATTGCATTGGATGCGAATCCACATCATCAGCAGCAGCACGTGCGCTGTCTGCAGCAGCAGGAGCAGTTGCAGCTGAAGCTGCAACAGTTGCAGCAGCAGCAACAGTTGTCGTCGTCCAAATTCAACTCCTGCAGCCAACAGCCAGAACAGATGTTGCAATTAGCTAATGTATTTATTGGGCATGATAATAATGATGATGTTGATGATGATGTGGCAGCAACAAGCCTACAACAACAGCAACAGCTGCCACCGCAGCAGCAGCAGCAACAACTTGCCACAGTTGGGCAACTTCTGCGCAGTGCCAAATTGAAAACTTTCGATAAAATCAAAAAGAATCTTTTGTTAAATGGCCAGCAAAGTTTTCAGTTGCACCACAGCAGCAGCAGCAACAACAACAACAACAACAATCGCTGCTCAACCCTGCAAACAATTATTGAGAGCGAACACGATGTGGCATCTGCTGGACCAGCTGGACACTATCACCTAATAGACGAGAAGCAGCAGCAGCAACAGTTGCAACAGCAACAGCAACAATTGCAGCCAAAGGATTTGTCCACAATTAAACCTTTGGCCAAGCGCATTGAGTTCTTTGAGCAACAGCCACAACTGGAGGTCTTTAGCATCTATCAGCAGCAGCAGCAACAGTTGCAATTGCCACAGCAACAGGTGCCGCCACACAAGCTGCAACAGCAACACGAAGCTGGCAATTTGTCGTTGCTCAAACACGATTCGCACACACTGACCATCATTTTGTCCTGCGTCTTCATTGCCAGCTTCTTGTGGCTAATGCTTTTCCCATTGCCCGGTTAGCAATTTGTGGCAGCATTAACAGCAGCAGCAACAGTTGCTACAAAAGCAGAAGGAGCTAGCCAGAAAGCAGCACCCAACAGCGACAATTGCAGATAATTAGCAGCTATCGACAGCAGCAGCAACAACAGCCACAGCAGCAACAATTGTCACAGTCGCAGCAGGAACAACAACAGCCAAAGCAGCTGGGTACAGTCGAGCTACAGCTTTTTGGTAGCAGCAACAGTTGCAGCTGCAATAATTGTCACAACAGCAGCAGCAGTTGCCTCCACACGCTGACCAACATATTTTCAGCTCTTCCCATTGCAGTAGCAGCAACAACTGGAGATCATTGTCAGCCATCAACAACAGCAATATCTTTCCACAGCAGCAATAGTTGCCACAACAGCAGCAACAGTTGGTGCCACACATCATCATCCATCATCTTGTCAGCTTTCTTTGACTGTTGCTCTTCCCAATTTGTAGCTTTACTGCCCATTATTGATTAAGTATCAGCTTTGTACTAAACACAGACACATACTAAATACTTAAGTTCTTATACTAAATATTTAAACACCTGTAAACAGACATACTAAATACTTAAGTTCTTATACTAAATACTTAAGTTCTTCTAAACAAACTTACTAAATATTTAAACTTGTAGTGAGTTCATTTGAGGCTGCTTTTTGCTTATGTTTAGTGCTAAACTTAGTATATATGTATATATACATATATGTATTTATATATATACATTAATTTATATATATACATTAATTTATATATACAATCCACTAACTTTATATATATACAACCCCAAAGACTTTGAACAAGGGTATTCCCTTGAAATTGTATTTGCTATAATGTGAGATTTATTCATGACTAAACCAATCCATACACGTATATATATATACATTCATACATACATACATCATACATAATATTACATCATTTCCATTTATATGCCCCAGTTTACAAGTATTTCTACTGTGAAAACATACGCTTGACTTCAATAATATACTTTATATAGTATATAAGTCTATATTGTTAGGCTTACAACAAACTAAAAACTTGATTTGAGTTCCGTTTTTACGCTTGATTTCCATACTATATTGACTATATAGAACTTTAATTAAAAATCGATTTCAGTTCCGATTTCACTTAATATCCATTTACTATTTACACACTATATACAAAATATAAAACTGTAATGTTAGTTTACAACGATTTGAGTTCCATTTCGTTAGTAGAACTAAGTAGGATATATAGATATAGAAACAAGTTGAAAGATTGTTGTAGTTTGAGGAACCCAATTTTGGGGAGGGGGGAATATTATCGGATATCATCTGGTGGAAATGGAACGGTTTGAATAAGCAGGGACACAAAATAGTGGTAGAAACAATCGTGAAATAGTTAAATCAACAAAATGAATGCAATAATATATACAAAAATATATATAGATATATATTCTCGAGCAATAGCGCACAATACTTGAACAATCTTTGCAGCGCACACGATTCTCAACACAAATAAATAAATAAAAATAAATAGTGCCTTCGACTGACTCGATTTTGAACAGTCCCAATATCTGCTATATATATGTATATGTATCTGTATACTATATATGGCACACACACACACCAACACACACGCACACTACAAGCAAACTTTTCAATAAACTTTTCGAACAATTACAAAAAATATATTTAAAATGAACAAATTTGTAAAACTATATTTTAGTTTTTAAACTAACTTTAGTGAGTGAAATCCAATGACTATACTTATATTATTTATAACTATGAAATCATTCCTAACTATAATTATATATAATATATAATTTGCTTTTAGATTATATTCAATTTATATATATCTTTATATAAACTTATATATTCTATAAAATACTTAAAGAACTCTCATTGAAAAAAAAAACAAAAACCTAATCAAATTTCTTTAAGAAACACAAACTTTGTAACAAACACACACATACATACACGCACACTCACACACACACACACACACGCACACACACACACACTCGTAAACTTGCATAGCTATGATTAATATTTAAAGTAGTACTTAAAAAAAATTAAAACATATACACAACATATTTATATTTTGTCTAACAAAAAAAACATTCAGGCAGCTAAAAGAAATGCGCAAAAAAACATCAAAAAATATATATCTAAATTTAATTATAGTCATTAATTTTTATAAACGACATTTAACAAAGACAAGCATTTTGCAACACTGTCAACGAAAAACAATCAAAAATATAATGCAGATAAAGATAATGAATCAATAACGTATACGTATATATATAAAGAAAAACCTTAATGAAGCGATTACGTATTACGCGTATATATAAAAAATTCATAATGAATTACGTAATACGTAAATACAGTTGCGATTAAAATAATAGCACCACTCGCCACAAGTAATGTTTTCAAAGGTGTCTTTTTGAGATGTGCAAATTTAAGGAATTTAAGAATAGGTTTTTGGAAATTGAAGACTTTATTAAATTGAATTAAAATTAAAATTAAAATGCCCTTTTGTTTTTTCATTCGTAAAGAACATGTCAAAGTGATGCCATTATTTTTTTCGCAACTGTATTCTACAAAATATATATTTATGAGCCGCGTTCCACAAAAAAAATTGAAACAATGAAGCCAAACAACCAGCAAAGTTGCATTTATTATAAGTAAAAAACATATATATAAATATTAAAATATATATATACATTTAATTTATGCTACAAATCGCATTTACTATAAGCAGCAAGAAAAAGAAATACAAAAATTATATTCGAAAAATATGCGAGACAAACAAAAAACTAGTTTCACTAACCACTGTACAGTTTAACAGGAATTGTGCTCTAGTCTAGCCATGACACGCAACCCAGCGGCTCTCAAAACGCTGTAAAAACCTTTTTTCAAAGTGATTAGATTTTGACTATTGTTAAATTATTAATAATGTAATTTATTTTTTACTTTCACAGAATTTAATTTGCTGCGCTGCCGATGTGCTGGAAGGTAAAGGCGCCGTTCAGGTTTCCATCACAGTTGGTGAATTATTTCGCTTGCATGGAAGTTGCACCGGAAGTGGCAACAATAGTGGGGCCGCCACGCCCACAAAATCACCGACTCGAACAACACGTGCCACATTATCACCAACGCCCCTAGTCTAAGAGTGAGTGAGAGAGAGAGCGAGAGGGAAACTTTCGCTGGAATATGCCAAAATGGAAGAATTTGCTGGAACTGCAACTGAAACTTTTAGTATAACACAAAAACACACACACACATCTATACAGGTTTCCAATCAGAAAGTTGGCCGCCATTTTTGTTGTATTTGTAGCAAAGTTAATTTTTGCATACATTATTATGTTATATTTGTAGTTTATTTATTTGTATGTAAATACACACACACAAACACATACATACATACACACAGTCAAACCAAAAAGCATACATCGATAAAGTATTTATTAAATTTGTCACACACACAAACACATACATACAATATATATGTATATCATTAGTTTGTGCGCAATGCATCTCAAACTGTATGCCATTTTGTTTCTGTTATACTCGTTTGCGGTTTTTGTGTGGCCAAAAATTTATAAACTGGAATACTGTTTTAAGTATGAATTAAAATTGCTGCATTCACATGAATTAAATTAAAATCACACGCATATTCTATATACAATTTTGTCATATATATACTTTAATACGTATATCTATATTATATAATTATTATGTAGCTTAGTCCTAACTAAAAATAGCTGTGCTCACTTTTTTCTACAATTTGTACGAAGCAATTTATTTGTGCACTAAAACTGTAAGTCTTCGAATATATCAAAAATAAATTGGAAATTGTCATACGTAAAAACATATATAGTTGTCTCCGTCTTTCTCTCTGTCAAGATGGGGTTGCTCTGCAATATTTAAGAAATGCAACGCTAGAGGGCGCCAGTACTGGGAACGAGACTGCTCTCCCAATGATCGTTGTTTCTGCTTTGCACTGCTTTGATGAACACAAGTACTAAAATGTTAGTAGAGGTTGTTAGTTTGCGTTGAACGAACATTTTGCCGTGAGTGTTACGCTCTTTGAATTCTACTCTCGCTCTGCTTCCTTCCATTCGTACAGACTGTTAAAGTTCAACGCGCATTTTGATTTGGGTGTTGCTCTCATTGAACTGCATTCGCTCACGGCAGTCGCTCTGCAGACCGCTTCTCCATTCTCTTTTTATTAGGCCACACAATTACTAAAATGTTAGTAGACACGGTTAGTTATAGCTCAAACTCACTAAAACGTTAGTAGTATTAGTTAAAGCTGAACGCACATTTTGTCGTGATTGCCAAGTGTAATAAATGAAGTGATTTTTGCAGCTGCGAAGCGAGGAAGAAGAGAAGCCAAGGAGAGGATGAGTTATCTCAGATGTTGATGCTGCTGAGTACTTTTTTCTCTTTGCATTTCACTTTTATTCCAATTTTAATGGGAGAGGGGAAGTGAGGTAGACTACGCCTGCCTCTTGCTATTTGCCAAAGGCTTCAAGTGTGCTGTTCAATACATTCGCACACATGTGTTCCTCCACCTCCACGCCTCCCTCTCAACCCACTACCTATCCGGGCAAACAAAACAAACTCGCGCAAAAAGCAAACATTTTCTTTGCTGAATTTTTCAGGGATTTTCATTTTTCACTCACTTAGAGCAGGCCTATGAAAAACGCAGCCAGCTGTGGAGCAGAAAAAAAAGAAGAAAAAAAATTATATAGAGAAATAAGTTTTCTTGGTTAAAATTTGCATAATGCGCAAGGCAAGCAAAGTGTTGAAAGTTTTTTTTTATAAGTGGCAAAAATAGCAAATCCATAAGTGAAATTTAAGACTGACAGCAAAAATTACTTTTTTATATACTAAAATGGATATATATAATATATACAAGAAAGATTTTATAAGATGTCCTCAAATCATTTCTAAGTTTAAAAGCTTTACACTAAATAATTAAGTAAGAAAAAATATATCAAAATCATTACTTTCTAGAGAAAAGCTTCTGCATATCAAATTTTAGAAATACATTCTTTTACAAAGAAATTTATTTATAAATATATAAAAATGCCTTTTCAATTTTTGCTTATATTTAAAAATTGTTTCCTAAAAATGTAAAATAACATTTTAAAAAGGATTTGTTGGTAAAAACTATTATTTTTATTTTTTACATATAAAATATAATGTGATTTTTCGTTAACTTTTCCGTTTGTAATAATTGTATTTTTTTAGTGCATTTTATTTATTGATAATTTTCTTTCCAGCTTAAATTGACAAAATTTGACTTATTCAAATCTCAATTGACTTTTTACTGGCAATCCAAGTTAAAAGTAAAATTTGCAGCTTTTCCTTTTCAATTTTAGCAGCCCAAATTGGAAAACTGATTCGTAATAATTGAAAGTGATTCGTAATAATCGAAGTCAAACACTCCACAAACTCATTCATGCCGGGATGCAAGGATGTCCAAGGATTTGATTGCTTCACGTGGCCAGTCAACAGTTTCTCCAGCCCCCTCTCCCCGCCACACACCTACTCCTTGAGTAGAGGATTTTTGCACAAAAGACGACGACGAGAAACCTTCATAAAATAGTTGCGAAAAATATTTTCCAACGAAAACAATGCATTTCAATTTTTTTTATTTTTTGTTAACAAAAAGCACAGTTGGCAAAAAGGGAAGAAGAAGCAGGGAAGACAAGTAAGAGGAAGAAGAGAAAGCAGTTCTCTTGATAGCCGGAAGCCAAGCAATTTGGTATTCGCTTTGAATTTGAATTAATAGGATTAGAGCCAAAATGGCTTTCGATGGCTCGACTCGGATAGCTTCGCCAACTAAATTAAAGTGCTTTTTACCATAAAATTAAACGCAAATGTTGATTTACCAAAACACACACACATACATACAGAGAATGTGTGGGAGTGAAAAATAAAGGTTTGAAATAGGAGCAATCTGATTAGTTGAGAGATATGGCAGCTAAAAAATATTGCCGCATACAGCAGCATTTTAATTATCGCAATTCCCCAGGGCACAGTTCAACTAATTGTCCTTGCCTCCTCAGTTGCACAGCCCCCAACTTGCCCCCTTTTCACCCCCTATCTACCCTCTCTAGCAAAACCCCTTGCCAGTTGACATTGTCCGTCCGACACGCGCTACAATTAAACTATGCCCAAAAATGCTGAGGGGCGAGCCCCAAAAAGACAAAAGAACAACAAGTGGGAAGAGTTCGCTCGTTACACAACACTGCTCGACAGGATTATGCCCTGTAGCTTAATATTTAGTAAGGTCTGTTAAGATTTCCTTTTTTAAGTCAAGATATAAATGTGACAAATATTACCACGAGAAGCCTGATCTGGGAATATTCATATTATTCCAATATTAGTCAAAATTTTAATCGCTTAAAACAGTTTTTTATATACATTCTCATCTGGTCTGATTGGTTTTTTTTTCTAGGTTTCCCCGATCCTATCAATAAATATTGAAACACTTTCATTCTATTCATTATTTTATTTAATTTTTTAAATTTTAATTTAACTATTCAATTTTAATTTTGTACCAATCAATTCGTAAGTTTAATTTGTATTTATTTTCTTCATTTTGAATTTAAACTTGAATATTCACTTTTAATATTATTTTTATAATTTATATTATTAAGAATTTTGTTTTACATTTTTAAATTTTAGTTTATGTTAAATAATATAGTTATCTTTTCTTATATTAATGGACTGTATTTTATAATTGTACATAAATATATACCTATATACACCCTATATGAAAAATGTCCCCAGGGTATACACAAAGCACACACAACCTTCCGGCTTATCAGGCAAGCAGTGCCAAAAGAGATAGAGTTGGCGGTGGGGGGACTCTGCCACTAATAAGAAGGCAACTGCAATTTGTGGCAAAAACAAAAAAAAACTAGATGTATATACAAAAGTGGGCGTGCCCTCCCATTAAGTGACAGAAATTAGGCATTCCGTGCGAAATGTACGAAACGAGATAATCATTTTAATACATTTGAGTGTGACAAATGAGTCGCCTGGCTGCGATTGGCCTGCTTGGTTACTGTTAGTTTGATATTCAGTTATTTGGTTGGCTGCTTGCCATGTTTCTTGGCCCTGGGCTTTGTTGCCCTGAATTATTAATCAGTCATTGCCAGTGGCTGGGTAATTGATGGCTGCATGCGCCTTACGTAGTACGTAATACGTACTGGTACGTTAGCTATAACGAATGCGTACAAGTCGTAATTGGGCATTGTTTATGTGTCACCAAATTGTTAATTGACACGCTCCCAGTGACTTATGCTAATTAGTGGGAAGAGCAGCCGCAAAGGGTCGTCAATATATTCAATACAGTTACAACTCCTGAGTCTAAGTCATTTCTTTCACACTCAATAAACTCAACTCAATTAACTACTTTAGTACTTTAGAGAGAGAAAGAGAGAGAGAGACTTCAACTCCAGTTTTGTACACCATTGCTCATTTTTCGGGCAAACACACGTACTAAAATGTTAGCATAGTTTGTTAGTTAAAGTTGCACGCAAATACGAACATTTTGTAGTAGGTGTTGCTCTGCTCTATTTCTCTTTCTTGATCTGCATTCTCACTCGACTGTTGGTCTGCAGCGCGCTGCTTGCTGCTGTTCTGTTTAGGGGCGCACAAGTACTAATATGTTAGCATAGATTGTTAGTTAAAGTTGAATGCACATTTTGTCTTGGGTATTGCTCTCATGACTGCAACCTCCCTTGCGAGTTCTTTTATAGAGCGCTTCTTACTATGTTAGTATTCGTAGGTAAAGCTGAACGCACATTTTGCCGTGGGTATTGCTCTGTTCTCTTATTTAAACTGCACTCTCTCTAGCCTGTCGCTCTGCAGAGCTCTGCTTACTTGTAAGACTTACCGTGTAAACTCACACATGCATACATATGCATGCACATCACACGAGCGTGAGCGAAAGAGTGAGACTGATCTTCTTGATTTGTTTTCCCCTAACACAGACAAGTGTCAAATTTTGGCAGTGATGACGAAAAAGTCACGCTTTTAGGAAGAAGATTGATTTTTGCAATTAAAAAGTGGGAGTTATATTAGCAATAATAGTAAAATCGTGTTAAACACACATAACGACATCGTAAAGTGGGAAAATCGCTGTAACAAGTGTCAATATAAATTGTGCACGGTTTCAATTTGATTTTAGCTGCTGCGAAGCGAATAATAAGAGAAACCAAAGAGAGGGTGTGTCATCTCCGATGTTTTCTTGCATTTTGCAGACTGTTTTGTCTGCTTAGTGATTTTACTTTGATTGGCTATCCATAGCTACGTGTGTATGTGTGCATGTCGCTTACATTTAATGGACACACATACATTTGTGTGTATGTGTGCGCTGTTTCTGATTGGAAAGCATCTTATATAAAATGTAGAAAATATTCAACTATTTAATGCCCAACTTAATTTGATGTAATTTTTATTTACTTACATATTTATGGCTATACAACTTTTTTGCAAGCAATTCTTGCAAATAATGTAGACCAAATATTTGGATAAAGCCTTTTTAGGCAAAACCAATATAAATTTATTCGAAAAATATGAAAATTTTATTTAATTTGCCCCAAAAGCCTCTGTGCAAAATTTCACCCAAAAATTCTTTGGCCTTTTTTTTGCGTTGTTATGCCAGCCCCGACCCCGTCTCCATTCCAGGCGGCTCTTGGAAAAGTTAAGTGAAACTCATTTGAATGCATTTTCGTAATGAAGATGAATTTTGTGGAGATTGTGTATTTTTCCAGTTCGCGGCACATTTTTTGGAAAATTTGTTTGGTCGAAAGTTTTCAGCTTTGGTTGTTCATCGTTTTATTTCATTTTTTCTTTTTTTTTTTGTCGTCGCCTCTAGGCAGTAAGGACTGTAGCTCTTTAAATGTAATACGCAAACAGACATTCTAAAACACGTATCAGATTTCAGTGTTGGCGAACTTTCAGTGCGCTAAATGAGTTTCAGCTG
Organism: Drosophila paracracens; assembly: GCA_035044025.1. Taxonomy (NCBI): domain Eukaryota; kingdom Metazoa; phylum Arthropoda; class Insecta; order Diptera; family Drosophilidae; genus Drosophila; species Drosophila paracracens. The sequence goes on from JAWNMN010000396.1 coordinate 579,529, forward strand.
CAAAATTAAAAACTTTATCAGTCAAAAAAATAAATAAAAAGTCTTTCACACGTGTGTTGTGTGTGTGAAAAAACTTGAAACTTTTTCATGAAGTTAAAGCAAAGTAAAATCAAATTATTGTGGTTGGTTCTCTTCTTTCCATTCCGTCCCTGGTTTGCCTGCCGGGCTGCCTGGCAAAAGGATTACGCGTTTGCCGCTTTAGTCTGATGCTTCTGCTCCTGCTCCTGCCGCTCCAGCTCCCGCTTTAGCTGCTAGTGCTACACTCAAAGAAATTATGGCACTGAAATTTAGAAAATTTTAATTTGAATTATAAATTTAATTTAAGTGAATTGCATTACTTTTTTTGTTTGTTTTTTATCTAAAATCATCGTCAGCGATTTTCTATACTTTTATTATCGTATTTTCTCTGAGTGTAGCCGTTTCAGGCTGCTTTCGGTGCTTGTGCTACCTGTAAATGTCGCAATTGCAGTTTTAGCACAGACTGTGCCCCGAGCGGGGAGAGTGGTGATAGGGGGAAGGGGGAGGGTGCAGAAGGGAGTAAAAGCGGTGGAGTGGGGAGTAGCAGACTGGCAGGGAAACAGCTCGTTCGCTTGAAGTTGCCGCATTCTAATTGAATTTTCACTTTTTTCTTTACTCGACTTGTGCTCACTCCACCTACCCCTGCTAACCCACTATATTGCAGCCTAGGCTGGGCACACACTCACCCACACACACTCACACACACATGGCAGCTACGTGATGCTGCGGCGCGGCACAAAAATTGCAATAATTATTTTTAATCTTAAGTACGACTTTCGCGTAATGAGATTTGGATTATCTCTGCGCAGCTCACTACCTTGTTCACACACACACAAGCACACACACAAACGCACACACCAACACTCACACACACACACAAAGCCAGACACATAACGAGCAAAAACCCCAAAATTTACGTGCTTGAAAAATATTTCGAGTAAAGTTTTGAGCATCTAAATTATGCGAACTGAGCAAAAAGTGGCAAAGGCTTTAATTTTGAGGGTTGTTGTTTGTAATTTAAAATTTAAGCTACAATATATTAATAATCGTTTAAAATGAGTACTTATTAATTTTTATATATATTTAAATAACAATAAATAATAAAATTTCAGTTTCGATATTTGGATTAATTATAAATTAAGATTCTGTTGCCGATTCCGAATCTGATAATTATAAAAAATAAATTATTTACAATTGAAATATTATATATATATTTATTATTGAATAAGCAGAAAAAGTTCACTATGAACTTCAAAATTAATCATATAACAAAGATTCTTTCGGTCTCACTCGCTCTTCCTCCCTCTCCATTCCCTTTCTCCCTCTCTTTCTGATTATCCCTGCTGTGAATAAAATGTGCAAAGTACACAATGTGAAATATCTTCTTAGCTCATTCTGTGCGCATTATTGAATTGTACTCGAAAGTATGAGCCTGAAAAATACACAGACACATACACACACAAATACACAGACACACATACACACATAACATACAAGTGCGACTAAATAAATAATCGAAATATTTTTCACACTTATTTTGCATATTTTCATACCGAGCATTTTTTTCCAACGGACACGGCTCAGTTTAGTTGAGGTGTGGTAAGGCAGGGGATTGTTGGCAAAGGGAGGGGAGGAGGAGGAGAGGAGAAATGGTTTTTAGTGCGCATTTTCGAACACTGTTTGCATGGGCAACATTTTAGAGTAGCCTGCCTTGAGTAAAAAATAAATAAATAAATGTACAAGTAAATAAGCGGCGAGTGTACTGAAAATATATGCGAATGGATCGAAACCCATTAGCTGCCTGAGCCAAAGAGAGAGACAGAGATATAAAGAGATGCAGAGAGAGGGTGAGCGAGGGGGGAGGGTGGGTTTGAGAGGAAAAGAGATTCCCAGGAGCAATGATAGCTGTGAACCTAATAGCCTGGCCTCGACGTGTTGTCCCTTTCAATTATGCCACAACAGGCCAAGAACAGAATAGACCAGGCCAGGAGCAGACCAAGCCTGGTCAAAAGCAGACACACTTTCTCTTTGTTGCTGCGGTTTTTTGGCTACTCTAGCATTTTTCAATTTCACACGTATTGCAACAGAAAAAAAAATGAAGAAAAACCATCGAAAAGTGCGGCTCATTGTTATTTTTGTTGTTGCTATTGTTATTCTTGTTGGTTACACTCAGAAAAAAATTGACCTGAATTTTAATAATCGCCCATAAAAATATAAAGTTTTTCTAGTATTTTGAAATAATGTGTAGATGTAAAAAAACATTTTTCTAAAAATTAGAAATCGACAATTCCAAAAATATTGCTTTTTTTTGTTTATAAATATTTTAAATTAAGAAATTCATTTCTAAAAAGTTGAAATGACCAATCCTAATTTTTAGAAAAAGTCCAGTGGCAGAAATAGGTAGTGAAATTATTGGTAGAGTTGTCTGTTGTCTGCTTTTTATGCAAATTAATTTATATAAATTTATAAACTATGTCAAATGTTTGTAAATACTATATCTAAAAATACTAATGCTTAATAATAATATATAAGTACCAGATCCTGAAAATTTGCCTTTTTTTTAAATTTTAAATAAGTACAATCTGAAATTAACCAATACAAATCCTGGTTTTAAGCAAGCCACAAATATAAATTTTAAAAATGTACTTACTTAGTTTTGAAGCCATTTTTTCTCAGTGTAGTGGCAGGTGGGAAGGGGTGGCAAGTGGCAGGGGGGCGCGATCCCGCGGGCAGCTTGCCGGCCAATTCGCTCTTCTCGGAATTTATTGGCAGTGGAATAATGCCAGGCACGTTCATTTGATTACATTAAAACGAAAGTGGCTAAAAAGGTTGGCCAACTGTCGAGGCGACTATGCCAGGCAGAAGTAAGATAGCTTCCCCTCTCAGCTAATCCTCCGCTCCCCCTTCCCCGCTTCCCATCCACCACTAAAATTCTCCGGTTTGTGGCATAATTGAGCTGTGCGGCTGGGCGGCGTTTTCTATACTTTTTTGTGTTTTTTAAATAAATAAATAATGCACTTGAAGCCGCTTATTATGCGGCTGATAATGCGTATGATAATACATATACATATATATATATGTATATGTATAGAATAGAACAATAGAACTACACACAAAAGTTATACACAGAGGGAAATGGGAGTTGGAATAGGAATGGGAACATATTTAGTGTGTGGTTGGTTAGCCAAGGGCGTTGCCTGGTTTTCAATTGTTTAGCTAGTTTTTGCTAGGGGGCGGCCTGCAGTTTATAGCTCTGGTGTCATTGGGGTATCTTTGTGCAAATCCCCAGATTATATATAGTGCAGGCTTATTAAATTACTTGCTGCCTTGCTTGCGAAACTATAATCGGATATATAAGCTAAATTTAAAATTGGTTTAAAATCCAATTATGGGAACTGATTTCATTTGGGTTAAAAGAAGAGTTGGGAAAGTGTCTCTGGTTCAAGAAAATATATATTCAAAATTTGAAATCTTTAAATCTGAGACTTGAAATATCTAGCTTCTATCACCTATTATGTGTTATTATTATTATTATATAAATATTTTTGACCGACGCTCATCAGAGCTATAATATCTACTTGAAGAGGAAATTTTAATTTTGTTTTCATATTTCCAGTACAGAAAGGAGACGACATAAAGAATATATATTCCTGATGTGCAGAAATCTACATTTATTGTTAACAGTTATGATTTCAAAGAGCTGCAAGCTATTCTGATGATCTTTGCTATATATTCTTTAATTTGCGGCGTGGCCAAGATAGACTTTTTTATTCACTGATCGATAATCACCAATATATGACGATTATTTATTATTTATTTTTTAAATCTTTAAAATGTAGAATGTATATGTAACAAAAAAAGACTAATATAATAATTATTCTATTGTATACCTTGAAAATTATACATATTTCTTCCACATTTTAGAAAAATGCACTCTGAAATTAAGAAATGCAAGCGTTGGTTTTTAGAAAGACACCAACATAAATATTAGAATTATACTTTCTGAATATTTATTTTTTCTGAGTATTTTCAAGCTTTAATGTTTGTCATACGTATATTTAACAGCTTTGCTCTCAGTGTATCTGCTGGTCGAGCTTTCGCGACTAGCATCTCCTTGCCTGTTCATTTTCTGTTTTGTTGCTCTCAATTGAATGTTGAGGCACGTGCTCAATACAATGCGACTCCCAAAGGGTACATGCCACAGTATCGCATGGGAATATTGCCTGCCGCACACATACCCATACACACACTCGCCCACACACTCCCATCGAAATTCCCAATGCAAGGGTCAAGTTCAGGTGGGGGAAAGGGCAGACGCAATGGGTTTTTCTTGTTCTTCTTGTTCATTCATAATAATTTTTATTATGGGTCATCGGCCATTTGTTTAACGCAACACACACACACACCCAAACATTAACACACACATATAGAGAAGTGCCTGAGGATTCGGGCAAGGACCATTTCATTGGGCACATCTATTAGGCCAAATGTATTCTCGCTCGGAACCCTTTCTGATATCCTCTAGCCATAAAATATGCAAAAAAAGACAGAAACGAAAACAGAAAAGGGTGACAACTCTACAATAATTTGATATGTGTGCAAATATCTCCTTTTTTCTTTGCATATCTGGCAACTACTTTCATTAGGCAGCAAATGCGTGCACACTGGGTGTCTGCTAGTCACGCAACGATTCGAGCACAGCATTAATGCTTAGTTTTTGTTCTCTGTTATCGAACGTAGAAAGAGTATATTGGTTTTTGTGCCTGTTATGTTTTTATTTTGGAATTCTCAGCGCTGGTTTAAGCTAGAGACTTGAAACTTGATCGAAGTGGTAAAATTGGGCAGCTAGAAATTCGATGAAAATCGATCAAATCAAATCGATAAAATCAAATATTCACCACAATTTTACAGCTATAGTAGCCAAAATTGGTTGGCGATATCATTTACGGATCGACATCCATTACCCCCAACACGGCCTGATAATCGCCAAAATCATATAATTAAAATTGTAAAGGCAAACTTGAAACATACATTGCTGGTGACATCCCTTAATGATGGACTTATAAACTCTAAACTGCCCACGCCGACTCCGGCTTCCAAAACCGATATGACACAATTTGAAACTCCCAACAAGTTAGAGCAAAAATTACTAAGTTTGGAAGAAAGATCACTATTATTAGGGTATTTCGCAGTCGTTTACTGCGCACTGCTCTGAACCCATATATTTATTTTTCTCAAAAGTGTTGCTGGTTATATTTCGATGCTCTTTATACTTTTTATTTTGCATATTTTCGTATTATTTGTTTTATTTATGGGACTTGGGCGCTGATAAATGGCTGGGGCTGGTTTCCTTTCGGACCGAGCTTTGTTTTGCTTGGCCTATCAACGTGTTGATGTGATTTTTTTCCTATGCAAATTATTTTATTTTTTTGGGGGGAGTGGACAATGGGGAAAGTGAGATCGATGTGGGTTGCAAATTGATAGATGGCTGGTAGATGTGGCACACAGTTAAACAGGACTTTAGCAGCTGCGCGTTGCTGCAGCATTATTAAGCCTAATGGCCCGCTTAAATGTGGCAAGTGGCAGGTGGCACAGCTGACAACTGACAAACTAATGCATTTAATTAGCACTCCAAACCAAACGCATTTGATTGCAGCAAACCCCGACTACTCAATTGGCCCGCGGCATTTCTAAATGTTATTTAAAATCAGCTTTTGTTTTTCGCACAAAATGCACAAAATTTCAAGCCAAAATTGCATTTAAAATGTAAATCAACAAATTCAAATTAATTTATCGATTTGTGTATTTGTTATGCAAAAACTATTAAAGTCGCCAAATATATATTTTCCTATTTGAAATTCGTTTAAATGGAACTTGATGATATAAAAGCCAGAGAAAGCATGACTTTCTCTTTCAATTGCTATCTCTATCTCTCTCTATTTCCCTGAGTCCGTCTTGCTTTTACTTTTTCTTGTATTTTATTGAATTGCATGAAATTTGCACTTGCATTTCAAATTCTTTTTTCCTTTTTTCTTAACCATTTTTTATTGGTTTAGTGTATACAAATTATGTATAAAAAATGTAGTTTACATTTTAATTCAATTGAATCTAACTTGTAGTCTAATTGAAAAGAAACCAAAAACACAGCTATTTGCATCAATAAATAATATTTATAAATTTATCAACTTATTCAAATATTTTTAATTTTTTTTAACTACAGGTAAGTCTTCCACTAAAAGTACTTTTGAATACTTGGGTTCTTTTGTCACTCGATTATTGAGTTATTTTGTAAGCGAAATTTTTTTAAGTGTATCGATGCACGCATTTCTGAGCTTAAGCTTTTTGACTATTTTCCTCCTCATGAATTTTAAATGAATTTTATCATTCTATGGAATAATGGGTTAGAATATTGATAGCTCGGAGCTCGGTTAGCCAGGAGATGCCTTAAAGCCATATATCAAATACATGATTATATTTAAAATATGAATATACGCTTCCTTTAGCATTGTTATCAAATAACTTTTTGGTTTTCATCACTCCATTTTTTTGCACCTTTCTTATTTTTCCTTCATCTTGGAGCCGATGACAATTCTTTTATTCCAAGCCCTGTAATCATGTCCTTAGCTCATTTAATATTATTTGATAGCGCAGTTAGTCCTTAATATTGATTTATAAATACAAATCTTTAATTTTGCATATGAAATCAATATATTATTAATTTTTCATTATATTTTTATTTTACTGCCTTTGCTCTGTTAACAGAGAAGAAGTGTGCCAAGGAAAAGTTGACTGTAAAAGACTTCTGGTTTTCATTATGATCATCTATAATAATAATATTTTATTTTGGACATGATATTTTTGTGTGGTCGTTAATCCTTCGAAGAGCATAAAAGGAGATTTACATTTACAGCTGTAATAATGTGATATGTGGAACAAAGTTGGCTTTATTACCTTGTTTACACTTTGGCATTGAAACACATTTAACAGTTGTCTGATTAATTAAATTGCATTATTTGCGTTATCAGTTTTCTGTCTATTGCTCGCTATCTAATCAATATCTGCTTAAGCAACTTGCTGTTATCCATTCGTCTGTCTGTTTGTCTGTCACAAGTGGCAAAGTAGCAAAGTGATTGACCCAGTTGCTTACTTAAATACGCCATCATTCATCACTGTCCAATAAGCCAGAGTGTTTTTAGCTTTGAAGCTTTGCAGCTTCCCAGCTGGCGATTGTTTAATGTTTCTGGTTTTAAAACGAGGAGTAAGCACATCATTATGTTTTCTCAATTGTGCCGATCATGTTTAATTACGTGCACCTCGCTGGGCTGCTACTCGATGCACTTCACCCGCTGCTGGGATTTGGATATCCTGTAATAATAATATTGTGTAAAAGTGGTAGCATAAATTAATATAGGTTTACGCCAATAAAGAGCAGTAGAACTCGTTTTTGAATTTGATTTTATTTATTGTCGACTTTAAAAAATTCCAAAAAGTAGCAAAAAAATTAAATTACATTAATAATAAAATTGAAAACTTATTTGAAATTTAAAAAAATTTAGATATTTACAAGATTTTTGGAGGTATTTGAAAAGGTTCATAAAATAAATAATTGGTAATGAGGCGCTTAAGGGAAAGTGAACAGAAATAATGTGGTAGGCAGGATTGGATTTTTCACTAATTGAAAAAAACGAATCTCTAGTGACAGGATTTAGTAGACACAAAGAGCAGCAAAACATGTTTAATAAATTAATTGAGGGATTCAAACTTATAGGGTAACAAACGCAGATAAAGCTACTTCTATCCTAATAACAGGGTATGTATGAGTGTGTGTACACAACTTCTTTATTAATTACTGCGCTCCAACAACTTTGTCATTAATTGCTTTAATGGAACGCAGCATGATAAACAAGTAAGGACATTGACTACTTAAGAAAATGACTACGAAATACTCTAGCAAAAAAGCAAAACAGAAAAAAATTGACCTAAAATTAAAATCGCCCTAAAATAGAAGGCTTATCTTATTTTTATAAATAATTTATTAATATTAGGAATTATGATTTGTAAACTTAAGAAAGGCGTCGCCTAAATTGACAATCCCAAATATAAGAAAATTATTTATATTTTTTTGAAAATTGTTATGAATGCACAATAAATCAATCAAACCCAATATACCGGCTATGCTTTTGGAGTAACAGCGTATTAAAATATGTTATGCGCACTAATAGAAATGAAAGCTAATGTAATTAGATGCCGTTGCCTGTAGCCTGTAGCTTGTTGCCTGCTCCCAGTTGCCTGTTGCGAGTCGCTTGCTGCTTTAGTCAAAGTGGCAGCTACAAAAACAAACGCTCCAAATGAAAAGAAACATCTTTGCTGCAACTGCTGTTCACATTTCAGCGACATAACTATGGCCAACTGTGCCGCTGGCTGCTTAAAAGCTTTGCATTAACTATTAAACGCAACTTCTATTGCATAATGGGCAATCGTTGCAACGTTGCAAGCATAGCTGCAACATTCTACGTAGCGACTGCCAACAAGAACAAATAAAATGTAAATTGGTGTCAGCAATGCACCTCTGGCAATAAAACTGGCATGCAACTAAAATTCTCACTAATTTTTAGAGGCACTGAAAAACGCTCCACTTGCAACACCCAAACCCTTTTTCTATGATTTGTGTCAATAAATTGAAGTCAATTCGACGAGAGAAAAAAAATGACTGTCAGATTTTCGCTAAATAAATTTTTATTTATTTTTGGCCCCCAAGGAGCAGCTTGCGCCATGTTTGGCATTTTAAAAAATTCATTCATCGTGGCACAAAACAAACAGCTTAGCAAAACAACTGCCCCAAAAGGTGGCATCTAGCTGCCGTGCAAAGTGCGCAATGCTATAAAATGCAATCAGCTGCACAGAAAATGGCTTTTGCCTCAACTGCAGCTGCTTTCACATGAAGAGAAAGACAGAGCTAGAAAGAGTGCTGCTACACTCAGAAAAAAAACAGTCCTGAATTTTAGAAAACTGCCCTACAAATTAGAAAGATTTTCTTGTTTATAGATATAATTTTTAAATATTTTCTCTTATCTCAAAATTAAAAATTATGGTTAAATTTATTATTTCTATAATTGAAAAACAAGTAATGAGTTTTTTAAAATAAATTATAAGAATTTTATTAACTATCTAAAATATTTGTATATGTGAATTCTTAAATTAAATAATATGTTGAGCAACCCTTGGCTATAATTCAGAGTGATTTATTTTTGTAGTGTAGTCAGTAAATAGCAGCAACACAGCAGCAGTTTCTTCTGCTTGTGCCCTGCCACTTGGCATGGCATAAATTGAGGTGCAACAGCATATGCTGTGGGGCAGAGGCGCACAGAGAAAAGAAGTTGTGCGGCAGCCAAATATTCTTAGACGAATGCGCATCCTTTGCAGAGAGCAAACGAGAACTGACAACTTGCTGAAAATTATGATAACAACTCACTTAACAGCAGCTTATGTCCCAAACCATATTTGGAATATTTTGATCAAGTATTCAGTATGATGCCTTTCTTCGTGGCCAATTCAGTTGAACAGAAAAAGGGAAGAAAAGCGTCGTTTTTATTTAATAATTCAAAATGTTCTAAGACAATTTGGGAAAAGCCATATCTTAACAATAAGGAACAACTATCCAAGGCACGTCAAATAATGTATTTTGAATAGCCTTGTTAACTAAACTTGCTCTATAAATTTAAATAACCGACCAATTGTTACTATCGCAGCTATGTCATATATTAATCCGATGTTCTTAGCTTTTTTGTCAGAGTATTGGGAGTATAATAATAAGAATAAGACTAATTATATTTATAATAAAAATAATAAGTGTCCTTCTTATAAAATAGCCGAAATTATAAGTCTGCCTTCGTCAGAGAAATTCGTGGCACTAAATAAAGAGAGACAGAGGGATATGGCTATATACACTTGATTGCTGATTCTTATCAAAAATATATATAATTTGTGGAGTTGCAGATGCATCCTTTTGTTTGTTGTATACTTTTGCACAACTTTTTTTCAATTTTAAATGGACCCAGGGTATATAATTCCCATATTGCCCAGAGTTTAAAACTTGCATTTATGTAATTTGTAGATTTAATTACATATAAATAGTAATTGGTAGCTACACAGCTGTGAATATATGTATCCTTCCCTTATGATATAAACAATTCCACACCACAGTCAAGCATCTGGTTTCCATTAGAATAGTTGTGAATGCAATCAGAGCAGGTTTCGCCAATTGCGGCCACAAAATGCATTTAATTAAGCAAAAAAAAAAGGTGTCGCTAAAATTGCATTTCATTTTGCAGCAAAGAATATTTTAAAGTTAGCTGAACAATTTTTATTATTGAAAAAATGCAATTGCTTTTCAAGCGCTCTACTGTTATGCATTTTGTTCATTGATGACGAAAGATTTTAATAAACCCAGCCTTTGTCACAGCGAACTATATTAAAAACTCAGAGTGTCCGAGTCTGTCAGCCAGCTAATATTTTATTCATTTCGATTTTTCACATCAGCCAATAAAAATATTCCCCAAACACCCACCAATCAAAAAAAACTGCAATTTTAGCTATTGTATGAAATCAGTGAAGTGTGAAAATGGCTAAAAGTTATGCTATTTCCCTCTGTTTTTTTTTTGGCACCACAAAAATCTGTGAACGATTCACACACAAAACGGATTTTCGCTGCATTTTTTGGTCGTTAATCAAACTCGTTTAGTTTCGAGCAGTTCAATCAGGACTCAGGAAGCTATTCATATGATACATATCTGTTAGCCAGCTTATCCGAATCAAATATTTTGAAAAGTTAAATTATAGAAGTTAGTTGATATAAGTTAAAAGTTATTCTGCGCCAGCAGCCTATCAGCTCAATGAGTTAAACTAGTTTGATTGCTCCAGTCGAGAGAGATCAAATTGTAGATACCCTAATTTTATAAACTTCCTCTGTGACAAGTTTTACTCCAAATTTATTATAGACAAATTCAAAAAGAATATCAGTCAACATAGACAGATTCAAAAAGAAAATATAAATTAAATTCAATTTAAAGTAAAATGTAGTATTTAAATTTTAAAAAAAGAAGTAATTACAGTCTGAAGAGAATAAAAGATAATTGGTATGAATTAGTTAAGACTCACATTTAAAATCGAGATATTAGTGATAGAAATAGAGGACTCTGAATTAAGTACATGATAAAGTCTATTGTTATCAAGGAGTAATTAGTAGAACACCGCTAAAGACAGATTGGGAAGAAGTAAGGGGTATGTTTAGAGAGCACAGATAAACTTTTTTAGTATTGTTTATACAGATATACAGACGAAAATGACTAAATTCACTGGGCTCTTGATGCTGAACAAGAATCTATATAGCTAATGCGGTCACAGATGCTTTTTCTGCCTGTTTCATACTTGGGCACAACTTCATCATGCCCCATTTCAGCCATTTTGACTGGCTTCGGGGCATATAAATGGGCGGAAGTTATTCTAGTTAGTAAGTTTGCCAAGCTATCGAATAAATTTCGAAACTGAATAATTAAATTTTTGGCAGCTAGATTTCATAAATGATGCTTGAGGGCAAAGTTACCTTGACGCGTTTTTCGGTGAATTTTCCTGTGGCTGACAACTGTTTCGTCATAGGCAGCTGTCAGTCAAAAGTTAAGAAGCAACGTAAGCGTCTTTCCTTTGACGCTGCATATGATTATTACACACGCACACCCACACACACTCCCACCCACACACACGCAGACATGGAATTATAGTTAAAAGTTTTGGTAAAAAACTTGTTCAGAAAAAGTAGACGCAAACGCCCGAAAATGAGAAGGTCTTAAATTCAGCCGCAGATCACAGAAACTGAAAATCAAACTTGAACTTAATGAAAATGCAATATTTGCCTTGACATGAAAGAGCAGCAGCTGCTTTGTCCTCGAATGGTCGACTATTTAATACCCTTTACAGAAATATGAACGAAAGTTATTTGCTTAACGGAGTTTGACCAAACACAATCTCTTATTCTTATATGCGAATTATTATTATATTTATTTAAACACATATATAACAATATTTTAAGGGAAGTGTATTTTTGTGCTCGTTAAAGCCGTCTTCATTGAACTGCCAGGCGTGTGGAAACTTTTGCCAGGCTGCCTCTAATTTATGCATTTGTGCAACAAATCTAAGCTAAGCGAAGCACACTCAGAAAAAAAATCGATCTGCTTTTTGAAAATCGCCCTTACAGTTGGTAAGTTTTTCGTGTACTTAGAAATAATTTGTGAATATAAAATAATTCAGAAAAAAGGAAAGAAATTAACTAGCTACGTTTTTTTTTTAGAGTTCAGTTGTAGTCTGCCTTAAGTTAAGTCATATGAATTTTGTAAGCTAAAAATTCAAAATTGTTGTGTATATATATTAATTATTTATTTTTTTACACACTTTATGTATTTATTAAAAATATTACTAACATTAAATAGGGGCAATAAGGCGAGTTAAGCTTGGCGAATTTCTAACAACAATTTGATTTTTCTCTGAGTGCATTTTGATTCTAGCATTGAAACGAAGCAAGCCAAGTCAAACGACTGAGAATTGTATTTTACATATTTTCCAATTATTTGAAATTCAGCATTAAGCAAACGCACCAAAACTCGGATGGCCATCAAGCGCAGAAGACAAAGAAAAATTACGAATAAATCAAGACGCAAGAAGCCCAAAGCGGCATCAACCCGACGCCAGCTACGAAGTCTGCATCAACTGAGCAGTTGGGTGCTGGGGCGCTTAAGTTCTGCCAACTGGAATTCCAGCCAAGACTGTTACTCACCAGTCTCAGTTGGCCATGTTTCGTGCCCGGTTTTGGCCAACTCGCAGCAATTTCAGAGCGTTCTATGCAACGATCGTTTTGGTTGCAGGTGCCTCGCTGTGGCACTAATTGTGCTCGGCTTTCTGCATGGCTGGAACTCCGATTGCGATGTGGAGAATAATGGCGAAGAAGTAATTGATGAACCAAAAGATTGATTTAAATAAATATAAATTGTAACGTAAATGAAGAAATTGGAATCACCAAATAAAATTTTTGTATTTTGCATATATTTGAAAATCTCTACAAAGAACTAAATAACTTTTGAAATGCTTAGGCTAATAATTATAATAATAACTATATAATAAATTATTTAAATATATTATATTTAAATACGGCATGCCATAAAACCCTTTTCTGTAAACAGCTAAAAATAAATATGAATCTAATTTAATAAATTATAAAAATCAATATGTGATTATTGATATTTGTATACTTTCATTTCATCATTGCGAAAAGCAACACTCGGCCGACTTTCTAAAATTCACAATTTTCTTTTCTTTTATGTATTGAATTTGGTAGATATTCGAGTATTTTTGAAATCTTGAAATATATTAATGCCGATTAATACATATACAATGCCGACTTTTGCATTACATTAATAGCGTACCGTAAAAATTAATTAAAAAATATGAATATACATGAAGGAATAAATAGACCTGCCAAAGCCTTAAGCACGTCTTCACTTCATATACCAACTTTTCAGTTTGTGTTTTATATTTAGCTTGTGTTCTATTGACGCTTTCTACTAATATTCCCAATGAGCTTACAATATTATTTATAGGCATAAACTTGCAATTGATATTGCATGTTCTTTGGTTGCTGTGTTGCCTAAGCAGACGAAATGTGTTGCATTTGATAGTAGAGCAAGGCGGGTTGTTGCCTCAACACTCGGTTCTTGCAGCAACTTGGTCGAATTAAATTAAAATGCCAACACGCAGCGTTTAACAGGCGAATGAAATGTTTTTCATGCTTCGCTTTGCTGTAGTAGTTTTTACTGATACTGTTGCTGTTGAAGTTGCAAGTAAAGCTTCTGTTGCTACTGCTGCTGCTGCTTCTGCTTAGGTGGCACGCTCCATATTGCTTACGAGCGAGCAGAGCGTTCTGTGCACCATTTTCATCAGTCCTCCGCGGTGTCATTTATCAAAAAAGCTAAAAGAATATATTTGCATTTTGAAATATGGCATTTTTATGCATTGGTATGTTGCATTTTTGCACCGCTGTGGGTAAAAATTACCATGCCCCAAGCCCCATGCCCCATACCTCAGCATCAGTAGCCCCCTTTCCACTTCCGGGGACCACTTCCAAAGTGCCCCAGCAAAACATGCATATAAAATACGAATTCATAAGGCGAAAAATATGCGCGTTTTGCGCGTTGCATGTTATATATGTGGTATGTTGCGTGTGGCATGTTGTATGTTGTATGTTGTATGTTGTTTGCTGTGCGTTGTATGTTGTGCGTTGTATGCTGTGCGTTGTGTATACGCTACGTTTGCCACAATTTATGCATACATGCCACGTATTCACATCGCATTCATATTCACATTCGCCTTGCCTTTTCCAATTTGCAACGTATTTTTGCTTAATGTGTATATGAAAAGTGTTTGTCATGCGAGTCCATTCCTCAGAGACTGATTGCTGTCGCACCTGAGTGCAAAGTTTGGTTAAGCACTTGGCCAATGAACTGGCAACGATTCAACTGGTAAGCAAGACAGTTCAAATGTCTACTACACTTGCAAAAATATCGAAATGACATTTAAAAATTCTATATGAATACTAGAAAGTTTTTGTTGTTTTTTTTTTAGAAATACTTTCTTAATATTCAAAAATGTATAAGAATTATAAAATGATTTTATAGTTATTTTTACCTATATGAAAAATCACCGTTAAAAATTAGACTTTTTTTTCTCAATTTTAGAAAAATGTACCCCGAAATTAAGAAAAGAAAATCGCAAAACTTTCTGAATAATAAGTTGAGTTAACCTTGGCGATTTTCTAAATGCAGGTCGATTCTTTGCTTTGTTTAGAGCATGTCTATTAAATATATATAGCTATAGCATAACAGATCGCAGTTCGACCAAGTTAAAGAGTCAAGTTTATGCTCGACCTCGTTGCTTGTTTCGTGTTTTGGCATCGCAAATGAGTCGAATGCTGGCATTAAATGCCTTGGTTAATGCGTTCATAAAATGCCCTTGTGGCACACATGTTATTCAATTGCCGCAGCATCGGGAGAATGGATAGGGGGAGTAAGGGGCGTGTTCAGCAGACTGCCAAACAAATTAAGCGCCGCCTCTGTTGCTGGCAGACATTGGAGGCGCCTCTAAGCAACGAGGCATGGACATGAAGGCAATGAATGAATGCAGCACAATAGCCCTTAAAGTAGTGGTCCAGCTCAGCCTCAACACACATAAAGAATGTGTGTGTGTGTGTGTGTATTCTCCTTGTGTGTGTTTTTCCATGTCTTGTCGATTCTTCTCTTCTTTTTTTTGCCACCTGCTTATATTACTTTTGCCAGGCATTTCTGTTGCTAAATATACTGCATATGATGTGGAGTTGGGTATGCTGTGCTTAAGCCAGTTACAGATAAATGATGCATATATGAAAAATGGAGAAAGAGAGAGAGAGAGAAAGAGAAAGAGATAGAGAGAGGGAAACTGAGAAAGGGAGAAAAGAGAAAGAGAAAGAGAGAGAGAGAGACAATTTCAACTCAATAAAAAGAGGTTAGTTTCAGTTACTGTGCAGATCACAAAGATAAAACTTTGTAAATAGGGTAGTCGAGCATTTCTTAAGAGAAACAGAGCACTACAAGCCAAACAAAGAATCTTGCTTTAATTCTTCTACAAAGATAATTTCAAATAAGTATATTCTCAACCTTGTACATTTGCATATAGGATATAAAATAGTCGATCATTGCTTAGTTCAGAGAGAGGGAGAGACAGAAAGAGGCAAAGAGTCAGCTATATAAGTCAAAACTTATTTTAATTCTTGTGAATATAGGGTATACCATGATCGATCATTGCTAGGCTTACTGCATTATTTCTTCCACTATTTGAAGCTCTTTCATGTATGTATTTTTTTTCACTTATTTTTTTGGTGTGTTTACTAATTAACCGAAACATTCTCCTTGTAGTTACGCCTTCTTTTGCCACATTCTTTGTTGTGAGTGTGTGTGTGTGGTGTGTGTGTGTGTGTGTGTGTGTGCTTATGTGGCATTGATGAAAGAGCTACAGCATTGCGCTCTGAGCGCCATGTATATTATTTTGCAATTAGACTGCTGGCCGGTGAGCAGACACACACAAGACGCAACACACACACACACACGCACAACACACAGCAGCAGTTGTTGGCAGTGCCAAAAAATTAAATGGCTTTAAGGCTTCTTTGCTTCGAAGGTTGAAGTATTTTTCGCTTACTCGCATTATTAATTTGCTCGTGTCAGCATTTTATTTATATGTATTTTAATTTATTTTCATTTTTGGCTTTAATTGCGCTGCATTACTGAATTACAATATTACGCATACGCGCCGTGTATTCGCTGTTAATGAGCTGATAATGAATTTATAAAATTTACTGCACATTGCAGCGAGTTTCGTATTGTTGCTCGACAGCCTGTGCACATAGATAAATTAACCGCCCCGTAATAATAATAATAATAATAATAACAATAATAATAATGTTGTAATAAGCGAAGTGGTTCGGCTTGGCTTGTCATTTATTATTTATGCCCTTTTCTGCACATAAATTGATCCGCATTTCCATTTTTTCTCTCCCTCTCTCTCTCTCACTGTTTTTTTTTAATGTTTATTTATGCACTTTGTTAAATAGCTTTAATGCCTGAGTAAAACGACAATAAAAGCATCCCAAATACGGCAATAATATATCAGCATTAACAGCAATATTCAGACCGCAATTTAAAAATCATATACAAATTATATATATATATATATATATATAATACAAACACACAAATTAGTCGGATAATAAATGGACTCGAATTTGCCACAAAATTTGTAAACATTTTATGCTAATTTCACTTAAATGCAATTAAGTCGAGTGCTTGATTATTGCATTGTATTGTTTTGTATTGCAGTCATTGTTGTTGCCGCACTTTATTTTCTAAATCCCCTAAAATTGGTTTTATAACTTAGTCATTTAACGCATTTAAAAACAATTAAGCCAGCCAGTATTTTAAATATCTCATTTTTTCCTGCATGTTTCGCTCTAAATAAATTATGTCAGAAATAAAGTGTTTAATTTATATTGTTTACTAAAAGGCAAACAAAATTTTTTTTTGATATTTATGAAATATATTAGTTTAGGGTGTTTTGTATTCGCCAAACAACACTTAAAATTTTTTTTTTTGATTTCAGAATTCCAAAAACAAACACTATAAATAATATACTTATAATTAAAACGTTGATGTAATTAGCTAAACGATTTGCCTGTATTAATTTACAGTTGCGGATGAAAACATATAGCCAAATGTAAGTTCGTCTTTGTAAGCGAATTTCTTTCCTACAAACATAACTCTTAATAAAAAAAAAATAAAAATCTAACAATGTGGAAAAACTCATGCGGAAGCAAGGGCAACCTTACAAACTGTAGATATTCGAGTATGTAAGAAATGTTATTAATGGAATCAGATTATTAGCCATATTTGATGGGTAAATAATATAAATATGAATATCTATGGCTTTTAGGAAAGTACAGAGTATCTCCGAGCAGTGCTCACTTTACTTTCTTTGCTGATTCCACTTTTTTCATACACGTTTTTTATTATTTAAATTCAACATTAAGTGCTGACATTCCGACATTCGCTGGCTGGATTGAAGCACACACGGCGTATGCTTAACATTTACTACTATTTAACACATTTCACGTTATTTAATTAACAACAAAGCGTTGTGTTTTAATATTTTTTATGACCTTTGGCTTTGGCTTTATTAAGCAATCCATTGGCATTAAATGATTTGACTGCCAAACGCAACAAAAAGCCAGAAGTCAAAACCAGAAGGCCAAAAGCCAAAAGCCATCGAAAAACTTTGACATTTTTGACGTGGCTGCAATTGCAGCACGTAGCTGAACAGGAAATTGCGTAGCTCAACGGAGACAGCAAATAGTATACATCCGAAATACATATACATAAAAAAAAGAGAAACTAACAAATTCAGTTTTACCTTTAAGTTGCCAAAGACAGCAAAAAATGTCATATTTTCGGTAGACAAATAAACTGTCGCATGTCCATTCCCCTCCCTCCACATTCCCTGCCCGCTCCACTCAGCTGTCAGATGATCTATGCGCAGAGATTTCTTCTGCTAAGCAGCCGCATCGCAAATAACGGTAAATATATATAACAGCACAAATACAAATTCATACGAAATGACATAAGTCACCGCAAAAGTAATTTTTCACTAATGAGCTTCCCAGCTTGCCAGCTTCAAAGGTAAGGGACTGCACAGTGGGCTGAAACTAATTGAGCGAAAATGCTGGGCGTCAGGAAATGTCTGGATTAGATTAAATAAAAAATGAGAGCTAAGCTCGAATATGAAAACCGAGTAAGTAATTTTCATTACTTCTTTCTGAATTGTAGAATACATTTTTTCTAGAGATAGTATAAATGTAGTTCTGAATAATGTAAAAGATTTTTAACTACACAAAGGTAAATAGATGTATTTTGTATATTTATGTTTTATTCTGACAACTCCAAAACTCCAACCATTCATATTTTAACAGTTTTTGATGGGTTCAGGCTATAAAGATGTATCCGCAATACTTATATTTATATTTATCGATCATGTGTGAGCTAACCATGCGGATGTCCTCTATATCTTTCACATATACATTTTTTGCTACCTACAGCAGTTGAGCTTGAGGATTTTTTATATATTAATATATATATTTTTTTACTTTATTTTATATTTTATTTTTAGATAATTCATTGAATTTTGTACCACTGTGCAGCTGGCTGCTGCCGCACACGCGCTGTATCATTGTATTTAATCTAATGATGTATCTCAGGTGTTTGTTTGTGAAATTTATCGTGAAAATTTTATCCGTATTCCTTTGGCTTAAGGCATTTTTAGCTGCTTTTTTGCTTTTGCAATTGTTCTCAGAGAGAGAGAGAGAGAGAGAGAGAGAGATGTATAAGGGGAATATTACTCCTTGGCATAGTCTCAGTCCTTTGCCTTTTTGTGGTGCTTCCTGTTTTATGCCCGGCGATTTATATGCAGCTATTAGTTTGGATAAAAAAATTGAAGCACAAATTGTTGTTACGTATTTGGCTTAGTAAAGATAGCGAGCGAGGGAGAGTGGGAGTGGGAGAGAGATGGCTTTGCTCTTGGTTTGATTATGGTTTTTGGCCATAATTAGCTGGCTGGTTGGCGCATCCAATTAGCCAATGTGTAGTAGCATTGGCATTCACACCTAATTACTGTAGCAAGCCTGTAGCAGCAAGCCGCACCTAATGCACAAATTACAACATGAATATTCATATTTGCGTAACTGGAACTGAAACTGCAACTGCAACAGCAGCAGTGGCAACATCATCGTAGCTTGCCTCAATCGTTGCTGCAGCATATGGCCAATGAAAATCGGTTGTTTTTAATTTTCAGCTGCTTGTTGTAAATGCTGAAAATGAATAAAAAGGCGTTTAAAAAGGGTATAATTGACTTGCACCTAGGTATGCAATAGGCAGAAGAAAGCATCTCTGAACAGTTAAGCTATATACATATATGTATGCTTCATCAGCAACAACAACCGAGTCGATATAGCCATGTACAAGAGACAATAAGAGCTTGAGACTTTAAATTTGGAATAAAAGTTCTCTTTTACCACGCACAGAACAACTTTATTTCATTTTATAAATAACTGTCACCCTTTATATATATCGACATAAATCGATTTCCGATAGCAAGAAAATTCACAATTTTAAAGGCAGAGACAGATTATTGATCAGCTGTTAAAATTCATCAGAAAAAATATATATTCAGAGCTATTAGTTTTTTTTTACGCTTACGCTAAAGAAAGAAAACACAAAAAACAAGTTCTGAGCGTAAGAATGTATACGAAAACCAATTTTTTGTCATTTGTCACTTTTAATTTTTTGTTGATCCTACATAATATTTATATTTAAAAAGAAAAGAGCTCTATCAAATCTCAACATAAAGCTGCCTTCAGCTATTTTTTATGAAATTTGTACATAGAAATTGTACCAAACTGCAGGGTATCTCCCAGTCGAGCTCACTCGACTACAGCATATTCTTACTGGTTATTGTTGGCTGTTCAAATACAAAATCCGCATGCAGCTGCATTTTTCTTTTTTTTTCAAAGTTTTTTTCGCATTGTTATTTTGTTTGTTTATGTGCTTGGATCTGGTCACTGGTATACTGGATACTGAACATGGATACAGACCTGAATCTGTACCTGAATGGGTTTGGAGTGACTGCCCTTTGCAGAGCATTTGAGTGCGCTTAACAATGAAATTTGCGCATAACCACATGCAAATTGCCAACCCACAACATCACACACACACACACACACGCACAGCAGACACACACGCAGCTTGCAAAATTTGCAAATAATAATCTACGCGCTTCACAAAAGAGTTTGGAGAGATAGGGGTTGTAGAGGTTATGTCAAAACGCAAATTGCTGCAAGCCGCAGCAATACATAAGCAAAAAAAAAAAAAGGAACCATAATAATTGGATCAAAGGATGCGGCAGCAGCTGTGGCACATACGAATAATGCATTCCCTTTTTGCCACATGTGGCAATTACAAAATTACGAGATACATTAAAAAAATGAAATTGTATTTAAATTCAAATTGTGTTCGTATTTTCGGATGTATCTTAAGCTGTACATTTTTCAGTTACAATCTATATAATAAGTGTGTATAATCCAAATATAAACCAATTCTCCATAAAATATTGAATTCATATTTGGCACCAATTGTATTTGTGATATATTTTGGAATTGTAGAAACACAAAAATATCTAATCGATTTCGAGTCCAAGGCACACTTTTGATATTTTCCAATATGCATTCACACTGAAATATTTTCAATAATTAGCATGGCAACTAATCTGCAATATGGTTCGTGTTATTAAACTGGGTATATAGCAATCGGATTGGTTCAAAAGCAAATGTACTGTTAAGCTCGCCGCTGCAAATGTACACTCTGAAAAAATTGATATGAAATTTAATATGGTTTTTGTTTTTGAACTTTATATTTTTTAATGTGCTGAGAATATTTTAGTTCACATTGAATAAATAAATAAATAAACTAAATAAATCAAATAAAATAACTAGTCAGTAGAACAAATAAATGTTAAAATAATGTATTTTGGAACATATATTTTGAACTATAATTTGAGCTACCCTTGGAGCTCAAGAGTATGTCGATTTACAAAATATGTATGCATATTGCTGGTTTGGTAGTTTGGCTGTTCGATTATTCGCTTGAGGCAGTTGGCGTTTTGGTAACATATTGCAACATTATGGATGCCATGTCTATGTTGGTCACTGCGACATCCCCGCATAATCCACTCGACGAACGCCCGCCAGCGATTAATCGATAAACTTTATTACAATTTGTTGTGGCCGCATTTGGCTTTTTTTGTTGTTGCGTATTTTACGCACATTGAAACCAGCTCTGGCGTCTGTCTGTCTGTTTGTCTGAGTTTGGTAATTTTGGAATGCATAATTCATTTTCCAATTTCGATATATGCATATTTTTTGTGGGTGTGTCTGTTTTTGCGATTATCAGTTAATTAGAAATTTGTGCGGTGAATATTTGTACAATTTAAGTTGTTTCTCATTGCCGGAAATGACGAGAATTGTTGCAACATTTTTTCACATCCGTTTCAATTAAACTTTTGCTTGCAGCAGAAGAAAACGAAAAAGTAGAAGCAACAACAATACGCAATTTCGTGAATGGGCTTGTTATTTTTTGTTAAAAACTTCACACACATGCGCACACACACGCACACACACTGGCACAGCCGTACAACATGCAGACGCGCTCATAAATTTAAAAAATGTAATATCCCTCTTACGGAAATGACAATTTATTGGTGGTTTTTACTATTCACAATTTATTTCAACTCCGCAAGGAAATACATTGCGGATATAACGCCCCATAACCATGCCCCCATCCCGTGCCCCGTGCCATTGCCCCTTGCCCCAATCCGCAATCTGCAATCTCGCTGCATTTGTAGTTGCCCGGCTGGCAAAAGTTGATGCTGCAAACAAACAGAACGACAGAAAGACAGTCAGACAGACAGACGGACAGACAGACTGGCAAACATGTACGCCAGTGTAAATATACAAATAAAATAAATATATATATCGGCTGCAAAGTGGCCTTAACACACGCTGAAAAAAATCGACATAAATTTTCGATAAATCGCCCTATTTTTAGCGTCAAGCAATTCGAAATTTTAGACTGGATTTTTCTGAAATTTATCAAAAAAATCTCTTATTTCGTGTTGTTTATACTATTTTATTATGTTTTTGTTACATATATCTATTAGTAATCGTTTTAACGGCATATAAAATTCATTCTAATTTTTAGAAAAATGTTTGTTTTTTAAACTTAAAAAATTATAACTAAAAAAAACATTCTAGTTTTCAAAACGATTTTCATTTAAGGCAATTTGCTAAAATTGAATGCAATTTTTTTCAGAGTGCAGCAGTAACGCCGTGGCACAAAAGTGCTGGAAAGGGCACAACAGCAACCGCAGCCCACAGCTGCGCATCCCCGCCACGCCTTATCACCCACCCAACACACATATACACACACCATGCTGGACATAGCAAAAGTTGCCCTGGTTGCGGCTGAGATTGGAAATCCGTTAAGTCATCGCCGCTGCTAACCGCTGTGGCCACGCTGGTGTCACCATTTATACCCTTACAGCAGGCAGGAGACGTCTACGTATATGTATATATTTTTGATCTGTTTCGCTATTCAATGTAGCCATGTCCATCTCTTTGTCGGTTTTTATGCCCTCTTGTAACTCAGTTTTGAAGGTGTTTACTGAAACTTGGCATGTATTCATCCTTTGGTGCAGGCTGAACAAATGCGTAGGCGACCGGATCGGTTCCCTATATCTTATATTTGTATTAGGAAAAATCTGTGAAAAATGACTGTTTCTTTGAAAGACTTTTTTGTTTAACGATATATTCAAATTATACTTTACCAATAAGCGTTTTCATGTGCAGCTAACATTTGTTAAAAACTTTATCAATATCGGACGAATATATATATCATATCTAAAAACATATATCACATAACTGTCATAGAAAATTTGCCTCTCGTCTGACACGGTATTTAATCTTCGGCTTGCATTGAGATAGTTTTGTTTCCTTGTTTTTGTCTATTGTAGTTTCAGCTGTTTTTGTTTGTCTCCTTTGTTGCCTGTCAATGTGTTTGTTTGTTCGTTTGTTTGTACTGTAGCTTTGGTCACACTGTTCGCTGCTACTGGCTGTGTGGCCAAGTCCTATGGCAAATAAGCGCTTCTCCAGCAATTCTAGTTCTTGTTGTTGCTGTGCTTTTAATTTAAGTTAGCTGCAAATTCCACCCCAACTGCCCTCTGGGAAATGGATGCGATACACAGACACTCTCACACAGGCAGGGAATCAGTGCATGTAAGTGTGTGTGTGTGTGTGTGTGTGTGTGTGTGTGTGTGTGTGCACAACACAAGAGAAGATTAGTCACAAGGAATGGATTTTTAATAGGTATTATTATCGTGATTTTACATCGACTCAGAGATCATCGTTTCCCTTTGCTGACATTATTTGTCAAACTAAATAACATTTTTTAGACTCAATTTAAGCTCGGGCATCTCTAACATAAATTGAGAGGCATATTATTATTATTTACTATATTTTCATTTATTAAAGAAGATATCAAATAATCATATCACGGTTGTTTATTTGTGTGAAACGTTGTTTGACGAGCAAATAGTTGTTATGTGAGCAAATAGTTGATAATGTTGATAATTAGTCATTTTGTTAATTTTATAAGAACAACTAGGGCCTTATATAAATATTTTAATTGTTTTTTTAAATTTTTTTTTGCAGATACATTTTATATTCATTCAGTCAAGTTTGCTTGTGGAAGGTCTGCTGAACGTTGCGTCAGCAGCTGAAGCTAACAAATTTTGATATTTACTCAACGAAATTGCATTTTCCGTTTGGCTGGCGATTGGGCAAAGTAAAATCAACCAGAGAGAGGAGCACGATTAATTAGAAAATGAACTAATTGAATTCGAATAACTTAAATTAGGTAAACATATGGCAGGACGAAAACGAGAAGCAAACTGAACCGATGCTAATGTTATTGACAATTAAAAAAAAACCGAGAGTGAAAAAATAAACATCATAAAAAAAGTAGATTCCAAATCGAATTTGAAATGGGAAAAGGGAAATGGGAAATGTGTCTCGTGTAGCAGCGGGAATTAATTAAGTGCATTAAAACTTATTGAACTATATCTAAAAGAAGTCGGATAGCTACAGACAGTTGAGAGCAGTTAGCAGAAGGGGATGGGACGGGGGTGGGGGAGGAGGTGGGTGGTGAAGCACTTCCCAGTTGTATGTAAAATTATTTAACTGACGTTGGGGCCTCTCTGCTCGGGGAGCATTTGTGTCGTTCGCCTCGTTGACTGCAGTCAAATGCTAAATGCCGTCACTGAGGCAACAGCGCACACACTTACACACCCACACTCGCACACACACGCACACACACATACTTGTACACACACAAGCCACACTCACGTACGCCGCAGAACCGGAACAGAAACGTGCCCCAGCACCAGGGACAGCCGGCAGATACAGATACAAATATACTCATACACACACACACACACACAGAACTCATACACACACAACGCGAGGGTTAACTCATATGTGTTGCGGAGATATGTATAGTTTGCATTAGTATGATTACCATAGTCAGCAAAGTCAGAAAAGAATAATATAATAAGTGTAAAGAACAATATGATTGAACAGGGACAACAAAAGTAATTTTTTTCAAAAATAAATAATACAAATAAGCAAAGCAGAATTTTTATAAAATAATGCATATACATATATATTGATACTAAAATAAAAATAAATAAATAAATTATATTTTAAATTATATTTATTAATTATATTTATACTCTGCACAAGCGTTTGGAATTTATACTTTGATGCGGCTTTGAGCATTGTTAAAAAGATTAAAGATTGGTCATAAATTGTAATCATAACTTAACAGGATTGTTTTTTTTAACTATATAGTTTTAAGTAATGTAATATATTATATATCGGTAAATTGCTAACTTTAATGTCAACCCTCGAATTGTGAAATGCCAGTGTGCATATAATGCGTGATGGAAAAGTTGCTGCTGGCGCGTGATTCCAATCGAGTTATTACAGAAATTAATCATGTTGAACATGCATGGGAATTGCATACATCGCACACACACACGCACACACACAAATACACGAATACACTCATGTACAGTTTTGCTGCATTTTGCGTAGCGAGCATAAAAAATGGCCACAGACAACCTGGCTGCATAAAAAACCAAAAAACAAAAATAAATGCGAACCGAAAAGATTATCATTTTAAGCATTCTTTGAGTGAGTGATTAAAATGCACACATGAAAAATGTGGAAATGTGGACAGCATCAGCTCTGAATTATTGTCATAGTCAGGCACACACACACACACACACACTCGCAACGATTTTGTACCAATGTGTTAAGCTTAAAGCGATGTCAGAGTTCGCGCTGCGTAATTTGCATTGATTTATGCGCGGCCAAAAGTGCAACTTGCAACTTGCAGCTAGCACTGAGAGTGCAACTGTGGAACTGCGTGCAACAGTGGCAGCTTCAATGTCGGCACTGCAACGATGTCAAGGTGCCCATTGCAAAATCAGACGGCGATATAAACTGTTAATGTGTCTACGGCCATGTTCCGGGGCACGTACATTCAATTAAACGCCCTTGAGTGCCGCACATGCCTTTGGGTGTCTACTGTACGTGTTAGTGTGCGTGCGTGTGTGTGTTTGTGTGTGTGTGGGTGTTGGAAGTCTATTGGCATGTGGCGTGTGGCATGTGGCATTTGGCAGTGCCATCAGCTGCCTCCGCACAATGAGCTAAAGATAAATAACAAGCCATATAACGCATACGCACTGTGTGCCCAAAGTGCATGCCGTGCCTTGCTTATGCAAAAAGGAAGCCTTACACATGTGAGTGTGTCTCTGTGTGTGTGTGTGCATGTATGCAAGTAACGCAATCGCTTCACAAAGCCCGGACAACAGTAAACAAGCACGGAGAGATAGGGACGACAACAGCATGAACTACACTCAGAAAAAATATCTACCCGAATTATGTCTTACCCTATTTTATGTTGGATTTTTTTTAATATTTAAAACAAAAATATATATATCATTTTCAGGGTATTTTTGTCTATATATTTACACACATTTTGGTAAGTTTGTGAAATTTATATAACTTAATCTGAAAATAAACCGAACCCGAGACTCGCAAAATTTTAAAGTAGATTAGATTATGGTCGAGATTTCATTATTTTTCTACATTTTAGAATTGATTATTTCTAAAAATCAATGCTTGCATTTCTGCTTTATAGAAAACCATTTATTAATTTTTGAGATTGTCAATTTAGGGCAAGCCTTTTTAAGTTTAAGAAAAATGCTTTCTTATATTTAGAAAATATTTCCTAAAACAAGAAAAACTTTGTAGTTTTTAGGGCGATTTAAAAAAAAAAAAATTTTAAGTGTACGCTCTGCCGATTTGTTCTTTGCTTTTGCGCTGGGGACAACTTTGGCGCTTGTCAACGCTGCCCACTGCCAGCCAGCTAGCCAGCCAGCGTTTTGTGCTTTTGTGTGTGTTTATATGTGTGCGAGTATGCGAGTGTGCGAGTGTGTGTGGCTTTGTCTGTCTTCCTGCATGCTGCATGCTGCATGCTTTCAGGCGTTGATTTCCACAACTGCCAAACGCTTGTCTTTTGATCTGACCATGGACCACTGCCACGCTGCCACTCTCCCACATTGCCACAGTGCCACACTGCCACCGTGCCCCTACTCGCATGCCACGCAAATGCAATTTCAATTAAATTTTAAATATTTATGCAGCTGCAGCAAGAACTGAACACAAAAATGTTGCTGCCCTGACACTTGCAACAAAACAATTGCAACCAAATGGCTTAATCCGCTTCTGTTGCTGCTGTTTCCATTTGCCATTTCAATTCTGCACTTTCACACTCACATATGTGTGTGTGTGTGGATTAGCATAAGGTCTGCATATCATGCTGATCAGCTTTTGTATCCATCTGTGGTATTTATACAACTTGCCGCAGGCTACAAAGCAAACGGAATAAATTTTAGTTGAGCTAAGACTGCACCTTAAAAATAAAAATATTTATATAAATATATATAAATTGGACAACAGCTAGCAAATAGAGGAATTAAAATTTTATTCGAATTCCTTTATTTCTTAAATTTACATTCAATTCGATTTTTTTTTATTTTTCTAAAGCTTAAACTGTATACGGTTTTTAAAGGGTTTACAATTTAAAATTCAAGCTTCAATTTAACTTATATCAAATTAAAGGGGAGAAATTAAATTTAAAATTAAGAAAAAAATAAAATAAAACAAAGGATATATAAATTGTTGAAGAAATATCGCAAAAGTTGCGTTCCTTGCTATAATTATTATATACAACATTTTCTGTTTTTTTTTTCTATCCATCTTGATGAATGTTAGCATATATTGAATAAATATATAATATTTTTTTCCTGAGTGTAACTTGTTCCTCTTTTCACTCTGACTCACTGTTAATGCCTCACACTGTTAAGTTACTGTTAGAGCGACTTTGTCGCTGTTGCGATAATAATTCACTGTCTCATTGGGTGAGGGGTGTTGGGGTGTTTGGTGTGCCGCGTAAATCATGCCCGATGCGTGAGTTGCCTGCCAGTTACTTATAGCAAACAATTGTTGTGCCACGCCCATAATTACGCCTCATACACACATAACTAAGCAACTTGACGGCCGAATAATGCCGCAAATAAATCTAATAACGCTCGCACAATTTGCATAATTCTCGTATTTAATAGACAGGCGTGTCAGGCAGAAGGCAGCCAGGCAGCTTGCAGCCAGGTAGTTGTAGCCGCCACAGTCGCGGCAGGCAATCGTCGGGCTCTGGGTTCCGTATCCGGTGTATCCCTCCTGCGTCCTCATCCCCATTATCCGACAGTGGCTCATGTCGCGTCGCTTTGTTGACTGTATTATGCCCCACATAAAACACTCAAAGGATACGCTGACAATGAGGCTTAACTGACACACACACTCAGACGCACACACACACATTAAGCTTAAGGGGGTAGGGGTGGCGGTGGCTTACGCCGAGACTTGCCTGGTTGTGCGCCTAAAAGCGCGCTTAAATAAATTCAATTTAACCTGACTAATACCATTTTATCGCATTGTTTAAAGCATGAAGCGCCGTTGCACTGTGAACAGCTGTCTGCTACCTGCCGCCTGACATTCCGCTACATACCCATACACTCGCAAAAAAATACCACTGAATTTCAGAAAATTTCTAAATATAGCAAAAGATTTTTCTAAAAATTAGAAACGTTTCCCTAAATGTATATGAACAAGGTAACTTTTAAGATTTTTCTTCAACTTAGAAACGCTTGCCCCAAATCAACAATATTTTTGAAAATATTTATATATATTTGTTTTGTTCTACCCATTGAGACTTTTAGTTTTAAGTTTTTTTCTGAGTGTATATCTCCATACATACAATACAGTCAGAGAGTCATATAGACGGACGACTACCTGCCTTGCAGGCCTGCCGCATGTTGCCATTTAAGCTTGTGTGTTCGCCAACAATATTGTCAAATTTCATACGCAAGTCTGTGCTGTGTGTGTGCGCGCTTTTGTCTCTGTTATCTTTGTGTGTGCGCCCGCTTGTTTAACTGTTGCGATTTACGGACTAACTCCGACGGAAAACGTCGACGTCGTCGTCGCCAGTGCAATGAGGAAATAATAAATACAACATTTGAGGAAATTGAATTGTATGTGCTTATGCCATCATGTGTGTGTAGGTGTGTGTGTGTGTTTATTTGTGTATGTATGAGTATACATACATCTTTAAATGAGAGTACATATGAGCGAACTGGACAGCCGACAAAATTGTACACATTTGGAATATTAGCAATTAATTAATGATGATATTAAGATAGTTTTACGATATTTTATATAAATACATTTTATATATTATTTGCATTTCTGGAAATACCAGCGGTTTTGACAAATTTCGCTATTTTATACGGACTTGGAAATTCATTAAATACTTGAGAAATTTCATTGACCATATTTTTTGTCAATTTTACTTACGAATTTCTTGTAGTATAGTATTTGCATGTATAGCAATTAACTATTAGGTATTTTCAGAAGGTCTGAAGATATTTTATGTTTTACTATATATATATATATTTCCTATGTATATATTTAAATATTATATTCATGCGGAAGACTCCGAAATGCATTAAATACTTTTTATTTTTTATTTTTTTTATTTATTTCACTCATTCTGTCAAGAGATGAACGAAGATGGTCTCGGCTGATTGGAGCTCAGACACATATCAATTAGTGAAGGACTTTAGTAATAATATAGAAATAAATTTTGTAAATTTTGCTATTGCTGATATTGACAATTTTGTCGGTTGCCGCGAGGATTGTTTCTGTGTGCTTGTGTGCTTATAGGCCACTTTGTTGCTTCAATGTTGAGGCTGTTGCTGTTGCAGCCACTTGCTCAGTCCCTCATCCGCCCGCTCCTGGTCCTTATCCGCGTTGCTGCCACTGCTTCAACATCTACTCCTGATTCTGTTCCTCGCTGCTCATCTATTTGTGTTGAAGTTAATAAAACTGCCTTTTATGGCGTTGAGCTCAATATATGTATTTTCATGGCCATTTGAGCGGCAATCAAATTAAATGTTATGTACGCTTTTAAAGAGCTGCTTCAGATCCAGCTTCAGCTTGAGCTTCTTCTTCGAAGAGGCAACCACAGAGCGGCATTTCCGCTTCCGCTTGCGGGGCCGATCAACGACAATGCGAATTGGCAATTTGGCAATGCTCACTTATGCCAATCAAGTGGCCAATGAAATCACCATTTCTTTTTTGTGTCCTTTAGGGCACAGCTTGTGATTATGATTATGCAATCATTATGGCAAATCTTTTCACATTTTTTTTTGCCCAACGTTGATTGTGGAATTTTGCATTTTGCTCTAATTGAGTTAAGAGCTTTTGCTCTGGGCAGACAAAGTGTTAATCTTGATAACTGTATAATATTTATATAAATTTATATATATATTAAAATTTTCTGATATCTATCACGCACAGTTTTGCATAACAAATTTAGCTCAGCTTCGAAATGCCTCAACAAAGAATATAAATTGTTCTGAGAAATGAAAGTAAAGGAAAATAGAGAGAAAAACCCGTGCGACATTTGTTAATATTATTTATGGTCACGTAGCGATTTATTTTGCTTTAGATTTTTGTTTTCTAATGGCCACAAGCAACACGGAAAATACAGCTGCCAAAAGCGGCAGCAGCAGCAACACCACCAGGTGTTAAAGGCCACTTAAGTGCTGAAAAATGTTGCTAGCCACGGCGCAGAGGAAGTGGAGAGGAAGTGGCCATCATGGACCCACTTGGCCGGGCCACATGGCGTAATTACTCCCTCCCAATTCCCAAAAGGGGTAGACAAAGTGTTGAAGGTGCTGTCCGGGTTAATGCAACAAACAAATTGATTCTAATGGCTGCATTCCACTCTGCGCTACTCTGATAAAAAAATGCTTTGCAACTACTTTTCTTTCGTAATGCTACAAATTAGTTTGGGATTAAGCTGAGCTTAAGCAAAAAAGTGCTAAAGAAATTCGTGTCTCAATTTTTTTTATCATTGTGAATTTTTTTGTTTGAGAGTTTATATATTTTTATAAACAAAATAAATTAATATGCTATAGAAACTGTTTTTTCTTGACTCTAAATTCATTTATTTTAATTAAAATTCAGTTTGTTAAAATATATCAAATAGCAAAAAGCTATAAATTGTTGATGTTCTATTTTCGTTTTTGAGTTGCTTTCGGTATTTGTGTGATTAAGTTTCAAAAGATATTCAAATTTTTGAAGTTGGGGTTAACACATACAAAAATAACTTCAAGTGTGGGTTAATTTTATCCAAAATATCTTTAAATCTTTTATCAGAATGATGAAAGAATACTCCAAATTGTTTTTATTAATATTATATGTATTAACAAATATTAAAAATCTTAAGCAAATATTTGCCATGTAAACTCTTATCTCTGATTTTAAAAATATTTCTGTTAATTTATTTATTTTAATATTTATTTTTGTTTAAATCTGAAAATACCTCAAAACTACTTTTGTTTATTAATTATAATGATAAGGAAATCATAAAATAAAAAATAAAAATCTTAAACAAAAGTGTGTTATAAAAACTCTTTGCTTTTAGACTATTTTTATTAAAATGTTTATGTAAATTTGGTTATTTTTTAAGGCAATAAATATTTCGTTGTTGTTGCTGTTTGTATTTTTGACTGCAATATTTTAAGTTATTTCGGAATTTATGTGATTGAGTTTTGAAATTGGAACTCGTTTTTGGGCATTTGTACAAGTTGTGCAAGGCCAACTGAATGACAGCAGCAACAATGCCAGCAATTTTAAGCCGCAACACTTTAAGTGTGAAATGAATGTGTATGCAACAAGGATACATAAATGTGTGTGTGAGTGTGTGTATCGGTGTGTGTGTGTAAGTTTATCTGTGTGTGCTACATTATGCCTTGTTAAAAATGCCCAAAGAGTGAAAGGGTCACAAAGAATGATGCGAAAAGTTGTCTCTGTGCGTTTGTGTATGACTGTGTGTGTGTTTGTGTGTATTGGTGTGTCATCATCGTGTTAACAAAAGAGCATACTCAAGTTTCATACGAAATGCAATTCCACTTTTGCGCACTTTATGTCAACATGTTGTACGTAAATCTTTGTGTAAGACTATGCCAAACGCTTTGCCCTGGGTTCAGTGGGTTGCAGGGGTTGAGGGGGGTTCAGGGGACTGTCCTCGAGTGTCACTGTCCGGCTGTCTGGCTGGTATAGTTTACAGCCTCGGTGCGTATGTGTGTGGGTGGACGTGTTTATGGCATAAAAGTGTCAAAAGTACTTGAAATTTTAGCAGGCTTTACACACTCAGAAAAAAGATTGGTGTGAATATTAGAAATTCACCAACATTAACTTATCTTATTAACAAGAAAGTATATTTCTAAAAATCATTGTTTTTTTATTTCTTAATAATAGCTATAATCTTCTTATATTGAGAAACTATTTATGCAATCAAGAAAAACCCTCTAGTTTTGAGTGTGCATTTTTTCCGAGTGTAGACAGACAGAAAAATACAGAAACTGTAAGCCTCGTTCAGGCAGCTTGGCCAGCAGAGCAGCTTGGTGCTCAAGCAGAACTGGGCCAAATGAAACGGGGCACAGAGACTGGACAGTCACCCAGTTGCCCAGTTGCCCCGAGGGCAGACGATAGTGTGCCCAGAGTCATAGACGGACGGAGAGACAGATAGACGGACAGACAGAGCTGTAGTTGTTGTCGTTGTTCCGTTCGCATTCAGTAAAAAGCTCAAATGCAAAAATCACGCTCTTATGCTCAGCTGTATGCAAAGTCAAAAGTCTCTTTGAGTGTGCACAACACACCACACACACAGACAGACACATATAGTTGCTCTCTTTGGCAATCTGTGTTTTTGCCTCTATGCTTTGGCTAAAAACTTGATATGCGTATTTGAGTTGCGCTTTTTTTCAATTTTTTTGGGCTGCTTGCCAACAAATTTTGCACTCACTGTTTAGCCGTTGCACAATAAACAAACATACCCCCAAGATATGCAACACCATGCAAAACCATTCAAGTCATGTAGGCATGGCATCTCACTCCCTGTCTGTGTCTGTGTGTATGTGTGTGTGCAGCTGCCATGAAATATTTGGCGCTTGTAGCGTTTTTATCCACAAACCGGAAGTTTGCAGGAAGGTCTCATGAAAATCAAACAGCTGCCGCAACTTGCAAGAGCATCCTCCGCTCCTATCACTCCTCCCCGCTCCTTATTTTTATGTGGCACTTCTGGTTAGGTGCTGATTGTCACTAAATGCGCTGCAGTGCTTGCACCTTGACGAAATGTTGCAAGACACTGCTTTGTGTGATTGATGCAAGGTGTCTTCACTGGAGGTGCAAGAAATATTTTAGTGTATGTAAATATGTGCGATGTTAGCTGACTGATGCCACTATCAACATTTCGTACATACTCAAATGTCTACAGAACGTTGAGCGTTTCCTATAAGGCACAACATTCTCTACATAAACACAATTTTAGAAAATGTAATTAATGTTAACCAAAACAGCAAATATATAAAAAAAATAGTAAGCGCTTCTCTTAAAATAAAATTCTAATTTATTTTATTTAAGTGAATCGTCAAATGTTAAGAATGTGAATTTTAGAAATATTGAGCACAGTTGAATCAGTGTATTAGCTAATCTAACTCACTTATTTAATCGTATTATTTTTTCGTTTTAACTGCCAAGTAGCATGTTTAATAATGTACTATTTCATATTCCTAATTTACTTTTCTTTATTTTTATTTTTAATATTCAAACATATTTTAAATTTTAAATATATAGGAACTTATTATCTTTTTAATTGCTAACCGTATCTTTAACAAATAATTACATACATATTTTATTTTTTAAAATGTATGAATAACTAATTAATTATATTAAGTATATCTCATAATTAATTTAAGTATATGTCAAAATACAAAATAATAAATGTTATTTTAGTTTTACTTGTTAAATGTTTGCTTTAATCAATAAATAAATACATAAATATATATTTATTATTTTTTTTAATACAGTTAATCATTTCTCAATATAAAATTTATTAAAATATATTTTTACTTATTAACCTGTTCTTCAATAATTGATGACAAACATAATATATAAATATGTAAGTATACTTTTCCTTTTAGTTAATAAAAAATTGAAAATAAAATATAAAATAAATAATTTCTCAAACATTCTTAACATTTTCTTTGGCAAATAAACCAAAATCAATTAAATACATTTAAATATAGCGCAAAATAATAAATATTTATGAGTTGTTTTTTTTTTTTTTTTAATTTACTTATTATCCTTCTCTGCGATGATAAATTCCCTTCGAGTGAAATGGAAGCGCAATGCAAACGCTGCCGTGGATGCAACATAAGTGAACTCTCGCATCCACATATACATATATGCAACTCGATACACACCCATGCCCCATCTCTGAGTGCTTGCTGCATGTACTTGACTGTGGGCGTGGCAATATAACTGTTATTGACACGGCTTCATATTGAAAATATGCAGGTTTTTTTTTTATTTATTTTTTTTTTGCGCTTTTTGTTGTGCATGCGAGTTGTTTGCGGCGCTGGTGTTGCACGTTGTTGTTGTGGCAGCTTATTGTTGTTGCTGCTTGTTGCTTGATGCTGGCTGCTGCTGGAATGGAGTTCGGGGCACGAACCGTCGCTTGGGTAAATAGGTGCGACAACATGGCGTCATGGCATATATATCAAAGAACAGTGTTGTGCATATTTTATGTGCCACACCCTCAGCCCAAAAAGGGGGCTGATGGGTTAAAGGAGGGTGTGGGGAGAGGAGAGACGATACGTGGTAGGACATCATCATTATATTACACTGATAAACGCCTTAGGCAGACGACTGTCAAATGCAGTGAGCAGAAAAGGCGTTTACCACTCAACCGAGAGTGTGTGCGTGTGTTGTATGGGTTTGCCTGACAGATTATGATTTTGTAATTAAATGCTTTTATCAACAAACAGCCCACATGTATAATTAAGTTCTAGCAGCGATCAATCAAACTCGATAAAGAGAGAGAGAGATGATTTCCTTGGAGTGCATTTGGCAAGGGTCTTCATTTTGTCACTAATTAAAATCGATAAATCTTGCAAAATATGCACATTATAATGCCACATATCTTACACACACTCGCACACACTCACACACTCACTCGCACAACTTATTGTTATTGCACTTATCTGGCATATTTCCGGGCGCTTGTTTCAAAATTCCTTTCCGCATTGCATTGATTAGGTGTAAATTTATGCACCATGGAAAGTGTTGCACGAGATGTTGTTGTTGTTGCAACAAAATGTGTGCATAATTTATGGACGTGTAGTTTTAAGTGAACTCTGCTTGCGGTTTTAGTGAAATTGATTTGTGATTCGGTTGCTTTGCTGCCATTTACGACCAAAAGCCAAAAAGCCTCATTTAACTTGAGGTTACATCTGCAAATTGTTTCGTTTTGCTTTTGAAATTATTTCACATATTATCTGTCATCGTTATCTTAAATATAATTTAAATATTTAACGCGTGCATTACAATGATATATTTTTTTTGTTTTATTTCTACTTTAATTACATTCATCGTCTTGCTTTTATTATTTATTTTAAGTCCTGCAAATAAAGTGTGGAGTATTTGTTAAGTTTTTTTCTGTGTCAGATTTAAACTAAACTAAAAGTCGACACAAAGAGATACAAAAATATATTGCATTCAAACAAAAATGAAATTTAAAATTCAATTTAAATTTTGACGTAAGAAATATTTTAAAGATATGATTCTGATTTGATTCTGATACTTGCCAAAAAAGTGCTTCCACATATTGCTCAGTTTAAATGTTAATTTCTGTTGCAGTTGTCTGCTGTTGCAATTGTTGTTGAGTTCAGCTCTGTGGAATGCTCAATTGGGCAGCAGCAGCAACAGTTACTTATGGGTTGACCCAGCAACAAGGCCTACAAAATGGTTTGGTTGGCTTGTTTGGCTTGTTGGCTACTTCAACCCGGTCATAAATCCTTTTGTGACCCAAAAAAAAGTAAAATAAAATAAAAATGAGGAGATGCGAATATGAGTATCCGTTTTTCTGTGGCGCAAAGGGACTTGACTGCATAATTTGCCTTGTCGCTTTGCGTTGGCAATTTTTCGTTTTAATTTTCATGTATCTCCCTCTCTCTCTCTCCTCTCTCTCCTCTCTCTTTCACTCTCTATCTCTCTCTCTCTTGGCCTCTTAGCTTTTGTTCTGCAAGCTGACAGTCAAATAAATTATTACGCTGTCGTGTAAAAGCCGCAGAGATTAAGCAATTATATGGCACTTAATGCTCCACCAGGTTCACAATGCCTCCATCTGTCCATCTGTCTGTCTGTCTGCCTGTCTGTCTGACTAATTTAAAGCATCCGCCTTACTTAACCGCTAGCCATACATTTTTGATTACCAACTGCTACTAATACGACAACAACTACAAACGAGTGAGAACCGACTGCGAAATACTCTGATAATCTCTGATGTGATACCAGCTGATAACTGGGCGCACAGAAAAGGATGGTATATTTTCTTAAACCGATCTTTGCATATCTGATATATATAGTTTAACGAACCTAGCTTCAAAAATAAACACAATCTAATATACTCTTCAACCTTCGAAAACAGAGAATAGAATATACAAGAAATACTCTCAACTGAGCAGGTGCTTGTGTTACGCATGCTTAACCGCTGTTTGATTGGCTGCTTGGCAAAGTTTTGGGCAGCCGACAAATGTAAAACTGGAAAACTTAAAAACTGGGAAGCTGAACTGAAGAGGCCGCTGTTACGCCAAATGTTGCAGCTGTTGCAGTTGGCAGTTGGCTTGAGGCTCCTACTTCCTGCTGCCTGCATTATGAAAATGAAAATGAACAATTTTGGCCACACTGAAGCTGGCCAAATTGTTGTTGTTTTTCGTTTCCTGTGCTGTTGGCAAAGTTTTGTGCGTGCGCGAAACCATAAAAGCCAACGATGTGGCAAAAGCCTTTCTGAAGTTGCCACAAAATCGTTTCTCAATATTTCCAGGCGAAGAAAATTTGGCGCAACAATTTAATGCAAAGCGAAATGCATTTGTTCAATTATGAACATGAGAGATATTGCGGTCGCTGCACTCGATGGAATTAGAGCAGCGGTCGCCTTACACTGCGATCGCTGCACTCGATAGAATGCATTTTCTTGACTAAATAACTTGAATCGATTTTAATTTCAATTTTTTAATTTAAATATTTTCTAATTTTGCCACTCATTTCTTGATTCTAACTAAATAAGAAAGGATTTCAATTTGGGATTCAGATTTCATGACTTCTATTCAATAACATATTTATTTTTGTTTTAATTCAATTCTAATTAAATGCATATTAATGACATTATTTGATATGTAGCATATCAATTCAAAGCAAATCGAATTTCATTTCAATATCTTGCTATGCAATTTTTGACTAAGTAATTTGACCAAATATTAAATAATTAAATTTAGAAATTCTCTAATTTCATTGTCATTGTTGTGAGTTAAAACATTTGTGCAGAACTGTCGCACGCAAATCAATCTCAGCTGTCTGCCCAGAGCTAGACAATTTATGCATGCTGCCAGCTTTTGGTTTCGTCATTGTCCCTGCAACGCATCTTGCGAACTGTCTTCTATGTTTCATTACATTTTTCCAGACTTATCTTCACTCATCTGTGCATTTGCAGCAAAAGCAACAGCAAATTGCATGCATTTCAAAATAGTTGTCCAAAATAGTTGCCATATAGAATCACAGGGGGTCGAGCTAATGTGCAGTGGCCCATGTCATTTGTCATTAAACACTTTGTTCCAGTATGAGCGAAACCACACTCAAAGAAAAGATCGTCGTTTTCTTATTTCTAGAAATAATTTGTAAATTTAAAACAGAATTTTTCTAAAAATTAGAAAGGTTTGTCCTAAAATGACATTCTCTAAAATATGACGATTCTTATATTTTTAGAAATAAATCTTAAAAATATTTTGAAGAGAGAAAGCAGGAAGAAATTTATGATTTTTAAATATAAGAGAACTTTTTCTAAGAATAGGAAATGTTTGCCATAACTCGACAATCCTAAAAACATAATGATAAAACGAACTTAAAAGCACTTTGAAAATAAGACATATATTTTACTGAATTTTAGAAAAATCGGCCCTGAAATTGTGAAAAAAAACCGTGGCTTTTAGAAATATACTTTCTGAAATCAAATAAAAATTTCAAATATCAAAGCCGATTTTTTTCTTAGTGTAACAACAACAAAGCAACAGCTGTTGAGAACGGGGCAAGCGTATGGTTAACATGGCGTATGCGCAATATGTTTGCTTTCAGACATTGTTGTATGCTTTGCTTGTTGCTATTGCCAAAAACTGAGTTTTGCTTTCGCCTGAATATGTCTGTATTTGTCAAGGACTGTTTGTGTGTCTGCAAATCAAAATTCTAAGGTTGCAATCCCATTTTGTGCCAAATAGCAGACAAAATCTAACTCAAAAACATAAATTCTTAGAAGAGTTTTTTCTTTCTCGATTTTTGACAAGCTGTTGATTAATAGACGCAGATTCTTCTTTTTCTTTTCTATTCCTACAGCTCTGCATATGCAAATAAGCTGGGGCTCCCTCTCTCTCTCTCTTGCGCTCTCTCTCTATGCTTATTTTCCATTTAGTTTATTGCAAAAATTATTTACTCTGACCAGAACAGAAAAAAAAGTTTCAGGAAAGTCCCCAAATATTTCTCAAGCAATTTTACAAAGTAATGTGCCGCTAGCAAACCAAGACTGTGTATATTTGAATCTCTGGCCAGCAACTAATTTAGATTAAGTGGCCTCTACTATGGAGCTAGTAGTATTTAAACTTAAAAATAACTCGGTGTTTTTTTGCCACAAATTAAATGCGCTTTCATCTCGATTCTCTCTACTGACTCCGCAACCCTCTGGCTGATTATGCACCTAGCATATTTGCCCGGCAAACAGCCAAATGTCGGTTATCGCATATATTTGACTTTTGGTTTTATTATTATGGTATAATGTTTTGAACCTGAGACGCTTTTCCTTTTGATATTTTCAGTTGTTTGCGAGAGTTGAGTTATTTTGGGCTGGCAAAGGGCAAGAATACTTTCCTTCTTATTCCATTTACTTATGAATTAATAAAAAATGTATGAACTCTCTTACACTAAAGTGAGCCCAGACGCATTCATATATATTATATTTTCCACTACTATGTTTTTTTTTTGTACAAATAATATAATTTTGCTTCAGATTCTGAAATTCAATCGGTAAAAATGCGTTTTCCATTCCCACTTTCAATCATAATTACTACATTCTTTATCTATATCTATCATTAACCAAGTGTATCCCTAATTGTTTCGAGTAGCAATCTTATAATTCCTTTATATTTGCATTACATATTTTTATTAGCTGCAAAAAATAAAACATCTTCTGTGCGATTCACTTCAATTTATAAAATAAAACTTAAAATTTAAATTTATCTTTAATTGTTTCGGGAAGGGTCCTTTAACATTCCTGCATATTTTGCCAACATGTTTATTAATTATAAGCTGTATAAAAATGCTGATGAATAAATGATAATTCAAATATGTTTTGGTTTCCAGAGCCAGCAGAATTTCACACCAGTTATGCAACTTAAATATTCGTTAACAAAATGGGGAAAAAAATAAATGTGATTTGCATCTAAAATGCAGTATGCAATTACCTTGAAAATTGCCAAACCATCGACAACAATTTGCAGCACACATTGTTGGCCCAAAATATTTAATAAACATAAATTGCATTGTTATATTCATAACAAAAACCAAATAAACAACAATAATAATAAAATTGGGAAAAAAATACAAGTGTCATTGGCACTGAAAAATAAGTGCGGCAAATGCAATTTATTCCAATACAATTTTGGCATATTGAATTTGTGATTAGGCAAATAAACTGAATGGAATTACAAGTGGTTGTATGCCACTTGGCAGATTATTGTGCCACAACACACACACAAACACACACATACACCTCTCACAAAGAAAATATATTTATATTGTCGTATGTTGCGTTTAGAGTAAATATTCATAGGCATTACTTTTCAGCTTAATGGCAAACAGCAGCAGCAAAAGAAATATTTAAAAAAAAAATAAGAAAAGAAAAGAAAATTCACACGCACAATTTCACTTAGGCCAAGTATCTGTCAAGGAGGAGTGGGGCTGAGTTTTCCAACGTAGTTGATTTTCCACACTGCTCAAAAATGGAAGAAGGAGTCGGGGTTGGAGTTGGGGGAGATACGATTCTCCAGGCATTGTTGTCGCTTATGCTTTTATAATATATTCAAAAATTCGATTTATTTTTCAATCAAAATATAAATATTACTATTTTTGTAGCTGGCGAACTTTTGTATCAAATTTTGTTGATTTCGTTTGCAAATCTACTTCTTATTGATTGTATGTAAAAACACACACACAGCATGAAATTGAGATAATCCCAAGTTATCCGCTTACTAGCAATAACAAATGTTTGGCAACAAGTAAAACACAAATATATTTAAGGTTTAGGTGCTTAAAAGAAGCATGCAATACGTTAAGATAATCTTGAGAGATATGCATGAAAATGAGAATTAAAGCAAGTATCAGAGAAATGGACTTGATTTATAAGGATTAACAGCAAAATCAGAGAAATCCATTTGATGACTAGAACTAAAACTAGATGTCATTTATGTGCAAGTATACTTTTTATAAATAGAATTAAATGAAGTGTTAGAATATAAGCAATAACTAAAATTAATATACTATAGGAGTGGAAGCTTTGATAATTTAATGAGATTGACTTAGTAATTAAGTGCTTTACTGTTGTCATTAATATGCAACAATATATGTGATAAGTAGATATAAAAGTAGTGTCAGAGAAATCCGTTTGAACAATCCAGAATTAAATGTAGGATCAGAGTCTAAGTGTTTACCTTAAAATCTTAGGCTTCCCATTAATATTTTATGTGTTTTAATTATATTTAATATTTCATATTATTATTAATTAAATTTAATATACGTTTTTTCATACCTTTTGTATTTTCTTTGTAAATAATTAATACAATTTAACTGGTAATTAAATGCTCTGTTCTTAGCCTTCAACAGATACCACAACGCGTTACGGTTAATCTAATACCCCAAAAAAAAATCAGCACACTTCGCTTAAGCCGCTCAAAGCTCAAGTAGCAACAATTTTCACTTGATTAAAAATAATTTCAAAGGCATGCTAGAAAAGAATGTAACAAGAGTGAAGAGCAGAGCAGGTGGCAAAGGGAAGGGAGGGGGTGGCAACCTGACGCGACGTCTGCATTTATGGCATGAGAAAAATCTACATAGCAACCACATAAATTATGCTGAAAAATATACAGCGCCAGTTTCTTATCGTGTCTATCAAAAGTGTTTAGCAAGTTTCTTTTTTAAAGAAACACTGGAAACATTATGCTAATATGTGGGTGGGGGAGAGGAGGGGTGCACAACGGGTGGTCTGTGAAAGAACTCAAGAATTCAATGCGTTAGCTGAGCATTACTTCAACGTGATCGTCTTAAGTGAATATTTATGTGCTTATTTTCAGTAGACCTTAGGCATAATTTTTAAATGCAGTTCTGTTAGAGAAATTGGCTTAAAGTGAGGCTAACAGCGCTGCTAACAGCTGTAAGTACTTAAAAGCCGGTAGATTGTAGCCTAGTTAGCAGCTGTCTGTGCGATGCTTTCCAGAAATGAACGCTGTTAAGAGGCACAGCTTCCAGGCTGGGGTAACAGTAGCAATAACAGCAGCAGCAACAGTCACGGAAGGTGGCAATAACAGCAGTCTACAATAACCACAGCCAACACTAGCAGCAACAGTAACAACAACAGCAGTGAGAAGTAACAGCAGCCACCAGCAGCTAGCAATAACAGCAACAACAACAGAGCAATAACAGAGCTAGCAGCCAACATCAACAACAGCATTAACTGCAACAACAACAGCAAAGGTTATGTTAAGTCCGGAGCTGGCTGCCTTTTTTAACAGCAACAACAAAAGCGTTGGCCTGTCAGCAGCAGTCAGCAGTAACAGCAGCTAGCAGTAACAGCAACAACAGCACCAGAGGTCATCATGCTTAGTCCGCTTTAATCAGGCAAAAAACGCTCCTCTTTTGCCAGAAGTATTTTGCTAAACTGCAAGAAAAAAGGAAAAATAAAAAAGAGAAAAAGAAAATAAAATGGAAAAAAGAAAGTGGCGAGCATAATGCAAAATAAAATCAACAATTATGCTTCACTTTGCGCACGGTAATTATGGAAAAATGTCAACAAGCCCGGGCAAGGTGAGGGGGAAGGGAAGGGACTGTTCCATGGCCAGTGTTGGTTTTTAATTTCAAACGGCGGAAAACTAGCAACAAAAAAGAAGATGAAGAAACACGAGAGTTGTTAGGGGGGAGGTGGAGGCGGTGCGGAAGAGGGTTGCTCAAAGGATAAAAGGAAAAGTAGCGTTTTGTGCGCATTTTGCGCAGATTTTTGTTTGGTCGGCGAGTTGACACCAGTAATTAACAGAAGACAAAAGGGCCATTTTTAAGTGTTGCGCAACGTTTTTGCACTTAACAGTGATTAAAGTAAATTTAACTGCAAAAAAAAAACACTCGAGTTTAACAGAAGTCGGCGCTGTGGTCGCTGTTGGTCATTTGGGGTCGGGGTCGGGGTCGTGGTCGGTGGAACACTTAGCAGACGAGGTCGCTTTGCTTAGACTAAATTACATGCTGGTTGTTCTTTCTCTTAATTTTGCTTTTGGTATACTCTGTTATTGAAAAGACAAAGAGTATACTGGTTTTGTGCAATGTCCTTCATGCTGTCTGTCCGTCTTTCTAGAGTCTTGAAGCTTGGTCTGCGGGCGCCTTAGTCAATGGAGTCCACTAGGAGGCTAGGAAATCGATGAGTTCTATAAAAATAGATAATCATAAATAGATAAAGCCACACATTTTCCATAATTTGTAAAGAGTTTCGAAATTATGAGAGTATATGACTGGTAACTCCCTTGAAAGTTCGGTAACTAAATTGGATGACCAAGCCAAAGTATTTCGCAGTCGGTTACATTCTCCCCTTTTCTTCTTGGTGCTGTCGTTGTCGTTGTCTCTCATTTCCGTTCGAAAGTATGCAACAGCTTAAGCGACAGCCTGCCAAACAGTTGGCAATACATCAGCGTCAAATATTGGCAACGCTGGCTGTCACTCGATTATGCCCAAGCCCAAAACTCATATCAGCTGTGCTATAAATAACACTCCTAACTGTGTGTATGTGTGTGTTGTAAGCAGCTGCCAAAAGTATGTTTGCTAATATCGTTTATCGTTTATCGTTGACTTGGCGACTGCCAAACATTAACAAAGTATTCATAGCATTAAGCAATTAACTCAATGCAAGAATAACACATACACGGTTGCATTTCGCTGCAAACAAAATAATAACACCACTCGCGCAAAATATGTTTTCAAAATATGTATTTCTTGAATTCGTAAGCTTAAGGATTAGGGATAGCCTCTGACAAAACTTGAAAGTATTGCTGTTAAATATTAAAGAACTAGCCAAACTGGCATTGCTAAATCAAGAACACAATCGCAGCTCTTAACCTCTCTTGAAACTCAATATCCTGTTAACCTAAACTGAAACTGAGCACAAATAATGGAAAATAATGTCAAAATTAACTGTCCCCGAAAGTTGAGATGCGGAATACTTGAGCCCTTTGCACATATCACAGTTGAGCTCAAAAGTTTTCTGTGTGTGCCATTGTCCTTTTCAATAAATTTTTAGTTTAACATTTCCTTGATTATATTTTTTCCTGGTTGTTTTTAAGAGTTATTTGGGATAAAAATGAACAAATTCATATTTCAAAGACGAGAAAAACAAATGCAGTTGACATTTTAACGTCTTTAAACTTTTATTGGTTTGATGT
Source organism: Drosophila paracracens (assembly GCA_035044025.1). Taxonomy (NCBI): domain Eukaryota; kingdom Metazoa; phylum Arthropoda; class Insecta; order Diptera; family Drosophilidae; genus Drosophila; species Drosophila paracracens. The sequence goes on from JAWNMN010000396.1 coordinate 623,323, forward strand.
GTGTGTTTTTTTTGTCGATCCAAGCATACGCCAGCACACAGACACAAACACACACCCACACGCACACACACCTCTTGCCAAAAGGAAAAGGTTGCCCATTGAACAACATTTCATAATATGGCAAAGTGAAAAGGACACTTTTCGGGACTTCAAACAGCTTCAAAGTGACAAAAGCGACTTGGCTTTGTTTTATATATGATCCACGTATAAACATATATATATATATATATATATATATCCTTGAGGGGGTGGTTTAAGGGGTGGAGTGTCGGTGGACTGTAATTTAATGCCGCTTCAAGCGAATCTAAAAAAAATTGAAATGATGCGTAACAAAAAAGAAAAATGAAAATATAAACAAAAAATACCTGTTTCGAAATATTTTTGTTTTTCTTCGCTTAACTGCAGCTGAAAATTTTGTTGTTAATTCTGTTATTGTTGTATTTTGTTTCAGGCAACAAACAACCCATAAATTATTTTCTACGCGGTATTTTATGTTAATTTTAGAAATTCACCTCGAGCAATTTGCCCATAAATAAATTGTTAAAAAATTCAGTATTCAGCTAAGAACGAAAATAAATTCGAAAATATATGTTTTGTGTTTGAGGATATTTGAAATTTGATTAGCCTTAGAATCGACATCTCGAATTGTATGCTGAATATGAAATAATAAATTTAAAGATTTATCAGTAATATTCTCTTTTATTTTTTATAAACCAAAAAGTTCGAGTCTCGTCGGTATTCGTGTTTTGAGCTATCCAAAAAGCTCACAACAATTAACAATTTATTTTTTCCGTTATTTGTAATAAATCTTATTAATATTTATTACATTTATTCAACAATCAACATTTGATATTAACAACATATTTATTTTTTTATTACTAGTTTTATTTGCAATATGTAATTTACGATTTATTAGAAATTGTTTATTATATGGTGATCTCTTTTCTAATTCCAATATGTCCTATATTCCAAAACATTGTTCAGTTTTGTACAAAAATGACACAACAATCAACATTTTTTTGTATTATTAAAATAGTAATTATTATAATTAGTAATTTTTCAAATATTTTCTTTACAAGTACTTTGACTGTATTATCGGCTCGGCTCTGATTGTGAAGAAGGGTATTTAATATGACTTCGATGGTTGAAAGCTTATGCAAGCAATTTGCCAGCATCGAGGAATGCGAGCAGTGGAAGAAGACTTAATTGAAGTCAAGCAGAAGCACATTACGCATACGACAGGTTGAACACGCGCGGAGACAAAAACCGGCCAAAAATGCCAGAAACAGAAGCAAAAACTGGCAATAAGTCGACTATATTATCCAATGCCAAAATACTTGAACTGTGAGCAACATTGTTGTAGTTTTTAATGGATTTTCATCTAGTACAAATGGAGATAGAGGGAGAGAGAGACTGATAGAGAGCGAGAGATAGAGAGAGTGAAGAGAATGAAAAGCTGTTAAGAAGTTCATTACGTTGATGATGGCAAGCAAAAGAGGCAACTGGCCAAAAAGTTTATTTGGCCATTTAGTGGCGTCGCAAACCAAGATGTTATGTGAGAGTGCGTGTGTTTGTGTCGGTGTGTGCGTGTGTGTTGGTGTGTGTTACATTTATCTATCATGTTTGTAATCACTTTTCGTTTGGTTTCGAGTCTCGAATCGGTTGCCGACTTTTGCCATTTGGCCATTGTGAATGGCATTCGCATAAAAGATTTTCGCACATGCTTCACAATTTTCAAGTGTAGAAAACTTTTTTAATTGGAAAACACATTTAAGTGGATTTTCTGTGCACACTCGCACACCCTTTTCTCAAATTGTGTGTGTGTGTGTGTGTAGTAAAGTTTTAATGCTGTTTATTTAGCCAGCTACGCTGCCTGGAAAAGTATCGCATTTAAGGAGAGTGCATAACATAAAAACAAAAAAAACTTTTTCTCTTCTGCAGTTTTCCAGTTTTCCACTTTTGCCTCTTTGACTTGCTTTAATGTGCAATGTGAAATTGCAATTTCCCAGTGCATTTTCCCAGTGCATTACTAACTCATAGTTTATGCATAATGTCGACTTTCATTTCATTAGTTTCGCCTTGCGTTCCCAGCTGCTGCACATAAATAAATATATTTTTTTTCGTTTTTTATTTGCCGCACTGGAGACTCCGCTGCCAAAGTAGTAAACAACATTTTAATGTTTTTAATATTTCACAAACCTGGTTGGCTGCTACTGCTACTGTGTGGCATATTAGCCAAGTTCGAAGGCAACCGCTTCTGGCTCTTGGCCCTTGTCTGCTGGCTCTTGTCTGTTGTCTGTTGCCTTTTGGCTCTCTTTCCGCTGTTGATTCTCCCGTCAACACAGCTCATTAAAAACAACATTCAACCTGCCCCCTTCGTCTGCCCAGCGGCCAATTTGAGTGCCCTTCACATCCCACACCTCGCATCATATTTTTCCGAGTTGGCACAACCAGCCTCATAACACACACACTCACACACACATCGACACGCACCCACCTTATGTACAATTTGCTGTGTTTTGCTCGGGCATTTATTATTTATTTTTATATTTTTAATTATTTAAATATTTATTTATTTTGTATATGGCATATTTAATTCGTCACGGTTAATCAATATTTTGGAAGGCTATAAAGCTGTTGGACTTTTGAGCCATACCGCGATCGGAGTGCACAGTTTATGCATCGTTTATGAATAAGACAACGATATTTGTGGAAATCAATATCTTTAATGGAATAAAACCGCGACTGATTCGGCGCTCAAAATCAGAGACTTTCTTACCTCGAATAAAAGAACAATGCAAAACTTAAGGTTAATTAAGTCAGAGTTGCAAGATACATAAAGGGGTAACACCTCAACATAGATAATTAGCCGATATTTGCAACAAAAATATATATTTGAAATCGGACGTTTCTACCTTTGAATTTAAGGTGAGCTAAAATGAATATTTTCCGCTTACTTTTCTACGCTAAAAATGTGTTAAAAACAATTTAGTTTAGCAAAAAATGAGTTGGTCAATCTGGAAGTAAATTGGCTCAGACTTATACACCCCATTTGAATATTTAAAATGATAAGTGCAGACCAACACACGCCATTTCAGAATTTACTCATACATGCACAGCAGACAAATAAAAGTTGAGCGTTTTCATTCACTAGTGTTGGGAATTTTAACTGCAGGTTAAAACTATTTTTAATACCCTGAATATAATGGGTCAAATGGGTATAATGAAGTTGTGTAAAAATATGTAACAGCCAGAAGGATACATCTGCAATCTCTTAAATTATATATATTCTTGATTAGTATATATATGCCCAGGGTGCATGGTGCAAAATAAGTTTTCAGAAGATTCCTCTGCCTTGCAGCTTCCTGTGCAGAAATCTTAAGAGTTAGCTTGGAGTCTGCTGGAAAATAGAGCAATAAGACTACTATATTTAACTGCTGGCTGCAGGATATCTGATAGTTGCGCTCCCACAACTAAAGCATTTTTTATTATTATTTTTATGGTGTTTTTTTTTAGCCAACTCTCTGCAGTATAAAATATTTTTCAAACTTCCAAAAAAAGTGTAAAATTCGCTTGATAACTGGCCATCTGGCAGGCAGATGTAAGTGTTGAGCCTGGCAAAAACAGCTGTCTGGGGTAGCCTCCTTAAAACTGGGCTGAACACTGGTCACACAATTAATTTAAATGCTTAAGGTAGTGCCAAAAATAAGCAGACAGAGAGACATAAGTTTAAAGTGTGAAGGAGCTACGACTGTTAAAATGCTAGCTGGAAAAATGTTCACACTGCGTGTCTGAGACGAGGCAGTCAGGCAGGCAAAGCCAGACAATGAATGGTATATGCGAAGTGGGACATGGGATATTCCCACACACTCCCACATACACACAAGCACACGCACGCACACACAGTCAAGTCATTTGTCTGCCTGAGTCTCATCAGAGCTCGTTTGGGGCACGCAAAAAAAAGAGAGAAAAAAAAGGAAAAGAAAAGAAAAGGGGCAAAAAACGTATAGTTATTTATCATGTTATAAGTTATGATGTCAGCATGTTGGCATTATGTGACTGATAAGCGCACACACAAAATGAGCATACAGACACACACACATACACGCACTCACACACATTAAAAAAAATATACAAATGACATGAAAAATCGAGGTGTGAAAGCTTTGATGCTGCTGTCATTTGTCCCGCCAACAGAGTCTAGGCTCTAAATAATAGCAGCTGACTTTGTGGCAAGAAAACATTTGCATAATAAATGAAATCAACATACAGAGAAAGAGACAGAGAGAGAGAGAGAGAGAGAGTGGGGCCGACAGCGTGCAACTTATAAATGAAAAGTTCATGGCAACGCTCTATACAACTTGCCTCAACTTGTCCCCCACAGGTTGCATGCTCAGCGACAAGGATTGAGGATTTGAGCTGGGCGGCAACTTGAGTGCCCGAGTCAAGTCCAAGACATGTAGCAGCTGCTGCAACGCCGCAACAAGGACACGACCTCTGCGACGCTGCCTCAGTCAACATTTCAAGCATTTAATGCTGCATATGTATAATGAGTACACTCAGAAAATAAGGATAAATAAATAATAAAATAAATAAGCCCGAATATTTCTAAACTTTGAGTTTACGACTTTCTAAAAAGCAGCATTTGCATTTCTTAAATTCATGTAATTTAATTATAAACTTACGATTTTACGATTCGTACCGGTTACTAATCAGCTATATTCTAATATAACAGTCGACAGACCGAACTTTATACTTACTTATAAATTGAAAAATATGTTCTTATATTTAGAAATTATTTCTGCAAACAAGAAAAACGTTCTAGTTTTTATGGCGATTTACTAAATTCATTTCTGAGTGTATGTATAATAACAAGCTGGCTACAAACACATACATATTTGGGTGCCACTAATTGCATAGGAGAGTCGACAACTCTCCAAGTTAAAAACTGTTTAAAACAGTTAAAAACTGTTAACTGTTGTCAGTGCCTCAATTCGATGTGCCAGTCAATTAGGCAAAACACTTTTTGCCACTATACTGCATAATTCATGAGCCTAGTTGGGATAGATCAAGGGAGATAGATAGAGATAGATGGAGAGAGTTTTGCAGCTACAAATTAAAAGCGTTCATAAATATTTGCGCAACATTTTGATGCTCTGTAATCTGCCGCATTTCGGCCACTAATTTGGCCTCGAGACTAATCCGCCCACTTCTTCTTCAGAGCACTCGACCCAAGCCTGCTCAACTCGACTCGAGGCCACCTCGGAGCCCAATTGAAGTCATGTTGAATTGAAGGCAGGGCGTAATTGAAATATTGACAAGTCGCCAGTTAGTTGAACTCGTACATTATGCAAGCGCCGAGATCGCAATGAATAACAAGATAAGTACGTGTCAGTAGTAAGTGTTTGACAAGTGGATACTCTGTAGATAGTATTGGAATAAGTGTGTTTTTTTTTTGTAAATTGAAAGCCGTTATTTGTCAAGAGTGCTCTATTTGAGAGCAAACTCAACTATGAGATACACTTAACCAAACTAAACTACCTAAGAACAGTAGTTTGTACAGCTAAAATAGATAGGTTGGGTTTGGTTATAGTTATGGTTATCAGCAAGGCAAGAGAAAACTGGACTGGAGATTCCAGTACTCAAAGTCTTTTCTTCACAAGTAAACGAATATGTTTTTCTTCTTCAAGACTAACTTCTAAAGTATTCCTGATAATACAGATATTCACTCAACACATAATTATATACCATTTCAATTATCTGCATACCCCATTTCGAATTCCGACTGTTCGATGGGTATGCAAATTATAAGAAAACAGGCTACTGCAAAAAAAGTTTTTGAGGCAATTTCAAAATATTCCCTTTAATTTATAATTTATCAGTTGTGGGCCCAGAAATTCGACTTTTGAAGTTGTGGTTGCTGGCCGCATTGTTTAAGGAAAACTTGCGAATAAACTTTGATTGTGCTAATTAGCAAATTGGCGGCACTAAAGTTGAGGTTAAGATTGAGGTTGAGGCTACCACAATGAACTGCTTTGAGTTCACCTTGCAGCATTCCCTCAGCACCTGCCCCATTGTCATTGTCAACAACAATTTGTTGGAAACATAAAATGAAGTGAAAAGGGTAACCAATTTTGGCAGGCAGCAAAAATACGTTTCGACCATATAAAACGTACAATGAAATTGCCTATGTGGCAATAGTTTTTTTTTTTTTTTGTTGTTGCAACAACAGCAGCTTTTATTGTTGTTACTTTGGGTGATGTTCTGCTATGGCTTCATTTTTGTATATCTTGTTTTTTTTTGTATTCCGGTTTTTTTGTCAGGTATAACGTAAGCTAAGCAAACATTTTGGCCGACATGCAAAAAAGTGTTAGTATGCTCGACGCGCGCCCATCAAAAATGTCCTTTTACCACACACACGCATACACACACACGCACGCATATATGTAAAAACTCAGACGTGATGTAAATTTCTATTGAATGCTGAATGGGCAGAAAAAATATTTTTAATGGTCTTTGGGCAGCAGCAGCAGTAAAAGCAGACCCGTTGACAGTTGCAGGAATTGATGGTCGTACAGCAGAGGGAGGGAGAGTTTTTCGGTAGCAGTCCTAAATACATACACACTCACTCACACACACTCACACGCATATACATAGATGCGTATGTAAAGCAGGTTTAGCAAGCCAACAAATCGTGCGGCTATTTAAAGCCAATGTGCATCCCAAAAAATATGCTACATATATTTTTATCTGCCTTCAAAATAGTCAGCATTGAGAATTCAATAGAAAAAGCATTACATTTTGTACTCTCGAGCATAATACGATTGGCTAAGAAGTAGAAGAAGAAGTGTTGACCAAAATATATTTAAATCGTTAGCATGCAGTGCACAAAAACGAACATTTCATTTAATTTAATGTCAGCATGCAAAAATAGTAAAGGAAATAAGTACGATAAATGCTAATGCAAAAATGTTTTCTTTTTCTATTTGATTTATTTTTTTGTTAATTTTTTTTTCATTTATTTTTATTTTTATGTACAATCTGTCAGTGGACAATTACCTAATTTTTTTTAGTTACAAACACATTCCAGTGTTGTTAACAATGCTGTCGGGTTTTTTGAACAGACTCCATTATAAGTATAAAAACAAAATCACTTTTTATGTGTATACTTTATATTTGTTATCTTTAATAATGAAAATAAAACAAATATGAATTCTTATGTGCAATCTGTCAGAGAACAATAATCAATTTTTTTTAGATACAAACAAATTCAAGTGTTTTTATTAATTTTGTTGATTAGTTCCGATAATACACCTAAAAAGGAAATAAATATTTATGTATACATATAAAAATTTGTTCATATATATTTTTTTTATCAATATAAAGAGGATACGATTTTGTTCACATTTTTTTAATCAGGATACAACAAATATGAACGAAAAGCATAACTGCAAAAAGTTGCTATTCGATAACCAATAAAATAAATTTGATTCAGGTAATTCTTATTATATTTAACAAATAGATATATATGTGTCAATAATGCGTTATCAGAATAATTTAACGAACATATATCTCTTTTCAAGTTTGTGATTAATATTATAAATACTGTGCATATTACATCATGAGAATTAACAAACCGGTATACTAAGTCAATTAAATTTATAGAACTAAGTTTACTCCAGTAACTAATACAATATACTAAAATTAAATCAGTCATCTGGCGTTCATAATATTATTAAATAAATTATTTGCCAGTAGTTTTTCAAGGTTAGATAGTAAATTTATGCATCTTTGGAATAGTTTGCTAATTTTAGTCTTTGTGGATTTAAAGGCTGCTTATAATTTGCTTATAATTATTTCTGTATTTATGTAGAACTCCCTACTTAAGGACTGCATTGTTAAGCCACAATTTTCAAGGTCAACCTTAAAGCTAGTATATTTCACTGTTTTTTTTTTAACTTAATCTGCTTGCGTTTTTCTGTCTTCCAGTTGAGTCTGTCCTGTCCAAATATAACCTAAGTTTTTTACTCTCGAGTATTTAGAAAAACTGAAGGACTACTACCAACGCAAAATAATGACCAGCAGACGAGTTGATCCCATGCTGATGATAAACACAGACTATATTTGGGAATTTATTACACAATTTACAGCTCTCGAGCAATTTAGCTTGCATATTTGTGCAAAATGACGTTCAGTTTTTTGTACGTTTGTCACTTGAAATGACAAAGCTGTGTAATCTACGCGATTTGTCACTGTCATAATTTATAATACAATTTATATGTCATTGCATTAAAAAAAAAACACAGACTGTCACAAAGTTACACACACTAACACACATTTGCAACGAGGAGCTTATCAAATCAAGTGGTTCAACATGATTCAACCTTGGTGTTGAGTGCAAAAACTAAACCCAAATATTTTATACGTGTCAGCAAAATATAAATGCAAAAAAGAAAACCACTAAAAATGCTGCAGTCGAGTGAGCTCAACTAGCAGATACCCTGGAGCCAACTGTTAAATACGTTCCAGCAATAAATTGGCAATGAAGCAAATTATCAATTGAAAAAGATTTGCACACTCAAATGTAAGCATGCGGGGAGTACTCTCATTTCTTATGGCAGGCACAGGAATTGGAGGGTACCATAAAAATGATATGCGCAGGTTATGCGAGAACATATATTCCAAATTTGATTTTAATTATTATATATTAAATGAAAGACTATATCTCTGCAATAGTATATTTTGCTGCTATCGGAAATCGATATGTATCGTTATTCGATCAAGAATGTATTATATAATGTATACTAAACCATTATACGTCACTATATCCATTTAAACCATTTTAAATAAAGAAAAAATCTGAAATAGAAATCGAAATGGATGTAAAAATACGGTTAGCTGTCATTATGTTGTTTTGACAGTCAAATCCAAAATTCGAAATCGATTGTTTTTGGCCACAGGGCGCAGGCTATAAACACATACACAAATTTATACACAACAAAACACAAGCTGTTTATTCTCCTTCTTCTCTCTCTCTCTCATACTCGGTCTCTCTCTCTCTCTCTTTCTGTTTCTGTCTGTTTTTGCAAATATTTTGAATATGCATTTGGTATTTGGTATTTTTGCATAATTTGGCATGTAAAACACATCTACAACAATGCATCGCAAGCCGAAAGCATGTAAATATTGCATCTGATGCGCTGCCAACTTGGGCGGATTTTCATTTTGATTGCAGCTGCGATTCTATTGTTATTCCTGTTGTTATTCATCTTGTTGTTGTAGTTGTAATTGCAGTTGGCATACGCTATGTGTCTGTGTCTAACTGTCATATACAGAAAGCGGCATGCCTGACCTTATACATTTATATGGTGGTGTTTGTTATGAGAGTTAATAGTATTGGCAGTATAATGATAATATAATTTTAGCAATAATTTCTTAACTTGTTAGTGATTGTTGTCTAGCGATCTCGTTTTGGTTGTTGTCTACGCTCATCGTTTGTTGTTCTTGCTCGCCGTTGCTGCCTTAAGCGGATTTACCTGCTTCCGGATTCGCTCTTGTTGTCGCTTCTTCGCTTTGTTGGGTCTCGTCTTGGTTGTTGTCTAGGCCCACCATTGTCCTAAGCGGTTACGCCGGCTAGTGGTTTTACTCGTTGTGGCTGTTGTCTAGAATATCATCATGGTTCTTGCCTTAGAAATCTGCTCTTTGTTGTTGTCTACGCTATTTTTCTTGCCGTTGTTAGGGATCTTCTTCTTCTTGGGATATCGTCTTGGTTGTTGTCCACACTCATCGTTTGTCCCTAAGGCTCGTCGTTGTTGTCTGGGGATCTCCATTTTGGTTGTTGCATAGGGACGTCGGCTTGCGGTTATTGTCTACTCTCATCAAGAATATCATCACATATGTTTATATAATAAAATATTCTTCACAGAAGATTTTATATAGACAAAACATTTTATGCACCCCTCCTCCGCATGCAACAGGGTATCCCAACAGCGTTGCACAATCAGCTCTTATTTCACACAAGCAAATACATGAACCATGAACTGGAAGCAAAAACCAGTTTCTTGCTAAGGCAGCTCCTGTTCTCAACGCGGCTTACTGCATAATTATACACACTAAAATCCGTTAAATAAAATATTGCAAGCCACAAACACATACACACGCAGCTACACCTACATAGCGACACCTTGCAATGTTTATGGCTCGACTTTGCTGTTGACAATATTTATATCACGTTTTTATTTCTGCATTTCAGCTGCTCTTGGTTTTGTTGCTTGTTTATGTTTTAGTGTCAGAATATCGCATTTTTTATGCAAATATGCCAAGTTTATAGCGCCAGAGATGGCTTCACACTTTCTCCCTATCTCGGTTCTACGTTTTGCTTCATATTTATTTATCGAAAAACACAACAAAAACACAAACAAATTGCGGCAAACTTTTTTGGCGTCGTTTCACGCTTGCCGATAGCCAACAGCAATTTTGTGCACTATTTATTTCTGCAGCATAAGTTTTTCTTGCTTTTTCTTTTCTTTTATTTTCCTTGTTATTTATTATTTGTGTATTATGGACTTTGATTTTGGTTGCACAATGTTCAGTTTCCACTCAATTTCTTGAAGCGACGGGAACATTTAACAATCCCTTTGCTTGCTGTTTCCTTCTCTCTTTGCTTTACTCATGTTTTGCATTTCGCCCCTCCATGTTTTTTTATTATTTTTTTGCTTCATTTTTCAACTTTGAAGCTATCTTTCCTCTTTCCCGTTTAGTTCCTATTTCTCGTATGTTTTTTTTTTTTTGCTTTTGATCAAATCTTTTTAAGCTTTGCTTCTCGCTCTTCTCACATTTGCTATGTGATTTAATTCTTGTATTTCATCTGGCCTTACATTAAGCTTTGCTTCCAACTTAATGTTGTCTTATCGCTTAAGCTCTTGCAACTTGCAACTTCTAAAAGCCTCGAAAAAAGTATTTGCTGCTACAATTTTAGCAAGTGTGTAATTCGGGTTTTTGGCTTTAATAATTTAGTCGACATAAAAAAATACGCAAAGTAAATGTTATAAATAGAAAATAATATTAAATATTTAACTTAAATTAAAAAATAAGAAATATTAAAAATATTTATAAGATAATTAGGATTGTTTAAATGCGACTGCTGCATTTTTCTTAAAAAGTAAAATATTAAAAATATTATCTCCCTTCCAGCAGTAATATTATATTATTATTATTATAAATTCATAAAGATAATGAATTAAAAACATAAGCTAACATATTTATCATCAAAAAATGAAATCAAAAAAATATTTTTATAACTAACATATTTCTTAACTCTTTCTCTAGGTAACAATATTAAATAACAAGTTCATAAAGAAATTTTTACAAAATAATTAGAAAAATATTTATAAAAATAAGTAACTACTGCAACATATTTATTGTAAGTCTATATATCAAGTGTTTACGTAATATAATTTTTAATTTTGTTGTTGATTTTAATAAAAAAGCAATTTATAAACATAAGTCTACAGGTCCCTGCGAATCTGAGAGCCATATAATGAAATGGCAACCCTTAACGGCCTATTTTCCCCAGCTGCCGCTTCGACCTCTTTGAGAGTTATGTAAACATATAGAATGCATAAATATATATGTGTATATATGTATATCTGACTACCTTTAAGTAGAGATACCACCCAAAGGTATGACTGGGCCAGCATTGTGTGCTGGCCATAAAAGCACTTTTATTGCTCATTTGACAATATGGTCGCTTGCATCCCTCTTGTGATGCCTCTTGTTTTCTTTTTGGTTACTACTGGCTACTGCTGCTGTTGCTGCTGTGCCGGTAAATCTAAATAATTTGGCAATTTGTGCTGATTTTATGACATGCCACAAAGGTACATTAAAAACGCAACTTTTTGCATTGCCTATGTACAGCCAAACATGTCGATAAGGTCGACATTATCCCCAAAAATCTTAAAAGAATACAAAAAGTAAGAAATAGATTGAATTGAGCAAATTAGAAAATGCCATTTTAAAATTGAAATAAAATAAATATATACAAAAATGATAAATATTTATAAGATATAAGTTATAATTTATATTTTAATTTTATTTTTAGCTAACTTTAATCAATTTTGTATGTTTTTTTTTTTTGTGTCGACTAAATTTAGTTGACATTAAATAAACAAATTAGATGTTAGCTTCAAAAATATTTATGCAATTCTCCATTAAAGTGTGTGTGTCTGGCATAGATTTCAAGTGCAGCTTAAAAAGAAACGAATATTGTTAATTAAGCCATGACATCCGCTGGGTAACTGCTTTACAAGAAAAATCTCAAGCGTTTCCCAAAAAGTTTCATAAAGTTATGCATCTTATGGCAGGCGCCTGATTAAACTTTTCCAGCTGGAGTTCTTTTTTCTGCAGTGCTCGGCTTCATATGAATTGCTGCCGGCCAAAGAGAAAGAAATAAGAAGTTGCTGCTTAAATTTCATTCAGTTGAGGAAGAAAAGTCAGTCGGGTAAATTAAGCAGTCTCCATGTGGGCCCAAAGTTTACCATTTTTTCTTGCAAATGCAAATGTGAAGGGTGCTAATGAAAATGCATGGACTTTATTGCAATTTTTGAGTTCTATGGGAATATTGTTTCCAGAGATTTAACCAATTTGTTAGCACTTGTAATTTTCTACTAATCTACTTCAGCACTTGCAGAGCTCCATTCGAACTGGGTTAGTAATTGTGTTTCTGGCTTGTAAAGTGCTCACATATATTTGCAGCAAGTTTTTAACAGAGTGCATTTTGGCTTCTCCTGTAAAAATTGTCAAAAGAGGTATAATGATTTTCTGCGAAGGTATGCAATTATGGTCGTATAAAGTATATATTCATCATCAGCAATAACAGCCGAGTTAATATAGCCATGTCAATAGCAGATAGAGGGAATTGAAATATAAGTTCTTGTTATTCATTTTATTATTATTCATTTGATCAATAAGTGATCCATTGATTTTCGATAGCAATAAAATACGTAACTTAAGGATCTAGTCTGTCATTTTACATATAATATATTCATTTTATTATTAATTAAAAATTAAAATCAAATTGGGATATACATTCTCGTATAATCAGCGCAGATCAAGTTTACTTTAACGATAACGGCTCCTAATCCACTAATATCGATGAATATCGAGTTCCGATGGAAATAATAACAACCATTTTAAAGGAATAATTTTGAGTAGGCAAAACCTTTTAAGGGTAAAATTGGCAATAAAACTAGAATATATTTAACAAGGTATATCGTAGTCGAGCTCAGTCGACTCGACCCGACAATCTGCTTACTTGTTAAATGTTAAGCAGAATTCTTTGGAATTTCTCGCTTACTTTGGCACTATTTTAATTGAGACTTTATATTGTGAAATGTGAATTGTGTGCAACTTTTGGTCAACAAGTTTTTAATTATAAAATAACTTTGACTAGTTTTTGCACAAGGCACAAACATGTGCCAAAGAATTACACATGCCAGCCAGTTGGTTAGCAACAACCCTGTATTGCACTTTACAACACTGGGTGGGCTACAATTGATGGCAATGCTGTGTAATTAGCCACAAATTGTTTAGGCCTGGTTGCACACGTAGCCAGATGTTCTGATGTCCGGCTGAAATCCAAATATGCACACTGCCAAAACCAAAGATGACACAATTTGGGGCACAATTTTAATGTGAGTGTGTGTGTGTGTTGGTATGTGTGTGTTTGTGTGTGTGCGTGTGCGTGTGCGGTGTGCTTGTGTGTTTAACTGTATTTGGCCAATTAAGTAGGCTGTTCTCGTACACAGCTCACTCATGTCCACGCAAATTAAAATAAAATTTCTCTTTTTTTTTTTGGTAGTGGTGCTGCTGTTGTTGAGTGTGGCTAGAAACTGTTGAAATTTTGTGGCCCAACTTGCTACTTGTCGCACGTAACGTATACGCAATTACGCAGGCCAGCTGCAACAGCTTGTTGCAAATAGAACTTATATACATACACAACACGATTGTGCGTCAGCCTCACTTAACTGCCATTTTTGGGCTGATTAGCTTGTTCGATTTTTAAAGCGAAGAACTAAAGAACAATTCTGAAATAAATTGTAAATTAAACAGAATTTTTATATATTTATTTGTTAATTATAATTATAATATATATTATAACTATTATATTTTCATAATTATAGTTTAAAAATATCTCAGATAGGCTTCTTTTAACAGACGAACATGGCTATATCGACTAGTCTGTTAACCCTAATCAAGAATAAACTTCTGGCAACGCAGTTGCTTTCTTCTGCCTCTAACTTACTTTTGCACAATTTTATGACACCCATTTTGCCATTTTGCCCATTTTTAATCCATTGGGGAGTCAGAGTGTTTATTGTTGAGCTTACAACTGCTGGGCGTGTAATGCGAGTTGTTAGCCAAATCGGAGACATAAGCCCATAATGTAAATCTAAAAAGGCTACAACGGAGGAGGAAAGTAACTTTTATTATGCTACTCCTTTGTGGCCTTCGGCACAAATAACAAGGCAACTATCAACACAGCATAAGAGTCTGTCCATCAACAGCAATGACAATGCCAATCGACAAAAGGACAACAGGGTAGATGAGAGAAGAGAGGGGTGTGGAAAAGTTGCAGGAGCAACATTAGGTTGCTCTGCATTTGAAAACTAAAATTTTTAGTGTCAACAATGAATTGAAATGAGCAGCTCTTGTGTTGAATTGTGTTTGTGGAATGAATGCTGTTGCAACTGCAACTGCAGTTGCAACTGCAATTGGCGAATCTAATTTAAAAGAAATTTAATTAATTGCCCTCGCTGCTGCACTCGGAAAAAATTCTACTTGAATTTTAGAAAATTATTGAGAAAGTGAATACTTTCTGAATTCTATGAATCAAAAATTTTCTTTTCAGCTTTATACAACAGAAAATATCTTTAAGAAATAGAAAAAAACATATTATGGCGATTATCGACTTAAACTTTCTAATTTTGAGGGTGGTTATTTCTCTGAGTGTGCTGACTTACGTAATGAGTGACGAACTCGTAGTTTGATTGCAAGTTGTGCCTCGCTTGGTCCGCAGCAATTTGGGTGCATTTTTAATTGCATTGTGTGCAGTGCATCAGTGCGAGTTGCACTCGTTTGCATTTGCATAATGAATGTGTAAGGATGTCAGACAGACAGACAGGCAGATAGACAGACAGACAGACAGACAGACGAAGGAAAGCAGCGAACATGCCGCAAAAATGCCCAAGTCAAAGTCTGCGGCGTCAGCAGTTTGTCTCAATAAGAGCACATTTCGCGTCAACTCTCATTTGTCAAGTGTGTGTGCGAGTGTGTATGGGTGGTGTGTGGGTATGTATGGGTGTGTGTGTGTGTGTATGTATGTGTGACTCCAAAGCAAACAAAATGCATTACTGCAAGGCGGGCCAGTAGACAATGGAGTGCTCCGACTTGGCTTGTCTCACGCAGTTCTTTGGTGAAGCTGACCCAAACAAAACCAAAAAAAAAACTAAAAAAAAAAAAAGAAAATAAGCTAACCATAGCTAGACAAAAACACATACACACACACTCTCATGTGGCAAGCTTGCCTGCCTTCGTACAAAATCCATTAGCAACTAAAGTGAAATTCATTGTTTCAAAAGTACATGTTGAAATAAATTGAGTTGTGGCAGCAACAACAAAAGTAGCAGCAACAAAAATGCTGCTGCTGCTACTGCTGCCTGCACCTGTTACTCAGACAAAAGGAGACAGCAGCGAACGCAGCTACCACAAGGGCCAGTGGCAAGTGGCAAGTGGCAAGGGGCAACGGCAAGGAGCAAGGACTTGAGCTGGAGCAAAAGGCACTCCAGCCTGTATCTGCTGTTGACAAGCAGCCAAAACAACAGCTTCGAATGCATTGAAATGGCTGAAAATAACTAAAATGGCTCGAATTCCAAAAATGGCTAAAATGTGTGGAATGGCTAAAGTGGCAATCGCTTGCCACATGCAACATGCGGCAACATTGCGAATGCGCAACAGCAGCAAAAAAACATATCTCAATGCAATTTTCTAGTCATTGCCAAAAATAAAAAAAGGAATTGCGACATCTGCTTAAGATTTGCACATAAAATCAACATTATAAAATAATCGTTGTGAATATTAATAATATAAATTTAGCTAGTTTTCTTGCGCGTCTGAAAAGCTTAAGAAACTTTGCACTATTTATACATATTTTTATCTGTTCAGGATTAGGAGAACGTGTAAAAAGGCATAAATGTTTTTAGAAGGCTTTTAATGTTTTTTTTTAAACATGTATTTATTTCGAAATAAAATTGCATTTATTTTTATAAGAAACCTTTCAGAGAGTATTTGTAGAAGAATGAACACTGATTTAAGATAGCAGAAATACATGTAACACATGTTAAAGATAAAAGTCTGACAGGTAGGATAATGATAAGTAAAAATATTTCAATTGTAAAAAACAGTCGAATGGGTTAGAATGGTTCCCTGCTATGTCTGCACATCAGGTAGAAAATAAGTTAACAGTGTTAGCTATACGAAGTAAATTAGTTCGACTTTACACCTAGGATTCAAAACAGATCGAATAAAAGAGTTCGAACTTGCAACTCGACTCGGTTTCGTGTAAACAATATTATATAGAAATTTTATTTTATTTGCTACATTTTAAATTTTAAGTGAAATGTTTCTAACTATGCATGCCTACATTTGAGTGTGCCAAATATTTTAAATGGAAATTACGCACAAAAAATTAAATTTATTTAACAGGGTATATTTATTCAATGTAACTTGTTTTTATTCTGTGGTACTTCAGTTATTCGCAGGCCTCATTTGACTCCAACTTGTTTATCTGCAGTTCCTTAAATACGCCTTAGGTTCCATTCGATAGTGTTGATAGAACTTTTGGTCTGGTTGCACTGCAACAAAAAAATGCTTCAATCCGTGGCCTCAATGCTGCCACACATGTTGCAGTGAACAGAGTCTTACTTACCGATGGCATGTGTCTGTGCAATCGAATACGCTTTCAAAGCTTAAGCGCTTTTGCGGCACAACGTGTAAATTTGAGGCAAGTTTCCATGGTTGTGTGCCACCCTGCCACCTCACGTGGCACATATGTAGGCTGGCAAGTATGTGCGAGTGTGGAAAAGGTGCCGAGTTTGGTTATGCTTTTACTTTTGTGGCATTGCTTACTAATTGAATTAATGTACACAAAATTTTCCAACAAAGTTTCTCTCGCACACAGCAAAAAATTGAAAAGGATGTGTGTGTGTGTGGCAAGTAGGAGGCAAGGAGTTTTGTGGCATTTTCCTGTTCTTGCCACGCGACACATGTGCGCGATTGAAATCAGTTTTGGCAGCGCCAAAGCGAATTGAATTTGTCGACCTCCCCCACCATCTAAGTATCTACACTCTCCTGCCGCGCCCTCGGCACACCCCCCTTTTTGCATGCCTTTATCTGTTGCTCAATTCCCTTCTGCTTTTGTGTTAAGTAATTTTAAAACAATTTGTTCGCTTAATGCCAAAACATGTAAAGTTTTTTAATTGTCTACAAATTGGCAACATTTGCAGTCAGGGCCCAAAAATCCGAAAGCCAAAAGACATTGAAAAGTCGTCGCCAAAGTTGGCGTCGCCTTCTGCCCAAAATTGTTGTTGTTGTTGCTGCTTGTGGCACATGTTGCACTTGGCGGCTGTTCACAGCCATTTAATTATTTTTAATTGAAATTCGAAACCATATCTCGCTTACTCACTCAAATGAGTTTCGCACTTGAATATTTCTTATCGCTTTTTTTGTGACAAAATCTGGCCAACATCTATATATGTATATTTATATGTATAGTAATATTTTCCCCATTACTAAGTATATTTCAAATCTATCATTCATATATTATTCCACTCCAAAATTAATATTTATATTTCCTCTAGACCTTAAATATAGTATAATAATATTTTATAACTTAAAATTCATTTTAATTCTTTTTATTTGCTTTCGTAAAACATACATTTATTTATAATTCTTATTAAATACTGCAAAGTTGCAGATGTTAGCAGAACAATCTAGCCTTAATTGATTTAATAGACCTATTTGTTACTTCTTCCCACTTTTTCTCAAGCGCTGTTCTAGTAGTTATTCCTTGCATTAACCTCTGCAATTGAATTTATCAAGTTTAATTTAATTCATTTTTTGTTTTGTTATAGCTATGTCAACTGGAACAACTAAATATATAAATGGAATTTTTAAAATGTAATAGATTAGCCGCTATTTAGTTTAGTTGGGGTTTCCAGTCAAGTCTTCTATCAAAATAAACAAATTTATGCGATTTTATTTTATTTAAATAAATGCAAAACGAAATTTGCACAAAAATCAGTTGACACTTTCCGTTTATGTAATTAATTTGTATTGCAGGCAGAGTGTTACGTTTATTTTCGCAATGAACTTGAATCAAGGTGTCGTTTGGCACCTAGATGACAACACACACACATGCACACACACGCGCACACACATGCACACACACCGGTATTAACATAGAGTAAATGTAAATTTATGTGTCATTTTTAGTGTGCAATGAAATTTCAGACTGTGGCACTTGCCACACTTGACAGTTTTGTAGCGTGTACAAAACTAATTTGCACTTGAAACCACAACAGCAAAAGTCAGAGCCGCAGCCAGCAACCACAAGACACTGCCCCCATTGCCCCATGTCACATGCCCTATGAAACCCCCCTCTATGCCCCACTCAAGCCACAAGCCACTAAACCACTCGCTGTTTCAGGCTGTTGAGCAGCCGGCGGCTCAGTGTTATGTGTCCTTGGTGTCCTGCTCTTGTATAGTGCTGTTGTTGTTGTTGTTGTTGCAGCAGCCGAATGGAGTGTAAATGAGATTTTTATGCAACACCAAACCGGCCACAAGATGCAGCAAAAGTGCTGTTGCTCTTGGTAAAGTTGAAATGGCGACTCTTCCTTGTTGCTGCTGCTGCTGTTGTCTGATTTTATTGCTTAAGTTGCGAGTCATAAAGCTCATTACGGCCAGGAAATTGCATATAACATTACACAACACACACCACAAGCGTCGAGTGTAGAGTGTAGAGGTTAGAGTGCGGAAGCTGAGTTTAATTAATGTGCTACATGCAATTCGACTTGCAACAGCACTTTTAGCGCTGCGACTGACGAAACCAAATAGAAAACGAAAACGAAACTGAAAACGATAACGAAAATGAAAAACATGTCAGGCTTCAAAGTCATAATTGTGTTAAATTTGCAGTAAATATGTTTTTAGTTGTGGAAGTGCTGGTTGCCAACAACACTTGCTGCTCATGCTGCTGCTCCTGCTTTTTCCCATATGCTGCTGTTTTTCCTCGTTAGTCTCCTTAGAACTCATTGCTCAACTTTTGTGGCTTGAGGTATACGCAACGTGTGTGCATTAGATTAAGCATACGCACGGTTGGTTGCCTGCCCTCCCGCCTGCCTACCTGCTTGCTCCAGCTGAAAACCTTTCACAAATGTCATGCCGTGACATTCAATGTCGGTCTTTGTACTTCATACCTGTTTGTATACACTCAGCAAAAATATTATAAACCTGATTATTCAGAATGTTAATATATAAAATTGAATTTTGTGGCTCTGTAAAAACCAGGGCTGGCATTTCTTAATTGCAGCGTGAATTCGTGTAAGATTTAAAAATATGTGTACCTCATTTACAGGGTATGGTTTAAAGGAAAAAGTTTTATATTTTCTGAAATTATTTCTTAAAGCAAAAAAGGCTGTTTAATTTGTTCATCGACTCATCAATTTTCATGCAGATTTTTCTCAGTGTGTGTGTGGCAAACGCATTCGAATATAAATTACCAAGCTGTGTGCATGCTGGGAAATGACTCCAATGGGAATCAAGTCGCCCAGTTCCACGATAGAGTACAATTAAAACGAGTATAAAATGGTGAATATCTCAGCAGCAAAGTTTGCACATTCAATTTATAAATTAGAAACAATCAATCAAGACAACAAAAACTAAACTAAAAATAACTAGAAATAGACGATTGTATTTCAGACGTAATTGAATTGCATTTGTAAAGTTGCTTACGTAACAATGCTTATATATATATATAATGTAAGATAGATTCTTTTAGGCTTTTAGCAGAAATGTCAGTTCTAATAATAAACCAATTAATTTGTATCTATTTGAACTGAATTCGATACAGGGCCAACTAACGTCGCAGGAGCTACGCAACCATTAATTAAGCCTGTCATCGTGTAAATTTTGCTAAATTATTATCAACACTATACCAATGTACATATATGTATATATATATATATATATATGTTTGTGTGATGGTGTGTGTCAAAAGGACCACGACAGGTGCTGAAGGATGGCGGGTGGTCGATGGGCAGTCAGTCGACTGTTGAAATTGCAATTGCGATATGACAATAATGCAATCAAACAATCAATCAATTAATGTCTGCTTGAATTAATGTTGAATATTATGTATTATCATCAATGCCATCATTAGCACTAAATTCAATTATATCGCCAGCAGGCAGGGCAGCCTGGGCAGCCTGGGGACAGTGTCATTCAGTTGCTGATTCATCATTGTTAAATTTGGTTGATAAAATGTGACTAAGCACAGCATTTGCTGTCAACAGTTGAAATAAAAATTTCCAAATTCTGTGTTGTTGAAATTGTAGCATTTTTTGGCATGGCCAGTCCAAAGTTCTGCGCCTCGTGCTCCAGGCCTGAGGAAGTTGTGGAACTCTATCACGATGACTTCAACACAGGACTCTTCTCCATCTGGTGTACTGTGGCAGCGATTCTCATCTTTGCCATTGTCCAGTTTCACATGCGCTCAAATTAGTCCTACACACGCTGATGTTTGCTTGCAATGAGAAACTCCATTTTCAAATTGACATTTTGGGGGATTTCATTACAAAAACAAGGAGAGTTACAAAAAGAGAAAATTGTATAAAATTGTATCTCACCATAAAAATCATGCGTAAAAGCTAACTTGCAAGTTACTTAAAAAATAAAGCTAAAGCAATTAACAAAAAGTATTTAATAAGTCTCAGCTCAATTCAGTGGCTTTACAAAAATTACGAGTAAAAACAATCTAAACAGCCTTAAAAATAGTTGATAAGTCTTAATTCAATCGATGCTAATTTTGGTGGCTGATTTTTATTGACTCTTCTCCAGAGTGTCAAGCCGTCAACATTAGACAAAATAATCATACTGCTCGGTTGGTATTTTTAATTTATAATAAATTGAGCTGAGGCCATGTATAAACAAATGGGTCTCAGAGACTTCAAGTTTTGAATACAAATTAAGCCAGTTTGAACACAGATACATACATTTAGGATGTTTTGGTTTCGATACGATACTCTTCGCGATAAATAATATCAGTTCCGGTGTTTTGGATATAAAATATAAATTCCGGTTGCCAGCAATTCCTCTTTGTTGATTTTATATGTGCATAAAATAATTTATTTAAATGCCATTTTTAATTTTTTTTTTAAATTACGATTAATGCAGGTATGGAATGTGTTTCTGTGTGTATTCATTTGTTTTATATACATTAAAAATGTGTTTTTCAGACAAACTTCTCTTCTTACATTTTGAATAGCGATATACGCAAATGGAATGGTTCAATTTGAATGACAATATTCATTTGCATTTGAGGAACTTTAATACGTTTGTTTACCAATCATTTGCCTGGAATTAAGTCGATATCATAATATTTATATGTAGTTTTGTAATCGTTGCTTGTATCTGACTGCCATGGCTGAATGTTCCACAGCAGCAACAGCAACACAAAGTCGACGTCTCCCTCAATGTAACTCATACGCCCCGTCCGCCGCTCTTTGTGCGTGTGACATATGCAAATATTGATGCGTATATGGGCGTGTATGTATGTGTGTGTATACAGTTGTGCATAATATTATGCAAATGTATTGTGTGTGTGAAAACAAACACACAATGAGTGAGAGAGGGAGAGAGAGGCACAGAGGGAGAGAGAGGGGCAACCCCATAAAAGTTAAGTAAATATATAAACAGGCAGCGGCTTACGCATGCCTGCCTGTCAGCCGCTTTATTATTATTGTTGTTGTTGTTGTTATTATTGTAACTGCATGTTAATGTTGTTATTGATATGTGTAACACACAAAGACACACACAAACACAAACACACACACAAAATCAAAAGCCGAGTAAACATTACAAAATCAGTTATGAATCAAAAGCCAAAGCGAGCATATGAATATGAATGTGAATATCAATTTGAAGACATCATTTTATGCACAACGCCCTTCAGCACTCCACTCCCCTCTCTTTACATAAGTTTAAATAAAAACAAATTGCGCGTGAATGTTGCATAAAGCATATCAAGTTAAAAAATTATATGTTGCAGCCACACATGAAACGCTGTCGAGCCACTCAAAAAAGCGTGGCTTTATTTATTTATTGCCTGCATGTTTATACTGTTAACTCAAAAAAAAAAAATGTATTTATATACATATATATGTATGTGCATATTTAAAGTGAAAAGTAAATTGCAACAAGAGTAAACTGTTGTTAAATAAGTATTGCTTTTCTCCCTTTCAGTATATATGTATGTCCTGTAACCAAATGGTTATTTTACGGCAGTCGAACACAAAACAGAAGTGAACCTATAAAAAAGTGGTAATTAGGTATTACAATTAGTCAAAGTAGAGTATTCATTCCTTAAATCAGCAAGTGTTTAAGTATATAATCGCCAGTTAGTTACAGAAATATTTTCGTATATATCAATTGATATCCTTTGATTAGATTATAAGACATATGTCAAGCAACAAAGGCATTATTTATAATATTTTTATATATATTTTTAAATATACATTTCAAATAATACGAGGTGTGTTCAAAAAGTATCGCGAATTTTGAATTTTCGTGGGTTACGTATATTCGAATTTCGATTTTTTTGTAGCGTTATGTTGGTACTCATGTCTCTCACTTATGCCGACAAGCTCGGCCATTTTGAATGTTCACTTAATTGTTGACAGCTGCTTTGCTTGCACGTGTTTTGGATCGTCTTCGATTTTTACCTATTCAAAAAAATGGATCAAAGAACCTGTATCAAATTTTGTGTGAAAAACGAAATTAAGTGCGCGGATGCATTCCGAATGTTGATTGTGGCATACGGAGAAGCTACCTTGGACCGAAGCAACGTTTATCGGTGGTACAAAATGTTCTCAGAAGGCCGAGAAGATGTGAACGACGAAGAGCGTGCCGGACGCCCGAGCACTTCAACAACAGACGAAAAAATTAATGAAGTGGAGAAAATGGTATTGGCCAATCGTCGAATCACCGTTAGAGAAGTTGCTGAGGACCTAGACATATCGATTGGCCAATACCATTTTCTCCACTTCATTAATTATATACGAGTATATGAAATATTGATTTTTATTTTCATAGGAGCTTGCTCCACCTCTGTCGCGGGTTGGCCTGGTATTTCAGTACCGCCAGGATTCGGCCCAACTTAATAATAAATGAAACCGTTGTTGAATGATAGCTGCGATCATCTGACTGCCGAAGTGTTGCACACTTTTAGGCAGTTCGATTTAAATGCTAAATTAAAAGGAAATTGTTGCATACTTTGAAGGTCGTGTATTTGAGGTTATTCTACAATTAAATCGTTTAACTAAACATTTCTGTTCGCCTGTTATTTTGATTGGGAAAAAGCGATTGTCGGAGGCAGCAACAACTAATTAAACACAACATCGACTAAAAATATAAAGTAACTTTGTAACGTTAAAAACGTGATTTTGAGTCGGAAGACAAGTAAAAATTATAGCCTGAAAATCGGTATATCGGTATATGGGCATAGGTCGAAACTTCAAAATGCCATAACTTCGTCAAAACTCAACTCAGATTAAAAAGCGAGGGCTTTTTGATCATGGTTTTGCCTCTAAATCAATCGTACATTTAAAGTTGAAAACGTGATTTTGAGTCGGAAGACAAGTAAAAATTATAGCCTGAAAATCGGTATATCGGTATATGGGCATAGGTCAAAACTTCAAAATGCCATAACTTCGTCAAAACTCAACTCAGATTAAAAAGCGAGGGCTTTTTGATCATGGTTTTGCCCCTAAATCAATCGTACATTTAAAGTTGAAAACGTGATTTTGAGTCGGAAGACAAGTAAAAATTATAGCCTGAAAATCGGTATATCGGTATATGGGCATAGGTCGAAACTTCAAAATGCCATAACTTCGTCAAAACTCAACTCAGATTAAAAAGCGAGGGCTTTTTGATCATGGTTTTGCCCCTAAATCAATCGTACATTTAAAGTTGAAAACGTGATTTTGAGTCGGAAGACAAGTAAAAATTATAGCCTGAAAATCGGTATATCGGTATATGGGCATAGGTCGAAACTTCAAAATGCCATAACTTCGTCAAAACTCAACTCAGATTAAAAAGCGAGGGCTTTTTGATCATGGTTTTGCCCCTAAATCAATCGTACATTTAAAGTTGAAAACGTGATTTTGAGTCAGAAGACAAGTAAAAATTATAGCCTGAAAATCGGTATATCGGTATATGGGCATAGGTCGAAACTTCAAAATGCCATAACTTCGTCAAAACTCAACTCAGATTAAAAAGCGAGGGTTTTTTGATCATGGTTTTGCCCCTAAATCAATCGTACATTTAAAGTTGAAAACGTGATTTTGAGTCAGAAGACAAGTAAAAATTATAGCCTGAAAATCGGTATATCGGTATATGGGCATAGGTCAAAACTTCAAAATGCCATAACTTCGTCAAAACTCAACTCAGATTAAAAAGCGAGGGCTTTTTGATCATGGTTTTGCCTCTAAATCAATCGTACATTTAAAGTTGAAAACGTGATTTTGAGTCGGAAGACAAGTAAAAATTATAGCCTGAAAATCGGTATATCGGTATATGGGCATAGGTCAAAACTTCAAAATGCCATAACTTCGTCAAAACTCAACTCAGATTAAAAAGCGAGGGCTTTTTGATCATGGTTTTGCCTCTAAATCAATCGTACATTTAAAGTTGAAAACGTGATTTTGAGTCAGAAGACAAGTAAAAATTATAGCCTGAAAATCGGTATATCGGTATATGGGCATAGGTCAAAACTTCAAAATGCCATAACTTCGTCAAAACTCAACTCAGATTAAAAAGCGAGGGTTTTTTGATCATGGTTTTGCCCCTAAATCAATCGTACATTTAAAGTTGAAAACGTGATTTTGAGTCAGAAGACAAGTAAAAATTATAGCCTGAAAATCGGTATATCGGTATATGGGCATAGGTCGAAACTTCAAAATGCCATAACTTCGTCAAAACTCAACTCAGATTAAAAAGCGAGGGCTTTTTGATCATGGTTTTGCCTCTAAATCAATCGTACATTTAAAGTTGAAAACGTGATTTTGAGTCAGAAGACAAGTAAAAATTATAGCCTGAAAATCGGTATATCGGTATATGGGCATAGGTCAAAACTTCAAAATGCCATAACTTCGTCAAAACTCAACTCAGATTAAAAAGCGAGGGCTTTTTGATCATGGTTTTGCCCCTAAATCAATCGTACATTTAAAGTTAAAAACGTGATTTTGAGTCAGAAGACAAGTAAAAATTATAGCCTGAAAATCGGTATATCGGTATATGGGCATAGGTCGAAACTTCAAAATGCCATAACTTCGTCAAAACTCAACTCAGATTAAAAAGCGAGGGCTTTTTGATCATGGTTTTGCCCCTAAATCAATCGTACATTTAAAGTTGAAAACGTGATTTTGAGTCAGAAGACAAGTAAAAATTATAGCCTGCAAATCGGTATATCGGTATATGGGCATAGGTCGAAACTTCAAAATGCCATAACTTCGTCAAAACTCAACTCAGATTAAAAAGCGAGGGCTTTTTGATCATGGTTTTGCCTCTAAATCAATCGTACATTTAAAGTTGAAAACGTGATTTTGAGTCAGAAGACAAGTAAAAATTATAGCCTGAAAATCGGTATATCGGTATATGGGCATAGGTCAAAACTTCAAAATGCCATAACTTCGTCAAAACTCAACTCAGATTAAAAAGCGAGGGCTTTTTGATCATGGTTTTGCCCCTAAATCAATCGTACATTTAAAGTTGAAAACGTGATTTTGAGTCAGAAGACAAGTAAAAATTATAGCCTGAAAATCGGTATATCGGTATATGGGCATAGGTCAAAACTTCAAAATGCCATAACTTCGCCAAAACTCAACTCAGATTAAAAAGCGAGGGCTTTTTGATCATGGTTTTGCCTCTAAATCAATCGTACATTTAAAGTTGAAAACGTGATTTTGAGTCGGAAGACAAGTAAAAATTATTGCCTGAAAATCGGTATATCGGTATATGGGCATAGGTCGAAACTTCAAAATGCCATAACTTCGTCAAAACTCAACTCAGATTAAAAAGCGAGGGCTTTTTGATCATGGTTTTGCCTCTAAATCAATCGTACATTTAAAGTTGAAAACGTGATTTTGAGTCGGAAGACAAGTAAAAATTATTGCCTGAAAATCGGTATATCGGTATATGGGCATAGGTCGAAACTTCAAAATGCCATAACTTCGTCAAAACTCAACTCAGATTAAAAAGCGAGGGCTTTTTGATCATGGTTTTGCCTCTAAATCAATCGTACATTTAAAGTTAAAAACGTGATTTTGAGTCGGAAGACAAGTAAAAATTATAGCCTGAAAATCGGTATATCGGTATATGGGCATAGGTCGAAACTTCAAAATGCCATAACTTCGTCAAAACTCAACTCAGATTAAAAAGCGAGGGCTTTTTGATCATGGTTTTGCCCCTAAATCAATCGTACATTTAAAGTTGAAAACGTGATTTTGAGTCAGAAGACAAGTAAAAATTATAGCCTGAAAATCGGTATATCGGTATATGGGCATAGGTCGAAACTTCAAAATGCCATAACTTCGTCAAAACTCAACTCAGATTAAAAAGCGAGGGTTTTTTGATCATGGTTTTGCCTCTAAATCCATCGTACATTTAAAGTTGAAAACGTGATTTTGAGTCGGAAGACAAGTAAAAATTATTGCCTGAAAATCGGTATATCGGTATATGGGCATAGGTCGAAACTTCAAAATGCCATAACTTCGTCAAAACTCAACTCAGATTAAAAAGCGAGGGTTTTTTGATCATGGTTTTGCCTCTAAATCCATCGTACATTTAAAGTTGAAAACGTGATTTTGAGTCAGAAGACAAGTAAAAATTATTGCCTGAAAATCGGTATATCGGTATATGGGCATAGGTCGAAACTTCAAAATGCCATAACTTCGTCAAAACTCAACTCAGATTAAAAAGCGAGGGTTTTTTGATCATGGTTTTGCCTCTAAATCAATCGTACATTTAAAGTTGAAAACGTGATTTTGAGTCGGAAGACAAGTAAAAATTATTGCCTGAAAATCGGTATATCGGTATATGGGCATAGGTCGAAACTTCAAAATGCCATAACTTCGTCAAAACTCAACTCAGATTAAAAAGCGAGGGCTTTTTGATCATGGTTTTGCCTCTAAATCAATCGTACATTTAAAGTTGAAAACGTGATTTTGAGTCAGAAGACAAGTAAAAATTATAGCCTGAAAATCGGTATATCGGTATATGGGCATAGGTCGAAACTTCAAAATGCCATAACTTCGTCAAAACTCAACTCAGATTAAAAAGCGAGGGCTTTTTGATCATGGTTTTGCCTCTAAATCAATCGTACATTTAAAGTTGAAAACGTGATTTTGAGTCAGAAGACAAGTAAAAATTATAGCCTGAAAATCGGTATATCGGTATATGGGCATAGGTCGAAACTTCAAAATGCCATAACTTCGTCAAAACTCAACTCAGATTAAAAAGCGAGGGTTTTTTGATCATGGTTTTGCCTCTAAATCAATCGTACATTTAAAGTTGAAAACGTGATTTTGAGTCAGAAGACAAGTAAAAATTATTGCCTGAAAATCGGTATATCGGTATATGGGCATAGGTCGAAACTTCAAAATGCCATAACTTCGTCAAAACTCAACTCAGATTAAAAAGCGAGGGCTTTTTGATCATGGTTTTGCCCCTAAATCAATCGTACATTTAAAGTTGAAAACGTGATTTTGAGTCGGAAGACAAGTAAAAATTATAGCCTGAAAATCGGTATATCGGTATATGGGCATAGGTCGAAACTTCAAAATGCCATAACTTCGTCAAAACTCAACTCAGATTAAAAAGCGAGGGCTTTTTGATCATGGTTTTGCCCCTAAATCAATCGTACATTTAAAGTTAAAAACGTGATTTTGAGTCAGAAGACAAGTAAAAATTATTGCCTGAAAATCGGTATATCGGTATATGGGCATAGGTCGAAACTTCAAAATGCCATAACTTCGTCAAAACTCAACTCAGATTAAAAAGCGAGGGCTTTTTGATCATGGTTTTGCCCCTAAATCAATCGTACATTTAAAGTTGAAAACGTGATTTTGAGTCAGAAGACAAGTAAAAATTATAGCCTGAAAATCGGTATATCGGTATATGGGCATAGGTCGAAACTTCAAAATGCCATAACTTCGTCAAAACTCAACTCAGATTAAAAAGCGAGGGCTTTTTGATCATGGTTTTGCCTCTAAATCAATCGTACATTTAAAGTTGAAAACGTGATTTTGAGTCAGAAGACAAGTAAAAATTATAGCCTGAAAATCGGTATATCGGTATATGGGCATAGGTCAAAACTTCAAAATGCCATGACTTCGTCAAAACTCAACTCAGATTAAAAAGCGAGGGCTTTTTGATCATGGTTTTGCCCCTAAATCAATCGTACATTTAAAGTTAAAAACGTGATTTTGAGTCAGAAGACAAGTAAAAATTATAGCCTGAAAATCGGTATATCGGTATATGGGCATAGGTCAAAACTTCAAAATGCCATAACTTCGTCAAAACTCAACTCAGATTAAAAAGCGAGGGCTTTTTGATCATGGTTTTGCCTCTAAATCAATCGTACATTTAAAGTTGAAAACGTGATTTTGAGTCGGAAGACAAGTAAAAATTATAGCCTGAAAATCGGTATATCGGTATATGGGCATAGGTCGAAACTTCAAAATGCCATAACTTCGTCAAAACTCAACTCAGATTAAAAAGCGAGGGCTTTTTGATCATGGTTTTGCCTCTAAATCAATCGTACATTTAAAGTTGAAAACGTGATTTTGAGTCAGAAGACAAGTAAAAATTATTGCCTGAAAATCGGTATATCGGTATATGGGCATAGGTCGAAACTTCAAAATGCCATAACTTCGTCAAAACTCAACTCAGATTAAAAAGCGAGGGCTTTTTGATCATGGTTTTGCCCCTAAATCAATCGTACATTTAAAGTTAAAAACGTGATTTTGAGTCGGAAGACAAGTAAAAATTATTGCCTGAAAATCGGTATATCGGTATATGGGCATAGGTCGAAACTTCAAAATGCCATAACTTCGTCAAAACTCAACTCAGATTAAAAAGCGAGGGCTTTTTGATCATGGTTTTGCCTCTAAATCAATCGTACATTTAAAGTTGAAAACGTGATTTTGAGTCGGAAGACAAGTAAAAATTATTGCCTGAAAATCGGTATATCGGTATATGGGCATAGGTCGAAACTTCAAAATGCCATAACTTCGTCAAAACTCAACTCAGATTAAAAAGCGAGGGCTTTTTGATCATGGTTTTGCCTCTAAATCAATCGTACATTTAAAGTTGAAAACGTGATTTTGAGTCAGAAGACAAGTAAAAATTATAGCCTGAAAATCGGTATATCGGTATATGGGCATAGGTCGAAACTTCAAAATGCCATAACTTCGTCAAAACTCAACTCAGATTAAAAAGCGAGGGCTTTTTGATCATGGTTTTGCCTCTAAATCAATCGTACATTTAAAGTTGAAAACGTGATTTTGAGTCGGAAGACAAGTAAAAATTATTGCCTGAAAATCGGTATATCGGTATATGGGCATAGGTCCAAACTTCAAAATGCCATAACTTCGTCAAAACTCAACTCAGATTAAAAAGCGAGGGCTTTTTGATCATGGTTTTGCCTCTAAATCAATCGTACATTTAAAGTTAAAAACGTGATTTTGAGTCGGAAGACAAGTAAAAATTATAGCCTGAAAATCGGTATATCGGTATATGGGCATAGGTCCAAACTTCAAAATGCCATAACTTCGTCAAAACTCAACTCAGATTAAAAAGCGAGGGCTTTTTGATCATGGTTTTGCCTCTAAATCAATCGTACATTTAAAGTTGAAAACGTGATTTTGAGTCAGAAGACAAGTAAAAATTATAGCCTGAAAATCGGTATATCGGTATATGGGCATAGGTCGAAACTTCAAAATGCCATAACTTCGTCAAAACTCAACTCAGATTAAAAAGCGAGGGCTTTTTGATCATGGTTTTGCCTCTAAATCAATCGTACATTTAAAGTTGAAAACGTGATTTTGAGTCGGAAGACAAGTAAAAATTATTGCCTGAAAATCGGTATATCGGTATATGGGCATAGGTCGAAACTTCAAAATGCCATAACTTCGTCAAAACTCAACTCAGATTAAAAAGCGAGGGTTTTTTGATCATGGTTTTGCCTCTAAATCAATCGTACATTTAAAGTTGAAAACGTGATTTTGAGTCGGAAGACAAGTAAAAATTATTGCCTGAAAATCGGTATATCGGTATATGGGCATAGGTCGAAACTTCAAAATGCCATAACTTCGTCAAAACTCAACTCAGATTAAAAAGCGAGGGCTTTTTGATCATGGTTTTGCCTCTAAATCAATCGTACATTTAAAGTTAAAAACGTGATTTTGAGTCGGAAGACAAGTAAAAATTATTGCCTGAAAATCGGTATATCGGTATATGGGCATAGGTCCAAACTTCAAAATGCCATAACTTCGTCAAAACTCAACTCAGATTAAAAAGCGAGGGCTTTTTGATCATGGTTTTGCCTCTAAATCAATCGTACATTTAAAGTTGAAAACGTGATTTTGAGTCAGAAGACAAGTAAAAATTATTGCCTGAAAATCGGTATATCGGTATATGGGCATAGGTCGAAACTTCAAAATGCCATAACTTCGTCAAAACTCAACTCAGATTAAAAAGCGAGGGCTTTTTGATCATGGTTTTGCCTCTAAATCAATCGTACATTTAAAGTTGAAAACGTGATTTTGAGTCGGAAGACAAGTAAAAATTATTGCCTGAAAATCGGTATATCGGTATATGGGCATAGGTCGAAACTTCAAAATGCCATAACTTCGTCAAAACTCAACTCAGATTAAAAAGCGAGGGCTTTTTGATCATGGTTTTGCCTCTAAATCAATCGTACATTTAAAGTTGAAAACGTGATTTTGAGTCAGAAGACAAGTAAAAATTATAGCCTGAAAATCGGTATATCGGTATATGGGCATAGGTCGAAACTTCAAAATGCCATAACTTCGTCAAAACTCAACTCAGATTAAAAAGCGAGGGCTTTTTGATCATGGTTTTGCCTCTAAATCAATCGTACATTTAAAGTTGAAAACGTGATTTTGAGTCGGAAGACAAGTAAAAATTATTGCCTGAAAATCGGTATATCGGTATATGGGCATAGGTCCAAACTTCAAAATGCCATAACTTCGTCAAAACTCAACTCAGATTAAAAAGCGAGGGTTTTTTGATCATGGTTTTGCCTCTAAATCCATCGTACATTTAAAGTTGAAAACGTGATTTTGAGTCGGAAGACAAGTAAAAATTATAGCCTGAAAATCGGTATATCGGTATATGGGCATAGGTCGAAACTTCAAAATGCCATAACTTCGTCAAAACTCAACTCAGATTAAAAAGCGAGGGCTTTTTGATCAGTTGAGTTTTGACGAAGTTATGGCATTTTAAAGTTTCGACCTATGCCCATATACCGATATACCGATGTTCAGGCTATAATTTTTACTTGTCTTCCGACTCAAAATCACGTTATTAGCTGTAAATGTACGATGGATTTAAGGCAAAACCATGATCAAAAAACCCTCGCTTTTTAATCTGAGTTGAGTTTTGACGAAGTTATGGCATTTTGAAGTTTCGACCTATGCCCATATACCGATATACCGATTTTCAGGCTATATTTTTTACTTGTCTTCTGACTCAAAATCACGTTTTCAACTTTAAATGTACGATTGATTTAGGGGCAAAACCATGATCAAAAAGCCCTCGCTTTTTAATCTGAGTTGAGTTTTGGCGAAGTTATGGCATTTTGAAGTTTCGACCTATGCCCATATACCGATATACCGATTTTCAGGCTATATTTTTTACTTGTCTTCTGACTCAAAATCACGTTTTCAACTTTAAATGTACGATTGATTTAGGGGCAAAACCATGATCAAAAAGCCCTCGCTTTTTAATCTGAGTTGAGTTTTGGCGAAGTTATGGCATTTTGAAGTTTCGACCTATGCCCATATACCGATATACCGATTTTCAGGCAATAATTTTTACTTGTCTTCCGACTCAAAATCACGTTTTCAACTTTAAATGTACGATTGATTTAGGGGCAAAACCATGATCAAAAAGCCCTCGCTTTTTAATCTGAGTTGAGTTTTGACGAAGTTATGGCATTTTGAAGTTTCGACCTATGCCCATATACCGATATACCGATTTTCAGGCTATAATTTTTACTTGTCTTCCGACTCAAAATCACGTTTTTAGCTTTAAATGTACGATGGATTTAGAGGCAAAACCATGATCAAAAAGCCCTCGCTTTTTAATCTGAGTTGAGTTTTGGCGAAGTTATGGCATTTTGAAGTTTTGACCTATGCCCATATACCGATATACCGATTTTCAGGCTATAATTTTTACTTGTCTTCCGACTCAAAATCACGTTTTTAACGTTACAAAGTTACTTTATATTTTTAGTCGATGTTGTGTTTAATTAGTTGTTGCTGCCTCCGACAATCGCTTTTTCCCAATCAAAATAACAGGCGAACAGAAATGTTTAGTTAAACGATTTAATTGTAGAATAACCTCAAATACACGACCTTCAAAGTATGCAACAATTTCCTTTTAATTTAGCTTTTAAATCGAACCGCTTAAAAGTATGCAACACTTCGGCAGTCAGATGATCGCAGCTATCATTCAACAACGGTTTCTTTTATTATTAAGTTGGGACGGATCCTGGCGGTACTGCAATACCAGGCCAACCATCGACAGAGCTGGAGCAAGCTCCTATGAAAATAAAAACCAATATTTCACATATGAGCGCTTTTTTCTTCGAGTTTTCGTATTGTTCCCCCACTAAAATAACAGGCGAACAGAAACGTTTAGTTAAACGATTTACCTGGAATGCAATAATTTCTTATCAATTAAGCATTTAAATCGAACTGCTTAAAAGTGTGCAACACTTCGGCAGTCAGATGATCGCAGCTATCATTCAACAACGGTTTCATTTATTATTAAGTTGGGCCGAATCCTGGCGGTACTGAAATACCAGGCCAACCCGCGACAGAGGTGGAGCAAGCTCCTATGAAAATAAAAATCAATATTTCATATACTCGTATATAATTAATGAAGTGGAGAAAATGGTATTGGCCAATCGATATGTCTAGGTCCTCAGCAACTTCTCTAACGGTGATTCGACGATTGGCCAATACCATTTTCTCCACTTCATTAATTTTTTCGTCTGTTGTTGAAGTGCTCGGGCGTCCGGCACGCTCTTCGTCGTTCACATCTTCTCGGCCTTCTGAGAACATTTTGTACCACCGATAAACGTTGCTTCGGTCCAAGGTAGCTTCTCCGTATGCCACAATCAACATTCGGAATGCATCCGCGCACTTAATTTCGTTTTTCACACAAAATTTGATACAGGTTCTTTGATCCATTTTTTTGAATAGGTAAAAATCGAAGACGATCCAAAACACGTGCAAGCAAAGCAGCTGTCAACAATTAAGTGAACATTCAAAATGGCCGAGCTTGTCGGCATAAGTGAGAGACATGAGTACCAACATAACGCTACAAAAAAATCGAAATTCGAATATACGTAACCCGCGAAAATTCAAAATTCGCGATACTTTTTGAACACACCTCGTATAATATATTTAGATGAAAGAGTATGGCATCGTGTAGAAATATGAATTTCGTTCAGTGAAAAACTTTGCAGCCATTAAAAACCAACTAATGAATAAGTAAGGCTTATTATTATTATTATTTTTAAAGCAGACTGCTTGTACTTTAAATCTAAAAAATATTTAATTTTATCATCGCCAGTTAAGCTGTTAGTTTTTAAGTTATTCGCATATATTCCAATTAATGTCCTTTGATCAGTTTATGGCGTATCTACACTTTAAGCACTGCACATGTACATATGTATATCTCATAGGCTGCAGTTCGATATTTGCTTGAAGCAATTTCATTCAGCTCTCCATCTAGCGGGATTTAGCTTTAGCTATGCAACTGGAGGCTAGATACGCACAGGGTCAAAGAGTTTCTGATTGTCTAGCTGCAGAGTGTGTTATCAACCTTTATCGTTTCCCATTTCGCTTTGCATATGCAAAAGCCAATCTGCAGCTGCTACCAGCCGCAAGCTCCTTGCCACTGTTTTCTCTTTTACTTAGCGCTCTCATTTTTTTTGTTTTCCTTTCGAGTCACTTGAGTGGGCAGCCCTGTGTGCCACAATTTTGCTGGTCGGCGGCTGTTAGAGTGTCAAGTTGCTGGGGGTTTTAAGTCGCTGCTGCAGCTGCAACTTGAGACAGCAGCCGCAGGATGTCATCATGTAGCAGCTACAGCATCTACACTCACAAAAAAGATCACTACGAATTTTAGAAATTTATTCAGAATGTAAATAAAATTTTTTAAGAACCATTGCTTGCTTTTTTTAATTAAGTGTGGGTTTTTTTTAAATGTAGAAAACATATGTCTAATTTTTTGGGTGTTGTTTTCTATGAATGCGAAGCGTAGAAGATACATCTTAAATTATATATTTAATGTCAGCTAATATCAGTCGATACAAAAAAATTTAATATAATTCAACTAAAAATCAAATTTGATATTTAAATTTAAGAAAATATAGGAAATATTTATAAGATGTCTGGCGGTAGTAATACTATTTTTCTTTGTTAATTATATTATTGTTAATCAATTCTTTTATAAGATTTTGCATTTGCAAATATTTTACATAGTTTATATATTTGCAGAAACTTTCGACTTAACGTGATTTCGAACCCGAGACTCGGCATTTAAAGAAGGCAGCATCTAGGCTCAAATTGGTATCAAAGAGAATAAATTTCATTACTATTTTCTAAATATTATTTTTGCTGAGTGTATGGCTTCTATTGGAATTGCTGCTGCTGAGGCTGCTGCTGTCCTCACTAATGAAACAAAAACAGACAAGTTAATGTACAGTTGATGTACATTCTAATGGCTAGCTGTGGCCCCCAATATCCCCCACCGCTCCCACTCGTCAGGCTGGTTGTCTGGTTAACTGGCCGCAACTGTCTGCAGATTTGCATAGAAAACAGCACTCGAGTCCGAGCTAATTGAGTGACTAAGCTTCGGTGGCTAAAGTTTTCGACATTCTAATGCCATTGTCAAGCTGCTATTGCTGCTTTTGCTGCCTGCTGCTCAAAACTAGTTAACATTTCCGCTGCTGTGGCAAGGCACTTACCTGCACAGAGCTCTGCTTTCCAAAATGTGGCCTTTTATAAATAATTCAAGCGCATGCTGATAGTGGCTTTAAGCCATTTTGCTGGCGCTTTTCTAGAGCGGCGCAAAAATTAACAGAGCGCATTGAATGAATGAGGCGGAGGGCGGCGATCTATACAAAAGACTCAAAACTTGCACAACAGGCCAAATGTCACAGCAACAAAAACAAAAACAAAAGCAAAGCCAGCTAGTAAAAGGCAGCTAAAACTTGCGGAAGTTGGCCTTTTGAAATGCAAAACTTATACAGTTCAAGCAAAATGCTCATTCTGTTCATGCTCTCAGTTGTGCCTCAGTGTTTGGCATTAAAATCAACTGTGCATGTTTTTAGGAATTATTCGAGCATTATTTCTCAACTAGCAGCAGCTGCTGATGTTGATGCCGTTTGCTGGCTTTGAGTATTGACTTGCCTTTTTAGCACATTTGACTTAATTTGCACACAAAAGTGCTGCCTACTTTTCAGCGCAGCACGCGCCATTGCAAATTAACGGCAACAAAAGGCAGGCAAAAAAAAAAGAAAAACACGAAAAGGACAACAACGACAACTGTCAACTGAAAGCAAACAAAATAACACAATTTACAGTTAATCTAAATGTTGGCTTTTATTAGCAGGCAGAAGTTTCTGTGGCTGCGACTGCATCTGAACTTGATAAAAGTTAAGCCCGGCTGCAGAGTCTGAGCAACTCGGTTGTAATTGGGTGTGTGTGGGTGGTGTGTGCGGGTGTGCTGTGCTGGTGGGAGTGTGCTGCGCATGATATAGGAACAGCAAAAGTGACTTTATTATAATTTTGAACTTTTGATTTACTGCGCACTTAGAGTGTGTTTGCGGGTGTACAGCACACACACACTCAAAAATAAATATTGCACTCAATTTTAGAATTTTAGAAAGTTAGCCACAAAATAACTCACCTGATTATTTAGAAAGTATTTTTCTAAATTTTAAAAAAAAAAACTTATTTTTTTTTAAATTATGATGTGTTTCTTAATAATAGAAATTACTTTTAAAAATATAAAAAATTGTGTTTGGCGACTTAAAGCTAGCCTTTTTATTTTTTTAGAAACTTTTTTCAATATTCAGAAGTTATTTGTAAAAGACGGAAAAGCTTTAAATTTTTGTAAAACGATTTTCATTTTATTTCGTTTTGCTAGCATTTAGGTTGATTTTTTTTTGAGTGCAGTTGATTGTCTGGTTGCGTGTTGGGCTCA
This sequence comes from Drosophila paracracens, assembly GCA_035044025.1. Lineage (NCBI taxonomy): Eukaryota > Metazoa > Arthropoda > Insecta > Diptera > Drosophilidae > Drosophila > Drosophila paracracens. The sequence continues at coordinate 660,175 of JAWNMN010000396.1, forward strand.
AGATGGCAAGCAGGCCAATACCGACACCAAAACCAATGTGAGCCCACTCGAGCCCAAGGCAGACAACAACAACAATAACAACAGACACAGAACAACAAAAGCCAAGTAGAACCACACACAAAATGATGCTAATTTTAACACCGCAACAACAATGGCAGCAGCCAGCACAAAATTGTTGCCAGAGATAGCAGCAGAAAGCGGCAAGAAAATACAATTGCAAAAGTTTCTAACAAAAAGATTTACAAAATTACAATAATAAAAACAACAATAAAATTAAGCATTGTAATATGGTGACAACACGAACAAAAAAAAATATACACCACAAAACACGAAACAACCCTGATAAAAAACGAATAAAATCAAATCAATCTTGAGACGGAGACTGAGCGCTAAATACTCTTTTTACTACGATTAAATTTTGACTCTCACGGCTATATGAAATTTATTGTGAATTTATTACTAAACATGGTCTATGTAAGACCCACAACTGTCTAACCTAACCTAGCCTATTACTAAGCAACTTTGATATACTCGTATACATGTATGTAGAAGTAGAAACTCATTTATAAGAACTTGGGAACAGATCTGAGTAGGTTTTTTATTGATATTTATATGTTAGTTAAGAAACCATTTCAATTTTTGGCTGATTTTATTTTTACACACACAGCTCTAAATAACGTTTTTCTGTGATTAAATTCTTGTTCCTAAGAATTTATGAGCTGATCCGAAAACAATGTAAAATGATGTATCTTTTGTTATCGTCTGAAACTTTTTTTTCTGATTCTTTGGTTTTTGAGACTTAGATCAAGGATTAAATTCTTTTTATGTGAATAAATTATATTTCTTAAGCCAGTTGCAATTTTGTGAGCACTTATTGCTAAGCAAAAATAATAAACATAAGCTCATTTGTAGGAACTTGGAACTAAGCACTCACCTGACCATTTTTTACTTATTTTTGATGTTTTTTTTTTTTTTTTTATTGAAGAGCTCGCAAATGATTTGGAATCAAATTCAAAAGCGCTTTTCTTTCAATTTTTGATAAACACTTTTTGTAATATTTTCTTCGTAAGGGGCGCGACTTAAGAATGTACTGTGATTTGTAGTTGTGTGTGAATGAGTATGTGTGAGTGCATGGGTGTGTGTGTGTATATGAGTGTGTGTCGGATTTAAAGCGAGCCAGGCACGTGTCATAATTGCAAATCAATGAACTGCAATACAATAGTAGCACTGATTATGGCTATGCCTTAACGATGATTACCCCAATTGTATCAGTAAGTGTCTGTGTCTGTGTGTGTATGTGTGTCAGTGTGTGTGTGTGGTTATAAATGTACGTGCATATGTTCACACACACTCTATCTATCTCTTTCTCGCTCTGTGTGTGTGTGTAGCATTTTAATAAATTACGTGACAAACTGCAATGCCCTAAGCCTGCCACCCATTGGGGAGCAGCAGGTGGCTCTCTCCCAGGGGAGCAGAGTGTGTGGGGGGTTGCTGGGTGGTTGCTCGAATTCCGCTAATGTAGGCTCATTAGTTGAAGCATTAAAGCAGCATTATGTGTGCAACATTTGGGGCAGGTTGGAGGGGGCAGTTTACATTTGCATTTGCAGCTGGCTGCAGCTTCTTGCACATTTGCATACTCGCACTTGAATCTAAAATTCCCAACTCTCACTCCATCTCTCTCTCTCTCTCTCTCTCTCTCTCTATGCCCCTCTCACTATCTCTGTCTCACTTGCGTCGTCTGATATCTGTCGCGCATCTCGTGTAATTTGCAAAATTAAATGACAAAGTTTTGCACACAGTTAACAATATTAAATCGGATTTCAAAGGAGCCGTCTCCACCACCACCACCAACGACGACGACGACACATTCAGCAACTCCAAAATGTAATTACATTTTCTGTTTTGTATGTTAACAAACCGTATAATTGGCCACGGCGCTTTGTCGCTCGCCTGCATTCAAGCCAGCTATCTTTGCAGCCAACTCCGAGCCAGATTTTCAAGGCTGCATCCAGCCCCCTTCCTTCCTCTCTTAAGCCTTGACCACACTCGGAGAAAAATCAATCTGAATTTTGAAAATTCGCCAGGGGTAACTCACTTTATCAATCGGAATGTATATTTTCAAAAATATATGTTTTTCTTTTCCTCATTTTTGTGTAATATTTTTTGGTATTCAAAGAAACACCTCGGAAGTTAGATACATTTTTTTTCTAAATTTTACAAAATTGTATCCTCAAATTAATATAAAAAACATATCTCAGCCATAATGTTATTTGTATTATTAATATTAATTTTAGTATTTTAAGATTTCAAATATATACCAACATGTTGCATAATTTGTAAATTCATATAATTTAATTTGAAAAAAGTGTACGATTTTACGTCAATTTGATTTCAAGCCAGATTGCAGCTAAAATCAAATATAAACGGTGAGCTAGTTAATTTCATAACTTGTTTCTGTATTTTATAAAGGATTTTTTCGAAGAAGTGTTTGCATATTTAATAAAATACATTTTTAAGGCATTGTTGTTCAAATTGTTTCTATGAACATGATAAGCTTTCTAGCATTAAACATTTCTTAATAATAGAAAATATTTCTAGAAAAAATTTAAAGAACGCAACACTTTTGAAATTGCCAATTTAGGACTAAGTTTTCTAATTTGTAGAATTGGTTTTCCTTTATTTTGAAATTGTTTCTAAAAACAAGAAACACTAAGCAGTTTTTAGGGCGATTTTTTTTTCGAGTGCAGTTGACATCAGCAACAGTTAGTCGCACATTTTCAATGCAATTATTTTAAGAGCAACTCGAGTTTTGCAATTGAATTCTTAAATTCTGTTCAAATTATGTACGATAAGTTTGTGCAATATATGACAATTGTTAATTTTGCTTAGTGGCAAGCATGCATAAGTGCAACTCGCAACTCGAAATTGATAAAATTTGTATTTATGTTGCAACTAATTAAATTATCTTTCAGCAGCTGCTTGGCATTTGCGGTTTTCGATTTGACAAACTTCAGACATATTGCTGAGTGTGGCTGGGTGTGTGTGTGTGTGTGCTTGTGCTTGTGTTTGTGTGTGTACTGTTGTGTGTGTACATCTGTACCTGCGCAATGCACTCGTGTGTAAACGTGCAACTGACATATTATTTTGAGCACTACAATTGGCGTTGTGTGGCTTTGTCATATTTTCCGAATTTGCCATCAAGTAAAATTTAATGAAATTGTTGCGGCATGAAACTGGTTATTGCCACTGGCAACACAACACTGACCCAAGATGAGTTGCCGCTCGCTCGTCGGCGACATCAACGACATCATCATCGCCATCATCTTTACCACTGTTTGTTCATCCCCCCAACTCATAACAAAACCGAGACCCATGACGACGACCCAGATTGCACAGAAATCTGGGTCAGTTGCACAGGCAATGCGGCATGAAATTTTGGGATGCTTGGCATGTTAAACAAATTTTGTGGTCAGTTGTCAGCAACAAAAAGCCAAGAAGTCAAATATTTACACAACCAGCTCTCAATGTAAGCCAACAGCCCACAACAAACTACAGATTCTTATTCTGTTCCAGCTTTCAGCTATCAGCATTCTGCTCCAACTTCAACATGGCCAACTCTGATCTCATTAGCAAAGCGAGTTGCAAAAATAACCACAACTGAAGCGGACAAGCCCATATCAAATTTGTTCATCTCTGTTTTGGGGTAGCCTTTTTCGAAATTGATTTGTTTCGCTCGGTTCGCAGGTTTGTTTGAGTTGCACTTGACACATGCTGAAGCCATGCGTAAATCTTATAAAAAAAAAACTTCAAAAGGGAAACAGAACATTAATTGATTTCCCACACACTTCAATGAACATTCAAGTTCGTTAACCAGTACAACTACAACTATAGAATCATAGTAAAACTATGTATATATAAGCAACGTCGGCTGGTATGCCCTGCAGTGGAATTTAAAATTTAAAATTATATAATTTTATTTTTGTAATGCTTATATTATTAACATTAATAATTGATATTATTTATTATTAATATTGGTGTAGGAAGCATTTTCTTTTCTTCAAAACGCAACTGTCTAATTATTTTAAAATTTAAGACCACTTAAATGTATGTAACTAATTGATTAATATGATCAAAAGTCATACAATTACATGTGTTATGAAATATCTGGGCTAGCTTCTCGAGTATCCGTAAGTCAGTGAAATATGTTCTGAAATACAAATCGTTTTCATATAAACAAACGTCTCTACCATTTACACATATTATAAATCTGTAGTCTTAGGAGCAATTTATTGATTTTTTAAATTGATAATAAAATTCAGATGACTCTAAGTTGAGGTCAGTTTAGAAGATTTTGTTATTTTCGTTTTGAATTCAATTTGCCGCTAGACAATATACCCGTTGCCCAAAATAGAAGCTGCCATTGCGTTTGCGGCGCTGTGTGGCATCCTCATAAGCCGTGGCAAGGACGAGCCACGGCCACTGAAGCGTGGCAGGCGCGTGGCCAACTGACAATGGCAGCAGGCAGCCAGCAAAAGGCAAAAAAGCATAAAGAGAAAAAAAGGCGAAAAGAAAAGAAAGCAATGGTTACAACAAAAAGGAGAAGGAGGAGAAGTTGAAATAATTGTAATGGTTGCTTTGCATGCCAAGCGGCGCACTGTGCCAATTTTTCAGTTAAAAGGCCGGCGGAAGACAAAAAAGCCAAAAACACAAAAAAAGCAAAATAAAAAGCAACAACAAAAAAGAGCGAGTCAAAACGGTGCAAGAGCAATGTAATAAATGCGTCTGCTTTGTGGGGCAACTGATGAACGGCCGCAGAGGAAAACATGGGGCAGCCAGCCAGTCAGACAGTCAGCCAGACCGATAGAAAACGGTAAGTTGCTCTGAAATTGAAACTGTAACTGTAACACTGAAACTGAAACGGAGGCACCACCTTTGCCTTTGGCTGATAAATGTGGCAGCTGCAACAAATTCTACTTCTCTTATATACTTTTTTCTCTACTCTGATAACGAAGGTATTCAAAGTATATTGGTTTTGTGCAATGTCCACTAGGGCACTAGAAAATCGATCAGAATCGATAAGCGTAAAATCGATACACATAAATCGATAATCGCAAATCGACAAAGCTTCATATCTCGCACAATTTTGAAGCTACATTAACAAAATTTTATTGGTATGTTGTCGGCAGATTGGCATTGGCCACTCTCAACTCCACTGGCCCATGGGCTTATAAGTTTTTAGACCATTCCCTCACCCGCTGGCCCCAGTTTCACCGCCCACATGGTACAATCAAATTTTTGAACTATGCAAAATTTTAGGAAAATTTGGAGGATAGATTTCTGGAAACCTCCTTTTACTTATCAGCTGATATTATTTATTTGTATCAGTGTATTACGCAGTCGATTACGCGCTGCGATTGCAATGTTTCCACTTGTTTTTCTTCTTTTTTTTGTAGTCACATCAATGCATTCCGTCAGACTCACCTGTATATACACCTCTTTCACTCCCTCTCTCTCTCTCGGGGTGTATGCTTGCCTGCTTTTTATGTGGCGCACTTTAAGGGGCATAAAAAATGGCCATTGCCTTGGCAAAAAGCTGTTTTATCTTTTAGCGTTTTATGTCGCATTTGCGTATACGCTCTCGCGTATTTCTTTTTATTGTAATAAATTTAAAACATTTTGCACTCATACACATTTTATGAATCTTCAAGACAAGGCGAACGACTAAAGTGCAGCTGAGCTGAGCTGGTTATTTTAGTTGTTGGTGTTGTTGTTGCTGTTGTTGTTGCTGTTGTTGCCGGAGTTGATATTTTATTTGGCCATTGAGACACGGGCATGGCAAAGTGCACTGCAATTGGGATTTATGCAAATGGTGATATATAGGAGTGTATATATATTTATGTGTGTGAATATATGTATTTGTGTGTGTGCGCAGCAAACTTTCAACATAGATTAAAAAATGTCAGCGAAATTTATACGAAATTATGCAGCAGCAGTAGCAGCAGCAACTGCAACAGCAAAAGCAACAGAAACAACTGCAATTGCTACAGCAACAATTGGAAATCTGTTATGCATATGCAAAGTTAACGTTGCGCATACGCCGCGTCTGCTTTAAAACTTTGTGCATTGTTTTCAATGCCACACACGCTGCACACACCGACACTTCCAATGCAAATTTATATCATTTTTATATACCCTTGCCGAGGGATTTGTGAATATTAAATCAAATCTCCAGAGTCTTGGGCTTGAGCTTGATTATATATTTAGGTTCCCAGGTTTAAGCTTGACACAAATTTTTACTTTACCTGGCTGTGTAGAGATGTTGCAGATTATTTTACTCAAAGAGATCGAGTGCAGATATTTTTCTGTTTTGTTTTTTTGAATAATAGTTTCCAATACACATTTCATGTTTGCCAGCTGTGCGATAAATCAACTAGCAACATTTTAATAACTGGAGCACCCAGTTCGAGAGATGTGGCAGCATTAGCAGTTAAATCAACAAGACGAAGAGGAAGACAAAGGAGATGAAGAATTAAGTTGCACATAGCTTCATTATGGCAGAGAAATTGTTATGAAAATTGAGTTTTTGGCCGCAAGCGAAACTAATTTTGTGCGATGGCTGCTTTGAGCTTGTAACCTTTGCACATAAAACTCAATCGGCATCGACTGCATTAACTTTGACTTTGGTGGTCGCGGCTGATGGTCTATTCTATTGTGCTATCGATAGACTCGTTATCGTTATCATTTGACTGGCCATTTGCTGCTTATCAAAGTTGATTGCAATGCCCGCAGCCTTGGACTCGACTCAACTCGACTTGCTTTCTGTTTATATTTTCTGTTGTGGCCATCGTCTTTCAGTGTGTTTTCCCATTGCATACTTATCGTACTTGCGTCGTCCTTGTTATCCTTGTTTATTGTTTTTGAGTTTTGCTGGCGCATTTGCTGCTTCCTTTCGGCCATAGCCACAGCCACAGCAGCTACAATTCTGGACCATTCTCCGGTTGCCATATTATTGCATACAAAAACTTCATAAATCTTTTGCTCGCTTAAACTTTTGCAATTGAGTTGTGGATACAAATTAACTCGACTTGCTGCTCAAAACTTTTTGCACAACAACACAATAAGCAACAATAGCAACCACAATAATAACAATAATAAGAAAGGCTACTACACAAAAGCAGCAGCAACTGTAGCAGCTATAATAATATTATTTACTAATCGCATCCCTCTCTTAAGTTTTTCCGACTTAATTCCAAATGTGCCAGATATCGCTGAGGTAACACTTAATGTCAAATAATCAGATCGGAGCTTATATATTTACAAATTGTTTCTTAATGCAAGAAAAGCTTGGGTGAAAACCTTATTACGGTAATTTTTTAAATTTCATTTCGGAAATATTTTTAGTCAACATAGTCTCAGATTGCTCAAACATTATGTATTAATTATCAACTGGCCAAAACGGCCTAGACAGTCCTAGCATTCCTGCAGGTTTGTCAAATGGAAGCCTAGCTGCCACAGACCTGTGATTTGACGAGTCACTTTTGCATTTTGCCACTGATTTTGGCTTTGTTTGACTTTTTCCTTTGTCCGCTGTCTTTGCACAAATATTTTCCTTTTTTTATTTACTTTTTTTTTAGACTGGCTAGCTTTTGTGGTTGTTCAGAAAGTTGCTGGCCGGAAATGGGCAGCATATGCTGTGGGTTGAGGGGGAAGTGGGGAGTGGGTGACAACTGGACGAGTCGAGTCGAGTCCGTCGGTGACTCGATTTCCACTTGAGTAAACATTAACGTGCCGGACGCTCCATTGAAATTCAAGCGTGCAATTCATTTCCACTTAATTTTCAACGCTACTTTTGCGCTTTCCTTGCCTTTTTTTTATTTCATTTTTGATACTCTTGCAATGGGCATAACAATTCAGGAGAATGGGCAGATCGAGTGATAAAGGCTTTTGTAACTTAATCAAGTGTACATATTGTCGAGCAAGTCTCTCAAATCATATTGAGAGGGGCTCGATCAAGTAAGATCAGTAAAGAAACAATTTATATACACGTTTTTATTTGAAATTTATTACACATAAAATAGCTGTTTGTTCATAGTTTTCAACTTAATTATTAGTTATTATTGGGATATGGGAAAGTATTTTGATTTTTCAAAACCAAATTGATAAATAAGCAATGATTTATGTAAATAATTGTTAAATATGGTCATAAGTAGAACATTTACATATGATATAAAATATCGGGGCAAGCTTTTAAAGCTTATACAGTATCATTTCCATATTTGCTCCCCCATTTTTTTCAGTAAACAAAAAAGTGAAATACTCTTTCTGCAAGTGTATTCAGTATTCGTTAAGCCCAATGCAGTTATTTGTTTTTGCCCCATTTTTTTTTTAGAAACAAGTGCGGTGGTTTGTGACTTTTGTCATTTCCTTTTTGGTCATTTAATTTTTTTTTTGTGGCAAACTTTGTAGCAAAATGTGTTGCAAATTAGTCACAAGTGTCTCAATTTTGAAACGCTGCGCGTCAAAAAGTCAATTTAAAGTAAATTTATGAAAATGATAATGCAGAAATGAAGAAAAAACAAAAAATAAATAGAGATGCGGCCACTTCAACTTGGGCCATGTAATTTGTGGCAAATTGAAAGCAATTAAGCGAGACGCGTGCCACGAGTTGCACTCTCTGTGGCAATTTGATTAGGCGACTGTGTGTTATTGAAATTGATGGAGCGTTTGTTTAGCTTTTGTGTTTTTGGGGCAAGAGTGTTGTTTCCAGCCCAGCCGAAAACGAGAATTGCCTGCGAATATAACATTAATTTCAATGGCGACAATGGCATTTATTGATTTGTGTGCTGAAGCGATTACAAATTGTATCTGCAGCAGTTGTTGCTGCCGCTGCCCCAAAAGTTGTTGATGTTCAACATAATCATTAGCATAAGTTAGCCAAGTGTTTGGCATTGGGTTCGTCCATAATTTGTTTTGTTTTCCCGGCCTATTTAGCGTTGATTTCATTTTGTCGGTTACATAATTAATTAGATTGCGGCATTTTGAGTCGCCTCAGGTGTTGAGTCAACTCCTTGTAGTACAATTGTCACTTCACCTTCTGATTTTGCTGGAATTGATTAACTGACTGAAAAAGGGTGAAAATGGACGGAAACTGACTCGCAGCACCCATTGGCGTTTTGCTGTTTGTTTTAATTAAATTTCTATTTTCCATTAACTGTATAATTATCTGCTGTCATTGTGCTACAAATTATGTAACACTAATTGAATGTGTACTGAACGCTGTTCGTAAATTGATAAATTGATGCGGGTGCTGAAGTCGACTTGAATCTTGTCTTGCTAGCATTTCAGGTATTTTGCGAAGATATTAATTATTAGTTCACATAATCTATAAATTTCATACGATAGATTTTCATTGCATTTATGTGTAGCCTTGTGGCTTGATTGTGAATAACTAAAGTTTAGTTGAATTGGCAATATGAAATATATTTCAAAGACAAGAAGATTTTGAGAGACTTGCCTTATGTCTTAATTATAAATTACTTAAGTCTAGTTAAGTGTACAAGATGAAATATAAATTTTAAAAAAAATCCTCTGCATAGATTTTTCTGGAATTTATTTATTATGAAATGAATCACTGAATTTTTTTTTTATAGATTTTCAAAAAATTGATTTATGGCTCGGTTGGCTACTTGAGTATTAAAGATTAAAATTATTGAACAAAAGTCTTATTGCTTAATAGCTAATATTTAAAGTCCAGATGAGTTTGTAAAGTGAAATTTGCTTACAAATGTATTCTATACAATTTTGTCAATAATGTTTGTATTACCTTATGGCTTAGTGGCTAATAACTAAAGTCTGGTTGAGTTAGATGATGAAATGTTTATAAATCTATACAGATTTTCATCGAATTATTTATTAGAATTTGTTTACTAGCTTATGGCTTAAGGGCTAATAACTAAAGTCTAGTTGAGTTTGCCGGATGAATTAGCTACGAAGCTATCAGTTATCAGCAGTATGCTAACACAAATATAAAGCTGTGGCTGACAGACACAAATGGACACTTGAGTTAAATGTTTGCAAACTGCTCGACAATGTCGTGTTGTTGCCATTAAAAGTGTCTGGATTATGGACGCAAAAACATATTTGCTGCTGCCACAACTGTTTGTGTTATGTTTTGTTGTGTTTCTTGGCCATAACGAGGGCCAACCTGTGTTCAACTTAGTTTATTGCTTAATTTTTACTAGCTGCCAATGCTGGCGACAGTTTGTGCACCAACCAAGACAGAGACGCCGATGAACTCCAACTCCAATTTCAACTCCTGCTTCAACTCAGCTGAGGCAGATCATCCTACTTATGCGGGCTGCACTTGTTACGCACCCGCAGCGAAGGACTACGCCAGAGTACATTTACGGGTTACATTATGGCCAAGCGTTGCCCTAATACACCTCCCCCCACCTCCCTCCCCCACTCCCCTTCATGTTGCATGCATTGTCCGGCTTTTATGGCATGTTGTAAACACTGCGCATAAACTTTGCACTAAAGTGTTGTCGTATAAATTGTATTATGGCAGCTCCCAAGCCGGTCATTTATTGTGTGTGTGTGTTTGTGTGTGTGTGTTTGTGTATGTGTGCCGGTGTGCATTGTGTGTGTGAAAAGTAACAAACAACCAGACACAAAAAACCAAAAGTAAAAGTAAAAGTTTTCTGTTTCTCTTTGGCTGTTTTTATTTAACTTGTTTCGCTTTGCTTTTTGCCAAGATATTTATCATTTTTAGTTAGCGTTGCTTTTAATTACAATTGTTGTGGCTAGCTAGGTTTTTTTCATACAACTTTTTATTTTATCTATTTGTTTGTTGCATTTTCAACTCTCTCTGTGCGTTGCTGGTGCCGTTTCAACTCCTGTTGATCCTGGGCCAGTTAATTGCATTTTCACGCCCAGCTGACTGCCAGACGCAGACTCAAACTCGAAACGCATCGAATCACATCACATTCAACATTTCGCAGTTTTTGTTGGCCACGTCTGCAACACAATCATCACCATCACCATCATCGTCATCATCATCATCATCGTCAGCATCATTTTGATCATTGCCAGAGCATGCCTATATCTTTTTTGCCCTATTTTTTTGCATGGGTCAGTTCTTGCCCCATCTTCATGCAGTGGCAGCAGCCTTTGGTTGAATGTCTGTCCGTCTGTCTGTCTGTCTGTCGGTCTGTCTGTTTGGCTGGCTAGCTGGCAGTGAATTGCCCTGATTCGATTTCATTTCATGACCATTATTTTGTCTATATACGGAGTAGTAGAAACAGCAGCAGCAGACTCGGCACAGAGCACCCGGAGAATTCTAATTGTCGCTGCTGCATTCTGTTGCTAAACTCATCTGCATGATTTTTTGGTGTTCTCTCTCTCTCTTTCGTTCTCTCTCTATGTTCCTTTATCGCCAGTTTCATTACACATGCCTAACGAAAAAAAAAATGGATAAGAAAATGAAGCAATAAAAAAAAAAACGAGCCAAAATCAAATTTTCACAACTTAAATGCGTTTATTGGCCTTAAAACTCTGTGATTTATATTGCGGAGTATTCTGGCTACGATTCGGAAACGAAAAATGAAGAAATTTAAAGCCCATAATAAAATACAATATTTCATTACGTATTTAGTTATTTTTTAATTGTAATCTTGGATAAAAACAGAACACAAATTTTTAGAAGGTTTAAAATTGAATACAATTATTTAAAATGAAAACGGAAAAGTTAATTTAAAAACATAAGAGGAAAAGATGTATAAAATAAAATAAGGGATATATTAAATAAGACTGCAAGGATGAACCCGATCAACAGCCAACATTTATTTGTTGAAAAAATACAAGAATTTAATGGAAGTTCGAAGCAACATGTAAATTATTAAAAATTTTAAATAAAAAAAATAATTAGTTATCTGGGTCAAATATATCAGACAAGTTTCCCACAGGCATGAGGCAAGAATCTAAATCTAAATAGCAAATAATAACTCAAGAGTTAATTGCAAATTTTTTTTAAAAATGGTGTTAATGCTTTTATTTAACATATCTTACAATAAGTTTAACACCGCCAATTAATGGAAAATAACTTATAACTTTTTATTGAGACTTAACATCAACTACACTACTTTTAAAGAACTTTATTTTTGACTAGTGAATAGAGGGTTAATTAACAAGCCATAGCTTCGGAAAGAAAGTATCTATAAAAATAAGTAGATATATATATATATATATGTGCCTCCTTTGCACCTTGATTTCTGTTCTTTAAATTATAATTTGCGCAAGATGCAATAATTTAATTTTCCATATCGCCATACTCCACCGACAACTTTCTGTAGAGACTCATTAATATTACATTTTTTACTTGGTTAAAACTGATTTTTCTTTCGTGACTAGTGCTTTTAACAACACATCTTTAGATAATAATAACAGTAACACATTGATGTATATTCCATTTTTATATATGTTTACTCCTAAATTTAATAATACTATGTTTATTCTATTTAAATTACTGCCCGATTTCTGTCGTGGTTCTCTTAATTGTGATGTTTGCAAGCTGCAGTAATTTAATTGGCTGTATTGGAGCACTCCACCTACAAGTTTCTATTGCGACATCCTGTGCCCAAAGCGCCATAAATCATAGTTAGCTTTGTCATTTTTCTTTTTTGCCTCTCTTTTTTTTTGCTGTCGCTTGGCTGTCAGTTTTGAAGGCCAACACGCGCATATCGACCACAGAGAATACCGGCAACATTTACCAACTACCAACTACCGACCAGGACAGGCCAGGCCAGACCAGGGCAGAGCAGGCCAGGACAGACGAGGGCAGACCTGACCAGGTTTCGGAGACAATGAATGGAGGAGCATTCGGCGCATTCATATTGCAGGCGATGACTACAAATTGGTCGCATTTCCTCGCATAAAGTTATCCGACTCGGCTGCAATTGAAGTTGGGCCTCCAACTATGACTCAGCCGCGAGTACTCTTAATTTTTTCATTCTTATTTGTGGTCGTTGAATTTTGGTTGGTAGTTTGTTGTTTTCTTTTTTTTTAGTTTTTAGTTTTTGTGTTTGCTGCATTTGACATTTTGTGACTTTTGCTGGGCGCGTAATTTATGTGAGTTTTGCACTGCGTTTGCTGCGAGCTAAAAAAAATAAGGGAAAAAGAGGAGCAACAAAAAAGGGAGGCAACCTTAACAGGCAGTGCGACATTATGTGAAAAGACAGTTGCCGAGTGTAGACAATAACAAAAACAAATGGCTCAACTTGCCGCATAACTTTGTTTGCCGCTTTTGCCCCACATAAGTGGGTAAAAGTACTCGTAAGTAAGTAAGTAGTTTGTGCCCGAGTACTTTGTGCAACTGTCTTTCCTCTACTGACTCCCTGTCTTCCTGTCTGTCTGTCTGTCTGTCTGTCTATCTGTCTTGGCTCACAATCAGCTGACTGTTTGTTTGTTTGTTTGTTGCGGTTTATTTGCTGTTGTCAAGTTGTTGAATCGCGTGCGAGTGCGTGTCGCCACATACGAGTTTCTTGTTATTCGTATTCATTAGCGCACCATTGTGTGTCATGAAATTATAATAGCACTCTCTCAACTTGCAACAACAATTAAATGCCAAAAACTGTAAATGCAACTAAAGTGTGCAACTGTATCACAAGCCATATCTTAAGTCATATTAGCTTATTTATCTGTTTTCATTAATAATTATTATTATTATTAAATACTGCAAAACGTAATTGTAAGCAGAACCAACCAATTATTTATCATAATATGAACTAAATTATTTATAAATAATTAACCTTTAACCTCTGTAATTATTACAAGATATCAAAATCTATCATTAAGAAATCATGAAATTATTAAAGTATTCTCTTAACTCCAACTAATAATTAAATGCCACGTTTGCCAATAAGTGATATAAGCTTATTAATTTCTTGTCTTAAATTATTCATTTATTTATTAATATAAATAGCTACAGCAAGATTTCAGTGATTAACTGGGTTTTTTTATGGGTTGTGCCTAATCCATGAAACAAATATTCAACTGTTTCGATTTTTTTTGCATTTACATATTATTTTTATTTTAATTTATTTTATTTTCCTGTGTCGTCTGATATAAATAATAACATATAAATAAATAAATAAACATATATAGCCTCAAGCTTAAATATACATTTACATCCAGTCACCTTTTAGAAATACTTCTTAGCTTGTGCTTTGGCGCTTATGCTTTGCTTTAAACTACTTTAATCTTACATCTCAGCTCGAAGCAACAACATCTAAATTATTTTTGTAGTCTTTCAATTTGTTTCGGTTTTCAGGTATTAAATAAAATCGAATTATACATTTTTTTTTTTGTGTGTGTTATTCTTAAATAATAAAATTTCGTTGCTTAGATCAATCATGTGCTGTGGACCTTGCGGAGGTGGCTGTGGTGGATGCGGTCCCTGCGGTGCCGGTCCCTGTGGTGGTGGCTGCTTTGGACCCAATGTCTGTGGACCTTGCTATGCCACAGGGCCCTGTTTTGGTTGCTGTGGACCCTGTGCTGCATGCGGCCCGTGCGGCGGTTGCGCCAGCAGCTGTGGACCCTCTTGCTGAATCCCCAATATAAGAACCATTGAGCTGCGCATCTAAATCGAATCAAATTGAAAGAAATAAAGTAAAGCATGTTGTAATTATCGAACAATTTACTTCAGTTCAAAATAAGGGCAAATCTACTTGATACACATAAAATCTCTGCCCAGAAACTGGGTTTAGGGAAGTGTAGAATCATTTTACAACTATACCTTTCTCGAAAGCTATCTGATTTTCAAAACTCCAGGCTCTAGGCTAATACTACATTTAAAGTTTGAAAAGAGAAGGGTTTGTCAGGTCGAATAAAATCTTCGATCGATTTTCAGCTTTTATTGTTTCTTGTAGATGTTTTCACCATAAAATCAAAAATACAAGCTCAAGGCTTCAGACGAGAACTCTACGCAAAAATTGTATCTCTAAAAAATGGTTTTAGAGTCGAATTTTTGCTTGGTTTAGCGAAATATAATTTAATGCTGTTAGCATGTTTTAAACACATTTTTAACTCAACAATGAAGGAAGGTAATTATTTTGAACCAAACATGTGTGCATAAAAAAATAGATATAAATAGATATACATTCATTACATTTATCAAACATTCCCTTTCATAATAGAGCATTTACCTTTCATTGGATATATTTGTAAACAACACAATAAGACTAGGATCATATTTCTTACAACTTTATTATGAAGCCAAAATACTCAACGATTGGTATTACTCCTACTAACTGCGTTGGAGGATAAAAGTCATCCAACCACAAACCGGGAGAGCTGCCAACTTTATTTAACTGTTTGCCAAGCTGTCGAGCGTTAGCGAAATGCCACACACCCACACACACTCCCACCCACACATTCGGTCAGACACAGAGATACACTCATAAGTGGTACTATTTGGGACTTTGGTTTCGAATGGGAGATTTTGTGGTACTGCTTCTACTGCACTCACAGAAATAATCGCACTGAATTTTAGAAAATCGCCTTGAGAACTAATAAGTTTTTCTTTATTTTAGAAATAACTTTTAATGGAGAAATTTACAGTATAAGAAAATATTTTTGTAACAATTCGAAAGGCTTTTTCCCAAAAAGCAATCAGAGAAATTTTAATTTTTTTTTTTTTTTTTAAATATTTTGTAAAATGTAGGGCATGCATTTGTGAAAAGTAGAAAAATGTTTTCTTTGACTGGCTCGGCTTTTGTATGAGATATTATAGTAAGTTTTTTCAAATAAAAGTATTTAAAATAAAGTGTATTGTAGAGTTTCTTGTAACACTTTTCCTAAAATTGTGCCTTCACAAAATTGACTTTCTGAATAGTAAACCAAACATGTTTGTATACGTACAATCTAAAAACAATAAAAAGGCTAATCTGAGATTTTGTTGCAATTAAGAAAAGAAAAACCCTGTTTTTTTTTTTTTTTTTTAAATTTTCTTTTTCCGAGTGTAGTTACTGCCACTGGTGGTGGTGGTGCTGCTGCTGCTGCCACAGTTGCAACTGCTGCTTGTGTGTGGTCCCGGTGCTTGTCCCTGGTTGGGAGTACAGCGTATAAGCCAGAAAGGAAACGCGCTACATTTGCGCTCAACGTGTTTGCCTTTAGCGTGTGGCAGGCTGCCGAGCTTCGGCGTTTCACGCTTCGATTGCCGTGCAGGCAATGCCGAGTCGAGCACCTGACTAAGAGAGGAGAGGAGAGGAGCTCAACACACACACACACAGAGAAAGATATACACAGATATAGCGTTGCACAAATGCGCGGCCACACACACATTTTAATCTAGGTGCAGAAAAATATATTCCAACAGAGAAGCGAGAACTTGAGCTGTGGTGCCCCGAAATTAAATTTTAAATATTTATAAGGCGGGGGGAGTCAATAAAAGGAATTTGCAATTGGCCTGATTGGCTTTTAATCGCAGCAGACAGTTTTTAATAAATATGCATAACGCTGCCAAGCGAGAAAGCTGTCCAGCCGACAAATCCACCAATCCATAAAAAAAAGAAAAGAGAGCAGCTCCAACAGCTAATATGAACTGCGTGGCGCCACCCACAGCTAGAAGCAAACATCTACAGTCAACAAACTGGAACGGATGCTGCATTGTGTTGCGTAAAAATTGCGGAAAGGCAAAAATCAAGTGAAATTTATGATTGCCATAAAATTGCGTGGATATCTCTCTATCTCTCTCTGTGTGTGTTTGAGTGTGGCAGCCACAAACACAAGATCGTCCGCCTCCTGTGAACGGATGCCGGATAAAGATACAGTTACAGCTAAAGGCTACAGCGAGTGTAGACTGGTCCAAGCTGTTACTTATGCGCATCCGTCTGTGGCACGTAGCTGGTGTGTATCTCCCAGATACACACATTGTTGAGATTAATGCCGCTGGTGTCGACTCTGACTACTGCTTCTACTACTACTACTACAGAAGAAATCCAATCGAGCAACTGTAATTTCGTAAATCGAACAAAACTGTTAGCCCATAGCTGCATTGCATTCTGCATAAAGCAAGCAATCAAAACTGCCTTGCAACAACACCCTAAAAATAGCTACACTCTACAAAAATTCAGCCTCAAATTTAGTAATTCGCAAAACAATAAAAATTGCCCTCAAATAAAAATCGCCCAAAAGATTAGTAAGTTATTCTTAATTTTGGATATAGCTCTAAATGAGTATCTAATTAGAGGAAATGAAAACCATAATTTATAGAAAAATCCTTTGATTTTTTATTACAATTATATTTTTTTAATTAAGAAAATAATAAATACTGTATTTAGAAATATGCTTTCTGAATAATAAGCTGATTTTAGGTATTTCGATTTTTTTTCCTGAGTGCACAAATGTTGCCAAAAGCTACATCATCATCAACATCATCGAACATGCAACAGTAACATCATCAATATAAGCATTGGGTTTTGGGTTTGGGTTTGGGGTTGGCTTTGGGATTGCGTTTTGGTTTGGTTGACGTGCAGCTTGTCGAATTTTGGCTGAGCTGATACGCAGAACAGCTCGTAATATGCATGAGAGTGTTGGCTGGTTGGCTGGCTGACTGGCTGGCTGACTTGCTGGCTGGCTTGCTGGCTAGTTGCTGGTTTCCTGGTTCATAGTTCCGGCCTTTTCCACTCGCATGTTTATTTGCTGGCAAAATTGTGAAATAATGTGCTGCAATCAATTCGCAATACATGCAACAAGCCCCAATCGCAAACCCTACCCTTGCAGCGCAAAAATATGTGCAATCAAGTGCTTTGAAACTGCCAACTGCCAACTGGCAGCTGCCACGGCAACAACAGTTGCAACATCTCTCTGACATGCCATGATGAATATGTTTACATCAATAACAACAAAAACCTGGGTCAATAATCAACAACAACTCTCAGCTCACAGTTCTCCCGTCTGCTGTCTCTCGGCACAGCTGCCGTTGATGATGCACACGTCAAAATGAGTTTACTTTGTGGTCTAGATGGCATTGCTGCACATAGCTGCACATATAAAGTGCTTGACATCCAGCAGCCAGCCAGGATTAATCAGAGCCAGCTACTCGAAAAAACGTGAGCTTAAAATGAATCCCTCCTGATGTGCTTGCGAGCCTTTGTTCTGCTCCAATTAAGTCAAATCTTAATTAGTGCTCTCTCTGAGAGAAGCAGCTGGAAGTCTCGTTTGAAGCATAATGAAAAACTCTATTAAAAAAAGACATGACAAACCATTGGCAAAAAAAAAGGATTTTCGTTAATGAAAAACTTCACCAAAATAAAAAAAATCGTTGTACGACGGCTGGCGACATTTTTCATTCGGTTTTAAAGTTATGTTTCAGATAACCATAAATCTTTGGCTCTCAGCAGTTCTTTATCATAATCGAAACATATTGCAATTTGTTTAGTTTTAAAACAGACCTTATTCAAATTGTTATTGGAAGAAAAATTAATAATTATATTTTAAAATTAATTTTGGTGCAGAAATTGATTATTACGACGAAGACTTTTTAAGTACTTGTCAAAATATATAGCAATTTTATTTTTGGTTTGAAAACAGACCTAATCCTTATTAGATATTAATGAAACTTTTATAATTATACTTTAAAATTAATAATAATGTATCATTATTATTGTATGTTAACGAAATGATAAAGGTTGTATTGATTATTAAATCACATTTAACAATAATAGAGAAATATTTTCCTAGCTTCGAGGTAGGCCTTGACATCATTGTCAAGTCGTATAGTTTGCCCAACACAATCTCAATTATAGAATACACCGGATACGTAGAGCAAAAAAAAGTTAATTCAAATTGTAGTTTAAAATAAATAAATAATAATAAGAATAATAAGAATGGAAGGCTCTCAGAAAATAAAGGGAGTACTATTTGATGAGATGAATGTGCTGGAGACATTTCATCCGGCCAACAAGGATTACGGCCACATGATAATCAATGAGCCGAAGACCCCATTTGTGTTCGATGGTGATTTGGAACATGAATTGGACACCGAAGCACTCATGGAAAAATTACTAATAGCCGCCGAATCGGAGACGCCATCGTTTGGCATGGATGTCGATTCGGATGATTCCTCGGATGACGATGATTTCCCAGAGTCCGTCGATGAGAAAGTGCGCCGCAAGGAGTTCGAGCGACGTCGCAAACTCCACTACAAGGAGTATCTATCGGTGGCGCAGGCACGTCGTTTAATTACCGAGGAATTTGGGGACTGGAGCACCTCAGAGATTAGTATTACGGATGAGAAAATGCCGGCCATGGAGAGCTGTTCGATTGAGGATTGCCCATCGGAAGATATTATCTCGGATGGTTCGATGATGTTGGAGGCGCCAATGCGACTGCCATCGTTTCAGGATGATGCCGATGGAACGCCCGAACAAGTGGAAATGGAGCCGGGAATGAAAGTCGGTCATCCTTGCTATCAAAAGCTGATGGCTCAACCCAATCAACCATTCCAATCCACAACAACAGCTGGGGTTGAGCAGGGGGACATCGAGCCAAAGGAGCAGTCTTGAACTGAGAAACCTCATCCATTCCATTATAACTGTTGTCATTCATTTAAAGAATATTGTTTTGATGTCTACTTGCTGGCAAGGTCTATTAAAATACTTCTGGCCGGAACTTGTGTGAGACTTGTCGGATTAGCCAATTGTAAAACACATTTAGCCGAGTCTCTTTTCCTGCTTAAGTCTCTCATTTAGCTTCCTGAATATTAAATTAAGTCTGCCTGACTTGCTGTGTTTCCTGTTTTTGTCCTGGCTTTATAATTTCCATTGCTTGGTTTTATGCATTGACTTGTGGCAAAAGTTTGCTTAATAACTAATTTTGACATTTGGTTTTGTGCATTGCATCGTAATTGAAAATTCCTTGTGGTCCTTACGAATTAATTTTGATTTATTACTATTGCAAGGCGCACCTCGAACGACATTTGCTTGGGACTTCCAACAAAATGACATCCATTTAAATATTATTAATATTACAATAATTTTTGGCTACGAGATTCGTTAGTCGTTTTAAATAATTGCGCATAATGTTTAAATTAGCCATTAACTGTGTTACAAAGTGCTGCACTTGGCTAGTAAATGCGAGCCAACAGACTCATTGAATTGCATTAAGATTAGGTTATTGTTGAAGTGTTCAAATCATCAAATTTAATTAGCTGTATAAATTTCGTAGTTCAAATGCAAACATCAGAGAACACTTAAGTTGAAATAGGAATATGTGAATTAATTCAAATGTGAATTTATTAAGTGGACATATCATTTAAAATAAAGACTTTCATTTTAATTTGCCTTTTTTGTCAACCATAAAATGCATGGACAAATACTTGAAATTAACACACAATGTGCAACCCCTGCTTCCGCTTGATGAAGCGGTGGCACGTAGCAAGTGCTTGGCGAAAGCCTTTAATATGAATTTGCTGGTGGCATGGAATTTAAGTTGGCCCGATTTATTGCCTTGGCCAGAGTCAGAGACAGATACAAAAACCGCAGATGTTGCCATCTTCATAGCCAGAGAGTGTATGTGTGTGTGTGTGAGTGCATGTGTGTATTCTTCTTCTTCAGCACGACAATTGCCGTGTACATTTCATTAAGTGCATAAGCCGTCGTCTGTCAGCGCTGCGTGTAATGCCTTTTAAGCCGGAATATTATTTTTAATACTATTTGCAGGCACAAATATTAAATGCAATGCAAGCGTAAATAAGGGAAAGGCTGTCACGAACTGTGGAACAGTTCCCCACCCCAAGGACCTTTACACCATCTTGATTGTTCGAGTAAAACAAACGAATGCAGCCCAGTTAAAGCTGCAGCACACGTTCAGGCGCCATAGATGGGGTTATTTCTGGCTTCTTTTTTTTGGTGTTGCCCGAGCGTGTCGCCAAGAGTGCAGCTAAATATTTGGCAAAGCATTTTTGGTATTTACGACGGCATGTCGTGTGGCATGTGGCATGTGGCCACTTGGTATCAAGGGATGCACCTTGGATTTCGTTCAGGGGGTAAGCTTGCGAGCAGAGCTCGGCGCATCAATTCTCATTTTGATAAATTATAAAATTCCCAACGCTGTCAGTTGCAGTTTAATGGATTGCCCCCCGCTCAGCTTAACCCAAGTATGCAGCAAAAATTCACTTAGTTCAGATTACATTAAGATTCTACACTACTTGAGTTATTTTCTTTCTCTTTTCCAGCTCAGCCTTCAAACTATATTTAAGCCAAGTTTTGCTCTTAAAATAATACACTTGTTTGAGTGTGTTTGGTTTGCTGAAGTGCAGCAATGATGCGTTTGACCAGCACAAGTAGCACTAAGTACACTGAACTAGCAAAGCAGAAAGAGATAGATAAAGATAGAGAGAGAGACAGAGTAGCTAAGACCTCATTACAAGCTACTCACTTGTCTCTGGTTGTGCTTGCATTGAAAAGCAGCTTAGCTCCCTGGCTGAGTGTGATGTAAATTGCTCGGCAAATGACATTGTCTAATTGATTGCTGCTGTCCTGCTTTGTGCCCTCCACTCAAATGCAACTAATAAAGATTCCCATACACTCAGAAAAAATAGCCCTTAGATCGCAGTACAATATATAATCTGCTTCATATATTTAGAAATATTTTTAAATTATTATGGTACTAAATTTCTAAAAAATTTGAAAGGCTTTCCCCAACCGATACTTCCATTTCTACTATTCAAATATGTTTTTTAATATTAAGAAATATATTTCTTTAAGGAAGAAATGCAAGAAAAATAATTTATAAAATTTCTGCTTTAAATAAATATTTGTCTAAGTTTCAGAGAAATTTTACTCTCAAATTTTGAAGTTGTGAAAAATCCACTATATTCGAATTTAAAAATGTACTTTCTGAATAAAAGAATTATGGCGACTTGAAATTAGTTCAATTATTTTTTTTTAATGTATATACTCGTACTAAGTTTGTTGACTTTTTCAGGTGCGTTTTGCTTTGCGTCACTGTCAAAGCGGAACTAAGAACTCAAACACCTGGCCAAACAAAAAACTCAAGCCGAACTCTGGCCAAACTCTGCTTTGGGGTGGGTCAGGCTTTGTATGTGGCATATGTCCGGGGTCAGGGTCAAATGGGTCACCCCTTTACGATTTTTCTTGCTCTGTTGCCTAAACAAATATATGTGTGTAGTTTATATGTTTGTACACGCGCCACAAACGGAACACGTACATTGTGTGTGTTTAGTGTTTGTGTGTTTATTTGTAATCAATTATCGGATAGCGTAATCTAATAGAAGGACAGCTGGCTGCGTCAGTGGCATGACAAGTTTTTTGGGGTAAA
Organism: Drosophila paracracens; assembly: GCA_035044025.1. NCBI lineage: Eukaryota > Metazoa > Arthropoda > Insecta > Diptera > Drosophilidae > Drosophila > Drosophila paracracens. The sequence goes on from JAWNMN010000396.1 coordinate 682,513, forward strand.
TGGCACAGCTGCCTGGCGAGTGCATAAATTTGAGTAATACTCTAAATAATTATGACATCACACGCAAAATTGTTGCATAAATTATGCAATTCGCATACGAATTTAGTGTGACTAACGATCAAACGTTCGCTTTATTCTCATAATACGAATATGCTACTATACCCATCAGCTAATTACATAAATTAATTACATTAGTATCAAAAGTGCAATCATCAAATTACTATTAATAAAGCTGTGCACAACAATATAATTTTACAGTATATGTATTTGTTTTTCGTTGCCAATCATTTATCCTATGCATAAATATTGCACTTTAATTATGAAACAACATTATTGGCCCTCGCTCTGCTCATTGTTTGGAATGGAAAACTTCATCATTATAGATAATTAATCGTACATAATTTCTAATATATATTTTTTTAGCCTTCGTAATAATTTTTGGAATTATTCTTCTTGACTTAATACTTAAGCATTTCAATTCATAAATACAGTTGAGTTAACAAATGCCTCCGGCATAACATTTGCATAAGCCGTTTAGCTTAATAAAAAGAATAACTTTTAACAAGAATGAAGAAGCACTCGGGGAATTTGCACAGCTCTACTTAGGAGCTTGGATCTGTGTTTATAAGGCCAACTATCAACTGAGCGTAAATTATTTCCACAGAATGCAGTCACGATTTACTAGAGCATTACAAATGAAACTAAGTTTTGCACAACTAAAGTTACTTTAGGCTGTGGAGGGGCTAGTGGAGGAGGGAACTGTGTGTGGCATGTGCGACTTTGTTGGTGGCCCTTCATCTTTATGCGCATATGTAAACACTTCCTGCTACAGTTGGACTCATTCAAGGAAGACAACACCCAACTAAGAAGTGTAAAAATCCATGGATAAACTACTTGGCTGCCTGGCTGGCTTTGGCTCTGTCTATCTGGCTTCACACATCGAAAAGTTTTGTGAAAACTTTTGCGGAAAAGTAGGCGTTACTACAATAGTCCTATATTTTCCAAGTAAGGCCTTGCTTTCCGCTAATGGACTGAAAATTAAATACAAACAGCATCGAATATTTGAGACTTGCAAAAATATGCATATTTATTGGAAAATTTTTAATTTTCAATATTCTAATTATAATTGATTTCTATACATTTACTAAAGTCAGACAATGCTTTCTGCTTGGCTGTGCTTTGATTGCGTAAATATTTCATAAAATAGTGAAAGGCATTTTCAGCAACAACACCAACAAAAGCAACAACAAAGTGCCAAAGAGTTCTCATTGATAGCTGATAGGGTTGATCGAATGAATGGTGTCGAAAGTGTTTGCAGTCAAAGTGCTGTACAAAACAACAAAAACATAAAACAAAAAAAAAAAAGCTTAAATTTTACAATTTGTGCATTATTTTGCATTATTTGATTCTCTTATTTTACTGATGCACAACAACTTCAACAATGCACTGGCTGACTGCCTGGCAGAGGTTGCATTTTTACATTTTTACATATTTGCAGATTTTTTTTATTTTTTGTTCATCGGATTTTGCAAAATGTTGTGAATACCAGGAAAATAGTTGTTTACAAAGCTCTACGCTTAGTTCAATGAAAATTCATGGAGCGAAAAGCAGAATAAACGTAAAAATAAATATATAATAATAATAGGGAGAGAGCGATAGAAAGAGAGAAAAAAAATAGAGAGAAGGAGAGAGAGAGAGTGCAGTAGGAAATTGCAAAAAGCATACTAAACGTAAAAGTAAATATACATATAATAATATTAGGGAGCGTAGTAGGAAATTGTTTGTCAGACACGTGACTGTATAACAAATATATATGTATATGTATGTGTATATATAAAAATATAAATGTATATTATGCAATAATTTAAAGCATGGCATAAAAGTATTTCTTGCCACAGAACGTATGCGTGAAATGCGATAAAAATATGCAGCTCGTTGCTTTTTGGCTGGACCAAAAATATTTTCAATGATTTTATGGCTTTTGGCTTTTGATTTTAGCTTTGCCAAAAGTCGACATTGAATTCACTGTTTGCTATTTGATTTTTTATTTACCTGAAAATTCAGGCTTAAAATATATTTTTAAATTTGTTTGGCAACACCTTTCTTTTATTTGCACACATCAAAATACTTTAAGCTAACCATTAAATGAATCCATAAATGTATATATATCTTAAGTTCGATTATTATGCAAATGGAAACCTTTATGTGTTACAACTTGTATTTTCTATTGGCGAACATTTTTGTGGCAATTGATTGCTCGGAATGAATACTTTATAGAACTTGTTGGTTAATGCAAACTCAAACAAAGTGAAATCTAATAACGTTAAGAACATGCGAGTATATTGAAATACTAATTGCTTAAAGCACAAACAAATATACACAATAGCAAGGATAGACTTTCAGCATTTTATAAAATACTCATTTCCACGCTCAAAATCAAGTTTTGTTTGTTTAATTGAGTATTATGTAAAATGCTTTAAAAACATGCGAGTCTACAGAAATTTAAATTGCTTGCAATGAAAATTATCTGGGACTCAATACCAAAAATAAATATACAGTATTTTTAAGAAAAGCATTTCCTGCAGTGAAAAATAAAACCTCATTTTTGTTTAATTAAATACATTTAGTAAAATTATCTCCTCAGTTGAGGCAGATTTTCCGATTTTAGGAGTAGGCGAGTCAAGAAATATATGCTTAAAAATTATGAATTATTCAGAGATCGGAAACCATATACATATTTATATTTGAAGTTTATCAATGGCTTCAGCTCACTTCCGAGCAATTGAGACTCTTTATTATTTGCTTACAAATTTGGTTAATATGCAATTGTTGTCAGCCCAGCTAGGATAAATGGCCAAAAGCGAAAAACTGTATTGCGTTGCACGACACGGTGGCAAATTAAAAGGCCAAAGCGCCCACAAAACGGACGCCTGGCCGCACTCGCGAATGTGACCGCGCTGTCCAACGGCGACTTAACAGCTTACGTATGAGTGTGTTGTGTGTGTTTGATGTGTGTGTGTTATGTGCTATGTGTGTCGTTTAGATTTAGTGCCGCTTGTTAAGTTTTGATGCTGTGCCATTTATAAGCGACGCAGCAGCCAACCAACTAGCTGCTCCTCTCCTCTCCTCTCCTCCACTCTGGCCAGTGGACACTGTCCATAACGTGGCAACAAATGCAAACTGACGTTTTAGCATGGCACAACTTTGAACCTTAACATGACAGACCACGACAGGACAGCATCAGCAGATGAGAGCAACAAACCAGCACACTAAGCAAAAAATTGCACTCAAATTTAGATAATCGCCCTGAACAATTGAAAGTTTTTCTTGTTTTTAGAAATAGTTCCTAAATATAAGAATACGTTTCACTAAAAATTGGAAAGATAATTACAAGAATATTGTGATTTTATTTATTTTTCACAAATAAACAGTAGAAATGCAATTGAATCTTATATAACATTCTCTAGAATTTAGATGCTGTTTGCCCTTTTTATATATTATATATATATTTTTATATATGAAAACGTTTAAGTACAAATGCTTAGGCTCAAAATTAGGAAAAGAACCTTGATTTTTTGAAATTTGCCCTCTGCATAATGAGGTAAGTTACGCTTGGCGAATTACTAGGAGTAAAGGCCCTTTTTTTTACCTTTTTTCCGAGTGCATGAGCAATGTGCAACTTAAAGTGTTGCCACTTAAAGGGCGAGTTGTGTGCACGTTGCGCATACGCCACGTTTGTCGCTACTCTTCAGCTTGACTACTCGCTATGATTGCTACCAGCCGGGTGCAGAAAGAAGCTGAGGAATAAGGTCAGGCTGGGGATGGAGTAGACCATATACCAGTCAAGTAATTTACGCACAATAATGCGCTTCGCTGAACTCTTGCTGGCACTGCCGGCCAGATGATTGATGTATGGACGTGTTAATTAGGTCTACTCTTTGCCACATTTACACTCATCCAACACAAAGGGAAAAAGTAAAGTGGAGCAGCCAAAAAAAAAAAGTTGAAGAAAAACCTACCTAATAAAATTCGAGCAATTCGTGCAAAAAACTTGAAGCATTGATTGATTTCGGGGATATCCACAAGAACATTAATCAGCAATGCGCCTTGTTTGATTGCCGCTTCAACTTGCCTGCCAGCTAAATTAGGCAAACAAATACACACACACACACTAACTGACACACTCACACACATTTGGAAAGTTTTGCCATGCTTTGATTGCCGCTAACTGTCAAGTGCCCAGTGTTGGACATGCACTTTTGCATAGGCCGACAAATTCAATTTATTTCAAGTTTGGCCAACAAAAAGCAAGCAGCAAGCAGCAGTAAGCGAGCAGAGTGAGAGCGAGAAGAAAAAGGAGAGTGAAAAAGTGCAATCTGCTCACTAAATCAAAAACAGATTTTGGCAACAAATTCGTTATGCACGTGACTTGTCCAAAAAGCAGCCAACACACACTCAAAATACACACACCCAAAAGAAATTTGAATAAGTGAATTTAGAAAGCGTTGGCGGCAGCCAAAGCAACCAAAAAAATAAAATCAAAATAAAAACACCAACGAAAATTTTGTTTTAAAAAGCCGAAAAATAAATACACTGACTACTATATATATGTAAAGTCAACCGATCAGATATAACAGACTAATCGCAGCTATTTTATGATATATATCGATACAGATACATATAATGTTTTCCTTGCGTCTACCAAGATTGCAAGGGAAAGGTTCAATTACCATGCTTATCAGTCTAATCAATGGTCTCTGGCACATATACTCATGTCGTAGTTGCCACATTTGGCTGCAAAATGAGAAGCTCACTAAAAGTGTATAAAACGGAGCTTCTGCTAAAGCTAAGGACACTTTTCATGAAATGCAATTTCGCACTTGTAAACTTTTATGGATGCATGTGCCAGCAGAGCTGCGCATTTGGCCAGTTTTCAGCTGACAAGTAGTTATTTTCTTGGCAATATCTTAAGTGACTACTTGTAAATGTAACAATCTAGCTTTTTATAATAAAGCTATATTGTTATTACAAAAATATTTCGATATTATCTGTATTTTTTTAGTTTAGCTTGAATAATAATGAGCTGATACTTTGCTTATCATTATTAGGTAAAATCTCATTTTGAAAAAGGTTAAGCCTAATTTGGACCTAGCTTTAAGCATTTAATTTAAAATTAATATGTTTAGGGTACATAATCATTAAGCATATAATTTCCATTAGCATGCTTAGAATAAATAATGGAAATTGAATGCTTTAACCTCGCTTAACAAATTCATTCACAAGTTGCAGCTTGTGCATAATATACAAAAACATTACTTTAATACACAACTGATAAGATTACTAATTATTTAACTAAGTAATCTGTTGCGTATTTAGATTTTTTTAATTTTCTAAATTAAGTTAAAAAGTTCGAAGATATGCAAAAATTTGACATTTGTGTTTTTTTTTTGCAGTTGAATATGCTAATAGAGATATATGAATACAGGATAAAGGATATATTTGAATTTACAATTCTAACAGAAAGGAAACATATTTGATTTCAAATGATTTAAAAAGTTTTTTGATTGTTTTCTCATGCCAATTTCATTTACGGAAAAGTGTTAAAAAGTCGCTGTTAATGGGTAAGTGAATGCTTAATTCTAATAATCAGAATTTAGTTGTCTACATTAAATACAAATTTTTGTCACAAGTTTTTCGAGTATATAAATAAAAATCAATTAATTTAAATCCATATTTATATTAACAATAATAATTACTTTAAGCACAACTAAGTTTATTTGCCGGCTAGCATTTGTTGTCAACTTTGGCCACTTCATTTTGTCAACAGCTGTTGGCCCAACACTGATTTGATAATGTTGCGGACTTGTGTGGCGAATGCCACTACTCTTGGCCAGCTACATGGCGACAGGCAACTTGCAACAGCTTCAAATAGCACTAAACTTTACTTTACTTCACACACACTCACAAACACACTCGCAGACACATTCGCACACACACAAAAAATACTCACACACTTTTTACACTGAATTGAGATCAGCAACATGCAAATCTGCCCGGTATTTGACTGTTGTCAGCGCATTTGCCTTGGCTATGTTCACATTTTACTTTTGGCTATTTTTTTTGGTACCTAGCTATTTTTTCTAGCTGAGTTTTTTTTTTTTTGAGCAGCTTGTTTATTTGGTTGTCGCTGCTTTCATTTGCTGCTTGCTTGGAGGCAGTTGCCGTCGTCGCTATATTTGCACACTTTGGCTAATGGATTTTTAGGTTTGCACTTTGCCGCAGCACACGGGGTGTATGCTTAATATTTGAGATCTCCTCAGTTCAAATTATGTTTTATGTTTCTTTTTTTGATTTTCCCCATATTTTTCTTGTTTTTTCTTTCTTTGCTTCGCCTCATTTGGCTTGCATGGGTTTTTTGGGGCGACTTAATTGAAAATTCAATTAGACCTGTGCAAATATTTTTGGCCAAAAAGGAGCAGCGCACAAATTGAGTTACAGCTGTTTATCTAAATAAAAATTGCAACTACTCTTCTCACTCTCTCTCTCTCCCCCTCAGTCTCAGGCTCTGTTTCTCTCTTAGCTTGTAGCTTTTGGTATTGCTTTGGTTGCCACAGCAGCCGTTGCATTTTAATTACAACTTAAATATCTCAGTGCGGTCGGCAGTTGCAAATTACAACTTCACTGAACCGCAAAATGAAAGTTGTTGATTTTAGTTTTTCACTCGCTGTACAGTACTGTGTGTGTGTGTATATGTTTTCTGCTCTGCTGAAATTTATACAACTACTACGACTTCTACTACTACTCTCGTGCCTTGGTTGCCTAAATCAATTTTGATGAAGCCCCCGAGTTAATTGCTTTGCCCACTCTTCTTGCAGTGCTGTAGTTTATTAAATAATAACTCCCCCACTTTCACTAAAACACACTCCACGGTCGTACATTGTGCTTTGTCTACAGCCACGCCCCTTTGCCCCTTTTGTGGCATTGTGGGTGATCCGGCATTCAGCTAGAGTTTCCTTTGTTCCGCATCTGCTGCACGTGACTTGATTGTCAGTTGCAATTTAAGAATTTGATAGTTTGACAATGCATTTTGGCTCGTTTCAAATGGTTCCCATCCCTCCCCTCTCCCCTTTGCCAACACAAATTCAAAGCCAAAAGAATAGCTCTCACTGCAATTGCATTCGCTTTTGGCCATGTTCCATTCGATATTCGATATTCGCCATGGCTTGCGTGCTCCTGCTGCGACATTAAAATGTGACATAAGTAATGCTTGCCTTATTTGCCGAGCATCGGCAAAGGAATTTCAAATAGCATTTATTGATATTTAAAGTTCCTTCCCATAAATATTATTATAATAATATATTATCTTTTACACTTTTATATATTTTTGCGTCAACTTGAAGAAAATTATAGCAGTGGCATATATTAATCTTCTGACATAGTTTTTAAGTTGAAATTAAAATTTTATATTTTTACTTAATTTATTTTTTTACTTTTGTGTTTTTCTGTATTGACTAGATGTTACTTTCATTAAATAAATATAATTTAAAGTTTTTAACGACAAAGAAATTTCAAATAACAATGGAAATTTTATTGTTTAAAATGTTGTATTTATATTCAAAATGATATTTTTCATTTTATTTATTTTTTATATTTGTATTTTTTCCCATCAAATTAGTCGACAATAAATTAATAAATAAATATTTGCCGAACATCGACAAAGGAATTTGAAACAGCAAATAAATAGCTATCAAATATTCCACACACGAATACCTAATTAACTTCAGTCATTTCCATTTGTGATGTGTCAAAATACGATTCAAATTGCTTAACAAACATCGTGTTTGAATTAGGTTTTAATAAATATTTGCAATTTGTAAAAGGTTTTAAAGGAATTTCACATGCAATTCAAATACATGCATAATTTGTTTATATTTATTTTATTTAAATGTGCACTGTTACCGTAAAAGCGTTTAGCAATGTAAATTGGCTTTTGATTACTTAGGTGTGGCTTTTAAGTTAAGCTTTTAGGCTCATGATGTAAAAGTCTTTTCCTGATCAGTATCAAAAAACTATGTAGACATATTCATCTGTCTGTCTTTTTTTCTTCTTCCTATTTGACTTGTTCTATTCCAAAATTAAAGTTTGCCTTTTCAATTATTTAAAGTTGAGCTTAGCTTGTTGCATAGCTGGAGTTGTCTGTCTGCACACTAGTTGATTGTTGATTTACTTATAACTGTATCGATAATTGGTCTGATCCGCAGTACTAAGCTACTTAGTGTTGCCATATCCAATTGGGTCAATTGATATATAATCGACGATTCACACATGTCTGTACATATTGGCATTGCAGCAGCCATGTAAAACATTTTCCGCCTTTCAGTACACACACAAAAAAATCGGAGTGACTTTTGGAAAATGACCTGAAATATCAGCGAAAAATAGAAAAGTTTTCTTTTTTAGAAAAAATTCGAAACGCCAATAAATAAATAAATCAAAATAAATACAAATATAAACAAATATGTTGTTTTTTTAATTTTTGTCTATAAATACTTTGAATTTTTTTCTGAAACACTTCTTAAAATACGACTGTTTTTAAAAAAAGCTAGAAAGCTTAAACTAAGATCGATTTTTTTTTTTGACTGTACGCTTTCCATTTCTTTTATTTTCGCTCATCGAGATTAACTCGTTCATGTGCAAAGCTCGCTTTCAATGGCAGACAGAACTGTTGCAACCCACCCCTGCATTCCACCCCTACTTCAGTTACAAACACAAAAACAAACGCAATTGCAAGTTAATGCCAGGAACAGGCAAGAGGAGCAACAGCCACAGTTCATTTAAGCGTATAAAAACATAAATCAAAAACCATGGCCTAATGCCAGCCAGCCAGCCAGCCTCACTTTCCCTCTCTCCCTCTCTCTGTCTCGCTTTCTCTCTCTCGCACACTCTTTTGTTTCTCTTGTTATCTATATATATATGTTTATATGTTGGCCAGCAGGCGACAGCCACATAAAGGACATGAAGTGTATATAAATTGCCTACTTGCTTTTTAATTAAACTGACTAAAAACCAAGCCAATGTCAAATGTTCAACAACCCCCTTGGTTTTAGCCTGGCTATATCGAATCGTGGACCTTTTGTGGCTGCTGCTGCTGCTGCTGCTGTTGCTGCTGTTCCTGATGCCTGGCGGCTATAATAACATACAATGTCAGGTCATGTGGAAATTTGCTTTAAATTGACCAACTGACCGCAGCAGCAACCTTTAAACAAATTAGAAAAACTTCTGTTTCATTGTTGTGGCTAATGTTGTTGCTGTTGTTGTTGTTGCTGTTGTTGTTGTTGTTGTTGTTGTTGTTGTTGCTGTTGTTGTTGTTGAGACACATTGACTTTTTTATTGGACCAGTGATTAGCGTTGGCTTTTTTAATGGGCATCTCACTCTGTCTCTCTCTCTCTTTATTCCGACCGCCCTTAAATTCTTGGCCGCAGCTGTGCGGCCTTTTGATGTGAATAATTTTGCTTAATATTGTTGTTGTTGTTGTTGGCTTTGGCAATGTTCTTCGCGGCACCTTCATTAAATTTACATTTTTAGCTTAAGCCTCAAAAGAGAGTGAGAGAGAGAGAGAAAGAGAAAGTGAGAGCGAGAGGGAGGCATGCGTTTTGAGGGTGTCAATTTTTGGTCATTGTGCATAAAGCGACCAGTTGACAACATATGGCAACCTAGACAGTCAGGGGGACTAGGTGCTGAGACGACAGAGCTGTGGAGGCGCGTGACCAGGTAATGGACTGTAATTATGCTAAATAAGCCATAAGCAAATGTCGAGGTGACCACCACACTATGCATATATATGTGAGAGACGGCCATATCCGAGCTAGCGGGGAGTGCTTAAATATGTGAGGTAATTGGCGACTGACTTAAATTAAACTATTCCCAAAAAAAGATATATATATTAAAGAATAGAATATATATATAAAGAATAAATATATGTATATATGCAATGTATATGTATATTATTATATATTATTTCGGTGTAGGAAACTTACTAAACATACCTTATATCCATTAGGCTATCATAGGAATAATTTGTATAATAGGTATAATAGTAGTAGGTATAATAGTAAGAATGGAGTAGAATATTCCAAATTTGTGTGGGGAATAAAGGAGAAAATTGTGTATGTACCAAATAGATAGTTATAGTATATAACATATAAATATAATAGTAAGGTTTCTATTCCATCTAAAAAATAAACTAAATTATTATTAACTTATTATTATTATGCATTACTGATAAGCAAGCCAGCTTATAAAAGAAAATATTGCGCCTTACACATAAAAAGAGGGCTAATAAAAGAGCATCTAATAAATAACTATAAAATACTATAATAATAGCAATAAATACTAATACTACGTACTAATAAATATTGCATTGATATGCTTAAGGTCTCAAGTTGTGTTATTTGTAAGGATGCCGGCTGCCTAGTTTTATCCCATCCTTTGGCACCTTTTTAGCAAGTGATTGAAGGCAGCAGCCACTGAATGAAATGTGAATATATATATTCATAATATATTCTGAGCATAGCAATTGAATTTTTTTATCTTTTTTGCTTGGGTTGATTGGGGGTATCTATAAATGGCAACCAATTTACAGTTTTACGCCGCAGCAAACTTTATAAATAATTCGCGTGCCTTTTTTTTGCCTGCTCATCCATCTGTCCCTTCACTTTGTCTATCGCCATCTCTCTCTGTCCATCTCTCTCTCTCTCTGCTGGCTCTTTCATTATTCTTCTCGACTTCGCTTGAGTTTGGGCTGGGTTTGGGTTGTTTGGGGGCCACCCACGCAGAGCCCCACATTTATGATTAATGAGCCTTAACTTTTGCACTTTTCCATGGCAATTTATGCGCGGCATGCTGATGCAGAGACAGCAACAGAGGGGGAAGCAGAGGTGGAGGCGTGCTGTACAGGCAGCTGGGGCGACGTGGCATGCCGCGTGTGTAAGTTAAGACAATTGTAAATGTTTGTTGCGCAATTAAAAGCCATGCAAATGTTGGCATTCCCCTCGCCTTTGCCTTTTTGCCGCTTTGTTTGCCTTTTTTTGTGTAATTTGATTTACTTTGGCAACAACGATGAGCTGCCAGTGGCTGCCACAAATTGTCAATAAACATATCAATATGCAACATGAAATTGGCTTAATGTCAATCAACAGACAGCCAGTCAGACAGACGGACAGCCCACAGACCATAAGCTTATCATGGCCAGAGTCATCCGTCAGAAAAGCAAAACAAAAAATTTACGGCAAATAAAAAAGAGTAAAAAAAACCTGTGAAATATTTACACAAATTCAATAAGGGGCCGTTGTGTGCAAATTGCGTAATGGCACACCTGCCCACACACACACACACACTTACACACACTTATATATCATCGCTTTGATGAATTTCCTTTAACAGCTACGAGTGCGGAATGAGAAGCTTTTCAAACGGGATAATAGGTCAAGTAACGTTAGTAAACATTAAATGGTAAATAAATTGAATGAAAATTAATGAATACAAATAATATAAGTCACTATGGCAATAATTAATAATCGAATAACAGGAAAGGAACTCCATCTTTGGAGCGCTCATTAAAAGTAATATTTAAAAATCACTTTTCCACCGGATTCAAATTGCCAACATATAAATTTTACTTTCAATGGAAAACAAACGTCCGATTATTCACATGGCAGCCATACGATATAGTAGACCGATTTTGGCTGTTTTTTTTTGTCAATAAGATGTCTGGCTATATATGCGATATCAATTGAATTAAATAAAGTGACACCAAGTAAATTAAATAAAATACTAAAATAGAGATTTTCATATTTTAGTAAAAAAGAAAACATAATTATTTAAATCAAGTAAAAATAGGCTTATTAAGACAGCTCGACAACTAGATATACGGCACTTAAAGTTCAGTTTATCAGCTCGGCACATGAAGAAAATAATATTGCATTTTCGCAAGAATATGACTAGTAGAAAACATTTTGCCTAAAATCGAGGGGGCTGAGGTCGAAGGGCGGCTCTCTCGTAAGACTGTCGCGTGAATCACGCTAACGTGCTAATTTCCTGCTCTTATTTTTGCCAGCTGTCTGCTTGCCTAGCTGAGGGGGTGAAAGGGGGCAACCACGCCTACTGCGGACAATACGACAAGCTCGCTTGGGGCTGGCATGATTTGCAAATTTTTATGTGATTTGTATTATTTTGCGCGCAGTTCTTTTTTGTTCGATTTCTTTCTCGCTTTTTCTGCTCGCTGTTTGCTCGCTATTTTTTTCTCGCTTTTTTGCCTCTAATTAGGCCCCGTTAATGGGGCGACCGTCGCGCAGACTCAGCTGCAAGTCACGAAATGGCTATTTAGCGCTTATGGCCAGTCTGAGTTGGCATTTTTGTGATGCTTTTGTGCCGCCACTCGGCTCATAATTTTTCAGCTAAATGTTGCATTTGCATGAAACGCGATATGAAAGAGGAGGAAACTAACCTAAATATATAAAGTGGAAAATCTGAGGGGACAGACAGACAGGCTCGGCGGTTGTGGCTGCAACTCTGTCTGCATTTCAATGAAGTCGAAATTATACTTTTATTAATTAATGCACTTAATGCACTTTTAATGCGCAACAAATGTAAAATAATTCATGCGCTTATCAACGCTGATAATGATTAATTTTTGCCAGCCTTTGTCGCACCATCAGCGTCCACAATACCAACCCCCTCCACATTTCCAACCCCTTCCGCATCCTCATCCACTTCCCTTCCCATTTCACTTCCGCACTGGCAAACTCAACGCTGCCTTCAATTATATTAAATTATGCGCCAACGCAATTGCATGTAATTGCAAATAAGTCAATATATTAAAACAAAATAAGAGCACTCGCAGAGAGAGACTACTTGACTGGCAGTTACCCTGTAACAAAGTGACTTTCAATCATAAATGCTGTAAATACTAAAGTCTAATAAGCTGCGAGGTATCCTATTCTTAGCCAATCTTAAATAATTTAATATGAAAGCTTTTTTTATATATGATATGATATATAATTAAATGAACTATCCGAAAAGTATAGTCAGTCCTTATATATAAATAATTGCATCAGATAAATGCTCGGAATAAGAATTATTTTATGTACACCAATTCAAAAGCTTTATCTTTACATTTGTATCTCGTATTTCTATCGTTAATTGATTTGTATCGATATTTGCAAAACATGTGCAGTTATCGATCAAATTATATTAACTTTATCTGTGGTAATCAAGAATTTACATTTAAAATTGGCAGTCCGTAGTTCCTATAGTCTCTGATATCAGATATCAGTAGGAATGGAGTCGTAGCTGCTTCCTTCCATCTGTTACATAAATTGCACCTAGTCATCAAGTCCCTTTTGCACTTTTTTAGTGGTTACAGGGTATAAAGTGAATTCGCTCATGTACTCTCGTATAACATATAAAATATTACATGAGAAATTGTTGGCGCTTATTTATGAGAGTGACAAATGAAAGGTTTCGCATATGCAAATATGATTTTGTAATTGCAAATTGCGATGCATTTTTAAAATGCAGGTCAAATTTGCACAGCAGATTAATGATTGACGATTGATAACGCAAATTGGTCTAAATTGACCAAGCGATCAAGTTGGTATTGTAATAAACCAATACTAATTACAATTAATATCAAGCGCGAATCCTGTGAAATAAATCGATTTTGATTATATATTAAAATGGAACCTTAGGCATTTTGAATAAATTAAATAAATAGATAGAATAATTTGGAGTGTTACGAGATACCCAGACTGGAAACTACTCTGATAATATGTGCATCCAATTCGATCTCAAAAAAATATTTAAATTTGATCAACAATATGTCTGAATAGCTTATATAAATAATAAATTCTAAGGCAGTGTTTAAATGTTATCACAAATCGATTAAAATCGATATCCTCAAATCGATAAAGATGAACTTTAGCTGCTTATGACTTACGAGTACTTCAAGTATTCAAGACTGACAAATGGCATGATATTGCCGATCAAGAACATATAAACTTTATGGTATTTAAAATGCATCATTTTTGCTTTTACATATTTTTGCTCAATGTATTAAATATTTCTCCTCTTTTAATGGGTTCAGCTTACTATAAAAAGAATTTAATTAGCAGACTCTTATGTTATTCACATATTAGACGTTACTAAATTTACTTTTTAAGCAACATTACTATTTTAAATTTAATTACAAGCTATTGAAATACAAATTATAATTGTACACATATTAAGCCAACATTACTATTTTAAATTTAATTATAAATTACAAAACAGAATTAAAGTTTGCGGATTTTCAATTGGATACCCAACAAATTTAACGCCAAATTAAAACACATTGCATAGTTGAACTATTTTGGCAAAAATGCCAAATGACTTTAAAGAAGGGATATTTTAACAGAGACAGAGAGGGAGTGATGGAGAGAGGGGGACAGATAGAGATAGAGAGAGTGAGAGGAAGAGGAAGTAAACTTATACGCACTGGACAATGACTGGACAGCACTCGAAAGCTTTGCACTGAGTGCAATTAATTAAGCAAAGCTGAAAGTCATGCGCACACACACACACACACACACACAAACACATAGTTACAACACACACAAATTTAATTGCTTACAAGTTGGAAACATGGCAAAGAACAAGCAACAACAATTGAAGCAACAATTGTAATAAAGCGTCAAGAGTAAAGCAAGAAAAATTGCAACAAATGTTGAACTAAACCATAATAAACTGTGATTAATTGAATATTTCTTATGCTGCACGTACAAACGTGTGTCAGACAGAAACAGAGAGAGAGTGTGGGAGAGAGAGGGACAGCACTCTCTTCTGGTTCAGTGAAATTCACTTAAGTTCCAGCTTCGACTAGCGAGTACTTTGGCCACTTGGCAAATTTTTCTTGCACTCAGAAAAACAATTTCCCAAATAATGACAGTGTTTTTCTTGTTTTCATGAATAGTTTCGAACTATGAGAAAACATTTTCCTTAAAATTTGAAAGGCAATTTGTGTAAATTTAAAAAAAAACAATAATTAATAATAATGTAACCACAAAAGAATGAATATAATAATTTACGTAGAAAAACATACTTTGGAATTAAGACACATTTTTCTTAAATATAGAAAATATGTAGTTGCATATGGCTTCTGAATAATAAGGGTAATACTTCAAAATTCAGGCTTATTAAATTTGCTGAGTGTGCAAAATGAATGCAACAACAATGCTAGCTTAGACTCTGATCCCCTCCCCAGTCCCCTTGCCCCTCGCAGCCGTCCCTCAATTCATTTGGTGAAGCACAGTAGCTGGCAGCAATAAATTTAAATAAATATACGATTACGCGTGCGTATTAAGTTGCCCCAACCGAGACCGAACGTGCAACACCGCACACGCCACTCTTGCCCCCTTTGGCCCTCAACAAGCAACAACAATGCCGTTTAGAACAATGCCAATGGTGGCATCTTTGGCTGCTGCTGCTCCCTGGGCAGCTGGAGTGCTCCACAGCTTCCACAGCTTTCACAGCTTCCACAGTTTCCAGTGGCTGCTGGTGGCTCGTTATCTGCCGACTTCTAATTCAGGCACAATAAATCAATGCAACGTGCTGCAAGCGGCAACATTTTGTGCCGCAAATGTGTAAGTGAACTTGATGAGTGTTTGGGGGGAGCGGGTAGGGTGAAGCGGGGACTGTAGCTGACTGTCCGCCTGACAAACATAAAATGTTCTCGCCCGTTCGCCTAATCGAAATTTGTTGGCCATTTGTGCTCATTTTTTTGTTGCTCTTTTTTCCTCTTATTTTATTTTATTATATTTTTTTTTTCTGTGTAAGAATTTATTTATGTATTTCTGCGTGTCTTTTCTTCCTATTTTTATTCGGTTTTAATTGGCCGTAATACGAATTTATTGGCCCAACTTGTTAATGGCTCGTTAATGTTTTAAGTTTTTCCCTGATTTCCACTTTGGGTAATCAGCGCCAACCCTCCGCAACCCCCTGCCTTCCCAGCGGATTACACTCGGCTAAAGCTGTGCTTAAGCTCTAAATTAATATACAAAAAATAAATAGTAATAAGTTTGCTTGACCAAGAGATACTCTGTATCCATATTAGCCTACTACTTTTCTTGAGTTGCAAAATGATTTGCTTAAAATATTAATTGAACTTTTTTTAAGTTATGTGAAAAATGATCAGCTTTCAATTTTCCCATCTGAAGTTTTGCACACTCAAATGTAAGCAGACCTGGAGGTGGCAGATTCCTTACTCTCCTTTTTGTCTCCCACATTTTTAGGCATATTTATTTATATAGAAAATGACTCAAAAAAATATAATGAGCTCCATTTTAGACGATAACTTGTGCTTTCCGACTCATCTATTCGTGCTGATTAAAACTATATATACTTAATATACTTTATGCAGATGCTTTCTTCCGACACTCACACACTTTTGCACAAATTCATTTAATCGTTTTTTTTTTGCATTTTTTTAAGGGAATGAATAAAAAACAAAACTACGTAAAGCATATAATTAATTGGAAACTGTGGCAACAACGTTAAAAGCCAGATCGTAATTAGTTTGTGGCTTCGCATGGATTATGATTATTGTTATCTTTACAATAATGTGCTCTATGAAATTGTGCACAAGAGGGGTATATTATTATGTATTAATAATGAGAATACCCTGAACTTATCAGATACAAATTAATATTTATTTTCTGTCTCTGCGTTGAAGACGAGTGAACAAACTAAATTATTAAATTATGTACAGGGTCTATAGACACCCCCGTAATAATGTATAGGGTATTTCCTCGTTGAGCACTCTCTCGCTCTCACCCTCTCAATTCAATGGTGCTTAATTATGGTTTGTGCTGATTGTTTATATTTTCAGCTGGCAAAATCAAACATGAAATATATACACGCAAAATAAGAAACAATGCAAAATTAAAATCGTTAAAAAAGTGGATATTAATACGGTGCGTAGGTCAATCTATAATTTATGATCCGATAGCTGTATAAATTACGCATATTCATATGTTAACTCGAGAACGAGTACGAGAGCGGGTCATGAATTGAAATTATGGCGATTAATTCAGTGGATTTTGCATGTGCAACAATTGAACTGCATTTCCGGAGGCATAATTACCGGAAAATTATTATTATTACTTTTTTGCAGCAGCGATAGATTCAATTAACGATTTTTATTGCATGAATCTAATTTGCATTTGACTTAAAAGCTTTCCAACATTATTCTTAGTCCTGGCCAAGTCAGGAAGCGATAAGTTATTTTATTATTGAAACAATTTTATAGTTTTTTTTATGAAATTTTGTAATGCTTTGAAGAAGACGTCTCCCACCTTTTAAGGTATATACGTATTTCCTCATTTGAGATCGATTTACAATATCATATAAGCAAATTTAAAAATTAAAAAGAATTCCACTTTTATTTTGCTTGCAGCATTAAATTAGAGTAGATCATAAAAAATAAATTAAACTATTATTATATTTCAAAATATTATGATGGAACGTTCAGTTTTGCTTTTAGCCAACTTGTGTAACACCTGCTTCCAAGTTTCGTTTTATTTCTGACTCCGTCGCTTGCCGCTTAAGCAAATAAAAGTGTTTTCAAGGGTATCTTATTATGGGCATGCCGAAGATAACCTTTCTTGTTCTCAACCTTTCCATTCTTGACCCCCAGAAGAGTGCACTTCAAGTGACACACTACCCCAACAAATCCTCAAAAAAGAAGAAGCTGATTATATTACAGAACATGTGCAAAATGAAGAATACAAAATGTTAAGCTCAAGGGAAGACAAAGGCAAACAGCAGCAGGCAGTTCATGGAAAGAGCAATTTGACTTAGTTAGCTGAAAGCTGAAAGCTGAAGCAGGCCTGCTGCTGCCAGTCAGATGCAAAGGTGTTTCGCTTAGCTCAACTGGTCAGCGGACACGGTGGCAGCAACTGTGGCAGCCACAACAGCGGCAGCTGCCACTGAAATTAAATCCTCCAATCAATTTAAAAAAAGTATACAGACGCTTAAAATCCACACACAGTTGCAACCGGTTGATGTCATGCAAAGCAGACCCAGTTCCCAGTCAAGAGTTGCACCTCACTCCCAGCCCCGCAGTCCCCTACACTTAGAACAAAATCGCACTGAATTTTAGAAATTCGCCAAGCTTAAACTTAACTTTCTATTCAGAAAATATATTTCTGCAAATTAATTAATTAATTTTATAAACACTCCAAAATGTTTGATTATGCATATATATAATTATATCCAATTTTACAAACTTTCAAAAATATTTTATTGTATATATATAAATAAGAAAATCTTTCTTGTTGTCGATTTGTTTTTCTGAGTGTAGCCTCCTGGTCTGTCTACCTGAGTCTGAGCCGCCTGCTGTCGGCATCTTTGGCTGGGCACGCTCTGGCGAAGGCGTTCGTGTTTAAACGCGTCGACAACAACAATAAAAGCAATCAGGCATAACAGCAACAACATTTACAGATGCGGACGCAGACGCAGACCTCGACTCAGACTGAGGCAGACACAAGACAGACCGACTACGTCTTCGATTTCGATTCCGGTTCGATTTGTGCACCTGATGACGCGTATTCAAAGACGCGTGCCAAATGTGACAAGGGAATTGAATCGGTTTTTTTGTTGAGTCTGCAACTCAACCCTTACTTTATTTATTTCAGCTTGCAACATTGCTGCATGTGTCACAGCGCACAGCACACACACAATTTGCCACTTCCTGGTGCAGCCAGAAAGAAGTCAAATAGCCATTTGATGCATTTCATTGCCATGAATCATTATGAGTATTTTTATGAGTACCCGCAACTGGCAATTGCAGCTTTTTGCGTGTCCAAATTAATTAAGACTTCAGTCGGCACGTCATATGTTCAGTTAACCGCCCCCTCTTTTGGCCACTCCCCCATGGAAATGCAATTTCAACTTACATTGCATATTCTTTTCATATTTCTGATACTTTATTATTATTCTTTTATTGTGGAGTTTGTAACGATAAAATTAAGTTTCAACATTTTTAATTTAACTTTTTTAAAAAGAAATTGTACTTGAAATGTTTCAAAGAGTTAGTTGCAAAATTTTTATCCTACTAATTTTGATAGAAATTTTTCAACCGAACCCGGGTAGATTTACTCGTAGTTTTGCCAGAGGTAGGAAATCTGTCAGAATCGGTTCACTATATCATTAAGGCCCTGTACGAATAATCCGTTGAAAAACAGTTTTTAAATGAAAAACTTTTATGTTTAACACGATAGCCGAACCAAAGTTTCCCAATTGGAGAACTGTTATGAGAACTATTATATATATTTGCCATAGGAAAAAGGGTATTTAAACTTCGGCATGCTTCAGGTAACTTTTCTTTACTGTTTTTTTATGCAGAAACTCTTTAAATATGAGTTATTTCTGATGTTTATTTCCATCGGTCTTTCTCACTTTCGCTTAAGGGCGAGCTTGCTCACTTTCTCCCTCTATATATATATATATATATAGTCGTCGAGTTGCATGTGGACAATAATATTATGAGCTCGCACACATGGGAATATTAGGAGCAGCAGGACTGTGTTCTGCATTCTGGCTATAAACTTGAATTTGGGATTGCTTTGCTTAGTTGATGGTCAGCGTTTGTTGAACCCGCAGAGAGACAGTAATGCTGAGTCATTACCGTTCCCGTTCCTGTTACTGGTTATGGTTCCGGTTTGTTGTTGTAGTTGTCGCGTGTCTCTCTTTCCGTGTGTGTGTGTTGTGGGCGTGTCTGTGGCTTGGGCTAGTCGCTGCCACGTGCGTCCTTGAGGGGAAAGCAAAAGTGTTTGGAATCTGCCGCATGACACACGTATGTATGTGGCATGCAGCACACCATGATAATGGCTTAAATAATGAGCTTGCTGAATGACTCTTAAAAAATGCTATCAAACTGCATAGCGTAAATAAAAATAGGAATAACAATTTCGGGAAAATTAAATTTATATTTATTAAAGATATTTTTCGTATATTTAATTTTAAAAATTAAATTAAATTTAATTTACTATTTACTTTTTTATTTTTCTGTGTTGTGAATTATAATACTATTTTTTTTTTTACTGAAACTTAAATATTAAATTTTATATTTGATTTAATTTAATTCATTTAGTATTTGTATACTGCTGTGTTGACTGATATTAGTACACATTAAATAATTAATGAATTAAATATATTAAAATAATCTGCAATGAAATCTTTTTAAGAGCTTGGATTTGTGGCATGCCACAAAAAGTAATTGGCAACAGCAATAATAAAATAATAAAATAATGCGCATAATAGCTCAAATAGAAGAGCTGACAGGAATGTATTTGTAGGCTTGGCCATATTCGCATGCCACTTGAGGCAAGTATGCAAACACTTGAGCAGAAACACAAACACACACACAAATGTCAACGAGTGTGTGTGTGTGAGTGTGAGTGCTCTGGAGTATGTACTCAGTTTTGGCTAAGCCTTTTAATCTTCTTTATTAATATTAATAAGTAAAACTCGGCACAACAACAACAATGGCAACAAGGCGGCAACAATTATACAATTATGTTTGCAACACAAGGCCTCTAAGGGGCAAATGGGCAGGAGATGGGCGGGGGATTAAGGGTTAGGGGTTAAAGGCTGGCACTTAATGGTAATTCAGTTATATAATCATTAGTCAACAAATTTTTGCGGCTACACAAAAAAAAATAAAGAAAAAAGGGAAACCCTTTTTCGGGGCGAGTAGAGTTCCTGCCCCGTGTTGCCTGCCCCATCTCCACTAACTGTGCCTAAGCAACCGCTAAACGCAGGCGAAAATAAAACAAAAACAATTATTTTTTATTTATAGCCTGGCTTGGATTTGACTTGTGATTTGTTTTGGTTACCAGGGCGGAGTGGTTTTCGGGGCATGCCAATTGAAATTCAAGTGCGCACTTCATTTCCACTTAATTTCGGAGGCTGCAACGCCTTGCCGCAACAACAACAACAATGGCAACAACAACGACAACAACAACCCCTATTTTCACTTTTTCCTCCTTTCTGCTAATTGGAAACCGTTGCTTGTATTTTTCATTGCTATTGTTTCTGTGTTTGAGTTTCATTTTTAAATATAACCATTAATTGTTGGTTTTCAGTTTCAGTTTCCATAACTACGCAACAAATACTTTTTTAGGTACTTTTTTACATTCGATCTGTCTTTGCGCAAAAGGTAAACAAACTGTTTCAAGTCATCGAATAATTTGCAGGATGAAGAGAAAAGGACAGATTTGAAAAATAGATTATATATATTCAAAATAAATATCTGTATAGAATAAGAAGGGATTAATGAAATATATACGGTTGACAAAAGGAAGCATCTGCGTAGCCATCATGTATATTCCTGATCCACATCTTAATCCGAGTCAATTTCGACTGTAGGAAATATTGCTAGGCGTATTTTTAATGCAAAGCTGGTTTATTTATCGATGACTGTCCCATTCTTCGCAACTATCTATAAGAATCGATTTCAGAGAGCAATAAAAGATACAGATGTAAGGATTAAGTCATTTAATTGATATAAAACTTTACCCTTCCCTTAATTTTATGATGATGATATCTTTTTGATCAATAGTCAAAAATCCATTAAAATAAAACACAGATTTCCTTATTGAATAATATTAATAATATATTTTAATTAATTAAAAATAAACTAATATTAGCAAAGAAATGGAAGATATTTGACAGAAACGAAATAGGAAATAAATAGCTTTAACATCTTTGTACAGGGTATCTGTTAGTCGAGCTCTCTCAATTCTCTCATTCTACCTTCATTTCGGTTAATTCATTTTGTTAAAAGTTATTTGTGTGGATTTCCTTTTGGCTAGTTTTAAGTATTAAAAATCCACTTAAAATATAATCCGCCGAGCTTGGAAAACATTTACCAAAGTTAGCAGGATTTTCACTTAATTTAATGAAGAGTTTTGAGTACAGTTTACAGAGTACAGCATTTCTCAACACTGGTCGCCTACTCCACTTCTGTATTCAGATAACAATAGTTCAAAGCTATCGCATTGTGTTTGATATTTAATGCCTTGGAGACCTTGAGCCATAATTGTTTTATGGCCATGTCAGAAACGTGCCTTGTGTCCAAATGGCCGAATTGGCCAAAAAGGATGCTAGGCGTATCCTCAAAAGGAGAAATACTGTTGCTGACTACTTATTTTGTAGTCAACACTCAAAAAAAACTCACAAAAAATACTACTTTCTTGGGATTGTGTAATCAGATCAAAGCTTTCTAATTTTTACAAAAATGTTACCTTCTATTTATTTATTTTCTTAATTTATTTAATATGTATATATTCTTAATAATTAATTTATAGTTTTTACGGTTATTTTAAACTTAGAACGATTTTTTAGGGTTTAAGTTTTTGGCTGAGTGTATTCGTGGTCAAAGTTCACGCTTATCACTCAAAGCGGCAACATAAAAAATTAAAACACGATTCCCTAACCATACACACACACACACACACACCCTCTGCCCCTCTCTCCTCACCCACATGAGGTGTTATAGAAAATGCAATGGGAATTCTACATATGTCAAGCTGTCAATGTTTATCTATTTGAAGGTGACTTTGTGTGTATATGTGTGTGTGTGTGTGCTTGTGTGTGTGCTTGTGTGTGTGTGTATTAGTGTGTGTTTTTAGAAGATCCTGAGGATTAAGGTTCCTGTTGATTTATGGACACACAAATAGCAATGTGTTTCAAATGTGATTGAAAACTGATAAGCGTATGCCAGGCAGGAACAGGACTCGTGCGGCAGGATGCTCGACCCTGTTTGTTTATGTAGCAGCCAATGGGGGCGGGTGCAGGGGGCAGGCTGCCCTTAACTGGTCGTTATTAGTGTAACTGTCAGCTGGCGAAAGTGTTGAGTGCCACGTCTGTCAAATGTGGCTGAGGTTTGCCGTGGGGCACAGGGGATGGGCAGGGAGAGGAGGAGGGGCAGCGGGTTTTGGTGTGGCATGCCCCCAAAATATAAACAGCTGCAAAAGCAATTGATGGCTTAATTTGCCACCAATTTGGGCTTATCGACGCCGCTGCTTGCGCACACAACAAAAAAGAAGTCGTTGAACTTGCCCCTTGCCACACACAGAGAAAAAAAGCGAACCCAAATATTAGAAAGCTTTTCTTGATATTAGCAATAATAAATATAACAAAAAGTTGGGTTTTTTTTAATATTTTATATTATTAACAAATGCTCTTATAAATAAATAATATAACAGAAAACAACACGCTGAAAATTAGACATATTTTTCAAAATTTTAGAAAAATCCAAACTGTAATTAAAAAATTCAAACCTTGATTTTTGGTTAGCTACAACTTTGGTTTTAAGCTGAGTCACCCTTGGTGAATTTCTAAAATTCAGATCAATTTTTATGCTGAGTGTAGTCTCTTTCGCATGTGGCCTAAATGCTTGGCTGAAATGCGATTTGGCCCGTGACTTGGCCAACAACAGACTTCGATTGTGGCCCAGCCGAAAGTGAAACCAAAACGGAGGCATGCAAATTGATTTTGTGACGCCTTTTATGGGAAATGGCAACGAGAATTTACCAGAGAGAAGCGTTCCCAAAGCCATGAGCCAGATGCACATAACTCATGCATATCTGTTCTAAATAATCAGCTCTTTCTTGTGGCACCGCTTTTAATGTTTTTATGCAGTTTCTCGAGAAACTTGAGAGTAGTTCTCAAAGTCTCTCTCTCAAAATCTCCCACGATGTGATCTGAAATGAATATCAGACCATAAAAAGAATAAAAAAAAGCAACAAAATAGTATTAATAATAATAACAGTAATAATAATAATAATAATAATAATAATAATAATAATAACAATATAAATTGATTAATTGTATTACAAATTCAGTAAACCAATTGAAATATCAACAAACCAATATCTCCAAAGTAACCTCGACAAATGGCTGGCAAATTACTAAAAATTATTCGAGGATGATGCAGCACTTTTGCTCTGCTGTCCAATTGACAACAAATAACAAACAGGAATAAACGTGTAGAAGAAGGGGAAGAGGAGGAGGAGGAGTAGATGCGGTGATGAGGAGAAGAGCGGTAAACGTTTGTCCATCCCTTTTTGAGCAACAAAAGAAGAAGCAGTTGTATTTGGCTCATAATAAAGCAATAAAAAGAAGAAGAAGCAGAGGATGAAGGGGATGAGGAAGAAGCCAACTAAAGCACCTGTGAGTGTCCTTTTTTTTTGGTGTGTGCTGCTTTTTTTTATAGTTTTTTAGCTCTAATTTATCATCAAACTGCGGGCACAGAAAAAGGAAAGGTACACAAGGACATCG
This sequence comes from Drosophila paracracens, assembly GCA_035044025.1. NCBI lineage: Eukaryota > Metazoa > Arthropoda > Insecta > Diptera > Drosophilidae > Drosophila > Drosophila paracracens. The sequence goes on from JAWNMN010000396.1 coordinate 706,892, forward strand.
TGTGGCAAACGTGGCTAATGTGGCAGAAACAGCTGGCTTCCTGGCGGCCGCCCTTCCAGCTGCGGTCTTTATTCCAGGTAGCTGTTAATAGCTTATGTCTAAATTGAAACAGGTTGTTCGAGGCAAGAGTTCCAGACAGAGTCTCCGGCTAGATCTCAAGGCAGTATTACCGGCCAGAGTTCCAGGCACAGGCATAAGTATTTTTTTCCATATCGCATTCAGTTAAAGTCGATAAATCGTTTAAGCAATCTGCAGGAATTTTAGGCTGTATTCCAGACAGGAAGTCTGCTTTTGCCATTGCTCGCTTTCCAATAGCGCTCGCCTTTTCTGTGAAGAACGTGCGTCCTTCGCTTGTCAATGTGTCAATTTGTCAATCGCTTAAGCCACATATCTGTTTACAGTCATACACACGCACATAAGCAGGCATTTACAGTTACTCGGCTTAAAGAGACCCAGCAGCGAACAAAGGAATGAATTACATTACGGAATTCATTCTATTTGCATAAAAGGTAAGTGATTATTAGTAATCCTTTTGAATGAATGCTCGAAAGCTTCTAAGCACAAACTACAAACTTGAAACATTTTTTACACATTTCTTATATATATTATATATTGATATGTTGCTATTTATTTTATATTTACATTGAATTCATTACATTTTGAATAAATCTACTACAAATCTTTCCTTATTTGCATTACAATACATATATTTTTGTATATGGAGTGGTATTATTACAAAGTAATGCAGTAAAAAATCGCATTCGTAATGTTATCTTTTCGCTGCTGGGTTGTTTACAGCAGAGAGATATACAAACACAGACATATATACACTTATGCAGTTACAGTTACTCGGCTAGAACAAAGGCGAAGGCAAAGGCAAGGATTGTATTGCCCACTTGAGCGCACTTATGCTCTTGTCTCCCTCCCTCAGACACTCTCACTCACGCACTCTTCCACTCCTTCTCTCTCCTGCGTTCTCTTTGGGTGTGTGTGTTTATCTGTTGTTGTCTTTGGCTTATCTCACTTACAAGTAATTGTAATATTATCCCTAATAAGCAGGAGATTGATAGCATTCCAGGGAAACACACACAGCACGCACACACTACAAAAATATTGAAATCTCTGCGGCCCAAAAAAAGGACACACAGTTGCACCCCTCTCCATACCCCTTAACCAATCAACGCTTGTTATACCCTGGGCCGTTAAGAAATGGTTAAAAGGGTATAATGGTTCTAAATGTGTAAAATATTTTAAGCTGAAGTTCGGCAAAGAAAACTAGAATACATTTACCAGCTGGTTTTGAAGCCCTACAATTTTCATATAATACATACAAAATTTCAATTAAAATTGTAAGCAAGTTCTCACATGTCAAGTAAATCTTATGCTATGATACCTAAGAGTATATTCAAGTCGAGCTCACTGAACTATAACATTTTTACTTGTTATCTCTGCTAGTTTATGTCCAAGTTCGAATTCGACTTCGAGCTCGAATTCTAGATCGAATTTGAGTCTCTGCTCATCGTCAGTTTGAGTAAACAACAATGTCATAAAATCATCAATCAATGTGAGGACTCGGATTTCATCTAAGGAGTGCGTCGATTGGTTGGAGGAGGGGAGGGTATGTGCTTGTTATACTCTGTTACCAAACATACAAAAAGAGTATATTGGTTAGATGCAATGTTCGTCAGGCTGTCTGTATGGAACATATGCTAGTTTGGATAAATCGATAAATATCCTTAGTCGAAAATCAATTAAGTCGCTTATCTCCCACAATGTTAAGGGTACAGTAACCTGCTGGTAACCTCCTTAAAAAATTGCCGTCCCCAAAAACGATAAAAGCCTATATCTTCCACACTTCAAGAGCTACAGTTACCAGATTTGGAAGGTAGATTACTGGGAACCTCCTTACATATTTTTACCACGACAAAAAATTCACAAACATATGTATATACAAAATATATCTGCAACACTTGGAATGGATAGAGAACTATTAACTCCCTTCAATGATCGTTATTTCTTAGCACACATTATCAGTTGATGTTATTTATTTGTATCAGAGTATTTTCAGCCGGCTACGGACGGTTTGTTGTCATCCTTTTTTGTTCGCCTTGTTGTTGTTGTCTGTGGGCATTTTCTTTGCCTTTGGTTATTTGCTTGTTGTTTGTACGACTCGCATAACGGTTAAAACAAACACGACGACGACTTTGTCTTCTCCCCTCCTACTCCCACTCACACTCCCTCATCATCTTCCTCTTCGTCTTATACTCGGCTTCGGTAGCTGACCGGTTGTTAATACAATTAAGTGTTATATTTGTTATGCTTTCGTTTTTATGCGACTGGCAAATTGTTTTATGGGCGTGTGCCACACCTATCACAACATATCACAGCAACAACAACAAGTGTGAGGGAGAGGGAAGCTTGCCAAAAGTAGGCCAGGAAGCGCTCTGATTGATGTTCGGCGTGTGTTATTTTTTTTCTGCTTTGCTCTGCTCCGCTCTGTTCGGCATATTATCGCCCAGCGAGGAGCAATAATTGTTTACTTCTGGGTCAGCAATAAAAGAGTTACTCGCTAAATATTATCACAGGGAAGTAAGTGGGAATTATTACTAGTTGAGTTTTATCCGAAAGGGAAAATAGTTGTTGAAATATTTGGTGTGGGTTTTGTGTGTTAAGTATAATCTGGAAAAAACTTATTTTATATTTGGTAAATGTTGTTTCAAATATCATCGAAGTAAAGCAAAAAATGGTATCAATAACATATTGTATTATATGTACAGTTATTATTATTAGTTAACAAAAACATAAACAAAATATAGATAAAAAGTAATAATTGAAAAAATATTGCATACAAAATTTATCTTTAGATGATATTTTCTAAAAGTAAGCATGATTAAAATGACATTTTGTCTGCTGTTCTTCTTGTTCCCAAAAATGTGTCGAATAAAGTTGAAAGGTGCCCATCAAATTGATAATCCTTGCAGGATGCAACTACAACTGCCACATTAGGTAAATATCCCCGTGTGTGTGTGTGTTGCAAGCTTTTTGGTTGTATCAAAACGCAAAAAAAAATTAATTACATGCAGGATTCGACAGGCACGTTCATGTCTTCAGTTAACAGCAACTCTTAGCAGCTGTTAGCCAGCATTAACAGCTGTTGGCAGCTACCCCTTAACGAACATGTCTGTGTTGCGCGCCCCTTGCAACATGTATAAGACGTATAAGAGTGCAGTGCGCGCAAGTAAACGCTAGATGGCGCCAGGTCGTGTGCTTACAACTTCGTTTGCTGTGCATTCGGGCAATGGTGTTGCTGGGCTGCAGCAGAAATTGCCGCGTTCGGCTTCGTTCGACGCTCGTCGTCGTGGGTAATCCGAGCGAACGCCACGGCGCTGCTCTGCTTCGACTTGTATGATTCAGTTCAGGCGTCAGTCTTGAACGACGCGCGTATTGTAACGGGCCGCTGTCAGCGGACGCACACTGTTTGTTTATCAGTCCCAGCCAGTATCAGTCAGTTTTACAGCTATTCAGTTTCGGCTTCGGCTGCGCTTCGTGTATTTCATGTGCTAATCGTAATGCTGACCGGCTCTGTGTCTGTGTGTTTGACAACTGTGTGTTTGTGTGAGTAATACCGTTAAACGGTTCTTATTCGAATTCGACATTCGAAAAAAAATATACATAAATCAAATACCGATCGCTGTCTAAAAATGAAACGCATTTCTTTCGATAAATTGAACAGAGATTAGAAAACGAGACAAAATCGTTGTTTGCTACCTCTCTCTCACTCTTTCTCTCTCTCTGTGTTCCATATGCGTGCATTTGTGTGTGTGTGTGTGCTTTGTGTGTGTGTGTTTGTGCCCAACAATTAATTAGCATTTAAATCGCTCATTTATCTGAGTCCAAAAAAATAAATAAAACAAATAACACACCCAAAATAGAAACAAAAACAAAACAAAACAAAAGGAATTCCCCCATCAAAAAAAGGAGAAAAAAATTACTCAGGTGAGTTGAGCTTTAGATTAGCATTAAACAAATACAAAAACCACTTAAATTAAATTAAAACTCACACTTTTTATCCAAATTTACATGCCGAAAAAAATAAACAAATATTTGCATTAAAATAAACAAGGGTATTCTACGCACCCCCGCCTCCAGCATAAATGGTATTCCTGTATTCCCAATGCGAACATTTTTCCCTTTTTCTGTTCCTCTATATTTTTTGTAGACTCTTTTTTGGCCATTTGTCTTTTTTGGGTCAGCAAAAGCGTCCAATTTTTCCGCGCGAGATTTTCCAACAGTTGAGTCTATTTTTTTTCTTCTCCTTTTTTGCTTTGTTTTTCCTCGATTATTTACACATTTTTTTGTGTCAAGAAATTTTGCTGGCGCAGATTTTAAAACCCTTTTACATCAAAAGCATAGCATAAATAAAACAAAATACAGAAAAGGAAAGAAAAAAATAAAGTGAATAGCTTTGCTATTAAAAGTTGGTTCTGATTTGCATTTTAATTGTCAACGGGGGAATATATCATCGTTAAGTAAATTATATCTGGCGCGGATTTCAATTAGAACTACACAAAAGGTGCCAGAAAATACAAAAAATAAACAAAATGAAAACACCCATACAACTGGCTTGATTTTTGAAGGGAAAACTAGTTTTCAACTGCGATTTTTGAGATTTCCCTTTAACAAAGAAAACACTTTTGGTTTAATATCAAGTTTGAAAGATTTATTTTGTTATTTTTAATTTATTAATTTACTTTCTTATCTATTTATTTATTTTCTTTTTCATTTATTTATTTTTAATTTATTTAATAATTTACTTATTTATCAGTCGCCACAGATAAATCAGTAATTACAAATAGTAATAAGTAAATTAAATTAAAAGTAATGTATTTAAATTAAGAAAATAAGTAAAATTAGTTCAAAATTTTTTTCGATCCACTTTAGCCATATGGATTATTCAATCACTTCAATAGACTTTATCCCCATCACATAATTCCTACTCAGATTGGAGTCATCATTCATCTCATAGATATGACATGATGATGATATCTTCAACCGCAAACAGTTTATATATTCCTGATAAGCATCACCAGTCGAGTCCATCTCGCCTTCTGTCTTTATGATTTGATCTTTTGCTTACTTACTTAGTTGCTACATTTCTTGGCTGTACAAATAAGCTTGGAATGTGATTCGAAGATAAGCATATCTTAATAGGTGAGGCTATGTATGGGTACACATGACTATATCATCATATATAATCATTCATTCACTGCTCATTCATATCTTCAGTTCTTGTCTGGAAAATATTATTGCTTAGCAAGTTATCGTAACTAACCCTACCTAATATGCGGATTACTTTGCTTTTTATACTTGGACAAAGAATCGTTAAGATATGAATGCTGTATGATGATTTCTTGATGGAAACAGGAAAAACGAAGTTGAGTTCCGTCTTGTTTTTACTATATATATATATTCTATATATATCTATAATATATACAAATATTTCTAAATGAAGTCAATCTCAGCTAAAACTTTAAAACATTTTCATAACCCTCAGCAAATATAAATTTAATCTTAACCATAGAGTTGACTCCACAAATGACTCCATATGTTTTTTTTATATAAACTTGACCTTCTTGAACATGCCCCACCCACCCCTTAACCTCCCTCCCCATCTCTTTCTCTCACTCCGTTTGCCAAAGAGCATTTTATGTTAATGGTCATGACTTGTACATTAGACAAAGCCCTTGACTTAATGTAGCACAAGCCTCACCCCGACAGACTCCCCCGGACTCCCCTCATCATCGTGCCAGACACTAATTGGATACACAAGGCACACACACACACACACACGCATAAAGAAGAAGCAGCAGATGAAGAAGATCTTTTGATCTTATCCAAATTGATCCAAATTGTCAACGATTTAAAGCATTTTATTTAATCTGTTCTAAAAAAAATAGATATTGACTTAAATGACTTAAGCTTAATGTAATAAAATGGAAAGAATTCAGCTAAATTGAACACAAAACAGAACTAAATAAAATTTAACAACAAAATTTAAATAATAAATAATTAAATTTCACCTTTTTTAATTATTTATTATTTAAATAAAATATGTATTTATTTAAATTGATACTGAGAATTAAAAATAAAATTGATGCCATACGTCAACGATTTAAGGCAGCAAAAAACAAATTAGCCTCACGTTTAAACCGGGCCAAGATAAGTCACCTTGCACCGCTCTCCCCCTTCTTGTCTCCCCTCTCACCACTCGCCACTCACCTTTCTTTTGTGCCATAAATCTTGGCACGGGCCACAAATGAAAATAGCGCATTTTCCCAAATATTTTCATTAAAAACGCCAGACTGAAAATGCTCTTAAAAATAATAATAAGACGAAAAAATAAAATACATATGTATGCATGTAAAGATATAATGTAAAGAGGAGCATGCAACAGAGGCATGTAGCATCAACATTCATCAATCTGTCAGTTGGGGCCTGTCAGCTGTTTTAAGCACCCACAAAAGTGCTCTCCACAACAACAACAACAACAACAATAAAAATTGAAGATGAGCAGAAAAAAAAAGGAAAGCAAAACGAAAAATTAAAAAACACAAAACCAAAATATTTAAATGTAGCAAAACAAAAAATAAAAATACTAAATGCATTCCTTTTATGCGGTGCTTGCTCAACGAAAGCCAGAACAAAAGAAAGTAAGCAGGGTCCAAGCCAGACAGTTTGACGGCGAAATACCCTGTAAACAGCTGTTAATTATTTAATTATTATATAATATATAATTATAGAAAATCGTGTTGTATTGATAATAACATTTATGAATGAATGAAATGAATCGAATTTGATACAATTCGTCTGTGTTTGCTTATCCAGACTATATATACTTTACGTTAAATGAAAAATAAAATAAAATAAAGTATATAATATTACAAAATTGAAAATGAAAATATTTATTAAATTTAAACTAATCTTACCAATTATGCATTATTAAAAGGTAAATTGTTAAATTGCTTCCCGCTGCTCTGTGACATACTCTTGGTTTATTTCAATATACCCTATAAAACATTTCAAATGGCTTACAGGGTATCCAAGAATGCGCGCAAAAAGCAAAACTTTTTCATTCACTTTTTGGCCCTTTTTGTCTGGCCACGCGTAAAACGTGCGCCAATCAATTGGCTCAAACCGAAAAAGCCAAATATAAGACACGCAGTAAGTGAGAGACAGAGACAGAGAGAGAGAGAGAGAGAGAAAGAGAGGGAGATATTCTTTGAGCGTGTGAAACTTTTCGACTCCCACGCCAAAAAAAAACAAGAAAAAATAAAGAAGAGACAAATTAAAATAAGACAGACGAAAAGCAGGCGACGAGCGCTGTCTTAAAATTAGAGACGAAGGCAATTTGTCAGTTTGGCAATCGCTCAACGCAGCTAAAGATACAGATACATTTACCAGCTGCAGATACATTTCGAATTCGTATCTGGCAGATACATTTGATGAGCCGCCTTTTCTTCTTTTTTGCCTATTAAGCGCGCGTGTTGATTGATTTTTATGTTTTGCGGTCTTCACAAATTTTCCCCAAAAATACAACTGATTTTACACACACTCACACAGCCGCACACACACTCGCACACACACCGATCGATCGTTGCCTGAAAATTTAGCTGCTAAATCAATCGACACTTGAACAATTTTTTTGTTTTCTCGCAGTTGTTTTTGCTGTTTGGGATTAGTTTTAGTTGTGTTTATTAATTACACCCACACACACACACCAAGTGTGTCCCCTAAGCCGTGTGAATATAGTTTCTCTCCCTCGCTTTCACTTCCTCACTCTCCCTTTCTCTTCCCTTTCCTCCCTCAATTTTGCCCAAGTTCTTCAACTCTTTTTTGAAATTGTTCTCAACTTTTCTTAACACTCTGGCAAATAGATTTCAGTGTCGCTGTGCACTTAGAGAAAACTGCTAGTTGTTGTTGTTGTTGTTGTTGGCCTTCTTCTTATTATTATTATTGTTGTTGTTCTTCTTCTGCTTGCCCCACAAATTGATTGATTTTATTTGCACTTCTTTTCTCACTTTCTACTCCACTTCATATGAGTTTTTCTCCCCCATTGCTGTCTGTGCGTGTCTGTGGCTTTTGGGGTGAAGAAAGGGCAGGGGGCATGGTGGTTGAGGGGGCGGGGTCAGAGAGCAGCTTGTTGGGCATTGTTGACATTTTGCGGTTAACTCATTTACGCAGTTGAAGCAACGTCATCCGTTGTCTTTAACCCCATCTTGGCCCCTTTGTTTGACAGACGTGGTGGTTATGATAAAATGGCACTGGCTGAAAGCGACAGCTCAGTTTCAAGATTGTTTTTCATTTGAACAAGGCTAAAGGCAGCTTTAAATGAAACTATAAAATTTAAATTAAAGTTACGAACTAAACGAGATAAGAATAAAAGTGAATATTAGAATTGAAATTACAAATTAAGGTTAGAAATTAGATAATATAAAATTCAGAAAAAATTCCAAATCGGATCCAAAATATTTGGCAATAGCAGATTTTTAAGGCAAACTTGGCAAAATGGTTGCTTTACACTGATTAATGTAACTTTCCGAAAAACAAATTCATGTTCGAAAAAAACTAAGGTAAGAAAAATTTGGCAGAGCAACTTGGCCTTAATTAAGAATTTCGTTGTTTGTTTGCAGTTCAGACAACTTTAAATTATGCATTTGTTTTGCTTTCTTCCTGTTCTGCTTCGTTTCCTCTTCGATTATTTTCAATTTTGATTTTTGATTTTTGCCAGATAGCCAAACTGCATTATTGATAGCCAGCCCTTTTGTTAAATTGCCTGCAAAACTAAAGCCTGCTGAAATTCTTCATGCATAAATTGTGTGCTGTCTCTCTATCTCTCTCTCTGTCAGTGTTTTTCTCTCACTCGCTCTGATGTGGAAAATCAGCAAATGTTTTTTTTCCAAGAGCATCTTTTATGCCTTCAGTTTTCTGCTCCGATTGCAATTCATTAAAAATACTCGTATGCATGTAAAATCATAAAATGGAAGACAAATATCGTGTAGGCAATTAAATTGAGCTACACACACACAACACACACATACACACCCGCACACTCACATATCTGTGTATTGTATGGAAATGCATTTTACTCGTTCAGAAATTTCATAAATTATTTTTGGCATTCGGACTGCAATTGGAAATCTCTATAAAATATTCAACTAACAAAACAATGCAAAAATTCCACTGGAGATTATTATTGTTACCAGCATTGTGTATATTGGCACTTTTGTTTAATACATATTTTTTGTTGTTTAAATTTGATTCCCAATTCTCAATTTCTCTGCCTATATACTAGATAAAACTATTGGTGACAAATTGCACCTTACAATGAAAAGTCAAATAAAACAAGAGCCTCGGTTTTCTTTTTATTTATTTAATGTAAACTAATAACAGCACACAAATTTTAAAAACAAAATTATTTTAAACTATTAACAAAAACACTTCATTTGAAATTTAAAATTGAAAATGTTCAGATTCAAATTTAATTGAAAATTGGCGGTTTTTGTTATTGCGGGTATTTCGAAATGCCTTTGGCACTTTTTGATGGCTGCTGGCAAATGTTGAATTTATATTTGTTGTTGTTTAAATTTGATTCCCTATTCTCAATATCTTGTTGCCCTTCGCACTTTAGTCAAGTGCTCTTCTCAGTTGGCTCTCTCTCTCTGCTCCGCCCTCAAGGGCAACCAAAGGTATCATAAACAAGATACTTGCATCTATTTTAAGTGGTCGGAATTTCAAGTGCTGATCTTTGAAGTATCTAGAAAATCTATGGCAAACCTATAAGTGGACAATAGAGAATTATTTCGCCTGTAAGCTCGTAAATATTCCAATATTTACTCAAAATGAGTGACTGCTGTTTATGTGATAGACTATACAGAAATCAGGTTCTAAAAGGGAGTACGCCATATGTGAATAATAACAAAAGCTGATCTTTCAAGTATCTAGAGAAACTTGGACTAACTTTCAAGTGGATTTATTTTCATTTACTGAGAAAAAATGCGATTGCGAAAGTGAGCAAAATAGAAAAAGTTTCTGCAAATGCACATAACTAAAACTGAAATTAGTTATTCAATTCTTTCTGTTCACTTAATATAAATACACAATATTAAGTAAAGCATATAATTATTAATTTCTTTACAAATTCCCAATATGTCAATATATATTGAAAAATTATAACTAGTTCTAATAGCGGTTGTCAAAACAGAGTTCGAACCGGAAACGCATTTTTATCGATTGAAATTTAGCATCGAAATCGTCAACAGAAACTAAGTTAAACATTTCCTTAAACACAAATAAAGAAACTAATATTGTTTGCCCCCAAAAGACCAAACATCATAATGGAACAGTTCTGCCTGTGACAACCTGTTAACCCCAGAAAACGAAATAAACCTATTAATAGAACAGCAAATTTTATGAGATTTTCTGTCTCAGCTTAGTTTATGCGTTGAGCGATTTATGGTCTCGAATTGTGAATAATATGGAATCTGTATTTGCGTAATGCAGCTAATAATTGGGTCGTTTCAAAATAAATAAACTGATTTATGCACAAACTGAATTCACAACAAAAACGACAACAACAAAATCAAGTTAAACAGATGCAATAATAAATAGCAAATGCATGTGGAAAACACGCCACGGCAAAAGCAAGGCGCCCAATAAACAAATGTATCACAAAACGGGCACAACGAGAATGCATGAAAAGCGAGTGGAGGGAAATGTGGAAAAAAAAAAACATTTCCATTGATTGACAGTCAAATTAGCGGCAATCAAGCGAAGCGCCCGAAAATAATTTGTAAAATTATGTATATGAAATGATATTGGCTAAAAAGCCATATCAATCAAATGAATTATGGCAGGCGTCGTGTATCGGGGGGTATCGGAGGAGATATAGAAATGCGAATCAATATGGGCAAATTGTGTGCAGCAAACAATACGTCAATCAGTCAATCACTCAGTCAGTCAGTCAATCATTGCAGTTATGGCCACACAGACTCAAGTGGCTCTAATGTGCATAAGCTAGCACACAGATCGATTAGAGCTAAAGGTGTTGGGAAAAGGGGGTATAGAGTGGAGAGTGGGCTTATACACTCAGAAAAAAATAGACATGCATTTAGAATTCAATTGATTTACTGAGGTAACTTTGTTACTTATATTTGCCATAAAATATTGGTACTTTAAGATTTCACTCATATTTGCATTTTAGATAGTTTGTAAATTCAGCCAATTATTTGTAGAAATGGCTGTTGTATTTCTCAGTGTATTTCTGTTCCTGTCTTGTTTGATTTGTTGACTTTTCAGTGTTTCTTCTTTTGAATTGGCGCCATGTGAACGCTGCAACCTAATTTAGAATCCAGCAAGTGGTGTTACATCAACTAATCATATGCTATAAGTGTGCACACACGCTCACACACACACACACACACACTCGATAGATAGCTGTGCTTGTTTACACACGCATCATCACTCATACGTCACGTGGAACGACTACATTTCAATTTGCCACGTTCCATAAATGCATATGTTCTGTGTGTTCCGTGTGTGTGTTGCATGAGTTGTAATAAAATACGAGTGCTGGCAACTCGAAAAACTCAATTGCATTGACGTTTGCATAAATATTCAGGCTTTACACTATACAAAAAAAATCGGCGTAAGTTTTCGAAATTTTCCATACCTTTTGGAGCAGAAAACATATTTTTTAAAAATCAGAGTTTTCCTTTCCTTCAGTTCGAGCTACATTTTCCAAAAATTAAAATAAAATATGTTTGCTTTTCTGGGTGTTTTTTCAATCAACTCTATCATTTATATTTTAATATATAGAATTTTTAGATTTCACAAGTATAAATATTTTGGATAGCTTATAGATTCATATAATTTAAATATAATAATATAAAAGTCGAATTGAGTTCGCATTTCTACTTTGTGGACATGCATTTCTTAATAATAGAAAATTAAACAATATATTTTTGGGAATGCTGATTTAGGCAAATCTTTCTAACATTTGGAAAAATAATTTTTATATTCAGCAATAATTTCTAAAAAGAAGAAAGAAGTTTCAAATTTTTTTCCCCTGTGTACTTACAGCCTTATCCATTATAGTGCTTCTCCCTCCCCAGTCGCCCTCTACATCCCCTCTCCCTCTCAACTTCTCTTTACACAACAGTTGGCAGTTTATAAATTTATAATTCACAAAAAAAATTGCTCGTTGCTTGTTCATTTTTTATGGCACTTGCTGCTATTGCCCATTATGTTATTGCTGTTGTTATTGTTGTTGCTTTTAGCTGTGCATTTAGCACAATATAAACAAATTAGAGGGTATCAAATCGTATATACGCCAAGTTTATCACGATTTTGTTTATACAGCTTTTCAGCTGCGCATTTTTGTTAGTTTATTAGCTGAGAACTTGCCTGCTTTTTTTATGGACCTCGGAGATTTGTGAGAGTTCTTGTTTTCCAAATTCTCCTCCTTCATATTTATCTTGTTCTTGTTTATCCAAGAGCAGTTTTGAAATCGATTTGAAAATGCAGCCGGTGGCGATAATGCGACTTTTCCATGGTGGAGCACTGTGTGGGATCTGATTTGCATAGCTATAAATTGATCAAAGGTGTTCCGATTTCGAAAACGAGTGATTTCAAAATACGGATTGACTTCTAGAATAATACTACAATTAATGTTGATTTATGGTTGATTTCCATGTTAAAGAAGGTGATCAAATTTTAAAAAAACAGAGCATTTTCTTCACCTGTAGATGAAAACTACATTCGCAAATTCATAAGTTACAAAATAGCAAGATGCAGGCTAAGATAGCACCAGACATAGAAGAAATGTATTCCAAAAGTGTCTTTTTTAAGTTTGTAAGTTTAAGTAATGAATATGTTTTTCAAATATAGAAAACATTTTAAAAAAAGCGAATGCCAACAAAACCATAACATTATTCACCACTTTAAACTTATTTAAAATTAACTCAAATTTAAATTCTAAGAAAAAGGAAGAAAATATGCAAATATAATTATAAAACTTAGAAAGAAATAGACAAATTCTATATACCATATTTATATACATGTGTATCATCTTTAAGTATATAAATACATAAGTGTTTGTGTTTATTTTTGACACATTATACACTTTCCTTTGTATGCCAAGAGGAATTGGAACCTTTGATCCTTTTCACATACATTATATCATTCGCTGTAATTGATAAGTTGACAAATTTCAGTTGGGAAATGTGGCAGGTGCAGGGCTGCCATAGTAATGTGTTTTGTCACATATATATATACTTATGTACAGCAGGGGGAGGAGTGAAGACGGGGGTTGGTCACAATAAAAACCCCAAAAGCACTAAAAACCCAATGAAGCGCGTTGTAAAAGTATCTTGACATTGTTATAGTTGGCATAAGCAGTGTTTTTTTTTATTAACACCCAACTTGGCAACGGGGCCAATAGCTGTAAAAGGTTAGCGTTTGCTCACTTGTGGGGCTGCCCCAAGGGGTACGTGGGGGTGGGTGTAGATGGGGCACAGGGGGAATTGCAGTGAGACCCATTTGGCTTTAATTTAAGTTAGTGAATGTTAAAAAAAAGAAATAAAACGGAGGAAGAAAATAAGAAAATATGTTGTGTGTTACGTTCTAATTACAGTTGAAGAGCTAGTAAAAATAGGGGGTGAGTAAGGGTGAGTAGAGAGAGGGGTGGGGGTTTGTTTAGTTGGCTATCTGTTCATTCGATTACATTTTTCCGCCACTTAACGGCCAAATTATGCAAATTAGTCAAGACACGCGAGCAAAATGTGACTCAATTCCTCTTCCTCACCCCCAACCACCCCTAGCCCACATACACGCCCCTATCTGATGGCTGAAATTAGTTTGAAAAAGGACCCACGTGTGTATGTGTATGTGTGTGTGTGCACGAGCACCTGTCGGCCTGAAAAAAAAACAATGAAACAAAGAGAAAAAGTGAAAAATAAGGAAAGAAGCAAATAGGCAAATAGGGAAATGGAAAACTACACTGGGAAAAAAGTTTATCAAAACAAAACTATGAATGTATGTAAAACACAAGAAATTTCTTTGTGAAAATTATATCTCTCATATATTAAATCATCCAATTATTCAGAAAGTAAGTTTCTAAAATTTATGCTGGTCTCTTTCTAAAAATCAGTCTTTGCATTTCATAGTTTCAAATATTTAGCAAATATTTCTCAAAACTAGAAACAAAATATATTTTTAGGGCGATTTTCACTTAAAGGCAATTTACCACAATTTAGGTTGATTTTTTTCTTAGTGTATGCTGCCAAAATACAGGTAAGAGCGAGGGAAAATTCACATTCACAGGCCTTATAAGTGTTACCATAGCATTTGCTTTCAGGGGTTGCTTGCCACACACACACACACACACATACACACTAGGCTATCAGTGTATCTGACATTTACACATGTATTGCAAGTCATTGGAGCCTTTACGGCTAGTTATCTGATATCTGTGCACATTTTGCACAACCATCTAGAAACATGCCCCCGGCTTGAATCCAAGTCGAGTCAAAAATATTGCATGTGAGCAAATTTTGGCAATCATTGTGAATGTAATATTTGTCAGTCTTTGCCAGTGACTGAAAGTGTTTTCCATTTTGCCGCTTTCCAAGCGTTTGTCAATCAAAATTGTGCAGTGCTGAATATGCCACCATTTGTGGCACTCTGACTCCCGGTTGGGGAGTACTGAACTTCTAATGAAAGCCTTAAAAGTGGAGCGTAAATTTGAAAAAAAGCCAAACAAATAATACACTTATCTAAATTAGTTTGCCCAAAATTGTGTCTATCACTGTGTAAGCGAATCTTTATTTATTTATATTTATATTTAAGCTTAACTTTGTTTGGCTAATGTGGAAACGGTTCTTTATTTATCCTTGATAAATATATAAATACTAATATATAAGATAAAATAGTATATAAATAATATTTAGAGCACAATAAGAAGCGGATTTTGATTCTGCAAATTTTAATTTTCTTCAAAAGAAGTGTTTCAAAGAGTCTTTATTTAATTTGGTTTTTCTTCGAATTTCTTCGAATCTTGCAATAAATGCGGCTTACAATGAGAGTCGCTAAATATTTATTATTAAACTTAAATAAGTTAGAGCATAAAAGAGCAAATTAAAAATTAAAAATAAGAACAGGATTTCATAGACTGCAATAAATTCAAATCTACAGTTGAGTAAAGTCAAGTTATTAAAGTAAAGAAAAGTTTTGCAATGACAACCAAAAAGAGTCAAATTTTGCAGTTAGCAATTTTTTTATTAATATTGAGAACTAATCTGCAGATCAGCTATAAATGATGACCAAATTATTTTACAAATTCTATAGAAAAATGTAAAATCGTCTTTATTTTTTTTTATAGTAAAGTAAAGTCAAGTTTCTATAGACTACAATAAAAATTAATTTATTTTAAAAAAGAGTCTTTATTTATTTATTATTATTAATTTAAATACCATGCAAATTGCTTAGCAAAATTTAAATGTGACTCGTATCGATTACGCAAGCACTCAACTGAATTTATATTGATGCACGAGTCATGCTAAAATGTGTGTGTCAGTGTGTGCGTTAGTGTGTGTTTGTTGTGCCAGGGCCAAGAACAACAGCAACTGGCCCCATCAATTAGAGGCATTTGTGTGTGTGGCCAATGTATCTAATTTGGACAAACAGTCAATAGTCCACAGTGGGCACAGCTCACAGCTAAACAGTTAAAGAGATTCTCGCCCCCTTCTGCCCCCCTCTCCCTCTCACCTTAGAATAAGGGGAACGGAAATTATTCATGACTTCCATGAAAAGCCGAATAACCAGATCCCAAAACGCAGGCAGACAAAGAGAATCTGGAAGCGAGGACAAAAGGCGAAGATAAATGACCAACAATTAGTCACACCTACCGATGACAATCAACGAGTGATTTTCCAAAATGAAAACCAACCACCCCCCTTTCCTCATCCCCTGCCCCACCCCGGTTTGCCCATCCCTTTACTGAGTTCGATTTGGGATTTTGATTTTGGATTTTGGGTTTCGATTGCTGATTGTATTTTTCACTTGCCTTGGACAATGGGCAAAACTAATGTCAAAATCCGATGTGTGTGTGTGAGTGTATGTGGGCGTGGTCGAGAATAGTTTCAGACTTCCTGTATGACCCCTTCTCCCCACTAATCCCCCCCGGTGTCCACAACAGCGAATCGTATTTGCAGCCCTTAATTGCACATGGGAGAATGGAAGAGACGGGCGTGTGTGCGTCGTGCCTGTGGTGTTGATTGACATACGTATAGAATATATATGTGTGTGTAGATGTGTGTGCAGGTGTGCAGGTGTATGTTCTGTTTTGATTAGCGGCATGCCATGTCAAACAACAATTTGTGTGAGCGAATGGCATTTGAATGATGACATTCGACATCAACATCAACAATATCCAACATCGACTTCAGCATCGACACCGGCACAGGTGGCGCTTCCGCTTGACACTTGCTGTGAGCTGAAAAACGGAGTGGCTTACAGCCGGAAAAGCGAACCGGGGAGTAGGGGGAATGGGAATGGGAACATGGATTGGAATAGCCGGCAAATTGTTATGTGTCTCTATTATGGCGTGCTAAACAAGCGACAAATTGCATGTGTCTGCCACAACGACGGGGCGTCTAGACGGCCACACTTAACAAAACAATTAAATATTCCAGCAAACTATAAAAAATTACCTAGCGAAAGTCAGCTAATTATTCAATAAGTATAAGAAAAATGTTCAAAAAACCAGATATTTGGAGAATATCCCTGTTAATATTTGGTTTTATAAAAACTATTTTTACATATGCGACAAAATAAATGTTAAAATTGTTTTCTAGTTTTCCGCAGGTTATCTAAATATCAGAGCCACTTTTTCGCTGAGTGTAGACTCTGAAACGAGGCGTGGCTGTCAAAAAAAAGGAAAGACAAAAGAAAGGAAAAAGATAAACAAATATTTATGATGATGATACATGTGTATAATAATAGTCAAATTATTCATTTCAACTCATGTTTGTTTGTTATGCTACCTCCCCCTCTCTCTCTCTCTATCTCTGTCACTCACTCACTCTCTCTTTCGCTCTTATCTTTGCAGTGTGACTTTGTAACAATTAAACGGGACAAATTTCAAATACAAATAAAAAGACAAAATGTTTGCCTGTTTCAATTTGATTGCTGCGCTCATCGTCATTGCCACATTAAAAGGTAAGTGAGACATTTGCGGACCTATCATTATCATTTTATTATATATATTTATAGATATATATATATCGGTTGCTCAATTGTAGACTACCATTAAATCGAATATATGTATATATATAGAATATATATAACTGCTGTCGGTTGCTTAATTATGCAGCTCTCTGCGCCAGGCTTCATTTGTCAGTATGAAATTTCACACTTTGGCTGATATTTCAATTTGCGAAATGGCCAAAATGGCAAGCGGCAGGGGCAGCTGCGGGGGGTGCGGAAAGGGGAGGTATATATGGATATGGGTGTTATGTTTATGACTATTCGCGCATCGCTGACCCAAACCAAACCAAACTCAAACAGAGCGGCGCCGTTGACGCCGCATGCCTCATAAATTAATTTACACTTGAAACTCTGTGGCGCACTCTGCAACAATAAAAACAACAACAACAAAAAAACAACTGCAACTGCAACAGTATCTTGGGGGAGTTGCCACCCATGGCGACTGGCATTGCAAAAGTTGCTGAGCTGTTGATGTTTGGGCCAGGCCAAGTGCAGTTCGTTATGGCCACATTAAATATATTTGGAAAGAGGGCAACTCGAGCTGCTGCTGAAATCGCAGCAGAGGCTGCCCAGCTGCGGGCTACTTATAACACCAGTGTGTTCATCAGACACGGACACGGTGCACAGTGGGACAAATTGACATTCATTTGTTTATTTATTAATATACAGTACAAAAGAAAATATACAATATGTAAGATATAATTTAATGTTAGTTGCAAAGGCAATATGCTGCAACATTTGTTGTTACATAATTAATATATATCTGCTATTTTCACACATGTTGACTTACTCACAATTTATGCCAAAGAAAAGTCAATCTGGCCCATTGTGCAGTGGCAAAAAAGTGAAATCAAGTAAAGCATTCTAAAGTGACTCTTAAGCTATTAGTCACGTTAAATTAAGTTAAAGTCAATTAAGAGTTTAAGAAAGTTAAGAGTTCACTTAAAAATTCAAACTTAAAAGGTTAAACACGAAATAGAAAATATAATTTCTAAAATATGGAATATACAATATAAAATATGCAACGTAAGATAAAAATACTAAATATAATATGTAAAATATAAATTAATATTCCGATAATACTACACTTAAATTTAGTTAGATCTGCAGATGATTCTAATGACCTAAATTTGTATTAAATATTAATTATTATTAATGTTTATTATAAATTATAATTATAATTATAATTATTAATTATAACCTTTGAATTGAATCTTATTAAAATTTTAAGTTTAAAGAAATATTGCAGCCCCAATTTAATTAGCGAATCTCAACTTTTGACTGCCTCAGCCCGTTGCAGGTATTTTCACGCCTCAAACTGAGTAAATTTGGGAAATTAGCCACTTTGCAACTTGAAACCCGAGCAAGTTGCCATAAAATGTGGCAAGTGCTGCGCTGCGATGCAAGTTTGAGCGCGCGAGATTTGACGTAGTGGCAACTGTGGCGGTGGCAAGTAGACAAAATACGCATGAGGCAACCTCATAATCATTATCACCATTATCGTCGTCATCATTATGATTGTTTTGTTTGTTTTGTCAGCTTGAAGCGAAACGCGTCTGTTTTATTGAAATTGACGCTTTCTTCGCGCCACAATTTGTTTACTCACAGTCAAGGAGAGGGCAAGTGGGGCATGAGGAAATTGTGTTGCATGCAACAAACAAAGAAATACAGAAATACAACATATGAGCAAATTGCTGAACCTTCTCGTTGCGACGGCAGTTTGTCGTCTGTCGCCTGTCGCAATAATTTCAACTGCAATTGAAATAAATTAAATTGCATGCGGAGTCGCTCTACGCGGCGCCACCAATTTGATGTGATTGTCTGTGTTGTGTGTGTGTGTGTGTGTCAACTGGCATTGTGTGCAACTCAGCCCCCAAAATATCCAAAAGCAACGGCGCTCGCTACCCCATCTGCTTTTTTGGGGCTGCATATGCAGTTAACCGCAAAACGACGCTGGATGCTGGATGCTGCATTCTGCTTGCTGCATGCAACATACGCCAAACGCCAGTCATCATGCGCTGATGTGCACATGTCACTGCGGCATTTGTTTAATTAACAAATACTCTGCCCCTTGTGTGGATTGTGGGCAGTGTAAGTGGTGTTGGCGGTGGTGGCAAGTGCCACACAGTGCCGCACGCTGCCACAAAGCTTTTTCTAGCCATTGTCAGTCATCATTTGTCTTTGTAATTTGTGCGTTGATGAGTTATACTTTTGTTTGGCTGCCCTCACTGATTAATGGCCTGTGGATCTGAATGTGCGTAAAAGTGAGTGTGGATGTGCATCATGTGCGGCAAATGCGGGCTTCTTACTTGCCACACACACTCAAACACACATTTCCAAGTGTGTCAGCACTTTAAATGGGGCAAAGCAAAAACGAAATGTGTGGAAATCTATTTAGCGTAAACTAAATGCAGAAATCGATTTAAATATTTAAAAGATAATAGAGAAAACTACAAATTTATTAAAGATAAAAAAAATATTAAATAATATTATTGTAAATATGGATGATGCAACAAACAAGAAGATACACTTAAAATTTTGCTTATTTGTCAAAAATATATTATTTTATTTGTTATTGATTTGGGGAGACACAGAAAAATACAAAAAATACAACAGAAGTGAAACCCATTTTCTGTGCGGGGCAACAAAGTCACAACTCGTGGCAGGCAACTTGTTGCCACAGCGCGTATGAAAAATTCATGGCATTTATTTTATACAAAATGAGTAGAATACGATTTTGTGGTTATCTAACTTGCCTGCAGAGTAAATCAGAGCAAATCAACAGAGCGTTAAAAGCCACAAAGTCCCCGCACAACTTTTCCAATAAAATGCTCGACATTTTGAAAATAAAATAAATAACAAGTCTTGCTTTTGAGCTGTGAAAAACTGTTGCTGACATTTCCATAGAATACGCAAAATGAGAAAAGTCCGACAAAAAACATTAATCATTCAATCTGATAAGCAACAAATGAAGCTGTGATGGTCGAGCACAGAACTCACAACAAGAAAA
This sequence comes from Drosophila paracracens, assembly GCA_035044025.1. Taxonomy (NCBI): domain Eukaryota; kingdom Metazoa; phylum Arthropoda; class Insecta; order Diptera; family Drosophilidae; genus Drosophila; species Drosophila paracracens. The sequence continues at coordinate 727,224 of JAWNMN010000396.1, forward strand.
ATATTAAATATTAAATGTAAATTAAAAAACATAATTTAAAAATTATAAATATACATAAATGAACATAAATTTAAAATTTAACACAATAACACAAAATAACAACAATAAAAATAAAATTAAAAGCATAAAATTTAATATGTAAAATATGAAATACAAAAATTAAATTATGTAAATTAATAATTTAATATATAATAAAGAAAACATAAAAGAAACATTAACCACTTAATTTAATAAGCAAAAAATTAAGCGCTGATAATCTTTCCACTTGCACAAAATCCACAATATAACAATTAGAATTTCGAAATGTAAAATATATATATAATATATATGTGAAATTTAAAGTAGAAAATATAAATTTAAATATATGAAATTTAAAATGTAAAACGCAAAATACGAAAAATAATAAATAATAATTCTAAATTATATAAACATAAAATACGAAATATAACATGTAAAATACAACATACAAAATTGAAATTATGAAAATAGAAATATAAATATATAAATGGAAACAAAGAAGAAAAGAAAACATTAATCACATAATTTGATAAGCAATAAATGAAGCGCTGATAATCTTTCTACGTGCACAGAACTTGGAATATTTTTTGGAAATTGGAAGCAGCCGCAAGCCACAGCTTATGAATAGATGCAAGGGGAAGGGGCAGTGGCATAGAGCAGAGAATTGACTTCAGCTTCCACATCATCGATGACGTTGGTTTTCCCCGCCACTTAACCCCACCCACTGCTCCAACCCCTTTCTCTCTTTGGGACTCTGGCTTTGACGCATTGCATGCAATTTCAATTGATTATGCTACGCTTGAAAGGGTTTCACATCAGCAAACGGGGGGAAAAGTGAAGGGAAAAGATGAAAGACAGCTCTAAGGAAAAACTACTTTTGGTTTTCACTTGCAGTCAAGGGCGCGACCAGCTCAAGCGAAAGGGGGTTTGTGGCAGTTGCAGGGGCAGGTGCTGCTTGAGGAGGGTTTTGCCCAAACTTGTCGCATGAAAATGCAGTTCTATTGATTTATGTGCTCAATGCAATTACACGAAAGAAGCCAAGGGGTGGAGTAGGGGGAGGTTGCTGCGTGTTTGCTGCCAATAAAAATCAAGCAGGGTTGCATTTGACAGCCGCATAAATTGCGGCATGCCCCACACAGAGAGACAGACACCTCCAGTCACTAGGTGTGAAAATGACCAAAAAAAAACAAAAAATGCCCAAGACGGAGATGAAGCTGGAAATGGAATTCCAGATAGAGATGGAGACAACGACAGAGGGAGAGAAAGGAAATAAATGCCAACAAAAGTCAAAATGGGCGTCTTTCTTTGGGGAGGGGCGTGGCACTGCGGCCAATTAAATTTATTGCCTCAGCTCGGGCGGCTGCCTTCTGCAAAATTGTTTTTAATTGTCCCAGCAATTAAACACACGCCCAGCCCAGCAGCTCCACCTTCGAGTCGGGGAACTCCTCCTCCTTTTCCGCCTCCTCCTCCCTGGGATAAACAAAATTAAAGTGTGCAAAAAGTTTTTGTTGTTTGGTTTGGGTTATAAATTTATTGGCACCCAAAAAGCAGCGCAGACCCCAATAAATATGATGTAGATATCTATATTGCTTTCGATTGCAATATCTGAACTCTTATTGCACTTAATTTATTGTCTCTGCTTGCAGTAGGCTGAAAATAAGGAGCTAAATGAGTTTTTGAAAAGGGACGAGAAAGAGGAGTAGGAGTGGGAATACAATTAGGAATATAAATATGAAATACTCTACTCAGATCTAGGGAATAGGAATTGGAATAGGAGTAGGAGTACGAATGGGAGTTAGATGAGAGGAGTCGGAGGAATATTTTATTTCTGTTTGCAAAATGTTTCATAAAATAATTAATTAAAACAAGTAATTTAAAAGTTTCATAAATTATTATTATTATTATTAGATTATTAATTATTGGTGGAATCATTTCATAACCAGGAAAATGCAAAACAACCTCAAAAAAGTTATCAACTATATATATACATATATAAAATTGAATCCAATCTTATATTGTATGCACAAAATATTTAAATATTGGATGCCAACTTCAGTTACGCTTTGCTTCTAGTTTATAATGTGGCTCAACGAGAAAAGGCAGAGAGAATATTTAACCAACTTGAGTAGCAGCTGCACCTGTTTGCGAGAGTTTCTCTCAGTCTAGGACTCAGTCGCTAGCAGCTTAAACCAATAAAAGTGTTTTCGAAATGTTTGCTGCTTGTCCTAATGCAAAGTACTTTTTAGTTTTGTATTTTTTGCCTGCGATGTTGACATTTCTTATGTCTTTTCTTGCCGTTGAGCAGCTTTAGCTATTTATTATTTGCTTTCATTTGTTTTTTCGCTCGCAGTCCTTTTTACAAGCTAAAATATAAAAATCCTCAAAATCGACATAATGCAATTTTAGCATTTGGAATTTTTCTCATCATTTCCTTTGGCAGTTTGCCGCTTTACGCTTTCCACTTTCTACTTTTCCATCGTTTCCGTTTTGGGGACTTCATCTTGGCAATCTTTTCTATTCACTGCTGTTCATTTGATATGCTTCACTAGCTAGGGCTGTCGTGCAGCGTCGGCTGCAGCGACTCCATTTTGTTGCACAATATTTTTCCGCTTGCTGCGTTGGATTGCAAATTAAGTTGCAACTGTGGAGAAAGTGCCCCTGTTGGCGGTAGATGCACATCTAGAGAGATAAATCAAACTATGACTAAATTTTGTTTGCTTGTGTTAAGCATTTTTGTTGCTGCAGCTGCTGCTGGTGTTGCTGGTGGCATCTGTGGCAAGTTCTATATTCTAGAGCCTTCACTCAGAAAAAGAGATCGCACCGAAATTTTCTAAATCACCAAGCTCAAATTAATGTTCAAAAAGCATATATCTAAAAAGCAGCAGTTTTCCAGGCTGCATTTTTCTCAATTTTAGAAAATAAATCCATGCTCATTTTTTGTTTATGTGTTTGCTGAATTCCTACATAAGCCTTTTGTCGTACTTATATATTATTGTTAATTATTAGTATATTAAGGTACAAATATTTCAGAATTTTACGGCTTAGCTCTATTATACCAGTCGACAATAAATTCCTTTACAATCCATCTGAATATTATAAAGAAGTTTTTTTGCGAGTGTTGGCTTAAAATGCTGCGTGTCGCTGGCGCGGCATCTTTCGCCATAAAATAAGCAAACAAATTGGCGTGGCCTGCGTCGGTTGCACTTATTTTGATTTAAATTCCATTTGCCGTCAACATGGCTGTTTCCCATTTTTGCCAGCATTATTTATTTATTCACATTTGCCGCACGCGCTTATTATTTCCTACTGCATGCTGCCAGCATGCCTGCCACCAGACAGTTGTGATAAACTCACTTTTATTTTTTGGCTTTGGGGCAACGATTTGTGTTGCGTACGCATTTCACTTTCAACGCATTTGCCAGCAATTGATTAACATTTAAATTGATTGCAATGCGCCATGAAAATGAAGTCATAAAGCCCCCAAAAAACATCGTTGCCAAAAACTAAAACTCACATCTGGCCAAACACAGATGCCTGTGGCAGGCGCAATCCCATTGCTGAAATGAATTGCAAATAACGCGTTGACCGCGCTGCACCTTTGCCTGCCACCTTTTGCTGCACAACTAAGGCAAAGCCTAACCCACACACTCACACACACACATGGGCGATATCTGTTGTTTCTACACACTCAGCAAAAAAATTAATATGATTGAAATTAAAAAAAATATAAAATAATAAATTGGAAACTTTTTCTGGTTTTTAGAAATGATAATAATAAATAAATAATATACATTAAAAAATATACTTTTTCATAAATAAACTCTTAATGTAATAAACATAATTTCTAAAATTAGAAAGCCTTTTAATTTTCAGAAAATGTTTCTATTATTAAGAAATCCATTTCTAAAAGGTATAAATTAAAAGAATGAATTTGTATTCCTTTTTTGTTGAGTGTATGCATGTTGCTGGCGGCGAGCAACATAAATGCCAGCAGCGGCAACATGCAATGCGTTTGCCGCCAAAAACAGAAAACAAACAACAAAAGCAACATCAACATCAGCAACAGCAACAGCAACAAACAACGCAAAACAAAACAAAACAAAAATGCACAACACGAGCGTAAAATTTTTCATGAATTTGTAATTTATGTGCTAAAATGTTATCGTTGTTATCGCTCCTTTTGTGTGCAGCCAGCAACAAGAACAACAATGCTTTAGACTGCTATTAAGCGGCATGTGGCATGTGGCAGGGGCAACCAAAAAGGTTGCAACTACTGCACATTGACCGAGCACTGCTCGAAGGCTCAATGAACGGAAATTCATGTGAAAAATGGGCTGCAACCTTAGCAACTTACTTCACACAATTGAAAGGCACTCGAAAATCAATTTGAGTCTAATTTGAGTCTCAGCTGCGATGATTCATATAAGTTGAACTTACAACCAGAAAGCTGGGCTTTTTTTGGCAGGTCAAAGTTTGAATAGAGCGAAGTTGATATGCCGCCAGATAAATTTAAGAATTTTACTGATTGTGCCTGTGGGGACTATTTGATATTGAATCAGATGTCGACCAATAATGGAAATAATAGAAAAATAAAATAGTAATAACAATTGGGGCTTTCACTTTTGTAAATATTGATAACACTCTTAGTTAGTATTAATATAAATAATATTTGTGTAAGTCTTGAAGCAATGATTCCCAATATGTAGATAAAAATATTAAATTGCATAATGATAGGCTGTTAATATTTAGCTTGGGTTCAAAACGTATTAGGTCATCAGTCATGATTCAAATTCTGCGAATATTTTGAGAGCTTAAAATGCTTAAATTGCCCTCCAACGATCAACTCGATGACATCATGTGCAATTTTTTTCGTAAGTTCTGTTTTCAGATCGAAAAAATGTTGCAATATATTTTGTTTAATGAAAATAAAAAAGCAAAAAAATCTGCTGAGAGCCAACAAGTTGGTAAAATAATTTGCTAGCTTCAATGACATTTTTTCGTGACAACTAAAATAATTTAATCTATTTGTATCACAACTGACTGTATTCCGATACGGAAGAGAAGGATTACCGATAAAAAAAATTGAAAAATTCAGCGAGCTGTTTTACACCGTTTTTTATGAAGAGCTTTGCCCTACAGGTAACTTTTTTTTCGATTGGAAATGGGCCTTGTCTATAATCGCAATTGAAAACAGACAAAATGAAAAACAATCACAATAATAATATTGTTAATATGATTTCTTAAAGAATAACAACGCTATAAATTGTTACAGATTTAAGAAGACAGACTCGATAATATTGACTGAGTCTGCTGCTGCAGTTGAAGTTGCAACTAGTGTTGCTGTTGTTGCAACTACTTGAATGCGTTGCTGACTTGGGTGCTGGACCTCGTCCAGAGTTGGTCAGCCGCAATTTTCAATTAAACCAACAACAAACATACACACACATAGTGGGTCAATCAATGACCCCCCGATCGCCTTTTGAGGACACAAAGGTCACCGCAAAAGCTATTTGGATTTTTTTGCAGATGTCCCCGGCTGCCAAAGTAAACCGATGCGATGCATAAAACTTGATAATGAAATTGAAAAACGACACGCAAAACTCATAAAAAGCGTATTTTTTCTGTTTTTGTCATGCAACGAAGATTGAATACACTGCTCGCAGCAAGAAGATATATATTTATTATTATTTGTATTCAACTTACTTACAAATGGGTTGAGGTAAAAGATATGTTTATAAATATTAATTATTATATGTATCTCACTTATTATATTTATTTTATTTATATACTTATGAGATCTAATTGTTATACATATTTATTCGTTAGTTACCAGATCTACTCATGCTCACTCAGATGTATTCACATTGTTCACCTTCGTCACTCACACGATTAACCGGGTGACTAAATCTTACGACCCACTGTAAGATACACTTACAAAAATAAATGTATTTATATTTGTATTTGTATTGGTGAGAAACTTGCTCCATTTGTCCCTTGTCGCCTTTATTGTTGTTTGTTGCTGCTGCATACAAAAACACATATATATTTGCATATAGTTATCCATAGTGGATATCCATATCCATATCCATTAAGCTGCCGGCAGCTATTCATGTGTTCTTCGCGCTCATGTCCAGATATGTCCAACCAGACGGACGTCTTTGGTTAATGCAATGCCGGTTGCGACAACGAAAGCGCCTCGCTCACTATCTCTCTCTCTCTCTCTCTCTCTCTTGCATGGCATAATAAAACTCGCTTTATGAACAGTTGGCGAGTCGCCTTTGTTTCTTTCTTTGCCTTGCTTTGTGCCGACAATCGTAAAACATTTTTATAAAGCGAGCGAGTAAAATTACACACATACGCATGCATAAGAACATACATTTATATGTTTGTGTGTGTTTTGCATTTTGTGGGTGACTCAATTTGTTGTTGTCTTCCTATTAAAATATTGAGCGACTTTCCCTTACATTTTACATGCACATTTACACGTTACAGTTATCCCCCTTCACCTTGCATATCCCCCTCCCGTAACACTCAACCCATGACTCAACAATGCTTTTAGCTTAGTTGATCGTAAAATATATTTGATTTTTTTTATGTGTGCATTTCCCATTCTATTCTGTGGGTCGCTTGCCATCTCTGCTGCTGGCATTGATTTGAGCAGCAGAAGAAGAAGAAACTGTAGTTGACTCGACTCGATTGGCTAATTTTATGATCAGTTACACTCAGAAGAAAAATCGACCTGCATCTTAGAAATTTGCCATAACTAAACTTATTATTCACAAAGTCAATTTATTCAGTGTTTTTAGAGTACAACTCTATAAAATTTAAAAAAAAACATTTGTGTCCAATTTTTCAGAGTGTCTTTTCATACCTGTAAACAAGGAACTCTACACGATAGCTTTTTTGTTGCCTATATTATTAATAGGCATTTCACACAAACAAACATTTTTAGTAATTAATAATTTCACATAATTTTATTTTGAAATTTCATGTATGTAATTTAATTTAAATTCTAAAAAAAAAACTTCCCATCAATCAGAGCAATTTTCTAAAATTCAGTGTGATTTTTTCGAGTGTACTTAGCGCGCATCTTTTTCGCTGGTATTTTTTGTTTAGTTGCCGATATTGGTGTTATTGTTAGTTTATGCTACGCTGCTAGCAGCTTTGATCTTTCAACTTTAATCGGTGTGGGGGCCCTAATTAGCCGGGCCATATAATGGCTATTGTACAAGTTGTTCCGGTTTCATCAGCAGCAACAACAAAAAAACATTTCAATCTTTTTTTTTTTGCTGGCTGTGGAAAGCCGCTTTCGACAGCGGAAACGGAAAGAGTTCTTTGTGTTCTTTTTGATGTTGTTGCTGTTGTTGTTGTTGTTGTGTGGGAAAAGTTCGTAACAGGTGTCAGTGCAGCTGGCGCCTGTCAAGCCGCCTGAAATGTGATAGAAAAAAAATATTTACATAAACGGCTTACAGTTGTGAAAAAAATAATAGCACCACTCGCACAAGAAATAAGTCTCCTCAAAAAAATATGCGAAAGAAAAAAAATAACAATATTATTCACCGTTTTCAACTTATTTAAATTTAATGCAAATTAAAATAAAAAAAATGAAATGTTATTTTTTTTAGTTCGTAAATTTATAGGCGGAATGCTAAAAAATATATTAAAAATTAATATTAGAAAAAAAAATTCAAAACTATTGCGGTCTTTTTTTTTTAATGGTAAGAAAGAGTGGAAGTGGTGCTATTCTTTTGAGCGCAACTGTACCCCGCATTCGGCAGTTATTTCCGCCGGAGAATGCGGGCAACTGCATACTTTGAGGCGAATAAAGCCGTAAAAACTTTCCCACTTTTCACACACACACACACACAAAAGTAAATATGTATTTAGATAAGTGGCGCTTATCGCTGGCAAAAGAGTTGCCCGTCGCATGTTTCATGTTGCATGTTGCTGTAGTTGTTGCTGTTGTTTGTTGCACTTCAACTGGCTGCCGCACACGCAATTAATTCTTTTAATTGAAATTGCTTTCGCTACCCGCCTAATTGGTAGTTACTCTTAACTGTTCACTGTTCGCAGTGGGACCTGCTCTTCTCCATCTTCTTCTTCCTGATATCAGTTGCATGCCCCAAATGAATGCAACATAGCAGCCTCTCCACAATGAATGGGAAAAATAAAGGAGAAAGAGAACAAGAACTGTATGAATGAATATCAAAAAAGCATTCGCACAGTGGTTCAAATCGTAGAACTCTTGCCTTCTTTTTTTATTGCCCACTAATTCCAGTTTATGACTTGACATGCTTCCGAGTTGAAAGCTGTCTGGGCCATTAAAAAATAATACTGTTCCCACATTATGCAGCGACTAACCGTTGACATCGTGACATATTTTAGCATTAAGCATTATAACTAACCGAGGTGATTTTATGGATTTTCATGTTCTAGTGGTATATATGCTATTAGGTGCTGTTAATACTCAACTTTATCATAGATTAAAACCATTGAGGAAATATAATAAAAAATATACATGTATAAATTTGATGGGTTCTTTATAAAATAAAAGACATTGTGCAATATTCAGAAACGCCTTTAAGCTAAAGAAATAATGTTTAATAAAAAAAATGAGCAATAAAAACCGTTCCCACAATATAGAGACTAAACTTCGTCATATTTAGGAATGCTTAAGTTTAAGAGGCTGTCATGTTGATATTTGCTGCTGTTAATATTTAAGTTTAGTCAAGATCCACAGCATTGAGAAATATGTCTTCTTTTTTATCTTTTGGTATAAATATTAATCGTTGGTGTGACTTGCACTTTGAGTAAAAATTATAATAAAAAATATATTTATATTAATTAAATAATTATATATTTAATAAATTAAAAGACAACTTATAGTCTCAACCAAACTTACGTTTTTATTTGGCATTTACTGAAATTTCAACCGACTTGTATTTTTTTTTTAAATAATAATAAAGATATATATTAATTTAGTCTACTTTTGGTGCCACTATGCAACCGGGTGGCAAGTGAATGAATACATGAATTCCACAACAATTGGGTAGCTGTGAGGAGTGATAGGGGGTCTTCTGTTAAGTGCAAAGGCAAGGAAAATGCAGTAACTGGAAAATTGCGCGACAATTAAAGATTTTGCGCGTTGGAGTCGACTTCGTCTGCGTCGTCGTCATTGCCCTAAATGTGAGTCAAGTGGGACGTGAAGTGCGTGCAAACAAGACAAGTGGGGCGAGTGGAGGGAGGAGTTGGGGCAGAGTTGGGGTTGAGTATGACAGAGTTGGATGCTGCCCCTTTGCCACAATACTGTCAACTTGTTGCGAACTCCACGAATCGACTGTGACAACTTGGCTGACAAAATGCTAACAAGATGAGGCAAGAGTCTGTGACATGTTCGTCGTAGTCATCGTCTACTGTACACTCATCAAAACCTGAGTTTTAGTAAGTCGCCATATTATTCAGAAGGCAAATTTCCAAAATTTATTATTTTTTACGCTAACTAAAAGCTAGGATTTGTTTTTCCAAATTTCGGGCTGAATTTTAATAAAATTAAGCAAAATGTGTCTGATTTTTAGAATCGGCTTTGTATATATTAGTGTGTTAATAATTATAAATATTTTACATGGTCTATAAAATTCATATATTAGCTTGAAAACTAACTCTGAATAAAACCATCTTTTGGAATTGTCGATTTAGGGCAAGCAAATCTTATATTATGAAAAATGTGTTTAATATTTAGAAATTATTTCTAGAAACAAGAAAAACTTTGTATGTTGTGGGGTGATTTTATTTTTAAGAGTGTACGCAGCATTGTGCGTTGGCGTTGACGTGTTTTTTGTAATTTGCTGCAACAAGCGGTGGCAGCAGCAACAAATGACCAAATGTGTCTGTCCGCGTGTCAAGCGCAGGGACCACCCAAAATGTTGCCGTTGGCATATTCAATCCTTTTTGGGGCCAGCCAACTTTTAGTTATTTGCATCGAACGCTTTCACAGTGCGTGAAAATTTATGAGCATTTTCCTTTTTTGCTTATTTTTTTTGTTTTTGTTTTTGTTTTTGTCTTTTTATCTCCCTTTTTTGTTATTGCTGGCTGCTGGCTACGCGGCGTATGCGCAATTTTCCATTTTGGGCCGTAAATCATGCGGCCAATGCCTGACTTTTGTTTTCGGCCTGACTGTGTGGGGTGTGTGTAGGTACACACCTACGTGTGTGTGCGTGTGTGTGGGCGTGCCCTCTGCTCATGTGTGTGCGTGTGTGTGTGCGAGTTCGAGCGTTAATCTTCGCTGCAGTCGCCGCTGTCTTCAGTTTGCTGCCAGTGACAGGCAGTCGGCATTTAGTTTTAATTTATGGCGCATTTTGCTAGATGTATTTTCTTCTTTTTTTGCTTTTTGTTTGCTTCTTCATCTTCTTCACTTCTGTTTTGGCCGGCAGGCAAAAAGGGGCAGTGGCACTGTCAGTGTCTCAAGTGTCGGCAACTGCACAACTCATTTGGCATTTCACATGCCCAATGCCCGCATGCCACTTGCTCCATTCATTCCCTAAGCAGCCGCCCATTGATGCGCGTTGCTGCCCCTTAAGTCATGCCATTAAAGCGCGGTGCAAGCTTGCCACCAGTTATACACTAAGCGAAAAAAATCGCGACAAGCGCAACTCATTTTATTACTATTTTTCATTTCTTAATTTTCGGGTGAATTTTTGTAAAAATGTAAAATAATAAGTTAAAATTTGTAAGTTTAAGGAATTTATGAACATGTACTTAAAAGTGGAAGAGACTCTTAAAAAAAAGGGAGAAAGGAAACATTTATTTTGTTATACTCAGTTATTTTTGCTGAGTGTATTATGCCGTTAAGTCGCCAACTGTCATTCATCTGGCTGACTAAAGTCGCAATGCGTTGTCATTCGCATCGACATGCCACTGTCAACATTATCATCGTCATCATCATGATGAGAATGGTCATCATCGTCGTTGAGTTGCACGTCGCCAACATTGCGATAATTGTGCCTAATAACTTTTGATGGCTGTAATTAATTCCCATAAGCGCTGACTGGACGCTTGATGCATGTGTTCTTGTTGCCCCTTTCTGGCTTCTCCAGCTTGTCACTTCTCCGACTACGTCTTCATCTTCTTCCGGCTTCTTGACCGTGCAACAATAACAACACCAACAGCAATAAGCAGCTCAAACGGTTTGTCAGCCATGAAATTGACACGTCTTTGGCATTAAGTGCCACATTGAATTGTGCAAATTAATATGGTGTTGTTGCAGTTGTTGTAGATATTACTGCTTAACAGTGCTTCATGCTGGCTAGTTGTATTGTGTACGCCCTTGTGGGCGTCACACTTGCCACCGCATTTGTGCCACAAAATGTCCATTGAGATGCAAATAGTTGCCAAGCATTCAACGATTGATTTTGCTTTTTTTTAGAAATTAACTTTAGTGTTTAATTATTGTCTATGACAACTTTTGATTTGAATATCAATTTAACTTTATTTAATTGCAAATGCTTTTCAAATCAAGTTGAGCGCTTTTTCAACAATCTAAGACCAATTGCAAAATTAAACGGAAATTATTTAGCTGTGAATCGCCTGTAATTTAGGTACAGAGTTGGCTGCAGTCAGAAAAATAACTCAACATAAAATGTTGAAAATTGCCCTATAATAAAAATTGCCCTAAAATTAAGATTTAATATATAAAATATAATAAATATAATATCTAAATATACAAATAATAATTTGACTATTATGAAAGCTTTTCAATTTTTATATTCTTATGTAAAAAAAAATCTTATCTTGGAAATTCCTTTTTAGAATTTAGAAAGTAAATTTTGTATTTTAAATATTTGCTCTTATTAAGAATTTCATTTCTAACTTCGAACTACTAATCTTTAACAATAATATGTTATATATAATATAAAATTTATATTCTGTCCTGTTTTCTATGTATTTTTGCGCGTGTTTGCAACCCTAATGAGATCCATTCAGCAAACAATTTCATGCCGCTGACAACCTGACAAAGCTGATATTGTTCAAGTTTGACAATCCCCTCCTCACAATTGTGGACAAGGCACACCGGCTGCTCAAAACCCCAAGGCAAACCCAAAGCCACAAACCAATTTGCATGCCGAGTGCCTCTTGTGGCAAGCTGCGTTGTTGCTGCTGCTCCTGCGTGTCCACATTGCCAATAATTTGTCGTTGTGGTGGCAAATCTTGCAAATTGTCGCCGGATTGTAATTAACACTTTGCCTCGCCAAAAACTTAAATGCCACCGCGCTGCAACTGAAGCGCCCTTCAACTCTCTCCCTCTCTGTCTCTCTCTCCAGCCTCAGCTGCCCCAAACAACAAACAGAACTCCCTCGCCCGCCCCTCGAATGAGTGCTAAAAACAATTAGAAACAGCCGCGTTTTGTCGCCTGCCCCAAATGGTGTCCAACAGGGGGCATTTGTTGTCATTAACGCGACTCGCAGACAGCTTTATTTTGCCACGCCCCCTCCACACATAATTTGTAATTTTATTGCAATTTTCGAGGCAATTTAGAACACAATTTTTGCAATAAGCGATGTCGGGCGGGGGCAGCACAGGCGACGGGGGGCGTGGCTTATTGAAAACATTTGGCAAAACCAACAACTTGAAACATAGTTTTGAAAATAATAACTTTTCGCTTGCTTTATGTGCTTGGCTGGCTGTCTGTCTCGCTGTCTGTCTGTCTCTGCACTCAGAAATACATTTTGGAAGAATCAGACATTTTCTACACTTTAGAAATAGAAAATATTTCTAAAAAATTAAAAAAATCAACGTGTTTTCCAGATTTGCGGTTTCTAAATTTTAGAAGAATGTTTCCTTAGATCTCGGAATTAGTTTTAAAAAAGAGAACAACTTTTTGGCTTTCCTGGCGATTTTCTAAATTTCAGGGCAATAATTTTTGCTTTTTTTGAGTGTGCCTGTCAGTCCGTCTGCCTTTCTGTCTGTCCAGCTGGGAGTCGCTGCTGTTAAAACTAACACAAAACGGCGACAAAACTGCGGCGACGTGTTGATTGAAGCAATTAGCAGTTGTCTCTGTGTGTGTGTGTGTGTGTGTGTTGGGGGTTGCAACTTGCAGCTTGCAGCTGGCCTCGACCACAGCATACACACAAACACACACTCACACACACAACAATATTTGTCTAATTACTTTGCACAGCTTTCAGCAAGGCAGCATGTGTCTTCATTTTGTCACAACTAAAAAAAAAAATGTAAGAAAATAGCAGCAGGAGAAAAAGCAGCATGCAACAGCAGCAGCAACATCGCTCAATGTTTGTTTTGTGCTTGTCAAAGCAACAACAACGCGACAGGCACGCCAGCAACATTTCCAACACGCCAGCAACATTCGACAGTTTCTGTGTGGGTTAGCAATCAAAAGCAGCAGCAGCAGCAGCAAAAAAGGAGAGCTGCGGAAATTAATGTGGTAAACTGGCAACTGGCAACTGGCAACCCCTCCGCTTGCTCTACTCGTCCCCCTCTTTAGCTACACGCAGAAAAAAATCTACCTGAATTTTAGATATTCGCCATACTTTTGGCGCTAAGGAAAATATTACCAAAATAAAAACATTTTTTTGGTTTGTGAAACATTTTTTTCTTATATTTGGGAGTTATTTCTAAAAATAGGAAAAAAATTCTAAAATTCAGATTGATTAATTTTTAAGTGTAATAGTCATCCCCCTCTCTCCTCTTCCCCCTCGCGCCCTTAAGCATACTTGTCCAACTTGACTGGCAATCAAGCCAAAGGGAAAGGCAACTTCTTTGTGCTTTGTTTGCTGCTTTTGACATTTTTGCCATTTTGGATCTTACTTGCTGCTTGCTTGCTGCCTGCAAACTCAGTGCACAGTGGCGCCCCATAGCAAACACCCCTCTCCTTGCCCCTGCACCATCCACTACCCTCGCTCCGCCATATTGCATTTAGCGGTTTTGTGCCATAAACTTATAGTTAATAGCATGTGCCAGGCGTTATAAATAAGTTTATGGTTGCCCAAGCCAAATGTTTAATTATCGTCGCCTTCATTGAGTAGCTATGGGGATGGGGGCGTGGCAAGGAGGAGAGGGGGGTGGCTACTCCATAACTGTCAATGTGCGCACAGCCGTTTCTGCGAAGCTGACAAATTGATTGATGATCTGCTATAAAATGTCTCGTTTGTTGTAAATGTAACGCATCATAAATTCGCAAAAACGAGTCAACCAAAAATGTGGAGCACAAGCCTCATAAAAAACAACACAAAACGGAGAGAGAGAGAGGGGGAGAGAGAGAGAGAGAGGGAAAGATAGTGAGTGAGAGAGAGTGAGTCTGGTTCTCCAGACAGAGACCCAGACATGAGGCTAAAAAAACAAATCGCCTGCTGATGAGAAGGGCTTTGTTTGTAGTTATAATTAAAAACATATGTGCCACAACCCGTTAGCGGTGTGTGTGCGTGTGTGAGTGTGTTTTGGTGTGTAAGTGTGTGTGTTGTCTCTGCAAACAATGGCAGCTGAGTCAGCGAAAGGACGACGAGCCTCGAGCATTGAGTATGGGTTAATTAGACGGGTGTTGAATGCTTAAACGGCCTCTGCTTATAAACAACCAGATTGGGGGCGTCTGCCTGACCCTCCCCCACCCCCCTTTCCACACCCCTCCCCCATCCTCTCTCCCTATGAAGAGTATCAACGTTGAGAGCAACAGCATTGACAAGGTCAACGAGGAATTTGAGATTGTATTCATATCGCATTCGTTTTGAAATATTTATATTTATAAAGAAATATTAATAAATAATAAAATTGCAATTATAATCTGAATCATCTAGCTTAAGAAGCCGATTAACATATCATTTTTGCGAATCCATAAAAGTCAAACATTTTATTATCTATATTGTTTTGTCCTTCGACTAGCGTTGTTATTTATTATAGTTATATTATTATAATTATTGGGAATCTAAATTTATTCGACGTCAAATTTTTGCTGCTGCAAAAACTAAAGCAATTTGCACAAGCAATGCTCTGAACATGCCCCCGATTAAGGCCACACCTTCACAATAAATAGCTATGACACACACACACAACGTATTCACTGTATGCTTGTCTTTCTTATCAACGCTTCACTTTAACAGCAGAAAAAATAACAAATAAGAAGAAATAATTCGAAGTCATGCAGGAATCGGCGCAGGAATCCTTTTTGCTCTAAGGGAAAATAACAACGATTTACCAATGCTCGTAATTCACATTTTTCACACGCCATTCGTTTTCAATAACTTGACGTACACACACATCCACACACCCACACACTCACACATAAACACACACACATACACACATATATTCAACGCGAAATTAGCGCATCGAAAAAGATGCCAAGCTGAATATCCCTTGTGCAATCATCTTGTAGCTACACACATATACATATGTATATATATATATATATATATTTGTATCTGAACAGTCATGCTGACTATCTTGCATCGTCATCAATGCCAAACCCCCGCCTCTTTGTATTTGGATTCAGAGAATGAAATGCCAAAGTTTATGTAACGCGACGCGCGAAATTTGAGTCAGTGTGGATAGGTGCCTCAATACCACCCCTCCGCTCACCCCTCCACTTCCTCCCGACCTGCTGACACTGCTCAGCTTGTTAACGAATTGAACAACTGCTCCACCTTTTTCACGTTGAGTTCTTGGCCAGAAGCAATGTTTCTTCGGGTCCCAAACAGAGCCTCAACAGATTGCTGGAAAGCCGCGCGGTGACGTTGCCAAAAAAAGGTTAAGGGAAACGTGAAAAGCACGAGAAAATCAAAGCGAAAATATAACTATAAGCACACACACACATACGCAAATACACTCGCGAAAAATCAAACTAAATTTTAGTAAATTAAAACAAATTATTTGCAAAAACAAGAAAAACTTTTTATATATTAAGATGATTTCAAATTTAAGGTGATTTCTTAAAGGGCTATTTTTTTCTGATTTTTCTGAGTGTATAATAACAGGCACACACCAACACACACATGTGTGTTGTCATGTATATATGGACAGGCGCTATAAAAATTACTTTGTTTGGCTCATGCAATTTTATTGCGCTTGTGGGTTACACTCGGTGCCAAAAGTTTTCACCCACATCGCGGGAATCTCGGCGAGATTGCCGTGCAAGTCTGCAACGAGATTTCTCAGCTGTATTGCGCTAGTTTCACAGCAACTACAACAAAGACAACAACAACTATTGCAAATACGAGCAGATTCCTTCCTTCTTTTTTCTTGTTTTTTTTTTTTTATTGCTATATAAACCAAAATCGTAAAAGTGATTTTGCGACGATTCAGCAATTTCGCATAAGGTGCTTTGAGCCCAGCTCCCGGAGCAGGTAGCTAGACATATTGGTGGATAAAGTTTTTGTTGGCCATAATCAAAAGATTGCGCGGATACTGAAAGTGTATCGGAGGCATAATAAATGTGAAAATGTGTGCAAATAACTTGCGTCATTTAAAGAGTGCAAAACTTAGCTGCATGAATATCTGTGGACTCCATTTCATTTTGTTATAAGTCTTTAATTCAATATTATTCCCATATCAGCAAATACGCTCTCTGACCAAAATATTTATGCTCTTTGGAAATGATTTTAAATTAGGAAGCTAGTTGAGTGAAATATGCAGAACCCATTTGAGTAGTTCGACGCAAGTCTTTAATTAAACATTATTCCCAAATGCGAACATATTCAATTTAAAACGAAAGTCGCCAGAAATGAAAATGTATCAGAAAATTCGGATAGATAGCTTGTTTATGGAAATAATTTCTAAATATACGAAAATAAAAAATAAAATAAAAATGAAAATCGCTTTGAAAACTCGAAAAAATGTTCAATGTTAATCCAAATCTTTAATTAAAATTTATTCCCATTTGAAGCTAGCAAAAACATAATTTGAAAATAAATAAAAATAAAATAAAAAATCTAAGAAAAGTTTCTCTGAGAAATTTTGACATAATTTTTCCAAATTTTAGAAAAATGCAAATTGGAATTAAGCAAGGAAAACGCTGGTTTTTAGACAGATAGGAAACTTCCATTTTAGAAATTTACTTTCCCAGTAACAAGTTGAGCTGCCTAAAGTAAAGCAATTTTCTTAATTCCAGTTTGATTTTGCTGAGTGTAGTTGAACAAGCCAACTGCCTGAATGCTGTGTGACATTTTCTGTTCATCAACACTATCCATTTAGTTGAGAGCTGTGCTTAATCCGATGAGAGAGAGAGAGAGAGAGGGAGAGAGAGAGGAGAGCGAGGGAATAGCACAAGCTAATTATGCTCTGTCCAATTACTTATATGCTGACAATAAGTTTAACAACTGCTGAAGGCAACTCCAACTAATCCTGCCTCCAGATTCCAAATCCAATCCACGAACATTTTAACGCACTTGCCAAAACTAAGGATGACAACTGTCAACTGTTCAAATGGCAACACTGGGAAACTTTTGCAACAGGATGACACAAATTAGGTTTCGAAAATTAGCAAACTATGTTCATATTATGCCAGCTCTGGAGGCGTGTTGTGAGTGGGGTGGGGGTGTGTGGCATGTGGCACAAGGAGAGTTGTCCGGAAATCTTTTAGCCCGAAAAATATTTAGGCAAATTCAAACTGTTGCGCCCCACAGGCAACAGCAGTTGCTGTCCTGGCCAAGACCCAGTTGAGCACTTTAGGCCAGGCCGGAAAACCAGCGGAAGGCGACTCGCAAGGGAGTGGAGGGGGTAGGGCAAGGGACTGGGGGGCAAGCACACAAGTTGGCAGTCATATGCGAGTTGCAAGTCCTTTGGCTGTGGCTGCTGCCACGTTTTGTGGCCGCTTTCAAGTGTGAATCTTAGCAAAGGAAGTGAGCAACTGAGTCGCAACAACAACGAGCTGCTGTTTGCAACGTTGCCACTTGTTGCACTTGTTGGCGCAATGTCAGCAACACTCAGAAAAAAAAACTATCCTAGAATACCAGAAAGTTTTTCTTGTTTGTAGAAATTATTTTAAAATTTTGGAAAATTATAATTAGCCTGAAATCAACGTTTTTTTTCTATTTCTCAGAAATATTTTATATTATTAGGGAATGTATATCTAGAAAGTTAAAGTGCAGTTCAAAAAAATTTAAATTTAATTAATTTGATTTTGAAGTATTTATTAATAACAATAGTGAAAAAAGCTAATGTTAGTGCTGGAAAAAAGACAAAATATTTCTAAATTTTAGAAAATGTATCCCCAAATTAAGAAAAGAAAATGCTTTCAGAATTTCTAAAATTTCTTGCGATTTTTCTCTGAGTGTAGGCGGCTTGTCGGCCCTTTTGCAACGTTGCGCATTTTGTGTGTAATTTTTAGTAAATATTATTGGCAAGCATAGGCGAAAAATATAAAAAACTGAAGAAGAAGATTGCTGCCAAGCTATGCTACTTGTGGCAAGTACTGACAATGCCAGTGTGGCAAGCCGGTGTGCATTGGCGGAGCAGCTGCCTCAAGTATGTGTCTGAGCTTAACGTCTCATGTGGCAGGCAGCATTGCTGAAGTGGCTGCCACTGTTTGTGCCACACTTTAAATGCACTCGAAGCTGTTTGCTTATAGCACTCCACACTCCACTCACACACTATGCCACATGAAACGTGCAACATGCAGCATGCAGCATGACATGCCTTTTAGTTGGGGGCGCTGCTGCCCGCCTTTAACCGGTTTTTGTCGACTTTTCTTCTTTTTCTTCTGCTTCGCCTCGCTATTTTTCATACATTTTATTTTTTTGTTGCATTATTTGCACTTCTTTTATTTGTTTTTATTTTTTGTTCACAGCTGCCGCTCAGCTTGGCTTGCGATTTAAGTGCAGTTCAGCGCAATACCATACACACATCGCCTGTGTGTGTGTGTGTGCGTGTGTATGTGGTGTGTGTGCCTGAGCCATTTTTAAGTGACTTGCCGGCGACATTTGCCACCGTCGCGACGACTGTTGACTGCCGCCGCCTACAACCGAAAACAATTTCTTCAGCAGCACCCATACACTCAGAAAAAAAATCTAGCTGAATTTCAGAAAATCACCCTGACAACAAGAAAGTTTTTTGATTTTTAGAAATCATTTTTAAATAAAAGAAAATATTTTTACAAACATCAGAAAGGTTTGCTCATTTTTGTTCTTAGATATTTTTGATATTATGAAGAAATGCATCTAAAAAGAAATGCATCAAATTGAGAGCAAAAAGCCCTGAGTTATCCTTGGCGCATTCTAAATTAAGTGTGTGTTTTCTCTGAGTGTACCCCTTCCCAACTTATCCACCATCTCCCCTCAGTCTACTACTTCTCGTCGCACGCCTCGTTCTCGTGTTGCATACTTTCAAGCGCTCGTTGGCAGCCATAAATCATAGTGGCACAGTGTCAAAGTGCTTGTGGCAGCCTTAAAGTGTTAACTCAGCACAAAACCTCCAACCAGCAACTGGCAACTGGCAACTGCCGGCAATAAAATTGCACAAATTGTGCTGGCCGCAAATGTAGCCCAAGTCTCCTAAGACATAAGCGTCCAAATCTTTATATTTATGGAATGGAAGATTTAAAAACGAGTAGGCGAGGTGTATATGAGTGAGCTCGACTGTGTAATACCCTGCAGTCAACCGTTGACATGCTTAGATACTGTAATATTTATGATCGCTTTGATGATCTTGCCATCCCTGAGGTATATTTATCTATAGATCAATACTATATATATTTTATGGTGTCGCAATGCTTTCTTCTGCATGTTACACACTTTTGCACAAAATCAGTATACCCCTCTTACACATTTTGATTGGGTATATTTCGGAGCTCTTTGCTGAGTTGATTCAAATCAAATTAGGAATTGCTCACTTTAACACATGCGACCACCAACTGAAGTGTTCACTGCCTCAACGCTGACAGTTTTGGTTGCTTTTCGGTAATTTAAAATTCACATACACACACACACATACACACACATACACACACACACACATACTTATCGGTGTATGCGTATAACTGAGAGTTTAACAATTTATGAGGCATCTAAGAGCTGGCAGATATTTGCTAGTTTAATTAACTTCCTATATAAGATCGTTTTCTACTTAGAAGCTTAATTAAATTCCCAAATAAATATATATATATATATATATATATATATATATATATATGAATTCGAATAGTTGCTGAAACTGTTTGCTTATGCTCCATTGCCAATCGGATAATGCTAATGCTGTCTGCTGGCAGCCAGTGGAAAAAAATGTCATCACACTTCTAAGTATGAGATTATATCTAATATTGTTGTTGTTGTTCTTGTTGTTGTTGCCACTGTTGCTGCCAGATGTTTTGTCGCAATGCTGAGTGGGGAGGGGGGCTTGGGGGCGCCTAATAATCTGTACATTTTGCTGCAAAGATTTATTATCGTTTCATGCGGATAAAAGATTTACGCACACACATCAACAGCGGGGTAAACTCTGCAATCCGATTTGGACACTCTCTCCATCTCACTCACTCGTTACATATATATATATATATATATATGTACATATATACATATATATCTTTCTCTCTGTCTGTCTGTGTCTCTTCACAGTTGTTTCTTATGCATTGTGTATTATGTTCATGGATATGAATGTGTCGCATCTTCAGAAATGAAGTCATTTCGCACGCTGATTTGGTTATTTATCATTATATTCCCTTATGATGCCATGTGATACAATATTTATTGCTGCCAGTGTTTGCTGCTACCACTGTCTGCTGCTTCTTCTTCTGCTGCTCTAAATTATGGCAACCATATGACATTGACATCATTGCATAAATCACTTGCTAATAAGATAAAGTCTCGACTCCCTCTCAGAACTGAACCCTTTAACAATTACCAGCTAATGTGGTTAGAAATATTTTGAGCCCATTATAGTCCCTGTCTATTCGGCCAGTTAGTCCGTCCATCCGTCCGTCCAATAAACAACATGCTGGCCATCAAATGTAATGCGCCTGCCAACTAAAACCTTGGGGCTTTCTGTACTCTGTGTGTAGTAATGCCAATTGATTTAAATGTGCTACAAATTTGCCTACACTCAGCAAAAAAATCGACCTAAATTTGAGAAAATTTCCTCAAAGCTATGATGCCATTTTAAAATACACAAAAAAAAACTATTTCTTAAAATTATAGAGCTGTTTCTAGAAGTGTTTTCAATTACTATTAATTAAATAATACATTTTTACATAGTTTAAATGACAAGTTCAATTTTTAGAAAAATAAGTTTTTTTTTTATAAAAATATTACAATCTGCCTTAGAACTAAAATATCAATGCTTACTAATAGAAGATTAATATAATAAAATAAGTAACCAAGAAAAGAATGTAACAATTATGTTAACTGATATAAAAAACAACTTGGAAATTAGGCAAATTTTTCCAAAATTGGAACAACGCTTTTTTAAAGTTTACTTTCACAAAATAAAATATCCCAAAGATTCAGTTCGTTTTGTCTCCGAGTGTAGCAGCGCCCAGGCCCAAACCACAGGCAAAGCACGACAAAGCGCATTAGACGGATTGACAAATCTGTTGGGCTCCCAAAAAACTATTAGCATTTTGCCAGCAGAGTTGTATGAATTCCAGTTTACCAATTCCGTAACCCAAAAGGCAAAGTCATGCAAAAAAAAAGAAACGTTCCGTCAAGTTAATCATTTGTGGGATATTATCAATCCATTTTTGGGCTTTGCCCCGGCCACCATCGGGCATAGTTTGTCCTGGCTGAGTCTTGTGGGTTTGGATTTAAGCACATCATTACATAAAATTCCCCAAAGTGAGGCGCCCCAAAACCCCAAAAGCCCAAAGCTCTGGGAGACGCCAGCGTTTGGGTCGTCTTTGGATCGACTGGCAACCATAATATAGCTTATAACACTTTGCATTACACTAATGCAAATACAATAGGGCTGTGTGTGTTTGTGTGTGTGTTTGGTGTGTGTTTGGTGTGTGTTGTGTGTGTTTTTGTTGTTTCTGGTTGAGCTTCAGTTTCAGCTACAATTATGCCATATGTCTGGGCGCTGCTCGCTTGGATTCACTTTGGGCCCCAAACACACACAAAATTTGCTTAAGCTCCAGCCAGGGATTAAAATTCAGCTCGGAAGGAAGGAATCCCAGAAGGAGCCCAAAGCAGAATGCTGCGATGAGTTGAGTTGGGGGCGACCTTTGTTAGGAGGCATTTGGCTGGGTCTAAAATTTAGCTGCGGTTGTTGGCCTTAACATACTAACTCCCCTCCCCCCTCTCCACATTCAATCTGTGCTTACCAAGAAACAGTTAGAGTAATACCTGTCTCCTTATCAAGTCTGAGGCTCATTATTCAAGTTTTGGTAAAATGCATTTGCTGCATTATTGGTTATTGGTTTATTGTTCCGTTTCGGGCTAATATGCCTGGCTTTGCCGGCCTGTCTGGGTTGCTGTGCAATTTACATTTACATGATTCGCTTTTGGCCCAAGTTGTCTGTTTACCCCAAAATATGCAAATCGGACAAATAATTCAATACTCGGACTGAAGTTAAAACGTTCTGCATACAAAAATGAAATAAATAAATGGAAAAAAAGAAGCGTTTTGAAAGCACTTAAAAGTTGAAGCATTAGTTGAAAGAAGCTGTGAGAAAGTGAAGTATATCTTTTAATTCAGCTTGCATAATGCAGGCGTTATCAAGTGAAATATTTAAGCTGCTTGTTATAAAATACATAAAAATTTAAAAGAAGTTTTAACACACTCTAAAATCAACCATCTCAGAAATCAACCAAAGCGAATGAATAACCAAAATATACATTTTATATACAAATATACAGATTAAATCTGTACTTAAGTACAAATAAGGAAGAACAGACTACATAACTGCTGAATTAATCTTTTTTTTTCTCTGATTTTTGATATTACTTGCCTCATTTGAGGACTAAATTGATAACTGATTTTTAATTATACTTACTCTTGATTTTGATGGAAGTTCATTTGGTAATTTATAATTTAAATAATACATTAAATGATTACTTATATTAACTGTTCATAAGTAAAAATTGTAATATATTATAAATAGAATGAGCCTTAATGCATTCTTATAATTCATCATATATTTATTTATATATAGATTATGTAGTCCGGAATTCGCTACCAAAAAATAGTTTTAACATTTTACACAAATTATAAATGCACAGAGTATTTAAAACTTGCTCATCAATTTGAGTGCTTCACAAATAAAATGACTATTACTTAAAAGTTGCAGCCTCAATTGCTAATGGGGGAAATCCGACTGTCTCTCTCCACCCCCCTCTCTCTCTCTCCCTCTCTGTCTACCCTTCTCTCTGTCTCTATTACTCTTTAATATTTAATTGCATACCATATGTCAAATATCCGAGCAACGGCAGCAATCAAAAAGTTAAGAGCCAAACGACAATTCGACCGCAAACTAATTTATTAATCCCGCCTTTCAAACTCACTCAAACACACATTCCTCACACACACACACACACGCAGAGAGGAGCTGTAGTTAAGAGTGAAGCCAAGTTGTAACCATGCTTGTTTTTCGCCCGTCGCCCGTCGTCCTTCGTCCTGAATCCTTTTTACTCCTTTGTCTGTGTCGCTGTTCACTGGGATGTTGCCGCCAAACCGCTTTTCGGACATGGCTAAAATATGCAAAACTATCATAAATCTCAATTTAGAGATTTATGAAAAACACACACACACCCACACACACACACATGGACTGACTGCACAGCAAATAGAAACTGGAAAAACTACCCGAAAAGTAATAAAAAAAATGGTTGTAATTCCAATTCAGCAAAGGCAAAAGACAAGCAAAAAAATTCACATAAAAAGCGAAACGAAAAAAGTTTCTCAACGCCAAATATCACCAAAATACCACCAGCCGCGCAACAATATAACAAAAACCAAAATCGCACGAGTTAAAAAAAGAAAAAATGCAGAAAATAAAAAAGGTTATGGAAAAGGAAAAAGCGTCCAGCAAAAGTTAAAGTTCAAAAAGCATTGCACAAAAACAAACAGAAATGGTTTAAAAATCGCAGCAAAATGCGTTTGCCACAAATGACCAACATCCAAACGATGCCAACGACTTTTGGAAGTGTGTGGCAAATAGTAAATACTCTAACTGATAAATTCATAAGTAAAATAATATATTAAAATATTGACAAAGTGGAATTAAAATAGTGTTGATGATGAAGCTGAGAATCTGTTGACAGAATTCAATAAATTAGATAAATCTTAGTTAGAAATATCAAATATCTGACTGGTTACAGTAACTATGGATATATTGAATAGATATATTAAATAATTATTTCTTGAGAATCGGTTCGATTTGATCAATTATATAAGTAAATGGATAAATTACATTATTGAATAATCTGTTAATTCAGTTTAATTGATAAATTGCATAAATCTGAGTTTCTGTAAATCGTATAAAAATCTCTATATCCACTAAGTTGCTCTTCAAATGTAAGTGTATACAAATTGTAAGTGATGCAGTTGGCATGACAAATTTGATGTGGCAAACAGCAAAAAAAAGAAGAAAATATATGGAAAATGTAGTCCCTTGGCAGAGGGAACGCAGACTCGTTTGGGGCAAATTAAAAAATAAAATAAAAACAGAAACGAATCGTTTATAGATTTCTGCATTGGCGCCTGGCTTCAATTTAGCCCAGGCAGTGGCATGAAAATCACGACACACAAATTGAGCAAGCCAAAGAAAAATGCTGTAAATGAATTAAAGCAAAAGCAAATACAAATACAAAAACAAAAACACTATCAAGATATATGGCTTAATGTAAGTTGCCGGTGCACAACATGAAATATGCGCGAAAAAAAAAACCACGAAGAAAACACACAATACTTACACACACACACACACCATACAGACACACACCCGGGCAGGAACAAACTATGAGCAGTGCCAAAAAAAAATGTAGAGGCGCCATGAGGAGGTAGGGGAAATGGCTTTTGGTTCAAGGGAGTGGCAAAATAGAAAATGCGGAAAAGGTCTTCAAGTTTGTCCCCATATTTTATATTGTTGCCCCCCATCCGAATCACACCCCTTTCCCTGCCCCTTCCCCCTTGCATTGCGTGTCTAAAAAAATCTGTCGCTGCTTCAGCTTCAATTATTTTTTACACGATATTCCTGTCTCTTTCGAGGCAGTGCTCATTTATTGCCTCCTTCTCTTTTTTCTTTTTGTGTTTTCTTTTCTTTTCCTACACATTTTTTTTTTTTGGTGCTGCTCATAAATTTGGGCGTCCGTCCTATTCGTCTTTCGGAGGGGATTGGGTGGTCGTCTGCTTGGTAAAGAATCACTGCTGTTATTCTAATTTTATGGAAATTCCTACACTTTTTCTTTGCCTTTTCTTTTCAGCGCACGGATTTGCGTTTGAGAAAAATCTGTTTGTCATACGCTTCGTTGCGCCTCATTTTGCAAAAAAAGAAAAAGCCCAAAAAAATATTGCTGGGCCTGTCTTACAGCTGGCCAACTCCATTGAGTGGCTGTGGCTCGCAGTTGGCCAAAAAGAACCCCTCCCCCGTTGCCCCCCCCCCCCCCCACCCGCCTAAAAAAAAGCTAAAGAAAAAGTGGCCGAAAAAGTTTTCACAACGCATAAATTTGGTGCATTAGTTGTGCGCCACGTTATATTCTTGCAGTGAAACATATGCCTAGGAACAGGCACAAATTTGATTTTAAAGCTGCCGCAAATTGAATTTTGATTTGATAAATTTGAATGCAACATTTGCTCATAGTCAACTGCCAGTTGCATAACTAACTTGCAAATATGAGTTGCAACTTAAGTCTTTCGCAAGGGCTGCAAACATTTTCTGTGATTTCTTGAGAAATCAATTAATCAAATGAGATTGCTCTCTAGATCAAACAGAGATTTCTTGAGAAATGTGTGTTTATGTAAGGATGTTTGATCTAAAATAAATATTAACTCTAAAAATAAAATATTTATTATACTTATGTTAAAGTTGCAACTTAAGCCAGAGTTCTATAGCTTTTCAATTTATAAATATACATAAATAAAAGTTTAAAAATATATATACTTAAAATAATTGTTTACACCTAATTATATATTTATACCTTATTTATTTATATATAGACCTATTGCACTTAAAATAACACTTTATATACTTTTGCGTCTGGGGTAGCATTGAGAGAACTCTTAATTTGTTTAATTTAATATTAGCCACTTACATATGATGAAGTTGCAGCATAAGACTCTTCAACTGCACCTGCAAACATACGCTATGATCTCTTCAGAGAGTTTTATAGCTTATGCTGGCAAATTTTTGTATATATACGAGTATGTATATTCATATATATATAGTCTGGTCTCCACACCTATTTGGACCAGATATGGCTTAGCGAGCACACTCTTATTTGTTTAATTTAATGCTTGAACTAAAACAAACTTCGGCACTTAGGCACTCAGCCAGACGAGTGCCAAGAACTGCAGTTGGGTTATCTACGGTTTTTCGTTTTTTTGTTTTTGTTTTTTATGGGGATCTGCATAGTTTATTGTCAGTTTTATGAGGCGGGTCGGGTCGCCCCCGCTGCAGTTTTAAATACTTGACGATCAGCGCTAATGCCACAGATGCCGGAGACCCTCTCATTAAGTGGGGCAACAGCACCAGCAGCAGCACCAGCAGCAGCAACAAAAACAACACTTTTCTCACCTTCCCTTTTTCCCTGTTCCCCTTTTGCCCTATTCCCTTTTTTTGCTTTTTCGCTTTTGTGTTTGCTCTTCGATGTTGTTTTTTTTTCTTTTTTTTTTGGGGTCAACGCAGAGCCTATTAAATTTTTTTTTTTTCGTGTTGTGGCCGGCGACATCCGTCGAGCGTTGACAAAATTAGAAGCGCGTTGGCGTTGAGGCGTCTCGTCGGGCAGAGCGAGATGTGAGGCGTGCGGCATCAGCGGTGGAGGGATGGGGCTCTGGCTCTGCATTTCTTTTCACACTTCGACATCGGCATCAAATTAATTAATATCATAAAAATGTCAAACCTTAATTATCATAAATAGACAAATGACAACAAATATTACGCGACTCATTTGCTTTTGAGTTGGAAAGTGCGAAAAACCACTGGGAAAGAAAAACAAGTTTTCTTTTTCTGTTTTTTTTTTTGTAATTTCATGGCATTCGTCTAGATTTCTTAATGGGGCAGCTCATTAGTTAAATACATTTTGGGGCAATAGTGACACTAATTTGTTGGCATTCGTTAGAATCATTTAATTATGATATTCTTAAACTAATTAATTTGGGTTAACTTTGCTGGATTTAACATGCAAACATTTAGCATTTTAATTATGTGTGGAGAGCATAAATTAGTTGCACACAACAAAGCTATTTTTTATGTTATCAGAATGTAGAAAATTCATTTGCATATTTTTGTAAAGGTATGTTAATCTAATTTATTCCCAAATAATTTACAAAAATAAGTTTTTTAGGAAAATACGATATCCACAAATATTTTGATACGGAAAAATGTTGGTCGATTTTATTTTGAGAGAATTTTAATCGAGTTTACTCTGAAATAATTTTAAAAAGTTACTTTTTTATCAAAGTTGTAAGGAATGGAAAAAATGTTGATTGATTTGCCCCTTTTTTCTGATTTTTCATTCTAGTTTTGATGTGTATTTCATATATTGTTTACGAGTTAACAATTTTATTTTGGTATGCTAATCTAATTGATTGCCAATTAATTTAGATGATCTCGCTTTTTTGCATGTTAAAAATCATATACAATTTCCATAACTTTTTAGCTATGAACAAAAGTTTTGATTTGCTTTTCACTTGTTGTGCATTTTTCATTCTAGTTTTGTTTTGCAAGTGCACACTTCAAGATTGAATTGCCTGCCAATGCCAATGTCAAAAGCAAGGCACTTGAATTGTATTTGTAAAACGTTCTGAAAAATGCTCGAAATCATAAACTAAAAGTTGAAAGTTATTTTTGTGCACATAAAAAAATCAATTGCATTCAACCCCAAAAAGAGAACTCGCAATCGCAGAACACAAAACACACAACGCACTCAGGACACATGTCAGAAGCAACGCACAAGAAATAAGAAAAATGCATTCACATCTATTTCGATGCGAGAAAAAAATAAAAAGTGTCATAAGGCATTTGGGTGCGTGACAGGCTGCAAGTCCAACCTCGAGCTCCAGATGGAACTGTGCACACACACACACACACCCCAGTTGCTGGCTGCTGACAAATAAAACTGTCAGTTTTAATAACTAAACACATCAGCAGCAGCAGCAGCAGAGGCAGCAACAACAATGGCAACAAGTGCACTTCTACGAAGAAGTTGTTGCTATTGTTGTTGTTGCAACGTGTGTCGCAGCATTCGTCAATGGGGTCTGCTCATGCCCCCGAGTCGACTTGTGTGCCCCTAAATGTTGCATGCACTGCAACCCGCTGACAGATTACAGCTGCGATAAAGCCCCGCTGTGCAACTAAATATTCTTCTCAATTCTTGTGTCTCTTTTGTGCTTATTTACTTTGAATTTTTAATTAAAACTAAAGCAAGTCAAATACATAGCTGATAACAATTCTGTCTCTCTCCTTATTTTTCTCTCTGCGTCTCTGTCTGTCTGTCTGTCATTTGAGTTCTTTATTTAATCTGCAGTGCTCCTCCGCTCGTAAATATATCAAAAAATTGATTTTTATTTTCGTAGTCAGTTTTCCTGACTTTGTCTTTATTTGGGGTCGCCTGCCTATTGATAATCCCTGGCAATTAGGCTTTGAAGAAATTTATGTTTAAATGCAGCGACGACTGATAGTTGCGTTCTTTATGAGTTGCAGCAGCAACAACAACTAAGAACTTTAAACTAAGAACTCAAAACCAATGACTAAAACTCAAACTTAAACTGAAACTGAATCATTAATGCAATTTTCTTTCTTTCGCTTTCGTTGCAGGTTTGTCTGTCGTCTCTCTTTAAAATTGTTTTCGCTAAAGTTACCAGAGTAATAACAAAAAGAGGAAAGAATGCCAACACTCAAGTTGCACAGTTTGCGGCTATGCAGCTGTGCCACAACTGTGGCTGTGGCATCAGCGTGTGCTGCTGCTGCTTGCCGCAATTGTGTCAACGCTGGCGTGAAAATCCATTAGAACTAAACTATGTCAATCGATTGAGGCAAACGAATGCGGAATGTGTTAAACAAAAGCCAAGCTGCCAACGCACAGAACACGTAAACAAAACAAATTTCCAAATGCATAAAGACCATCAAAGTGCATAAACACGCACACACACACACACACACACACACACACACACACACACACACACACACAGATACACTTAGAAAACAAATCGACCTTAAATGAAAACCTCCCAAAAAAAAAAGATTTGATTTTCTTGTTTTGACAAATAGTTAAAAAAAAAAAACATTTTTGAAACATTAAAAAAAAGTTTGCCCTAAATCGGCAATCTCAAATTTATGGTATTTTTTCTAATTATTATTTTCTATCATTTAAGTAGAAAAAATTAAAAAATAGCAATGAAATTTTAACTCTCAACTGCTATTTTTGAGTGTAATATATATTAATAATATTCATAACAAAAATTCAAATTATTTAATGTGAAAATTAGAAATATTTGTTATAAATTATACAAAAATCCACGCATCAACTAAGTAAAGCAAACTCTGGTTTTTAGAAAGGAAATTTAAATTTTAGAAATTTACCTTTTGAACAACAAATTGAGTTTAATTTTGGGGTCAAAAGAATGCGGATTTCAAAAGTTTAGCTCGATTTTATTTGCTGAGTGTATCTACACATTCAAATATACATATATGTAGATACATTAACGGTGCATGAATTATTTAGCTTGCCAGCCGAAACCCAAATGCATTTCTAATGCTTGCCCCGAGCCGTAAGCCCAAAGTGCAAATGATATTTACTCTTCAAATTTAGCCTCAACTTAGTTAGTCACGCCACAAACACAAAACTCCTACACAATCTCATCTCAACTTCAGGTGGCACAAGAGCCATCGTCGAGACGCACGTGTAACCTCTGTGAGGCAGTCTATCCATTTATTTATTGCCTTAGAATGTTGTCCACTTTCGGTTTTATTTAGCCAGCCAGCTAAGTGGCTTTGGGTCGCCGTCTTTTATCTAACGACAAACGAAACAATAACAACATTAAATTAATTTCAATTGAATTTAATTGACATACATAAGGCACGAAACACAAAAGACAAAACAGAAGACAGAAGACACAAAAGGGAAACTAGACACAAACAATGAGCGGATCCATTTAAGATTGTACTGCTTTACGAGAGTTGAGTTTTTCTAATTTTAAGTGGAGCAAACATTGATTTGCTCAAAAAAAGGTCAAATGTTATAGACAAATTATGTTTGTAAGATTTCAATTTAAAACTCAATTTTCAGCATTTAGCAATACTTAAAGCTGTTAAGAAACTTTATTAGAATTATGTAATCCCTATTTATCGGATTAATGTGAGCTAACGAAATCAATTTTCAGAAGTTGGTTAAATATTTATTATGGGAATTTGATAATTATAGATAAAATATTTTAGTATCACATTATTCAGGGCTTACGGTAAAAGACTCAATCGTAATATGGTTATTGACAAATTAATATTATAATCCCTATATCGAACTTAGTTTTCTGAAAGTTGCTTAGAAAACTGTAGAAAACAGTGAATAAAAAAACTGAAAGTCGAAGTAGTTAAAGCTGTGCAAAGTATAGATTTATTTTATCTATACACTCAATTTAGCAGTACATTTTCAAAAGCTGGCAATGACAAAATTTATTATTTAAAATTGATTACTATACATCGAATATTTATGTATTAATTTGAGAATATGAAAGCTACCGAAATCAACTCAAATTGAGTAGAACTTCATTTGCATTTTAAAGCTGTAAACAAATTATGTTTATTAACTCAATTTAGAACTAATATTTCAAAATTCAGCAATGATTAAACTTATAATTAAAATTGCTCAAGAATTCATTTCAAGCTGGTAGCGAAAATAGTTAAGCCTGTGGAAACTATAAACTAAAAGTAAAATCCCTAAATACCAATTTAATGAGAGCTTGCAATGATGACTTAAAGTAAGTAGAACTTCAACAACAATTAAGACCCATTGCAAAACCATTTTATTATTTTAATTTAATAATTCCTCTTACTCGAAAAACGATAAATAAACATTTATTGTATTATTTTCTGTCAATTTAAATTGTTTATCTTTATCGGTTATTTCTACATAGGCTGTCAACCATTTGAATTTATTGATTCATAGCATTCAAGTGCTTATTGTGGCCATGCAGCCAAAGTATCTTTGAGATACATTTAAATTGTGTGGGCGTGGCCAATCAGGCAGCAAACAATTCAATTGCACCATCAGCAATAAAATGCAGCCAACTAGATGCCAATGTGGCGCACTCTGATTGACGTTATGGTGACAACAAAGACACCACCCAAGCCAACCACTCAGACCCTCCACTGATCCACTGTTTGTCTGCGCTTCTTGTGCTGCTCGCTTCTGCTCTTCTTCATCTGTTTGCTGCTCCTGTTGCTGGAATTGCAGTCTGTGAAGCAGCTGTTGTTATCAAATAACCGCGCATATCAAATAACTGAACACACTTTGCCAACGATGCAAAATTGCTGAGCACACGAGGCAACCTTCTTCCTCCCTTTACAATGCACCTCCCCCTTTTAGACCTCGCCTCTTCTCGGTGTGGCTGCTTCGCTTCAGTTGCGCTCAGTGTGGCTTTGCCCTATGCACAAATAGACTTAAATGATGTTTACGAAGCCGCAGAGAGAGCGACTCGTAGAGACAGAGAGGAAAGCGGGGACAAATTGAGTCTCTCTGCAACCGTTAGCATTTCAGTTTCTGTTGCACATACAGCACACCTTGCCACCGCTGTTTGCCGTTTATTTGGCTTGTGCTGCTCCTGCGACTTCTGTTTGCACATTTGTTTGTATTTGCCAGATATTTGTGTATCTTTTCCGCATGCATTCTCTACCCGATATATGTCCATGTATGAATGTGTGTGTGTGCTTGCAGAAAAGTGCAATTTGATATTATTGGCAACTAGCAAATACTCTTAGCGACCAAACAACACCAAGTAGTTTTTCTGCTAACTACACTCAAAAAAATATACTTTTGGAGCCAAGCGCCAAGCTTAATTTTGAAAAAAAAAACTTGGTTTTTCGTTTCTAGATTTCCGGTTTTTTTTTCGAAAATGCAGTTAAAAATATGTCTACTTTATAAGTATTTAAGTTAACACTAAAACAAATATTTATGTAGTTTATATAATTCATATAATTTAACTTCGTAAAACTAAAATTTTACTTTCAGTTCTCCATAACATCAAAACAATATTTTTCTCAATTTTTATAAAAACCAAATATTCAATTTCGAAGCTACTTTTATAAAGAATTTTGAAATATTTCTAGTTTTCTGCAAGTTTTTTCATTTAAGGGCAATTTTGTAAATTTCAACATGGGTTTTTTTCTAAGTGTAGTGGGGGCTTACAAAGGGCTGTAACCCGAGTATCTAACTGTATCTTGTACGTGTCATTTCTATCTATATTCCTCCCTCTCTATCTCCCTCTCCCTCTCCCTCTCTCTCTCTCTCTCTCTATCTCTGTCATGTATGAAAAATGCCACTTTGACTCATTTACTTGACTGCCAAGGCAGCTGTGATATCTATGGCATGTGGCTGCTGAGGTTTTCCATTCTCAGCTTGTATTGTTCAAATTGTGCCCTTCTCTGCACTATTCCTTCCCCCTTCTATTTTCCCCTCCAAATATATCCTTTGCTGCTTGTTTCCTTGCTCGTTTGCGCTTTTCACTTTTGCACGCTAAATATGATTAAATATTTCGTAATGAGGCTGCGGTTTCATGACGTTGACATTGTTTGTTAGTTGGCTGAAAGCGAACAGGCAAACAAGCAAGCAAGCAAACAGTCAGGTAGACAGACAGACTGACGGGCGGACGGACGGACGGGCGAAACCCAGGAGTCGGCTAATTGACAGCGCTCAGCTGCTGAGCAGATCATCAGCTAAGCTGAGCTGCTGTGGCTTTCACTCGACGATGATGATGATGAGGATGAGGATGTTGTTCATGGTGTTTTAGCAAAGTCACGGCGCATGTTGAGCTGGCGGAGATATTCTTAGAATTTGATTGAATAGCATACTCAGACATTGCATCAAAGGATAAAACACAAAAAGATATTTTGAAGAAAAGTCTTGCTGACTTATATCCAGACAAAAGCATTGTTGCTTTATACAAATGCTGTCAGAATGCAGAAGTGCTTGTACTTTTTAAAGTCAGTTTCCATATGTAAAAATTATGCGAATTCGTAAATTTAATTACATATGAAAAAAGTACGCCAAAGGGTAGATTTTTACTTAGATTGTGATTTTACTTAGATTTAGAGATTTGTTAGAGTGTTTCTTGATGAACAATATGAAAAAATATTTTGAAAAAATTAAAGAAAATAAAGTTTTTCAAATGAAGAAGAACGTATATATTTTAAGTTCAGTTTAAGATTGTTTCATAAATTCATAAGCTCAATCGAACCAAAACAAAAATAATGAAAAATAAAAAAAATAAATTCCGGTGCAAGTTTTAAACCAATTCAGCTGAGCCGCGCTGTATAATTAATAATATTATGTGTGTTATTAATATGTGTGGTTCATATAACTTGCTCATTTATTAAACCAAAAAAGGGTAATTGGAGAGGCACACAAGAATATGAGCAGATTTTAATATTCGCAAGACTTGTTTCAGGCAGCTTAGGTATTAAATTTAGCTCCACACACTTTTAAAATTTCCACGTGTATTTATTGAACTGTGTGAAATTCACTTTCCAAGCCAAAGACCTACCCCAATAGGCTTTACCCTAAATAACTCTCAGTCAGTGGCCTTGACAAGGTCATAAACCCGCAAACCCATTTACACACACCCACGCACACCCACACACACTGGGATTCGTTTACATTTCAAGGGACAATGTTTTGGTTTAGCCGATTAAATTGTTTTTCGTATAAATTTCAAATTAACAACCACTCGACTCGCAAAGTTTACTGATTTATTTCGGATTTATATTATTTGGCTGCAGAAGCAGCAGCAGCAGCAGCAGCAGGAGCAGGAGCAGCAGCACGATTGAGTTGACAACAGCAAAAACAACAAAAATCAGAACATATCATGGAACCCTTTTCACTCGGGCTTTCCCTTTTTTTTCTTTTTGGTTTTTTTCGTGTGTGCCCCTAAAAAACAAGAAAAAATGGCCCGCCAAGCTTTTTATGAGCTCTGGCTTGATTTTTTTATTTTGTTTTTTTTTTTTTGTTGCTGCTGCTCCTTTGCTGTGGCAACCCTTTTGCTGCATCGGATCAAAGGATTACGAAAAGTTTGGTGATGCGTAAAATGAGTTTGATGTTGATATAAACACGTTGATGATGTTTTAATGTAAATAAAACTTCAGACCAAACCCGCCAATTGAGCCCAAGCCCTCAGTTCCCAATGTTCCCGAGTAATGATGTGTAATCATCTGCGGCCAAATTTTTCAAAGACAGTCTTCGACATGATCAAAAAAGGATACAAAATACTAGCAAATAGAAGAATGTGCTAACAAGACTCTAAACTTAAGCGGGCATTGATAAGAGGCGGCAGACCTAGCATTTTCCAATAGATGGAGAGAGATTGACATTTCATTTCGTTTCTTTCAAGTGTTTTCCTTTATAACCTGAGGCTTATTCAAATGAATTTCAACATATCTTAAGTATAATAACTGAAAAACATAGGTAACCATATTAATTATAGCCACAGTGGAACATTTTTGGTCCACAAATTATTCGTTCACTGTGGGACACCAATTTCTTCAGCTCAATCCCCAGTGTTTTAATGGACTTACTTGTCTCTCATATTTATATATATGTAATGATCCTTATACGAGTAGACGTATAGATGCTGTGATAGAAACCAACCGCTTAAACAATTTCAATTGGTTTATTGAATTTGCACAATACGCTTTCATTGATTATGTGAGCAGCTCCAACAACAAGAACAAAAAAAAAAGGCTGGCGGCTTAAATTGAAATGTTCTCGCAGCTCTGACAGAAACAGGATTCAGACATTGCTGGCTGGCCCCCAGGATTGGAGCTGACGCAAACAAACACTTTATTAAGTGTGTGCTGTCATTCGTCCTTCGTCCTGCGGCCTCGCCCTCGTCCAAGCATAAACTGTTGAGCTGGTTGGCCAAAGATGGATGTGTGACCGCAGCACGTACTCGAGTTCTTGGCTATAAATTCTCAGCGCTCTGTCAAAAAAAAAAGTCTTTTAAAAACTGTTTATAATTTTTTGAGTGGCATGCAGCGAACTTTTTGTCTGTGCCACGTCTGCACCTTTGCGCCTTGGAGTCGACTCCCCTTCAAACCGATACGGGTTAGTAAACGAACCCGAAAAATAGTCGGGTTCAATGTCCCCAAGGCGTCATCTCAATGACGTTCTCAAGCACTTCTCGTGCTTCTGCTCAGACGTGCTTAGTTTTCTCTATGACTTGCCACAAACACACACACACTCACACTCAATCACACTCACACAGATAATGCGCTTATTACATTGGCACATAAAATAACAATTTATCTGAGCATTACA
Source organism: Drosophila paracracens (assembly GCA_035044025.1). NCBI lineage: Eukaryota > Metazoa > Arthropoda > Insecta > Diptera > Drosophilidae > Drosophila > Drosophila paracracens. The sequence continues at coordinate 762,857 of JAWNMN010000396.1, forward strand.
AATGCGGCCTTTTTTATGGCTGCCAGGACCAGCATCCTGTCAGCTCAGTCAGCTGTTTCTTCTGCTGCCACTGCTGCTGCCTAATGCTGTCATTATGCTAATAGTTTTATTGCCACTGCACTTGCCATGTGCCCCCTACTTTCCGCCATAAATGTTTAATGAATTTATTAGCACGTGCAAGGCTAACTTTCAGTTCTTGGCCTTTGTCTCTGCCTATTCCAGGCTGGCTAATATATTGATATTATTTCTTTTTGGTATTGATTATGTGCCTACCTGACTACTTAACCACCTGGCCAGCAACAGCTGCACGCTTACAGCTCCCGCTACCTGTATTTACTTGCCCGACAGCTGCCAACTAAATAAATAAAATACTTACAAACTTCCTATAAATTAGGTGCGTCTCAGAGCATAAATAGATTGGAGGATGTACCTATAAATAAATTGCCAATAAGGAAGTCCTTAAGACGCTGTCAGAGTCTAATTTAAGCAAACGGACTTAGCCTTAATTATAAATATATCCATGACTAAATTAAAATTGCAGTTGTCTAACTTGAATCAGTGCCACAGCCTAATAATAATAATAAGCTTTATTTTAGGAAGCTATCACAGCTCATTTGAAGCAAGTGGGGATTATCACCATATTACCAAACCCTCTTTAAAATTCATACTTTACGAGAAGTGTTATTTATTCATTGGAATATTTAAACTATAAACTAAACAAACGATTTATTTAAGTTGAAAGGTCAGATTTCAGTCAAATTCTACTCGAGGAGTTCCCTTTGATATTTTTTGCTGTTGGCCTTATGCTATTTGTTTGACTTAAAGCTGAAAAATTAATTTATTATTTCTTGCCTAGAAACGGAGAGGCACAATAGGCAGGGGTAGAGAATAGAGAAGTTGCCCCATTCGGAAGGGAAGAAAAAGCAACAGCCAACAACCAACCCTTGAGCTGGCTGCCACAGAAACATCTGTTGTAAGCGCATTAAATGTTCACTCAACGGCAGGTCGGAGGCAGGGTGACATTGACTTGAACCCGATGGGGGCGATCGCTGAAGATGACACAATTTAGAGCGGACCATTGGTCAGCAATCAGTCGCGAATCCACCCCCGCAACGGGAGTGTGGTGTGGGGTGGTGCAGGAGGGGTTGTCTCTCTATACGACCCAATCTAATGGCTATTTATTAAGCCCTCAGCACATCAGCCTCGCCTCACTTTAATTGCTGACCTTCTGTCGGCTTGACCTTTGTGCCGGAGTTACGCTTGGCTGCCCAACGCCTTTTGTTATATGTGCCTAATGGTGAATTGTGTTTGGTCAGTTTCTGTTCGGGCCAACCCCTTTTTTTTGTTGTCCGTTATGCTTGTTGTTGTTGTTAGTCTGGTAATTCAATTATAAAATTCTCATGGTCAATACGCTTTAATTGCAAGTTTTTATTTGGGCGCGTGCGGACTCTGACTCGGATTAGGTTCTTGCCAGCTCGCAATGGCAATTGCCAACAACAGGGCCTAAGAAAAATAATCTTAACGGCACACCAAAGTTTAGATACGCTTCTACAGCGGTTTTGCTCGATTGCAGCTATATTATATATATCAACTAAATTATTTTTAATCTTGGTATTGAAAGTCTAATAATATTTGTGTTTTGTAAAACCACCAAAGTTATTTCATACAAAAACTTATCTTTATACTGACGGTTCCTTTGACAGTTATATTATATACTAGTCTAAAATTATTTGTTGACCCAATGGTAGAAGCATAATATATATATTTATATATATATATATATAACATATTTATTTATTGGATATATTGAGAGATCTTAGAGATCTATTCGGTCTTTTTAAAGAACTTTTTGATGACAAAAGTTGGAAACTTTTGATTAAGTCTCCAAAGCGTAAGAAGCCAAATTTTATGTAGTCTATTAAAAGGAACTTTCTGCACAGAAAATTTGTGCCCAATTTAAAATTAATTAATCTTTCTGCCACGTCTCCACAAATATCAAACTGAAGTGACGAAAACCACATCATGGCCATTCAGCTTCAATAGCCGAAAAACAACACGCAAAACTGTTAACTTTGATTAGGATAACTTGTAAAGCAAAATGGTTTTATATACTTGTGGCAGTTACATGATATAGTAATACGATATCGAAAATCTTATATGAAAATGTGAGAAGTAGAATGACAACCATAATTGGTGAGTTTATTTAGGATACTTGGTCTTAAAATATTTAAATATAAAGAATTCAAGTTGAACTTAACTGGTAGCAGACAACAGAATAGAGACGTCCAATCGACAAGAAACTGACTACACAAAAAAATCTCTGATGGGTCTCGGCCAAATCGAATTTTGCAAGTTGTAAACAAATCTGGAGGCTCGATATTCAAAAAAGCAAACGCCTTTAATCGAATTTGGCTGAGTGTATAGTATAAGCTTTTGCTTTTGGAGATGTCAAACTGCAATACAAAATTAGAATACCCACTCGGAAAGGGGGGTTTACAAATCCTGCCTGCCAAAGCGAATAATGCTCGAACAAGGACTCAAACTTGTCGGGTTTTTGTGCCTGAATTGGTTGTTGCTTTAGTTGCTATTGTTGGTTTTGTTGTTGTCTGGCTGTCAGTCTGTCTGGGCTGTCAGTCGCACACTGTCGTCGTATTAGTGTTAGCCAAGTGCTCCGCACAAAACTCATTTTGTGTCCAAAATGGTGTCCCCATGGGGTGTTGCTGGGCAGACGGGCAGTGTCAGGACGCCGCCCTCATGTACTACCATACGGCCGTACAATCCATATTCCGGCATATCCCGTAGCTGGCACGCACTTTTTTTTTTTTATTTCCTGCAACGGACATTTCCATTTACCGCAATTTCCTAGCGGCCTCCCCCACTCGAACCGAAAGAGAGGTTGCAACCCCTTTCGGTCTGCTCTATTAAATCGAAAAACGATTACAAACTATAATGCAATGTGTTTGTTTTGTTCTCCCCCCCACCCCCTCTGTCACCCCCCTGATAACCCCTGACTGCCTGCTGCAATTATTGACTTTGTCTGGTTAACGCAACTGGGAACGGGGAATCTCATTTTCCTATTTTCTCATTTAACCTAGCTTTTTTCTGCCTATTTTCCCATTTTAGCGTAAATGTCAAATGTTTACACTCACAAAAATTCGCACTGAATTTTAGAAATGCTCAAAATATTTTGGGGATTGTTGATTTGGGGCAAGCGTTTCTAATTTTTTAGGGAACATTTTTTCATATTTAAAAATCATTTCTAAAAATCAGAAGAACTGGCTGGTTTTCAGGGGACTTTCTAAATTTGCGCTTGATTTTTTTGCTGAGTGTAGACCTCCTCCTCTCCACATATAATCAACCCCACAATAGGAGCTGCGTTGTCGATTTTCATGGTCATTACATGCTGTTAGTTGACTTGTTGTAGTTGTAGTTGTAGGCCTGGTTGTCTGTTCATCTGCCTGTCCAGCCGTCTGTCTGTATGTCCGCCCATCCGTCTGTCTGTCCGTCCATCTGTCTGGCTGCCTGTCATGGCTTTTGCGGTCATGTCATTGTTTCATTGTTTCACACGCAACTACCAACTACCAACAACCAACAAGCAGCAACAACAACTGCGAGCAACTTCCCCTTGTGGATTACAGACCCCAACACACAAAAATTCGCCCCACAACTGAACGCAGCTGTTAAATTGCGTCAATTTTTATGTGCAATATCTGTTTTATTTGTATTTGATTGTGATTTTATCAATATGTTTTGTTGTTATTGCTGTTTGCCGCTCGAACGATTCGTCCTTAATTGAAATGTTCAGCGAGCGTTGTGTGGCCAGGAATCGATTCCTGGCTGAAAGTCGTGCATCGCATGTTTGGTCACATCACAAAAATTCCCCTGATGGCTTCAAACACAGAAACATGCACACACAGAAACACACACACACACACACACACACACACACACATTTTAACCCTTGTGCAATTAATAATAAATTATGAAATTCATTGGAATTGGGAATTACGTACATTGTACAAAATTTGTGCTCTGAGTGTGTTTCTATGATTAGATTCTTTTGCTTCGAGTTCTGCTCAGCTAATTAAAATCTGTTAATTAACAATCTCTTAGTTAATTAAACTGAAACACACTATGCACTAATCAAAGGCATTTGAAATTTCTGTTTAGTTTCAACATAATATATAAAAAAATGATTTTGTTGAGCATCAAAGTAAATATATTTATTAGTTAGGTAAATTTAGAAAAGAAGGAGGAACCCTCAGCTCTTTAACATTTGTGGATCGGATGAACATGGCTAGTTTTGTGTATATGTAAATATGTATATACATATATATGTACATATATGCTGTATCTATAAAATGTATAGATTTCTTATCAGAGAGTTCCGTCATATATGCAGGAAAGGAAGAAAATGAGAAAAAATTGCTGTAGCAATTCCTCTGCTTCTCAATCAAGGCAACTTCTAGACTGGTAACTATGGGTAATGAACAACCTAATTACACGATTTTTATCTAAGGCAAGGCAATTACTTTGCACGAACAAATAATATATATTATTATGTATAAACAGAAGGATATGTGAGATAAATTTGACTAAATCAGCGACGCGTTTAATTAAGTATATGAGATATTTTTATGCCATTCATTTTTATTTTTGAGTGAAGTTTCTAACGTATTGAAGGAGTATTTTCGACTTGTTGCAGTATATATATATTTTTGATCTCCGATGTCCGATCTCAGAGAATCTGAGAGTTAAAGACTTCATATTTGGAGTATAAATTCTCATGTGCCCCACGCAGATTAAAGTAATTTATCGATAACTTCCACCGTTACATGAGCATCGATACATTTCGATTTCTGATGCTTTCATTTGGATGTGGAAAAATGTTTAAAACACAAAATTAGAATAAAATAGAATAATCTATTTACCAGCAGTGTAACGTATAATGTATACTACAGCATTCTTGCCACTTTTAATTATAAAAGCGAATTTGATGAGTTTAAATTTGAGTTCGCCTGCGGGTTAAAATATGCAATGTTTAATCAGATAAAAGTCAACGTTCCCAACGTTTTCTACGCTGTTCCGCATTATTTCACCAGGCACTGTGGCAATACCGACTAATTCCACAAATTGTCCGACAGCCAGCAAACAACACGCACAGTTTGCGAGAAAAAAATTGAGAAGAGAAGACGGCAAAGTGTCAACTAGTTGACCTCAGCGCAAGTAGCCAGAACGCTGCACCAAAAAACAAAAAAAAAATTAAGATGAAGAGAGGGAGGTGGAAAGCTGTCAACCCAGTAAGGGGCATCAAAATAACGTTGCACGACAATAAGAAAAAAAGGAGAGGCAAAAAAGAAGGAAAGCAGCACTGCGAAGTGGATGCGGCAGGGAATATCATTCGAAACGAGACGAGTGCAAATGAAGTTGCTAAAGCTGCTCTCTCTCTCACTCTTGCTCTCTCACTCTCACTTTCTCTCTCTCTCACTCTCTGATTACACAACCTCACTTATAGTTGTTCCTCCAGTTGTGGCTGTTGTGGACAATTACAGTGCACCCATAAGGTCGCTGGGTCGAATTGAAACTGTGTGCAGTCACGAGATAAACAAGTTGGCAGCCCTGCAACTGCCAACGAGGCACAACTATTGGCCACTCACTCTGCTACTCACTCTACACTCAGACATTTTTGAACTGAGTTTTAGAAATTAGACATAATTTCTATATCTAAGAAAACATTAAAAAACAAAAAATTGAGAATGTTTTGTCTGAGATCGACAGGCCCGAAAATTTGTTGCTTTGTTTCTATTCTTTGGAAATATTTTCGATTACTTAGAAATGTATTTCTATAATGTTGAATTCCAAATCCTAATTTAAAGAAACACCTTATCATAAACTCAGAAACAAGTATTGAAATTTACTGGCTCGATTTTTATATTAGTTTTCTTTAAATTAGTTTTATAAGATGAACTTTTGCAGAGAATCCTCAACTATCAATTTTAGAAATTTGCTCTCTAGATAAAAAGTCAAGTTATCCAAAAGTAATTTCTAAAATTCAGTATTAATTTTTTTTCTGAGTGTATCTCTTTCTCGGTCGCCCTTTCTAGCTCATCTCTGTGCATCTATGGCTGCGCTGACTGCACTCTATCTTTCTGTCTCGCTCTCTCTGCCTCCTTCTCTCTTTCTCTAGCTCTGTCCGCTTGTCATTTGGAGCTTTATGCTCATTTTCGCTTTTCCGCAATGGCGGCGATTTTTCTTTTATTTTTTTTTTTGGTTTTGTCGTTCTGTATTTTTGCTCGAATTGCATTGTTAGGGCTCACGGCAAATGCCCAGGGAATGACATTCAGCCCTGACTGAGAGCTGTGACCCTCCTCTTCCCCGCCCCCTGTGTGGTGTGTGCTTGGTGTGTATTTGCGACTTGCGCTTCGACAAGCGTAAGACATTTTCAATTACAGTTGCCCCAAACTAAACAGCTCAGCTTGAGAGTAAAGCTGCAGCTCGGCACTCGTTAGTGTGGCTGCCTCAAAAATCATGTGGCATGTTGCGTTGCAACATGCGTGTTGCATTGTGCAGTGCGGCTGCCTGCTTGCTTGTCAGCCACGAAATGCGTCAATTAGACAAAATTGCAATGTCTGAAAGTAAATGTTTGCCCTGCCCCGGCAAAGTTCCAGTTTTTGCTGTGTTGGGCTGGGCAAATATGCACATAAATTCTTCAAGTTGTTGTTCGCTTGTTTATGTTGCTTGAAGTTGTCATTTTGCTTTGTGGCACAAAACTTTTATGAGTGTTAATTTGTGTTGTCAACATTGCAAACATGTCGACAATCTCAAATTTCAATTCAAGCTGAGACCTTCTGATATTTGACAAGATCTTGCATTATTTAAGCTCGCAGTCGAGACATTGTCAATATAGACTTTACAAATTAAATTTAAATGAATATTAAGTAAATTGTTTAGTTTCGCTAAATATTTGTATTTTGATTTTTGGAGGATACTTAATTAAATTAAATTGAAATAATATGCATTCAAATGTTTACCTTAACTGAATAAGTACAACTTGATTACATTTTCAACACTCTTCAGATTTCTATAAATTTACTTCTTCATCTTGCAGTTTATGAATTAACATGTTAAGCATTACTGAATAATTTTCTGGTAGTTGAAACAGGCTCAATATTGGGATTTAAAGAAAATTAAACTAAATGCACTCCAAAATGTTTAGCTTTAATAAATATTTATATTTTAGCTTTCAGTTAAGACTTGACGATGACCACAGGCTTTTAAATGAAATGAAAATGAATTTTAATTTAAATGTTTAGCTTTGGTAAATATTTGTATATTGATTCTAAGAATTGCGTTCTATGTATTCTTTTAGCTTGCAGCTGAGACATGGTCAATAAATACTTTTAAATTTCAATTCAAGCAAATATGAATTCAATTGTTTTGTTCTACTAAATAATTTTATACTCATTGAGTTTTCCACATTCCTAAAATTGTTTGTGTCAACTGCAAACAGTTTATTTCAATTATCCTTCATTTCGAGGTTAACTTGAGATATTCGCTTATTTATAAATAAATGATTTGTTTAATTGAATTATCAGTGAATTGCATTTATTATGTTGCCCGACACCTGTCAGCTGTAAGAAAAGCAGCCAATATTTCTCACAATATATTTCCTTTTAAAATCAATCAATCTTGGTCTTTGTTTCTTAGCAGAGAAATGCACTCTCAGAAAAACCGTGCACATTTAAAAAGTATTTCTGATAATGCATTTGCACTTGAGGTTCAATAGCTGGCCTCAGCTTATGGACTGTTGAGTATCAACACCCCAGTGATATTCAAGTGCAATTAAGAGTGCAACTTTATGAGTCACTAATCTCGCTCAGCCCAGACTCGAACGGAGTCGGACCGACACAGAGCGAAGCCGCCAAGAGACGCCTGTCAATCAATGCAAATGGTTTGCCACTTGGGGCATGCCACGCAAGCAGATTGCAGCCGAAAACACTTTAGTCATAAATCAATTAAAATTGATTTGTTGCCCGAACCCCAACCGCCAAACCCAGTCCCCATTTCAATCCCCATCCAAATCCATTTCGAGTCGAAGACGAACTCTGACAAAAAACAGTGCGAATAACGAGCATATTCTTGATACCCTTGTGGAGGGTATTGTAAATTTGTAATGCGATTGAGGGGGGGTGTCTGCAACTTAATCACTAGTCGGGTTGAGATAGCAATGCTTCGCTGTCCGTCTCTTTCTATGCAAATTAGTCTCTGAGTTGATAAATCTTAATCTAGATGATCTTGATGTGACTTGGCATAAATACTTATTATTACTTATGTCGGAAATGGACCAATTCCATCTTTGTATCATAAAGGTTTCAAAGGAACAATCGGTCGAGTTCTTGGATGAACCACTTTTTTAGTTATCAAAGTATTTTAACCAAACTAATAATAACTGTTTTTATATTTTTAACAATTTTTAACCTGGGGCGGGAGATAAGTTCACAAATGAAGAACTTTTTTCTTTAACAAGCAGATATTTCACCTATATCATTATATATATTTTATACACAATATTAAATGTATATAAAAATTTAGTTGTAAGCTGATTAGCGCCGCTCTACAAGGGCATCCAATATTCGGATTGCCTCAGTTAGTCCTGCTTAGATATATGTATATATATCTACGTTTTAGTATTATTTTTTGTTCTTTACTGTGTGTGCACAATTTCCGTAATGAATCGCAGCATTGGAAATTATCTAACAGCAGCATCAGCAATAGTTTGTGCTTCAGCTACAGCTGTCTGCTTTGTGCAACGATGTCGACGTTGTGCCACAGTTTTTGCCACTTAGACTCATCTCATTTGAGCGATTTATAAGAAAGACCACAGTTGCCCCCAATGCCTCCCCCAGTACCCCCATTCAGCATACCCTCCCCTTACTAATTCCATTGCTATTCATTCGTATCTGCAACATCTTTCAGCTGCTGCTGCTGCTGCTGCGTCTGTTGTAACTCTTCTTATCTGTTGGATACAGAGGCCATGTGAAGCGTGGCCAGTCGGGGTTGCAGTTGCATGCATCTGCTCCTAGCGGCCACCCGAACCCTTAGCTGTCTTAGAGTATTTTTGAATATTGACACCGTGTCGCATTTGTCAATTGATGCAACTGTTGCAGCTGCGACAGCGGCGACTGCCCCAAAGGGCTGCTCTCAAGTGTTCAAGTTCATAATTTTCTCGCTTTCGAGCATAAATAAAATTGTTTTTTAGTTGTTGCGCAACTGTTTCCGTTCTGCCTCTGCTTACACTCAGAAAAAACATCCTTTAGAAATTCGCCATACTTACAAAATATATTTCTGAAAGATAGAAAGTCTTTCTTATTTAAAAAATGTTTTTCTTATATTTAGAAAATATATCTTGAACGAAGAAAAACTCTCCAATTTGTGTGACAATTTTCTAAATTTAAGCCAACTTTTTTTCTGAGCATAGTCCGGCAACAGCTGGACGCCACTCGAGTCCTGCTGTTATCCTGTGGACTTTTGCTTGCATATGCAAACATTTACACGGAAAGATATTGCACACGTCTCTATCTCTCTCACACACACTCCTTCACCTTCTCTCCCTCTTTCTCTCCCTCTCTCTGCCTATTTCTCCCTCTCTGTTTACGTTTGTCATTTTCATAAATATTTCATCTGGCGCAAGTTATACACTTACCAGGAACTTTCCGCTTCTGCTGCTGGCATTTTTTGCTAAGTTTATCTTTGGTTTTGCATCTTCAGAGATTTGGTGTCCGTGCAGCTTGTTGCTGTTGCAACTTGCTACTTACAACTTGCTGCTTGTCATAAATTGGCAAAAGGAGAGCACAGCCAGCCATGCATACACATTGAGCCCGCAAACAAAAGGCCAAAGTGCTTCAGTTACTACAGATTTCTTCTCTCATTTCTCAGTGTTTTCGTGCAGTTTGGCATTCCCTTTGCGCACTAATGAATGAGAGCTGTGGCATCTAAAGAGACAAATATGCAAATAGCTTGCATCTTTCTGTAAGTTATTAAGATTGCTTAGAAAATGCACAAAAAATATGCTCTTTGTATAATAATTTATAATCTCCTTTGTCAAATGAAATTGAGTTGTCTTTTATATCAGTTTGCTTTGACTTCTTTAGTACAAAATGCACATTGCATAGTAATTTTTTTCCAAGTGTATTTGTTGCCTTATGAATTCTATTCCTAACTCACAATGTTCCTTAAATTTGTTTAGCTGCTTTCCAGCTAAGGTGGGGGCATCAAAGCAGACGTAATGACTAGCTCTCTAAGCACAGCTGCATTTAGACAATGGCAACAGGGCTTAAGGCAATTAGTGACTGCTTTCTGCCAACCCGCTCCTCTTGCCCAGTCAATTAGAAAGCAATTGGCTAGCACAATTAGGCCCTTTGGCAATGCAGAGGTCAGCAAAGCACCTGCTAATTGAAAGTTGTTTATGAGCAGCGGATGCATTAAACTGCCTTCAAGCAGCCGCAGCAGCAACAGCAGCAGCAGCAGCAGCAGCGCTCAATAAGACGTTGACATAATGGCCATAGAAAGGCCCTAGATTGAGCCCAGTTAATGGTATTGGCCATATTTCTCCCAGAAGGAAGAGGGAGAAAGAAGAAAGGGAGCTGGGGAGAGTTGACTTGCTCTGGATAATGGCGTATTTAGCATACATTAAAATACTAATTTCCATGAAAGTAGCTAAAATGGCGTCAGCTACTGCTGCAACACTGCCATGCCCCATGTCTCATGCTTCTTGCCGCAACTGTCGATGATGCCGCCGTCTGGCAAGCGGTGCTTTTTAATAGAGCCACACTAATTACATGCCGTTAGACTAACTGAAGTCAGTCGAGTTGTGGGTGTGCTGGTGTGTATGTATGTATGTATGTGTGTGTGTGTTTGTGTCTGTATGCGTGTGCTGTGTGTTGTTAGTAGTAGAATAACAACATGGTATTTTGGTGGCATGGGAAATTGCCTCTATTCCTAACGGTCTGTTGGCTCACTGCCCGGTTGGCGTTTGTGCAGCAGCCAAGTCAAATTTGTAATTAAGGCAATGGAATTTATGGAACGTAACATTTTTCAAAATACACACAGCCCAACACAGTTTATGCGTAGCTTATTTGCGATTTTCCAAATCGCGAATCGGTCTTTTACATAAATAAATAAAACAATTAAGGTAAATAGAAAAAACTTATTTTCAACATGTTTGAAAATTTACTTATACATTATTTTGGATAAATCTAATTTACAAATATAAATAAATCAAATAAATAAACCTGATTGAGAAATATACAGACTAAATAGACAAAATTATGGGATTATGAAGACTTATAGAAAAATTTCAATTAATCCTTGCAACTTACTTATTTGAGATTTTACTTTACGAACTGGTAAGTAACTAAATTAAGAAAGTCTATCTCCTAAGCACTGAGTTTTTAATAAGCTTAATTTCTAATTTTTAACATTTAAAAGTGATTTCTGCACACCGGTTGCAGACTAAATAAATAAACATATTGAAAAGCTATTCGATTTATGGAATATATCTTAAACTAGTTATTGCTGCTAAGTTAGTTATACTTATCACTATTTCAAATACTCCAGCCTTAAAGCTGTAAAGCATACAAATACTTTTCGTTTAACATTTTCTCCGAGTGTATCACATTAATGGTCTGCGTATGAACCTAACTACGTTACACACACATACACACACACATACCACAACATTTTGTTTGTGTTTTTGTTGAGCTCATTTGGTTGCAAGTGCATTTGCATTTTTGTGTTGCCAGCTTTTGTGCAACTTAATTTTGCGTACCGTTTTTCATTTTTCTGTTTTCTTTTTTTATGTACGGTGCGAAAATTCCAAAGTGAAACTGTAGCCGAAACTCTTCCAATGTTTGTTAGTGTGTGTGTGAGTGTGATTGTGTGCGTATGTGTGTGTGTGCCGCCATTATTCTTGTTCGCATGCTGCGAGCTCTTGGAGAGAACTGTTCAAATTTTATGGCCACATAAGCGGCCACATTACCATCAGCGGCTACAATTCTAGCCGATTCAGCGGGAAAAATGATGCCATACCAAGTTTGGCTTGAGCTCGATTCTTGTTGCCATTGGCCCTGCCACACTGCCCCATTGTGGTGGTGGTCGATGGTCAGTGGGGCAGCAATATATAAAATTTATTAGCAGAAATTATGATTATTTCGTTGCTCTTTGCTGCGTGTATTTTTAATATCCATTTCACGTATTTTACTCTTGCCACAGCCTCCGCTCATCTTCTGTGCTCCATTTGCCACCCCCCTGTTCGCTCCTCGTGCATTTTAATGGCCACTGCGTCTGTCTTTTGCCAGCTGCATCAATTCCATTGCTCATGCCTTTTTTTCCTGTTCCTCTTTTTGTTGTTGTTGTTCTCCGCTTCGCTTTTGGCTCCCCTTTTTAAGAGTTTTTTTCTTGCTTTTTTTTTATTTTCCATGACGTTTTTTTTTGAGTGGCGCTCGTTAAGTTCGCTTTAATTTTGACTTGAGACCATAATTTCTGATGCTGGCGCTGCAGCAAAGCATTTTTTATGTGCCACATAATTTGCGCGAGTTTAATTGTGGCAAAATGGCTGCCTGCGCTGTGGTTTCTTTTGGCCGTCCATTAGGCGAAGCAAATTGTTCATGTAAATACCACATAGGTATATATATGTATATACATATATATACACACATATAGTTGCCATATATGGTTGATAAAATTCATCTGTGATTCATTGTCATAGTTAACTGCAATGAGCAATGAAAAGCTAAATTAAAAAATCATTAATTAGATGCTCACAAAATAATTTTTTTTTTTTTTTAATTCAATGAATTTATGCTAATTACTAACAATGCATATTAAATAATATTTTATTTTGACTGTAGAAAGAACAAAAATCAGTCAATGGAAAAACACTCAACACAATTAGATAATAAATAGAATGTTTTAAATATATTTAAATTATGCATTTTATTTGAGTAATTAGTTATCATTTAAATTATTCAAAGCTTTGCCAATTTAATTACTTCTTTTGATTATTTTATTTTACACCATCCAAAAATTAATACATTGTTTTAAATACATTTAAATTAACCAAAGCAGGATTCGTTTATTTAGTTTTTTTGTACTATTTAAATGAAAAATACATTTTTCATATATCCAAATTACCTGTAGCTTAACCAATTTATTTTATTCACTATTATTATTCAATTTTTCACAATCCAAAGCTTTACTAGTTTAATTTAATTTATTATTAGTATTTAGTTTGAATTCAGCTCTCGATGGATCGCAAAATTGTGTCGTGCGCAGACCGCATTTCCATAACAATATTTAATTTGGCCTATATGCAGCCCATTTGTAATTGGATCCCCCAGCTCGGCTGCCTGCCAGCCAGTCCCCAAAGAGCCTATAAAAAAAGACAAATGACCCATTAAAGGCAAAACTTGTGCACTTTCATTGCAAAAGGCAGCCAAAGGCAAGCGAAAGGCTCACAGCGAGGAGGGCGCGAGGGAGGGAGGGCGGTGGGTGTTGGGCATAGAATGCAAACGGCAAATGAAAATATCGCCCCGCAGCAAAGACAACAAACTCTTGATTTTTATAGGAGTAGATGCGACTAGGTAGAAACTGCTCCTGCATACAGAATACAGACTACAGACTACAGACTACAGACTACAGACTACAGACTACAGACTACAACAAACTGGCTTCAGGCAGAAAGGATAATGCTCGTAAAACGCCAAGATATGCGCAGCGATTCACGCAGCGTATATTTTTCACTTGGTCGGTTCAGGCGGGGGTCTGTGGAGGGGCGGGGGCTTGTCTTAGGATTTGTTGTGCTTATGAAAGCATTAAACTTTCCTCATTTAAGGCAGCGCACTTGAGTTGCCTTTTTTACTGCAATTTCGTCCTTCAACTGCTATTTCCCTCCCCCCAAACCACGCCCCCCTCGTTCCAACTGTCGTTGTCGTTCCACGTTGTCGTCTGATATAACGCACAGCTCAAAGCGCTGTTTTTATGCCCTGTAAAGCTAGCTAAGGGGTATTTTGTGTTTTTATTTCTTTTATTTGAAATTATATTTATTTGTGTTTTTATTTTACTCCACACTTAAGTTTAATGCGCGAGTTACAATGTCATTTGACTTAAGTCAGAAACTCATAGTTCTATATATTCACAATAATACATTTTACAATGCTATCTAACAATTTGTTATTTGTGTGAATATATTATTGGAGATTTATAATTTGAAATGATGCCTAAAGATTCCTAATTTCATCAGCTCAACATATTTAATTATTTATTTCGATTATTTATGTTTTTAATCTCCTTTCTACTAGCTTAATTATTTTTTACTTAAGACTTTACACATTAAGATGATTTTGCGTTATGTAGTAATTCATGATCAACAAAACAAATTCTTATATATAGCCAAAGATCCAATGCTATATTCTATCATAATTTGATCAGGATAACCCCAAAAGTTGTTTTTCGTTTACTCAGGTCTAACATATAATCAAATATACAAATCACTAGTACAATATGATTTTAAGTTTTATAGATAATGAAAGATAACATCTATAATCTAATCATATAAACATTATTAAGTTTAAAAGTCGAGTTTCCATTTGCTTAATGCCTTTTTATATTCGAAGCTATAGTCAAATATTATTTAAGAAGAGTAACTTCAAAGTCGAGTTAAGCTTTCGTTCCAAAATATTGTCTTTAGCTTTGTCGCAACTCCTTTCCTTAACCCGATACGTGGGTCTTCCACAATTGCTACATACATATTTGAGTGTCTATGTTTGTTGAAAAATATTATGCAATTTCTACACTTGCATACACACACACTCACACACACAAACACACACACACACACACACACGTACACGCGCACAACATGATTTTTCATGGTGCCCCGCAGCTTTCTTGGAGTTAAGGCAGCTTTTTCCTTTTGCGAGCTCCCAAAAGTAGATGGAGGCGAGTTGGGGTGGCAGGTTGATGAGCTGATGCTGCTTGCCACACATGACTCGCGAAAGTAATAAATGAATTTTGAGTCATGGCGCCTTGTTTCTTGCCAGCATGTGGGCGTGGCAAACAGCCCACCGCCCACATCTTTTTAAAGCTTTATGCTTTTCTCGCATTATTTTTTTTTGAATTTTTATTCGTTTACGCTTCTGAGTGTGTGCGGGTATGTGTGCGTTTTTTGTATGTGTGTGTGTTGGGGGGGGGAGGGGGGCATTTGTGGGATTTTCTCAGTGCTGTGTTTCATGTCAGCCCTGCTCTGCTCTGCTGCTGTTTGCCTTTGCTTTTGTTTGCATTTGTGTAATGTACGAGCAGCATGCGGCAGGAGAGCGCTCAAGCAAACAAATAAAAGTCTAGCGGCAAGAACTGTGACGACTGTTGAACTTTGTCCGAGGGCTCACAGTGGGACAGAGGCCAAGCTCTGCCCCCTAAACTTGCAACTGTCGCTGCGACTGCAGTTGCAGCTGCAACGTGGCAACTAAGCCGCTTTGGCTTACCTTTGGCAAAACGGGATCAACGTCGTCGTAGTCAACGACAAGTCAGCGCGTGTCTTAAATACATTTGCAACAAAATAACAAAGACACAGCTGAGGCACTTTCCACATGCGACTGTCCCTGCTCAGCTACACTTAGAAAATGAATCGCATTATGTCTCAGTAAATCACCACCAAATTAAAATCGCCCTTAAAAATATAGAGATTGTCTAGCTTTAAGCAAAAATTAAGTTTTCGAAAATGAATTTTCCAAGAATATACTCCAAAATTAAAAAAATAAAGAAATACGCTAGAAAAATATTTTAGACAATTAAATAATTAATAAAACGTTTTAAATATATGTAGATGTTAAAGTAGGCCATATTAAAAATGACCCAAATTATTTAAATCGTTATTAGAACTATAATGAAATGGAAATGGAAATTTACTTTCTGAATAATAAGGTGTTGAAACATTGACGCCAAAAGTATGGCGACTTACTACAAATTCAGCTCGACTTTTTCCCAGGTGTATACACAAAAAACAGCAGAGAAGCAGCAGCAGCAGTAGCAGCAGCTGTAGCAGCTGAAGAAGCAACAACATATTTGGCTCACGGCGCGACGCTCATATTTGCTTTGTAAAGGCACCGGCTACAATAATAATAATAATAAAAAACAAAAGCGGGTAAAAAACAAGAGCAACAAAAGCAGAGGCAACTGTGACGATGGCGATGACGATGACGTTGATGATGACGTTGACGTTGAGTGCCTGCGAGCCAAGCCAAGAAATAATAATACACAAAAAGCAAATAGCAAAAGCAGCGTCCCCAAACACAGCCCCCCTGCACCCCCCGCCTGTGTCTTATCCTCCTTTTGCCCCTTGACAAACGCTGCCTACACGTATGGGAGTTTTCATGCGACGCGTAGCAATTTCACACATTTACATAGTTAAACACACACACAGCGCACAAGCACACACACATGCACACTCAGTACACACACAGTGGCAAAAGTGTCGTCGCATAGCGGAAGTAAAAGAAGTTAACGCTCCCCTCAACCGCCTTCCTCATCGCAGGAGCGCAAAAAAGGCGCAAATTATATTCCGCTGTAAGGCAAAGAAAAATGTTGAAACAGAAAAAAGCAAACAACGTAAATACATGTGCAACATGAGTCCCTTTCTGTGTGTGTTGCATGTGTGGGTGTGTGTGTAAGTGTGTTTTTGTTTTTTTTTTGTTACAAATAAACAATAACAAACGCAACTTATGTGTGTATTAAACAATAAAAAAAGGGTCCTGGCACTATGGATGAAAATTGAACTTAAATAACTTCCGATTTATTGCAAGCAAAAACCTAGACAAAAATAAATAAAATACACAAACAAAGAAAAACACAAAAACACCAGTTTTCTATATAAAAATGTCCATAAATCAGAATCGTAAATAATGCTTTGTGAGAATAGTAAGCACAGCATAACAATGAGATCCATCAACTTTTGCACGCATATCATGGTCATAATAAATAGACTGTCAAAATCTTAAAATGTCTTTAAATATCTTTACAAATTTCTGTGTTTTAAGTAAAAAAAATCATCAAAAATAAGCATGGGAAAGAAGCAAATAATACACAGGATAATCATCTGTTGAATGCATTTTTTATACAAAAAATTAAATTGTGATTAAATAAATATTAATTAATTCAGAATATTGCTCAATATTTGTGAGAAAATGTACCTTAAGGAACTGTCAATAAAACTAACTTGAGCATTTCACACTTAGTTCGCTTTAAAATCTTGAAAATAAATTGACAAAAAAAAATAAATAAATAAACCAGCATTTTAGAGAGAAATACATATCAGCTTTTATTCACATAAAGGAAAAAACAAGTGTTCACAATTCACAAACAAACTGTGAATAAATCAAAATTAAACATTTTAAAATATTGCTCAATATGTGTGAACTAAAATCCAATTTCTATTCATTGACTCACTGACAATTAGTCAATTTTAAAGAGAGCAGTAGGAAAATAGTACAAATAAAAATAAATCAAAAATTTGCAGGTGAAAACAAGTGAAACTTGTATTCAAATACGAATAATAACAAAAATGACAAGATGTGAATAAATCAATCTTAAACCTAACAGAATAATTCTCGAATAATTGCTTTCAATTCATTGACCAACTGCCAATAAATCAATCTTAAAGAGCGCATCGGGCGAATACTAAGCAGAATAGAATATTTCCCAATATATGTGAGAAAAAGAGTCAAATCAATCTTAAGCATTTCATTTGGCAAATGGTATTACTCAATATTTGTTGCACATATTACTAAACGTGGGCAGCAAATATGTAAGCAAGAGTTAGGCCCTGAAGCCATAATTTACGTAAACAGGCCCATTGTGTGCGTGACGAGAAGTGGCCCACAAAAGTATGCTACATTTCTTTGCATGACCACAAAAAGGGGTGCAAAACGTGGCAGGCAGTTGTGGCAGATGGGCAACGCGGCGAGGGGCAGGCAGGTAGTTGAGGCATGCCTTACATATATGTATCATAATTCACGCTCTGCACAAATGCTATTAATGCTTACATAAGCACAGACACACTCACACACCCGTCGTGTGCTGGGTCCGGCTCGGCTTACATGACGTATGAGTGACTTTTATGTTTTAATTGCCGCACAGTTTAAACTTATGGGCGCAGTTGCCACGCCAAGACGCACTAATTGACAGTGAAAAGGCGCAGCTACTATTTTTCAGCTTGAGTATACGCGCTCTGTGGGTGGGGTGTGTGTGTGTGTGTGTGTGTTTTCCCTTAATAAATTCTAAGAAAGAAACAAGTATTAAGTGCCCATTAGAACAAAAGTTTCGCCTGGGTGTATTATTAAAATTGACTCGCCGCAGGGCGCTCATTAAAATTTCTGTTTGGATTTGAATAATTAATTTTTAAGCACAGTAAATATTAGTTAAATAAAATATTCCCTAAATGAATATCAACAAATCACACAAGCAATTTATATTAACATTTACTTTTATGCACACACAAATAAAATAACTCAATAATAACTGACTAGCTGATTGATGAGCGAAAATTGGTCTAGCTTAAATAATTATATTTAACAAACATTATTAACTACCAAGTTTTTGGTTCAATAATAATACAAAACAGTGCGAAAATATGAAATTTAAATTGGTTACGAGCTGTGTAAAAGAATGCTTTAAAATAAATGACCCGCAGCGGGCAATTTTCTGACATAGGCAAAAGGCAAAGGGCTTCAGGCTACAACCAAGGGCACACACACACACACACACATACATAGGCTGACACACATACGCACACACAAATTAATTAAATAAGAAAAAAGGTAAACCGAGAAGTTAAATAAGAAACAGGAAAGACAAACCGTGCGCAGTAAGTGAAACTTGAAATTGAATAAAGCCTGCGCTGGGGAGCGGATCTAGGGGCGTGTGGAGACAAGAGGCAAGGGGGTGTGGCACTGCGGCGGAAGTGAAACCAAGACAAAGGAAAAATAATGTAAAACAAAGCCAAAGAAACGAGGAGAAAAATCAACGGCAACAAAATAAAAAAGAAACACGGCACATTTTTGCTGGCTTCGTTGCCACGTTGCCTCCGCTCCTAGCCATAATTCTCAATGCACTTGGTAACACTCAAGAGAGGGGGAGGGGGGAGAGAAAATTGCCACTGCACATCGACTGCGAGTCCATCATTGCGCCCACATGATTAAGGTTTCACAATTTATCTAATACAATTAGTCAAAAAAGAGAGTGAAAAACGAAAGGTGAATGTTGCCCGGCTCCTTTTGGTAATCGTAGACGCTTGTCAAGGTGCTCAGCTTACCGTGCCATTAATGATAGCTACTTCAGTGTCTGTCTGTACGGCGTCTGTCAGAAGGTGCGACGACTTTTGAACTTTTGACGCCCGAATGCAAATGGAGGGCGTGCCTCGAGCAAAGCCACAAAGTTTAATGAATGCCGAAAAGGAACCCACGAATACGAGTACTGCTTTGAGTATCAGTATGAGTCTGAGTGTGAGTGCGAGCGTGAGTGCGAGTGCGAGTGCGAGTATTAGGTAATTTGATTTTATGTGCAGTTTGGCTTCGCCCGAGGGGCGTGTTTAATTTGGGTGTGAGCTGCTAATTGGCACTACGCCCAGCGGGTGATTTTCACGGGTCTGAGTAATTGCATTAATGCTTCTTGTTTTTTTCTTGTTGTTTACCAACACCCAACTGCATACAGTTAGAAAATAAATTGCCTAAATTTGATGAGTTCTAGTGCAACTCACCTTAATGTCAAGAAAGTACACTTCTATAAACCATAGTTTTTCTGTTGGTAATTTTAGAGAAAATTTCTCCACAAAAAAAATGTCTAATTTTTGAAGCAAATCTAACAATCAAGATTTAGATTCATTGAAATTAATTTCAACTATTAAGGGATGCATTTCGTAATTATGGAATACATTTCTGTGAATTTTGTGAAAAGTGTTCTAAGTGTACTCTAAGCGACTGTAACATGTCATCAATTTTATGTCTGCACTTAATTTGAGCATTTCAAATGCACTTTAACTGTCTGTGTATGGCATGAAAAGTTTGAGTTGAGAGCAATGCAAATAGGAAGCAATTTGCATTTGTGCAACATACTCACAAATTTTGAACAACTTATCAACAGCTGCCAAAGTTTACCTAGCCATAGTCGACAAATTGGTAATTCTAGGTACTCATTTGTCTATTTGATCGACGCTTAAGTGGCTGAAAATTTACAAATATGCCAACTATGGCAACATTATTTTAATTTGTTTATTTAAAGAATATGTTTTGTTTAAAGTTGCCAGCAAGAGAGTAATTGTATCTTCTATGTGTGTCTGTACACAAAAGAGCAGCTAAACTTGTGCATTTAAACGTGGTCCAATGGATTCAATTGTCCACTGTTGTGTATTTAGTTTTGTCTTTTTTTTTTTGTTGGTTTGCTTGCCATATCAGCAAACCGCAAAAGGCCAGCAAACTTTGTTGGGGCAACTGAAGCAGAGCTTTTGTATGCTGGCAGCAACTTCAACAACTCAATGCACTCAATCAATGCACACAAAAAGCAATGGCAGCCGCCGCCTCTTGTTCCCAAACACTCAACACAAAAACCACTCATCACAAATGGCGGCAGCAACAAATAAAAACCCAAAAAAAAAACCGAGTTGAAAATCCAAAAAATTTATAGCGCTGCAGATAAGTTTGGCGGTGCTGAGGGAAATGCCAAACTGAAAATGGACAAATCAACAAACAATTTTTGCGAACCACAAAAAATAAAAAAATACGAAAAAAAAACTGCACGCAATCTAAAAACAATAAAAGACCATAGAAAAAGTACAGCAGCTGTGGCAAGTAGAGAGAGATTTAATAGTAGATACAAATGCATCTACAAGATACTATACCCGCACCCGCACCCGCACAACATATACATAAAGTGTGTGTGTCTTTTGGCATGCCCCAAAAGTGTTGTTAACAGATTGATTTCGAGAAATGATAATGGGCTGTAGTCAGGCTCGTTGCCAAAGCCGCAAAGCCTTCAAAAACAAGTAGCAGCAACCAAAACAACAACAACAGCAACAAATCTAGCTGGCAACTGGCAACTGGCAACATTCACAGACCATTTGGCGGCTTAAGGTTCGCATTGGGGTTATCGCCTAATCGCATCGCATCCTTGTTGTATGCCTTGGGTATCGGATTCCTTGTCTTTTCGTTTGTTTTTATACATTTATATATATTTATATATATTTTTTATGTTGACTGTCTCTCTGGTAATACTACTTGGGCGCACAATCATTTTTCAATAAACAAACAATTTCATGGGCGGCTTGTCTTTTGCCAAATCGGATCTAAGCCTCAATAAGCAGCTAGCGACAAGACGCACTTCCTGGACAAAGACAGAAAGACAGACAGAGAGAGAGCGAGAGAGAAGGAGCTCTCAGCCAGCTGATGGCTATCGGCCCAAGGGCTGTTGCTTTTGGCCAACCAGCTATCTGATTACACTGAACACACCGCAATTAGTTTTTAGGACTTTTACACTTGAATTTCCATGCTGTGATCTGCGCGCCCAGGAAAAACTCGTCCTGAAATTTATTAACATTTTTATTAAGTTCGACATACTTTCACATAAACTACATTATTATTCAGAAAGTATATTTCTACAAATTGGGGCTTTTCTTTTCTCAAGTCATTATTTTCTAAAATTTAAAAACAATAATTGTAATTTGAAGATTGTTTTTTTTTATTGATTGATTTTGTTGCTGAGTGTAAACTGATTGATTTAGCTGAGCTTCCTCGCTAACTCAATTGATTAATAATTGCTTTTGTTGAAATGTATCCAGCTGATACGTGACCCAAGTTTGGCTCAATACAAACGCGCAATATCCTGACAAATTTCAACTCAAACAAATGGCTAAAAGCAGATCCGCAGAGTAATTACAACGAACACAGCCAGACAAGAGCAGAGTCATAAAGAACCGACCCAAAGACTAAACGAGGCGAAAGTGGAAGCTTTGGGTTTGCCAGCGAACAAAAGAGATTTGCAGCTGTGCAATGTGTGTGTTTGTGTATCTGTGTATGTGTGTGTGTGTGTGTGGACTTACAGACAAATGAAAAATTAAACAATTTCGTAGTTGCCTCGCGGCTTCATCCTGTGATGGGTGCTGCTCTGGCAACGAATTGCCAAATTTAACTGAAACATTTGTTCTGCAGAGAGCACTAAATTATTCGTGCGCTTGACTTGCTCTGCCATATAAGATACGAATGCGAATGCGAATGCGAACAAGTATACTAAAACGAATACGAATTTGGAATGAATGCACTCAGCATTCAACAACGTCGCTTCCTTGTCGGTCCTCCTCCCCCTCCTACTGTGTGTTGAGTGTGTTTTTTGCTTTCACGCAACGACACAATCGACTTTGACTTTCACTTCGACTCGAGCCAAAAGTCAAACAACTCCAGCACGAAAATAAAGTACAACAAAAACATAACATAAATTGTAAATTATAATCAAAAGAAAATTTCCAAAAAAAAGGCAAGGTAAAAATACAATTGCCACAAGTCCAATTTGGCAAGTAAAATTGCTTTGAGCAATCCTAATTGCTAGAAAATATTTAAAAAGTATTTATTTACATAGAAAATATTATATACACTTTGAATCAAAAACAGCCTCATAATTATTTATATTTATAATATTATGTACAGATTGAAACAGTTCTTGAAAATGCTATGCAATCTCATAGCTTTTCATTTTTTCTATTGAGCTAAAAACTTTAGCAAAGCAACATCGGAGTCAAAAGCAGAAAACTGAAGGAATGCAACTGTATAGAAAAACCTCATTAAAAATATCATAACAGATTAGATAGCAGCTCCCAGCCTTACGCGGGGCACAATAACAAATCAAATATGCGCTTGCTATACCAATGACACAAACTGTATAGTTGCTACAACCACAGAGAGCACAATTGATATTGTTTTGCTCTTGCTACTGCTATTGCTGTTGATATTATTCACTAATGCTACAACTACAAAGAGCACAATTGTATTTTTCTTGTCTCTTTCTACTGCTATCGCTATCGCCTTCTTCCGCTATTGCTACATCTATGAAGACTGGAAATATTATCGATCTTGCTACTGCTATAATGTCTTTGCTATTGCTCTGGCTATTCAAAATCGGAGCAGTTTCAACATCCGAGTAATATTTCTATTGACTAACAATTTCGAAAACTGTTTTAAATATACCCTTTTTTGCGTTACACTCTGAACTTTATTTAAAAACAAAAGGAGACAACCGAAGCATCAACAGTCGTTGTTTGTTTGTTGTGCGAGTGTGTGTGTGTGTGTGTGTGTGTTGTGTGAGGGTGCGTGCTGAAAGACAACTTAATTTACTTGGCAGGCACTGTGCATTCATTTTATTCGCAGCATTCATTCGGTTTGCATTGTCGTCTGTCGCTTTCCAGTTTTGCAGTTTTCGGGCGTTTTTCCTTTTAGTCAACGCAAGCGCTTTTAATTTTCAGCTTGCATGCGCAAAAGTATGCAATATGTTTTTCACTCGAACCCCCTTCCTCCTTCCACAAGCAAGATGCACTTGCACTTATGCATGCATGACATTCAGCCGTACCACACACACAGGCACACTCACCCAGGCACACACACATTGTGTGGCCGACAATGGCTTACATAAATTTTAAGCTCCATTAGCAAAATGTTACAGCCACCACACCCGAGGCAACTCTGCGTGTGTGTGTGTATGACAGGCAACTCTGAGTGTGTGTGTGTGTGTGTGCAAAGTTCAAGTGCAACTAAAGTTGGTTATTGTGCTCGGTTTGGTCTATTATATGAAATGCATATTACATGGCTTGCCAAATTTTGGACATTGAAGAAAAGTTTTGCTTACCTCAGGCGAGCCCTGCTTAATTTCCACATAAATTAGTTGACATCTGTGTGTGTGAGTGTGTGTGCGTGTAAGAGTATGTGTGCGAGTGCGTGCATGTGTGCGTGAAATGGTGTTTGCCTGGAGCAAGCTTTAATAATCAAGATATGAGTTGATCAAAAGTTTGGCAAGAAACATTTCCGAGTGCAGAACAATGCAATTTCTAAGAACATCCTCTCTAAAAGTATTAGTTTCAAGTTATGCTGGTTTCAAAAATTAAATGTTTAAAAGCTTAAGCGTGTACCAAAATTACTTTTAACTTAAACTATTTCTTGATCTGTTGGCAAAGTTTTCTCAATTAAGTTTAATAAACTGTCAATACAACTTTTAAAGCTTTCTATTTATTTATCAATTAGTTAAAACAATTTCCTTGTCATATTTCATGAATGAAAAGCTTTAAATAACACTTTAAGCTTTTAAACTTTGAAATAAGTTGAAAGTTATTATTAATTCAAAAACTAGAACTTTTGAAGCTAACAACTAAACTATTTATAAATCTGAAAGCTGGAAACATTTAAGTTTTTTTAGACAACCATTTTATTTGTATATTTGCACTCTTTTCCAGTTTTAGTTTTGTTTTAGTTATTGAACTTCGTTTAAGCTCATCTTTTGCTATTGAAAGTTAAGCATCAAACTTGGCTCAATTGTCTGACCTGCCAAAAAAAAAAAAAAAAAAAATAGAAGCAAAACCAAATCAAACAAAACAAAATACTCAACTCTAACTAATTGCAAATAAATTAACTTGGCCTTTAATGGCTTAGGCCTACTATTGCTGCTGTTGCTGCTGCTGCTGCTTTCTATGCAAAGCTCGACGCGAAACGCAAAGAAGAAGGAAAATAATTATTTTGCGCTTAAATGTGAAAAAGTTGAAGTCGTAGCCAACATGTGGCAGCATCAAAATCAATTCGACAAACAACCAAATGAGTTGCGGAAACTATAACATACGACTCACTGCCGCAGACACACTAACACTACTGAAACAAAGCAACTAGAAGTGTGGACCCGGAGGCGAACAGCGGGCAGCGGGGCAAGTGTTGTTGGTAACATGAGCCTGGGCGGCACACAATGAATACAAATTGCTTGGTAAATAAACAACATCTCAATAAGGAGCAAATTACTGACGCCATCCAGCGAAAAAATAAACATTCACACACACACGTATAAATATAATCACACACACGCAAACAAAGAAAGAGAGAGAGAGATGGTGAGTGAAAATGAGAGAGAGAGAGCGAGAGAGAGAGAGAGTCTGAGGTGAATCGAGAAAATCGCGCACTGCATAACAATAGCAACAATTTGGTTTTTAGCGTTGCTTTTCTACACTCAGCAAAACAAATCGAAAAAGAAACCTGAAATTTAAAATATTAGAAAGCTTATGTTCATTTCGAAATAATACCTATAAATAAGAAAACATTTTTCTAAAAATTAGCAAGGCTTGATCTAAATTGACAATACCAAAAATGTGATGTGTTTCTTTTTATTGTTTAAAAATCTTATATATTATCGTGAAATGCATTTCTTAAAAGTTGAATAAAAATTCTTTCTGAAATTCAGAAACGAGTAATAATATAAAAAATAAAAAATTTAAATCGAAAAAATCCACACTGAAATTAAGAAAGCTGATTTTAAGAAGTCGCAAATAACAATTTTATATATTTACCCTCTGATTTATAATTTGAGCTAAGCATGACGCTAAAAGTATGACGAATTTCTGACCCATTTTTACCGAGTGTATATGTGTATGTGAGTGTGTGTGTGTTTGTGTGTGTGTGCGCGCATGTGTGTGTGTGTGCGTTTGGGCGTTAATGAATATAATGGCGTTACATAAATGGCGGCTTGGCCCCCCGCTTGAAGAGCTAGCAACGATTCTAGCTATTGCCATTGTTGTTGCCACACTGTTGTTGTTGCCACATTGCTGCTGTTGTTTGCCTCTGCCTCTGCTGTTGTTGGCATTGATGTGTGGCAAAATGTTCCCAACACGAGCAATTGTAAATACATACATTGTTAGAGTGAGGGAGAGAGAGAGAGAAAGAAAGAGAAGGAGTGGGAGAAAGTCAGTGTATAATTGTGTTTTGCTATTGAGGGGAGGAGTAAAGCAAATAATGAGCGTAAATCATGGTTTAACGATAAACACAATACACAATGCAATGCCATTGAATACAATTCACAATACAAACAGCAAAACGATATATGGACAGCAAAGGCTCCATTGAAATTCATGTAAACCACGCAAATGTTTGGCCAAAAATTAATTAAGGTGCTGCGCAAACTGTTTTGACAGCAGCCAGCAATTTTGATAGCACGTTTGATAACACACAGCACAAAACCAAACCAAAAAGCATTATGGCGAATTATTCATTATTATTTCAATATTTCACAGAAGGTGCTTAAGAGTTTTAACAAACAACCAGAAATGAAAATTTCTTTAAGCTGCTTTAAAGTTAGGTAGCAAGAGTTAATCTGAATGAAGCTTATTGATGAAAACAAATTAAAATAATTGAAGAGTTAATAAAATATATTATGAATATATTATGTAACTTAATGAAGCTTATTGATGAAAATAAAGTAAAATAATTGAAGAGATAATAAAATATATTAACGTTTCCGTTGCTTACCTATAACGAGTTTTTATAATTTGAATATGTTTATTTTTTGCTGGCTTCATATCCCGACGGAATTTGAAATGCATCGGATAAAATATACATATATTACACAAAGCCAGCCAAAAGCATATAGTTGAAGCCATGCATAAAATTATTTATTTTTATCTTACTTATTTTATACTTTGTATCTCTCAATAAGGCTTACAAATATTTTAATATATATCGTAAGCGTTCAAATTTTATTATTATTAATAAGATCTAAAAAATTAACTCATATTTTTGCTATAATATTAATGATTTAATATTCATTTTATTTTGTGGTTACTTTTATATTTGTCGTATGATAAATAAATAAAACAGGTGAAAAAACACAATTGAAATAATTGGGATTTGATATTTTATTTATTTATCTATTATAAATGAGATAAATTACCATTAAGTCAATAATATATTATTATTAGTAAAAAAATGGGTAAATTTGGTAAGTCTATTAAATATGTGGCAACAGTTTAAATATTTTGCAAAAGTTTATTGCACTGTCAGTTTTTTATAGCTGATTTGTTTTTGTAACTTAATTGGCTGGTTGATAGCTACACTCAATCAGAAAATCCGCTTTTATTTAAGCTACTTTTATTTGGTGCCTTTTTTTTAAGGCTATTGAGCTTATCTGCGCTGTCAGCATATTTCATCCTCAATTCCCCTTCTCTGCCTTAGATTCCCCCCTGTGCCATCGACCTCCTTTTTCCACCCCCAATTCCCTTGTTAGCCAACTAATCACAATTGCTTGATGGCCCCATCTAATTAGTCTAACAAATGTCTTTTCTGACTGGCTGCTGAAACAATTAAACATTTATGCAATGCAATTTTTTTAAGGAAGCTTTACAGGACTAAAACCTAGTTAAACCTCCTCCAGTTGAACTCTTGAGTGTTAGCAGGGGCGGGGGAGCTTAGAAGGAGTGTGGGGCATTCAGGCCCGGCGGCGACTCTTAAAGCTGCATGCGGATGTTTTCTGTTTTCTTTTCATTTTCTATGCCCGTTTTTCCCGCATTGTTTTTTTCGCTTGCTTTTTTTTGTTGTGTGTTTTGTGTTTTTTGATGCTGCCCTGGGGAGCGCTGAAGTAATTGTTGCGCTTGCCACGCCCTGCGGCAGCGCACATTAAAGTCGCGACGCGACCAGAGAATACCAATTCCAATCCCATTTCCGAGTCCGACATTAATTCTTATTTTTTGGCAAAAAAAAAATTTGTCGAGTTTGTAAAAATGAAATATTATTTTTTTCCTGTTAAATTATTATTGTGGTTGTGATTTGAGCGACGCTTTTAGTTTGGCATTTGCAAAGTGAATTTCCAGTATAGTTCACTGCATAGTTTGGCTTATTAAATTCTCCTTGCTACAATTGTGTTGCTGCAACAGAGTGGCAACAACGTGGCAACAGCGTGGAACTCTGGGACATCTTATGAACTTTTACAGCTCCATTATATGCAAATGATGAAAGCAAGAAAACAAATATTGCTACCTCGGGCAATGGCCACAGCAACACACACACACACACACACACACACAGCAACACACACGCAAACACACGCACAACATGAAAGGCATTGTTTGGCAGGATGTGCGGTGAGTTGCGGGACTCATATGCAGATATTTACATAAGCAAACAGCTTCTGCCTTTATGTGGCAGCTATCGCTTCTCTCTCTCTGGACTCAGTCCCGGCAGACACACAGAGAGACAGGCAGACAGACAGACACAGCAGGCAATCCAGGCAACCGGGCATCCCGGGGTGCTGGCATACTGGCATCCTGGCGTTCTGGCTCCTATCCTGGCACGAACTACTAATAAACCAGCATCAACAGCAGCAGCAGCAGCAGCAGCAACAATGGCAACGGATATTAAGCTGAAACTGCCCCGAGGACAACAGCCACACGCCAACAACAACAACCAGAACAAAAACACACACACGCACAACATAAAAAATAGTAGACACAACCAAGGATCCAAAATGACCGACATTAGGAATATTGGGCCTAGTCCTGTTTCTGATCCTGTTGCCATTCCCATTGCCATTGACCGCTTCAATAGGCTCCTTTGCATGCTTATCAACTGATAGCTTGGGCAAGCAGCCACAGGACACATTTCCCCCTGGGCATGTGTGTGTTGACACTTGGAAAATAAGTCGCCATGAAATTGAGAAAATTGCCTCCAAAACTTGATGGTTTTGTCCTTAGAATTATTTGATGGTATTCAAAAATGCATTTCAAATAAGTAGAAACGCAAGCTCTGATTCTGGAAAGACATTCTCTAAAATCTTCCCTTTTTTTTTTAAATAAGTTTATTAATAATATTAATAACAAGAAAACTAATAAGAGACATATTTTTTGTCAACTTTTACAAAAATTAACTAAAACTAATGTTAAGAAATGCAAGTCATGGTTTTTTCTAATGGATTTCTAAAATTAAAGTAAATATTGTCTTTATTTTTGCTCAGTGTATGCAGCAACAGATTG
The DNA here is from genome assembly GCA_035044025.1 of Drosophila paracracens. Taxonomy (NCBI): domain Eukaryota; kingdom Metazoa; phylum Arthropoda; class Insecta; order Diptera; family Drosophilidae; genus Drosophila; species Drosophila paracracens. The sequence goes on from JAWNMN010000396.1 coordinate 791,937, forward strand.
AAGCGACAACCTTGGGAATTACTGGGAACTGTCGAAAAGGGTAAATTGCTATTCAAAGTTGCCGACAAATGATTTGTCGGCCATGTCAATGTCACCCCCCTCCCTCCCCCACCCAATATCTTTGGCAAAAACTTCGTCATCATAATCAACATAATCAAATTTGTGGGCCCCAAAATGCTTGCATGCAATAAAGTTTTAGTTTTGACTCGGCAACAATTATGCGACACACGAGGCACACGGGGCACAAGAGGCACACGAGGCAAGCGAGTGTCACATGTGCCACAAGTTTTTTTGTGCCTTTCTTTTTGCTTCTTTCGTCTCTGCTGTGCAAATTTAATCACTTAACCCCAATGAAGTATAAGAATGGCAAAAAAAACTTTTGCGAACCGGCAAAAGTTGGTACTGGATGAGAATGTTGCTGTTGCTGCTCTTGTTGCTGCTGCTGTTGCTGCCACTAAAAGAATAAGCCAAGAATTTTGCGCAGGCGGTGGCAAAATTGATTTTTCACTTGGACGAGGTCGCATCATGAGCATATTAATTTCGCCACGCCCACTTTCAGCGCCCACACTTCCAAGTTTTCGCATTGTGTTGCTCTTTGTGTGTTGACATTCCTGCGCGTGTGTGTGTGTGTGTTGTGTGTGTGTGTGCGTGTATGTATTGTGTGGTGTTCGAATGACAAAGTTACTTAAATTACCAGGCAAAAAACTTTAGTTTCCCCAAAACTCCAACTGCGACTGAAACTTCTGCTCCAGTTGCTGGCACAGCTCGATGGGGTTACTACTCTACTGACTCCTAAACAGAATTAATGAGTGGAGAATCGCTTTTTCTTCCTTTGTTTTCTTCTTTTATACATTTTCATTGTTTTCATTGGTTTTCTCTGCGCTAAAAGTCAAAAGCTGACATTGCAAGCATTTTAGCACTCGTCGAGCCATGCAACCCAAATTCACTTAAAGAGAAAACATTCACAAAACTTTTCATATCATTATATATACTATATATATATATATAGTATCATATACATTTTTACGCACATACTGCACTTGATGCTGGCCAAACTTTTGCTGGTTGTTTTTTAAATTTGTCACGCAATTTGTTGCTTCAACTTTTTTACTGACCCAACTTGCATTCATTTCTTATTTGATTATGGTTTATACCAAAAACCATTAAGATATATATTTCTGTGTCTCTGAATTCTTTGTTTTATATATGAAAAATAATAAAAATTCTCTAACATGAAATTCTGTCTTTTGCTTTTTAAAAATATTTTCTATAAAATACTTTATAAAAAAGTATATACCAGTGTGTGTGTGCTGTGTGTGTATCCTTTCAGCAGCTGGCTTTGAAGGCTTTTCCTAAAGTTGCCAGTTCAGAGTCAAGAATGTCTTTCACTTGATGCATATTGTTGCACCTTCTTGTTATTGTTGTTGTTATGCTGCAGCAGTTTTGTAAAAGTTTTGCCAGTGAGATTTTCAATTCACTTTATAGCCAGCTGGAAGATCAACGCCTTCGATGCAAACTCACTCCTCAATTATCGATGTGCATATTTTAGCACCACAACTGCCAGCAATTTGCTGTTTCCTAGTAACAAAAATACTTTGATAAAAATGTTAAACAACAACTATGCAAATTTGTTTAAAGTTAATTCGAAATATTGGCAATTTTAATAAAATCAAATGAAGCTCAAATATTTATCCAGAAGTATTGATTCAAGAGTTAATCAAGCAGCAAACTTAATTTGTGAATTTAATTCTTTTAAGCAACAAATATTAATTTATACATGCTGCCTTGGCAAGCTCTTGGGATGTATTCTTTTAGCCATTTCGTAAATTACATTTATGAAATTTTCAACAATTGTAATTACATTTTGTGTTGCGCTATGCTGAGTTTTATGTATTTATGTGTTTATGATGCTTGACATTTGCTGGGCTCTTAAGCTGTCGTCGTCGTTGTCGTCGTTGACTTCCCAAAGGACATGACATTGCACTCCAAACACACAAACATACAACAAATGCAACGAACTTCTCTGTTTTTTTATTTTATTTTTGTGCTGGCAGATACTCTTTTTAAGTTGGGCCCCTTTACAGAATCAAGTTGAAGAGTTCTCCTCTGCCTGCTTGTGAGATGTATGTGCGCTGCTCATACAATAATATCCTTTCACATTTTATTACACTTGTAATGTGCAACGATTGGCAGCAGCAGCAGCAGCAGCACTTCAAGAAGGTCCTTCAGCATCCTTAGAGGCAGCAATTTGAGCAGTCAGCTGCTGTTGTTGTTGTTCTTGTTTCTGGTATGTGCCTCAGGGGCTCTAATAATATAGGACACGCACAAAGACCTAAATGTACCAAGTAGGTGCCAGTTTATCTGTAACTGTGTGCGTGTCTGTGAGTGTCTGTGTGTGTGTGAGTGTGTGTAGTTGTGTGTGGGTATCATTGTCAATATTGACAATAAACAAGTTTGCTATAAAACGAAACATTAGTCGAGCTTCGAGCTTCGAGCTTCTTGCTGGAGTGAGGTTTACTTGAGTGTGTAGCGAGTTGAGTTGAGTTGAGTGGGGCATTCAAGTGGTGCACACATCAACTACTGCTCGACAAGAAGCTGAATGCCTCAGCCAAACAGTGCACATAAATGAGGGCACTCAATCAAGGCTGAAGGCCAGCAAGTAACAAGCCCAACCGAACCCACATGACATCCATTCATGTCATCAGGTTGACTTATTAATCGTGTATAGTATACACTTATAAATTATATACACTTTGCAAAATAAAATTACCTTTTTGGCCCTTAGGTTAACTCACCTCATTATTCTGCCAAATTCTAGCTTTGCTACATTTCATTGTGGATTTTTCTTAAAATTGCTTGTTTGATCTGAGTAAATAGAAAAATTCCAACATTATTTTATTAATTGGTTACATAATTATTAAACATTAGTTTAGAAATGATTTCTGTAGACAAGAAAACTTTATAGTTATCAGCGGCGTTTTCTAAATTTCAGTCCCATTTTTTTTTCTGAGTGTCGCACATAATATATCATACTTACATAAGTATTAAGTGCGTATAGTTTGTGCAGCTGCACTTCTGAAAAAAAAGGGAAAAACAGGAAACTGGCAAAATAAATAAAATGTAATATGCCTGACTCGATAATAAAATGTTATTAAAAATTAAATTAAAAACACATAAATTGTGCAGTATTATTAATTAAATTAAAGGGGGACTCGGCTGGTTTGGTTGAGTTGGCGTGTAGTTTGCTTTTGAAAAAGGGACAGGCCATCAGTCATTTGGCTAACGGGTTGACATTTATGCTGGCCAAACAACAAACAAACTTTTATAATTAATTAACATTAAAATAACAGCAGCAACAGCAGCAACAGCAGCAACGGCAGCAAAGAGAATAACAACGCACTGGCCGGCAATTTGTTTAAACATAAATCAATCATGAGCGGCAGCCACATTAAAAATTAAAGCGGACGCACTGCAAAAAAAAACCAGGGATATAACCCATTTTAATAATGCGCACATGTTTTCTTCACATTACAGATTTCAGCGACGGACTGCGGCTGGTCGAGGTGCGCATACCAAATTACGTGATTAAGGGTGCCACCGCGCAACTGGAATGCCTCTACGATCTGGACGGGGAGGCGCTCTACTCGGTCAAATGGTACAAGGACGGTAACGAGTTTTATCGCTATGTGCCCAGGGATAATCCGCCGGCGCAAACCTTTCGCCTGCCAGGTGTTGCCGTTGATGTGAGTATGCCCCACAATATATATATAAAAAAAATATCTAAATCAGTGAGCGATGCAGAGTGTGAGTGAGGGGGCGAGAGGCAGACACGCCATTGTTTTGTGTCGCACTAAAAGCAGACATTAAAACAACGCTGCATACTTTACGGCTCTGTCAGACAACAGCAACTGCACCTCTTCCAACCCCAGCAACATCTCCTCCCCTACAACAATCAGCCCCCGACGCGGTCTGCTGCTTGGTGGCTCGTGTGTCTTATGGGTCTAGTCGAGAGTCCTCTCTGTGTGCTTACAAAGAACTGCAGCAGTAGAGCTGTCAAGCACTGGGGCTGCAGTCAAGCATACACTCAGCCAACGATATTTGAAAATATAACCCGGAAAACTAGAGAGTTTTTCCAATTTTTAGATATAATTTCTACATATAAGAAAACCATTTTCTAACAATTTGAAAGGCTTGGTTTTTATTTCTTTCTTTCAGTGTATACACAGTGTGGTCTACCTTGACTGTAAGCTTCTGTCTGCTTAGTGCATTTAATTCACAAACTGAATTTTGAACAGTTTTGGGGTTGAGGTTTAGCGAAATTGGCGTAGCTCGGAAAGCTTCGAGTCATTTCAAAAAGTTGCGTGTGTGCATTTCTTAAAAATAATCGCAATTGACCACACATTCGGGAGATTTTTTCCGAGAATTAAGAGCCCTTCTGTTCGGGCAGTTAGAAAAGCACGTTTGCCATTCCCACAACGTAAATCCAAATCGAGCAATGATCATAGACAAAACTGAATGGATTGAATCGACTGACAGCTGGACAACAACAGCAACGGCGGCAACAGCAACTGAAATAACAGTGGCAAAAGTAGCGCACTAAAATGCCATTGCTCCATTATTTTTGCCACTAAAACTTTTGCACGTAAAATGCGCTGCACGTTACAGGTAACAGCCACTCCCTCCCCCCAGCTGCCTGCCACCGCCTGTGGAAACGTTGCCAAAAACTGAACGCATACAAAGCGCAATCGTTTTGGAGTTTGCCAGAGGCAGTGGCACTTCCAGTGCTGGTAAACGCCTCGCTGAGTTCAAGATAAGCACGTGAGCCAGGAGACACCCAAAGAGTCATAAAGCCATCCATTGCCAATGCTGTCCTCCATATATATCCACATACAGCTGCGGTCAAAATAATAGTAGCGCATATTAAATACAAAATTTAAATACGTATTTAAAATATATATTTAAAAATGGTGCAAATTTTGAAATTGCGACACAGACTAAAATGGGACAAAATAAAATAAATAGATAAAATATGAAAATGGGTTGCAAGAATACATATCGAGGATTAAATTGATTGTTAGAATAGAAGAGATTTTGAAAGAGCCAAGAAAATATTGACAATTTTCATTTTATGCAAGAGCAATTCTATAATTTTGACCGCAGCTGTAAATCTACATATATCTGCACAGTGGAACGAATCGCTAATCGTCTGCTCAAAAAGAAAGGAAATAAAGAAGTGGAACTGCTTAGCATGCATGTCCTATACCAGTTAGTGGTACTGCTACTTGCAACTCCTACTTGCCACTTGCTACTGCTACTTGCAACTGCTGCTGCTATTTGCTATTCCTCCGCATCCTGTTTAGTGGCTTCCTCTGCAGGAGTGCAATAAATTTTTAAAGTTGCGCTTTTCGCTGCCGCCTGTGATGGGGCGTGGCTAAGCGTGTCTATAATGCGCATTATAACACACACAAACACTCACACACATACACACATACCAACACACACACACAGCACAACACATGTGTGTGATTAGTTGCCCATTGCGCTCAGCGGTCTTCTCAACTTTGATGTTGGGCCGCCGATAAGAGCCGAGGCATGTTGCAAGCTGCAAGTTGCCAGCTAATGGTTATATCCAGCTCCATTGGCGGATATTGTTTTAGCATAATCGATTCAAGTGACTGACGTGTTGGCCGGGCTAACACAACTTTTTGGCCAATGGCTTGGGTTGGCTTTTGTTTGGATTTCGCTGTGTTTTATTGCAGTTGGGAAACTCTTGGCTGAATCAGACGTGAGACTTTTACCTGAACTTCATGCGTGCGTGTCTGTACGTCTGTCCGTTTGTGTATGTGTGTGTATTTGTAAACTATAAATTAGGTTAAAACAACAAAACTCAGGAGCAACAACAACAGCAACCACAGCAACAGCAGTTGGGGCAGCAACACAATGAGCACACAATACAACACAAATGTATAAAAAATGCGCAATAAAAGATAACAAAGTGCACTTTCCGTTGGCCAGATAAACAAACCCCTTTTTTCGCAACCAGCGCCCAGCACCGAGCTTAATGGCTTAAAGTTCAAGTGAAATATTTGCCTAACGTTTACGTTGGCCAGCCTGGCTGCGAATGCGGACGCGATGCCCAAGCGCTGCACTCAGAAAAAAAGAAAAAAATCAAACTGAATTTAAGATACTCGCCAAATGTAATTTGTAATTTTAAGATACTTACGATATAGGCCGATTACCACTCAGCTACTTGGCTTTCAGATAAAAGCCAAGCCGATTAAATTTCAATATTTGCTTCTGCTTTTAAGAAATGTATTTATTTATTGACGTCTAATGCCAGTTGACACAGAAAATGTCCCTTTTTAATATTCAGAAAAATGTTTTGTTATATCTGTAAATTTGTATTTAAGAGTAGGAAAATCTTATTAGTGCAGTATTTTTCTGAGTGTGCTGAGCCTTAAAGTGCCGCAGGCGGCGGAGACCTTTAAGAGGTGAAGAAACATTGAAAAAGCATTTTGAGGCTGTTCTCAAAAACAATTACATTACATTAACGTGCAAAGTGGCTGCTCTCGCCTGTCTCTCTGCCTGTCCCCCTCTCCCACTATCGACAACTATTGAGAAGTGCGGCACGGAGACGGACATCGACATGGACATCGACATCTTTTGGCCTTACAACTTTTGCCACTTTTCGTTTACATTGTGCTATTCTCATTTTATTTATCGCGCTGTACTCATTCTCAACAATTTTTAATTGCAGTTGCACAACTCGAGCGATGCGATTGTTAACCTGCACAACGTCAATCTGCAGTCCTCGGGTCGTTTCCGGTGCGAGGTATCCGGCGAGGCGCCATCCTTTCAAACGGTCACCGAGCATGGCGACATGGTTGTTGTTTGTAAGTATAAACCGAAAGCCGAAGAATAAGTGCAACTCTTTTGGTCCTCTCTTCTCTCTTTGCCTAAAGTCAAGCGAAAACTTATTCTAACTAGAAACCAACCAATTCTTAGCTAGCGCAATTCCAAAATTCTTAGCTGGAGCAATTCCAAATATGGCATTGCAGTTTCTGCTTATTTTACTTGTTATTAAATTTACTTTGTTTAAGCTTAAGCTGAGATTGGAGTAGTGACACAAGCTTTGAACTATCAACTTGCCTGGGGCAAAATTAATTTAGATCTCGTAACCTTTGTCCTTATGAGGACAAATTGAATCGCTCATTTGACTGCTCAAGTGTTCAACTGCATTTGACAGGCTTCATTTGATTTCACGTCTCATAATAAGCTTAGTGGGGCTCAACTAAAACTCTGATTTAGACCTCGAGGCGTCTGCCCTTGCATAACCTGCCAAAGCTTAGCATCTAACTCAATTTGGCAACTGTCTTCTGTCTTGTTCAGCAATTTCCTGAGGCAACAACGCAACAACAACAACAATTTGTGGAGCAGGCCGCGGCCAACTCCAAATGCAAACAAAACAAGATTTTCAAGTTACTTTAAGTGCTGGCTTGGCTTGGCTTGGCTTGGCTTGGCTTGACTTGGTTGGCAGGAACTACACAAGAAGTGCTTGCAGGACTCGCATCCGGAGCAGGGCCGGCATTCGGGATTTGGGATTCTGATTCTATTGCACGCTTGAGTCACACGTGGGCCAAGCAAACGGAACGCTTTGAGCTGGCGTTGACATTTCGTTTGTTCAATTATAAACTTTTGCGTGGGTCTGCCTGGTGGCCTGGTGGCCTGCCTGGCTGCCTGCCAGCCAGTTTTGCCTGCCCTTACAGTGCGTACACTCAGCAAAAATCGCCAAAGGTCAAACATGAAGGATAACTTATATTATTATTCAGAAGTATTTTCGTAAAAATCAGCGTTTTTCTTTCCTTAAATTATATTTTTCTGAAAATTTGAAAAAATCAGTCTAACTTAATATGTGTAGACAAAATATTCACAAAGTAATTTGAGCAAGAAAAAGTATTTTTATTTCCTTAAAGTACAAGGTAAATTTTTCTAAAATTTAAAAAATTTATTTTTAACTCTAAATTAGGCTTATTATTGAATGTATTCATTCAAGATTCAAAGTGTGCATTTCTCCATCAAGAGCTGTATTTCTTAATAATAGAAAAATATTTTAAATATTAAGAAAACAGCATATTTTTGGGATGCTTGATTTAAGGCAGGCCTTTCTAATTTTTGGAAAATTTATTTTTGTTTTATAATTATTTCTAAGACCAAGAATAATTTGATATTTTTAAGGCAGATTTATTAAATATCAGTACATATTTTTTTTTTAAGTGTGCCATCCTGGTTCGACACCAGCTATTGTCGTCCCTGTCGCCTAGGCCTGTCCGCCTGTCCGGCAGTCCCTCTGTCCGCATGTTCGTCTGTACGGCTGTCTGCCTGTCCAGCTGTTTGCCATGGCAGACTGTGTGCTTTGTCTTTGTTCTGACGCGCTTTTGTTGTGCTTTGTTTTGGCTTTTTGTTGCTCATATTGTGCGCTGCCTGTTTGGCTTTCAATCAAAGTTTTAAAAAGCTTCAACAACACACAACGGTTCGCATATGCCACAGCGCCGTGTGCAATGGGTCCAACAACACGGCCCATAGACCATGGAGCATGGAGCATGGAGCATGGAGCATGGAGCATGGAGCATTGCCCAAAGTGCTCAGCTGGCCACAGCTGCCCAGTTAGTTGCCTGAGGCAAAAAAGCCATTTCCGTTTCCGTTTCTCATAGTTTTGCCTCTGCCCTGATTTATAGTCTTGAAGCGGGCATTAGAACTTTGCCATGAAGCTCACACAGAATGACAGGAAGTATCATTATGCTCAGTTCCCTGGCTTTATGAGTTGTGTGGTATTCTTTGCCGTCGATCGGTAAAATGCGTTAACTGAAAGAGTTAAGTTGAGGACGTTCTCCCCTAGGAGCCACTCATCGAGTGTGAATCGATTAACGACAAAGGCGTCAAGCTGTCAGCAAAGTTTGCTGACGCCTTTTTAGGGTATTTTTATTCTCGTTGCGTCAAGTGCCGATTTCCTCCTCATTTCAATTTTATTTTTATTGCGCTTTTATTTTTTCTTGTATTTTTTTTCGCTTCTTTTTTTTGCTGTGCAATTTTATCAGCAGGCTGTCAGTGCATCAGCGGCTGGAACTTTTATTGAATTTCCGGCTGGGCGCCGGCTACTTTGTTGTGCCGGAAGCTGTACACTCGGCAAAAAAGCGCCCTAAATATGTGAAAGTTCTTGTTATTAGAAATAATTTCTAGGAATAAGAAAATATTTTTTTTAGTTGGAAAGGCTTGCCTTAAATCTACTAGCAAAAAAAAAAGTTGTCTTATATTTAGAAATATTTTTTAAAATTAGGAAATGTCTCATTGAAAAGTATTGAAAAATTCCGAAAGAAGTAATTTCTTAAATTCAGTTCTTTTTTTTCTGAGTGTACTTGTAGTTTTTGCTGCTGTTGTTTTTGGTGTTGGGTTTTTGGTTTATTACGGTATTTCAGCGATTCCAGCTGTGAGTGGGTGTTGGGGTGTCGGGGTCGGGGTCGGGTGCTGTCCTGTCCTGTCCTGTCCTGTGTCAGAGCCTGCAACTAGCCGTAAATTAAATTCAGCACAGCTTGACTTTGTTAGTTTTGGGACGAGAAAACACGCAACTAACTGACTCGATGTCACACATTCTGCCTCTTCTCTTTCCACTACGTGCTCCTGCCATGCAGCTCTGCCGGATCAGGGACCACCGAAAATAAGTGGAGGACGTCCGCGGTATCAAATTGGCGATTGGGTGCGCATCAATTGCACCGCTGGGCGCTCCAAGCCGGCTGTCAATCTGTCCTGGTTCGTCAACGGCGAACCCGCCGATCCGCAAAAGTTGCGCAAATTCGAGACAATTGTTTCGGGTCGCGAAGGATTGGAAACCTCCGTGCTGGGCCTGCAGTTTCGCGTCGAACAGCAGCATTTTCGCAACGGCGACATGAAATTGAAGGTGAGTTAAGTTAAGATTATTTAGCTCTGGCAGAATATACATTTTACTCTCCACTTTTGTGTGCAGTGTGTGGCCGCCTTGTCGTCCTTCTACTGGCGCAGCAACGAGGAGTCCGTCGAGGGCGATCGGCCGCAAAAGGCGCCAGTTTTGGAGTCACGCGAAAGTGAAGGCGCCTTTGCGAGCAACTCGCGCGCCGATCCGGTGCAAGGTATGTCATACCGGGAATTATTTGTCACAAAAATCTTATCGTTTTTCATTCAACCAAATGCAGCCAGCAAAACGGACTCACTTTTAATGGCCCGGGCGCCCAGTGTACTGTTGCTGCTGGCGCTGGCCACTGCTGCCACATTGGCTGGTGGCGCCACCTTCTCCACCAGCAGCAGCAGCAGCAGCATGGGCGGGGCGCGAGTGATTCGATCGGTTGGTAATAACAATAATGATAATTGCAATGATAAACCAAATGATAAACTAATAGATAATCTCACACAATTCATTTGTCAGCTGCTGCGACGCTCTGTGAGCGATGCGTCGTCAGCGGCAGCAGTTGCAACAACAGTTGCCACATCCGTGCAGCAGTTGTCTGCGCGGTAGCTGCATTAAGTCAAATTAGAGCCGCCCATAATATATGCATTCAGCCCCGCCCATAATTTCTACTGAATTTTCCGTCTTCGCTTCGCAGAAAACTTAAATCAAATATTGCAACATGAATAAAAACGATCAAAGAAAAAAATAAATAAAAAAACACAAAATCACAAAAATAAAGAGAAAACTGCTAATTTATTTATGTCGTTAACAAAAAGCTTTCTTGGATTTAATTTGTATAAACAAAAACGTATTTATATGCATATACCTAAATAAATTTAACAACAAATCTATATACATACATATATATGTATATATATATACATATATATATTTTAAAATAATTCAAAAAGCATCTCACATTGTGCAGTGCCGCAAAACTGTTTTTAGCTGGAAAAAAGAAAACGAAGAAAAATAAAAACAAAATTGTTAATCGTAGTAGAAAAGAAATGGGACAAACCCCTATTCATAAAAGCCAATTGTACATAGTTAAAATTAACAATTATATGTGTGTGTTGTATGTTATTAATTTTTAAGTATTTCCACACAATAAGATATAAAAAAGCAGGAAAAAAATAAATGTAACAAAACACAAAAAAACCTTAAAACACAGAAGGAAATTCAAAGCAAACAAAAACGAAAATTGTAAACAAAACAAACAGCTCAACAAAATCAAAGGTGGAGCATTGAAAATAACGAGTTTAAACAAACAAATTAAATATATATATATACATATATATACATTAAATATTCAAATATACAATAAAAGATAGTTTTAAGCCTTCTGTTACTAAATAATGATACAACCAAATTATAAACATAAGCACCTAACTTTCCATGGTAACTTTTAGCAAAATGCATAAGTGAAATTGTACTTTGAAATATATAAATGAGTGCAAGATTTTAAACACAAATTAATTGATCTAATAAAAAGTCAAGAATAATTTTTTCAACTATTCTTAATTTTGAAAATCATTTTAAATTATTGCACTCAATGAATTTGTATCTAAAAATCTTTCACGAATGAAAAAAATAAATAAAAAAAAGGAGCACTCGATTTAAATTTATAAAGTAAAAAATGATAAACTTGAATGAAATCTAATCAAATGTAGCATTTTAAAGCTGGTGACTGTTGAAAGGTCTTAAAACTAAAACAAACATATCGTAAATTTATAAATTGCCAAATTTTTATGTATATGTATGTATGTATCTTAAACTCAATTAAATGATATGTGTATGAAATCAATATACAAAGCATTTGAGCGGCAACTATTTAACAATTAAGTGAAAACATCTGTTCAATCTGTTCTCTGTCCGTATATACACATATGTCCAGCATTGTACCTTTATTTATTATTGTACGAGTATTTAGAGTTAGACAGAATGGAAAAAATCAAACTAAAAACACGAATTAAAAAACTACTAATAACATTCCATGTTATTTTGCTGTCATTGAGGGAAAAGCACTATCAATTGACAAATTGTTATAAATGTTAACATTTTAGTTAGCCAAATTTAGAAACAATAGCAAAAGTCAAACCACAAAAACCAAAAAACCAAAAATATCAAAACAATAAAAAAATGATTGTGATTAAGCCTTAGTGAAGAGTTGAAATTCATTCGAAAACAATTACAATTTTATGTAAATAGCCGGAGAGCAGCGCCATATTAAATGCTTTGTCTATTATAATTATTAATCCAATTTCTACATATAAATATGAATATATATATATATATGTATTTATATATGAATTAATTCTGATCAGTTTTGATTTCCGATTGCGGCTTAAATTTGCAAGCGCGTTGAGCGAGATTTTTAATTTGAATTTCAATTGTCATAAATATAATGCTAATGTGTAAATACTTTCATTAAAATGCTAACTAAATTAAGATGTCTGCAAAAAAAACAAACAACAAAAAACAAAACGCAAAACATAAAATGAATGCGCCAATTTGAATAATAAGCAAATAAATATATAAATAAATAAAATATCAATGTCTGCACATTTAAATTAAGCAGCACAGCAAGTGAGTGTGCGAGTGTGTGTGAGTGTGAGTGAATGGATGGGCTATTAGATTTAAGCATGGGTCGATTTAACTATATATGGAAACACATATATACTTTTATGAAAATCAATGTGCATTGTTGTAAACTGTTTTTAAGTCTCACACATACTTAATATCAACGCTATAAACTACAATTAACATAAAATATTAAACAACAAAAAAAAGAAAACGCAAAAAAATTACAAAAAAAAAAAAAATAGCTGTGTGCTAATTGTAAGTGTAAATTATTTGTGTATTTAAAAATCAATTTTTAGATGTATAAAAACTAAGATATGCATTCGTATACAAGCGATGATAAGAAACGAAAGAGAGCTGCATACTAAAAGAAAACCAAATGCCATAAAGTAAATTAACTTGAATTTAAAAAGAACAACAGCAACAACAACAGGAAGGAGAAGAAAGAGAAGAAGAAGAAGAAGAAATGAAACTCTGTAAATATCTTTAAGCGATAATTCAATGTACGATACGAGCATATGTCACAAGCAAATCTAACAAATTACGAGCGAAAAGCGAAAGTCTTGCAAAAGAATTAATAATAATAAAAGAATAAAAAAAAATATTTGTTTCAAAATCAAGTGATTAAATGTGTGTATATCTCTTCAAGCAAGCCAAGCTAGCCAGCTTGCGTTGCATTAAGTCTACTTTTTATTGATGTGCTCAGCTCGGTCAGCAAACATACTTACATACGTTTTTTAAGGGAGCCAACACAAAATTGGGTAATTTTTAGAAAATATTTCAAATACGTGAAAATGTGCGAGGCGTACGTGACAACAGCAAACAACGAATGTGTCCAGCTGCAATAAAAAAAGGACAGCCCAAACCGTTTAGCAGTAAAAAAGAGCAGACGCCCCTCAAGCAATGCAAACGACAGGACATTGCACACAAAGGTGAGAGAGAGACGAGAGATGAAAGAGGAGAGGAGTGTCGAGAGATGAATACCAAAATTATGGCATACTCGGCAAAGCTGTTGCCTTTTGATGCAAGCTGTACCGGCAACTACTAAATTACAGTTGTAAATCACAACATTTGTGTCAAGTTTAAAGTGCTTCAAGTTTTATACTCGAGCACAAATTAAAGCTTGTTAACTTTATATTTCAGTAAAATTACACTCAGATAATAAAAGTTAAGCGAAAGACTTATTCTGAAAGTTTATTTCTATGCTGGGTGAGGTATTCTTGCATTTAGAACAAATATGTCGAATTATTCCAGATTCTTTTCATATTGTGCATGTTGTGTTTATAGCAAGTCTAATATTATAGCTTCTTTCAAGAGTGGCATTCATTCATTTTCATAGTTGGCATTTCTACTTTTTAGAAATTTGTTCCATAATTAAAAAATACACAAGAAGCCTTTCCAATTTTTAGGAATCTAGCTTTCACTTGCTTAGAAATTATTTCTAAGAAAAGCGCGATTTATTTGCTGACTGGTTTCTCTCAACTCTGTGGGCTGTTAAGCAGAGCTTATACCAGTTGTGTAACTGCTGTCTTATCCTTAAGACTCAGCTTGGCCGAGGACGCGCCACTAATAAGCTGCCAGAAGTAAGCGCGTTTGATAAATAGATGCCAAAAGCCAAACAAATTATAAGCAGCAGCAAACTGCCTGGATGCCAGCACATTTATTAGCCAACAAAATCTGCGCACAACAAATTGCCACAAATGAGCACACAAAGCAAACACCTGACGACCACCATCCCCTCCACCGCCCCTTACATACTTCCCCCCTGCACACCTGTCCACCAGCTGGCTGCTTCAATGACACGGAAAATCCGGCAATAAGCCAAAAACTTACCAAGGCGTTGGTCAAGCATCGTCTGCTATTTGCTGCGGCTATCAAATGTCACATAAATCAGATTTGTCATTTAATTACAACAACAACACACACTCTCTCTCTCTCTCTCTGTGTGTGTGTGTGTGTGTGGATAGATTCGTAAGGGAAAATCCTTGTCTCAAATAGAGCTTAAGTTTAGCTTAAGCTGCTATTAGACAGACATTTCGGCTGTGGCTCCATAAACATTCCTTCATATTTTTTCTCTTTGCTTAATTTCCACGCAACTTAAGCTGTGAGTCTAAGTAAAAATATGCGTTGTCAACTTTGCGGTTTTTTGTGTATGTGTGAGAGTGTGTAGGTGTGTGTGTGAGCGAGTGTGTGTGCCACACATCTTTGCATATCAAGCTCAATTGTGTGCGGCTTAAAAGTTAGATGTTTGATTTCGCACAGATAAAGCGGCATAAAACTGGCTCACAGGTAAAGTTTTGATTGGTCCTAATGATAAGTTAAACTGTGCAATAAAACCAGACCCCCAAAGTTGCACAAGTGGCAATTAGGACTTAACTGTGACGCATGAGACTGCCAGTTAAACTTGACTAAAACTAAATCGAACTGTCAGGTAAGCATTTCCATACTCTTCACTCTGAAATGAATTTCAGTACTTTGACCTTCCTTTGATGCCTAGGGTAACTCTCCCTATTATTCAGTTTTGATTGATACTAATGATAAGTGTCAATTAATATTCAACTGTGACTCACTAGACTGCCAGTTAAATTTGACGAAAATTAAATCGAATTGTGAGGTAAGTATTGCCAAACCTTCACTCAGAAATTCACCTTATTATTCAGAGAGTAAGTATTAATTTGAAGCTAAATGTTTTCATATATTATATAAAAACAAAAAAAGACTATCTAGTTTTCAGGGCGATTTATTAAAATTAAGTGGCTTTTTTTCTGAGTGTTGTTTTGTTTGTCAACAAATTCATTTGCAATCTGCTTAAAACAAACTAGTGTTCTGTGCTGGTTCATTTGATTCTATTCGCCTTCATAATTTTCCTTCATTCTTAGTACTTTCCAATAGTCAACAGACAGACACTCAGACACAGACAATGTCGTATTGCAACACTCCGTGCAACTCTCAACTGCCACTCAGTCAAACGATTGTCATGTCTGCTTGCAGCTTGTTTTTGGCATTGCTTGGGTAATTCTTTGCCATGCTCTGTTGTTGTTCCTTTTATTGTTATCACTTGCAGCATTTGGAATGATTTGCAATAAAATGTGTCTGTTGTTCTTCATTGGCCACACCCCATTGGCAAAGGACGTGCAGCAGTTTCAGCTCTTGTCCGGTCCTTGGTCAATCCCATTTCCATTGTCATTTTCATTGTCATAGTCCTCGGCAGCGTCACGTAATTTCATTGCCTCTGTTTATTTATTTTTTGTCTATATGCATTTGTTTTTATATCAACGCTCTTGTTGCCACGAATACAGGAGAGGAAAGCGAGCAAAACAGCAAATGAATTATACAAAAAGATTATAGTATATCATACATATATTATGTCTTTCTCTTTATACAGTTCTAATCAGATACTACATCTTGCAGATAGATGAACCCCATATATTCCACTTTTGCAGCTGAGGCCCCGCAAGAGATGGGCCCAAGGCTCGGCTCAATGCGATGCGCTCCTGGTATTGACAATGCTCTGGCAAAAACAAATCATTAATATACAGCAAAACAATGCAAGAGACGAGAGCATGGAATGGCCATAGACGCAATCATAATTTGTGTGCTGCAATAAAAATGCGTGGCAAAATAAAAATGCCCATAAAATGCTGGTTGCCAATTTCTGTCTGTGCAGACTGGAGCTGCAATTGCTAGCACATAATTTGGCATTGCTTGTCGCATAAATAATACTGAATCTGAACAACATTTCCGACAAGCAGAATGCGCTTAAGGTTGACTTCCTGCTCCTGCGGCCATCTACAGTCAGTTAAAGGAGTTTTAGAATGGGTAATAGAAGTCGAAATGGATTGCAGTCATTGCAGCTACGTGAAGTAGCAGCTCAACAATTCTGCATTGTGGAAACCATACTCAGGCATAAGCCAAATTGATTGACAAGTTGCTGAAATTAACATTGTATTTAAGCTGGAAACTACTCAGAATTTGGCTAAACGCTTTTGGATGTCTCTTATATAGTTTGTATCCGACAAACATTTTAACCAAATTTGTATTCTCATTTTAATACATATTTTACTAATTAAAAATATATAAAATATAATAAATGACACATTCATAAAAATTAGTTATTTAATTAAAATTCTATTTTGTAAATTTATCTCAATGATTATTTATAAACATGCACTTATGTATTTCTTTTCAATCTAAATTAATAATAATAAATTAAAATATTTGTATTATATCGAAATATATAAAACATTAAAAAAAAAATAAAATTCACGATAACTTATTTAATTTTTCTCAATTACAGTAAATCTGAGTTAGGACCAACTCTATTAAATTGCAGTGAGGAATTAGGGGCTCAACAAAGGACCACAAAATTAAACGGAAACAGAAATTCAGATTTTTAAGATATATTTTTTCGTTGATTTTGAAATCAATGAATTTGAATTCGCTCTGCAGTTAAATCTTAGCAAGTAATTCTCAAATAATACTAAAAATCTCGATACTAGCATAGCTTTTAGCGAGAACATTGCAAGAGGCAAAAAAGCAGCAATGGACAAGTCGAATTCACAATTTACATATAATCGAGATTTTTTGCTTTGCCTGCAACCCTTATTTCCCATCCCCTTTTGTCTGTTATGTCGGCGCGTGTGCCTCATTATTGGTGCCCGTTTTTATTGGCTTCTATAGATTTTTAGCCAAGCAAAAATGGGCAGCAACCTGGCGGCATATCTTTTGCTGATTTCATCAGTAAACGCCAGTAAAACGCATTTCGTTACCTTGATTTTTTATGGCCCTTACCCCAACCCTCCAAAATAGAAGTCAATGTGTTTTTTGGGGCAGTTTCCTTGCATTACAAGCCAAAACTGCTCGTGTGGCGAATCTTTTGCTTCGCTTATCTACCACATGGCCGGGTTTCTGTCGAAATGTTTCTTTTGATTTTCTTTGTTTCGCTTGTTTTTTAACCCTGAGTGGCTGGTGTCCATTTGCTATTGCCTACGCATTGGAAACTCAACTGATATTTGATTTTTTATGACTTGGCTACTTTTCTTTATATGGCTTTGCCTTCCACCTTAACCTTTTGTAAACTCCTTGGCTGCAGCGATTCCCTTTCGCTTAAAATAACAATTTCAAATGGATTTTATTGCCTTGGGGTTCAATGTGTGCTCTGATACAAACATACACACATATGCAAACATATATATATATACCATATATATATGTCGCCTGCTTAGCTTCACTTTTATCGTTTTGCATAAGCGCTGCTTGTCGATTTTTGTTGGTCAGAGGCACACACACACACACACATAGAGTTACACCCATGTGTGTGCTTTAAGTCCTTAAAGTCGAGCACTCGAGTGCATTACATACAAAAATATAATCAAAACATTTCCCAACAGACAATAATTGAAAACGGTCGCTTCGTTTGTTAGCCAACTTTGCCAACGCTGCCATCAAATTTATGTTAATTGAAATTTATGTTCTGCCCATTGTCATGTTTACAACAAAATCAAATTACACAAAAAAAAATTAGAGTAATAAAAACAAGTTTTGTGGCAAACGAATCACAACTCATTTGGCGACCACAACTCCGAATGTAAGTTTGGCAAATGCGAGTTACTCCAAATGAACAAGTTATAGCTAAATAGCTATTTAAATGTCTGTTCAACAATAAATTGGAAAGATTGATAGTTACAGATATATAGAATATAAAGTAGTTCATTACTGAGGATATTTAAATGTTCAACAATAAATCGGAAATACCGACGAAAAAAATACTTACAGATATATTTTAAGGAATTCACATTGCACTTGAAGCGAAAAATATTCAAACATTTTGTGTGACAATTTTGAGTTACTCTAGATGAAAATTCTTGGAATTTATATTTAAATATTCAATAATAAGTAGGAAATACTGCGGGAAAATATACTTACAGAAGTATACTTGAAATAGTGCAGGTTAAGCTTCCTTTGCTCGTTGCATTCGATGCGAAAATTCCTCAAATATTTTGTGAGGCAATTGTGAGTTACACTAGATGAAAAAGCTTGGAATAAATATTAAAATGTCCTTTTATATTTTTTTTTTTTTTTGATGTAGCAATTTAATTTAATATTAATCAACCTACTGAAAGGTTATAAAATATTGTTTTGAATATATACATAATAACAGCGGATTTAAATCAATAACATAAATAAATAATTGGCTTTAACATATTACAATATTAAGTAACATTAAGTGTAACATTTGTTGAACACTAACTAATAATATTAACGCCCAACTGTCCAGAGGTCGCTGGTGTGGAGGCGCTTTAAGCGTCGACGGGTTGTATTTGACCCTAGTGAGCAGGCCAATGGGTTGACATGGTTATGCAACCTGTCATTGTATCGACTTGTATGTCGGTTTATTTGACTAACCACTGACGGTACACGGAAGTCGTTGTGCAGCGTCATATTGCTCACATAGGGTGGAGCACCAGAGATGTCTCTTAGCACCTTGTTCTGCAAGACTTGAATTTGGTTAACCCAAGATTTTGCTGCTGTGCCCCAAAATGGAATCCCATATGTCCAAGTGGGCACGATGATGCTCCTGTACACTAGCAGCTTGTTGCTCAAGCTGAGTTTGCTGGATGACTTCAGTAACTTGATGAACTTGCTACAACAAATGTTAAACTGATTTTTGGAAGTAGACGGAGTGCTAGGAGCTTGCTCCACGTCTGTCGCGGGTTGGCCTGGTATTGCAGTACCGCCAGGATTCGGCCCAACTTAATAATAAATGAAACCATTATTGAATAAGATAGCTGCGAACATCTGACTGCCGAAGTGTTGCACACTTTTAGGCAGTTCGATTTAAATGCTAAATTGAAAAGAAATTATTGCATTCCAGTTAAATCGTTTAACTAAACATTTCTGTTCGCCTGTTATTTTAGTGGGGGAGCAATACGAAAACTCGAAGAAAAAAGCGCTCATATGTGAAATATTGATTTTTATTTTCATAGGAGCTTGCTCCACCTCTGTCGCGGGTTGGCCTTGTATTTCAGTACCGCCAGGATTCGGCCCAACTTAATAATAAATGAAACCGTTGTTGAATGATAGCTGCGATCATCTGACTGCCGAAGTGTTGCACACTTTTAGGCAGTTCGATTTAAATGCTAAATTGAAAAGAAATTGTCGCATACTTTGAATAGCGTGTATTTGAGGTTATTCTACAATTAAATCGTTCAACTAAACATTTCTGTTCGCCTGTTATTTTGAGTGGGGGAACAATACGAAAACTCGAAGAAAAAAGCGCTCATATGTGAAATATTGATTTTTATTTTCATAGGAGCTTGCTCCCAGCTCTGTCGCGGGTTGGCCGTGGTATTGCAGTACCGCCAGGATCCCTCGCGTTTTAATCTGAGTTGAGTTTTGACGAAGTTATGGCATTTTGAAGTTTCGACCTATGCCCATATACCGATATACCGATTTGCAGGCAATAATTTTTACTTGTCTTCCGACTCAAAATCACGTTTATAACTTTAAATGTACGATTGATTTAGGAGCAAAACCATGATCAAAAAGGCCTCGCTTTTTAATCTGAGTTGAGTTTTGGCGAAGTTATGGCATTTTGAAGTTTCGACCTATGCCCATATACCGATATATCGATTTTCAGGCTATAATTTTTACTTGTCTTCCGACTCAAAATCACGTTTTTAACTTTAAATGTACGATTGATTTAGAGGCAAAACCATGATCAAAAAGCCCTCGCTTTTTAATCTGAGTTGAGTTTTGACGAAGTTATGGCATTTTGAAGTTTCGACCTATGCCCATATACCGATATACCGATTTTCAGGCAATAATTTTTACTTGTCTTCTGACTCAAAATCACGTTTTCAACTTTAAATGTACGATTGATTTAGAGGCAAAACCATGATCAAAAAGCCCTCGCTTTTTAATCTGAGTTGAGTTTTGACGAAGTTATGGCATTTTGAAGTTTCGACCTATGCCCATATACCGATATACCGATTTTCAGGCTATAATTTTTACTTGTCTTCCGACTCAAAATCACGTTTTCAACTTTAAATGTACGATTGATTTAGAGGCAAAACCATGATCAAAAAGCCCTCGCTTTTTAATCTGAGTTGAGTTTTGACGAAGTTATGGCATTTTGAAGTTTCGACCTATGCCCATATACCGATATACCGATTTTCAGGCAATAATTTTTACTTGTCTTCCGACTCAAAATCACGTTTTTAACTTTAAATGTACGATTGATTTAGAGGCAAAACCATGATCAAAAAGCCCTCGCTTTTTAATCTGAGTTGAGTTTTGACGAAGTTATGGCATTTTGAAGTTTCGACCTATGCCCATATACCGATATACCGATTTTCAGGCTATAATTTTTACTTGTCTTCTGACTCAAAATCACGTTTTTAACTTTAAATGTACGATTGATTTAGGGGCAAAACCATGATCAAAAAGCCCTCGCTTTTTAATCTGAGTTGAGTTTTGGCGAAGTTATGGCATTTTGAAGTTTTGACCTATGCCCATATACCGATATACCGATTTTCAGGCAATAATTTTTACTTGTCTTCCGACTCAAAATCACGTTTTCAACTTTAAATGTACGATTGATTTAGAGGCAAAACCATGATCAAAAAGCCCTCGCTTTTTAATCTGAGTTGAGTTTTGACGAAGTTATGGCATTTTGAAGTTTCGACCTATGCCCATATACCGATATACCGATTTTCAGGCTATAATTTTTACTTGTCTTCCGACTCAAAATCACGTTTTTAACTTTAAATGTACGATTGATTTAGGGGCAAAACCATGATCAAAAAGCCCTCGCTTTTTAATCTGAGTTGAGTTTTGGCGAAGTTATGGCATTTTGAAGTTTCGACCTATGCCCATATACCGATATACCGATTTTCAGGCAATAATTTTTACTTGTCTTCCGACTCAAAATCACGTTTTTAACTTTAAATGTACGATGGATTTAGAGGCAAAACCATGATCAAAAAACCCTCGCTTTTTAATCTGAGTTGAGTTTTGACGAAGTTATGGCATTTTGAAGTTTGGACCTATGCCCATATACCGATATACCGATTTTCAGGCTATAATTTTTACTTGTCTTCCGACTCAAAATCACGTTTTCAACTTTAAATGTACGATTGATTTAGAGGCAAAACCATGATCAAAAAGCCCTCGCTTTTTAATCTGAGTTGAGTTTTGACGAAGTTATGGCATTTTGAAGTTTCGACCTATGCCCATATACCGATATACCGATTTTCAGGCAATAATTTTTACTTGTCTTCTGACTCAAAATCACGTTTTCAACTTTAAATGTACGATGGATTTAGAGGCAAAACCATGATCAAAAAACCCTCGCTTTTTAATCTGAGTTGAGTTTTGACGAAGTTATGGCATTTTGAAGTTTCGACCTATGCCCATATACCGATATACCGATTTTCAGGCAATAATTTTTACTTGTCTTCTGACTCAAAATCACGTTTTCAACTTTAAATGTACGATTGATTTAGAGGCAAAACCATGATCAAAAAGCCCTCGCTTTTTAATCTGAGTTGAGTTTTGACGAAGTTATGGCATTTTGAAGTTTTGACCTATGCCCATATACCGATATACCGATTTTCAGGCAATAATTTTTACTTGTCTTCCGACTCAAAATCACGTTTTTAACTTTAAATGTACGATTGATTTAGAGGCAAAACCATGATCAAAAAGCCCTCGCTTTTTAATCTGAGTTGAGTTTTGACGAAGTTATGGCATTTTGAAGTTTGGACCTATGCCCATATACCGATATACCGATTTTCAGGCAATAATTTTTACTTGTCTTCCGACTCAAAATCACGTTTTCAACTTTAAATGTACGATTGATTTAGAGGCAAAACCATGATCAAAAAGCCCTCGCTTTTTAATCTGAGTTGAGTTTTGGCGAAGTTATGGCATTTTGAAGTTTCGACCTATGCCCATATACCGATATACCGATTTTCAGGCAATAATTTTTACTTGTCTTCCGACTCAAAATCACGTTTTCAACTTTAAATGTACGATTGATTTAGAGGCAAAACCATGATCAAAAAGCCCTCGCTTTTTAATCTGAGTTGAGTTTTGACGAAGTTATGGCATTTTGAAGTTTCGACCTATGCCCATATACCGATATACCGATTTTCAGGCAATAATTTTTACTTGTCTTCTGACTCAAAATCACGTTTTCAACTTTAAATGTACGATGGATTTAGAGGCAAAACCATGATCAAAAAACCCTCGCTTTTTAATCTGAGTTGAGTTTTGACGAAGTTATGGCATTTTGAAGTTTCGACCTATGCCCATATACCGATATACCGATTTTCAGGCTATAATTTTTACTTGTCTTCCGACTCAAAATCACGTTTTTAGCTTTAAATGTACGATTGATTTAGAGGCAAAACCATGATCAAAAAACCCTCGCTTTTTAATCTGAGTTGAGTTTTGGCGAAGTTATGGCATTTTGAAGTTTTGACCTATGCCCATATACCGATATACCGATTTTCAGGCAATAATTTTTACTTGTCTTCCGACTCAAAATCACGTTTTTAACTTTAAATGTACGATTGATTTAGAGGCAAAACCATGATCAAAAAGCCCTCGCTTTTTAATCTGAGTTGAGTTTTGACGAAGTTATGGCATTTTGAAGTTTCGACCTATGCCCATATACCGATATACCGATTTTCAGGCAATAATTTTTACTTGTCTTCCGACTCAAAATCACGTTTTTAACTTTAAATGTACGATTGATTTAGGGGCAAAACCATGATCAAAAAGCCCTCGCTTTTTAATCTGAGTTGAGTTTTGACGAAGTTATGGCATTTTGAAGTTTTGACCTATGCCCATATACCGATATACCGATTTTCAGGCAATAATTTTTACTTGTCTTCCGACTCAAAATCACGTTTTTAACTTTAAATGTACGATTGATTTAGGGGCAAAACCATGATCAAAAAGCCCTCGCTTTTTAATCTGAGTTGAGTTTTGACGAAGTTATGGCATTTTGAAGTTTCGACCTATGCCCATATACCGATATACCGATTTTCAGGCAATAATTTTTACTTGTCTTCTGACTCAAAATCACGTTTTCAACTTTAAATGTACGATGGATTTAGAGGCAAAACCATGATCAAAAAACCCTCGCTTTTTAATCTGAGTTGAGTTTTGACGAAGTTATGGCATTTTGAAGTTTCGACCTATGCCCATATACCGATATACCGATTTTCAGGCTATAATTTTTACTTGTCTTCCGACTCAAAATCACGTTTTCAGCTTTAAATGTACGATGGATTTAGAGGCAAAACCATGATCAAAAAGCCCTCGCTTTTTAATCTGAGTTGAGTTTTGACGAAGTTATGGCATTTTGAAGTTTCGACCTATGCCCATATACCGATATACCGATTTTCAGGCAATAATTTTTACTTGTCTTCCGACTCAAAATCACGTTTTTAACTTTAAATGTACGATTGATTTAGGGGCAAAACCATGATCAAAAAGCCCTCGCTTTTTAATCTGAGTTGAGTTTTGACGAAGTTATGGCATTTTGAAGTTTCGACCTATGCCCATATACCGATATACCGATTTTCAGGCTATAATTTTTACTTGTCTTCCGACTCAAAATCACGTTTTTAACTTTAAATGTACGATTGATTTAGAGGCAAAACCATGATCAAAAAACCCTCGCTTTTTAATCTGAGTTGAGTTTTGACGAAGTTATGGCATTTTGAAGTTTCGACCTATGCCCATATACCGATATACCGATTTTCAGGCTATAATTTTTACTTGTCTTCCGACTCAAAATCACGTTTTCAACTTTAAATGTACGATGGATTTAGAGGCAAAACCATGATCAAAAAACCCTCGCTTTTTAATCTGAGTTGAGTTTTGGCGAAGTTATGGCATTTTGAAGTTTCGACCTATGCCCATATACCGATATACCGATTTTCAGGCAATAATTTTTACTTGTCTTCCGACTCAAAATCACGTTTTTAACTTTAAATGTACGATTGATTTAGGGGCAAAACCATGATCAAAAAGCCCTCGCTTTTTAATCTGAGTTGAGTTTTGACGAAGTTATGGCATTTTGAAGTTTCGACCTATGCCCATATACCGATATACCGATTTTCAGGCAATAATTTTTACTTGTCTTCCGACTCAAAATCACGTTTTCAACTTTAAATGTACGATTGATTTAGGGGCAAAACCATGATCAAAAAGCCCTCGCTTTTTAATCTGAGTTGAGTTTTGACGAAGTTATGGCATTTTGAAGTTTCGACCTATGCCCATATACCGATATACCGATTTTCAGGCTATAATTTTTACTTGTCTTCTGACTCAAAATCACGTTTTCAACTTTAAATGTACGATTGATTTAGAGGCAAAACCATGATCAAAAAACCCTCGCTTTTTAATCTGAGTTGAGTTTTGACGAAGTTATGGCATTTTGAAGTTTCGACCTATGCCCATATACCGATATACCGATTTTCAGGCTATAATTTTTACTTGTCTTCCGACTCAAAATCACGTTTTTAGCTTTAAATGTACGATGGATTTAGAGGCAAAACCATGATCAAAAAACCCTCGCTTTTTAATCTGAGTTGAGTTTTGACGAAGTTATGGCATTTTGAAGTTTCGACCTATGCCCATATACCGATATACCGATTTTCAGGCAATAATTTTTACTTGTCTTCCGACTCAAAATCACGTTTTCAACTTTAAATGTACGATTGATTTAGAGGCAAAACCATGATCAAAAAACCCTCGCTTTTTAATCTGAGTTGAGTTTTGACGAAGTTATGGCATTTTGAAGTTTGGACCTATGCCCATATACCGATATACCGATTTTCAGGCAATAATTTTTACTTGTCTTCCGACTCAAAATCACGTTTTCAACTTTAAATGTACGATGGATTTAGAGGCAAAACCATGATCAAAAAACCCTCGCTTTTTAATCTGAGTTGAGTTTTGACGAAGTTATGGCATTTTGAAGTTTCGACCTATGCCCATATACCGATATACCGATTTTCAGGCAATAATTTTTACTTGTCTTCTGACTCAAAATCACGTTTTCAACTTTAAATGTACGATGGATTTAGAGGCAAAACCATGATCAAAAAACCCTCGCTTTTTAATCTGAGTTGAGTTTTGACGAAGTTATGGCATTTTGAAGTTTCGACCTATGCCCATATACCGATATACCGATTTTCAGGCTATAATTTTTACTTGTCTTCCGACTCAAAATCACGTTTTTAGCTTTAAATGTACGATGGATTTAGAGGCAAAACCATGATCAAAAAGCCCTCGCTTTTTAATCTGAGTTGAGTTTTGACGAAGTTATGGCATTTTGAAGTTTCGACCTATGCCCATATACCGATATACCGATTTTCAGGCAATAATTTTTACTTGTCTTCCGACTCAAAATCACGTTTTCAACTTTAAATGTACGATGGATTTAGAGGCAAAACCATGATCAAAAAACCCTCGCTTTTTAATCTGAGTTGAGTTTTGACGAAGTTATGGCATTTTGAAGTTTCGACCTATGCCCATATACCGATATACCGATTTTCAGGCAATAATTTTTACTTGTCTTCCGACTCAAAATCACGTTTTTAGCTTTAAATGTACGATGGATTTAGAGGCAAAACCATGATCAAAAAACCCTCGCTTTTTAATCTGAGTTGAGTTTTGACGAAGTTATGGCATTTTGAAGTTTCGACCTATGCCCATATACCGATATACCGATTTTCAGGCAATAATTTTTACTTGTCTTCCGACTCAAAATCACGTTTTTAACTTTAAATGTACGATGGATTTAGAGGCAAAACCATGATCAAAAAACCCTCGCTTTTTAATCTGAGTTGAGTTTTGACGAAGTTATGGCATTTTGAAGTTTCGACCTATGCCCATATACCGATATACCGATTTTCAGGCAATAATTTTTACTTGTCTTCTGACTCAAAATCACGTTTTCAACTTTAAATGTACGATTGATTTAGAGGCAAAACCATGATCAAAAAACCCTCGCTTTTTAATCTGAGTTGAGTTTTGACGAAGTTATGGCATTTTGAAGTTTCGACCTATGCCCATATACCGATATACCGATTTTCAGGCAATAATTTTTACTTGTCTTCCGACTCAAAATCACGTTTTCAACTTTAAATGTACGATTGATTTAGAGGCAAAACCATGATCAAAAAACCCTCGCTTTTTAATCTGAGTTGAGTTTTGACGAAGTTATGGCATTTTGAAGTTTCGACCTATGCCCATATACCGATATACCGATTTTCAGGCAATAATTTTTACTTGTCTTCCGACTCAAAATCACGTTTTCAACTTTAAATGTACGATTGATTTAGGGGCAAAACCATGATCAAAAAGCCCTCGCTTTTTAATCTGAGTTGAGTTTTGACGAAGTTATGGCATTTTGAAGTTTTGACCTATGCCCATATACCGATATACCGATTTTCAGGCAATAATTTTTACTTGTCTTCTGACTCAAAATCACGTTTTCAACTTTAAATGTACGATTGATTTAGAGGCAAAACCATGATCAAAAAGCCCTCGCTTTTTAATCTGAGTTGAGTTTTGACGAAGTTATGGCATTTTGAAGTTTCGACCTATGCCCATATACCGATATACCGATTTTCAGGCAATAATTTTTACTTGTCTTCCGACTCAAAATCACGTTTTCAACTTTAAATGTACGATTGATTTAGAGGCAAAACCATGATCAAAAAACCCTCGCTTTTTAATCTGAGTTGAGTTTTGACGAAGTTATGGCATTTTGAAGTTTCGACCTATGCCCATATACCGATATACCGATTTTCAGGCAATAATTTTTACTTGTCTTCCGACTCAAAATCACGTTTTCAACTTTAAATGTACGATTGATTTAGAGGCAAAACCATGATCAAAAAACCCTCGCTTTTTAATCTGAGTTGAGTTTTGACGAAGTTATGGCATTTTGAAGTTTGGACCTATGCCCATATACCGATATACCGATTTTCAGGCTATAATTTTTACTTGTCTTCCGACTCAAAATCACGTTTTCAACTTTAAATGTACGATTGATTTAGAGGCAAAACCATGATCAAAAAACCCTCGCTTTTTAATCTGAGTTGAGTTTTGACGAAGTTATGGCATTTTGAAGTTTCGACCTATGCCCATATACCGATATACCGATTTTCAGGCTATAATTTTTACTTGTCTTCCGACTCAAAATCACGTTTTTAACGTTACAAAGTTACTTTATATTTTTAGTCGATGTTGTGTTTAATTAGTTGTTGCTGCCTCCGACAATCGCTTTTTCCCAATCAAAATAACAGGCGAACAGAAATGTTTAGTTAAACGATTTAATTGTAGAATAACCTCAAATACACGACCTTCAAAGTATGCAACAATTTCCTTTTAATTTAGCTTTTAAATCGAACCGCTTAAAAGTATGCAACACTTCGGCAGTCAGATGATCGCAGCTATCATTCAACAACGGTTTCTTTTATTATTAAGTTGGGACGGATCCTGGCGGTACTGCAATACCAGGCCAACCCGCGACAGAGCTGGAGCAAGCTCCTATGAAAATAAAAATCAATATTTCACATATGAGCGCTTTTTTCTTCGAGTTTTCGTATTGTTCCCCCACTAGAATAACAGGCGAACAGAAACGTTTAGTTAAACGATTTACCTGGAATGCAATAATTTCTTATCAATTAAGCATTTAAATCGAACTGCCTAAAAGTGTGCAACACTTCGGCAGAAGGCCGAGAAGATGTGAACGACGAAGAGCGTGCCGGACGCCCGAGCACTTCAACAACAGACGAAAAAATTAATGAAGTGGAGAAAATGGTATTGGCCAATCGTCGAATCACCGTTAGAGAAGTTGCTGAGGACCTAGACATATCGATTGGCCAATACCATTTTCTCCACTTCATTAATTATATACGAGTATATGAAATATTGATTTTTATTTTCATAGGAGCTTGCTCCACCTCTGTCGCGGGTTGGCCTGGTATTGCAGTACCGCCAGGATTCGGCACAACTTAATAATAAATGAAACCGTTGTTGAATGATAGCTGCGATCATCTGACTGCCGAAGAATTGCATACTAAATATTGAAAGATGAAAAAACTTATAAAATGATTGATAAACAAAAATTAGACTTTCAATTGAACCGTTTGGATACGTGCAACAAAACGAATTCATCAATTTCTTCAATGCCGAATTTAAATATTCGTTGGCAGATTTAAACGCTTTTTTTTAAATTTTCTTTTTTAGTACGGATCCATTCCAAAAATAAATGAAAAGAATTAAATATGGAAAATAAGTACATATGATATTATGAAGAACCACACAATTGCTTTTCTGCACTTTGAAAAAGTAATCCATCAATGAATATTTGATGTTCAAAGTTGTTCTTTGGTCTTCCAAATATTTATGGGTAAATGTGATGCATACAAAAATGTCCAACAATAAGAAATATGAAATGGAGGGAAATCTGCTTCAAATGTATTTAATATAGTTATCGTTAAAACATTTGTATTACAATTGTGAGTTCGTTAAAATAAATATTTCGAAAGTAATCAAGACATATTTTACTAATAAGCTTAAGTCGAATTTCAAAAGTCCAAAAACAGCAAAAATAAATGGGAAATATTTATTATGACAATGCAGATTTCGCAGTCGGACAATTGTTGCTTCCATAAAGCGTTTACCGCAGATATATTTGATTGGAGATTGGAAACGACATTTCGCACATTATTGACACATACGGCAGCATTAAATGACGGAAGCATTTAGGCAACGTTACGGACGGAGAAGCAGCTTTAATTTGTTAATTTTATGGCACACAAACAGTTGCGATGGTTCACTGCGCCATAATCAAATGCACACCTATGCTTATTTTATTAATCCCAGCAGATAATTGCGAGCAAAATACACATTTAAGTGCTTAAATGTGTGTGTAACCTTTTTAACATAATTACCTGTTTATAATTAATTAAAATGAAATAAGCGTAAATTCCACAAAGAATGGGCAATGCTTGTTTTCCAACGTTTAATTCGGTTGCATTTTTGGAGCGTGTCAGCAGCTTTTACGGGCTACGAAATTAAATGAAATTGATTAACTAAATTGCAATCGAATAGGTGCAGCGTAATAATGCGCTCCAAAAATTAATTCATAAATTATTCAGTGCGCTGCTGAAATGCGGGCAACACTTTTGTTTGTTTTTCCATTTTTCATTCTTGTTTTTTTGCTTACCTACATATATTGTTAAATTTTATGCATTCTGCATTACTGGGCACAATTTTCAGCATCAATGGCAAAAATTAATTTGGCCCACAAGCCACAATCAGTGGAGTGAGTCCTGCAGAAGGGATGTGTGGTGGATTAGTGCGGAGATGGAGATAAAATAACTACATACACACAATGCGGCATCTAAACCAGCAACAACTGTTGTTGCTGTTGCTCTATACCCTCAACCCATTCAAAATGCGTAAAAGGATTTGGACAGTCTTGTGTCAATGTATGTAGAAGGCAGAAGGAAGCATCTACGATCCTATAATGTGTACATATTTTTGATGAGCAATAACAAACGAGTCGATATTGAGGACTTTATCTAGAGCTAGAGACTTCAAATTTGGAATATAATCTATGGTATATTAGGCTTAATCATGGCACATGGATTTTCATTTACTTTAATAATGGTATCGACCATTATGATATCACGCTACACATAATTATCTCATTACTATCCCAGCAGGCGCAAGCATTTTCTGTATGTGAGAAAGGGATTGCTTGTATTTATGGATATTCATGAGTATTCATATATGTATATATGTATGTTTATGTATATACTTACTTATATATATACTGCTTCGATTGTCGCAAGGTTCAGATCTGGCTTAATAACATGCGATGCTTAATTTTTTGTCAGTTCCCGTGAAATGCGAACACATACAAGCATGCTATCATTCGAGTGCGGAAACATTCTTGAACAGAAATTTGGCACTGAAGCTAGAGTACAAATTTAACAGCTGCAGGGTATATCCTAGTCGAGTTCACTCTACAAACAGCATGCTTACTTTCTTTACTCTAGAGTGTATGTGCCTGCAAAAAGAATTACAAGCACTTTCAAGCATGCTTACATTTGAGTGTGTAAAACTTCTTGGCAGTAAAAGTAGAACACATACAAAAAGCTAGAGTACGTGTTTAACTATAGGGCTTAGGGTATCACCTAGTCGAGTTCACTCCACTGGCAGCAATCCACATTGTTTTCATTGCAGTGCAATTTGCTTTATGACTGCATCGCTGGCACGACTCCTGCTTGCTGGCCATGAATAACCAAACGGAAATGCAAAACGCGCACCATTCGCGTTTCCTGTCTCCCCCCCTTCTAATCAATCAAGATATGTGTGTGTGTGTATGTCTGTGGGGTGTATGTGGTGGTGTGCACTTTAATTGCGGTGACGTTTTAATTTATGACCAAAGCGAAAATTGAATGAGTCGCCGTCGGACGGTGAGCAAATGAGTCATTGCAATTTTGATGGTCAACTCACTCCAGCTGCTGGTTTAGAAAGAATGTTGTTTCTGCTCAGCTTAAAAGAGAGAATAGTTTTTATGCTGCATATCAAATATATGATGGGATGTGTGCTTAGGTTTCATTCAATCTGATAGTTTCAGTATTTGCCAATTATGCTTTGAGCTGGCAATTTCCTCTTTGGCTTTGCTTTGCTGTTTTCTGTGTGTGATTTTTCCCGATAATATTTCATTAAATTCGAATATTTGTGGCCAAAGGGGATTGTGTTGATTTCTTTTCAAATTATATTTCCAAAGCACGTACAAAAAACAGAAAACAATAAAAAACCAAGAGGGAAAGGCAACCGGAAATGGCTTGCAGTTAACCGGAAATGCGTTGGCAAGAAAATACTTTGACTTAATGTATTGAATTGTTTTACTCGTTCCGTTTTATTTCTTGCTCACATTTTACAAACTAGTTTTAAACATTCTGTTGCCGCTTATACAAAATTAATTTAAACCGAAACGAATGAGTCCGAGAAACAAATACATTGAGAGAGTGTAGTTAGTTTTAGTCTGCCGCTGGCTGCTCTTAATTGTTTATTAATTTATTCATTTACAACACGCACAAGTTTAGCTTAGATTTAATGGAGAATATTTGTTTGGAAAACTGCTCGACCAGTTTTCTGAGTAGTACTTAATCACTAAGCGAACAATTTGCGTTCACATTTTGCGTATTTACAAGAAATTAATTTTTTTTACTTATTTCATTTGTTATTTGGCTAAATTTTTTAACATTAGAAATTTATCAAGTATTAAATATCAATCAAAGAATGCCAAGCTGCAGTTTTGGACGGCTCTGGCAAAAAATATAAAAGTGATGTCTTCAGACTGGCCAAAAAGAGTTGGCGTTGCCAGCAGCTGTGCCACTTGGCCTCAATCGAAGGGCCTTTGTATGCAAATTGGCTCTGCTGGTGCTTCCAGTGGCAACAACTGTAAATGGACTGGCTCAGTTGCAGCTGCCTTCGGCATGCTAACATTTAAGCCTCATGAGTCAGCTTTGGGCTTGTCCCCATTTCTTTTGTTTGCCTTGTCTTGGAGTTGCATGCCTCACTGCGGCTTGTTGCATACGCACACCACTCGTGTGCCTCCATTTTTGGGCTATGTTTCCCTTTTCTACAAATTGTTAAGCTGGGTGTGGATACGATTAGCTTGTGGCATTTCTTTGTGACTCAGCCAGGCAAAATTAGCATAAGCCAATGATTATTATCTTCGCCGCGTGCATAACTCAAAATTAAAGGAATTATTTATGTGTTTATTTAGACACAACAAGCTGAGTCACATTGCTAGTTTACACACCAGTTTTACATCGGATGTGACTCACTTCGTCAATAGTATTATCTCGAGATACTCATCTCTAATCTCTAATCTAACCTTTAAAGTAGCCACCAGAATTTAGACTCCTGCCAAAGGTGAACTGTGTGAAGTAATGTGCAAACAGCTTCAAAATGCTTATTAACTTTCCAAAATACATATTCAAGACCTCTTCAATATGCTGTCCAAAATCGAAGCTTGTCTTAATTCAATTCCCCAATGTCGAAAGATCCTAAGAAATTTGCTGACCCTTTCTATATGCATCATTGCCTTTTTAAGTTAACAGTTTTTATTCTGTTCAAATTGATAGCAATACTTTTAGCTCTTCCAAAATTCAAAAATAATTATTTAAGTATATTTGTAGCTAAAAATGTTTCCCTATTAGGCAGTAGAAGACTGAATTGTTTTCAAATAGACAAACTCTTTACACGCATTTCACTCTCAATATTCGCTAAACTTTAACAACTTAAGACTTCTCAATCTATTCAATAACACTGACAGAAAACATATTTTTAGAGCTCAGAGTAAAATAATTACAATCAGAAATAATAATTAGCTCGCTTTAATTGGAGTCGCTTTCACAGCTTGGCATTAGTTGACTACCACGTTTAGTTATTTTTAACGGATTTTCACTTTATAAAGATGACATCTTGCCGGATGCTCAGCAGTTTTATTAATTTGGCTATTTACAGCTTTTGCTTGCGGCATCATTTTTGCTTTCAATTTAGCTTCGATTTTCTGACAAGGGTGTTTTCTAAATGGGCTGGCTTTACAATTCTCATCTTAGGTGCTAATGTGACTAAGTATTTAATTATATTTTAAGTATTTTAAGTATGTATGTAGATCGAAGGTGCATTTTATACAATTGAAATGTTAAAAATTTGATATGCGCGAAATGCAGTTGAAAATACTTCTAGATTGTTTACAAATATAACGAAATACAATTACAACTTTGAAAAATAGACTCAAAAGTCATATTCGTTTGGGAAATCAAAGAAAATTTCTAATTGGAGTCGAATTCGATTTAAATAATATAAGAAAAACATATATATTACAGATCTTGTGTTGATTTTACTAATTCAACTTGAACTAATGGACTTATCTTTACACTAAATGAAAATTATATTTTCATTATGATATTTCAATTACTTTTTTTTAAACATTTTTGCATTTTTTGCGCGCTTACTTTTAACACTTAATATTTACAAATTCTTAAGTTGTACTTAAATGCTTAAGTTGAGTAGTTTTTGCCTCGTGACTAGTTACACAAGTAGTTCTAGTATCTGCCTCTGTTTTTTACTGTGTATTCATACTTTTTTTTTTTAATTTTGAAAGAATTTCCATTTTACTTAGTTTGTCAAACACATCAATTGAATTAAATGCTTAAAGTTTTTGTTCTTTTTTATTTTTAATATTAGCGCGATGTAGTCGTAAGTAAAGTGTATGTAGATTTTTCTATGAAATTTGGCATAGGATATGTTTTGCTTTTACACTCTAATTGCTCAGATATGACGACATCCGGCGATAGCTGCTGATTTTAGTGAAGGAACCTGGGGCTTGCGCAGTTAACTTCCAGATCCTAAATGTGGCCAACTCCAGGAGCTAGCGATGCCACAAAGCAGCAGCAGCAAAAGTAGCAGCGAGGGTTGCCTCGAGGCAGCAGCACCTGTAAGGATAAAGTATTAGAATCGATTAGCCAAATGAGAATGATTAAACTCCCCTAAAATCCCCTCAATTGTTACCAATTGTGCTGGACTTGGCAGCGACTGTTTCACGCGACTCCAAAGCAGGTGCCCGCTGCTGGCGATCACTCTCCACGCTCTCCTCGTTGCTCTGCCAGTAGAGTGAGCTGATCTTGGCAACACACTGAAAGAAATCAAAAGAAATCAACAATCAGAGTCCATCAAGTCAGAGATTTGTGGCTCACTCACCTTCAGCTTCATATCGCCGTGCCTGAAGTGAAAGCCACGCACTCGAAACTCCAAGCCGAGTCGAGCCATCTCGAGTCCATCCCGGTTGACGACAATCTTGTCGAACTGCTTCAGATGTTGCTTCTGCGCCGGCTCCCCATTGATGAGCCAGCTCAGGTGGCAAACTGGCTTCGAGGGTGCCGAGGTGCAATTCACCCGCACAGTGTCCCCGATTTGATAGCGTGGCTGTCCGCCGGATATCTTTGGGCCGTGATTCGGTGTCACTGTAACAGCAGACCAATATTGTATTTAGCTTTTGTTCGTAATTCAAAGAGACTTATGCATATTCAAGGCAGGCACATCAAAAGGCATTTAGCTGTAATTACCCACACAGCTAAGTAGGTTGTTCTCTATTCGTTGTCAATTGACAAGCAGCTTCGACAATGGGCCCAATCAATAGACACTCCTCTTAACTAGACAGTAATTAATATGTTCACAATCAGACATGAAATTACACAGAATTTTAGAAATACACCACACTCATAGCGGCAAGGGTAACTAAACTAATTATTCAGAAAGTATATAAAAATCAAGATTTTTCATTTCTTAAGTTCAGGGAATGTTTTCTAAAAATCAGAAACAATCTGTCTAATTTTCATATGTGGACAGAAAGTATTCTCAATGTAAATTTATGAAAAACAGTATTTTTCCTTTCTTGCAGTCAAGGTATATTTTTCTAAAATTTATGAAAAAGGTTTTCAATTTTCATATGTGAGCTAAAGCAACTCCAAATTAGCTTTTATTTGCTTAGAGTATTATTAAATAAAAAATTAACAAATAGGGAAAGACCATATTTTATGGGTTGTCTACTTGAGGCAAGTCTTTCCAATTTTGGAAATTTTTCTGATTTCTTTGTTAATAAGTTTCAGAACAACAACTTTCTAGTTTTCAAGGCTATGTTTTTCTGAGTGCAGCTAAAAGTTACTGGCTACTGCTTCGAAAAGAGGGCTAACACTGACCTAGTTGTATAATTAGAATATTTTATAATTATTTTTCCCTCATTATATAAGCCAGTGAACAGGGGAACATTTTAAAAGCACGCAAAACTATCAGCCTTGAGTGTGTGTAAGAGTGTGTCTGTGCTCTAAGCACAGTTACTTAATTGTAATGAGCCAAGCAAATTGAAAATTTCATTGCTCCTGGTCAGCTTTGGCAAGTTTAAGTCGAAGTCCGCAGCCAGATGCCAGTTGCTGCTTTTGCTCCTTTTGCTGTATTATTTGGCTTACATTTGTGCCATAATGAAAGACGCGTGTGTGCGGAGTAACTTGAGCAGGTTTGTAGAGGGGGGTTCATACTTAAGATTTATGTTGAGATTTGTGCCAGTAAAATACACAAACACGGCAAAAACACAGACCCACAGCGGCGAGCTCCACTTTATATATACACGCATACCAAATGCTTATTCAAAGTTTATTTGAGCGTGTGTGTGCGAGTGTGTGTGAGAGTGTGTGTGCTAGTGTGTGTGAGGGGTGTGTTTGGCGTGGTTGTTAAGGCATCTGGATATGGCCATGGCTATGGTGTAACACGCCCACAAACCACTTGGCCATTGCTTAGCGCTTTTGGGCATATGAAGGGAAAAAATAAAAATAAAAAGCAAAATTCAACAAGAATGAGCCAAAATGGTAAAGAAAGGAATCAAGTCAAGTGTGGCGCCCCCCGGCGTCCAGTTAACGCCCACTGTGAAACAGCCGAGACGCAGTCGAGTGTTTGTATGCATTATAAATATATCATGCCAAAAGCAAGGCACACACACTACACACACATTCGCACACACACACACATGCTGGCATAAATTCTGGAGTAGAATTTCTTGTTTCATTTTTGCACAGCATCACAATTTTCATAACATTTGCCCCGTTTATATGTGTGTGTGTGTGTGTGTGTGTTTTCTACCATAAAATAAAATTAATTTTTAATGGTTTTGCAGAAGAAAAAAATATTAATTTTCTTTAGAAGCTGTCGGAGTTTTTGTTGTGGATTCGCCACTGGCCGGGCACAAAACCAGAATCAGAATCAGAATCAGTAGCAGGAGCAGGAGCAGCAGCAGGAGCAGGAGCAGGAGCAGCAGCAGCAGCAGGTCCAGTCCCTGTTCTGTGTAGGATATGTATTCAGTTCCAGTTGTAGGTCAAAACGAGGCTCCGAGGCTTCTCGCTGCCTTATTCGTAATTTATAAAGTGAAGTTTACTTTAATTCACTTGGGTTGCTCACTCTTTTTTTGTGCCTTTTGTTTTGGCAGAATTTAATTTAGTGCAGCTGCCTCTTATGTGGGGGCAAATGGATAATATGAAGCTTCATAAGATAAGGGCAGGCTTATATGTAGATAGATGGAAATGCGGGTGCGGGTGCGGGTGCGGGTGCACTGCATAAATGCGTAAATATTAAATGGTTGCCAATTGCATTTGCCTTGTAAATTGCATTTTTGTTTGACTTCACTTGCATTTTGCAAAAACAAAACCGAAAAAATAAACTGTGCAAATTGAATTGAGAGAAAATTGATTTCAAAAGGGCACAATACAAAAATCTGTAAAGCGTTTTGCCACTGATAAGTCAAGTTTTCAAATATAATCCCTTGGAATTGAAATCCCAAATAGGAGCACATTTGAAATATGATTTTACTGCACAAAACTTGCAATTTTTGCTGTGAATATCAATTTTTAGGCAATTATATTGAACGTCGGAGCCAGAAAAGCAATTGGCCATGTTCATAAATAAATATTGTAGCAAGGCAATCAATTTAAGGGAGATATAAACTATATATTACTGAATTTGTGACGTAGAAACAATTAATATACTCTCTGACTTGCTATTTCGTCTATTTTAAGCTTAATTTATACTTTTTGCGTTACAAATTTGCTTCAATTAACTATGCACTCAAATAAATAAAGTGACAAGGCAAGTGACATTTAAGCTTTAAGCAGACAGAAACTATATATTTATGATTTTTTTTTTACGAGTGAATACAGTTGAACTCAGTTACAATTAAGTAAATTAAGTACTTAACTATGTTTATGAATAAAAATATAAATTAAAATAATATTCACTAGTTTTTAATTTTCGTCCTTAAAAGTAAAGTAAATTAATTTACTATGCTTATGAATGAAGATATAAATAACTAAAATATTCCCTCTTGGTTTTCTTTGTCCTTAAGCTTCATTTATTAATTGTGTCTTAAATGTTAAGCTATGTTTTCAACAGTTTTGAGTTGAATACACAGTTAAAATACTCTCTCGTTTATTTCTGCGCCTTCGAGCATAATTTATAATTTGTTCCTTAAACATTTGCCTCCGCTCCACAAACAATTATTGCTTGTATTTTTCACACACACTCACACACACGTACACCCACACCCACTTCGTCATGGTCGAGTGCGCGGCAGTTAAGATCAAAGACCTTTTTCACACACCTCCAGGCAGCTAACTGATAATTGTTTTCATATTATATGGCTATTTTTTAAGCCAACGCCATATTGTCGCACTTTAGTTTTATTTGTCGCATAAATCTAAAGGCGCCCCGTAGCACACAAGCACACACACCACACTCACACGCCACACATACACACACACACACATACACATATATGGGTGTGTTTGCAATTTATTCTGGCAAAAAACTTTGCACGCAATGGCAATACCAAAAGCAACAACAATTTTCGGACCTGCGGCAGGGAAACAGGAGCAGAAGCAGGCGCAGGACGAGGACATAGGAGAACCAAGGACGAAGGACGAAAGACGAAGGACCCCACACTCGCCAGGGCAGGCAAGCTGCAATAAGTCGGCGAGTGGCGACCATGGAACATGGCTTAAGTATATATCAAGCATTTTCCTATGACTAAGCAGTTTTCGGTGCGGTTATTTGGTCCCCTTTTTTTGGATCGCATTTTGGCTGCTCGTTTGTTACCTTTTGTGCAGCACGACAAAAAATGGGCAAAACGATACGACAATTCTGGCGTAAAGGTGAAAACCAGCACCAGTAGCCAACACTCAGAAAAATAATCTACCTGATGTGTACAAAATCGATCTAAGTTCGAAATTGCCCTAAATTAAAAATGAGATATTTTTCTTGTTGTTAGAATTTTAGAAATAATTTGCGTTATAGATAAGGCTAAGAGTTCTTTATTTCACGAAAATGTACGCTGAAATTAGGAAAAGAAAACTAAATTCTTAGAATTATGCTTTCGCAATAATAGGATAAGCTAACCTTAGCGCCAAAAATTGCAAAATTCAGGGCAATTTTGCTAAGTGCGGCTGCCTTCGGGCCAGCAAAGACAACAAAAACAACTGCTACGACCAGGGAGCCTTTTAAGTGGCAAGGTGGAGTGTAGGATTAGGGCTGCGGAGGGGAGGGGATGGGAGGAGAGTGCTTTCATGCTGCGCATCTAGTCAACACAGCTGGGGGGTGCCTTTTAATATGCTGCGGTATGTTCTTCCCTTATTTTATTTATTTTGCTCTTGTGCTCCTCCATTTTCGTCTCTTTTTTTTGGCAAGCGCACCTTGCAGCAGGCGATAAGATGGGTCAGGGGTTGGAGGGGGAAAGGTTGGGGTGTAGCTTCAATTGGACTGCCAGCAGCAACTTGATCTATATGCAAAGTCAACGTGTGGTGTGAGTGTGTGTGTGTGGTGTGTGTGGATTATGCACATGTTGTGCCTTGAGATCTGCCCCTAAGTGCTTCTCCAAAATTTTAATAAATATTTGCAGCCATGAAATATGAGCCAAAATTACAATTCAAGTGTTTGCTTTATTGTTTTAAATTTCACATTCTCAAATAAAATGTTATTTAAGTATGTCAATAAATTAAGTTCAATTGGAAAACAATGTAGTTATTTTGGAATTTTTGCATAAATAACATGTGCATTTTTCAGATTTATTTTTTGTAATTTAAATTTAGTTATTTGCAGTAAGCTGTGAAGATGAGAATTATTGAATGAGAACTTGAATTAAAATATTTAAGACTGTTGAAGACTTGAGATAACTGCCAGTTTTGAAGAGCATTCAGCCACTTGGCATTACTCAATTCAATTTCAAATAGTAAGAGTTTGCTTAATATTTGTGAAAAATATTTAAGAGTGTTCAAGACTTGAGAATAATAAATAGCAGATGTAGATACCTAAAAATCAGATACGTTGCTTTATTCAATATCATTTAAAAAGTGCGTTTATTTTGACACCAACTTATTTTGACTGAACTAGATGAAAATGAAGTAATTTTAATTAGAGCTAAGTGACCGAGTTTAAAATCGATCTTCAGTCATTACATTAGTTTTAAACGGTTTGTGGGCTGCTTGAACTTTTAACTGTCACTTTTCAAATTAACAGCTCATTAGCGGGAAATACATACTTGGTCGGGTTTGAGCAGTCATAAATAACTTGTAGTTTGCTGCGTGGCCACTCAGAGCTCATAAAAATCACATTTAATATTTTATTATGTTTTGCCCGGCCTATACAGGGGGTGTGCGGGGCCGACGAGGGGGGCGTGGCGAACCCTTATGCGGGCAATTGCTTTTTATATTGTAAAATCGATAAGCGATCACATTATGTGTGCATGCATGGAACGAAGTAACTCAGCAGGCAGCCAGCAGGCAGCAGGCAGACAGCAGCAGCAGAGTGAGTTATATGTATGTGTGTCCTTTAAAGTGCACTTAACCATAAATTCACACACACACACACAGAGGGTGGGGGGGGAAGGTTGGGAAGGACATATGTGCCTTTGCGAGCTCATTAATTATAAAACAACGCGCTTTACTTTTATTTCTGCGCCCAGGATACGCAAGCGGAGACCGAGACAGACAACGACTTCGACAAGGACCCCAGCAGTGGATGAATAACAATTGCAGTGTAGCTGTTGCAGAGTAACTGGTTACTGGTTACTGGTTACAGTAATGTTTTCTTAACTCAAACATGCCCTCAACGATGGCAGCAGAGCAGAGCGAAGCAGCGCATCGTGCATTAAAAATCGTTGCCATATGTAAAAGCAAAGATAACAAATATTGAAGGGTCGCTCCGGGAACGAGACGTGTCCTGCTGAGTGCGCTGAATGGGAATACAAAAAAAAAAAAGAAAAAACTACAGCAACAACTGTCGCGATTTTCAGTGTTGCCTTTAAGTCGTTTCCGAGGCTGAGGAGCGCACAGCAGTCGTCCAATGCGGCGTATGAGTAATGCTTGCCACAGCTGGCAGAGAGCAAAAGGCTGCGAGCGCGACACATTTTGACCGCAGCCCAGGCAACTACTCAAGCAGAACACCAGGAGAGAGGGGCGATTGGGAGACTCACCAGCAAAATGTAAATTTCAATTGGTAAGAAAGAGGAGAAACCCCGCAGGCTGTGGCTGGCTTACTATGGGGGCGAATAAATGTCAAAGAGAGATGCCGATATAAAATTCCAATTAAATAGCAGTTGCATTTCTCAATATTATCTATTGGCATCCGAGAAGCTTAAGAGAAAAGTGTTGTGAATTCAAAGACTTTTCAAAACAGACTTCTCCATTAATGCCAAGAAGTGAATATTGTTAAACTAAAATGAAAAAAGATTGCATTTGAGAAATGCTGACTTGAACTACCAATTATATATATGTACATAGGTTGCTTCCTCCACATAATATATTGATATACGAGAGTGTAAATAGGTAGGTCTTTAAGAATTATAAAACTATCTCATGAACTGAAGACTGTTAATAGTAGTACTCTGATTTAAGTAATTCTTAAATATTTAAAGAATGGAAAAATCTTCGAAAAACTAGAGTTGACTGGAAAAGTTGAAAATTGATAAACTAATATATGAGCTAGAAGCAGGAATCGTATGCAGTTTTGAAGTGAAATATTGAAATTAACAACTTTCATTTGCTATTAATCATTATGCAATAAATCGAAATTAGTTTTCAAATGAAACTAATAGTTTTGATATATTTCGAGAAAATTTGTCACTTAAAGCTGAGATTGAGAATTATGCCTGCATTCACGCATACTTTTCGAATGAAATTAATTTGAGTTGAAATTTAGAGTGAGACCAGGAATCGCGCTTAGTTTTGTAAAGAAGTACATCTCTATATTGATTAATTAATTATTTAATTCCAGCAATCCCATTTCGTTTAAAAATCACATTTGGTTCTCAAATTCAATTTATCAAAAAATATTACTTAAGAATTCAAACAAATAGTTTTGATTTGTAAGTGTGGTTAAGATGATTTTTATCCCTAGCCCATTGTGCGGTTATTTGCATTGTCTGCGGAATTGGAATACTCGAAGCAAACGCACTAAAGCATATTTTATGGCTCACTTGCAACAGCAAGTGGAAGTAGTGGCTGTGCCAGTGGCAGCAACAGCAGTGGCAGCTGTGGCAGCCATGAGAAATTTTGTTTGGATGGAGGACTCCGAAGACTCTGAGAAGAATGATGATGATGCTGCTGAGGCTGATGCTGCTGGCGCAGTTGTTGATGATGAGTTGCCAGCATTGCCCCCTTTTTTTGGTTCGATTACACACACACACACAGGCACACACACACATGTAAATACACACAGCTCTTTGGGCACTGTGGGGACCGTGGGACTGTCAGGCTTTTTTTGCTCCATCGAGTCGAATGTCGCCCAATTGGCAGCCGAGGACATTGTTTAATATGCAAAACCATTTCCGCAACACATTCCGATGCGTTTGAGTCCGTTGTTCGTTGTTCTTAGGGGTTGTTAGGGGAAATCGCTTGTATAAGAAGAGCATGAGCAATTGCCAAAGGCTGCCAAATCAGCATGAAATGCGCTTACTGTGGGCGTTGATGATACACTCAGCGAAAAACACTTGACCTGAATTTTAAAAATGCGTCAATTGTAACTCAGCTTACTATTCAGAGAGCTCAATATTTTTAGTGTCCCCTTTGTGTCTACACAGAAATATTGTCTAATATGCATTACTTAATAATAAAAAATATTTATAAATTATATAATAAAAACAATACTTTTGGAATTGTTTTATAAAGCTTTTCTTATTTTTAAAAATTATTTCTAAACTCGAAAAAACTTTATATTTTTCAGGGCGATTTTCTAAAATTCAAGTCGTTTTTTTCCGAGTGTAATGTTAATGCTGTTTATGATGGTGATGATGCTGCCTCCCTGAGGCACTGAATGGCTAACTCTGGCCGTGGCTGCGGCTGCGTTTCTGGTTGACTGTTGCTGCACATATTGATAACTGTTTGATTTTTTATGAGTTTATAAATTTATGATTAGCTAGCTTGGTAGCTGGCTGTGTGGTTTCTGAGCGAGTTGCTTACGCTGTGGTTGCGTGGCGCAAATTCCAATAAAACTCTGTTGCGCTGGCGGTGGCTGTTGCCCCACCAACATCCAACACGCAACACCCAGCAACCAGCAACCAAGCACTTTGCATATGTAAATGTAATGCCAAGTTGCCCAAGTGCTCTTGGGCATGCCGCATAAGACAAAAGGCAACGCTTTTTTGCCAGTCTCAACGCCTTCCGACAGATGGCGCTTTGTCTTAACCCATTTTTTTTTGTGATTTTTTTTACTCAACTAAGTCGCACGACATGAAAACATAATTTTACTTCAAATTGCAATGACAGTTGCAGCTGCAGCAGCAGCCACGCCCACACACTTTCAATTACAAGCGAACGCTTTTATTTACACACACACACGCACACCTACACACATGGGAGTGTGCCTGAAAAGCTGTTGGCTTTTGTTCTGGCGACTGCGGCGACGACTGCAAAAATTCCATTTCAATTGTTTGCTTAGATTATGCAGTTGTATTAAGCAAAAAAAAGAGAGTAGCGAATGCAGCCAGGGTTGCCATCCATCCAGCATAAGCAAGCAAAAGGCTTTAAGTCAACCAGAAACTGAGGCTGAGG
This sequence comes from Drosophila paracracens, assembly GCA_035044025.1. Taxonomy (NCBI): domain Eukaryota; kingdom Metazoa; phylum Arthropoda; class Insecta; order Diptera; family Drosophilidae; genus Drosophila; species Drosophila paracracens. The sequence continues at coordinate 835,200 of JAWNMN010000396.1, forward strand.
CTGAGGCCAAGACAGCAGTAGCCGCAGCAAGGCATGAATCGCTTTATGCTCGGAACGACAAGTTACAAGGTCTCAGCTCTGCTGCAACATACTTTGTTAAACAAAAATTGCATTAAGCATACTCTGACCTGTTTATTCAGTTTAAGCACTTAATATTTTACCATACAGTCAGATTATATGAATCTAACTGAAATTTTATAAAGTTTTTCTTCTTTTTAATTATAATTTCTGCACAAAAGAAAACATTTTTATAAATATTAAAAAGGCTTGCCTTAAATTAAAATGAAAGTTAAAAAAAATAAAAATAAAATCCATTAATAAAAAAAGCATTTCCAAAATGTGGAATGCCTGATTTTTAAAAACCTCATCAGGCCCCAGAAAAAGATAAATAGCAAAATAGCTAAAGGCTAAGGGGATTGTCCAATATACACATGAAAAACTAAACCTTAAATATTACACATATTTTCCACAAATTTTAGAAAAATCAATTCTGAAATGAAGAAAATTAATATTTGGTTTCTAACATATGAATCTACATTCTGAATAATAAGATAACGAATCTTTGGCGACAAATATATGGCGATTTTGTAAAATTCAATTTGATTTTTTTCTGAGTATTCATTTAAAGACTATGAACGAAGCTGTTGTCAACTTCGGACCTCAACTTTTTGTTGGCTTTCCTTTTAAGCTCCTGTCGAATTTTCTAGTTTCTTTTTTTGCAGCTGACAATTATGTTGCACATGCCCCCTGATCTGTTGCCCACTTGAAGCTGTCTGTCACTCAACAACATTGTTGACTGCTTCTTCGGACTATTAGCATTTTAATTAAATTCTTGCACACCTCTTCACATGGGTGGAGGAGACGGGTAGATAGGGGTGGGGAGGGAACTGTTGCTTATTGCACTGTTTTTCATTTATTTTTTGTTTTTAGTGCTGAGCAGTTTTCATTAAGATCCTTAGACTTACCCACTACGGTCATTGTCTCCGACTCGGAGACGGTGTTGAAGGCGGGCGCCTCGCCGGACACCTCGCATCGATAGAGTCCCGAACTTTGGAGCGTTACACGTCGCAGCATTACTTGTGTGTCCGAAGAGTTGCGCAGCTATTAGAAAGAAAAAGAGTGGGAGAGAGAGAGAGAGGGGGCGAGCGTTAGAAATGTTTGTTAAGTATAATTTTGGTTGCAAGTCGAAACTCAAATAAATGACGAAGCCATGACTCGACAGTAGGCTGTCGGCGGTCGGCGGTCGGCAGTCGCCTCTTGCTGGCCACACAATGAAGGCAATTAGATTTCACAGATTTCCACATTTTGCACTTATTTCAGATTTGTGGCGAAATTCTCTTTCTTATTTTGAGTGAAAAATTAAGATTGATGATGATTTTTGTGGGGGGGCATAAAGCAAAGCCAAAAAACGCAGCTATGAGGAGGAAGCCAAAGCTGAGTGTATTTATTATTAGTTTAAGGATGTACCAGCTTGGGGGAGTGGGCGTGGTCCAAAAGTAATTTAAACAAGCACAATAAGAGATGGAAAAAAATACAAGTCATGAGGCAGAGTCAGAGTCAGAGCCACAGCCAGAACCAAAACATGGAATGAAATATCTAGAAACAATCGTAACATTTCTCATCCACAACTCAAGTGAGGAAAGGCAGTTAAAAGAAGGGGGGGCTGCGGATGGGAATGGGGGACAATACATACGCAACTCTGTAAGCGTTGCAGAACGCATGAGAATGTAAGCTGAACAAAAGTGGAGTTGCTATAGGAGCAACAGAAGTGCCTGTTGTAAAAGTCACTCAACATCTTTGCCAGAAACAATTGCAGTCAAGTTCTTTAACTTGCAGTTTTATGATCACACACACACACACTCACACATACGCAGTTGAAAAGTGCTTGGCAAAGTTTTCATTTCTTTCTACCCGAAATACTTGTCGAGCAAATTTTTATGAAAATTCTTTCGTCTCCGGCTCCGCTTCGAGTCCAGTTCAGCTTTGGCTTTTGGTTTGTTTCTTTCTCTCTCTGTCTCTCTCTCTCTGCTGGTGCAAACAATCACAAAAGTCACGTTCAACATTATTTTTGGTTTGTTGCAACCCACAACCCGCACGCCCTCCCCTGGTTAGTGGCATTACCCCGTTACAATGAATGCGACGAACTGGCTTTTGTTTGTTTCTTTCGAGAGTCCTTAAGCCGATTCCTTCCCTTTCTTTCCCTTCCCTACAGACAACAGCAGCAGCAGAGGGGTTGCGGGGAGGGGTGGCAGGATACAGCTCCCGCTTGCCAATTTCTATGAGCGCTCAAGTTGTCAGCGTGGCAGGTTAGACGACTTTCAGACCAAAGCCCAAAGCCCGGAACCAAAACCGGCCACAATTCAAATTTTAGTTGAAGTTGGGACAAGGCAGAGTGTACAAGAAAGAGGGTAGGGGCGTAAGGGGTGCATTTATATTGCATTCGCCAGGACGACGCGCGAGCGGTATTTTGTTTATGATGGCTGCAACAAAATGCAATTCACACAATTTATTATGATTCTCGACCCGTTGCGCTGCTGCCAGCAAGCAGCCATTAACAGTTCTGTCCGCTCAGCAAAGCGCTCAATAGTCACGATTTGCTACTCGCACACCAAGCAAAAAATACTTATAAAAGTGGCAGCAAACTACTACTAATGGCTGGTACCTGTTACCAGATTACGTATACGACCTGTGCTCATGCAGAACAAGAGTGATAAATGCGCTTGCTTGAACGATAAATATATCAGCATCTAATGTTGTTCACATTGAAGAAAATCAAAATAATATTAAGCAGAGCAAATGCCGCTTCGAGAAAAATTGAAAAATTATTTGTAAGAGCCAGAACATTTTTTTGCGATTTCCTAACTAACCAGCTGACTCTGGGAATTTCAGTGTAGCTCTTGATTGTGGAATTTCTCAACTAGGGGTTGCACAGTATGCATTTCAATATCCATTAATTGGCAGCAGTTAAACCTAACAGTTGACCACAATCAATGTCACTTGCATCATTCAGAGTCCACCCTTCTATGAAATATTGCCTTTTGTTCGAATCACGAACATAAATATCTGTTAGAATCTTTCGTGGTTCTCAACACACAACTCAAAACACACAACTCACAACACACACACAACATACACACGCACAACACACACTTTAGTACAACTCTTTCACGTCTAAATGCAGACATTCACGCCGACACAATGCGCACAGCACAGGGGGAAGGAGCACCACGACGAGCTGGACTAGGACTCTTGGACAGACTTTTCACACACGCACACACAGGCCATAAAAGTCGCGCTCTCATTGCTCATACGCCGCGTTAGCCTCGGCTTTACTTTATTTGCCTTCGTCTGTGCCATTGCCATTTTTCCTGCTTTTTTTCTTGGCTGTCAACCAAATACCACACAAAGTAGACGCACTTAAGTGCTTGAGCAAATTATTATTATTATTATTAGAGTTCGGCTCAACCAGCCAGGCAGCCAGGCAGCCATCCAGTTGAGTGGAGTTGTTGGGGTTGCGGTTGGTCTCAACTTGAGCATTGGCAGCTTTAAGTGATTTTGGCCTTATTGTAACCTTTTCAATAGCAATTGAAATTGAGTGACGTGTGCCATGTACGTTAAAGAGCGCAGTCTAAGGACCCAGACCGCAACGTGACCTAAGCTAACCCGGCACACACTCCCACACACACGCACTCTTATCACACACACAAGCAGAGTTGGCAGCAAACATTTTTATGGCCAACAAAAAATTACATCAACATTAAATTAAAGTTAAATGGCAAAACTACGTGGCAGCAATTTCATTTTGCGACGACGTAATCAGCACGCAAAAATAACAGCAACAACAATGCAACAAGATGTTCAACATACACTCAGAAAATAAATCAGACTTTAATAATTGAAAATTACTTTATTATTGGAGCTAAAGTTAATTCAGCTTTTTTCTAAAGCGGAAGGTTGTTTTTTTTTAATAAACAAAAGTATTTCTTCAAAATAGTAGATCTAAGAACAAATATATCTAATTTCGTAGGGGTCTTTGTGTACACTGAATTTTTAATTTATATTTTAAGATGCCGTATATATAAATAATTTAAAAAGTTGTTAAATGCTTGTTATATAATTGGACTCAAATTACACTTCCTTCTGAATTTGAAATTTAAAAATAGAGATTTAATTTATGGTTTTTGGTAAATTATTTGTTAATATTAGAAAAGATTTCTGGAAAATTGAAAAAAGCCTTTCTTATTTGAAGAGTTTTATTTTCGTATAGCTTGGAACTTTTTCAAAAATGCGTAAAGTTTTTCGGTTTTTCAGGCATTTCTATGTTTTGTTTTATGTCGAATTTTTTCTGAGTGTCGAGTGTTGGCGTGTTGCTCTTGCTGCTGTGGCAATTACATGCCTTTTGAAATAATCATTATGATAAGGCCGTAACAGTAAATTTTGGAGCCACCACCCTCTGCAGCAGTCCAGTAAGCTGCAATTAAATTTTAAATTACATTTTTCTCGGTTTGGCGCATTGGAGGCGCACCTGTTGCCTTTCTTTGTATTTTGGGATAAGGGATTATGATACTCACATCAATGTTGACGCCGGGCAGGGGGAATGCCTGTCCAGGTGGCTTATCCCTTGGCACATAGCGATAGATCTCGTGTCCGTCCTTGTACCACTTGACGGAGTAAAGGGATTCCCCATCGAGGGCATAGCGGCAGCCGAGCAGGGCGCTCTTCAGTCGCATTATGTGATTGGGTATCTTCACCTCGGTCATTGTCAGCGAGCTGGTTATGTCTGCAATTAGTGCACAGAGTAAAAACGGAAACGTAAGCATTACTCTGACTATCAACAATTTTAGATGCAAGCCATTTAGTTTTAGTTGCCAACTCTCAATTGTTTTTTTTTTTCTTCTTTTTGCTTCACTGCATTGTCTGGCCATAAAGTTTGTGTTCCTCATTTCTTGCTCTCTCTCTCTCTATCTCTCTGCAAGGTAACTAAGTTTGGGTTTATGGTTTGTTTTTTGTGGCGAAACGTTAACTTTTAGTGCCAGCCATGTTAGCTGCATGCATTAGCTGCCCAAGAACGTGCCACACATTTTTTTGTTCGCCCCACGTGCATGTGCTGCAGAGGGGAATATTTTTTGGTCAGGCGCTTTTTTACACATTTCAAATTTCAAATGCTATCATCATCAGGATGTATTATTAGTCTTACGTGCCATGTGAGCGCTGCCCTTAATTTAAAATACTCAACTTATTTGGGCATATCCAATTATTAATGAATTTCAATTTGCAATTGATTTTTATTTAACTGTATCAATTAATTTCCAATTTGCTACTCACTTCACATATTGAATATGGATTCGAGGCACAGATTAAAAATTAAAAACTGTGTCCTCCATAGCAAAAACATATATACCTAATACTTAATATTTTTTAATGTTTTCAAATATGGATCAGATTTGTATATAACTACATGTATTAATTTCCTAAAACTTTTCGATTGTCCAATGAATATCTACTGTTATCCATCATCAAACCAACTTGCTGAAAGAATGTTCCTCAGCTTCAATTAAAACCGTTCATATATATTAATGTGTCATATATTTAATTTAGTACAGAAAAATTGTTTTCAACAATTTTCCGTTGCTTGGCCAATCATTTTTAAAATTACTATGTGTAGCATAGAAACTGCACCCATAAATATAAAGTTATTATTTATTTATATATTATTACTTCTCAAACCTTTGACTTCATATATCGAATACAAGAGCGTTTCAAAAATTACTGTTTGCAGTAGTTTCAATTTTTGCTTGCATGTGGCTAAACATATAGTCAGTACTTAATAAAGGGATTTTGATATAATTACATCAAGTGATTTGATTTTTTACAATTCTACACTACTTGAAAATTACTATGCCCAGCACAGAAATTCCATCGATTTTTGAGTGCATGCATATTGTTAATACTCTTACCAGTTATGGGCTAGGCGCCCCTAAATCCAGAAAAAAACAAATGAACTGGTTGCCGTTTGCCATATTTTGCATGTAAAATAGGAAGTGCAGTCGGGCATCAAACCAAAAAATAAAATATAAAAAAAACCAGAAATGAAAAACAGAAATTCACTGGCGGCTGTCACATGAATTATGCTTGGATGACTGCATATGCAGCTACTGTTTTGCCCGCAGCTCCGACCTAGGAAGCTCCGGCCTAGGAAGCCCAGGCGTAGGAAGCCCCGGCCTCACCCGTTCCTGCCTGAAGCGCTCCTGCTGCTGCTGCTGCTGCAATTGAAAGCGGCAATAGTACAAATCGGCTGAGCGCACAAAAAATGGCCAAGAGCCGAAAAATTCGTTGAGTGGACAAACGTTACTGCAGTCCACAATTCAAAAACGGCCCAGCTCCAAATGCTAGTCAAATAATCGCCCACCCATCAAAAATGTAGACAAACGTCAAAGCGTTTAAATCACAAAAATGCTCATATTTGCTTTTACGACATTTTGGCGCGTTGAATTTTCACGTTTTTATGATTGCACGGCAATTGCAATTGCCGCAGCAGTTGACCGTAAAAAGCCGAAGCTAAGACTCGCCACCAATTGTGGTAGTTGCAAGTTACCAGTTACCAGTTGGCAGTTGCAAGTTGGTCGTTGCCAGTCAGCATTGCCGTGACACGGACACACCTACTTATTTAATATACCGCTACACTTTTCATTTCTCAAAGACCCCCTTGCGAGTGTGTGTCAAAGGTGAAAAAGCCAATGGGGGAAAGTTGAAAAGGCGCACAAAAAACAAACACACACAATACACACAAACATGTATGTGTGTGTGTATGTGTGTATATGTGTGTGTGTAACGTATACGCCGCGTGCTGCAAAGCGCCACCCGTTGAATTTATCACATTCACATGCAAATTGCGCCAAACGACCTTATTATGCAAATTGCCAACTGCAAATGGAGAACGAAATTGATTTTCCTGCATTTCTACTACAATAACAACGACGACAACAACAACAACAACAACAAGAACAACATATGAAGGAGTTGAGACTTGAACGCGCCCACATGCGAATGTGAATGTGGATGTGGCTTCCACTGACGATGGTCCCAAGCTCCTTGCTGTTGCCACAGCACTGAAAAAAATAGTCGCCCTGAATCTTAGCAAATCGCCAGCAAACTAGAAAGTTTTTCTTGCCTTCAGAAAAAATTTTGGCTTACAAGAAAGCTAATTTCTAAAAATTGGCAAGGATTGCCCAAATTTGAGAATTCCAAAAATATGACAATATTTTGTATTTAAGAAATATTTTCAATTATGATGAAATGCAATTCTAAAATTTAGAAATGCAATTCCAAATTCCTTCTAAAAATTCAGAAACAAGTAATGGAATTCACTACATCAGCTTTTTAATTCAGAATTTAGTTACAAGTTATTTAAAATGTTTGCATATCTTAATTCTTAAAATTTTAATGTTTATTAATAATAAAAGCAACGAAAAAGCTAATTTTAGAGTGCTATACACATCTGGAAAACCAACTTGAAAATATTATATATGATTTTTCTTAATTTTAAAAAAGTGTACTCTGAAATTAAGAAAAGGAAAACCCGGAAATTCAGAATTAGGTGATGAACTTCGCTTTAGTTTTTTTCTCAAATCAAACAATAACTTGCAAACTATCTAATATGTTTGTATATGAAAATCCTATTCTTGAATTCATATATTTTTTAATAATGCTAGCAACAAAAAAGTTAATTCTCGACGTAGCTTTTTAACATATTAGGCAATTGTTTTCTAAATTTTCGAAAAATGTACTCCAAAACTAAGAAAAGAAAAACCCTGATTTTAAGAAACATACTTTCTGTGAAATAAAGTCCGTTGCGCTAAGTGAATTTTCTTAAATTCAGGGCAATGTTTTTTTTTCTGTGTGCGCCACACACTGGGTGTTTTGTGGCAGCGCTCAACAGTTTTGCAACATGCGGCACCGCAGAGCGACAGTTCCAGCTACTACACCTGGCTACGGCGACAAATGGCAAATATATTGAGCTGTCACACGTTCAACCCACAGCCAAGCCAAGTTGCACACACATACACACACCCAAGCACGCACACACACACACACAGAGAGATGCACACACACAGAGACATAAAGTCAACTCATCAGATACTCAAAAGCACACATTTGAATCGGAATCGCAGTCGCGATTTCTACAAAGAATATAAAAAAGGAAGTTGCCATCCAGACAATTGCCACAAAAAAAAAAGGTGTCTGCCACAAAATGAGTCAATTGTGTGTGCGTTTCTCTGCTGTCTCTGTGTGTGTGTGTGTGTGTGTGTCTTGGCCAATATATTTATGGGCCACATCATAAAGTATAAGAGCAGAAAAGAAGACATGTATTTGTACATCTGCATCTGTATAAGAAAAGGATAAACAGCCAAGAAAGTCGTACATTATAAATTCATTTCCGTTTATATTATGCGAGTCTGTCGTTTGGTTTGATTTCATGATTCACTTTTGTTAACGCTGACAAAAAAAAACTGGTTAAAATAGGCAATAAAATGTGCTAATAAGCACAAGATTTGTGTCACTAGAGCAGAAAGGATGACGAGGAGCCTTCAGACAGGACTACAATTTCAGAGCGCTGGTCATTTGCATACTTCCCCGCCATAAATTGTGGCCCACTGCGAAAAGGTTTCCCCACTTAAGCTTACATATCTATGTATGTATGTACATAAATTATTGTTATGTAAACATATGTATGTATGTACATATATTATTGTTGGCTGGGCTCTTTCTCCAAATTTAGATTTCATTTATGAGGTGTCCAAACTTTGACAGAGCAATGGAATATTTAATGTGCAATAATTTATGTTCAAATTCACTATGGAAATTCATTTCTATGTATTTTACATTTGAAAGCTAAAAATATACTTATTATTTATAAAAGTTAAGAGTTCACCCTTTCGGAAGCGAATTCAATTTAAAATGCAATGGAATAATTTATTTTAAAATTTAGTAGCCAAGGAAACAAATTTATATTCATTTCTTTTTACATTTGAAATCCAGCTTTAAATATTTTGCGAAATAATTATGTTTCATTATTCAATAAAAGTTAACAGTACAAACTTGAAGATCCAAATTAATTTCGGTTGCCTTAAATAGAATTAAATTTTTACCTACATAGAAAATAAAGAAACTGTTCAAATAAAAATTGAACCATAAAATAAATTAATAACATATAATAAATAAATAAAGATCTTTACTCCTTTGAGGATAATCTTGAAGGCTTAAAATCTACAACTCTTATCTATATCTGAACTCTTCTGATTTTGCTATCAGTTTTCTGTTGCCTTCAGCAGACCCAAGTTGAAGTCAAGGGCGGACAGGTGGCACGCTTGTTTCCTGCCACCGGGCAGCGTTCAGCTAAATGCGCCTTAATTGCAGCTGGCTGACATTTGACTTTATAAATTGGCTTCGCTGTTTGGCGTCTCTTTTTGCATATTAGTCCCTGTTTTTCCATTTTCTTTTCAGTGCAGTGCTGGCTCTGCGTAAATGGCGTGTGTCCTTCTGCTGTTATCCAGTCCACGCCTCCTGCGTATCCGACGCGACACGAGTGTGGGGCACAAAAAACGCTTCGAGTCAACAGCAGTATCAGCGGCAGCAGGGGCAGCAACAACAACTGACTGCACATTAAAAATTAAAAGAGGCGACGACGAATTCTTGCCAGCCAAAGCCAAGGAAAAACTTGAGCCAGAGCAGCAGCAAAAAAAAAACAAAAAAATATAAAGAAACTCAGAGCGAAGAAGCAGCAAAGTAATTTCATGCATCGTTTAATTTTCATTCGGGTTTAATTTGTGCAACGTGCCCCGAAAACCCCACCCAACTTCTTGCTACACTTGACAACACAACCACCAAACACCAACACTCATATCTTCCAACAACAGTTGTTGTTGTTGCTGTTCTTATTATTATCGTTGTTGTTGTTGTTTAAATGTTGTAATACCCCATTTGGACCTAATACCCGACAGCCACTTCCAGCATCAGCTCACAATTGAAACGGCAAATAAAATAAATGCCAACAGACAGACAACTAAACAAAAGTCACACTCAAAGACAACACACACACACACACACACACGCACACCCATACAGCTCAAATTGAGGCGCCACATTTTGAGACAAATAAAATTAAATGAAGCGCACCCGAAAATGCTCATTTCTTTGCGCTGCTGTCAGGCAACCCTTTTGCTGTGTTTCCACTAGCCAACACTCGGCTATTTTTCCTTGGGTTTTCATTAGATTCTCAATTCGTATTTTAAGTGCAATTTTGTCAAGAAAATCTTTTGCACAATATTATACAAATTATTATGCTTTGGACTTTTGTTGATGTTGCGACGCAGTGGAAGCATTTCTCATTTCATCGTCAACTTCATACTGCCTGCCTCCAAAAATTCTACTAAAAATTAAGTTCATTTAATTTAACTCCCACTTGCCAATACTCGCCAGCTTTTAAATGAGTTTTTATTAGACTTAGATTTCATTTGTCATTAACTGCAGTTTTGTCAATAAAATCAAATATATTTAAATTATTATGAAATAGCTTTGGAATTTTGTTTTTTATGTGGAGCAGTGGAAACCTTTCGCATTTTAGCCCTAGCTCTGATGTAGCTTAATTTCCTGATTTAACTGCCATTTTATCAGTAAAATATTTTGTACAAAATTGTTATGAAATAACTTGAGATTACCTATTTCAAGATGCGACGCACTGGAAACATTTCGTATTTTATTCCTCACACATCTGCCGCTGTCTCTGGCTGCAAAATTCTTTTAATTCTTTTAATGCAGTTAACTTGAGTGGCGCAACCCCCTTTCCTATGCTGCACGGTGCTTGCACCTCTTTTGGCCGTGTAATTGAAATATTTATAGTTGCCGTTTTGCGTCTGCCACGGGGCAGAGTAACTTTTATCAGCGCCTCGCGGCACACTTAAAAACAATTTTTAGCATCGCTCCCCATTTCACTATCGCGAAACATTTCGGGCCAACAAATTAAGCCCTTTATTTGCATAATTGAAAAACATCAAGCTGAAGCTGCCAGCCAAACATCAAAATGGCCTGAGGCATTTTTGTTGTTTCATTTATACCTTGTTGCAGGGGCAGCTTGTGTGTGCGCGGGTGGGGGGCATTTGTCAAGCAATGGGCCAACTGTCGCCACATTTTAATGTGCCACTGCCTCCGGGGAGCTATTTAACATTTTTCCAACACTTTGATAATCGCACTTTGCGGCCAGATTAATTATTTACGATGCCGGCGCTACCTGAGCGACAACGCCTCGTTTAACCCGCAGTCCAACAAAACGGCAGCACAACACACACACACACACAACACACACACATCTGAGTGTGCGGCAGACAAAGACAAAGCGCCGTGAAGTTGTTGTTAAATCTTGGTTAATGCCCAAAAAGCGACTCAGGCCACGGCGCTCAAGTATATTTGTCGCCCGGTCTTAAGAGATTGCGGCGCACAATTTGCCACGCCTACCCCTCCACCTACTACCCCTACCCTGTGGCACTCACCTGCAGCTCAAGCCAATTCCACTCCAATTGCGACGACATCAAAGCGCAAAGCGCAAAGCGGAGTCAGCGGCAGAGTCAGAGTCAGAAGCCAAAAGGCAAAGCAACAAATGCCATTGCGACACGGCTCGCTGACTGTTGTTGCCCCCCAGGGTTGGTGGCTTAAAAGGGGACTGGAGTTGGCTTAGGACGAGGGCCGCAAAATTTACTTGGCTACCTTGTTGCTTAAATGGGTGCCAGTTATCAGACGTAATATTTCAATTGTGTGGGTCTTCAAGTGGCTCTAAATTGAAAAGAAACAAAACGCCGCTCGCCGCCGAGTCGCATTTTATCACAAGCGCCGAGCTGCGTACCATCTTTTTTTTTTCGCCCAGGTTACGGGCGTGGCATGGCGCGGAAGTGCAGCTGGCAGCTCTGAGCCCCTTAAGCCAGCATCAGATTGTGGATGTGGAATTACAGTCGAGAGTGCTCGACTTAGCGTTACTTTATAGCAGAGGAACTTTTCTAGAAATTGTATCAGAAAAATGCATTTTCTAATTTGAGGAATTAATAGAGAGATGAAAATTAATTCAGAATTAATTCATAGATATGGGAGTAAAATACCAACTCAACAAAAGACGACTAAAATCTGTCTTTCTCAAAATGTACTTCTAGGTTCCAGAAGTTGCAGAAATTCCAAGTTTTAATGCGTATTTAATATAGATAAGAAAATCTACATAAAAGAAGTTTAATTTGGAATTAACAGATTGTTCAGTTTATAACTGATGTTTTGTCATATTTACATATCACTGAATTTGTTTTGAAATCTTCAATTTTTTTCTCAAAATTTTGTTTACAAATTCAATGCAAGATTTTCTAGCTTGACCTCGTGCAGGGTATTTGAGAGCTGTGCAGAGTACTTTGTTGTGACAACACTCGCACATGCAGTGATTTTATAAGACTAAGCCCAGTTTAACAGCCAAATTAATACGCTTAATGCAATCTGTGGCACATAAAGGTGCCTCAAAGTGATTCAAAGTGGCGTCCGGGCAACCCTCTGACTTTGCCTCAGTTCATTTGCCGTTTCCTTTGCCTTTGCCTTTCCCTCCGCCACTGCCCTTGCCAGGCGTTTAATAATCTTGGCATAGAGTGCGCGGATTATGCACATCATGCTCCAGAGTGGGGCTAAGATGGACTTAAACGTCTTCTCATTTTGCCACTGAATAGTCATGTTAAAAGCGGCTTAAATTTACAAGAGCTCAACGAGGGGATACACTCAGAAAAAGAAATCTGCCGGAATTGTAGAAAATCTCCCCGAAAACTAGAAAGCTGTTCTTATTTTTAGAAATATTTATATTAAAATTAGAAAGGATTGCCTTTAATCTGTGATTCCACAAAATATGTTGATTTTTCTATTTTGGAGAAATATTTTCTATTATTCAGAAATGCGTTTCTTAAAAGTAGAAATTACATTGATGAATTTAGAAATTATCTACAATATTTGTTTATGTGAATCTTAAAAAACTAATGTTTAAAATTTTGGAATAATAAGTTCAGTAATTCTCAGCGAACATCAAAGATTCAGGTCGATTTTATTTCCGAGTGTATGAATTAAGTTGCCTAATTGTCTTAGCAGCAATTCACTTTAATGAGAAAGCACAACAATTTCGTACAGCAAAGTAGATTTAATTATACCTCAGCCCAAAGACAATAAATATATATAAATATGGCTTAAAGTGTTTGATAAACCAAACCGAACAGTAACACAAAAAGAATAAATCCAAAAGTTTGGCAGACACATTTTTATGTTGAGTTGGGTAAAAGAAGACTACATTTAAATTAAACATTTTATTATTCATCTCTTTAAGTGAAAATGCCAAAACTATTCCACATATACTATGTACATACATATATACTATAAATAATATCTTAAAAGACTAATCCTGGCCAACATACATTGCCATGTGCCCCTGGCCAACTTAGCTAACTGAGTACAAAAAAAAACTATTTCAAAATAAATACATTTGCATGTAAGTGTGGTCAAAACTTAAGCTTGTGTGGGTGAGTGTGCAGGTGTTTGTGTGTGTGCTTGTGTGTGTGTGTTTGTGTGTGTGTGTTTGTGTGTGTACCTGATGTGTGTCTAAATATACCAGTTTAAATAAAAGGCCAAAGTGAAGCCTGACTTCCTCGGCTAGGCTGCTTTTGCTTCTTTTGCTGCTGCTAACGAAAAGTGCTACCGGCATAATTTGCAGCACTTCCTAACATTCAAGTTTCTAACCCACCCTACCCTGATGGTGGGGTAGGGTGTAGTGGGCGTACAGCTGGCACTGGCACACCTTGGCCAACAAAACAGAAGAAGAAGAAGAAAAAAGAGGCCGACTCTGGACTCATGCTTATAGCCAGACTCCGCCTGCGGATCAGGCTCAGTCCATATTCATGCCCAAGCCAGATAATATATATACATATATATATATACATATGTATTGTGTATATATATATATTGCTATTATACTTGTACATTTCTTTCGCACAGCACGGCTTCATAAATAATTCAGTGGTCCAAGTCTGGCCCGGGGCGCTTTAATGAGGCCAAAATGAATGAAGATTGGCAGCCTGGCCATCTGAAGTTTAAACAATTTATGTAACTTTCATAAGTTGAACAATTTGAAATTTATGAAAATTTTGCCACGCACATAGGCAGTGTTAGACAGAGCGAGATAGCTGCAGAGCGACAGAGAGAAACAGAAAACAGAAAACAGAAGATGAGCAAATTAAAAGTGGACCTGATAATCAGACAAAGTCCCAAGGATTCAACTTTCGCATGTGGCAAGAGTTGAAGTTGAAGTTGAAGTCGTTTTGCTTACATCCTGCGCATCCCAAAGGTAAATACGCCGCATGCAAAACGGGCTACACTCAGCAAAAAGTCAACCTGAAAACTATAGAGTTTTTTTGTTGTTGTGAGAAAGCATTTCTAAACATAAGTAAGCATTTTTCTATGAATTATATAAGTGTTTATTTTAGTAATATTCTTTATTATCCTAATATTTATTTCTACAGAGCATAAAACCGTGATTCTTGGAAAAATCCTTTCCAAATTTAGAAATAAGGAAAAAGAAATGAAATTTACTGTCTCGGCTTTTATATTAGATTTTAGCTGTTGTTTTTTCTTAAATTCGATTATATGAATTGATAAATTTGTTAGAGATGATTGAAAAAACACTCTGATGATTAGACAAATATTTTCTAAATTTTCGAATATTTATAGATTTTTAGAAATATACTTTCTGTAAAATGAAATGAGTTTAACTTGGCGAATTTACAAGAGTTCAAGTCTATTTTTTTTTTCCAAGTGTGGGAAGAGTCTGTCTAGCGGAAGTGAGCCAAGGGAGGGAGAAAGGTTGCCAGCGGTGGGGGGGGGGGGGGAGTGGGTAGTTGAAATGGCTGAGAAAATCAATTTCATATAAAAATTCAAGCAAATTTTATGCGAACCTTTTGCTGGATCACAAGTTATTGGCAATATGTCTGGGCTGCTGTGTGTGTATGTAAATGTATGCAAAATATATGTGTCTTTAACAGTTAGTCGTGTGTGTGTGTGTGAACTTAATGATTATGCAAATTGCCATATAAATCGATTGCCCATCGCCAGCAATGCGAGCAATGCCACAAATTGATGTTAGTTCTACAACGGCGACAGTTTTAACCGGAGCTGAGGCTGAAGCTGAGGCTGAGGCTGTGAGTGGACCGAAGGAGGCGACCAGCTGGCAACTGGTGCTGCTGCTCATGCCCCAAGTTGTGGCATGCCCCTAATGGCTGTTGAGCTCGTCAACGCACTATAAAAATGTCATTATCAGTGCAAAAGTTTTGCTTATATCAAGCATCAAGTGTACAAAAATTTGCATATTTCACCAGCGCGCAAGACGCACAAGGAGCAGTAGACAACAGCGGGAGGAGGTGGAGGAGCCAAGGACAAAGCATCAAGGACCAAAACCATAACGCCATCGTCTGCTGCTGGCGCTCAAGTTGAAGTTGAAAAATGAATAATGAAAAATGAAATGTGAAATATGAAAAACCAAAGACAATTCAATTGCCAACTCATCAGCGGTCGAGACTGACTGCTAACTGCCCGCTTATCATTAAATTCAAATATCAATCAATTTATCATAAAAGCCCCACACAAAAGACAAAAACTAACAAGATGCTTACCAAATTGCTCCCTTGCCCCAGTTTAGAGCTGTGGCCAGTTGCAGGTAGCAATGGCATTTGCAACTGCTGCAGCATCTAATGCCGATGCTGATGCTGACGCTGATGCCGATGCAATTGACAGGCTTGATTGACTTGGCTAATGAGCTTAATAACAGTTGGACAAATCAGAGGCCACAAAACGCTCAACTTTTGCCAATTTAACTTTGTTAACCATGTCAAAACTGGATAACTCGATTTGCTTGTCAAACTAAACTAAAAAAAAGAAGAAAATGATACGTAAAAATTTCCATTTGAAAAACGATAGTTTTTTATGATTTAACCTCTACAAAAATGCTACATTTAAAGTTGAAAACATTATTCCTAGGGATGGGCCGAACTGACAGACAGAGCCAGACTTGAAGGTTGTATATATTACATTCAATTCCAGTGAAATCTAAATATATTTCACATCTAAGAAAAGCGAAATTGTGCAAAAATGTTTGCCAAAAATAATTCCACAGTATCAAATAACTTCTATTTTTAAAAATTTGTAATGCATTTGCAAAATGTATCTTTGAACTGAACAATAAACATTAATTTTTGTTTATCATCCACTTGGCGCATAATTAAAATATAAAAAAGCATAAAATCAACAAATATGCGAGAACGCATAAAAACAATAACAAAAGTAATCAAAAAATGGGGCACTTAGCTGTTGTTGTTGTTGCTATCATTGTTGTTGTTGTATTTGTATTTATTTTGGGCTGGCTGATATTGGGCAGAGCTGAGCAGCTGCTTTTATAGCTCATAAATTTGTAAGATGCTGTTTTCGCAATGGCTGTGGCAAAGGCAAAGCCATCGGCATCGGGGCAAAGTCAAGACATCCGAATTCATTGCTTTCGCCAACACACAAAAATGTATATATATATCTGTATATATATATATAAATAAATATATATGTGTATGTGTTTATTTTTATAAATATTTTCATCCTTTCGCTGGGGTGGTCTTGGCACATAAACGCGGGCCTGGGTTAAAGCCAAATCAATACAAAATTGATGAATACAAATGATCATAAAAAACAATAAAAAGCAATGCCAAAAGGCATCTGCAGTTTGCCAGCAAGAAAACAAAGCAAAGCACCAAGAAACGAGGCCAACATCCAGCTCCGAGCTGAGGGAGCTGCTTTGGAGCCTTGTCCTGATTTGGTTATAAGAATCCCAGCCACGTATTTGGTCTTGTTTCATGCGATTTTATTTTGGGGGCATCGACAATAAGGAGTACGTCAATTTGGTGGCCACATTTTTGGGGCACGCTTGTTTTCCACACAACTGCATTTCACTTATCATTTATATCTGCATTGGTTCACACGATTCCTTATAATCGTCATCAGTCACTCATTTGAAATTAATTTCGCGGAATAAAGCAGCGGTACGAGCGACAAGTTAGTAACTTAAAAGGTGCCCTTATCCTGATTCTCCCTGATGTGTCCTACACTCAGAAAAAAAAATCACACTGATATTTTGTAGCCCATTGAAAATTAGACAGTTTTTCCTAATTTTACAAACTCAATGATGTACCATATATATATATATATATATTAGCAAAATCCAGTTTGAAGTATTTCTGAAATTGAGGGCTATTTTTTTCTGAGTGTATTTTTACTTGTCGCATGTCTGCGCTTGGCAGCCCAGTGAGCCGTAGACGTAGCCGTAGTCATTGCTTCGTTTGATTTCAAGCGTATCGTCGTTTATCGGCGCCATCTAAGTACACACACTCAAGCACTCACACACACACACACACACTGGAGATATCCATGAAAGAAATGAAGTTTAAGTAAATATGCATAGACAAATAAATACACACACACACTTACACACACACTGAGACACACTTAAAAATATACATATATATCAGAGAGACAGACATGCCTTTGACGGGAAATTGATTTCAATCAATCAAATATTTTGATTACTTTACTCGTGTGCCGCACACACCACACACAACACACACTCACACACACAGAGATCTTCTTCTTGTTCTTCCTGTCTCTGATTTTCTTGTGGCTGTTTGCAAGCCATTAGCAATAATTTACTTAAAGGCTTAAGTGAAATTTGGGACCCAGTCGCACTCAACACATGTCTATCTGTATACAAATCGATGTGTGTCAACACGAGCGATAGGCAAACATTGAAATATTCAAGTTAAGCACTGTCAACTTTCATAGACACTTAACCCATTAAAAATGCGTTAAAATGGGCATATTGATTTCGTGGCAAAGTATGTAACAGGCAAGAGGAATAAACTTTTGATTAGCAGCAACAATCGAGACTGGACACTTTGGAATATAAATTCTCAGATCAAGCATACTTTAATTTATCGATAACTGCATCAGTTTCGAAAATATCGATTACAGATAACAAAAAAGCAATAAAGGCAAATGCTTCTAATTGATATAACCAACTTCATCAATATTTATTCTCATGTTGTCTTAATTTTGTATCCCTGCTGGTTATAGGAAATGAGAGCACTTCGAAACCTGCTTACTTTTAAGCGAGCAAGAAAAATAAGACTAGAATATATATTTAACAGCAGATTGCAGAGTATATAATAGTCGCGCTCACTCAACCAAAGCATTCATACTTCTTCTTATACAAATTAGTTGGCTCCGCATAGTTATCTTAAATACATTTAAGTGGCAACTTTCTGTTCGACTTACAAACGAAAACCGATTTACATTTATATTGTAGCCGATGATTTATGAAAATGTTGTCGCATTTTGCTTACATCCTTTATTTGTATATTGATAATTTCCCATCGGCAACATCGTGCAACTTTGTGGGCACACAGAGAAGAAGTCAAAGGCCGAGCTCGTTATGGATGACATTAATTTAATTTATTAAGTGATGCGTACAAATATTATTGATAATTAACTTTCCGCTTCTCCAAGCGATGGAAATAAAATGGAAAAAGAGCGAAAATCAGTTAATATTCAGAGACTGAGCGAGTCAACAGAGGCAGAGTCGCAACTTTGCATGCAATACTCAATATTTAATTAAGCTGCGCGCGCATATTAAAATTGCATTAAAAATAAAAATATTGTGATTTTATTTCAATGGAAATGGAATGCGCAGAGCAGAATCCATCTGCAATATTGAATATGTTGCCCAGCGAGTGAATAACTGAATAACTGAATATGGAATCTCTCCGCGGAATGAGGCCAAATGAATGAATGCTTAAAAAGCACTGATGCAAAAGCCCGAAAAGTAGTTCTCCCTTTGGGGGCAATGCGGGGAGTCCACTCTTTGCATTGCAACATTGCAGGGGGGGTGAGGGGATGCGGGTGAATGCGGGTTGACTGACTGTCAAAGTTATTGACAGCTGTAAAGTTTGTCTCCGCATCATTTGCCATCTTTTTCGCTCAAATATGCATAATAAAAATGCGAAAATTCAATTAAAATTTCATGATATGCACAAAGTGGCAGAACTCGCAGCCAAAAAAGAAACCAAATATCAAGCTCACACACAGCCACACACACACATACACACTCGCAAAAATTCCAACTGGAATATAAAAAAGTTTGCCTGCGCATAAAAATCGCGACAAATGCACAAAGTCCAAATGTGCGGCCTGAAATTGTCGACTCTTGTAATGAAAGCAGCTGCAAGCATACACCACACACACACACATATACCACACACACACACACACACACCCACATACCCACACACACACCACACACACAGAGTGACTACATAGTGTATGTTTGTACTTATTGCGGCCATTGGCAGCTCTGTGGCCGCAACAACTGCACACAAGTGCTGCGCATTTGGCAAAAGCATAAAGAATACCCTGCAGTCCCAGCAGTGGGGTTAATCAGACGACAAGTGCATTATGTTCACAGCCTATTAAATCAAGTCAACACACATTATAATATTGGTAACTAAGTGTGTAGATGAATATTAATTGCAATTTAATTTTAGAAAATGTTTTAACAAATAAAAACTTCATATAAATTGGCAAATTAAGTGATACACAATTAAAATTTAAAACGGGAAAAAAACTATAATGGGGTATTAAAAACAGACTACAAATTTTAGGTAATGTTAAAAAATGTAAATTCAAACAGAAATTAAAAACGAATTACTGATTTATGCTTGGTGACCTCTTTTTATAATTTATGTATATGTATGTGTAATTTATGCAATATTTAAGAAGAGAAACACTAAATTAAAAATTGATAAGACTTTTTAAAATCACATCATTTATATATATTTCATTTTATTTATGAAATAAAAATTCAGAATTTAAAAAAATTAAACGTAATATTGCGAATGAAATAATGCAAAAGCAAAAAGTTATTCAAATAAAAATTTAAAATGAACAACGAAAATAAAATGAAGTATATAAAATAGGAAACCCAAAAAAACGCAGCAGACCAGAAATGTTTAAGCGTCAGTAGCTGAGTAAAAAGTTAAGCAAAAAGGTAAGAAGGAAAATAAAAAGAGAGACATAAGAAATGAGAAAGAACAGAAGAAAGATACATAAAAATCCCGTAAGCAGTGGGTTAAGATAAATTTAGTAAAATTAAGCAAGCTAAGTTGGTATGAAAAGTAAATTAATTAATTACTTAAGAATATTCTTTGCTGACTACTGGCCAAGTATATTTTTATTTTGTGCATTCACTGACAAGTAGAGCATTTGGTAGTCTGCATAAATCAGAAATTCGTCACATTTTTACTATATAATAATTTCTACATTTTTGCTCTTTGCATAATATGCGCCACAATTTTAGTGCTGAGTTTTGCTTTTTGTCCGACTACAAAAACAAAAGCAAAAAGCAAAAGTAAAAGCAATGAACTGAAATGGGGGATAAAGGGAAATAACACTTTAAATGATGGCCATAATTTAGCTAACAACTTATTGTTGTTGTTGTTGTTGCTCTTATTGTTGTTGTCTCTTTGCAGCTGCTAATGCTGCTTTATTGTTATGGATACATTTTTGGCAGTGCTTTTGGACTGGCGCACATTATTCGCACATATGATGCGAGCGAGCACTCAAATGAGTCTCCGACTGAGTATGAGTGTGAGTATGAGTATGAGCCATATGCATATGCAAATGCTGATGTTAACAGCATGTTTGGAATGCTAATGCTGTGCCACTTTGTCATAAATCCTGGCCACAAATCTTGCAGTGGCCTTTCAACTGTCGGCCATTAAAATGCCGCATTGGCCACTTTACCCAACTTTAAGATAAGCACGACTTAACCCGTCTCCCGTATATCACCATCAACGACAACGGACAGCCGCCCATTGATTACCGCTTGCCAAATAAATTACTCGACCAATATATCGCTCCACAAAAAATAACTAAAAAAAGAAAATAGAAAAAACAGAAAAAAAACTTTCTCTTTTTAACTTTCGCTGCTGGATTTTCAGTTTCTGTTGCCAGTATTCAGTCGTGCCGCATAGTTCTCAGGTCATCGCAATTTTTCTGCTCTATTTGCGCTCGTCTGTTGCCAAAATTCAGTGCAAGCACCTAAAACTAACATCGAGCTGCCATCTGCCATCTGCCATTTGCCAGTTGCCATTTGCCATTTACCATTTTGAAGGCGCTTCCAAAAGTTGCGCTCGACTGCACTGCTCTTAGAGGCGAAAGTGTTGGAGGCATTTCACAGCCAGCCCCAGCTCAACCCCCAGCTCCAGCTATATCTCCATCTCCAGCTCCGTGCACGATTTCCCATCCCCATTAGCACCCAGAGATGGGCACGTGACAGCCAGCCAGCCAGCTCAATCCTGTGTGTGAAATACTAAGTACAACTCAGACACAGATAAAATTCTATTTTATCTAGCAAACAAAAAAAGCATTGTTCCATTTCAGAGTTCTCCTTAAAGTGCCAACTTGTACACGAATTTCTTTTTTCCTACTTATTTATTAACTTAACTGTGAGAATTATTTTATTGCTTGCCCACAATTTTAACGATCAGCTATATGCATTGTTTTTTACAACATTATAAGATATCGCCAGATAATGAACATTGGGTAAATAATATATTTATGTTGCTTGACCATTATTTTTAAAAATAAGATTAGATTACTCAGCATACAGTGCTCCAGAAAAATGTAGAGAAAGAGAGAGATTTCTTTAATATATATAATATGGGAAAGATTTTATCTCTTGTTATATATCATAATTTATAAATATTTGTTCTCAATATGGAGGAAAAGGCACTTCAAATTTCTCTAGTCAACTTTTACTTATTTAAATACTTTTATTAATATTTTTAGAATTGATGCGTACTGAGACTTAGTTAAGAATTAAGTGGAAAAAATACTAGTTTTTATAAGTAATAGTT
Organism: Drosophila paracracens; assembly: GCA_035044025.1. NCBI lineage: Eukaryota > Metazoa > Arthropoda > Insecta > Diptera > Drosophilidae > Drosophila > Drosophila paracracens. Next base: position 857,261 of record JAWNMN010000396.1, read on the forward strand.
TTCTGCAGTTGAGAATTATTTTATACAACTTTAAACTTTAACAACAATTGATTTTTTTGTGAATGATTTTATTGCTATGGTACAGAATAATTATAAGAATATTTGAACTCAGTACTTATACCTCACTTATTTATACCTTTCAAAATGGAATTCTAAATATTTATACGTTTGTTTTGTTATTAACTTATAACCAAAATTGGGGCGCATTAGAAGCTTTAGATCTGGGATTTATGTGGTCTTTTTTTGTATCACGCTGCCATCTCAAAGTGCTTCATTGGCCGCGCTGAAAACTATGCAACAATTTTCTTAAACTTGTGTGAACATATTTACGAGCGCTTTCGTCGCTCTTTGTTCGAGTTTCAGGAATTTGCTCGAGGAAATGACACAAGTGAAAATATTTCAAACAGTTGCTCAACGCTTTGTGTTGCCTTTGTGTGTGTGTGTGTAAGCTTTTGTGCAAAGCGCATTAAGTAGACAAACAGACACACACTTCAGCAAACCGATTGAATTGTCTTTTCCGCTTATGCGAGCTGCTTACATGGCTTAAACTAATCGCCGATTTTGTCCAACAAAAACAACTTCCCCTCGCATTTGTCATAGTTGCATTGATTATTGCAAATTGCTCGATAGTTTGCTTGAGCTAATATTTAAATATTTTACTAGAGAGAGTTGGCCGTTTTTGGCCGGGGCAACAAATCAATTTGCAGCTGGCCCTGCGGGGTCATCGCGACGACCTGAAAAGCCTTTTAGCCTTAACATTTGCCTTTTCTGGTTCATTTCTGGTGTCGACTGCTGATTATTTTGTGCTTGCCTCTTAACTGACAGTGGACTTGGCCGACTCGGTTGATGGTTGACTGTTGACTGTTGACTGGTTTCATCGTGTTCTTGTTGTTGTTGTCGTGGGTCTTGTATTTTTTGATAAATTTACCATATCGTTGGCGACCCTTTGGGCTGAGTTCCCTTTTTAGCATTTTATACATGTTGATGTTCTTTTTTTTTTTTCTTTTTGCTGGGGTTCGGGTTAACTGCACAAATTGTTGTAATACAATATTTTTGCCATTAGGCAGCCAAATGGGCAAAAATGCGACCAGTTACTTTGTTTGCGTTCGAGGGTTCAGTTATTTTCCTTCTTTTTGTTGCTTAAACTTCTCTTTGGCTTTGAACCTTTTTCAGAGCCATAGGGTATTAAATGCACAGTTGCGGTCAAAATAATAGAAGTGCTGCTTCTGAAAGGATTTATTAAAAATATGACTAATTTTATAGTGATAAAATGGAGAGCTCTTCAAAATCTTCAAAATGAAGACAAAATTCAATTCAAATGTTTGGTTCCTCAACTGGGAATGTTTCAAAATAATATTATTTGCAAATACTAAATGTAGTAAAAAAAAAAACACTCATCATATCTAGTTTTTGGAAGAAATTTACTTATCTTCTGAAATCAAATTTTCATAGTTTTTAAAATATATTTTAAGTATTTTTTTTATCATTTTCCATAATAATAAATGCAGGTGTGCACTACCAATATTTTGATCGCAGCTGTATTTGTGTAAGTAGAGGGTATTTGGGCAGTTGTTCAACTCATTAGAGTTGGCAGCACCCCTCAGTCTCTGGCTGCCCCGTGGGAACTTTCGTATCATGCCGCAATGATATACCAAAAAAAAGAAGAAGTCGAAACGCCTTTTTGGCCTGCGTTGAAATATTCGTGCTTAATGGTACGTAAAGTCTGCATGATTAATAGGCGTCAGTCGCTCGTTTGTTTGCTCGTCAGACATTAAAGCACCTTCAGGCCAAACAGCACCCCCTCCACACACCCCTCCTCACCCACACCCCCCTACGCTACGGCCCCTTGCCTTTCGCTGTTTTTTTTGGACTTCTTTCGTTTTTTGTTTGGCTGCGCTCTAATGATTTCAATACAAATCGAAAAAAGTCAACACACACCCACACACACTCGCACACACACACATACAGAGAGTGTGTTTCATTTTGTTTCAATTTGCTTAGCATGCTTTGGGCGTTGTCCGGTCAGACAGGCGTTTCCACCCTCGACCCCCTGACCCCTTGACACCCATCGTCTTTGACTTTGCCTTTTCCCCCACCAACCACTTGTCTTGGCGGGTTTCTTGTGTTTTTTTTTGCCTTCTTTTGTTGGCTTTTAGCCATGGCTATCATTTTTAATTGAAACGTTACAATTTATGGCGCTGCGCATATCAATTTACCATAAAAAAATATAACAAATATTTCGGGAGGCGTCACCTCCTTTTGTGTCTTCTCCAAATCGAAATCACATAGAGCACAAAATAAGGACATTAATTGCTCCTAATGACAAGGCAACATTTTGTAGACCCCTTAATGAAAGCGAATTGTTAATTTAAGTGACTGCAAATTATTAGAGAAATAATTGAAGTCGATATTCACTATTGCCACACTCTTTAATCTAAAGAGGACAATCTGTAATTTAAATGATAATATAAATAGTCGCCATTAAGAACTGGAATAGTTAATATAAATGGCAGACAATCATTATAAAATAGTTCAAGTTCATATTCTAAAGAGTACATAGATAAATTAATATAAAGAATGTAACCAAATGCGTTTTGATGCACATTAGGAAATAGTTTAAATAATAGTTTAACCTTTAATTTATTTATCGCTGCTATAAAATTCTTGTGATGAAAGGAAATGTATAATCAAATAGTTAAAAAAGTAAAAGTGAAAATATAATAATAAATGACAGCAAATTATTATAAGATGATTGAAGTACATATTCAACATATTACATATATATTTATGGAATCATCTAAAATATAAATCATATCAATTCAGTCTCAAATAGTCGAAGAACAAACTTGAAATTATGGATGGATGAAAGGCAATCAGTAAATAAAATTATTATAAGATAGTTAAAGTACATATTAAACATTACAATAACAAGTAGAGAAATCATAATCATAACTGCATCGAAGGAAGACAATCAAAATGCTGTTAGTGGAGGCATCATTAAATATGAATGAGGGAATTACGCTAATGCGCGTTGCGATTGCCAAAATTTATTTCTATTTAAGCTACCTGCTGCTAACGTCAATGTCAATTGCAAAGCAGCAGCAACAACAGCAACAACAACAGCCAGAATCAAATGTAAATAAAGAAAAAACGAGGACAATAACAAAAGCCAAGTTGCCATCATTTGGCAAATGCAGAGATAAACTTTAACAATGGCTTAGTGGCTCAAAATATATTTTCTTATGTGTGTCACACGGGCAACAAGGAAGTGTGTGCGAGTGTGTCCCAGAGTGTGTGTGTGTGTGTGAATGTGCGAGTGTGCACATATCTCGCAATCAGACAGCTATCATCATCTATTGTGTGTGTGCGTGTGTGGATAATCAAAACAAAAATACTTGCTTTGCCATTGTAGCAAAAACACAGTTTCATTTAAACAAAACAAAAGCCAACTTGAGCCTTTGCTCACTTCACTCCGACGACAACAACAACAACAACAATAAAAACAACAACAATAACAACAACAATTTAATGTGATAGTGTGTGATGAGCTCCTCAGTGCCACAGTAGGCCTGCTAAAGTGTGCTTCAAATAGTATACCCAAAGGACGAAAAGGTGTGTGTGTTTTTATAAAAAAAGCAAGCAAGATCTCATTGAGTTAACACGACTTAGAAATACCCTGCAGCAGGCTTTTAAATATTATCCACTACATTAGCCTTGCGTTTTGCCCACTCAAATATTAGAAAAATTGCAAATCAAAATGGAGAGATATTTATTATTTATAATATATTTTTTCTAATGATGACAGCTAAGATCTTTATTTTTGGTCGTCTGCTGAAAGTGATGAAATCAAAATGGAAATATGTTCTTTGCTATGATGAAATATGTTCAATTCATATATCATATATAAATTAGAATTATCTGCCTTTAAAATTACAGTTTTTTTTGCAATAAGAATTCGATAAGAATCGATATTCGCAAAACAGTGACAGTTATCGATTTAATTAAATCTGAGAACTTATATTACAAATATGAAGTGTCCAGCTCTTGAGGCTTCTGGGATTGGCCATCGGATATGTCTGCTTTTGCACCAAACCAGTAAACCCCTTTGACCCATTTAATGCACTTACAAAAAATGTCATCGAATATCGTCTATATTTACACACACATTTTATTTATCGTCAGTGCATGGAATGCATATAATTCCATGAAAATATTCACAAAAAATTTTAATTATAAATGCAATTGCTGCCGATATTTCGTTGTTGCAGTTTCAATTACAATTTGTCATTGGTACATTTGAATATTATTACAGAGCAAGCAAAACACAAATATTATCAACAACAAAAATTCAAGTAAATATATGGTCTTTATTTTTGGATCGAGTCTATTATTATTATTATTATTCTATGTATTTGAATATTTATTTTTAAGCTTAAATACATTCCAAGCATATTTTCTATAAGCTAGACTTCCAAAAATAGCTCTACGCATTTTTAATATATGTATGTGGAAAATTATCCATGATTAAAGGGTATTTTTTAGTCGATTAGTTGTGGCTTTTCACTAGAGTCTATTGGAGATTGGGTTTAGATTTGAATTTGATAATGTGATATATATTCCAAGAGTATTTGCTATTAATTTGACAGCTAAAAAAGAAGTCTCGAATATGAATTTATGTTAGACTAAGAATAAGACTAAGGGGTGTGTGTTAGTCGGTCAGGTTTAATATTTTGCTAGAGATTGCATTTAGAATTTATTTGGAATACATTCGAAAAGAAATATCTGGCTTAAGTTCGACAACCAAACAATAACTCTTCGCATTTTTAAAAGATATGGAAATTAGTCCGAAACTAAGGGGTATTTGACAGTCAATCAGTTATTGTTTTTGGCTGACTTCATTTAGGTAGGCCAGCAGTCTGGTATATATGTAGAAATTAGCTCGCTGAGCCGCACAGCAGTGACCAGCTAAGTAAGTCAAGGGCATCATTTATTAATATTATTTTATTTTTTACGTTAAGCTGCTGTCTGCTGATTAATGAGATGGTCTAATGAGAATGGGCCCTCAATTTGATGTGCTTTTGGCCTTTTCGCATTTCGCTAAAAATTTCATATTTGACTCAGTCAATTTAGGGTCTGTTTACGAGGGTGCCGAAAAGGGAGGAGGTGGAGGGGGCGTGGCTGTCAGAGGCAATCAGGCTGCAGGCGAAATGCGAAATGCGAAATGCGTCGCAATATCAAAGAGCGTATTTACATGCAAAACAGGAATCGTGGCACAGCTGAGGTTTGGGGCATGACTGCTGCTGCTGCTGCTGCTGCTGCTGCTGCTGCTGGTGCTGCTCCTGTTGCTGCTAAGTTGGCTTGCCACAGACGGGCGTAAAAAAAAAACGAGAAGAGAGAAGCGAAAAAATTGAAAACCATTAGGATTAATGTTTAGTTGAAAGATTTGCGCGTTAAGCCATTTTTACATGGCCGCAATGCCGTCGAGGCACACAGATGTCCCCACTCCCCCTCTGAACTCTGACTCCCTCCGAATCCGGCTCCCTGCTCCCTCCTCACTGCTCTCGATTGCCAGCTACACTCAGAAAAAATATTGCAGTGCATTTCAGAAGTTAGGTATACTTTTGGAAGTCAAGGGTATGAAATTATTATTATTACTATTATTATTATTATTATTATTATTAGTATTAATGTTATTATTATTATTATTAAACATTATTATATTAAGATTTCTCAAGCATTTCCAAAGGTTTATAAAATTCATATAATTTAACCTGAAAAACATAAATACTACTACTACTAAGATAGATAGTTAAAAAGCAAATTTAATTACTTTTAGAATTATAATGAATTAGATCTATATTTCTACTTCTTAGATACATTCCTAATAATAACAAATATTAATAAAAAATAGAAAAAATGATTATTCTTGGGATTTTTGATTTTGGATAAGATTTATAAAAAAGTATTTGATTATATTTAAAAATTATCTAAAAGAAAACCAGATAAACTTTCTAAATTTGAGCGTAATTTTTTATTTTCTGAGTGCAGGATCAGTGGGATCCTGACGTCCTGGCTGGCTGACTGGCTGACTGGAAATTGCTAATGTAGTTTATGTGTAACAGGCGGAGGCTTCTTAACGTTAACTGACGGCCTACCGTTTTTGGCTTAGGGCGAGAGACGCACAAACGGCATGTAAAATGTGACATTTTAATGTATGCAAATGAGACGTTGAATTAAGCCCACCCACACACCCGTACACACACACACACACACACAGAGAGAGAGGGAGAGAGAGTGGAAGGCATACAAACATCACTTGGTTTCATATCCGTTTCCTGTTGCTGCTTCTTCTTCCACTGCTGATATGATTTAAAAATAATGAAAGCGAACACTGCTCAATGGCTTTAATGTGTGCAACATCCACCCACCTCACCCCCTCAAGCACACCCCTGCCCCTTTCTTGCCACTCCCACTCCCACCGAGAGCATCGTGACTTGTATTTTCTCTGTGCTCTTTGGTTCACTTTGTTTGTGTGCGGAAATGTCAACTTAACTTTTTTGCGCTTTACCAATGACAAAACAGGAACAACAACAACAACAACAAATTTATGCTCGGAAAATGTCTGTTTGGCCAACCCCAACCCCCACCCCTCGCTTTATTTTTATCCATCTTCAGGCAATTTATTAATTTCTATGCAGCATGCGTATCGTAATTTGTTTTCTTGTTTGCTTCTCTTTTTTTGTCTTTTGTTTTCTTAGCCAGGAAAATTACTTAAGTACCAGTTTTGCCCTGCTTGGAATTATTTGAACTTTGCTTTCAATTTGTTGATTGTTTTATATTGCTTTTCACTCTCAGTGTTTTTTCTCAGCATTTTGTTAGTTCCAGCACACCAAAGGATGTCCCTGTGGATGTGTGGGCGCCTCCTTTCAAGTTATTGGCACCATTTTAATTGAGCTCACGCATCTCCTCACTATCTGGGCTTCCATTAAAAGTTGTCGCTTTTGAATTATTCACTTGTTTCAATGAAAGCGTAAATGGATTCTTTCAACAAAATCCTCTTAATTATCGAGAGCACTTTGATGTTCTATTGAGGCAGGCTGAATTTATCGTGTGTGCATATTAAAGCTTTTCTTTTAATTTTTAAATGATTTCTTTTTCTTTCTATTTATTCTAGCTTTACCCAAAATTTATTTTAAATGCATTAAATATTGAATTCAATATTCTCTAAAAACTATTAATTAATTATTATCAAAGATGCTGTTATTAAATTATTAAGGAAAAAATATAAATAGTAAGATAATAATTAATTATTATTTAAGATTCAATAATTAAATATGTAGAGTAATTATAAAATAATATTTGATTCCTTACTTCAGTTTAAAATATATGCATCTAAAATAAAAGTAAATTCTTAATTTTTAAAAATAATTACTCATTTTTAATTGCAAGTTTTTTAATTTTTTTAATTTGATTCAATATTTAGTCTCTTTCTGCAATTGCAGACTATTTTCAGTGCACATTGAATAAATAATATATGTATTTCAGTCATATAGTTTTGTAAACATCTTGCTAATCTCAAAATTGCTGAAGTCGATTTCACATCAAATATTTCGATTAACTGTATAATTTTGATAAATGCCGCAAGTGCAAATTAACTCAAAATAATGATTATTCGGCTTAAGAGCGGTTGCAATTATTTGCCCAGCTTTCAAAATGGAACTGAAATTGATAAATATTATTTGCTTGAGTACAATCGTATGGCAAATAATACTGACTTCATCTTGGGGCAGATAGTAATTGGAATTAATTATATATTTCAATGCAAAGTCCCTTACACACATGCACACACTCACACATAAATGAGCAAACATTTTCATCTCAATTTGCGCAAATATTTGCAAACTTTTGAAGCATTTAATCGTAATTTTTGGGTAGCTGTGGCTGAGGGTCCATAAGAAAAGGGTGTGTGTGTATGTGTTGGGGTGTGTGTGATGTGTGTGTGTGTAGTATTAATTGTTGGCCATTTGAAATAATTATAAAAAAGAAAGTTTAGTTTGCTGTTGGGGGTTCACTCACCGATTAGCACTAATATCACATGTAGCAAGTACCAAAGCTGCAGATGCGTTCTCTTAACTGATGTTGCTGTTGTTGTTGTTGTCGCTGTCCTTTTGGCCAGGCTAAAAGCATTTTGGCCAGCCTGTTGCTGCTGCTGCTGCTGCTGCTGCTGTTGTTGGTGGTGTATTTGTCGGTGGTGCGGCGCCGAATGTGACTGACTACTGGGATCAATTCTGTGCCTCAAAGTGTGGCTTAAAGTCTGTCCCGGAGTATGCCTGGGTGTGTGTGTGTGTGTGTAAGCCGGCTCCAATGCACACATTTTCAGGCGGCTACGAAAACACTTTCACTGGTTGCTTAGTGGGGGGCTCACTGTACTCTGCTCACTCAAGGAATTCGGGGAATTATTTATGCGTCCAGAGAGTTTTCAAACAAACAAACAAACACACACACTGTGTGCATTAGGTGTGTGTGTCTGTCTGTGTGTGTGTGTGTAATGTGTTTATTAATTTCTGTGGGTGGCAAGAATTCACCTATATCATTTAGATGTTGAGTTAACGTGGCTATTTTTGTTGTTCTTTTAACTGTCAGCCCAATTAATCACTAGCAAAAACAAAAATAAAAAGAAAAAGTATAAATAAAGTAGAAAACGAGCTGGAAAAGAGTAGAACAAATTTAGAAAAAGAGCAGGAAAAATAGCTAGCAAAAAGTAGCACAAAAAGGCAGGGAAACTATTAAAATGGGACAAAAGGACAGACGGCTGAAAACGAGGCAAGTTAAAGACATAAATTTTGCAGCATTTTGGCCAAAGATTAATTACAAACGGCAAAGGCACAGACTAAATGGGAGACGCGGCAACAGTGGCAGCAGTGGCAGCAACTGGCTGCTGTGTATTGAGGCGCATGCAACATAAATTCAAAATCTAACCCGCCTCACATCCCTCCCCCTTCAGGCATTTCTCTAGGCATTTGATTTACGGCTAACGGGCAACGCTTGCAACGAGGCAATTGAGCCTGTTGTCAATTGTTGTTGTTGTTGTTGTCATTGTTGTTGTTGTGGCTGTTGTTGTTGTCTCTGCTATAACAATAATAATAATAAGAATAATGCCACACGCGCCGCTGACCCACATGTGCCCCAATAGCTAAAGCTAAAGTGCCCATCAAACATGATTAGCGACAAATGTCTGCTTTTCTCCTTTCTCCTTTCTCCATTCTCCTTTCTCCTCTCTACAAATAAATACGAAACGACCCTAAATAAATGTTATTCTCTATTTAACCATCTATACTTATTTTAAATATAAGTGCGATTTTATTTTAAATAAGATATTTGCAAACAATAATCTAGTTATAACTTTTAAAAAAGGTCTAACGAAATAATAAATAGAAATCAATAATAAATAAAATAATTAATATAAATAATAATAATGAAAAATAAACGTAGATATTAAATATTAAAAGGTTTATAATAAAACTGGGAATATTTAATTTTATTTTACTTAATAAAGCAGTTCAAAAATGTTTTTTAAAATAAAAATTTACAACTAAGTTCAACATGATTATCAAAGTTACAAATTAAATGAAGTAATATTAAAAGTCAATAAATAAATTAAAAGTGAATAATAGAATAAAAATTAAAAATGAAAAAAAAGTAAGAGTATAATATATTTGTTGAACTTTATTTTATTTTATTTTAAGAGCAACACACAAATTTAATTAAAAGGGCTTACGAAATGAGGATTTTTAATTAAATTAAATGGAAGTAATTTAATTAAATACATATAATGAAAATATAAAAATAAAATAAAATAAAGTACAAAATTAATCTGTATTCAAATGTACAATGTTTCGCATTTAATGCCAGAATTGGGTAAGCCCAGAAAAATCTCAAACAGACCAAAAATTGTAAAGCTTTAGTAATCTAGTAATAAGAAAAGTAAAAAGTTGAGAGGAAATAGAGAAAAAGTGAGATGGAATCTAGAAAATAGTTGCGAAGTGAAATAAATTTACTACAGCTAAAAAGGAAAACTAATTCAAAGCAAAACATTTTGGCCCAAAGAGTTTGGAGTCAAAAAATACTTTGGTTTAGTTGGCAAATCTTAGTTTGGAGTAAAGTTTTTCACAAGAACTGTTATTTTAAATACGATAAAGAAAACAGAGCTGAAAAGTCTTCTTTTAATTATTTGGCCAATTTTAATTAATTTTAAATTGTAAAAACCAAATTTTGTTTTTAAATAAAATAAATTACAGACAGCTTAACATAAGTTGATCTTTTGACAAACGTTTTTTATTTCTAACTTTCATTTGCATAAATAGATTTATTTCACTCAAAAAATAGCAATAAAAATAAATCAAGTAAAGAATAATAATTAATAAATAAAGTTGAACTTTTTACTCTATTTTTATGACACTATTTTTCATATCGAATCAACATTTTTTAAGTAACTCCTTTTGTATGCTTAGCCAATTAAAATGAGTTTAAGTCAAAAAGAGGAAAATAATCGGGAAACATATATAAAAATCGAACAATGGAATATTGTTGTCAGGTCAGCAAACAAGCAACAACAAAAAAGAGTCGATTAACAAGAGCCAATGTACAGTTTCAAACAAAAACAACAATGAAAGCTGAATGAAAACAAAACACGAATGAAAATAAATCTTGTCAAATTTTTTACAAACTCGCTAAAAAAGAAAAAAATTGGCAATGTTTAAGAATTGTTGCTGCCAATTTGTTGTTTGCGAAACAATGGACCAAAAAGCAACAAAAGCAACAACAACAAGAGAAAAGAGATAATAAAGAAGAGCAGCAAAAAATAACAAACAACAACAAGAAGAGAAAGAGAAAGAAGCAGAAAACGGGCAATAGACAAGTGCCGTTATTATAATAATAAAAAACGACGCGTCATTGTTATGAGTGAGTGCGCGCCTAAAAATATGCAGCACAATATTTATGTTCACGAAACACAGCCGAGACTCAAACCACAAGGCGCGTGTGAGTGGGTCAGACTATTGGGCAGAACTAAGGAGAAACAGAGACAGACAGCGCAGAGCGTACAATTGAAGGAAGGAAGCTTAATTAGCTTGAATTAGAGCCACGGCATAAAAATAATTAAAAATTATAATGGGAATAATAAACCATAAAAGACCAAATGCAAAAACGAAGCTAATTGCACGAAATAAATTAAGTTATTTTAAATATTTATGCTTGGATTTCCGCTCGCTTCGGTATAATAATCTACAAATCAAGAAACTTTAATTGGAAGCAAGATAAATTCATTTATTTTAAATATTGTTTTGGCTCTTGAAAGCCTCCATTTTATTTTAAATAAGCAATAAATAAATTAATGTATATTAAGACTGTTAAAAGGTTCCATTTTATTGCTACCAACAAACTCAATAATCTTTGGTCCCATTTTAATTAAAATAAACACATGTATTTTGTTGAGTTGTAAGCAAAATAAGTTAATTTAATTTTAACAAATTTTTGGTTTAACAAAAAAAAATGAACAAATGAATTGTAATATCAAACAAAATGAATTAATGAATTTTTGCCTGTAATATAAATAAAACAGGTTAATTCACTTGAAACATTATTTATACACTCGAAATGTTCCATTTAGATTAACAAATTAACAAATTAATATATTTAAGCGTAAGCACATATATATATTATTTAATTTAATAATGAGTTTTTGGTTCCATTATAATTAAAATAAGCAAATAAATTATAGTAATACATGTTATTTATTATGTATATTCTTGAAAGTTTCCGTTTTCTTTAACAGCAGCAAACAACAACAAAAACCACATCCAAGCAAAATAATTGTCATATTATTTTTTTATTTTATATTTATTTTGCACAATTTGTTCAAGCACTCAAAACTTGCACTTTGTTTTTATTTTACTTGAATTGTTCTGTTTTCTTTTTGGACATTTTTGTTGCTCGGTTTTTGTGGTGTTTTTCTTGCTTGTTTTGGTTTCTTATTTTATTTTTTTTTATGGCAAAACTAACACGAAATAACTTTTAGTCCTTGTCCATCGATGAGCAAGTGTGTGTTAGTGTGAGTGTGTGTGTCTCACTTGTCGTTGGGTTTGGTTTGGTTTCGTTTTCAGTTTCGTTTTCGCCTTGGTTTCGTTTCGCTTTCGGGTTTTTTCTCTGTTTTCTGTTTGCTGTTTTAGCTTTTGAGAGACGCGCGCTCGATGAAAACGACGTGCGTTCGTCTTGGCGTGCAAATCATAACTAAAAAAAATTTTCCATTTCTTGTGCAAGCTTCTGGCGCGCCATCCAGTGGCCAGCGACGGAACTACGCCCACACGGTGCAAGTGCAGCGCATGCGGGAGAGTGCAGCTAAAAGCGACAACTGGCGAGCGTGGGTAGCGCTTGCAATGCGCTCTCTGCCGGTCGGTTGCTGTTGCTCTCTCGTGAGCGCTCTGCCTCTCTCGCTCTCTCTATCAGCTTGTGCATATCTCTCGCTGTGCCAGCCTTCCGCTGTTAGTTAACAGTCCGCTGAAAGCTCTGCGCTGCTTCTGTTAAAATAGGGGGATTTTATTTGGCGCTTCATTTTCATTTCACATTTTGCATTTCGACTATAAAATTAATATTTTTTACTCAATTGCTTAATTTGTAAATTAAAAATCTAGTTGAAGTTATGTATAAAACAATTTATTTGATTTATTTTGATTGTTCGCATTAAAGAAGCTTTCGGCTTATTTTGATATTTATGTTTATTTACTTTTTGGTAGATATTTAATTACGAAAAATTATCTACAGCTAAGAACAGATAATCACAAAACTAAAAAAAGATCTTTCATATTTATTTCTGAACATTATCTATTTTTTTTTAAATTTTTATATAATATTTTCTCAAATTGAACTTTTTTGAAAAATATATTTTCTTAAATATTTTTGGTTTTTTTTTTAATAATGCTCAATTTTATTCAATAATTTGTAAACTTGGAAAATCAATTAAGTGAACTTCTTAATATTATTATAGCTGTTATTTATAAATCTGATACTCTGAACACTGAGTAAAGATAAATAAGTAAAAATAAATAATGAATAAATAATTTTAAAAGATAAATTTAAAGTCAATGGTTTATTAGGAATTAGAAATTGATATCGGTTTAATTTAATTTGAGAATAATTTTAAATTAATTTATATAATAATTGAATACAAATCGAAATAGAAATCAACATTTAAGTTTTTGATTTGGATTTGCCTTGCTTACTTTGAGATAGTTTAAATAAATAGTTAAGGATCTCTTAGGAATTAGAAGTTGAAATAGATTGAATTTAATTTGGGCATTTATTTAACTTAATTTAACTTAATTTCTTTGATTAGCTTTGCTTAGTTTGCGGCTGTCTTCGAGCCAAACACAGACAGCCGCATTATTTGCCACTTAGCATTCAGCTGGCCCATTAGCTAAACACACACACAGAAGCCACAAGCCCCGCCCCTCCACTCTCCCCTCCATCCTGTTCTGCAGGACCTGCATGCATTGGTCTGCAACGAGAAGTGGGAAACTATGCAAAAAGGATTCGCACAGCTGCTCTCTCTCTCAAGGAAGAAGGAGAAGCCGAATCCTGCAGCAGAAATGAAGTTAAATGCCATTGACCCAAAAGTTGATGTTGCTGTTGCTGTTGCTGCCACTCTTCCTCTTCCTGCTGCTACTGCTGTTGCCGGGATATGTTTGGCATCCCTGGCAGCCTTGGCCAGCGTTGGTTTCTTCTCCATTTCTTTTTCCTTCCTTATTTTTTTCACTCGCCTTCTCGGACACAATTTGCATTTGTAAGGCTGAAGTAAATATATATAAAATATATAAATATATATATATATATATTTATATACATATGTCCTTTGACTCCATTGGACACCTTTGCAAACATTTAAAAATGCTTCAAACTGAATTTGCTTAAATTTGCCTCAGTTAAATTCAAATTAAACAATTTTGAACATTTGAAGCAGATTTAAGATGCAGTTAAATTTAAAATTACACACGCATAATTATTAATTAATGCGCAGCACATTTTAATCCTGCTGCTTCTTTTTTTTACTATTTTTTCTTTGAGCAACAAAAAAAAAAAGGAATGCATAAAATTTAATTATTAGTGCAAAAAAAATGCAAGCAAAATTTAATTAATGCTCGCATTTTGCAGCTGCAATTTTACATTGTCATTTGGCCATTTGACTATCTGACTGACGACTCCCCCCTCTCCTCTCTCCACTCCCCTCCCTCTACTATATTTGCCGTATGCATCGAATAGATAAAGTCATTTTTCACACATTTTATGCACATTTAAAACCCAACAAATGCGGGCAACTTTTGTTGTTGTTGTTGTTGTTGTTGCTGTTGTTGTTGCTACAGTTGGCTTTCTGGTTTGTTGCCTCATTAAATATTGTGATAATTCTCTACATATATTATTATTTACAAGTGGTCTTCTGACAACAAAAAAATAAAAAAGCGCATTTTTCATTCCACGAAATTGTCGGTTATTTTTATTGTCAACTGAAACCATTCAAAATGGGAGCAAAAGTTATGTTGAAGTTGCACAAAACTCGGTAAAAGGCAGAACCTATAAATAAATAAATAAAAATATGAAATTAATAAATACTGAATAATAGGTGTAAGATAAATAAGCAGTAAGAAGAAATGACTTATAAATAATTAATAAAAAACAATGAATAAAGAGGTAAATAAATAAATAATAAATAAATGCTTAATAGATAACAAATAAATAAGAAATTTGATTTAATAACAAATAAAACATTTTAAATTGTTTATAATCACTCTAGTCAGCTATAACTAATAATTACTATTAATTATGCATTCAATAAATTCGCACAACTATCAAAAACAAACGAAAAATTATTTCTGTTGGCCAACGTTGCGTATGATTAATGATGTGATTTTTCTATGCTCAGCTAGGGTATCCAGTAGTCAGCATGCCCACTCTGTGCATTTAAATGTAAATTATTTTCGATTAATTAAGGGAATTCTAGTGTCAAAAATGAAATGCTTCGCATTTTGAACCCTTTTTCTCCATTTGGATATGGATTCGTTTATTGAAGCGCAGCGGCTACTACGAATGGAAATCAGGTATATATATATAGGGGATTATGTTATGAAGTGCAATACCCTTAGGGGCCCATAAAGTAAAAGCAACTTTGTCTCATAAGTTGCGCAACTGTCATAAAAATGCTGTTCGCTGCCGAGCAAAGGTTCTACTCCAAATGCCACATAAATTAATAGAAGTTCTGCCCAAAAAAAACAGAGGAAAAAAGCAAAAAGCAAAAACCGAAAAAGGCAAGCGAAACGAACTTTCCACCATATACTTAAATAAGAATAAAATATATATATATATATATTTTGCCAAAGAAAAGAAACTTCTGCTTCCCCCTCTGCCACCTGCCTCCTGCTACCTGCCCCCTCTGTGTGCACTTTGCGGCATGATTTTTATTGATTTATAGCGTTAATATTTTTGCTTTAATGCGTCAAATAAATTAAATTGTCTTACGCACCTTTCAGACAACAACTCGCAAAGGGCAAAACTTTGACGACCTCAGCAATAATAGCCAAGTGGAACAGTGGGGCGGGGGCAGCGAGGTGTGGCAGCAACAAATGCATAACTTCGATTTCAAAAGCAAATAAATATTCATAAAAAAAAAGAATGAAGAAAAAAAAATTAGTTTGCACTCTGAAAAGCACTTTTCAGATCTTAAGGGGGCAAGGAGGCAGTGGCAAGGTGGAAAGGTGATAAAGTGGCAAGGCTTGGGGGCAATGCCAAGACACTGAATTATAAATATTCATTTATGCTAAGCGCCGTCGCGTGAGTATTTGCAAGTGTCTGCCACACCCACTGCCACTGCCAGTGCCAGTGCCTCAGTTTCTGCCACACTCTTTGCCACAGTCCCTGCCCCAATCTGTGTCTTCGTTGTGTGCTGTGTTGCGCGCTTTGCTGCCTATACGGGGGCGTATGATTGATTTAATTACCATGCAATGCGAGTTGTCTGACAAGCGGCTTTTCATCGAATTTGCCGCGCATTTTTTTGTTTTTGGGCAACAGACTGTTGCATGCCCCTGACCTTTGCCCTGGTGCTGACATTTGGCCTTCAAAAATAGTCGTCGGCAGCTGCAAAAAAGCAATGTGAACTGACTCATTTGTTTTGTCTATGTTGGGAATTGAGCACCTTTGACATTTATGCTGATTCCGGAATGTTGATTTTAATATTGGAAATAATTCAGTTATAAAATTTGTGATAATATTTGGGATATATTTACTTATTTTTTTATTTTACGGATTTAATTAAAGTGCACGTGAAAACATAACTCGATTTTAATAAAGCTTTTAGCAAAATACCAATTTAAAATGTAATTAAAATTTTATTTTGTAGCAAAAGCGGCGCATATCAAATTCCTACTTTGTATTTATATATAAATATTTATTTTCTTTTATGGATTTATTGTGGAAATAGTTCATAAACTTTGATTGAATATTATTTAATTAAATTAACTATTTATTTGCTTAAGATTGGCTAAGTAGTCCTTACATTTTAGGTCCTTAAAATATACATTTCCAATTAAAATCACAATTTATATTAAAAACTTAGTAAAAATTATTTATTTGGTATTTTTTGCCATTTATTTATTTATTATTTATTTAAATAAGAATAAGTTATAGTTTCTGGCTATATTTCTGAGTTTCTTATTTATTGTGAAACAGGGACCATTTAAAAAATTAAAAAAAGGTTTTAGAAAATCGAAATGAAATGCAAAATATACATTTTTATTTATTGTAAAAGATGAAAAAATTATTTTTTATTTAGTTGCTAATTTATTTTAATTATTTAAATATTATTTGGCTATATTTATATTAAAAGCTGAGCGTAAATTATTTGCGGATGAGCAGTCTATTTCCGATCTGTTCAGAGAGTGGGTTTTCAGGGGGATTGTTTATCGCTTGCCTTGTCTCATTTTGCAGAGTTAATTGTGGAGCACTTTCGAGGGTTGGACATAAAGCAGAGTTGGCAAATCTTATCAGAGACGTCGGAGAATGGCTAAAATTTATGCGCCAGTTGCTGGAAGCATTGTTCAGATTGTTGTTGTTGCTGTTGTGGTCGTTGGTGGTGCTGCCTGGTGCTGGTGGTGTTGGTGGGGTTGTTGGTGTTGAAGCTCAGCTAAGAGCTTGCTAGCGCCCGCATACACATAATTTCCGTTTTCCTTTGTGGCGCCCACAGCAGCGGCAAACAAACAAGCGGCACTCGTACTTCATGTAATCAACATTTTAATTGCGGAAACGGAACTCACACATACACACACATGCGTACACATGTGGGCAGAACACACACACTTTTATGTACAGTTGACAAAAAAATAATAGCATCACTACAACATTTTCTTTTAACAATGCAAAAAACATTCCATTACTTATGCAATTTTTTCACATGTGGATTTTGAATAAATTGCTTGATTTTCCACCTATAAATTGAAGTTAGTACTGCCACTGAAAGTATATATATATATACAAATATATAATTTAAGTAAATTGAAAACAAATAAAAGTGTAGTTTTTTCCCCAATTTTTTTAAATATTTATTTTAATTTTAATTAAGTTTAAATCTGCTGTAAACATTGAGTAATTTTTTTTTTCTTGCTCAACTTTTTTTAAGAGTATTCTTCCACTTCTAAGAAGCTCTTTAAATTCACTGATTTGGAAGCATTTCTTGCGAGAGAGAGTGGTGCTATTATATTGTCCACGACTGTAGATCTATCTGTTACACATTACGCATACGCAATGTGTGACTGTTGCTTTGCTTTGCTTTGCTTAGCGTTCGCATTCTTTGTCGCTGCCAATGCAGGTGTTGTGTCCATATATATATTTAAGTGGGGTGTGAGTTGTGTGGGTGGTGAATCGCTGTGTGTGTGTGTGTTTGCATTAGTGCAAAACATTTTGCACGTGAACGAGAGCGACGACAGCACGTCAGGAATTCATTACATCAAATATAAAGAAAGTTTTAGGCAATTTGCCCAAAAATTCGACCCCTGAAAAAAGCTAAACTATCAGAGAGAGAGATGGGGAGAGCTAGAGAGAGAGGGGAGATAGAGAGTGGGTTGGGGGGAGGGTGAGGGGGAAACAGGACAAAATTCCCCATGCGCTGCAGGTGTAACAAGCTGACTACAGCATGCAGGTATCCATAGATATATTTAAGCCCCAAATCTACTTAGTAGATGGGGGCAACCCGAACGTAAACGAATTTGCGAATATGCACCAGCTACAACAACAACAACAGTTGCAGCAGCAGCAGTAGCAGCAGCAGCAAGGGAGATGAAAGCCACAGGCTCAAGCCTGTGCAGAGTGCCATCTACTATGCAGCATACACTGAGAAAAAAATGTTCTTGAAAATAGGCGCAGCTACAAAAATGTTGTCTATGTTTCCAGAATGTATTTGGAGTTATTCGAAATTCATGCTGAATTTGAAAAGTGGATTTTAAAATTGGATAATGTTTAATAAAAAAAAGTTGCATTTGCTATACATATTCTTGCTGTAAATATACTTCTTATTTTTAGATTTTCTAATAGAAAACATTACTAAAAAGGGCAACTTTTTTGTGAGTGTAGATATTGTATTGTGTATGTGTGCGCGTATGCAGGTGCAGAGAGGCAGAGGAGACAGGGAGAGGAACAGGAAGCGAGTGTTGAGCTGCCGAAACACTTGAGCGACAATGGCAGCAGCGAGACCCGTTCGAGAGCTGCTGCAACTGCAGCTTTTGCTGCCTTTGCTGCTGTTTTCGTTTGGTTTCCTTTTCTTTTTTAGTGTTTTTTGTGTTTTTTTTATGGGTATGCCGCAGCAGACATGATAAATTCTCTTTAGTATGCGGCATACATGAGTGATGATATTAACCAACAACAGGCCCGACTCCCGAGTAGTTACTGACACTGGAACACAGCAGGGACAGACAAGTCAACCAGTCAGTCAGTCACTCAGTCAATCAGTCAGTCCGTCAGTCAGTCGGCTAGCCATTGGAAAAGGAAGCAACTCAAAAGAAAAAAGAAAACCCGAAACAGCAAGGGGAGTAGTCCTTGTGGTCGTCTCTGCTTACCTTGGGCTGAGCTTCGATACTACGTGTGTGAGTGTGTGTGTGTGTGTGTGTGTTTAGTGCCACAAGATATGGTTAGTGGGTATCGTGCGGCTTTTGGGCTTTTGGCATGTTTCGCTTGAGCTTAAATCTTTTCGTTCGCAGCATTTGCTTAATTGCACAAAATTGCAATCACTTTGCAACCTTAATTATAAAAAAGACTTGGCAACTTTTGCATTCAATGTTCCAGATAAATTTTAAATGAAGTATTTTTCATGCTCTTATTCTTACTAACTTTTATTTTCTTCAGCTATTTTTTGTGGCTTAATTTATTACTTTTTTCTAAAACTAATAGCTTTTAAGTTTATTTAAATAAACATACACAATATTTAATGGCTACTTTTATCTATTTATTTTTTATTCATTTATTTGTTTAATGTTATTTGAATAAAACAAGTTTCATTTGTTGCCCATTTTTATGTTAACAGTTAAACAGCCTTCTTTTTTTTTAAATCTTATTTAAAAGTGCAGCCACGTGGAATTCTTAATTAATTCCAGTTTCTTAACACTAATTTAAATATTTCACCAACACATTTTTTCTTTTATTTGGTATTTGTTTTCTTTGTTTCCTGGCTTTATTTCTTACTTTAAAATTAAATGGAATTTAACGAAATATTAATTTATTTTAATAGTTGACCACAATGAGTTTTTTTTAAACAGAAGCAAAATATTTTTGCATATCTATTCGGTATTTATATATTTTTTTTGTCTTACTCGTTAAGTGGCCTTTCAGCAATTTTGAATCTTAGATTAAAAACAAAACCAAAAAAAACATGGCTACTTTTGCTTTTAATGTTTAAGTTTTTTAATTTTAACTTGAATATTTACTTAACACTTTTTTGCTTCTATCGTTTTGGTATTTGTTATATATTTTGTTTGTTTCTTGGTATTGTTACTATTCACATCAAAATGAGCGGAAAATTGCAAGCATTTGAATCCATCATGGATCTCACAAGGCAAGAACTGAAGCAGAAGATGAGAGAGACCCCAGACTCGAAGGGGCAAAGCAAATCAAGTCTCATAAGTAAAGCCCAATCATTATCAAATCCGTCCAGTAAAATAAGCAGAGCTTCGACCAAGTTAAAGATCAGGAAATCCAGCGGAACAAGATTGAGTGATACGAGCATTTTATCGCATCTATCGCTAACAATGTCCTCGAGGAGTGTCAGCAGCAATAGCATCATATCTCGATCATCGCACTCGAAACACTCGAAACACTCGAGTGACTCCAAATCGATACACTCAAAGGATTCGATTCAACGAGCCGCACTACTGTGGAGGGTTAAAAAGAAGCCAATTGTGGAACCAGAGCCAGTCTTGAAGGTATCCAAATCAAATTCCGATATACTACTCTACTCGGATGAGGAGGACAAGGGATCAGATCTGTCTGTTGCCGAGCAGAAGGAGCAAATTGTGTACGTGCAGCCGATGGACAAGAGAAGTGCCGTTTTGGATATGTTAAGGGAATTACCAGATATTGATGATATATCCGAGACCAGTTCGTCAGTTGAGCTCAAAGCCAGAGAGGAAGAGGAAGAGGATGAGGATGAAGAGGGGGAAGTGGAAGTGGATAAGGAAGAGGACTCCAATCTGAAGGGACACTTTGTTGCACCAGTTGAGTCCCCATCAATTGACGAAGTTGAGGAGGATGAGACTGGAGATCAGAAAGGGGATGCCACAGAGAGCAGTTCGCTGCCATCGCTGGATAGCTTCAGTGACAACGACAGTTTGTGGGAGCTGCCCCCTGTGGCATCAATGGAGGAAGAGGACATAGCCTCAGCCTTCACACGCATCAGGATTTACGACAGCAAGGTGAAGTTCTTCAATGAGACTGAGGAACTGCCGCAGGATCCGCAAACGATGCCCACAACAGTCTGTCAGCTTTTCCTGCAACAGCTGATCGAGCAGGTTGTGCAGAAATGTGAACGAAACTCGCAGGAGCAGCTGGGACTCCGTCACTGTCTGGATAAGGAGAAACTGATGGAGAAGCTAATCGCGCTGAGTTATCAGTTTGACGAGGAGCTCTGGTTCAATGAGAACCTGCAGCTGGTACTCAAGGGTTATTTTAGTCGCAGGAGAGCCTTCGATATGATTACCGCCAATCAATTTGAGACCATCCATGAACAGCGCTACAAGAGCAGCCTCATCGAATTGGACAGATTGCTCGAGTTGGAGGATGCCACACTGAGCAAATCTCAGACTCTGCGCCATGAGTTGCGCCACAAAGTCGAAAGTTCGAGACTCGATGCGGCGGAGAAGAGTTTACACTTGAAGAAAATCATCTGTCAGTCGCTGCTCAAAAATGGGAACTATCTCCATCTTCAGGAGATGGTTCAGAACTTCCTCAGCGGCATGGATAGCTTCCGGGACGAGCTGTGCGATATGCAACTCGAGCTGCTCCACACGCAACATCGATATGCCGAGATACGAAATGTAAGATTGAGAGTAAATTAAAAAGGATCTTCCTCTCAGAAAATCACCCTTAAAATAAGAAAGTTTTTCTTTTATTTAAATCTAAATGCGTTTATCTTCGTAGAAATCGGAACAATTGGAGAATCTTGGCGGTGGGCTCTATATGCGAGATTATCTGACCAATCAGACGCTTGTCGAAATGCTAGAGGGCAAGATTGCAGAGCGGAGTGCTGAGCTGAATCGCCTAAAGTTGAAAATCAGATACGATGTGCATGCACTGGCACATCTCAAGTGCAAGGAGCACATGAATCTGAGGACCTACTCCCACCTCGAGGCCAGGCTGAAGGAATGCGAGGAATCCAGGCGGCATTTGCACGACCTTCTCTACCACGGCAAGCTGAGGCACCTCAGCCTGCGCCGGGAGCTAAACAAAATCAAATCCTCTGGCACCCTGCTCTGCTATCCCCACCTGCTGAGGGACTACGACAGAACAATCGACTATGTGAACAGCAAACGCAACTCGGTAGAGAAACTGCGAGAACAGCAAAAACAAATAATTCTTCGCATTTCCAAGATCGAAACTAACCCAGTGTGTCGAAATCGAATGAAGAGATCCTTAAAGACCCTCAAGAGAGAACCACCCAATTGAAGTAATTGTCATTAATAATTGTCAAAATATTTATATTCTTATTAAAAAATACTTCTTTTTTTCTTAAGCATCCGCACCAAGCAAACGTCATTCAATTCGTAATGATTGAATGAAAATTTGATTTGAATAAAACGAAAAGAAAACGAAAAGAAAAAATTGCAAACAAAAATTTAGTTTTTGGCAGATTTCAGTTAGTAATACTAACGAAAGCTAAGTAAAAATTCAAATTGCTGCTACCAAATAATTACCCCCTGCCAAATATAAATATTTATTTCCTGTCTAAGAGGGAATGTAAAGCCGAAGATTATTGCTCTTTCTTGTCCACAACACAATATGCTCAAAAATAATTCAAAATACAATGGACTTCGATGGGCTTCTTACGGAGAACTGCAATTTCCTCGCATTTTCCTTTCAATATCATAATAAGTGTCATTCTACCAAATGCATAATAGCAACAATAGCAAAAGCTGTCAAAGACATTCCAAACACACACTTCCTCTCCCTTTCTCTCAATCTCTCTCTCTCCGTCTCTCTCTCTCTCTCTGTATCTGCCCTGTCTCATATATGTGGCACACAGCTGAACTTGCCTGCTCTCATCTAGTAGAAAAGTCATGTTTTGCATCTTTTGGCAGCTGCCATACATCTTTGCATGGGGGCCAAACAGGACTAACAAAGATTGGATACATAGTCAACTGCACGCACACACACATACACACACACACACCCACACACACACTCGCACACACACACATGCTTACGCAGGTGGAAGCACATTGTCAGTGTATTAGTTTTGTGGCCAGCTTTAACGACAGCTACCAAAAACAGCAGGGAGACAGAGGGAGAAAGAAAGAGAGGGAGAAACAGAGAGAGGGGAAAACAGAGAGAGAGAGAGAGAGAAAGATATAGATAGTGTGGTGTTTAAACAGAGATTGGCTGGCAGACACACTTCGACAAAAAATCGCATTGAATTTTAGAAAATCGTGCTTTTTCTAAACAGTTAGAAAAATCCATCCTGCAAATCAAAAAAGGTTAAACCT
The DNA here is from genome assembly GCA_035044025.1 of Drosophila paracracens. NCBI lineage: Eukaryota > Metazoa > Arthropoda > Insecta > Diptera > Drosophilidae > Drosophila > Drosophila paracracens. Next base: position 880,543 of record JAWNMN010000396.1, read on the forward strand.
CATTTTTATAAGTATACCAATAATAATAAGTTGATTTCGCGTATTTTTCAAATTCAAACCGATTTTTTTCTGAGTGCATGCAGATGAGTTGCAGGCACTGAGTTGTTTTTTCCATACATTTTGGTGGCAGCTGTGGACGGCTTCTTGGTATGCAGAATTCATGTTGCACTCAAGCAACGATAACAACAACAGTGAGGCATGTGGTGCATGTGGGGCATGCGGTGCATGTGGTACGGAAGAGAACAAAAAGTGGCGAAAACTAATAGCAAAGAAGCTGTGCCGCCTCCGGAGGCAAGGCCAACCAGACGCCAAAACGAGACCCCAAAATCGAGTTAATGGCAAAGGTGCTGATGTTGTCCCTTTACCTTCCTCAGCCACTCCTTCCCTCTTCTTCTCTTATGCCCTTTCCGCACGACTCCATCAAGTGTCCTTTGCTCTTCTGTTTTTTTCCAAGAATTTTCAGCAATTTTTTTGTGTGTTTTTTTTTGTGTAACTCTCACATGTGTTTGGCACGCATGTTGCAAGCGCTTATCGGCAACGTCGCAGCGTGTAAGGGGCAGCGGTGGGTCTAAGTGCCATTGACAGCGGTAGGTGAGGGGAGCGGAGGGGTCTCTGCTGCTGACCTGTTAAGACGAAATGCCGTTAGCAACGAGAGTAAATTCGATTTTGCACTTGAGCCGCTTGCAGCTAATGCAGCAAACAACCTGCCGCATCAGCCCACTCTGCCCCTACCCCTACCCTCCCCCTCTCACGTCTATAAATGCGTGTTTTTGTGTGCTGCTGCTGCTGCTGCTGGCCAACTGGAAGAAATAGCTGCAAAAAAATGCTGAAACTAAAACTAAAGACTAAGGCTAATGTGCTCTTCAGGCGCCTGCGAGGGCTGTTTCAAATACTTGAAAATACTTGAAAATAATTGAAAATAATTGAAAATAATTGAAAATACTTGAAAATTATTTTTATTTTTGGTCTGATGCAACAGATGTGGGTCAAATCGAATACTACCAGCAATCATAAATATTTTTTTTTTGTTTTAAGTTTGTGTAATAAATTTTATTCCCAATTTAATTTAATTTATTTAAAATTTATTTTATTTTTCTATGTTGATTGATATTACTCGATAAATAAATAAATATATTCCTCATCATACATTTTTGTTTGTTTTGAATATAAGTTAATTAATTTTATATTTATTGTATTTTTCTTTGTCGACTGATATTACTTGATAAATAAATAAATTCCTTCCTTCTATCCCTCAGCAATATTTCGTGATAGATAAATATTGTTGTGGCCAGACACTTGAGAGAGACTTTCAAGTAAGCCCTCGTCCGGAAATTTCTGGGGGTATTTTGGTGGTACATGGGAGGGGAGTTGGGGGTCGTCATACGCAAGTAAAAGCAATTTGAGGTACTCAGGAAAGGACGACAAACAATTTGCATATGCAATGCACGTGCGCATCTTCAATTTACAATTTGGATGTCGGCTAAATGCGCATCTATGCGATAGATCTCTAAACCAATTTCCGCAGCCAAAGCCAAAAATATTCGATTTGCTGTTGTTCTAATTGTTGTTGTTGTTGTTGTTGGTGCGTCGCACTCAATTAACACTGTTTGATTTTGATTGCATAACTGCTTCCGCAGTATGCAAATCAACATAATGCACTAATGCAACATACACTCTCCAAAAAAATGGACTTTAATTTTGCAGATTATCTATTTTTTATTTGTGGCACCAAGGGTAATTAATTTCTAAAATGTGCTGGTTCTATGTTTGTTGTACATATAAATAATTCTTATACTAATTTCTTATTAATTTAAATTGTATTAAATTATTCGAACTATAATATAGCAATCAGGATAGCAAACTTAATTACTAACTTCTGAATTGAAAAATGATTCCAACAATCTGATTTTTCGCTTTCTACTTTTTAGACACGCATTTTTTAACAGAAAAATTTAATAAAATAGAAAAACACTAATATTTTATAATTTTTCTAATTTTTATAGAAATGTTTTCTTATTTGAAATCATTTCAAAAGACAAACATCTTTTTAATTGCAGTGCAATATTTTTTGTGAGTGTAGGTCAGGCACGCAATTTGATTTGGTATGTATTTAAAATATTTATACATAAATGCAAGTCTAACCAACTAAACAATGTTGTGAGCAACCTTAATACTTGCTGCCAACAACTATTCAACCAGCCAACTAACCAGCGAACCAGCCCGAAACCAACCAGCCAAGTAGAACGTCATCCATTCCAGTTGCCAACGCTGCACGCCACTTAAAGTAGCAGCACACACACACATGTGTGTATGCGTGTGTGTGTGTGTGTGTGTGGACATTTTGAGTAATAAACTCATTTCATATGCTGACTGCTTTTTCATTTTAAACTTTTTTGCCAGTGTGTTTGGCTGTTGTTGTGCCCCTTGTTAGCCAAGCAACCCGTTCTCTGTTTCTGTTTCTATTTCTATTTCTATTTTCATTTTGTTCTTGTTTTTGGGCAGGGTTTGCAAATGGCCCCAAATGATATACGAGTTGTGTGTTGTCTCGCTCCTGTGTTGTGCAGTGTAGTTTTTAGTTAACTCATTTTGTTGCCTGTTTTTTTTTTTCCTTTTTTTATTAGGTTGTTTTTGCCGAGCGGCTGCGGATTAGACGAGGGCTACAACTCCTTGCCGGGCTGCAGCAGAAGAAAATATATATTATTAAATAAGCAGAGGTGAAACTGCAGTCGTAGTCGGAATTGGAGTCGGAATTGGAGTCGGAGCTGGAGTTGCTGCTGTTAAATGTAGGTGAAACCGGCTGTCAAATGCCTGACACAGCGATAATGAAATTTGCACACGGCCATGTTGGCAACCCTTAGCCCCTCCCCTTAGCCTACCCTTATCCTACCAACTACACTCGCCCCGCAACTAAAAACGATGAGTGACATTTTAATAAAGTGCTCAGTTGTTCAATTAAATGCCCCTCAGCCTCGAATGCCTCGGTGCCTTATAAAAATGCAAAATAGACACCCAGTCTGTCACTCAGCCAGACATTCAGTCAGACAGTTAGTTAGTTAGTTAGTTTTGTTGGTTAGTTGGCTACTGCCCTGGCTGTTTACAAGACCTTTTCTGCTCCCTTTTGCCCTCTTGCTCGTTGGCACAAAATAAACCACTAAAAATAGGAAAATATATTACAAAAAATAAATTGTGGCTAGAAATACTTGCCTGAGTCCAAAAATATATACAGTAAAAATAAGTACATTTAATTTCACAGCCTACTGTCCCCCTTCATAGCTATACGAGGTGTGTTCAAAAAGTATCGCGAATTTTGAATTTTCGCGGGTTACGTATATTCGAATTTCGATTTTTTTGTAGCGTTATGTTGGTACTCATGTCTCTCACTTATGCCGACAAGCTCGGCCATTTTGAATGTTCACTTAATTGTTGACAGCTGCTTTGCTTGCACGTGTTTTGGATCGTCTTCGATTTTTACCTATTCAAAAAAATGGATCAAAGAACCTGTATCAAATTTTGTGTGAAAAACGAAATTAAGTGCGCGGATGCATTCCGAATGTTGATTGTGGCATACGGAGAAGCTACCTTGGACCGAAGCAACGTTTATCGGTGGTACAAAATGTTCTCAGAAGGCCGAGAAGATGTGAACGACGAAGAGCGTGCCGGACGCCCGAGCACTTCAACAACAGACGAAAAAATTAATGAAGTGGAGAAAATGGTATTGGCCAATCGTCGAATCACCGTTAGAGAAGTTGCTGAGGACCTAGACATATCGATTGGCCAATACCATTTTCTCCACTTCATTAATTATATACGAGTATATGAAATATTGATTTTTATTTTCATAGGAGCTTGCTCCACCTCTGTCGCGGGTTGGCCTGGTATTGCAGTACCGCCAGGATCCGTCCCAACTTAATAATAAAAGAAACCGTTGTTGAATGATAGCTGCGATCATCTGACTGCCGAAGTGTTGCACACTTTTAGGCAGTTCGATTTAAATGCTAAATTGAAAAGAAATTGTCGCATACTTTGAATAGCGTGTATTTGAGGTTATTCTACAATTAAATCGTTCAACTAAACATTTCTGTTCGCCTGTTATTTTGATTGGGAAAAAGCGATTGTCGGAGGCAGCAACAACTAATTAAACACAACATCGACTAAAAATATAAAGTAACTTTGTAACGTTAAAAACGTGATTTTGAGTCGGAAGACAAGTAAAAATTATTGCCTGAAAATCGGTATATCGGTATATGGGCATAGGTCAAAACTTCAAAATGCCATAACTTCGTCAAAACTCAACTCAGATTAAAAAGCGAGGGTTTTTTGATCATGGTTTTGCCTCTAAATCAATCGTACATTTAAAGCTAAAAACGTGATTTTGAGTCAGAAGACAAGTAAAAATTATAGCCTGAAAATCGGTATATCGGTATATAGGCATAGGTCGAAACTTCAAAATGCCATAACTTCGCCAAAACTCAACTCAGATTAAAAAGCGAGGCCTTTTTGATCATGGTTTTGCCTCCTAAATCCATCAATACATTTAAAGTTGATAAACGTGATTTTGAGTCGGAAGACAAGTAAAAATTATAGCCTGAAAATCGGTATATCGGTATATGGGCATAGGTCGAAACTTCAAAATGCCATAACTTCGCCAAAACTCAACTCAGATTAAAAAGCGAGGGTTTTTTGATCATGGTTTTGCCTCTAAATCAATCGTACATTCAAAGTTGAAAACGTGATTTTGAGTCGGAAGACAAGTAAAAATTATTGCCTGAAAATCGGTATATCGGTATATGGGCATAGGTCAAAACTTCAAAATGCCATAACTTCGTCAAAACTCAACTCAGATTAAAAAGCGAGGGCTTTTTGATCATGGTTTTGCCTCTAAATCCATCGTACATTTAAAGTTGAAAACGTGATTTTGAGTCGGAAGACAAGTAAAAATTATTGCCTGAAAATCGGTATATCGGTATATGGGCATAGGTCGAAACTTCAAAATGCCATAACTTCGCCAAAACTCAACTCAGATTAAAAAGCGAGGGCTTTTTGATCATGGTTTTGCCTCCTAAATCAACCGTACATTTAAAGTTAAAAACGTGATTTTGAGTCGGAAGACAAGTAAAAATTATTGCCTGAAAATCGGTATATCGGTATATGGGCATAGGTCGAAACTTCAAAATGCCATAACTTCGTCAAAACTCAACTCAGATTAAAAAGCGAGGGCTTTTTGATCATGGTTTTGCCTCTAAATCAATCGTACATTTAAAGTTAAAAACGTGATTTTGAGTCGGAAGACAAGTAAAAATTATTGCCTGAAAATCGGTGTATCGGTATATGGCCATAGGTCGAAACTTCAAAATGCCATAACTTCGTCAAAACTCAACTCAGATTAAAAAGCGAGGGTTTTTTGATCATGGTTTTGCCTCTAAATCAATCGTACATTTAAAGTTAAAAACGTGATTTTGAGTCGGAAGACAAGTAAAAATTATTGCCTGAAAATCGGTGTATCGGTATATGGCCATAGGTCGAAACTTCAAAATGCCATAACTTCGCCAAAACTCAACTCAGATTAAAAAGCGAGGGTTTTTTGATCATGGTTTTGCCGATATACCGATTTTCAGGCTATAATTTTTACTTGTCTTCTGACTCAAAATCACGTTTTTAGCTTTAAATGTACGATTGATTTAGAGGCAAAACCATGATCAAAAAACCCTCGCTTTTTAATCTGAGTTGAGTTTTGACGAAGTTATGGCATTTTGAAGTTTTGACCTATGCCCATATACCGATATACCGATTTTCAGGCAATAATTTTTACTTGTCTTCCGACTCAAAATCACGTTTTTAACGTTACAAAGTTACTTTATATTTTTAGTCGATGTTGTGTTTAATTAGTTGTTGCTGCCTCCGACAATCGCTTTTTCCCAATCAAAATAACAGGCGAACAGAAATGTTTAGTTGAACGATTTAATTGTAGAATAACCTCAAATACACGCTATTCAAAGTATGCGACAATTTCTTTTCAATTTAGCATTTAAATCGAACTGCCTAAAAGTGTGCAACACTTCGGCAGTCAGATGATCGCAGCTATCATTCAACAACGGTTTCTTTTATTATTAAGTTGGGACGGATCCTGGCGGTACTGCAATACCAGGCCAACCCGCGACAGAGGTGGAGCAAGCTCCTATGAAAATAAAAATCAATATTTCATATACTCGTATATAATTAATGAAGTGGAGAAAATGGTATTGGCCAATCGATATGTCTAGGTCCTCAGCAACTTCTCTAACGGTGATTCGACGATTGGCCAATACCATTTTCTCCACTTCATTAATTTTTTCGTCTGTTGTTGAAGTGCTCGGGCGTCCGGCACGCTCTTCGTCGTTCACATCTTCTCGGCCTTCTGAGAACATTTTGTACCACCGATAAACGTTGCTTCGGTCCAAGGTAGCTTCTCCGTATGCCACAATCAACATTCGGAATGCATCCGCGCACTTAATTTCGTTTTTCACACAAAATTTGATACAGGTTCTTTGATCCATTTTTTTGAATAGGTAAAAATCGAAGACGATCCAAAACACGTGCAAGCAAAGCAGCTGTCAACAATTAAGTGAACATTCAAAATGGCCGAGCTTGTCGGCATAAGTGAGAGACATGAGTGCCAACATAACGCTACAAAAAAATCGAAATTCGAATATACGTAACCCACGAAAATTCAAAATTCGCGATACTTTTTGAACACACCTCGTATATAGCATATTAGTATTACGTAATACTTTAAATATTACATAATATAAAATTAATTATTACAACAATCGGGACTTGCCTAAAATACCTTAAATAAAAGACTCTAAATAATAACAAAATAAAATAATAATATAAAGAAAAACATATGTGTATATAAAAAATAAATTATGACAAGCCAGACTTGTCTTAAATCGAAAAAATAAATAGTTAAAAATAATAGATATAATTTAGGAAATATGTTTCGTTGTTTTAATTTGTTACTTTAAAATCAGACGAATGTTGGCCACAACTTGCTGCCCAGATTCTTAACTATGGATAGCATATTAAACATATTATTTAATTTATTGGCTTTTATTGAGTTATTTCGAGTTTTTGGCCGAGTTGCTGATGCTGATGCGGATGTTGATGCTGATGTTTATCGTTTGCGACAGCAGCAAACTCAATTATCGCTAATTCAATTGGGGGTATGTGCTGAGTGTGTGTGTGTGTTGGAGTGAGTGTGTGTGTGTTGGTGCGTGTGGCAAATTGAATCATTTAAGGTAAAGCTGCTTTATTATTTGTGCCTCATTGTTGTAGTTGTTGCTGCTGCTGATGCTGCTGCTGCTGCCGCTATTATTATATTTATTTTATTGTTGTGGAATTACTGGGGAAACTTTGGCAGCCGTCAGAGGAGCGCTTCAACTAAGTAAAGTGCAAAAGTTGGCTTAACAAAAAGTTTGTCATGGCTGCAGCAAATAATAAAAATGAGCAGCAGTCGCATAAAGTGCAGCAAATGCAAAAACTTCTGCCACTCGCTGGACACCAACACTTGCAACAATAACAACAACAACAACAACAGCTCGAAGCTGTCATTGCTACTTGAGCTGGGAAAGCAGTCAGCAACTCAAAGCAATAAGCAATAAAACACTAAATCTGGTAAATTGTCTATATAAATATATTTATTTGTTTGCATCTCGGAATCAACTATGAAAATTGGCACATCAAGCGTTTTAAGCGCAACTCGTCTATCTCAACTGGTCGGAGTGGAGCAGGGAAGAGGGGACAAAAGATACGCCTGCATTATACAGGCGACAAGCAATTGAATCGCATTACAAGCCAAATAAATTTCACGGCAACTGCGACTCGTTTTGCAGCTGCTTTCAGCTACCAGCTACCAGCTTCCAACTTCAACTCCAACTGTGGCATATAAATTTCCCTGTACTTGTGTACACACATATTGAGGCATTCTCAACGACTCAGCACGTACTACACTCAGCAAAATAATTCGACCTGAATTTAAAACTTTACTTTACTTGGCTTTTTTCCTGAATTTAGTTCCGATTTTTTTCAGAGTGTATTTCAACGGGCTTTGTCGTTTGTCTTCATTCTGCTGAAACGACTGCTACAAGCTAGAATTTAGCTTTAATTATGCAAAGCCTTTTTCCTCAAACAAATTTACAACGAGCAGAAATAGTTAGACTAAGCATGGTTTGAAGTTGTCTCTGGCGTATACTTAATTAACTGAAGTTTCTCAATAGCTATAAACAAATATTGAAACAAATTGAAGCTTATGAGTATTTCTTTTATTTTTTTAATATATTTGTAAATATTAAATTTTATTTTAAATTTATTATTTATTTTTCCGAGTTAAATAAATAAATAAATAAAAGCGAGCTTGGGGAAATAGTGTAGAAATTGGCTTGTGATAGACACAAACGATTCACATAGTCATCAGTTAAAAGAGGGTGGCTGTCAAAGAAAGATAAATTTGTATATATATATACATATACATATATATATATATATATATATATATTTATACATATATATAGATACTAGCGAGCGGCTCTAAACAGCAATAGAAGACTAAGTCAGGCATTTTATGCGCACAAGATTGAGTTTCATGCCGTATTTGGTTGCGAAGGGGCATGATAAGGAGTGAAGAGTGATGGAGTAGGGTATGGGATGGGTGGGGTGTGGCGGGTATGTGGGGCAAGGGAATGCCGGCAACAACTTTGTCCGTTGCCTACTTTTGCGGCGCATATTCTAATCACTCGAGTCACGCAAATGTCAATGTTGCTGTCAAAGTGTCAATGAAATGTTCAATGAAAATAAAACGAGCAAGAAATAAGACAAACGCGGCAAGAGTGTGGGGCAGCTGCGGTAGTTGGGGATGTTTTTTTTTTGGCGGTGGGGCGTGGCACTTAATACTGCTGAAGAAAACTTGTGCCACGGCCAAAGACTTGAGGAAAGGAAGAACTCTGCACAAGTTTCAGTGCCGCTGGCAGCGTTTGTTATTGAAAATGTGTGTGGCTTATATGGAAATGCCGTGGAAAATGTTTTTCTTCTATTTTATATTTTTCTACTTTCCTCGTTGCTGCTGGTTGTTGCTATTTGTTTTATTAATAAGGCGCAAAAGCGCAACCCAAGTGCGTCGATCTCTCTCCCTCTCTCTCTATGTCTCAATGTCTCTATGTCTCAATGTCTCTATATCTCTTTTTCTGTCTCTCTCTCCCCTCTCGAACACTCAGTTTGTCTGTCTGCCTGTCTGTGTGCGTGCGGAAGTCCTTTGGCGTGTGCCAGTTTATTTCTATTCAGTTTTTTGCTTCGCTTGACTCTCAATTAAATTTTATTGGCAACGCCGGGCCTTTGGGCCAACAACATTGACTCCTCCAAAAAAACCCCTCCGCCCCCTTTTCAACGCCTCCTTCAACTAATATGGGCAACAAAAATTAATAGAGCAAAAAATGCAAAGTCACTTTAACTACGAGGCAATTGGTTGGCCCCCAAATCGTTTCAAATAACTATTATTTTTCTGGGACTTTAAACACTCAGACACCAAAAAAAAATATCGCATTGAAATTTCGAATTTCACCAAAGTTTTAGCAGCAAAGAGAGCTTAACTTTATATTCGGAAAGTAGATTTCTAAAGCGAAGGGGGTTGTTTGTCTCCCACAAAATCCTTAATCCTTAGTTTTTTTTAGCAATTCATTTATTTTCTGATTTGCGTTAAAAACAGTTCACAAATTGCAGAAAATGTTACGAAAATCACTTTGAATTTCAGAAAACGCTTAGCTTTTTGATTACTTGAATTATTATGAAATATTAATTAATTAATTATTAATAATTTGTCTAGTTTTTCTACATAATAAATGGAAACTTGTTTAAGAACTGTTCTCACTTATCTAAAAACTGATTCAGTTTTCTAAATAGAATTAAAAAAGGCTTTCAAATTTGAAGACACACATTTTTGGAAATTATTTCCAATCACAAAAAAATGCGACTTACATTTTCTTTTTCTTTACTTTTCTGAGTTGAGTTTATTTCCTAAAAGATGTTAGTAACTATATGGCATACAGGGTGTCTGTTAGTCGATCAGATTGGTTTCCTTCATTGTTTGTCGCTAGCTTATGTTAATTACTCTAAAGACACACAATGACAGCAATTTGTGCAGCACTTGCCCCGCATCCCTGCACAACCCTTTATTCATTCATTGTTAAGCTGTGCATGTCTGAAGTTGAACTCAGAAACACACACAAAAACACACACACAACAAACACACAACAAACACACACCGAGAGGAGACAAACTGTCGATGGAAATGTGGCACAATTTACACAGCCAGAAGCGTAGCTAAAATTTGACGCCTGATCAATAATATTGACGGAGCTGCCACTCAAGTGGGTGAGTGTTGCACGGTGGGAGGGGTGCGGGGGTAAATAAAATTTGCATGCAGCTGAGGCAGCGACAGGTAGAATGATGACGAAATTAAAGCAATACGACGTGCATCCAAATGATGATATAGTCACATATATATAGATGTGGAGATAGCTAAACGCTTCATTGCCCCCAAAGCAGCATGAGTGTGTGTGCGAGTGTGTGTGCTAGTGTGTGTATTTGTGGCTTGTATTGGCTGGTTGACTGGTTGCAGCATTTTGGCAAATGTTGGGTAAAATATATTCAGGCGCACGTAGGAAATTACAAACGGATGTAAATACATCAATTCCAAATGAAAAGCATTGCAAAATGCGAACAAAGCGGGTGCAAATGGGAGGCTAAAAGGGGGCGTGGCATGGCAGTGGCACACAAACAAAAGGTGAACTCGACAACTGTGCTGATAAACTTGCAACCGAATCAAATAGTTCAATGAGCCCATAAAAACAATTGAATATGCGTGGACAACGAGAACAATGGCAATGTTGTAATTACTTACTGTAACTGCAACAGATAGTGTGTGTGTGTGTGTGTGGATGTGTGTGTCTCTGTGTGTGTGTGCACACGCCTCACAAGCATCGATTGCAATTAATTGTTGGATATATCTTGCACACAAAATTAACACATTGAGAAATGCAATATTGAATTTTGAAGTCAAATCGACAATCGGCACTTGCCGCAAGGCAACTCTGTACCTTCCGCACAATTGGCAAACTCGGTAACTCTGCAATTTGCATGCCAAGTGCTTTTGTGCAAGTTTTGCCAGAATTGCTTTGGGCGCTATTTCAAATTGCTAAGCTGTAAGAATTATGAATTTGCTGTTGGGGGCACACAGATAGATGGTTGGCGTGGAAAGGTACGAATTGCAGTGGCAAGTTTAGCAAGAGTTAACTGGCAACTCGATGAGGCAATAATTCGAAGTTGAAAGCACACCTAACTTGGCCAATTAAAAAAGCAGTTCTCATTCAAAGAGATGAAGACAGAAGCAGCTGGCTAGTGGAGTGGATCATAAAGATATATAGTTCATGGGATCGTCTACTTAACACTTACACAAAGCTGATATTTTAAAGAATTAGAGGTCAACATACATATATAATATTATATCCATATGAGATAGATTGAGAATAAACATATGATTTTTTTCTACTAATTGCGATCCACATAAGTGCTTCATTTATAAATTATATTTCATATTACTTGAAGATAGAAAAATATTTTATTATTTTTCCAAGAGTGCTAACTCAAACTAAAGCTTAATTAAATACTCTTAATTTTTCAGTGCATTTTATATAAGCTCTGATTTATTATCAAATATACCAATATTTTTATTTCCAATTTTTATTAAAAATGAATTTAACTATCCAAAATTCTCAAGTAACAAGATATGATTCGCTTAATAATCATTTTGAACGCAAAGAATAAATATACATATATATAAAGAAATTCGATCTGCATATGTAGTTCATTTTTAAAATATGATAAGCCTCACTTACAAATCATTATTGAATATAAATAAAATATGGTTTACTTTATTCGACCACGATATGAGTGTTAATTCGAGCAGTTGTAGATGACCGCACGTATTTGCAGACTCACACATGGTATTTTGCACGCATTTCAGCTTCATAAAACATGAAAAATAATCATTTTTTATAAATGGAAATGTAAGAAAAATAAGAAACGCGTAGCATTTTAATTAGTGTGCAATTAATTGCGTATATCGCTGTGGGTGGAGCGGGGTGGAGGATGTGTGTGGCAGGAAGTGGAAGTGGGGCAGGAGCGGGGTAATCACATCCTTAAACAACAGCGACTGGCGCCGACTTATTTGCACTAATTTATTCATTCAGAAGGCAATTAAAGTGTACGCAAATTAAATAGAAAACCATTTGACTGCATTTCAAGCAGAATAAAATAACACAAAACTTTAATTTGTATGAGAACGCGACCGTCTCTCGTCCCTCGTCCCCCGACTCGCGTCTGTTTTGCGCAATTTGTATTTATTCTATTTAATTTTCTGCGGCATCTTGTTTTTTTTATTATTTTTTTCTTGCGCTAAATTTGTATTTTAGTTTGGCGGCGCTGCCTTTAAATCAAACCGAGTGGCGACCCAGGCGGCTGTGCAACAGCCATAAGTGCATACCGTAGCGGAAACTCGAGTGAGGGGCAAACGGGAGGGGCAAGGAGAGGGGGTCGGACCTTTCCATTTCATTTCCAGCTAAATAAATAAAGAGTGCATTTTTAATTAAAAGTTAAGTGGCAACTCATTTAAATTAATGTTGACTCAAGCGTCATAGCAAAACATTTGGCCAGCGAAGGCGAACAGAGAGCGACTAAAAAATGCACTACACACTTGAAAAAAGGCTTGGGTGGGAGCGGGGGCGGGGGCGTGGGCGTGGTCGGTGTAGTATGGGGCATGACCCTAAATAAGCATAATGCACTGCAGGACCTTGACTAAGAACTGCGTAATGGAGCCATGGACGTTGCACAAAACCGCTCGTCACGTAATTAGAAGGTCTGAAAGCGAAGAGAAGAGAGTAGAATAGAGAAGAGAAGAGCTGAGCAGAGAGAAGAGAGAAGAGAGTAGATGGCGCACGCAATGATTTGGTCAGTGCCACATAATCATCAAGGCAATAATATTGGTGGCACAAGAGCAGTGAGTGCAGCAGCTGTAAAGAAACATATGGAATACAGATTTGATAAATAAATATATATACATTTATATATAATTGGTTCCTTTCTGTTTTAGAATTTAGTCATAATAAAACTCAGAAGCAACTTTGTCAAATCATCACAATCAAAGTAAAACACATCAAAGTAAGCCGTAAGCAGTCAGTTAAGTCAATAATAGGAATTGTTTACTAAATTACACGATACAAAACTAACCAAATGGAGGACACCAGTGAATCGAGTAGTTCTACATACCACACAGCCGAGACGGAGGACAGTGAGGAGCCGACCACTTCTCAGAATGTGCCAACAGCGAAGAAGCTTAAACTGAGCTCGCTGGTTGAACTGGAGGTGGACGCGGCTGAGAATGCTGAGATGAAGATGGAGGCAGAGGCGGAGGAGAAGCCAACCTGCAGCGCTGACTGTGAGAAGAGCCTGAAGAAGAAGCGATTTACGGTCAAGCGATGGGATTGTGTCGCAATGTGGGCCTGGGGTAAGTCTTAAGTCTTAAGTACCTCAAAGCTGCACTCACAAAAAAATAGCACTGAAAATTATAAAGTTTTTCTTGTTTTCATAAGAATTTCTAATTACAATGAAACATTTATTCTAAAATTTAGAAAGACTTGTCCTAAATCGTCAAAAGCAAAAATATTGTCTCTATTTTTATTTTGGAAATATTTTCTATTGTTAAAAAATGTCTCCTTAAAGTATTAATAAGATTGTCTAAATTTTTGTACATTTTTTCGAAATATACCTTCTCAATAATAATTTCTGAATTTCAGGACAGTTTTTTCTGAGTGAGATTATTAAAAAATGTTTCTCAACTTGAGTTGTTTTTTGTTTTGCAGACATTGCTGTGGACATTTGTGCGATTTGCCGGAATTCCATCATGGACGTGTGTATCGAGTGCCAGGCGGATCCGAGTCGGAGCAACATCGGAAGGTGCACCGTTGCCTGGGGCGTTTGCAATCACGCCTATCACTTTCATTGCATATCGCACTGGATCAAGTTCCGACCCATCTGTCCACTGGACAATCGCGAATGGGAGTTCCAGAAGGTGGGACGTTAATGTATCAACTGGGTTTCCCCATTTTTTATGGAGTGTCTGGGGAGGGTGGAGTGTAGGGGAGCTACTGGAGTGCGCTCAAGAGTATTATGAAATCGTTGCGCTGACTCAGCGTCCTGAGCTTTATCATTATTTTGTGTTAATTACGCATCTTTCGCCGGCTGGCTGTAGGTGAGGGGTGAATGGTGGGAAGGGGAGTGTCGTGAGTGCAGCGCGTCTCAATGCCCAATTATCATTTGTGTGCTAGCAACTTTTGCGGCACTTAATAAACGAGATGGCAGACACACTGAACAAAAATAAATTGACACAATTTAAGAACATATTCTAAAAGGTCGTGTTTTATTTTATTCATATTTAAGAGTACAATTTTCTAAAATTTAAGCGAAAATCTGTCTAATTTCAGGATGTACAGGGCATACTAATATTAACTTTTTTTTTGTCTCTTATATGACTATTACACACTAGTATTTTAAGATCTCACATATAGAAATCATTTCAGATAGTTTGTGAACACCTTGCACTTCTAAAATTTCACTTATACTAACATTTCAGCATATTTATAAATTTACACAATTTAATTCATAATTTTAAAAATGATTTTTTTATAAAGAAAAATATTTTTAAGAACTAAAATAAATAAATTTGTTTTTGGGATTGTCGATTCAGGGCAAGTCTTTCTAACATGTTGAAAAATGTTTTCTTATATATTAAAAATATTTATATATATTTCTATACAAATGTATATTTAAAATTTTAAATTGTGTTTATATATTTTTCTTATATTTACAATATTTACAATTTTTTAAAAACCTTTTTAGTTTTCAGACAGATTATCTAAAATTCAGTGGGTTTTTTCTGAGTGCAGGCAGTCAGTCGAAATTTGAGTTGCTCCACCTCCGCAACCCTCCGCTATGCAACTAAAACTTTATCCATAGTTTCTTCTAGGCAGCAGGAGGATGATGAGGAGAAGGAGGAGAATGTTATGGGTTGCTTTTGGTTGGATTATCAATTTCGCGGCGAGCGCTTTTCGCGGTGGCAGCCTTTGAACTTTTAACTGCACTTTTCGGCATCTATTTTAAACAATTAGCTCATCGATTTTATCTAGTGCGCTTTTCCACGCCCCACCACGCCAGCTGCAAATTATTTGCGGTGCAAACACGGCAAATAATTAAATAAAATTACTGTTAAATTGTTGGCCCAAAAAAGAAAATAAATAAATTAACACGCCAGTCAGCCCAAATGGCAAATCCTCGCTAGCCTCGGCCCCGACTTGTTTTGTTTGCCTGACGTCGGCTGTCAGACGCTTTGCCAGACATACACACACACACACACACACACTCGCACACACACACACATATAAGCAAGGAGTAAATAATTTTTGCGCACAACAAATTGGCAGCTTTCCATTCAACTTGTCTAAAACTGTTCTCGGTCAGCCAGCATTGCTTACTGTTACACCCTTCACCTGCCACGCCCACGCACCGCTGAACCTGCCACGCCCACCTGCTCAGTGCTGCTCATTGTGCGACGTGCCAAGTTGCTTCTTTTAATTTTTGTACGAAAATTAAGTTTGTTTTCCATTAAGTTAAATAATTACAAAATTATCTACCACTCAAAGGCTTTGGCTCCGCAAACTGTGTGTGTTTCTCTGTGTGTGAGAGTGTGTGTGGGTGAGAGTGTGTGTGTGTGTGTGAGAGTGTGTGTGCGCGTGTTTGCTTTGGTAGAGTGGCATCGCTGCTGCTGCGACGACATTTTGAATGGTGCCGAAGAACTAAAGCGGCAGCTGCACTTTTCCGTGTTACTGACAATGATAGCTGCCTGCTTGACTGACTCACTATGCCACCAGGGCTGCCAAACTAGCCCCGAATAAAATACCAAGCAAAAGCAATGAATTGGGCTATAATTAAACTATAAACTCGAATTATTAATTAGCATTTAAGTCATATTTTTGTTGGTTTAAAAGGGCTCTGTTAAATTTAGAAATAGTAGAGACAATAAAACCTATCTGCGATATTATTTCTTAGCATTTAAAAAAACAAACAATAACTTTTGCAATAATTATAGATTTAAATTTTTTAAGTATGGCTTAAGAAGTGTTTTTCAATTTATAAATATTTATTTAATTTAATGGAAAAGTGTTTATGCATTTCTTAACCATTAATTGCCAAAGCTCAACACTAGTTTTTTTCTTTCTTTTACTTTTTTGGCAGTTAAGGCAGCCCTGGCTTGCACGCCTTTTGGTTCCGGGTAAAAGTTTTGCTTAAACGCTGCTTTTGGCTTGAGCCAAGGCTCATTATCTTTTCATTCACTGTGTTTTTTCCACTCTGCTCAGCTCAGTTCTGCTTTTTTGGCTGCTTTTCTGCATTTGTCTGTGCGTTGCGGCGTTTCTTTTCTTTAACGCTTCGCTAATCAAATTCAACATTTTTCCGTTTTAATTTGACAATTCG
Organism: Drosophila paracracens; assembly: GCA_035044025.1. Classification (NCBI taxonomy): domain Eukaryota; kingdom Metazoa; phylum Arthropoda; class Insecta; order Diptera; family Drosophilidae; genus Drosophila; species Drosophila paracracens. The sequence continues at coordinate 897,154 of JAWNMN010000396.1, forward strand.
AAAAGAGGAGGGGGACTCTGAGCTGACAACAGCTGTGCGTTGTCAATTGGAAAATGATAAAGTGAGGCGCGAATAAATGGAAAATGGGAAATGGAAATTGGCATCGCAAGTGAAACTGATAACTGTAAATGGCGTTGACAACACCAACAACACCAACACCAACAACAACAGCAACAAGCCCAGGGGATACTTCAGTTGCTAAGCTTGTTAGTTTCGCATTATTCTCGAACACCCTCCTTCCTCTTGCCACTGGCCACCCTTGGAGTGCTGTGCGGCATTGTCTTTCAAGGTGACCTGGCCAAGTAAAAACACTGTGCCACTAAATGCATTACAATTAACACAAATTATCTGTGTCCAGTTGCTGCTTCTGCTACTTGGGGCAACTTGATTGAATTTACTTGAGGCGCGCGTGACTTGCAGCGTGCAACGTGACGAGTATGCCATATTATGTATACGCACGGTCAGCCATGCATTGCCTCTGCACTCAGCTCTTACTCAGCTGCCGAAATGAGCTCAAACACACTCTACACTCAAAAAAAAAGCTATAAAATAATAAATAAAACTTAAAGTAGAAATGTATATTAATAACACTCACTTCCACCGGCTGCAACAGTTGAAGCGCCATTTCGTTTTTGATGTGCTAACAAATTCAGAATTTAAAGTTTCGTTTTTTTTATTTTATTATCATTTTGAAGCATATTTTGTTTTAATTATTACGAGCCACTTTCAGCTGCTAGCTGTGACTTGACTCCTTTGTCATAATTTATGCATGGCTTTGGCTGGTCCTTCACATGTGTCCCTTTTCCCCACCTACGACTGAGCTTAGCTCACTTATCAGCTGGCTTGCAGGCGGCTTGCAGCGGGACTGTTTTAGATGTCAATATAATTTAGGCAAATGTATGCAACTTTATATATATATATATGTGACACATTTAACTTTTTGGCAATTTTTAATCAGAAAAGTTTGTCGGTCGACTCGCCGCGTCTGCACACATTTGCATATTTCTAATTCCAAAGTTGTAATTAGTATAATTTTACAGCTCTAATTGGATGATGATTTGCGCAACTTCATTTTGTCAGACGCGTCTCGTGTGCCACATTCAAATATGCACATGCATTATATAGAAGGCCAAAACCATTGGACGACGACGACCTTCATCAGATTCAGATTCAGTTTCTGTTTCAGATTCAGAGAGTGAAAGTCATTAACATAAGTTTGTAATTACAGTGTCCACAGCATGGGGCTCATATAACAAATTTACATTTGTGCCTCTGCCTCCAACTCTCTGTCTGTGTCCCCAATCCCTATTCCATTCCATTCCCCATCCTTAATTCAGGCGTCTAGCTGGGCTTATGTCATAAAATTCTCAACTGTCACACTAAATGCTGACAGACTTGCAGCAAGCTGCAGAGGCTCAAGTGTTGCCAGCACATGTGGGTGTGTTGCATGCTTGCCTGATACCTTGAGAGGCTTAAGGCAAAAGTCAAACAAGGCAGGCCAACACTTCTCCCTCTCTCTCTTTCTCTCTCTCTCTCTCTATCTCTGTCTCTGTCTCTGCTGCTGTCAGTTTGCTAAATTCACATTTCATGCTTCCTTCAGGTCCACACGTATAACATTAATCCCTCAACCAGTTAAAGGATTATTAACATTCCTGCTTCAGCACATTTTCACATTCAAATTGCGTAAAACACTTGAATTATTTTTATTATTACTATTATCTCTTTTTTCATTTTAATTTTTAATTAAATATTTCACTTTATACATAACATAAATTTATTTATATTTATTATAATTTAAAATGTGAATTTTAGTAAGACTTAAATTTTTAATTAAGTAAATAATTACATAAAGATATTTAAGAATTGATCTATGGACAGCGGCACACAATTAAAAAGTTTCTTCGACTTTTTTTTTTTTAATTTCAATGGTAAATAATGATTTTAATTGGAATATTCAATTTTAAATTGTAGTTCATTTAAATTGATAATTTTTAATTAAATTTACAAATGTATTCATAAGAAAAAACACATTAGATCAATAAACAAATATTTTTAAAGATTAATGTAGTACTTTTACAAGTGATACACCAATGAAATATTTGCTTTAGCATGTTTTTTTCTCGCTTGCGGATTTGTACATCTGGTGTCCTTTAAAAAAAAGGTTTAGCTTATTTCACTTGCATTCAATGTTCAACGCTCGCATTTCCTTTTATTTTTTGGGCGAAAGAGCAAATAAACATGTCCTCAATCTGTTGGAAGCATTGGTGCAACCAAATATCATGTGAGTCTACCGAATGCAAACCCCAAAAATAAATACGACGCAAAGCTAATGCACACACACACACACACACCCACACACTTACACACGCATGCACACGTTGAGAGATCTATCGAATCACATACACTACAATGGGCATTGAGCTGAGTTTTCAAGTCATTTTGAATGTTTTTGATTTCACTGATTTGTTTATTTATGCATAAAGCATGCAATTTTTGCACTTTATGCGAACATCAGCAGAAATCACCAAAAAGCGAGTTGTCATCCACTCTGTGTGTGCTTGTGTGTGGCATGCAACGTGGGTTAACTTGCACACATTCATCCCTTTTTTCTATTTTTCTATTTTTGGTTGCTGATAGCTGATGTCGTTATTGTTGTTGCTTGCTGTGTATTGTGTTGTGTTGTGTTGTGCTGAGAACTTTAGTTGGGCCACAAAACTTAGATATTCCAAGCGAATGCACTCGCACGCAATGTGCAATGTGCTCGATCCGAGTGGGTTTTCTGCAAACAAATCAAAATCAAAAATTTATGTGTGTGTGTGTGTGTCTAAATGCGACTTTCAATCGTAAACATGGCTTCCATTTGAAGCAGTAACAGGAAACGGAAACGGAAGTTGCCACACAACGATTTCATTTGCGCCCAACAACTTTTGAAATGCTGCATTTTCAATGGTTTCTTCTTCTACTTCTACACAGAGAGACTGACTCAGTCGGTCCGTCCGCTTGTCCGTCTGTCCGCCTGTCTATGTGTGGCTTTGCTTGCATTGACACGGATCGGCTATCAACTGGCAACTTGACTGGGCCCCAAAGCTGCGTGCTGCAACTTGTGGCGCCTTAAAGCGAAATCCACTAAACTTGGGGGCAAGGCAAAGCATAAATATTGCGTGTACGCAAATACAGTCAGAAAAAATATGGGATCTGTAATAATAATAATAATACAGTATTATAAAGAAATGTGATATTGTTTAATATTCCCCAAATAAATTGCTAAAAACCCAAAAATATTAAAGTTAGTACTGCTCCTCGGCTTTTTTTCATTATGGATAGTTTTGTTTTTTTTTCAATTGAAGGGAAAAGTGGCAACAAATAGCGAAAAAAATAGTATTACCACTTACGCACTTTATGGAAATCTTTTATTTGTTTCATTTTATTTGCACATATAATTTAATTTTTTAAGTTTAGATTAAATTTAATTTAATTAAATGTAAAATAGTAAATAAAATTATAGTTTCTTCCATTCTCGCTTTATTTTAAAAGTCTTAAAACTAAAAATTTAAAAAAGTCAACCTTGCCAACATTTTTGAAATATTTCCATAAATGAGGAAAACTTTCTAGTATGCAGGGGGCTTTTCTAAAGTGCAGGGCTATTTTATTTTTGCTGAGTGCAGCCGGCATGTCGGTTAGAGCATTGACGTATCTAGAGACGCAATATATTTACTCGAATTTTCCAATTTCATTTTCCAAGATATTCGCTTTCAAGTGATGCGCGCCCGGACCCGGACCCGGACCCGAACACGGACCCAAGAGTGGTCGCTGCCGGCAGCGTCTCGTAAGAATTGCTAATAACCAATTTCGATTCAATTCAAGTGTCAGCACAAGACGACAAAGATGATGGCAGCGAACCAAGGAGCTTAACGGAGACCGACGAAGACCGACCACAAACCGCACGGGAAGCACAGCCAATTGAGTATTAATGGTCAGACTGCCGGCTGCTGATGCCAGCAAGTTTCCTGCTCAGAATTATGGCACAGACAGACAGACAGAGAGCCAGACAGATAGACAGACAGATAGACAGACAGACAGACAGACACAGGCAAGTCGAGTCCTGGCCGCATTTGAAAGTAAAATCATACATATTAGATAAAATAAAAAAAAAAAATGCTCGGCACCCACAACAGATGCCTCTCGGCCCTCGTCCTCGATTTGGTTTGCGGTTCGGTTTGGTTTGGTTTGGTTGGGTTCGCTTCGCTTCGCTGCCAGATCAACGATGATATATGAGATTAGCTCAAGTGGCGCCTCCGAATGGCAGCACGCCAAGACGACACTTTCACATACACAAACGACTTCGAAACTGAAACTGTCCGATTTTATATTAATGATAAATTAAATTGTTCATTGACTTGAATAATTCTGTGCGTTGTCCTTTTGGGGTCGTCGCAACACGCATAGTTTTCTTATAACTATATCTACTCTGCTGTTTTCAGCTTGTTCGCATGATGAATTGATGAATTCGTTGCGGGAATAATGGCCAAGTGTTATTATGCAACTCTATTATAAGCGCATTAGTGAATAATTGATGGCTAGGTAGTTTTCGGACCAGGCATATCAAAGACATAAGCACAAAATTGATGACAGATTGCTTGAACTGCCAAGCTGATAACAAATACCAGATACATTTGGAGGGGAGAACTAAAATGAACGGACGTGCCCACTTTTTTAATTTGTACTTCAAATTTTAATTTAATATAACACCTTTAATTGTATACCTTTTAATTTCTTACTTTTATTTAAATTCAATATATGTCAATAACAAAACTGTGAACTGTATTCAGCTTACTTCAAATAAATAAAGATATTTAAGGAATGATAAACTTTAGTTTTGACAAACGCACAATTTCAATTAAAAAATTTACTCTTATTTATTTTTTAAAATTCAAATATCAACTTTTATTTTGATTTCAGTTAAATTGTTATTTCGATTTGTATTTTAAATTTAATTTAAAAGTTGTATTTTTAAGAGACTGCGCAATGTTTAAATAAATAAATATTTTGGAGGATTATTTAAGTTTTTATTAAATTTAATATTTACTTATAATATTTAATTTTTATTTAATCGTTTTTCACATTTTCCAATTATTATTTTGATTTAAATTTTAATTTTGTGATTCACTTTTATTTTAACTTAATTTCATTTATTTAGTTGATTTATAATAATAAGAACTTTTAGATTTATTCGAATCAAATTAGTAAATACTTTTGAAATATTTTTTATATGGGCACATACATGAACGGACTTCCACACTTTTGCAGTTCAATTATTTAACAATTTCGCAATTTGTTGGCCATATTTTGTTGATGCCAACTATTTTGAAAGGACTGCCATGTAGCAAAGTAAAAAAAATGCGACTTGAACAGCAATCCAAAGTCCGAGTTTGAGTTTGAGTTTGTCGGAGTTGGAGTTGGAGTCGGGGAGCGTCGCCAGCGAACCGACAAAACAAAACAATTTACAGATTTTAACAAAAATTTTAATTAAACAAATTTTGTGTGGAAAGGAAGTTGCTGTAATTCCCCAAAACACTCCTCATCCTGAGCAGAGCATAAACTTTTTGCACGGTCTGCGACTTCCTTGGTAGTAGGAAGTTAGCTCCAGCAACTCGACTCGACTCGACTCGGTTCGACTCTGGGCCCAATTCACTTTTTGCACCATAAGTTGTGCCCAAAATAGCAGAAAAGTTGCCACCGATAATATATAAAAATGAAGCAACAAAATAATAATGCAGCAAACGCTGCCCGCCAACCCTTTTTGGAAAGTTTTCGTAGCAAAACTATGCATTCCCCTCTATGAAATTGCCCGCTTTACTTGACCCTGTCGACCCTCATTGGCTAAAAGCGGAATTTTGGCCAGTTTACAATAAATCTGAACAGGCAGCTCAAGCATTTGAATGTCACCATTGACTGTCTGACAATCTGTCTGTCTGTCTCTGTGTGTATGTGTGTCTGTGTAGAGTGCAGGCAATGCGCTTTGCTTATAAAGTTGTCTTATGCGCCCCTTAAAACCAATGTCTGACTACCACTTAAGCGAGCTAAACATATAAATCTTCCAATGGTTGGTATTTCACGGCAACAACAAATACAACAGCAACGACAACGACAACAATGCGCAATTTTATTGCCAAAACCTCAGACATTGCGTATACGTAACGTAAGCCAAGAGAAGCTGCCTCCTGCTGCTGCTGTTGCCACAAATGCTACAGCTGCCATGCATTGTGGCTGCAAGGCAGCAAAGCTGGGAATGTATCTAAGTACACTCAAAAAATAACATGGTCCTGAATAGAAATTCGTCCAGCGTAACCCACATCATTATTTTTAGAAAATATTTCTAAAAATCGGTGTATTTCTTTTTTTTAATTTTGGGTTATAATTGACCTAAAATTAAGAATAACAAATTGGAAAAAGTACAAATAAAATATTTCAATTTTTAAATATTATTTCAACAAACAGGAAAAACTTTATTTTTTTCAGGGCGATATTCACAAGTGCAAAGCTGTTTTTCTGTGTGTACTTAGCTGCTAGCACAGTTTGACTTTGACAGCATCGAGAGAGCGCCAACTGAGTGCTGGGGCGGTCTGACTTTGAGTAACAATTTGGCCAAGCAATTTTGACTTTAAGTTTGTCACATGTTTCAGTATATCGTAGCCTTGCCAACATTTGGCTCAAATACTTGCAAACTTTGCCCAGCTATTTCGCCTATTCAGCGCCACACCAGCGAATTCAACAAAAATGACACAAATTTGTTTCCAAACGGGATTTAAGAAGCGTTTGAGACTCATGTGAAAATCGGTTAAAAAATCGTTGACAAAATGTGTACTACAAATTTATTTAAAACTGGTTAGGAAATAAATTCGATATTTGATTTATTGATATTTATTGTAACCATTTAATTATATTTTTCTTTGCCAGTGACTTATTATTTACGGCACTAATAACTAATGAATAATATACTAAAAAAGAAATTTTCAAAAATTATATGAATAATCGTAATTTTATGATGTGATTAGAATATCATTCCTTTACATTGATTTAATTTAATTTAATGAATTAATCAATTTTTGATTAAATCTAAACAAATTGAAGAATATTTATTTATTATTTATTTATATTTATAAATGTGACTCAAAATGGCATAAGCTGCAAACTGCACTCGACTAATTGTTGCCCCCAATTTATTCGTAGGTTTAGACGTGTTTTTGTTTGCTTGTGTTTGGCATTTGGAGCGTGTCCCCAGCGCCATAATTAGAAGTGAAAGTGAAAAATATATTTGTTTTTGCACTTGCCACAAAGAAACAAAACAAAAAAAAGGATGACCGAAAAACGACAATTGTCGAGTGCACAACAACCACTTGGCCATTATTTATGTTAATTGTTCTGAAACTGAAGCTGAGACGATGTTCATCATTTCAACTGTCTTTCTTTGTTTGTTGCTGGCGGGGCACATGTGACAGGAGCACCTGAAATCCATTGCAGCAACAACAGAGCCAAATGTGGCACTCTGGAAAAAAATCGATCACAATTGTAGAAAATAGTCCTGTAAACAAGAAAGCTTTTATTGTATTAACAACTAATTTCTAAATATAAGAAAAAGCTTAAATATATAAATTTATGAAATATATAAATATAAAAAAGAAAAAGAAATAATTTCAATTATATAACTAATATAAATATTTCTAAATATAAATAGAAAATCCTAGAAATATATTTCTGAATATTAAAGTGAGTTAAGCTAGCTGAATTTCTCAAATTCAGTGTGTTTTTTTTGTGAGTGTATGTGCTTGAGTTGTAGTGCGTGACGTGGCGTTATTAGGCTAATGGCTGCCCGTTGGGCATTTCTTTTGTGTGTGGCAAAATGCTTTTGTGCCCACTGTTGCAGCTGCTGTTGCAGGCTTGCAGGATAACTGCCAAAGCCACGAACCAAACGCATTGAGACGCCATAATTGCACGCTGTTTCCAGTTGTCTATGCGTCATCCAGCATACATGCAACACTCACTCTGTGTGTGTGGGGGGGGGGGGGGGAGGGTGTGTGTACGCAAGTGCGTTAAGTGCAATTACAGCAATGACAAAAAGTGCGTTGACAGGCGATGCCCAGCCAAAATGAACCACGATCCGTTGGCAGTAGCAGCATTTGAAGAGCAGTTTATATTTAGACTAGGCTTGCACAATGAATGACTCACTGACTCACTCACTGACTCACTCACTGACTGACTCACTGACTCACTGAATGAATGACTTCCCCTCAGTCGGCGACTCGCTTTGCATGCATCTCTCTGGCCTCTGGCTGTGGCTGTAACAAATAAATTTAACTTGAGTTGAGTTGACATGCTGCGAATTGAGCTCGCTTCTAGCCACAGTCTTGCCACAACTTGCCCCCATTGTATACAGTTGTTTATGCGTGTGTTTGCGTATATGTGTGCCTGAATTCAAGAGGGGACAGCTTAGCTTTGTCTAAAGAGAGGGAAAGAGTTAAAAGGCTGGTCTTTAACGCCTGCAATGCAACTAAATACAATTTTCTACATTTAAAAACTTACTAAATAAATCAAAAATAAAAAACTTTAATTTCAATGTTGATTGGTATTCAATTTAATGTATTTATTTTTGTTCCTCCAAATATATTTTCAAAATTCAACTGAGCAAGATATAAATATAGAATTGACTTAAAAGTAACTTAATTGCATTGTTTTTTATTATTCATTTGAATATATTTATACTTAGACAATTGCTCTCAAGAACTGAATTATTGCAATTTTAAGCTTAAATTTAAAACAAACTTCACAAAACGCGCAAAATGCAGATTTAGAAGTCATGTAAAACTGCTCTACTTGAAATGCTGCTTAGCATAAATATTAAAAAAATTATAATTTTTATTTGCTTCCCGAAACTGACCTGCTGCAACTTGACTTTCAGCTTTTTACTTTTACTTTTTGCCGAGTTCTCGAGACCAAAGTAATCGTTGAAGATTGGCTAAGTGGAACAGCTTAAAGCATCAAATAAACTTAACTAACTGAGCAAAATGCAGATGTAGAGTTGATGTAAAAGTTGCTTAATATTAATTTTTTATATATTATGAAGAAGATGTGCTTCAACTTTTCTTTTACTTATTCTTTTTGCAATGTTTTGAAGACCAACTTATTCGAAATGGTTTCGCTTAAATTTTAAATTTACACTACGCAAAGTATAAAATGTATTTCCTGTTCACGAGTTAGTAATTTAATTGAAAGTCCGACACCCATTCTTAGATGCCTACAAGAATCAGGTGGAAAAATGGAAAACGTATAGGCTCAGAAGGGAGCAAATTATATCTAACTAGGTCGCAGTGCCTGATATAAAAAAATAAATAAATAAATAAACATACTGGAGTGGAAAAATGCATTGTCAACTCTTTCCATATGCTGCATATTTAAATATGCTTATATCTATTCATATTCTTCCACAGCCTGACCTACTTCAACATTGGTTTTGCTGGTTCCAGTTCAAAAGATATCTTAATTTTGTGCTCCTTCTTCTGGACTACAATTTCTTCATTTATAACTAAAGCGGTGAGCTAAATACAATTCCCGCAAGCATGTTAGCAATTTAATAACAGCTCTGCAAGAGATAGTTACAAAAAATGTGAGAATGCATTGCACCAGTTTCAAGTAGAACATTTAAAAATCGTCGAATTCCCAGCTACAGAATATATGCAACATCGCACATAGATTGTAGATGTAACTTTAGTCATGGTTTCATTCAAAGTTTCATCTTGATTTGCGATTCACGATATATATCCGTGCTATATTTATATAGCTAAAAAGTGCTTGGAGATATTCCACACTTTCCTTTTAAATTAAATCTAATAAAAAATTTGATGTAGAACTCAAAACTATTCAAAACCATTACTTTCTCGAAATTTAAGCGATTTTCTTAAAACAGAAAAATCTTACATTCAAAGTTAAAAACCTGTAAATGCTATTCTGTATCGAAAGTCAAATTAAAATTGTTCAATTATATGAAATTTCGTGTAGAAAATCACAACATTTTAGGTTAGAAACACGACTTCCGCTTGAAATTCATGTTAACAAATTTATGGAATGCAAATTGAATAAAGCTGATGGCAGATAGCAGATAGCAGATATATGAATGTCGAGATTGGAGGGAGGATCCACAGACTCTGCCTCTGTTCGCTGACTGTGATTTATGAGGCCTCAGCTTAACACCGCAGAAATCTTTGCGGCTGTGTCAATTTGGCCAGCTTGATTTGCATAAAGGGCGTGCGAAGGAAAAGGCGAGTGACTCACGCATCTGGCTTAAAACTGGGCCAAGTGACTAATTAAGCGGTTTATAAACATTTGTTTCAGCCAACCAGCAGCCAGCAGAAGACCGAAGACGAGGACGAAGGCGAAGACTGCTGGGCAAACAAAGTTCTCACTTTTGAGTTCTTAGCTCTAACCAGGCTACGCATTATTTATGCCAGCTGCTGTTGGCCAGAAATACTGGACTCCAGTTAGCACACTCGGCTCTGTTTGCTTTAGGCTATGCAAACAGAAGCAGCCTCAGCAGAAGCCTCAGCAGCAGCCCAACTTTAAGTTATAGCTAATTTGCGTGGCCCTTCAAGTTGGCTCAGAAACTGCAACTATTTATTTTTAATCGCATGCTCCAATTGCAAAAACAATTTAACATCAACTCGCTCGTTAAGTGAAGCGGCAGCGACCCAAAGCACTTGGCTGCAGTTACACTTAGAAAAAACATCACACTTTCTTAAAAAAAACCACAAGCTTTAAATCGAACTGAAAAGAAAGTTTTTCGTGTCTTTAGAAATAACTTGTAAATATTGGAAACCAATTTTTTAAAAGTCGGAAAAAAAGTTTGCCCTGAAAACTAGAAAATAATTAAAAATAATTGTTGTATATAATTATATATAATAAAAAAATTAATTTGACAATCCTACATATATTGTGTCTATTAAATTTAATTATTCAAAAATATTTCCTTTGATTTGGTTATGCATTTCAAAAATACAGAATTAAATTGTATAAATTTGTAAGCTGTAAATTAATGTGAGTTACGCTTGGCAGATTTTTATAAGTCAAACGGATTTTTTCTGAGTGTACATTTCCGCTTGCAGCCTTCACCCAACCTCTTTTGGCCGTTGGCGTTGCTGCTGGTGCTGCTGTTGGTGCATTTTGGACAAGTGCTTTTAACATTAAATATTCATTTGGCAGCATTAAGGGCACTCGAAGTCACGCGTTAACGGGGCAAAAAACGCTAGAGGTGCGCTGGGCAGAGTGTTGTCTGGAGGGGTTGGGGTCTGCGGGATGTTATTTTGGCAGCAGCAGCCAACTGAGAACGTGGCGCATCAAGCAAAACGGACACGGTCGCCCATTAAGTGAATATATATTCCTGGCCAACAAACCAAAAATAAAAAAATGAAAAAAGAAAAGGAATAATGCCAAAAGCAACAACACACTTAAAAGTTGGCCACCTGCAGCGGCCAGCAGGTGTTGGCCAACAAGCTGAGTTGTTGTTTCTGGCCAGCTCGAAAATGCGCTTTGCTTTTGTTTCACTGCCGCCGTTTCAAGGAGAAAAGCTTTGGCAAGAGAGAATGAGAGAAAGAGAGAAATAGAGAGAGAGGGAGGTAAAAATAGAGAGAGAGAGAGCAGCCTGAAACACGAGAGCATAATAAGTTCGGCACATAAAGAGAGAGACTCATTGATAGAGAGAGAGAGAGAGAATAGTTATATTTGAAGCATTTCTCTTGACTATTCGTTGTTAACTGTTTTGCTCTCGTTTGTCTTGGCCCGTTAACTCAACGCTGCTTTTAGTGTTAAATGTTCGCTTAGGCCTTTCGCAACATGGCTAAGACTCAGCATGTTTATGACCATGTGCGGTTGACCAAATCTGCAGGCCACTTATAAATGCCAACTATTCTTAAGCTCATGGCAATTTTGGCCTTATTTATTTGAGTAGCAAAAATGGCATCTAATTTACATACCACCGATTAAATATTAAAAGACTTACCTGTATTTAATATATTTATGGAATCTGATTTATTATTTAAGAGCTTAACTACACTGTCTAAAAGATGGAGTCATTTATTTATTTTTTAGTTTTTGCATATTACTATTTTAATTTAATTTAGTTTACTATTAATTTTATTTAAATATACGATATTAAGTTTCTGTAGAAGCTCAATTGATAAATGGTATAGTATTATTAGCTCACTCCTAAATTGGGAAACGTAATTTATTTATATTGCGGTTAGTACGTATTAAATTTATAAATAGTATATTTGTAGTATTATTAGCTCACGCTTCGAAAGGAAATCAGACTAATTATAACATTATCGCATTTAGTATATTTATCTCTATTATGAACTCCAGCAATTATAAATGGCATTTTAGCAATACACATTCTAAGAGGAAAAGGATTAATTATAATATTATGTTTATTTAGTTTATTAATTTGTGTCCGTTATTTATATTGCTGGAATAAAGTGTTATAGTTCATAAAAAATAATTGTACGAGCATTATTAATATGTTTTAGACTGGGAAGAGCACTCGATTATAATAATACTGCATTTAGTTTATTTTTAATTGTTTGTTTATTGTTATCATTTTTAATATTCAATTTATAAATAGTATCTTATATATACTGATTCTTGAAAGAATTTATTATAATATGAAGTTAATAGAATCAATGGAAAACCCTGCAGAAAATATTTCTCCAAATGCATTACATAAATTATACTTGTCTGGCTTGAGTTTTGTTTTAATTTTAGTTATTTAGTCTTAATGCGCATTTATAGCCAAGTACACTAACTCTAATTACAGCTCAATCAGAGCAAAGTTTTCAGCTTTTTTCGGTAATGGAAGTCAGCCGGTCAAAGTTTAATTTGACACACAGAACGCACTTATGCTCAATTAAGCAGCACATGAAGTCATTTTTTCATGTACTTAGAATATAGACTGTACTTAGAACTGGCCAGTGCGTCACATATGACAATTATGCGACTGAAATTTGTACACGAGCAACCCAACAACATTTGCAGCTATAGTGTAATGATTAATGAATGTCTGCTGTGACTCAGTGTGTGTGTTTATGTTTGTGTGTGTCTGTGTGTGTGTGTGTGTGTGTGTGTGTGTGTGTGAGCATTTGCTCACAGTTGACTTCACAGTTGACATCATAATGCGGCTATTGCTGTCAGGACGCGTTGACAGCTGGAGGCATTGTGGCCACAGGACCTCCGCCCCAGAAGGGTCAAATGTTTCTGACCAACTCCAAGTCGTCAGTTGCGCCTCCTATTAATTAAGCAAATTTAATTAAGCCTCATGTTCGCTGCCCGAATTTAAGCTAAAATCAATGTTCTTAGCTCTGTTAAGGGAGCTAAAAAAAAGTAAAGGAAAAATACTCCAAGTAAAGCTGAGAAGCACTTGGAAATTTATATGCAGGCCGCATGTTGCCACCGTGCGGCACATGTTGCCAAACATTTGCCCCGACAAGCTCACACCACACACAAGCTGGGGCGTGCATTTATGGCAAAAGCCCAACACATTGGCAAACATAAAATTTAAACATGCATAGGCCAAAAATACAACACAGAATACAATACAAACACAAATACATAAACAAACACTAGCACAAGAGAAAAGTACAAGCCAAGTACAAGTAAAAGAACGTAAATCGATGCACTCAACCCGATCTCCAAATACACTTCACTAAGTAAAAGAGTAGAAAAGTACAATATTTTATATGGACTTATGTACTCACAGGAATAATACACCTGAAGTAAGTTAAGTAATTATTTTTATAGGTAATGGAAAGATAAAAAATACGACTTCAAACCCGAAATGTATAACATAATTATTTACTCCCAGAAATAAATTCAGAATATGAAATTTTAAATAGAATTTGGTAATTACATGTGGTACTGTTAGATAATTAATTGTGTAGGTTAATGTAAAAGAAATACATTTAAAATATTTAATTTGAAACAATAAATTAATAAACAGCTCAAATAGAATAATATTATCTAAATAACATATTTGAGAAGAGAAAAAAATTTGTGAATATTTAATTTCAAGAAAAATATTTAAGAAACATGTAAAATAGAATAATTTAACCCGGAAAATACTTTGAATACTGTTAAAAAATATTAAACATATAAGAAACACATATTCATTTTAAGTCATATGCAATTAAAATTAGTTTGTTATAGTTAAAAATATATATTCTAACAGAATTATTTAATATCAAAAAAATTGTGTTGGTACTGAAATACATTTTTAAAACATTTAATATTAAGGCAAAAATGTATGAACAAATTCCAATTGCCATTTTATGAAAAAGAAAAGAAAAATAAATTTTATGCAGACACTGAATTTTGTAAGCTTTTCTCAAATCTCAACTCTGAATTACTTAAAAGAAGAAAAATAAATATGTGCATGTGTATATAATATATTCGAAAGCTGAACTTTCTGCTGCAAGCAACTAAAGCCCACAGGACAATAATAATAAGAATGCATCAGCGTATATTAAAAAATAGAGAAGAGAAGGCCAACTTGGAATAGACCATAGAATGTTGAGCAATGTTTACCCAACTACATTTATGATTTCATCGATTGGTTCTTGTGACCTTAGGGTATGCCTTGACGAGAGCAGGCAATGCTTGTTGTTTGCTTAGCTGCCGATTGCATGGGCTGCTAAGCAGCTTAAGTGGCAACACACACACATGTTTATATACATATGTATATATATATGTATGTGTGTGTATATATGTACAGCACACATGTCTTCATGCATGTATGCGCCACATATTTGCATATTTGCGTGTCGCTTAAAATATTTGCGCTCTTGGTGCGCTTGATTATGGCGCTTAAAGAAACACTTAAAAAGCCAAAACAGATACAACTGCAGGAAAAAAAGGGAAGAGAAACAAAACAAGTCGAACTGCGGCAGGCAGCGAGGCAAGTGGCAAGTGGCAAGCGCAATTGGGGTTAATATCCTAGCTCGAAAATGTTCTCACAAAACAGCCAGACACAAATATCCTCACAGCTCGAGGGGTCAGGTGGGCGAAAGGGGAGGGATTGTGGCAGAGGCACGTAAGAAACGTGGCTGAGGCGCACATTATTTGAATTATTTATGGTTAAGTTTATGGCAAAATTTTTGACTTGAATTTATATTTATTATTATTATATTTTCTTTTTTTACTCTCCCTCTGCTGCTGCTGCTGCTGCTTGTGGAAATATTCTAGGCGTTTGTTTTGGGTTCGCTTTTTGGCGAGTGTCGTGAAAAATACGCGAAAATTAATAAAAACGTTGATGTTGCATAATAAGCACGGTTACTATGCTCGATGGTTCCATTGTTGTTGCATTGTTTTAGCCTCGCGTGCCGGCCAAATTAAAAGCCAACAATGTCTGCAAAAAGCAGTCAGCGGCGAATGAAGCAAAACTACGACGTGTTGTTATTTGTGCCCCAGGCAAACAGAGACAGGAGCGAGCAGATTTCTGTCGCTTGTCGCTTTGCGCCAGGCCAAAGGACATAAATTTGTTCAGCTTGCCGCATTTTTTTTTTTTCACCCAGTGCATAGATAGCCAACTCAGCAGGTGTGTGTCTGTGTGAGTGTATTTTCTCTGTGACATTTACAAAGTGAGAATTTAATTAAACTTAATGAAAGTGCAGGAGTGCGAATTTCTGCAGTTCGACACTCTGGCAGCGGGCCAATACTTTTTTGGTCATTAACGTAACGCGTATTGGCCATCAAAGTCAGTTGGTAGGCACAACACATACACACTCACAGCACAACACACACCCGCTGCAAGGAGTGACGTAGAAGTCCGCATTGCGCTGCTGCACTCACTGCGTATGCTTAACACACAACAAATCGAAATGAGAAATCGAAATCTAAGCGCACAACTGACCCAAATTCACACACACCCAAACACACACAAGCACACAGCCAAACACACGCACACAGCTGCATTTCACCTCTTTGTCTCGGTGGGTAGCTCATTTTGTTTGGCCCAGTCGCCAAGTTTAGCGCACACTGCGTATGATTAATTTGAGCAGCAGCACCAGCAGTTTTTTTTGGGGGCTGGGTGCTGATTTGGCTTTGGCTGCTGCGGCATTTTCTGGTCGATAAATTTAATTTACACAAATTAGTCGCGCATAGTCGTAAAAACGCAATCGAAACGCCGGACACAAAAGCGCCCGGACACAAAAGTTCAGCATTAAAACAAAAAGCTAATTAATTAAAACACCTCGACGGCAGCTTGCTGTGTTCCCTCTTAGTCAACTGGTATGTTTGTCGCTCCTGCTTGTTTCCACGAAGAGAGAGAGAAAGAGGGAGACATCGAGAGAGAGAGAGAGCACATACAAGTCGACTAACTGTTGCCCTACAAATCCTGATACTGATTTGACCATTTATTGACGTCATTTACTGTCCTATTATATAAATATGTACTGAGCAAAAAGTGGTAAATATTGGTGAAAAAGTAGTGACTAATCTATTAAAAGTATATATTTGAGGGAAGAGTTTCTTAAATAATGAATTGTTTTAATTAAGGGCGGTAGAACCAAGGTCAAGTCAAGCGCATTATGCTAAAGTCAAGCCAATATTTAACAAATTTAATTTAATATTATTTAAATGCTAAACCTCTACTTGGGTTTCTCCTACATTAATTAACCTACACTTGTAACTTCTTATAAATTAAATAAATAAATAATTGAAATGTGAATAACGCAACTAAATGATTGATTAATATATTGTTATATTTATTCTGAAGTGAAGGTAGTAGCTTCAGTTGCCTACCCTGGACTAGCTTTATATAAATCAATTAATTAAATTATGTGAGTACAATTTAAAAATTACCCAATTAAGTCAATGTGTAGTCAGCTGATGGAATTCGAAATATATTGTAAAATATATAATTAATTAAAAATAAAAAAAAGGAAGCATTAGATGCCAGGCCTACAAACTTAAATAAGCAAATGAATTAAGAATAATTTAAAAATCAGCCAAGTTAATTATTGGCTAGCAGTCCCTTTTAAAACAAAGTTTAATTTATGCCACGGCCAAAGTTCCAGCTTATTGCCAATTAACTCTACGCGTACAGGGTATGTAAGTAGGGCGTGGCAGACGTCAACGTTGCTAATTATTTGATCATAAATCTTAGCACTGGCTGTAGTTTTTTTCCTCGTCCATTTATTGGGATATATATTTATACACATATATATATATACATATATATGTACATATTATATTTGTTTTTTTTTTGTGTACGTATTTGCGGTCCCTTGTCAATGTCAACGATTGCACGTCCTTCGGTTGTCTTGCTTAAGAGTTTTTCTTTCTTCTTTATTATTTGCTGCTGCTGCTGTACATATAAATTCACTTAGGAGGGGCAATTTGTTGGGCTCGCTTTCATCAATCTTTCAATAATTTTATTGCTGGCAAAAGGCTTTCCGCTTTTTGGCTGATTGAAAGTGCAAATAAAATATGCGAGTCCACGATCGCTGAACAAAATTCAAAGCGCAAATTTGCGAGCATTTCCGCAGCACGCAGCACGTGGCACGAAACTGTGCCTCAGCCGCAACTGTGCCCCAGTGGTTGGACAGTAGACGGACAGTCGACGGCGCTTCCTGACCCACTTCGCTGAGCGAGTGTTGCTGTCAAGCGTGTCCAATTTTCATTTCATTCAACATACACTTAGATAAAAATATTCACCATGAATTTTTGGCACCAAGGTTAACTCACCTTATTATTCAGAGAGTAGTATCTAAATCCAGGGTATTCCGTTTATTTTTCACAACAAATATTTCTTATTTTCAGAGTTTTTTCTCAACTCTCACTTTAGCTTTTTTTTTGCTTATTATTACATTATTAAATAATTATTTTTGTAGTTGTTGACAAGCGTTTCAAATTTTTTGTAATTTGTTTCCTGCTTTGATTTTTCACGGCGGTTTTTTTTTTAGATCGATTTTCTAAAATTCTAAGAGATTTAATTTTAATTCAGGCAAGAATTTCATACTTCTCTAAATTGATTGTCTAAAATTCAGCACGAATTTAGTCTGAGTGTAGCTTGCAATTTCAACTACCACGCCCCTTTCACGCCTCTTCCTACGCCTACGGCCCCTATTGAGATGCGCTCCTTGAGCATTGGGCGCTGAGTGGTAATTTATGGCTACGCATTTGGTTTACTAATAATATTCGAGGCAACTGCGGTCTGCTTGCTGCTTGCTGCCCATCGAACTGGCCTAATCACGTGGCCAGAACGTCCAAGTCTCCGTTTCGATTTTGCGCCTTTGTTTACCTAAGCAATAACAATAAATTAATCGCTGTGCAGGAGGGAAGAGAGACATAGCTGGGGGGAAGGGAGTCACACACAGCCATTAGTCTTTGTGTGGCGCTTTATGCTTTGTATTTTTAATTATGTGTCTAATTTTTTCTTTCATTTTCTTTTTTTTTTGCACCCGCACCTAATGGAAAACACCCACACACACTCACACATACACACTCGCAAACACACACACCCACACGCGAATATTTGTGTTATTTGGAATATTGCGTATACGCAGCGTATAGGAAATATGGCGTGCCGAGCTGTTAATTGCCTCTATCAGTGCGGCTTCCTGTACACTTTACATGTGTTCGTGGATATCTCGATGTTTGTTGCTGTTTCTATTGCCTAATTGTGTGTAATATTCGTGTGTGTTCGTGTGTGTATGAGCCACAAAAATTAATATACAGTTTTAGTTTATGGCCCCAATGCCGGGGCATTCTTGTAGAAGGGGTGTAATTGGTCAAATTGGTCAGATATGCAATCGTCACGCATATAAATTTACATATTATCATAACAAATGAATTTCCCAACAATAAAAATTCATTTAGCTGTGAGATACGCCGCATAAGATAACTTAAAGCTAAAAGTTTCAGAGGTAGACAATGGCATCAATATTCCATTACTTTAGAGAACGTTAATTTGTTGACGGTATGTTTCATCATTAGGCGAGTATTTTGCTAATATTTATTTTATGAGTTTCTAGTTTAAGGATTAAAATGAATTAAAGCCAACTTACTAAAAACATGACAAAAAACACCATTAAAATTAATCATTATTTTAATTTACAAAATTTATGAATTCTTTGCAGTTTTAGAAACAAGAGCAATTCATCTAATTATAATTTATGATAAATATTCAGAGCAATAGTAAATAGAGAGTAATTTCGAAACATGCTGAAAGCAAATTTGAAATGAAATTATTTTGGTAAATTGGTCATTTATTTAATGTTTGTTAAGACCCGGTTTCACTTGAATTAATTGTTTTAATAATAGTCGCTTTTCCTCGCATTTATAGCATTTTTGAAATTATTGTTAATATTTTTAACTATTGTTTAATTTTGGAGTGATTTTATTTTTCTGCGCTTTTCCCATATCAAGCAACATTTCAACATTAATACTCTTTGTATTTTTCAGTTTAAATATTTAATAAATAAATAAATAAGTCATTTGGCCAGCTGCTTTATGCGTCGCATAGCTGCTTTACTTAAATAAGGCATTAATTTTGGCACAATAAAGACTACTAATGGAATCGCAGAATGTTGCGAATGTGAATGTACAAAGTGTTGGGCACAGTGAAAGCTGGCTAAGACAAACGACTACAGTTTGATTGGACCAAAAACAGTTGGCTGTTCAAACTGTGATTTCTGATCTCTGCTGAGTAACGTGGCGCTGAAATCGTAATTCAATGTCAGCCCCCAAAATTAGTTTACACTTGAACCGAGACCAGAACTGCACAAGCTTGCAACACATGTGAGGCACGGCTGGGGGTGTTCATTCCAGAGGGGAGACTGCCATGAAACAAAGAGTAAACAAGAGGCGACATTGCGCGTTCCATTTCTGGTTGCTGGTTGCCGGTTGCTGGTTGCAGTTGCATTCGTGTTCATGCATAAACAAAATGGCTGCTGCAACAAACGGAAACTGACGGCAAACGACATTTGCGATATGCATCATATGCCACACTGCCACCAACCCAGGTGAAGTCAGCTACTTGGCATATTTCTGTCCTGTCATTGTTGCCTGTGCGTCTTTTTTTGCAGCTGCTGCATCTGTTTGCCTGCCAGGTGCAATTATGACGGTGTGTGTGGGGCACAGGTGTTGCACGGGTACGGGGCGTGACAGTGTCAGCGACACATAAACATTACATCATCAGCAACTTTTTGCAGCTGTCATAAAGCGCAACAACAACGGCAACGACAACGCCAACAACGAAAATGGGCACAAGATGCATGCGAAAAAGACAACAATAAAAACAAAAACTGCCAACAAGGAAAACAAATGAATGCCATCCTGCTGCATTTCCGACTGCCGCTAAGCCGCCATGCTAAATTCCCTTTTTTTCCTTAGACACCCGACACTCCCTCCCTACTCCCCACTGCTTGTCACGGCTCTAATGAGCTGTGTGAGTGTGTGTGCTTGTGTGAGTGCTGCGCATTGTTGTTGACATTTTTGCTGGCATATGATGCTTGTTAGTTAGTTTTTTGTTTCTTACTACGACTACACTCAGAAATAGTTTGCTAAACATATGAAAATAAATTTCTAAAAATTAGAAAAGCTTGCCTCAAATCGATATTATTTTTTTTTTTTATATGTTTGACGTAATTTTCATTTTGAGAAATAATTTCTATATATAAGAATGAAAATCTGAAAATTTGAAAATTAAAAAATAGGAACTTCCGATTATCCATAGGCAATGAATTATATTTCTTTAGGTCTATTATTCAAGTTATATAAGTTTTATATATATTATATATATATATATATATATATTTAACAACTATTTCTAAAATTAAAAAAAAAAACAACTTTATAGCTTTCAGGGCGATTTTCAAAAATTATGAGTGATTTTCTTGCTGTGTACTGTGTGTGTTTTATGTGATCCACTACTCTCCGTCTATCTCTCCCTCTGCCTCACTCCCCCTCGCTCTATCCCACTGTTGCATGCCTCTTGCTCTTCAAGGGACTTGGCCCTGCAACGGCACAGTTCGCCTGTCGCTGTTGTGAAATATTTTCATGAGTTTTGACAGTAATGTGTCGCAATGTTTGTCCATGCTTCTTTTTTGTCTGCCAACCAGCCAGCCAGCCAAAGAGATCCAGTCAGCCAACGAGTCAGCCAGTCAGCCATTGTCTGCGGCTGGGGCAGAAGAGCAGAGGCATGTTTGTCTCGTTGTTGCAAGAGTGTTTAAGCGTTGATTACACTTTCGTGTTTGCCGCTGGTTGTCACTATCTGTTATACTTGTTCATGCTCCTCTTATTGTTGTTTTTTTTGCAGTTAAAGTTGTAGTTGTCATTGCTGCTGCTGCTGCTGCTGCTGCTGCTGCTGCTCTTGTTCATTTGGAGCAGCTGCCATTTAGTCAAATATATTTCAATGTAAACATAAACTTCCTCTGCATATTGTTTATATTCATTTTGTATAACTCAATTTATATATTGTTAACTTCTACCTCACAATTTGTCTGCCATTTGCTATTGCCGTTAGTTTCAGTGATAAACATTGCTTTTAATTAATAATATTGCTGCTGTTTTTTTATTTATTGATGTGCTTGTCCAAGCGGCATTAATTGCAGCATTATGCGTTTTTCATGATATTTATTTGCACGTATTTTTTATTGTTTATTATATCATAATGAAAGAATTGCAAAAAAAAAAGAGAAGTTATAAATGCATTTGACATACAAATATTTATTCATATTTAATATGTGCCTGGCGAGGTTGTATTAATTCATTTTAAATATGAGCCTTGCCGAATACTAACAGAATTCTGTCATCATTTGGAAATGCCTATTTTAAATTATTTGACGCTAAGCTTTAAAAAACAGATTAAATGATATTTGATGCACGTAATTTTTAGCGTTGATTAAATCATAATAAAAAATGAATAAAAAAACAAACAAACATAAATATAAATATTTTATGTACAAATATTTGATCTTAACAAATATGGAAAAAGGTGTCAACTAAAATAAAATAATGTCAACTTTTGTAAAGGTCAGGTTAAATATTTATATATTAAGCTTTGAAAAGAGCTAATATGGTGTTTATTATGCGTATTTTTTGTAGTTATTTATATCATAATAAAAAACATAAAGAGTAACACATGAAAAAAAAATGCTGTCATAATTTTTGATATTAAATATTTACATTATATTTAAGTCACGTAAATTTTATTGTTGTTTATATTATAATACAAATTTAAGAAGATAAATGCTTAAAAATAAATGCATTTAATTTACAAATATTTATCAAATAACATGCTGCCATAATTTTTTAGCTCTGTGTTAAATATTTAGACATTAAGTTTTTGAACAGGCGCATAAATTGACTGACTGACTGACGGACAACAAATCTTGCGTCAACTTCTGGTGTTGATTGCCACAATGGGCATGCCACATTGTGTTGGGCCCAACAAACACAAAATATAGAGGGAGAGAAAGAAAGAGAGAGAGAGAGGGGGAGGGAGAGAGGGGGAGAGTGCGTGTGTAGTAGGAATGGTAACAAGCGATATTTCATGTACTTGCCATATATCAATGTCACTTTACTTTGGCAAACAGTTTCAGTTAATACACAATCAATGTACCAATGTGTTATCAATAATAAATTGCTGGCGATTTATCAGCCAATGCAGACCCAGTCTTAACTTACACTACAACAACAACAACAACGTCAATAGCAATAGCTATAGCTATAGCTATATAGCTATCGGTAAGCAGCAGGCGACATCAGCATCAAGTTGGGAATTTCTTTGTCGCCCACTCGTTTTTTTGGGCTCACTTTTGAAAATCCACCCAAACCGCCAGCCGCATGCGAAAGTCAAACATAAATCGCTCTGCGTAAAAATTACGAGCCAGTGCGTGAGTGTGTGTGTGTGTATGAGTATGTGTACGTGTATGTGTTGCTGTGTGCGTGCAAGTTATGCGCAGCATGCAAAACTATGCACGTGCCCGGTTGAAGTGTATAAATGTGCCGCTGCTGCTGCTGCTGCTGTTGCAGTTGCAAGTACTGCTGCTCCTGCTTCTACTTCTGCCACTCGACGACAACGCTGCTCCACCGACAATGCGAGTCATGCGGTAGACTCATATCGGATGACAATTAGGCCCTGGTCATCAATTTCAAGTGCACAAGCGATAAATCTTTGGTAATTGTGGATGTGTCTGCTCTGTGTGTGTGCTGCTCTCTGTGTTGCTCTCTGTGTGTCGGTGTTTGTGTGTGTGTGTGGCATGCAGGTTAAATGCTGCTGCCAGCAACTGCAAATTGTGGCTGAGTTTTTTTTCATTTTTTTTTTGCGTGTGGGTTTTACCAAAACCGAAATATTCGCTCGTTGGCGCTCTAATTGAAAACTTTCATTTATGGTTGAAAATTCGATGGCAGTTAGAAAATGGAAGATGCTTTTCCAATAAACTGAATTGGGGTATAGAAATGCCTGTGGCAGGGCAGCATATTACTTATGGGGCATTAGTTGAAGTGCCGCAAGCCACGCTCTGCGGCAAACAGCCAGCAAGAGTACTTAAAGACTTAAACTTGCTATTCCAAATAATAAGTACCTAAAACTTAGAAACTCCCCTTATTATCTTGAAAGTGTATTAACAAAAGTAAGAGCTTTCCTTTGAATAAATTCAAGGCACCAAATTTGTTTTAACTTAGAAAAATTAATAAAAATTCGTATTATAAAAAATAAATATAAATAAACACTTCTTTTTGGGACTATCAATTTGTTGCAAGCCTTTCTTATTTTTTTTTTAAATATTTGGTTATATTTTAGCTTAGTTTAGTGTTAGTTTTCCATATTTTTTTTAATATTATTAAGTACGCATTTAAAATCCAATGCAAATTTAATTAAGTCATTGCCGAAAACTGTTTTGATAAATTATTACCTAATTAATTAAAACTATTCATTTATTAATTAACAGATTAGCAATTCTTAGCATAGTCCTGACAAATAAAATCAAGCTGTTCGCAGTTGAAAACCCTTTTGACAAGGGTCAGTTTCAATTACACAAACACAATTTACACTTTCAACATGCAACAAAATGTTGCTGTTGTTGTAAATGGAAACCCGCAGAGTGACGAACGGTTAAAACAAACACTTTGCGAACAGCTAATTAGTTTTTGGATATGCCGCAGGATATTTCAATGTGAAAAGGGCTGAACATGTATGCATTTCTATCTTTATCTCCCTCAATATATATCTCTTTCTCTCTCACTCTCTCTAGAGCTCTCTAGGCGTGTGTGTGTGTGTTGCATATTATTTATACTAAATAATTGAAAATATTATTTACCATGTTAAATGTGTCACATTTCCTGTTGACTTTAATTGTTGTCAAGCCTGCCAGGCATGTGACGACGACGGAATACTGTGTGAGGGGAAAGGGAAAGGGAAAAGGAAGGGGAGACAGGGTGTGACAGGGTGTGCGGTGTGTGTGCATGGTCTTGGCTATACGGTGCGTATGCGTAACTTATCTTAACGTTGACACAAATGACATTTTAAGGGCAATAAGTTATTTCACATTATGTCTTTGTGATGCAGCTATCTACACTCAAAAAAAAAATTGTGTGAATTTATAAAATATTTAAAATGTTTGTTGAATTAAAGTGCTAAAATACCTATGCTTATTAATAACTTTAAAAAAAAATACCGTGAATTTAAAACGTGTTTTTTCTAAGCGTTACAAAATTATTCCCATAAATTAAAATGAATATAATGTTTTTTAGATATTCAGAAACGCATTCATAAAATGTATAAAATAAATTGTTAATTAAAAAATCAATCTGAAAATTCTATAATTCTTCGGAATTTTGGAAAAATCCGCATTGAAATTAAATAAGGAAAAACTTTGATTTTGGGAAAAAAGCTTTCTGAGTAATTAAGTGAGTTGCACTTGGTAAATTTCTAAAATTCAGTATGCATTTTTTTCAGACTGTATCTATGTGTTTGTGTGTGTGTGTGTGGGTGTGTGTGGCAAGTGAGTTAAGCCCGAAACAGTGGGGAGCGTTTACAAGCCAAGCTACAAGCGGTCGGAAGGACACCAAAGACTAAAGGACTGACGGACGAGCTCCGCCTGCCGTTCGAGTTGTTAACAACTATGAGACTATGGCACAAACTTTATGAATGCTGCTGTGCGTGAGTGTGTGTGCGAGTGTGTGCGTGTGTGTGTGTTGTAAGTGTTTGCACCGCATGCGGAAGTCACATGTTTGCATTATGTGTCCTTTGGCATGTCCTTGCTGAGCTGTTCGCTGCCTGCTGCTTACTGACTGCCAGCCAGGCTGTCTGCCTCTTGTTTGCACTACTTGCAGCATTCTCAGTGCCACGCCCACACATCCGCCCCTTCGCTGCACGCATATTTTGTGTGTGCTGGCAACATATACATAAATTTTAACTGCTGTGAAAATATTTGTTTAATGAGAAACTTTTAGCTGCTGTTGCCAGCATCCGCCTTTGCCTTCGCCTTTGTCTCTGCTTCTGTTTCTGCTGCCAGCTTGCATTATAATTTATTAATTATTTCAATTAAGCCTTGCACAATAATTATTGTGCATGCATGCACCCTCTGCCAACACTACTGCACTATTCACTGCCATTTGCCACAATCCAAGAGCTCAACTCACCAAAATGCCAACTCAAAGTGTTCCCCAAAAGCCAAACCTGTCAGCGATTATTTATTTACGGGCTGCTTTTAGGGCATCAATTGGATTTGTCACATTTACCAGCATGACTATATGCATATATAAATGAACAGTTGCAATTATGCACAAACTAATTTTGGGCAAGACTTGGTTGTTAATTGGGTTCTCATTTATATGGCTTAAATATTAAAATGCATAAATTCTGCAACAATATTTGATTGCATAGTTTTTTTTAAGTTGCAGTGTTTTTTTTTATATAATTTTGTGATGAGGCTTGTAATGCAATGAATGAGATATCTATGGTCCAGCAGAGGATTTATATATTCTTGATTCAGCTGCCTAGTTGATTTAGCCATGTCTCTGTTTGAGTCCAAACTAAATTATCTTCATTTTAATAATAATTTCCCAGACAAACTTATCGGTTAAATAAATATAAATTATCGATGTCAAGTTTCTCAAATTAGTATTAAAATATAGATATTAATTTATTTTATATTTTACTTACATTTATATCAGTCTGCAGTTTGGCTTGTTTCGGTGTTTTTTATTGATTTATTTGCGTGCGAATAAAAAGCCTTTTCTGCAGTTGCTGTGTAATTTTGATCTGGTGCCAGTTGCCTGCCTGCTCCTCGTTATTTATATGTTGAAAAAAACATTAATTGGGTCGACTTTATGTTATCCCAGTAGCCCATACCATGTGCCCTATGCCCCCGTTACCCTCCTTCCCTTTCCCTCTGACTGCAATTGGTCTTTGGCCTGGCTGTGAGGCAACATTGATTGCAATTGCAATTAAATTGGCAGCATGGAAAGGCGCTTAAGTGACGCACCAAGGCTCTCGAAGTGAAGAGTCCTCAAGGGACAGCCCGCTCTCCATCTCCCTCTCTTTCTTTCTCACTCCATCTCTACACCTGGGGGCATACAAAGAAGGCCGCTTTGATTTCGCTTGCGGAATATGAGCACAATTAGTGTGGCGACATCGAATAAAAATACATCTGTGATTCAATATGCAACACACGACAGCTAATGGCGACTTTGTTGTCTGTCACACACACAGTCACTCACACACCCACACACATACACAGTTCAATTGTCTAGACTTTGTGGGTTGCCCGAACTCATTTGCTTGGCGATACACTCTAAAAAAAGCCAGCCTGAATTTTAGAAAAAAAATTCTAAAGCTAACGCACTTTATGTATTATTTATATAATATTATTTATATTAATATAATTAATTTTATTGTTATATTCTATTATGTTATTAATTCTAAAAACCAGTTTTTTTCTTGTTTTTTTTTTGTTTATACTATAAATTATATAGTTTATAAAATCATTCAATTTAATTCATATATAAAATACAACTAAAAAAATGTTGGGATTGTTAATTGTCTAATTTTTAGTTAAATTTCTGAGTGTATATCAGCTGCGAATCCTACAAAAGAAATCCAATGCCGAAATTCGCTAAAAAATACAATTTCAATTTGTATGTGTGTGTGTGCTTGTGTGAGTGTGTTTGCATTGAGTTCATGGGATGTAATTAATGTATACTTGCCACACATATCCACTTAAAGTCCTTTGAGGAACCACGAGTCATGCAACCTAATCGCCGAGTGGCTCTCTCGAGCGGAACGCAAAGTCACGCTGATAATGTCGAACTGATTAAGTGTGTCCCTGTCCCCTGTTCCTGAATGCATCAAGGACGCAAGGACGCAAGGACTCATAAGGCCATGTGCACTAAGCAAGCTTATGAGAGTTGCTCGGGTACGCGGCAACTCAATTCATTAATCATACGCACTGTGTGCTTGTGCTTGGAGCATATAAGCCTCTCATTTACTTAGTCGTTCTGCGTCAATTTGCAACAAGTTAGAGGCTACTTAGCATATTATATTGATTGATTGACAGCGCATACCTTCAACTCCCATCGGAAGTCCAACTGGAGAGCAGTGCTTAACTGCAAGTTGAACACATATCGGAATTGTTCAAAATTAATTGTAAGAAATTATAAAATGCTTGAAGATTGAATCTGATTGCTTGCTATTGTTGTTAGTGATGTAGTTGGCTTCTTTAGACGTTGCTGAAAATGATTTCAACAGCCTCTTATTAGTAAACATATTTTATTGAGTTACTGACAAAAGATACCTTTGATTCAACTGAACAGCAGGTCTTAACAGCAAGAGGAATTGCTTTCGTTTCGTCAACTCAGAATAGGAACTTTCAGAATCGGATTGAGTCCTTTTCTGAAGCACTTTCTTTTCTTTTCCTTATGTTGCTTTAACTTCGGAAAATCTGTGACCATGTTAATCGATCTTATTCTGCAGATATTAATTCTCATATTTATTTTTGTTGTCTTCCTAGTTAAGTTCGTATTGTGTTCTATTTGTTCGTTATTTATCCTCTCCCTCTATGTCTCTTTATTTTCTAAATTAATTTTGAGACAAGTTAATCTTACATAAATTAATAAATTTATACAAAATCAATTAAAGTATTCTCGTAAGCCTTAAGGACCTGCATTTGCTTAAACATCCGCTTGATTTTGTAGTTGCTCTGCTTGGCTGAGTGTATTTACAATAACGCAGGCCATTAAACAGGAAAAAGGAAGTCCCTTTAACAAAGTGAAAACAATATTCAAATAGAAAACTGACAAAAGACCATCAAAAATCGAGTTCAACAGCTGCAAATGGGACCCAAAAAATGTATCTATAGTCAGACAAAGTCATAAAGAAACAATTGCACACAAGTGTGTGCGAGTGTGTGTGTGTGTGTGTGTGTGAATGGAGTGTAGTATTTATGTGTGTGCTAATGCGTGTTCTACAACAACTACAACTACAACTACAACAACAATGTGCTTGTTGTTTTCGCTTGAATGGTCTCTTTTGTGATTGTTGTTATTGCTGTTGTTGTTCCTGTTGCTGTTTTGGACAAAATCCACATCTGCATGGCCAACAAGCCTGATTGTTATTAATATAGTTGCCTAAGATACACACACGCACACACACACACATGTTGTTTGTTTCCAACTGTTGTTCTTGTCATTTCAACTGTTTGCTTAGTGTGTGAAAAACACGGCCAAATTGCTGCAATGAGCAAAATACACAAACATAGATTCTGTCTCTTTCTCTCTGGCAATACACTTGATTAAGACGTAGTAGCACTTGTACAACTAAAGGGAGAAACACACCCTATACACACACACACACACCCTACACTCACACACGTGCACATTATTAACACGGTTGAGCAGACAGAGACAAGATCAAGATTAAGTTGCGAGTCAAGAAGCATACCGTAGAACTCCAAGCAAAACAACTTATTCATCAATTTGTGCACAATTTCCAAAGTAGTCAACAGAAAATAATAGCAAAATTGTGTATGTGTTGTGGGCGTATATGTGTGTGCACGTTGCTGAAGGTCAGCTGCTGAGCAAGCACAAAAAACAAAATGACAACAACATCGTCATCAGGCACATACCAAAAAAAAAAACACAATAATACAACTATTTTGACCAACCTTTTTCCAACCCTTTCCTGACCATGCCCTTTTACGAGCTCGACAAATATAAATATGTATTAATTGCGCAAAAAAATATGCTATGTTTTTTAAGCAAAAATCAAACTTTTAAGCAGAAATTTTTGCTTTTTAAAAAATATATATGTATTTATTTTATGAAATAATTTTAGCTGCACAATTTGCGAACATTTAAATACCAAATTTCTGCCTCTCTCAACTAAACTGAAAATGATATATGTACTGCATTAATTCCTTCTGTAAAGTTAGAGGTGTGATTTTTTTCTTGAAACATATTGTGAACATATTGAAATGTGGTGAATAATTCAACAATTCTCACCCATATTTAATTAAACTAATTTTATCAGTAAAATTTTCAACAATTTAAATGCGCTTTTTTTTTATATTACTCAAAATAATGTTAAAATTGCTATAAAATCGCATAAATTCTTTTTCTTATGTTTAAAGTGTTATTGTTCTCATAAAATATCGACTCTTATGTAGTATTTCACTTATAAGTTATTTCAAAACTTAATTTTATTTAGTTAACATACCAAATTCTAATTTATCATTATTATTACCAATCATTTTATGTCCGATTTAAAGCTAAACTTTAATCAGGCTTCATTATGCAGTATATGCTATTTATATATAATGGGATTGAGCTGCTCAGTTATTATCTGTGAATTTCCCATTTTAGTTTGTCATTTACCCAAATTGATGTATATATGTATATAAATAGAGCTGATTAAAGTCCAGTTGAGCGAGCTGAGAATCAACACACCACAGTCAAAGCAACTGGCTGCTGCTGATGTGTTAAACCGCACAATCTTTGGGCAACAAAGGTTATCGGTTTACATATATATATATACAACTTAACATATACATAAGTCTAATACTAAACACACATGTGTGTATGTGTGTGTGTGAGTGTGACATTCAAAAGGATAACTAACTATGGAACAACGATAATGGCAACGTCTACACACATAACGGGTTGGCTATTATTACTTGTCCACTCGACCTGTTTGTGTTTGCCCAGCCTGAAGTGTGTCTCTATGACAGTGTTCGTGTGTGTGTGTGTGTGTGTGTGTGTGTGTGTGGGTGGGTGTGTTGCTGTATGTGTGTTTCTCTGGCAATGTGTTGAAATTGTTTCAAAAAGCTGACGCTTAACATTATCGCCCTTTGCTTCATCTTCAATGAGAATGCGCAACTAAGTGTAATGTGTGTGTGTGTGGGTGTGTGTCTGTGTGTATATTTTTGTGGTTGTGTGTGTGTGTATGTTTTGGTGTGAGTGGGTGTTTGTTTAACAACTCATGTGTGTGTGTGTCCATCATGATGATATGCGTTTGTATGTTGTAAGCATGATGCGACAACTCTACCTCTCTCCCTCTCCCTTTCCCAGTCTCACTCTCTCTTTCTTTCTCTCATTTTCTTTATCACATCTTTGGCTGGAAGCGGAAATGTCAACAGTGTCCATTGGCAACTCTGGCAATAATAAAGGCACACAATAAGTGCGTACAATAATGGCTAGCTGGAATAGAATCTTCGCTGCGCACACAACTCGAGAACAGGACATGAATTTCATGGCCTCTGCACAGGCATCCATATTAGTCGAGCTCTCAGCCCAGCTAATTCCCGTGTTGACTTTAACCATATTAAAGTCTTACTTAGTGTGGAGTGGCATCAACGCCATCATATTCTACTGATAATATTTCGCTGACTGTCATTTAACAGTCATAAATTTAAAAACAATAAAGAGCGTTTATCTTAGACAAACCGAGTTATAAATATCATTGACTGTAGTCAACTAAATTTTAATACCAAACTTGAAGAGATTATTGCTCTTACACCTTTGCGATATAGAGTTTCGATTTCATAAATATACTTCCAAAATATTGGGATCTTATCAATACGCATAACTGGTGAGTTTGGTTAACGATTGAATAAGTTCTGGATACAAAAACCTTTGATTGAGGTAAACAAGTAATAAATGTATTTATGCAGAAGAAAACAAAATATTGTCTTTTTGTCCTTCACTGCCTCTTGGCACAAGTGCAGTGCATTATAAGGTGTCATGTTTTATTTTGATAAAGATGAGATATCGCAATCAAGAACTGACAACATGTCGTCAGAAAAGAGATGTCCATCAAAAGAAAACCTCTTGCGAATATTAAGCCATGTTGCCCCAAATCTTTTATTACACATCTAAAGAATATGCAACAAGATAAGCTGAATAACAGGTTGACTTGTGACAAATATATATGTATACATACATATCGTTTTATCGCATTGCCACAATCAGGCACAGTCAACTTATGGGTTGATGTTCAATTTCGTTTCTGCCCCAAAAAAAAAAACCCTTTTGACCTTGTCAACAAAGAGGCCCCGTTTTAAAATACATACAATTTCTTTTAACCGAAATTTGTTTGCCAAGTTGTCAGCGAAAATGCTTTCCGATTTTTGGGCTCATTTCGATTTGCAAGCCGTCCAAAAGAAACAGGCAACAAAATGTGTGCCACGCATATTTATGTTGGGCAGTGGAGAACCCTCATTTAATTTCTGTCACACAGCGTTATTTATGTGCCGCTGGCCACATTGTCTAGCCATCGATATCGTCTGCTGCTGCTGCTGCTGCCTGAATGCAAATAAATATGCGAATCGTATCGCTTTTAGACAGAAAATCTCGATACACACATGGGCATAAATTGTCAGGTTGCGACACTTTATTTTTGTGGCTTTAATTGGAATGCAGCTGGAATGGGTTTTTTTGCCAGCCAAATTGAGCCAGCGAAACGTGACATTTAGCGACCACAAGTTGGATACTCCACAGTCCCTTCACTCTCCCCGCCTAAATTTGGAGTTTTGGCTGCATTTTGATGTTTTGTGGCTAAAACGTCAAGTTGCAACTTGCTCTCGTCTTGTCTTATGCATAATTAAATTCAATGTTTGCAGCCTGCTGCTTCCACAGTGCAGGTTGCGTAAAAGACCCACAAAAAGCAAAAACCAACAAAGCTGACCCAAATCCTTCGTCTTCCATCCATTCCATTCAGTC
This sequence comes from Drosophila paracracens, assembly GCA_035044025.1. Taxonomy (NCBI): domain Eukaryota; kingdom Metazoa; phylum Arthropoda; class Insecta; order Diptera; family Drosophilidae; genus Drosophila; species Drosophila paracracens. The sequence goes on from JAWNMN010000396.1 coordinate 929,410, forward strand.
GACAGCAGCCGGCAGCAGGCAAAGTATCGAAATAAAATGTTTATTTTGCATTTTATTTTGGCGCATGGCGCAAACGCTAAAATTATTTACGCAGCATCAGGCGTGTCATTTGCATGCGCCACGCCCACACACCCAAAATATATGAAGAAAAAAATACAAGGAAAGCAAAAGACAGCGCCTCTCCCCTCGGCCCAGAGCTGCCACAAACCAAATGACAGCAATGGGAACAACAACAACCAATGAAACCCACAAAAATACGCTAAAAGTATTTACATTTGACTTGGAAAAATTATACATTTCCGTGCAAATAAAAAATACGAAGGCAGCAGCCAAACCAACAACAACACACGAAAGGAAAAAAAACGAAGAAAAATCAGACGAGCTAAAGAAAACTCTGCTCGTAAATTATTGACGAATATGCAATGCACTTAGTTAAGCATTTTGAGGTAAGACCTTTAGCCAAAGACCAACTGATTCAAATTGACAGCGGCCCAGCACTAAGTAGTCAGCAGCCAAAGAAGGATATATAGAAAAAATACATTTATTATATACTCGTGCTCAGCTAAGTATTTTAAATATTTAATGATCATAAGTGATAATTTAGAGTCAAACAAATTAATTTTTACTTAGCAATTAAGTGAATTTCAAATCATTCAAATCCCTTATCTGCTCTTAGTAAATTGCAGAAATTCGGAGAGTATCCATTTACAAATAAGTTATAAATAATTCAAATATCAAATAGCAATCAAATAAAAATGTATTGACTAAGGCTAAATGAATGAAAATAATCAAAGAATTGGCGTGGGCAACAGAAAGAATTATTAAATTAAAAATGTTCTCAGAAGAATATTAAAGTATTTAATGACAAATATTATATCGGTAAGCAATATTTTAATATTTATTCAGTGTATGGATCAGCAGTAGCATTTGCAAGTGGTCCATTATTGATTATTTTATATATTCTGCATTGGGATAATTCCGTGTCAAAGATAAATATTTAAATATATAGAGATGAATATTTTAAAAAAATTTAGATCTCGTATGCCACTTATGGATCAAATTCGTTGTGAAGAAAATTAGTTTTCATTCCGCAGTGGCATACGCTAATACCATCCAGCGCAGTTGTCGATTATCTAATATTATATGCAACATCTCCAAATTTGCTGTAGCATTCAGCTGCACAAATACTCTATATCCCCCCGAATCCACTCTGTGTCGTCAATGAAAAAGCAAAAAAAAAAGAGGGAAATAAGAAGAAAAAATGCGTTGGCAAAGCGGAAAAGCGTCAAATCCGCAAACAAACACTGTGACAGCAACAATGGGGGGCGTGCCATGCCAGCCAGTGGGCGTGCATCAAAGGACGGGGGGTGGGGGAGGCTGTGGCGGTTGGGTTTTTGGTAGCAAAGTGTTTGGTTGCAAGAATGAGTCCAGCGCCAACTGAATGAAATGTACTCTCTATTGACATTTGATTCACAATGAAAAGGAGTGGGAGAAACCAGAACCAGAACCAGAACCAGAAAAAGAAAACAATGTAAGGGGAAGCCTCCCAGCCCCCAGCCCCACATCCCCCAATTTATTCACTACGATGTCCGACTATATAGACTCTAAGAGTTCAAGCTCCGATCCCGATTGTGAAAAGCTTTTGCGCTCAGATTTCGCTGAAGCTCTTTGGCAAAAAAAACAAAAAAACAAAAGATAAAAATTCATTGGTTTTTGCTATTCGCTTCTTGTTTGTTTGTTTGTTGCCTCTGTGTTTAGTTTCATTTCATTTCTGCTTGGATTCAGCTTGAATTGTATTTCGCCATGGCAGGGGGCGAGATCTGTCGTTGCCTTAATTTGTTGCAAAATAATTTCATTCATTTACGTGCTGCCATTTACAATGCGATATGCCGTTGATAACTTATTTAAGCGATGCCATCGTCAAGCAACAAATTTCAACAAAATAAATTATCAAACTGTCACATTGACGTATCGCCCCGAACGCAGCAAGGAGCAGAGTGTTACAGGATGATGAGGTGTGGTGGGGAGTGGTGAGGAGCTGTGGCAGCAACAAGGAGCATGTCGTGAAAGCATAATCTAGAGTATCATGTTGCTCGTTTAAAGGATGTCAAAGGTTGGCCATATATCAGGAAGGCATCAAACCCAGGCGAAGCTGCTGCTCTGCCGCGGCTCTGCTGGTGCTTTCCTGCTGCTCTGCTGGTACTCTGCTGGTGCCCTGCTGCTGCTGTTGCAGCCCGTTAACAAATATCGTGTAACAAATTCTTTTTGCTGGACATGCGACACACAAACACAGAGACACACTCAAGGACAGTGAAATAGGTGTGCAGACAAAAAATTGCAAATTTAGAAAACCAAATTCCTAAATATATAACTTTTTCACTATTACTTCCTAATATTAAGTTTATATAACAGTGTTTCAAAATGGCGTTAACTGCCAAAAGAGTCTCCTTAAATTAGTAGCATTGAACTTTATAAACAGGAATATAAGTAAAAAGTATTGAAATATTATTTCTCGAAATTGTTTGAGCTTAAATGCATTAATACTTCAGAGTGTTTGGTATTTTCTTTCATTTTTAAATCTATTTGTTTTTAACAGTTTTCAGATCAGCTCAAATTCTACATGCAAATTGCTGTAAGAAATTGTGGGCAAATTGAAGCAGGAAAGCGGATAAGTAATAATTATTTAACTATGATTTTCTTTTACTTTTGGCACTTGTTAAGTAAAAATAAAGTCAAATATATATATATATATATATATATATAAATAAATATGAGAACTATGCGTTGCAGACAATAAAATGTTTACACCTATTTGATTATCCTTGAGTGCACACACACACACAAAAGATATGGATACAAGGGCAATGGGATACGCGGGATATTCGATCTGTTTCAGATTTCCAATAAATATGCCTAGGGTGGCCTAGCCAGCTTCTTGTTTGCCGATCTCTACAATCATTGTTGTTGCTGCTACAGCTGTTGTTGCTGCTGCTGTTGCTGCTGCTGCTGCTGTTGCTGCTGATGTTGCAGAGACGACTCCCAGCTCCATCGCTTGTTTGACATTCTGACAGTTTCGACAGTTTCGGTTCTCGTTTTACTCGTCGGCAAAGTGCGTGTGGCTCCAGCACGACCAAAAGGGAGCACAGCACACACACACACACTAGCTTGTTTATTTATGTGTGTGTGTGTGTTGGTTTGTGTACCTTGCTGTGGTCGCTTTGCTATCCCATCTTCTCCCTCTCCATCTCTCTTTGTCTCGTCGCCACCATGCATTATGCCGTAAACGTTGCTTTGTTGCGAGAGTCTGCAAAAAATCGCTCAAAGTATCGAAAACCAAATAGCGCACTATGTGACAGCTGCCACTCCCCCAACGCATATCCCCAACGCCACACTCTTCACATTTTAGCCGACTCTTGTGTGGATTTATGAAGCTGGCGCTACGTAGCTGGCTTTGCTTTTTGCTACACGGCGAACAGCCACTAACAAGCGGCTGAAATGTGTCACTTACAACACCCCGAACAGTGGCAAAAATGTTTCAGTTTGTGGCAAGAAAACACAGCATGAAAACCATCACGATAAGCTGCAACTATTTGCAAGTTATTTTAATTTTAGGTTATTATCACAACGAACTAGAGTGAAAAGCTGCACCTCAACCGGAATGCATTTTTCCGAAATTCAACTTGCTAAGATTATATCTGAGCTTAGTGTTTATTTTCAAATCAAAATAGTTACTGATTATAATAATATTAAGCTGCATCTGTTTGTATCATAACTCCATTCCATGTTATGGATAAAGTCCAACTATTGCGAATAGGATATTAGCTTAGTTATCTAGAACACATCGAAAAGATAGAACTCACAAAACTGAACTTGCTAAAATAGTTTGTGACGGTAGTAGTTTATTTTCATGGCAAAAGATAAACTGCAACTGTTTGCATGATATTTCCAATACTAAACTATCAGTATTATTTAGTAAATAGTTTTGTCTATACTCAGATATTCATTCTTCAGGTTAAGCAAATAAAAAGTCTATTTTAAGTATAGACTAAATATCTGACTTGATTAATTTATTTTCAGATCAGAATTGAAATCAGATTATATGCAGACCAAATAAAATTCATAGTTTTCCGTTTCTGTGGCACTTGCCCCATTGTAAAAGTAACCCGTGTGTGAAACTTACTTAGCCGATTTGATGGCATTGATGGAGAGGAGTAGAAATGTGATAACATTTTAGATGCAACATATTTGGGGCAACTACCACTGGCCATATTGCCATGCATACTAGTGTTTTGCAGGCTTAGCCAACAATTATGCCGCAGTTGTTTAGAGACAACACTGAAGAAATAGAGGTGGAGTTATGCTCAATAGAAGTATTTCGATTTGACAATGTCCTTTATTGTGAGTGCGGCTAACAAACAGAAAGACAAACAGATAAACTGACAGACAGACAGACGGATGGACGGACAGCTGTTTGCTTCATTGGCTGCCACAAAATATCAACAAGCATTTTGTTTATTTGCTTAGCGTCGACAACTGCCAAATACAAAGAGCCATTAGATTGTTGTTGCCAACTAGATTGAGAGTGGGTGGTGAAGGTGGTGAAGGGTGGTGAAGGGTGGTTCCTTTTTTTCGTTGCGACTGCATGTTGTTTCAGCGTTTGTGGCATGCAACTGCCAACAATGAGTCTTGTTGCTGCAACCCTGGGAGCCAAACAAATGCTCACACAATTTATGCAACAGCAATGCCAATAATCTATTGTTTTTTGCCTGTGTGTGTGCGTGTGTGTGTGTGTGTGCAGCATGGCAACATGTGTAAACTGTGCGAGTGAAAGCTGACCCTTGTGAAGTGTGTGTTGAGCATTGCAAAGTTAAAGTTAAATAGTACTCGAAAACGGAAATTGCTTTCAAATATCTCGAAACAGTTTGTTAAACATTCAAAACAAGCCTTTTTGTGTGTGGATTGTATTTGAAATATTGAGGATTGATTGTTAATTCCCAGTCTTCGAGGATGACCAAGATTTGTATGAAATAAGGGTACAATATAAATATTACAAATATAAATAAATAAATTTAAATTTAAAAAACTAGCATATTAAATTTATATTATATTGGTTTATTTATATAATAATGTTAGCAGCATAATAAGAAACTTAAGTTGGGAACCAAATAGCCTTTCATAAAAGAACTCATATTTTTACAGACTGTTCCTGTGGGAGTATTGGGATATTAAGTAAATTTGGTTTTACTATCTAAGTAAAAAAAATGTTATTCAAACAAAAACTCTTCAACCGATCAGTGATTCTATATCAGCTATATGAAATAGTGTTATGATATCCAGATACATATATTTAGTCGAAACATTAATAGCATGTTAGCATGCATAACTGATGAGTGTGGTCGAGAACACATTTTTCGATGTCGATGATTTTCCAAGCATGAGGAATACAATAATACACATATTGAAAAAGGCTAATTTTAATATATAAGTAAAGTTTAGGAATACGTTCCTGCTGGGTTCTATGATTGTATTGCCTTGAAAAAATGAGACTGATATATGCCAAACTTAATTAAGATTGATGCAACAGACAAGAGGACATGGCTACATCTTCTTCTACTGATGCTGATCAATAATATATAAAGTATGGAGTCGGAAAAGTCCGCCTCAATGCCTCAAAACGTTGCAAGCTTCGCGACCAAATTATAATGCCCCCACAGGTCTACACAAATTAAACAGATAAACAACTACTTGTAAAAGTCATTAAGCTATTAAACTATTACTAAAACTAGTATTAAAACAAGTATTAAAACAAGTACTTATTCAAGTAACACTTAAATTGGCATTAAAGTCGCCTTGCTGCTGTTTTTAGTATCTTTGTGTTTGCCACATTTAACCCCCTAAGCATCCGAATGTTATCGATTGTTGCCACAGTTACCGTGCAGCTGTCGCTGCTTGCAACGTTTTACTTAACATCATTTTGAAAACAATTTTTTTATGCACATTTTATGCAGTCCTTTTGCATGCTTGGCTCTGATCAATGCCATGGCCGTAGGCCATGTCAGTGGATAATATGAAACGATATGAGACGAGACCAGGCCAGTCCAGAGCAGCAGAGTCAAGGAGAGCCGACTCGACTCGGTTGGGTTTGGGTTTGGGTTGCGATTTAAATATTGCATGTGCAACAGTGGCACGAATATGCGGGGCAGGTTGGAACACGATGAGGTCCTGCCACTAATACTGATTCTGGTCCTGGTCCGGTCTTTTCTGGATTGTTATCCTGCACCACATGTGACTCTCTGTCCGACATATTAAGCAAAAAATTATGTGCCAAACAACGTCGTCAAACTGGACTGTGTGCAAAATGGAGTAATGGCCAAGTTAAAGCGAAACAAGTACTCAGTACTTACTACCTACAGTTGCGGTCAATAAAATAGTTGTGTTGCTTCATAAAATGAAATTATCAATATTTTTATAGCCTACTTCATCTCCTCACGCTTCTTTTTGTATCTTTCGTATTTAATTTTGTTTTTCTTCTGTTTTTAACTGCTTAAGTTAAGTTGCGCATCAAATTAATAGTAGTGCTGGCAAAAACAGTCGAAATATACAAAACTGAATGAGTTTGTCATTAGTTTTTGAGTCAATACAATAGTGTCTTCTTGTTTATTTAGAAGCAATCCATGAAAACATATTTAATTTTATGGCCATCATTGCACTGATGAAATTCGAGATATTTTGAAAATGTTTAAAGTGTACCAAAAATTAATTCTCCAAGCAACAAATATTTAATATTATTATTTACTTGTCTTCAGTATTAACTGCCTGTGTTCAAATATAATTTTCAGAGCATCTTAATTATATTTCAATTATTTTTTTAACATGTTTCAAAACAAATGTGTACATCAGAAAAACCCATTAAGTCAATTTAATCAGTTGTTGAGTATTATTATGTGAATATGAATTTTGTTCTTGAGCGATATCTGCCAAGGAAAAGCAAACAGTATTTTGTCTTTGTGATATTTCTTTTGACATTGATAGTAGTCATATTTCTTCCAGCACTGTAGGGGGGAGGGAGGTGGGAGGGGTGTGTCTGCTGTTAGCATTGCACATTATAATTTATGCACATGCAAGCCACGGAATCTGCCACATAATCCGTGTTTAATAACACGAAACGAGCTCAACTCCAGCCAGCCAAAAAAGCAGCTGCTGGCAGGAGCCAGACAGGCCCAAGTCAAGACATATCTATATATATCTATATATATATATACATATATATATATATATTTACACTAGCAAAAAAAGTAATCGCATCACTCTCACAAGAAATGTTTTCAAAAAGTCTCAAAATCAAGTCATATTTATTTATACAATTCTGAAAATTAGAAAAAAATAAACGATTTTACAAGGAAAACTTATTTGTGTACATCTTGTCCATCAAATGAAATAAAAATATATATATGTATATTGATGTTAGAAAAAATATTGTCATTATATTTGTTCGCAACTGTAAATACGTATACAATTAAATATATATATATTATATATATACATATGCTGTGTGCAGCCGATTGCAAATTGCTTAAAGCATTTTATCGGCTTCAATTTTGGGCAACATTTTTCTGCGAACAAATTTATGTAGAGTTAACGCTCTTGTGCATTGTTTGAGCAAAGGTATGCTTTTTATCAGCGAAAGGTCTTAAAACGCACACACACACAAATATGCCAAACACACACACACGTGTGTGTAGGGGAAGGGGGAGGGGGTGAAAGGGTAGGCAGCGTCTGCGGGTTAAAAGCGAAACCTTATCGAAAACGTTTAAACGCACGCAAATTCCACGTGGGCAAGATAAAACATGTATAAGCCAGGTTGGAAAATGGTCAATGGGGCGTGGCAAGTGTGTGTGCGTAGCATGTGTGTGTGCGTGTGTGTGTGCGTGGAAAATATGTCAATGTTAAATATTTGCCGGGCATTGTCGCCGTCGCTGGTTTGGCACCCCTCAGATAAAGCGTTAACTACATACATATATAGTCTTAAACACACACACACACGCACACACAACATGCGTTGGTATGTGTAATCTTTTGCGTGCTTTACGCATTACCCAGACACACACACAAAGTGAGACAGAGAGCCGGGCAATGTTGCAGGACACTTTGAATTATTCATTTACACGTTTTTTTTTTTATTTATTTTTATACACAGCAAAGGCGAGCCTTGGGACAGCTGGGAATGTCCCTGACGGGGGGTGGGGGAATGTGGCACAGCTGGGGGTGAGTGACACGCCTAGTAGGCGTTTGTAGCAACAACTGTATTTACTTTTTATCGCTGATAAAGCGCATAATTTATGGGTTGTTCAAAAATTTAAATGCCCCCGAGAAATGTTGAGGAGACAAAGAGCCAAGGAATTCCTCCCGGGCTTTGTGGCTAAACTGTGTGGGTCAGTTGAGGCACAGGTGTGGTGCGGTGCGGTGTGGTGTGGTGTGGTGGGGAGGTCAGTAAATTATTGTACACGTTTGTCTCTTTGTGGCAGCCACTCATTATCATAACAATTCCAAGCAATGCCAAATATTTGACGCATTCAATTTGGCTTATAACACAAACAACAACAAAATCAAATCCAGTCGAGAAAAATATGCGTAATGCGAATTAATTATCAGGCCTAATTAGAGCTAATTAATTTATTTTGAAAATATATTATCTTGTATAGCTTTATATATATTTTTAATAAGCAGTCAAGTGCTTAAGCTTGAGCCCTTAAATTATATGAAACTTTCTGAATGAGCAGGTCTGCCTTAGATGAATTATTCAAGTTTAAAGCTATCTGATGGAAAAATAATGGAGCCGATAATATGACAATTATTTGAGTGCCGATTAAACTGATAAGTTGATATGCAGTCAGCTCTGTTATATGCGAATTAGTCTGACAGACTTAAAGATGATTAATAAATAAGACATATGACGTTTGTTTGAGTACCAGTTTATCCTCTATTCATGAATATTTGTATTATGCCAAGAATATTGATCTGCATATTAGTTTCAGCTCTTTATTGCTTTATCTATAAATACGTCTACAAATACATTTCTACTAAATATTTCACAAATTATGTAATTAAATCAATTGAACCTATTGTGTTTTTCGAGTGAATTAGTCAGTCTGCTTCAAAGCTATGCAGAAGATATTATGTTTGCTTTAGTCCCAGTTTATACCTATCAAACAAATCATTCATGAATATTGTTATTATGACTAAAATGTTGATCTGTATATTGGTTTAGGCTCTTTAAATAAACTAATCTAAAAATACGCATCTCACAAATATTTCAAATTAAATTTGCGCTGAAATCGTATTATTTGCTTTGCCAAATCGACAACAATTATAAACTCTCACAGAGTTAAAGCTAAAGAGAAACAAATTCAAAAACACCAACGCCGAAATATTTGTGGTTGTGGAATAGTTGATGGGAATGGGAATTTTGATAAACAGAGAAAAGCATTTCAACGGTTGGCCCAATAAATGTATTATGCATGTTTCGTGATCGAGGCGTCAAAGCCAAAATGCAAAATGCAACATGCAAATGCAAAGCACAAACACAAACACAAACCCAAACTGAAATGCGATGCAATGCGATGCGATGCGATGCGATTGTGATGAATGTGCAAATGTAAAATATGTGGCGTTAAGTTTCACTGCGAATAAAAATAACACAGAAATCACATAAGAAAATAACGCTGCACAAAAGCAAAGCAAAGCGAAGCCAGTTTTGTGTGAAATGAGGTCGGGCTAACTGCAAGGATATGGGCTGACATGCACTACGAGAAAAATAGCCCAGAATTTTAGAAAGTTCTTTTTTAAGTAATTTTCAAATTTAAGAACACATTTATGTAAAAATTAGAAAGGGCTGATGGAAATAAATAAAAAGAAAATAAATCACAGTGAATTTAAGAAAATCATCCTAAGCACTAGAAAGTTTTTCTGCTTTTAGAAAGAATTTTAAAATTTAAGAAATATTTTTTACTGAAATAAGGAAGGTTTGCCCTAAATTGACCATCCCACAAATATGGTTTTCCTTTTGGAAATTCTACTTAATAGAAAATATTTCTAAATAGTAGAAATGGAGACCCTCATTTGGCGAATTTCTAAGATAAAAGACGAATTTTTTTGCGAGTGTGTGTTAAGGAAAATGGAGTGTTGGTCAGGGTGGTGTGGGGAAGTGGGCTGTTGAAGAAAATTGATGACTATTAAATGGAAAGTATGTGGCTTTTGTTGCTGTTTTCGCCGTCAGCGCTCAAGTTATGCAAAAGCGCTGAAAATATGCAAAGCAAATGTAATTTTATGCTTCGCTGGCGGTTTCTCGACTTTTACTTTATTCTAAGCAGCGGAATAGAATGCAAATGAGCCGAGTGGCCAGCTGTTGTTATCAACATAGATGCATCAAATTATGAAGAGCAGCTTAATTGAAAAGCTAAACAGAAGTCAGTCAGTCTGTCTGTCTGTCTGTCTGTCGGTCGGTCATTGAATTCAATTGCGATTGTGTTGCCCGCGATGCTCCCAAAGCAATCAACCTAATTTGTCATATGCAACCAGCTCACCTGCCTGCCTGCCTGCCTGCACTTCACTCCAGCTATCTATCTGTCTGTCCATCTGCCTGTCCGTCTGTTCGTCAGACTGTCAGTCAAACACTTTTGTGCAGTCATCCAGTCAATATTTATAATGAAAGCTAATGAGAGAGCCGCACACACACACAACGCCACAAAAACTCTTGGCCCAGGACACAATTCTGTGCGAGGCCAAAGGCAAAAGTGACACAAGGGCGAGGACGAGTAGCGAAGCAGAAGGACGAAGGACGAGCACTGTCATGGGTCAAACTGCAGTGTGTGTGTGTGTCTGTTCTTTTGTATTATTTTCTGTCCTTTTTTTGTTACTGCATTTCTGAAGTGGTCAACTTTTGTTCTCTCGACTCTCAACTCTCAGCTGTCTCGCTGGGCCTGGGCAGGCATCGCATTGTCCGCATTTTGTCGGCTTTTGTCTGCTTCTGTTTTTATAAATGCGACGCTTAAAAATTGAATGGAGCCGCGTCGCGGCAAAATAAATTGAAAGTACTTGCCCATTGTTTGATTAATGTGTCAATAATGGCACGGCGACTCCACTGCAAATATAAATGCCCAGACAGAGTGCACTGAAAGTTTTTGTTTTTGATTTTGTTTTTTCGGAGAGATTGTTGCGATAAGCAAGCGCTTAAGAGATTGAACAGTTAAGCATTAAGATAAACACTGCCCCAAAAGTATAAATAGAACTATCAGCAGATGCTTGCATTTTTTGGCATCTTAAAACTTTGGCGATTTTCCTTTCTTTAAATCAGAATTTATAGCTCGAAGTTTTTCGTATTCATGGATCGATTACAACAGAATACAATCTTCTGGAAATTTGGGGAAAAGTTGTTGCTTGCTGGCGCTATCAGTCAGAGGAGCATTATTTATTTATTATTATTAGTTATTTGTTTAAGCACGTTATGTTTTTATGCTGTCATTTTTAAGTCTTAAATAATAAAAATTTAAATATAGAAAATCAATTAATTACTGATTTGTCTGTGACACAAGCTCATCAATACTAAATAAGCAATTAAATAATTAACAATCAGTGTGTTCAAGGAAAAATTAACAAAATCATATTAATTATTACACTTAATAAGATATTAATGCTTATATTTATATTTATATTTATATTTCTCCTTCTGCTCATTTATGTGAAAGGAGCGCTCAAATGTCCACCCACATTGCTGGTGCTCAACTGCGACAGTTCAGTTTATAATTAGTTGGGCAACCCTGAGAGACACATTAAGTCAAGTTGAATTGGAGTGGAGTGGAGTGGAGTGGAGACAGTGGCTCACTTTATAAGAGCAAAATGTGTAAGTGTAATGCGCTCTAAGGCGGTGCGAGCAGAATGCTTGTTATTCAAAATACTCACACCCAAGAACCCTTCATCAAAAGGCGAAGTCCATGCGAAGTCCAGGCGAAGTGTGCGCGCTCAAAAAAGAAATCCAATTTAATGACTGCACTGGCGACGAAGTCCTAACGCCTCCTCTTCGTCCTTGTCATAGTCCTTGGTATCTCTGGTCGAAGTTGGACCCAACTCAAACGAAGCTGGCCTTCTGTGGGCGATGACTTGTGCCTGGGCCGTGCGCGTCTTTGTTTTCATTGCGGCTGTCACTTTGGGCGCACAGACCTTAATGGCAAGTGTAAAATGCTGTAAGCCCCCAGAATGCTGCAGCGAGGAGAGAGAAGGAAGAAGAGGAAAATGGAGGGAGAAGAAAAAAGAAGAGCAACAACAAATACGAGCAAAAAGAAGAGTTTAATTAACACGAAAATGGTTTCAATTACATCAAATTACATTTCTTTGCAGTGCCGAGAACGATGCCATTGTAGTTCTGCAGATGGCTGTGTGTCTGTGTGTATCTGTGTGAATGACGATGGCCTCCATCTGGAAAGAGGTGAATGGGGCTGTTAGTGCTTGGTAGGATGTGGGCGTGCCACTTGCTCAGTTGATTTGGCGCACGGAGATTTATTGGGCGTCAGTTGGGCAAATTAGTTGAAATTGTCAGTTAAAATAGTCAGTCGCAGAAAGATACAACGGGAAACGGAAAGAGACAGAGAAAGATAGAGAATGAGAGAGGGAGAGAGTTGAGCTCGTGACATTAGGTTGAAAATTAAAGACAATATTTAACAATAGGTTAATTTAACATCTGCCTGAAATACCTGATGAAATGAAACTAGTTAAACAGTTATTTGGCGTGATTTACTCAGTTGAACTCTATGTTAGACTGCTGAATTTGCCGAGCAAAGCTCCTTCACAAAAATGTACTTTCAACTTCTTTTCGTTGTTGCTACACGAATAATGCTTGCCTCCCCCTCAGCCCACTCGCCCACCCCACCAACGAGCATATGCAAATAGTGCCATAAACAAAAATGAGAGTGTGACCTTTAGGCTAAATTTGATACCCTCTAATCACATATTTTTCAAGCGACATTTTGACTCTCAGATTTTTATTAAATTACCCATTAAAAAATTAAATAAACAAATTAAAATTTGATATAAGCTTATAAGTACTCAGCTAAAAAATGCGTATAATATTTTTCAGCTTAAAAATTTCGAAAATGTTCAAAAATCATTTCTTTTATTCTTTTAAAAGCTTTAAGTAATATAAGACTGCTGAAATTAATTTTTTTTAGAGGAATCGAAATAAATAAATTAAAAGTTGTAAATACTCAGCCGAAAAATATGTGTTTGTTTTCCTAAAGTCTCTTGACTTTTTAGTATACCTTAAGCCTTTAAAAAGTAATATTAAATAGTTGAATTTTATTTCCTAGAGAAACTCCAGTATTATAGAGGGTATCTGTTAGTCGCTTGCAGATTATTATTATTTCATTTGTAATTTTTTTGCGTTACTTTTGTATTTTTGTTGATTTTTTTTTATTTTAGCAGTTGCTCTGTGGCTTGTGTCATTCATTTGGCTTTCGTTGGCCTGACAGTGCCGAGCCTCATTTATTTTGCTTACACGCATGCCACGAGGCGGCGTCTCCGACAGTGTCAGTCCTTCGAGGGGAACGGGGGCTGTGACGCGTCATTTATGACACCTTGACAGAAAAATGAGCACACCAAAAAATAAAAAAAAATATAGCAAGTGGTGCCAGGTGAGCCTTGTCTGTGTGGAGTGTATGTGTGTGGGTGTGCGTGTGTGTGTGAGTGTTTGCGAGTGTGTGGGGTGCGGTTGTGCCAACGCACATTCATAATTTCATTTTGCCGCGATGACGCCTAGTAGAATGAGGCATGAGGCATGAGGCATAAGGCAACCAAGCAGCAACGACTTTGTGCCGCTTATTATGCGACAGAAATTGAAAAACTTTGTTTGCCGGCGCGCTGGGGTTAACAAATAGGCCTGGCTGCCGCCTCAGTGTGGCTGCCTCTGTGCGGCGGCACTCGTGCCACATTGTGTTGTGCGGGTGGCGGCCATTTAAGCGCAACACCCAAGTGCCTCACATAATTTGATGCCTTTTATGGCATTTAATTTGTTGCCAACACACACACACACACACACACACACATACACACACACAGGTCACAAGCCACCTTGTTTTTCACTTTTTGTTTGAATGCCTGCTGTCATTTGTTTTCTTTTTTTTTGCCTATAATGAATTTGACGGTGCTCAGTTGGCTAACGAGATTGGCATTGACAGTGGCTAGAAGCAGTGCCCCTGCCCCACCACCCCCTCTGGTGGTGCAAGTGGCACGTGAGCTGGGTCCTCAAGCAGCATCCTAGTCAACAGGTGCGCTGCTGATCGAAAAGGCTACTCAATTGACCAGCTTCGGTTCATATTGCACTCGCAAAAAGAAATCTACCCAAAATTCAAGATATATATAATTCAAATATTCTTTCTGGAATTAAAAAATTCTTTCCTGGTACACACTTAGAGAACAACACCCTGAAAATTAAACATATTTTTGTGTAAAATTCTAGGAATTCTATGTTTTGAAACCACCATCTTTAATTTCAAAAACTTTAAATTTCTGAATAAAAAATTCTGCGGAAACCTTGGCGCCAAAACTATGGCAAATTTCTTCATTTTAGGTTGATTTTTTTTTCTGAGTGTGCAATTGAAGAGACAATTCCCAGAAAGAGGGTTCTCCAGAGTTGCTGTTGCCCCGAAGTACGTGCGTCAAACTGTTTGTGGCAAGTGGGTCTACTGCAGGCGTGACAAAGTCGATGTCCTTGTTGACGTGATTGCCGTCGCTCTACTAACACATAAAAGATAGATTTCACTTTATTGTTTATTGTTTAAAATTGTATTTGTTTCTTGTTGTAGTTGATTTCTTTTTCTTTTGTTTTGTTTTGTTTTGTGGCTGCACGTTCGTGTTGAGTTGTCAGTTTGAGGCGTCGCCTGTCTTGTGGCAGAAATTGATTTTGTTTTCTTACAAGGTAGATGTTGCATACGAACACAAACAAAACACACTTACACATTTACACATTTGCCATTTGGCATATAAGCGGCAATCGATTTACTTTACATAAGGCTCAGCTGGCTTACTTCCCTTTGTCTGTGCAAGAAACAACATTCTGCTGCCAGTTGTGTAAGTCGATTGTTAGCTGTGAGTTACACTAACGAAAGAATTAAAATTCTGCTCTCAATAAATATTTAATACTCACTTGCATTGCTCTGGCATGTAGTAAATAAAACTCAGTCAAGCTGCTCTAGTTTTTATATTCTTGCTGAGTGTATTCGCAAGAAGCTACTTCAACAAATTCTCAAATATATAAACTTATGTTCTTGCTTTCAGTTTTCTGTGTAAATAGGTATTCCAGTTGTAAAATATTTGATGCTCTTAATGCTGCGTGAGAATTTTCATCAAAACTATATCTATGCTTATACGAGTACAGGGTATTTAAACTGATTGAAGCATCAATATCTTGCTGCACTCAACAAAAAAAATAACGCACTTAAATTTAACTATTATTATTATACTATTATTCAGAAAAAATATATAAACAAACATAAACTTTCTGTTTTACAGCAGTTGAGGTAGCAAATTTTCTAACACCTCTCAGAATGCCATAAATTAGTTGACATAAAAAGTGTGATTTCATTTCAACTTTTTAGTTTTTGTAATTACAGAAAACTTGTATTGAACATGGATAGGCCTTTCTACATCTATGCATTTTTCCATATATTTATAAATGATTTCTTAAAACCAGAAATTGTTTTTTTATTCAGTTTTCAGATCGATTTTCATTGTTTGTCGGTTTTCGTAATTTACTTGCAACTGTTTTTCTTTTTTTTTTTTGTGTGTAGTTCTATGTTTAGTTCGTTTTGGCAGCTCCATGTCACGTTTAGCTTGTGTGGCAGAGCAATGCATGCATTTCTTATACACTGCGCACACTTACGAGTATAAATTATGAAATTTTGCACTAAAAAGTTGCAGCTGCTTTCAAGTCTTTGTTGCTGGCTGCCTTTTGTCGGAGCTTTTAATAAACAACTCGACTGCATTATGCATGTGTGTACATAGAAATGTGGGCATGCATGTGCTGCTTGTAGTCGTGTATATGCATCAGTATGCGTTATGATTCGCATATTCGTTTGCACCTGTTTGCTTTTAGCTGCCACAATCTTGGCCTGAGTCTGAGTCCCGTTTACCATTTTCTTTTTTCTCCACTTTTTTGTTTGTTATATTTTTCCTTTGTTTCAGCCGGCTAAAATTGTGCAATTTTGCTCGTTTCGTTTTATTTTTTTATTTGACTTTATTCCTTCTCCTATTTTTTTTTTTGCTGGCCACCTTTTGTGGCTGCCTTATTCAGTGCATTTGTTTGCATATCAAAATGCGTGAAATGTGTGCAGCGTTGTGGTGCTGGAGGTGGAGGAGGTGGAGGAGGGAAAGACGCTTTGTTCGTTCGAGCCAACTTATTAACGGCGCTTGGCTCAGCATTTTCTATGCATAAAAATGTAAACGCTTTCTGGATTGAGGCGGGGTCGAGGGCTCTGTAAATTTATGTGCCTTCTCGTATAAATATACATGCAGTTAGCCAGGCATAACTAAAGCCACTTTTTAGTGCTCGCTATTTCTTGCTCGCTATTTCTTTCGTTATTTCTTTTTTCTTACGACCCAGCCACACATATTTGGCTTAGCAAATACACCAAATTAACTTGGCCAGCAGCTAAAGCCACGAAACCAACAACAACAACATAAAAAATAACATGGCAACGAGCTATGCTAACTAATTCAATATTCATATTATGCTCGCAACTGTCAACTTTGGTATGCACGAGGTGAGCTTCAAGAGTACTTGAAATAATTATTCAGGTTGGCTGCAAATTTAAATACTTTAATTAATAATACTTTAAATAATAGTAAATAAACTTTGGTATTATGGACTATCAAATGTACGCCAACCTTTAACTTTATTATTATTTAGATTATTAAACTCAACTAATTTAATTTGAACAAGCAGTCGAGACATTAGTAGAAAATGCTCGTAAAATAGAATAGTTGATTTAGGGCAATGCTTTCTAATTTTTAGTGAAATGTTTGCCTAAACTTAGAATTTATTACTAAAAACAAGAAAAACTTTTTAGTTTTCAGAGGGATATTAGGAAGATGTTATAAATTTCAGTGCAGCTTATTCTCTAAGTGAATGAAAAAGTGAAATTTTAAATGTTGCTGTCACTTTAAACTTTCTTTGAGCCCTAACAAGTATTTAAATATGCAACTCGCGCGAATAGGTCTTTCTCAAGCTCAAGCTCTTTAGTGAAACTCCGAAAGATATTAAGTTAAGTATGGGATAAGTGTAATCTATTCTCTCACAGATCTGGTGATCTGCAAAAGGTGTTGACAGAGAACCGCCCGTTGCGGCTAATAGCCATGGGTAAGCTGATATCCAGCAGGGGCAGCAGCAGCCGTTTTCCTGCTTACCAACTTATATTCGAACCTTATGCCACATTTGGCCTGAGACATAAGTAAGCCCTGTCAGCATGTGTGTTGTAACCAACCCCCCAAACTCCACTCCTGTTTGGGGGGATTATGCGGCAAACGGCAGCAAAAGCGTCGACAAACCTATGCGGTCAGCAGGTAAAACACGCACACACAGGTGTGTTCTACTGGGTGTGTGTGTGGCTTAGCTACGCATACAACTAAGTGCACACACTTATATATATATATCTATGTGTGTGTGTGTGTGTCAGCTAATACCTTTTTATGAGCGTCATATGTTAATGCGGTTTCATTAACATTTTAATGTCCTTCGGCCCCAATAGAAACCGTCTCTCTCTTTCTCTGTCTGTCTCTCTCTCTCTCGCTGGGGTTGTGCTCTCATTCATTTAATTAAAAAATGCAATTATAAAAAAGAAATTGAACCTTTAAAAATGAAAACCAAATAACATAATTTGCTAGCAGACAAGAAGTGGCTTTTTCATCTATATATCTCATACACTTTCTGGAATAAATTCCTAAAGACTAAAAAATGTTTCTTTTTCTTAGATTAATTTTGAAATATGTAAAAAATAATTTGTAAAAATTAGAAAATCCACAATCTAAAATTTGTGGTATTTTCTTTATTTCTTAAATATTTTCTAATATTATTTAAAACATTTCTTAAAAAAAATTAAAAAGGGAACCATTAATTTTTAGAAAAAAAAAGATTATAACTTAGACATGCAGTATATCTATATATATATATACATATATACATATATGCAAATTGTAGAATATAGTCAAATTCAGATATTAGCAGGTTAACTTTGAACTGGTAGCGTATATAAGCATCGGCATGTCAATGTTAGCTTTTCTAGCTTGTTATTTTTCAACCGTGCCGCTTTTGTCTCTGAGCGAAAGTGAACAATAACAACGAGAAAACATTGTCAAATCAGTGGCAGAAGCGCAAACAAATTTTTCAGTGACCCAGCAGCGGCAACGACAACAACAACAACAACATTCAACAAACAACACCAAGCGACAAAAACAACAACAACAATATCCGTTAACGGTGAAAAGAGTTTGACGAAAAAGTAATTTTAAGCATCGTTTAATTTTCATTTTGTGTTACGTTTTTTCTCCCTTTTCCCGTTATTTTTTTTTTATTTTCTGTGCAACTTTTTTCGCTTTTGAACGCTGGCTTTTTGCTCGATGGACATTTGAGCAGAAAAATCTCGCAAAAGTGCGTACTTTTTAACAAAGTTAATTTTTACGCTTTGCTTTCTGCTCACTCTCCTTCTCCTTCTTCTTGTGCTTTGTTATTTAATTTTATTTTTTTCCCAACTGCAGCAAAAACAGAAAAAAAAGAGTTAACAAGCTTCAAGGGTTTGTGTATTTTCGTAGGCTGCCAAATGGAAGGCCCTTTAATTATGCTCCAGAAGGTCAGTTGAAGCTTTTGGTTCGCTGCTCTCCAAACTAATTGCCACATGTGGGTGTTGCAGGCACACGCGGCGTATGCGTAATCACTGGCGACTACAATTACGACTGTTGACTCTGCAGGAGAAGGGCGAGAAGTTTTATATGCTTGAGAGCTGTAAGAGGTCTTGATTAATCCTTGCCTTACATTTAAGACTCTTTACTATATATGAGAAGGACTTGCACACTTATCACCTGACTGACAGACTGACCGAAGCTATTGATGTATGGATGTACATATGTAAACTAAGCAATATCTGTCACATCGATACCTGAGCGAACTTTGTTACACAATATTCTAGTTCCACATTAAAAACTAAATCGTGTGTCAAAGTTCTTGAACATTAATCCGGTTTGTATCTGTTTACATGTCATATTATTATTTATCATATTTTAGTCTTTAATACTACATTCAAAGTTGAAAACGCCACTCTGACTAGTCTAAGTGTGTTATTTATGCACACAAAAAGTGCTTTTATCTACAGGTCAAATATTTCCACAGCCACAGACAATTTTAAAAGTGATCCAATTTGTAAAAAAACATGGCTTTTTGATCATGGTTTAACCTCTATGAGAAAACTACATTCCAAGTTGAAAGCGACATTCTGAATAAATTTCCGTATTAAAAAGTTTTACTAAGCTCGGGTCAAAACTTCGTACGGCTATAAATTTGTTCAAATTCAACAGGAAAAACCCATGTTTTTCGATAATAGTTTGGCCTCAAGAATAATCATGAAAACCATATTAAAATGATGTCCTTAAAAAGCACAGTTACAAATATTTTTATTATATTAGTTTATTGGTTAAATTATGAATTTATATGTATGTATTTATATCGTATATAAATTAATACTTTAAATTAAACAACGAAGCCCATAACTTGTCTGTAATTAAATGACTAATGCTTAAATACAACATTAGCTCTAGTCAAAAAAAAGATAAGTACAAATCAAACACAAACTGAAACCCCCACACACAAACACAAGTCGCACTTCGCTGAGTCCCCAGATATTTGGACGTGTTGTGCGGCAACCATAATCTCCAGTGGCAATCGCACACAAGCTGTGCACAGCCAAACACACATATGAATATGCACACTCTGTGATTTGTCATACGGTGTGACTTTTGGCACGCATTCCCTCACTCTCTCACTCTCTGCCACTAACTCTATCTCTCTCCCTCAACCTATCTCCCTCTCTCTCTCCCCATATCACACGGTATGCACATATGAGTGCAACTTCTTGCCCTCGCCTTGGTCAAGCCTCAGCTGCTGTTTGTGTCCCTGTGCCACTTGCCCGTCTCCGCCTTGATCACATCTACAGCAGCTGTAGCTGGGTATACTCAGAAAAAAATTTAGCTTTAAGAAATTATTTTTAAAGATAAGAAAACAGTATCCTAAGTATTAGAAAGACTATTGTTTTTTTTTTACTATTATTTGGAAATATTTCACTTTTCTATTATTTAGAAATATTTTATGTAGGATTTTTAGAAAAATCCCATCTGAAATTCCAGAAAATAGTATCTAACTGCTCGGCTCGTCATAAATTTAAAAAAAAAAATTATGTTAAATAATTAATTTATGTAATGGAAGGCTGATATAAGAATGTTAGTTTGAACGCTTAGAGTATTGCGAATTTCTAAAATTCAGGTTATATTTTTTTTGTGAGTGTAAAGGGTGCGTCAAAGAGAAGGAGGAGCGGCGATTGCCTGATGCAGTGCAAATGCAATTTGCATATGCATGAGACTGTGGCCGACATTTTTGCAGATGTAAGAGGTGCAAATGACAGTAACCAGGGAGCGCGCAATGATTGCACCACGCAAACAACAACAGCAACAAGAGCAGCCCCGGCAACAACAACAGCCATGTCCAAGGCTGGCCAAAAGTGTAGCATACTTTTCAGCTGAGGCAGCTTAAAGCCAAGTCTTAAAGTGCCTCAAGGGGGACTGGCTAAGAGATAACTCTGCCCTGATTTGGATAACTTTTTTCTTGCTGTTTTTTATGTAATGCTGCTGCTGCTGCTGCTGCTGACTAACTGCCACGCCCACTACAGTTTTTAATTAGTCATTTGCGTGGAAGCCAAGCAGCGAGTGGCGAGATGAATATGCAAACGCACCTGCTTCGTGTTTGCCAAGCCGCTTCTCTAATTTGCACAGGCTGCGCTTGCTTTCGCTGCTCCTCCCCTTTTGTGTTATTGTTTTTAATTTGAAATTCTTGAGAAGTTGTAAATTCATTACTTATTCACTTGACAGGCGCACACAACAGCAAAACAACAAAAAATAAATAAAATAAATTAAAAATGTAAATTAAATTAGTAACTTCAGTGCGTCTGTCAAGTGTTGCTGATTTATTTGCTAGTGGCCAATGCTTGCCTCGCCCGGGCTACAGGCACCAGGTCTCCAACTTCTCATACAACTGAAAGCCCCAAGGCGTCGCCACCCCCTCCCCACACCCTCTCCACTCGGCTCAACTTGACCTTCAAGCGGCACACACACATCCATAGTCTTGGCAGCAAACTTTATTGCATACATTTTTATATGCCAACGTCGGAGAGCGGGTGGCAGTAATTGAGACCAGATATAAATGTCACCAAAAATATTGCACATTTCTCTCTCTCACTTTCTATCCCTGTCTCTCGCAATCTCTCTTTCTCTCTCTCTCTCTCTCTCTCTCTTGCTGTCTCTATCTTGGAACTGCTGCAAATGTCCCGCTTCTTGGCTGCAATCAGCCAAACTTGCCTGCGTCTGCATCAAGATAAATGCACAAGTACATTTTCGGTTGCACAGTGCTCTATATATGTATGTGCCCCACGAGTCATCAAAAAGGAGCTGCTTAGCTAATACGTTGCATATGTCTATGGAGAATTGTGATAAACATAAAATTTATTATTCTACTTTTCCCTTGGCAAAAGCTAAAATCTAAATTTACTTAGCTTGGTCTTAGAATACCTCAAATTTAGATTTAATATCAACTCCAATTTGATAGCTATCACATATTTCTACATATTGATAGTATTTTTAAATGAAAATATTTCATATTATTTTTCATTTGCTATTTCAATGGGTAACTCATTTATTTATACAATAATTGCTATATGGAAAATATCACTTTTAAAGAGGTAAAAGCATATGCAACTCAGCCTACTTGTTAGATTTATAAACATTAATCTTATTTCAAATTGAACAGCAAACTTGTACATTTTATTAGTATTGTTACAGCCAATACATATAAATGTTCTTTATTTTTATTTTGCTATTTTGGGAACAAATTGTTTCACTGTTAATTGTAACATGAAACTGAGTAATTTGTAATAAAGTTAAAAGTTAGGAGATTTGAGAAAATCGTGAAACTTATAACATCGCAAAGTACGTTTATAAATTTGAATTTGCCTTGCTGACATTTTAAATATCTAAAAATTAGTATTAATTATAAAGTCTACATACAAATATAATTTCATTTCATGTCCTTTGCTATTTCAGCAGCAAATTATTTTCAATAATTGATATGCAAGAAATGTGCAGTGTATTTGAAAGTCTTTTAACTTTGATTTTGCTAATGTTGTATGTTGTTTGTGGTGCAAAAAAACAAAAAACAAAATAGAAGTAGTAAAAAAATATGTTGTTGATGTTTGCTGCATGCCACAAGCTTTGCGAATGCGTTGCATATTTGCCTTAAACTTTTGCGGCAGTAACACGCTGAGGCAGGCACACACAGAGACAGACGCTCAACTAGATACTCAGCGAAATGGATAGGAGCAGAGATAGAGAGAGGGAGATAAATAGAGAGAGACAGGCAGTCATAGTCAGACAAAAAGACAAGCAAAACTTGTGACATACCCCACAAACAAACATTCACACACACACGCACAGACATAGACATCAGTTAGTCGCATACCAACACCTAAGAGTTGTACAGTTGATGTTGCAGCATGGACAAAGTTTTGCTACTTGCAACTATGCTTTGTGTTTACTTTTGCTGCCAGAGAAACTTTTGTGGCACACACAGCACTGAGATTCATTTCACATGTCACATGTTCGAGCTGAAAAAATATTTGTGCACACATTCTGCAGAGCAAACAATTTCCCTTTAATTAACATTAAATCAATCTTTTAAGATATACAAAAGTGGCATACAACCACCAGCAGCAACTGCTTGCCGCAAAACTCATACACTTCATGCAACAGCAACAAGAATTTATGCGTCAGTTTCCATTATATTCCGTTTTTTATTTTTTGTGGTGTGTGTGATTTATACACAATGTAAGAGTGTACACTTAAAAAAATCGCATTAAAATTAAAAAAAAAATTCCCTCTTAATAATAGAAAGATTTTCTAATTTTTTTAAATAATTTCTAAGTACAAGAAAACATTTTTCTTAAAATTAAAAAGGCTTGCCCCATAATTAAAATACCAAAAATACTTTTTTTTGTCTATTTCTCAAAACATATTTTCTAAATTAAGTTGTGTTAATTTTATAAACTGTAAAATATTTATATGTATGTGAGTACACTTAAAATACGAAACACATGAAAAAAATAAATAACTTAAGGATTTTTCAACTTACACATAAAGAAATCAAATTAGACATAATATTTCAGAATTTTGGAAAAATTGTCAATGAATATTAAGAAATGGAAATCCTAATTTTTGGTTATTCATAAGCTACAAATTTCTAATCGTAAAATTTATATAATTCAGACTAAACAGCAGTGTGTGTTGAGGCTGCAACGCTTTAATTATCGAAGTGCTTCGGAAATTAGCAAATATTTTGAATACGTTGTGCAAATGGAGCTGCGCCTGTCAAATATTTACAGTGCGTATGCGTAATTTTTAATTGATTTGGCTGCAGCGCAAACAAAACACACTCACACATGCGAACGAGTCACGTAGTGTGTGAGTGTGTATGTGTGATCTGCTATCTCTCTCTCCCCTCTCTCTCTCACACACTCTCCATCTCTATCTTTCTCTCACTGTGTGCACCCATTAATATGCCCAATTTGTGTGTTTATTGCATAAATTAAAACTCACCGCGTGCATATTTGTTTATTTAGTGGCTCTAAAGCACACACACACACACTCATTCACATACACTTAATGTGTGTGTGTGCGGTGGCAGCATTCGATGCAATTGAAAACATTTGTTGCATTTTCACTTCTTTGCCACTTAATTACCACGCAGCAATATGCAAATTCACAATAAGAAACTTATCGAATGTTGAAGAAATAAAAAGTAAAGTTAAAATTAAAGAAAATTGCATAATAATATTTAATTATAAATATTAATTACAATATATAATCTTAAAATAATAAATAATAAAATAATATCAAAACATTTAATTATATATTATTTAATGCTTATCCATTTCTATTTGTTAATTTTCACTTTGGGATTATATTTTTGAATTAAATAAATAATATATATATTTATGATAATAGGAAGTATCTTAATTATAATTTTGTATATTACGTAATGATAACCCAAGACAATTTATTGAAATTGGTGCACTTTCCCTGTTTTCTGGAATTAGCTTAAATATTTTTCAAATATTTATTTGTTAGTTGTCAAGTTGGGAGTAACTTAATCAATCAAGCGCCCAAAGTGTGTCTGAGGTATTTTTTCATGGTGAAATTCAATCAAAGTTGACGTCCGTCGATTAGCAGACCATCAGTTTAACTTCTGGCGAGATCCGTTCTCCCCCAACCCCTTTCCCATCGCATACTTGCCTATAAAAATTGTTTAAGCATTTTATGTTTGCACAGCAGTTGCCATGCGAAAATAAATGAAAAAAAAAACTGACTCAGAGCATTTTGTTGCGATGCGAAATTAAATTAAACATTTTTCGGCTTTTTTCTTTTCTGTTTTTTATGCCTGTGTGTGGCGCTGTTTTGGCCGGAAAGGATGGTAGGGGGTGGAAGCAAGGGGAGGGTGCTTAACGGCTGTCGTCCAGGTTCAGGTCAGAGCTGCAAAACAACGTTTGCATATTTGGCGAGTGTTTGAGAGGCGCTTTGCAAATAAATTTTGTATCGTCGCTGGTAACGCATGTCATATGCAGCAAAGCGGCAACAGGGTTGGGTAGGAGCTGAAACTTGTGGGACGGGGGAGGGGGGCGAGAGGGGATTGCCACAGCTGTCAATAAGTGCGCTGAACTGAGCTCTGACGTTAAAAATCAGGCATTAAAATATGCTGTTAAAAATGCAGAGATTCCCCCAACGCCGGCTGTTTATTAATGTGCTTGCATAAGCCGCACTTGCCGCACTTGCCACACATGCCACACTTGCCACGGCTGCCACGGCAGAGGCAGCAGCAGCTGCATATGGCAAGCAAGCAAATTGAATGCGCAACAAAACAACTTTGTATCAATTTAGTCATCGATTTATTTTTTAAGCATATTCAAACTTTGCAGCAAATTAAATTGCAGCAGCAAAAACCGAGGGTTGCCAGAGAAGTTGTTGACAGTGAAACATGTGTTATTAGTTGCAGTCTTTATGTTTATTTTGAAGTACTTATTTATTGTCTAATAACTTAAGAGCTGCCCACGCTACATACAGAGTCCAACTTGATTTGGCGCAAAACTTTTCTCGAAATAGTTGCTCCAAAGTCGAAAACCGTTTTCCATTCCATTTTCCATTGCTGGCCAGCAGAAAAAGGATTTGCAAGATTTGGCAGCAGCAGCAGCAGCAGTTCTTCGAGTCGATTTCGATTTGCCAAAAAGTACACAAAACTTTTATGAAAGAAAATGAAATGAAAATCCCCCAAAGCCAGTGTGTGTGTGTGTGCGAGTGTGTGTCTGTGTGTGTGGTGTGTGTAAGAACTTTGCAGCAACAATTAAATGCATTCGATAAAACCATAGACTGATCCAGATTTGTGCCAAGGCAAACAAACTTCGTCCAAGCAATTAGAAATTGCAGTGTAGCCAGTCCGCCACTCTTAAATATTTACGTGCCATGCAGACGCATTAGAGTTGCTGCCACGCCCACAGTTACGCCTACACTTCGCCGCCAGTTAATTGCCCAAACTAATAAAATAATAATTAAATGTGTCAAAGTTTCCAAAGTGTAATTAATTATACATACTATATATCTGTAGATCTCTCTCGACAAACACACACACACGCACACACTCGCACACACTCGCACACATGCCAGCACACACACAGATGCCAGCACAGAGAGAGAACACATCCTTAACTCCTGGTCTAAGCTGGGCTAAGCGCAAAAGTTTCTTATTGGCTGCCACATTAAATGTTTAATGGGCATCGGTGACCAACAACCTCAACGAACAACAGCCAAAGTCGAAAAGCACACAATATATCGATTGGCACTGACCAGACAGACTGAACGACGGACGGTTGCATCTACAAAAATAAAACAACTCTTTGTTTCATATGTTATTAAAGGTAAATATAATACATGAATATAAATATGGTTAATAATATTAAATAAGGCATAAGACATAAATAAATGTACTATAATAATAAGTATCATAAATATACAATTAAATATAAACATAATGAAAATGAAAGGAAAGTAAGTAAAGTTAAAACTAAAATTTAATTTAATCCAAAAATATATCTAATAATAATATTAATCATCTGAAATATATATATGTGTTCAATTTAAAAATATACAGAAAACTGTAGCAATAGATAAGATATGTTCATACAGAATTAATTATATAATAGAATTAAATAAAGAAAACATAAATAATAATGTTAAATAAATGATGGTAAAAATAACTTAACTCAAATTAAGTAATATTTTATAATATTAAGTAATGAAAACGCTCACAAAAAAAGAAAATATTTTAAATACATAATAATCAAATATTTATAAAAAATTTAATATTAAATAATGGATCAAATAGAAAATACAAAAATATTAATAATAAATATTTAAAATTTCTGTTTAATATTATTATTAAATATTTCAAATAACTAATGAGTGGCGATTGCTGCCCAAATTTATTGAGATATACATATGTACATAAGTGGAGACACGTATATGCCACATTTATCTCAGAATTATTAATGTTCTCAATTCAATTTCCGGCTAATCTTGATAGTGATCAATTAATTACAGGGTATACAAGCACATATGTTATGAAAAAGGTCAACAACACGAGCAAAATTGTGTTGGCAACCGGAAGTTTTTGTTAAAGGTGAAACCCAATCCATCAGTTAATAAATGTGACAGAAATTGAGGTGCCAGCCAAAAAGTGGGGCAAAGGCTTGAGCTATCCCAGAAAGCACATTGAAAAATAATAAATCATAAGAAATTGATGTTGTTGTTGTTGTTGTTGTGTGGCAAAAACCAATTTCATGACAGCGGTTGTTCGGTCGGGAAGCGATGGCAAAAGTTGAAGTCAACCATAAAGTGCACCTGTTCATGTGTGGCAAATACACACACACACACACACACACACACAGACACACACTTATATAGAGGAGGGGGTTTTGTTGTGTGGAGCACAAGGCAACAATTTGCTACGTGCTGAATGCACTGCTGTAAACTATGTTTTGCTGCCAAAATTTATTACAACTGCGAGTTGTAGAAACCAAGAAAAACTTTACATGCATCTATGGCGAGATAGTAGTGTATGAGTGTGTATGTGTGTATTTGTGTGTGTGTGTGTGGCAAATGAGTTTAATCACCTTGTGAAAGTGGCGAGAAAGAAACATGCCTGTGCTAAGAATTGTGATGCACATCCTGCGACGGCAGTTGACATAGTTTTTAAGGCGCCTCTAATTGAAGTGTTGCTTAAACAAAAGCAGAACTTAAATTGCTCTGAAATTGTCTGTATGCAACACAACTTCCCTGCCGCACCCTCACTCTCCCCACTCATTTCGAAGATTGTTGCAAAAAGGCAGAAGCTGCAAAATGGCAAACGTTTGCCAGTTTTTTCTTGCCAGTTTCGCCAGTTTTGCCAGTTTGCCACTTGCCTTCACGCTTAAACACTTTGTGGCAACTGAAGAGTGCCGATTGGTGGCTGGTGGCAGGGAGGGGGGGAGGTGGCTGTGTCTGCAATGGCGCCGTGTCGCCAAGTTGCAACATTTATGGCATCGGCAACGCTGCTTAACTGCTTGGAGAGCACTTGGCGAGCAATGCTTTGACCAAGAACCCGGGTGACAAGCCAGCCGCTTTGTGGCTGTCAAGTGGCCTCTTTCTTTCATTCTTTCATTTTTCACTCTCCCTCTCCCTCTCTCTCTTTTATTTTTTGTCCACCCGACTTTGACTCCATACACACAAGTGCACTTCGCCGAGAGTTCGGTTACAACTGCAACATTTGTTGCCATCTTCAGACAGTGTTGCACTTTAAATTTCCGCGCGAACCGCCTAATTAACTGACATTGAATATATATATATACGCATATAAATTATATATATGCATACAAATAATACAAATTATATATTTATATACAATATATATAAGAAAACTTGCTGACTTTATCATCACTAGCTTAATAAATTAACTATTCGATTATGCAAAGGAATTTGTCATTTTTAAAATGAATTAGCTTGTGTTAAAAATTAAATGCCCTTGCTGATCGAATTCTATATATAATATTATAAATGCTCCTATGTGATATAGTAGTCTTAAAAAGAGTGTCTGAAGATTGTTAAATAATAATGGGTTTATATAGGAACTTAACTTTCAACCGATTGTTCCAATGGTCGCTATTAAATACAGTAGTCTGATCTCAATGATTTTTGGCTAAATACTAGAAGTGATGACTTTGCTTGGGATTTCTGTGTTAATAAAATGATATAGTAAACCGATCGAAATGATTTTTTGTGATGTGAGTTGAATAATAATGTGCATATTGAGTAATCTTAGTTTGGATATCCAAACAAAATAAAGTGAAAAAAAATAGTTTTTACATAGTAATTCAACTTTTAACTAAGGCAGCTATATGATATAATAACCCGACCTCAATAATGGGAAATATAATAAGGCGCTTGGCTGATTAGTTTGATGAAAATACTTTGAGAACCAAATAAGTTTTTTAATTACGAACGCAACCTTCTACAGATAACTCTTATATAATAAGCCAATCTGGCCGATTCCGACATATGTACTGCCTGAATTCTTCAGATATATATATATGCCACGTTTCATCAAAATTAAGAGGCCAATTTGCACAGAAACAGATCAACAGGAATATACCTTATAACTAACTAAATGTGTTCTATACATCATGGTGTATAAAAAGTCTCCTTCAAAGCATTACAAACTTTGTAATAAAATCGTAATACCCTATACAAGTGTATTTAAATGCTATTCCGCATGATAATTGTCAAAGTTTAATGTTCAATAATACGCGAATTAATGCAAATGTTATTTAAATCGTTTTGTAAAATCAGCATTCAAATATGCATTGCTAAGTTAGGCATACATATAATTTGCTATCAACTGAAACTAAATGAATAACACATTTAGTTGAAATTAATTGCACTTAATAAACACTTTATTGGCAAATTCTGCAAGTCCTACACACACACACACACACACACACACAGACACAACCAGTTCAATGTTTTTAAATGAATTAAAATGCGCAAATCGAATATGCTTTGAGCGTTATGGTATTAAAAGGTTTTACCAAACAAACTATTAACACCGAGCCAAAGTTCTATCGATATCAAACAGGTACAAATTCAGCTTTTACACACAAGCCCACACACACACTTGCATACACACACACACATACTTGCACACACACACACTTGCTTTTATACATGGCAAATTTTCCAGACCTTTTCTGTTTTTGCGCGTAACTAATACGTGAGCCTCAAACACACAGACATACACAGACACACACACACACACATCCAGACACACACTGAGCACTTTATAAACTACTTAAAATATTTTGTTAAAGCTTAACAAAACAAAACAAAAAAAATCAAATGAAAATCCCCAAAAGCTGCCCCATTCAGCAGGAGGAGCGGCGAACGAGGCTTCAAACGCTATTTCAAGCGATTTTCCAAAAACGAGTGTATCGCTTTCATATGCCAGAAACAACCACACACACACACAGTTGCATCTACAGCTTGTGTTTTGTGTGTGTGTGTGGCAATGTATCTTTCACTTTCCTGCATGTGGCAATGAACCGTGAAACCGTAAAATGTTATGTTCTGAAAATCTGAAATTTTTAGCGCGCTTCAAAGCGTTCACTCCTGATACACATCCCTTTCGCCTCCATCCTCCTCTGCGTCATTCATCGTCCTGGACCTGGCTGCCGACTCCTGATTCTGCTGATGCTATAGCTACTGCTATTGCTACTGCCACTGCTACCAATAATGTGGCAGTGGCTGCGTGGCATGCACAGCTGAATGTTGCCTACACTCAGACAAAAGATCACTCTGAATTCTTGAAAATCGCTTGTTTTCAAAACTAAGTGTAACTCTCCTTATTGTTCAGAAAGTCAATTCTAATCAATTTTGAAATTACTGCTTGGAACAAGAAACCCTTTCTAGTTTTTAGATTGATTTTTATTTTATGACCATTTACTACACTTCAGGGTAAGGTTTTTTCTGAGTGCAACTGAATGTTGCCAAGGTAGCCAAAATGCCACGGAATGGCATCTTCTGTGCTGCTTTCTCTCTCTCTGTTCCCCTGTGGAATTTGCAACATTGGGTTTCCCACATTCGCCTACACAAATGATATGGCTCAAACTACTGGCAGGTCTGTTTCAAAATTAACACTTTATCACACAAATATAAATTAAGAGCGTAATTATCTCAGGTCAACAAATTTAATTTTAGCATTCATTTTATGTACATTCAAATGAGTTATGAGTTACTTCAAATGAAGCTATATTCACAAATCTATCTTCCATTTTACTAATAAATTAATAAATTAGGAAGAATATATTTTTTTGTTTAGTGAACATTTTATTTATATATTTAAATAACTTTTATATAAATAATATTTATATAAATGATATATTTATTTTATTAATGATGAAAAATTTGCTTAGTTCAAATTTTATTTACACTTTATTAATAAGCAAAAAAAAATGAATATGAGTATTTTATTAATACTGTAAAATACTCTACACAGCTAAAATTGTTATATATGTCTATGTAGGGTATTTTATAGCTATAATTATCCCGCTGTGAGCTTTTCGCTCTTTGCTACAGTTTACGAGCTTGTGAAGCATTTTAGGCGCTTAAATTTTGCCATTTAGCTCGATTGTTGGCTTAAACAATATGAAACCCCTTGGCTTAAGTGCTTTATGAGACACCCACACACACACACACACACAACACACACACATACAGCTCTACCGTTGGTCATGCAATATTGGTGTTATCATTGCTTTATTACCATAGCCGCTCACGTGTAGCGAGTTCAATGGACTTTATGTGTTTTTTATTTTCTAAACACGCGAAATTTATTTATAAAAAGCTCTTGATAAATATTGATTGGCTATTGATAAGCAGCACTTAGAGCTTATGAATTTATAATGCCCAGATTGAAAGGTATTTCGAATCAAACAAAATACGCTGCTCCAGGTCCCCAAAATGCACTCGAACCAGCAATTCCTTTGAGTGGAAATAGAGGCAAAAAAAATAGAAATGGAAAAGTGAAAAGAAGGCGAACCGCAGGGCAAGTTGGTCGGTTGCCTTTTAGCCAAGTTTTTAGGAAAGCAACAGCCAGCACTTAATTTACGAATAAACGCGCATAATTTTATATGTATACACAAGTCCTTGCCTTCCCCAGGCTGCTGCTGCTGCTGCTGCTTCGATGTTCTTGTCTAAGTTTTCTGGCATATGAAAAGGTTGCCAACGCGTTGCGCGTTATAATAATATTTCAAACTACGCATGTATGCGTGTGCGGTGTGTGTATGGTAGTTGAAAAGTTTTTAACCAATGTCTACTTGTGGCAGCCGCGCAAAACTGCTCAAGGTGTGCCTGGCACGCAGCGGCAACTGAGCGTTGAACGCCTCCTGTCTGACTGCTGGTCTTTGTGCAAGTTTTGCCAGCGCCTTGACTCTATATGCTAAAACTTAAGCTAAACTCGCCACACACACCCACACACACACACACACCAGCACACACACTCGTACCTACTTAGCTGCACCTGCACGCATGCGAAACCCTTTCACATGTGCAAAACTTTCTCGCAAAGTTTTCGCTCCAAAATTGTTGATGATGAAAACGGGCGAGAAGCGAAAGCCAAAAAGGATGCATGGCTGGGAGTGGGGTGGAGTTGGTTTTGCGCGTTGAACCGCAGCCAAGTAAAACGCGAAACGCACAAACAAAACACAAACAACAACAACAACAACTGCAACAAATCAAGCAACAAGAGCGTTAATAGCCTGCACAAAAGCGAATTAAAAATACTCAGCATAATAAAAGTCTGTCGAAAAGTCGCATACTCTAAATGCCTGATTATGTCCTTGATAAATGAATGCTTGAAAACTGAACAAAATGCAAGAATGATGTATAATATATATTTAGTTAATAATCATAATTATTTCTAATATTCAGCTATTTCTCCTGGCTTGCTTTTATTTTTCCCCGCTGATTTCATTAAAATGTAAAAAACGTGAAATACAAAACTAAATTAACACATTGAACTTATTTAAAAAATACAATTTGTGTCAGTAAAAAATCGTAAATAGTAAAAAATATATTTATTATTTAACGTGGTATATTCACAAATTAAAATTTAACTTACAA
Source organism: Drosophila paracracens (assembly GCA_035044025.1). Lineage (NCBI taxonomy): Eukaryota > Metazoa > Arthropoda > Insecta > Diptera > Drosophilidae > Drosophila > Drosophila paracracens. Next base: position 962,020 of record JAWNMN010000396.1, read on the forward strand.
ATAAAATTAAACTGTTTGACGCTTAATTTCAATGATATGAATGAATATGCAGACACTAATATTTATGCAAAATTATATTCAGGAAATCAAAAACATTACATGCAATTATAATTAAGTTCAATAGGTTTTCAAAACTTGAACTCTTAAATAATTCAATTATAGGAGCAATGTTGAAACTGATCAAAATTGAATTAAAAATTAAACATCAACACCAAAACAATAACAATTAGCAATATTTTTGCATATATAATTAACTTGAAAAGGTTTTTAAGACTAGAATAAAAACTTGCATACTTTAATATTGCATACAAATATTTATAGTATGATATAATATAATAATTGAGTTAATCAACATACTGATAATAAAATCAAAATAAAGCATTCATATTTAAGTTAAAGAGGCAAATTAATGGCATATGAAATGAATTAAATAAGTGTTTTGATAAATATTGTAATAATAAAATAAAACTAAATTTACAAAGATTCATTTCAGAATGTTTGCAGTGAATTCGTTAAGGTTTATTTTACAAATATTTTGTTTTAGCTAAAAATCTGTACACAGTTGGTTTTTATTAGCTTTCCATTTGTTATTATTGAAAGAGTATCTAAATATTCAATTACTTGTTCACAGTCGAATGCGCTGAGCTGTGTTGTTATTTTGTTTTCGTTGGCAGCTAAAGTTCCCATCGGAACAGTCACACACTTTTGATAGATGACTGATAGACTTGTTGGCTGTGTTGACAGCTTTGGTGGCGCTGCGAAAGTAACATAAACTCAAAAGCTCAAACTCTCAAGCCAACCAACAACTGCCAACTGCAAACTGGCAACTGGCAGCTGCTCCAGTTAGTTGCATGGAGTTTTATATGGATTACGGTGCATTGTCGTATCAATATCAATTTAATTAAAGCCAACCAGCAAATTACTGTCAACTACTTGCAACTAGCAGTTGCCGCAACTCTAAAAAACTTTGACAACTTTGGGAGTTGAAATTGGCAGCTAGTCGTCTCCATATCAGTTTGATTATATCCATCCGTCAATTAAAATCATTATGCAAAGCACACATAAACCAAGTGACATGCACATTTTCTCTCCGCGTGTGTGTGGCAAGTGGGGCGTGTGTGGCATGAGTGGCAAGTGTGGGAGCCGTCCACACAGTCCCCATTGGACCAATGAGGCAGCTGTCAGCGCTGACAAGCGAGCAGCGAGCCCAGATTAAAATGGCCCGTGGGGCGCTTCAATAAGAAAACGAGACACAAATCAAAAAGAAGGAATCCCATTTGGACATGTGTCAAGCTCAGCAGCAGCAGCAGCAACAGCAACAGCAACATCAACAACAGCAGCAGCAACCGCAGCGACAGCAGCAACTGTTGCTGTTAAGCAGCAGGACAACTGTCGACTGTGTGAAAGGATGGCAACGGGCAATTTCAACGTCAATTAGATGATGTTTACTGCATTTGCAACAAATTGACAAACTCATTCCGCACATCACATCACACCGCAGTCTATTTGCCACATGTACACACTCAGAAAAAAATCCAGCTGATTTTTAAACTTATTATTCAACTAATTATTCAGAAAGCATATTTCCAAAAGTCTACCATTTATATATAGCTTACATATATATTTATTAGTTCACACAATTCTTAAAATTAAATTTCGTCTTTTTAGAAGTACATTTCTTAATAATTAAAATATTTTAAAAAAATATATATACATTTCAAAAATTCATTATTACTTTTGTACTTTCTTTCTAATTTTTTTAATTAGTTTTCTTAAAGAGAAAGAAATCATTTATTTAATATTTATTTATTAAATAGTTTCAAAAATCATATTATTAAATTTCTACTCTTTATAATTATATATCTTAATAATTGAAAAAAGCTTAAAATTTCTTAGAAAAATGTTTTCTTTCATACAAAAATGATTTCTAAAAACAAGAAAACCTTTCTAGTTTTCAAGGAGACTTTCTTTCGTGCGCAAAGCAAATGAAAATTCAAAGCAAAGAAATATGCCAAACTCAAGAAATTTGTTATCGTTATTGTTGATGTTGCTGTTGATGTTGGTTTGTGGTGTTCAATGCTGTTGACGTTATCAAAAGTTGGCAAAGAAAAGCAAAAAACGACAAAAAAAAATTACAGAATTGCAGAAAGAAAATATATATATAAAATAAATAAGCCAGAAATCAAGCGAGTCATGAAAAAGGATACAAGTAATTTGCCGAGGGCAACGCGGGCACATCGGATGTTAACATTGAAAAGGATTACCACAAACCCCTCCCCCTCCAGTGTATATGTGTGTGTCTGTCTGTGTTGCCTGGTTTGGGGACATTCAATGTTGCCCTTGGGTCCAACGCTGAATGCCTTTTCATGAATGTGTTTCTTTTGTTTTTTTATTTTTTGTTTGTATTTTTTTTTTTTTGGCGAGCAGGTAAAATGTGGAAAGTCAAAGATTTTTAGTTGGCTGCCTTCTGCGATTTGGCATTGTTGCCTTTGCCTTTTACTTTTACTTTTCCTGCTGATTTGTTCCTGAGTTCTTTGTCTTTTGCTTTCAGCAGTTGGCAAATTGAAATTTGCATTTTGATTAGCTTCAGCTTCAGTTTCTGTTTCAGCCTCAGCAGCCGCAACTTCTGCCGATAGCTGTGTGTGTGAGTGTGTGGTTGTGTGTGTATGTGTGTTTGTGTGTGGTTGGGTGTGGTTGGGTGTGCATAATGACTTAATAATCCTCTGCACAAAGTCCTTTTGCAAATTATGACATTTACGTACTAATTTCCTTCCTAAATGCGTTTCGGCGACAATGAGGCGAACCCGAAAAAGGCTCTTTGCCTCTCTCTCTCCCTCTCTCCCACTCTCCCTCCCTCTCTCTATCTCTCTCTATCTCGGTTTCTCCAACGTTTAGTTTTGGCATGCTTGGCTCCATATGACGGGCACAAGTTGTTAACTTAAGCTTTTTTGCCACATGCATAAAGTTTTCGTCCTCAATTTCCAACTCCTCCACTTTCTCTCTCCTTCTCCTTCTCCCTCTCTCTCTCTCTCTGTCTCTTTCTCTCTCTCTCTCTCTCTTGTCCAGCCACACGTGTGTTTATGTTTATGTGCGTGTATTTGTGGGTATGATTGTGTGTACACTCAGCAAAAAGATACAGACAATTTTAAAATACTTATAGATTTTGAAAGTCTTTACAACAACAAAATTCGAAGATCTAAGTTTTTGGTCTATTTGGGTTTTTTCTCTGGGCTTCCCCAATCAGAGCAACTAATGTGGAACCATTTTGCATTAAGGTATCTGAAAAATGTTATATATATTTATGTATTTAAATCATAAACTATAATGAAAATAATCCGTAATTTCCATTGCAAATATATATGTATATTTATTAAGATTTTCTTAAAAGATATTTCCATGAACCAGAAATATATATATATATATGTATATTTTCTAAAAATAAGTATTTTTATTTATATTTTGTCGAAATTTACTCCTTAAAAAAGCAAACTTTATTGTTTCAATTATAAGAAATATTGTTTCGTATATTTACAAATGTTTGCTAAGAAGCAGAATATTTTGCCATTTCAGAATGACTTTTTTAAGAGTGTATGTGTGTATGTGTGTGTGTGTGTGTGTGGTGTGTGTGCTTGTGCCAAAGTCCAGGCGGAAGGAAATGAGAAATTTTAAGTGAACTACATTTTTGGTCTGTTTGTTGGTTTTGTTTACGTTTCACTTGCTGCTGCTGCTGCTGCTGCTTGCAGCAACATAACAACAACTATGAACACATGTACGTACATGCATATGCAGCCAGGTGTTGCCACCAACTTCCCCTCTCTGTTTTGCGGTGCTTGGGTAACCAGTTCACATGTATACCACATACAAATGTCCCTCCACCCTCGACGAGCTAGCCAGATATCTCAAAATGCCAGGAGTAATTTTTGCAGTGGGTTTTGGGAGTAGAATGGGGCAACTGGCTGAGTGACGTCCAGGTCTGGCGAGGATTAACCTTGCAAGAGCTGCGGCGTGCTCCAAAAATCGTTTGGCAAAGCTAAAGAGCTAAGCTCGTAAAAATCAGCTGCTCTGCATTTGCAGCTGGCCAAGGCGGACTTATTAACTGAAGCATATGTGGGCTTCTAGGTCTGCTCACAATTTGTGGCAGCCGCATTTAAAAATGCCATAGGAAGCTCTTTTAAATTTTTGGGGCATATACAGTGTAGTAGCTAACGTGGCTGGCATTTTTATGTATTTATTTCTTTGGTATACAAATGTGCTCTTTAAGTTCTAAGTTGTTGAATTGATATATTAAATATAATAATAAGTATTCCAAAATTGGAAAAGTAACACTTTGCCCATTTTGAAATTTTAATATTCTTATTCTTAAGGCTTTGCTTCAATAATTAATTTGTATTATTTATTTAATTATAAGCTGTGCACAACTACTAAATTGGAAACCGCCCTCAATTTTTGTATTTATTTTTTTGGTAATTAAGAAGAAGAAGAAGTTCTTGTTATTAGATTCAAGTTAAGCAAATGTAATTTATAATTAACAAGAAATGAACAATGCATGCTTGAGTTACATGCCAGCTGTGCATGAAGAGTATTGAGGTGTAAATAATTGCATGGCCTCTAATTAGCCATGGCAACAAGTTATCAATTTGACTGTTAAAAGTGCAGCAACAACATTTGACCAAATAAGCATTCTGAATGCACTCAAGACTCGAATTTCCATTGCGTGCAATGCTCTGTTAGCTTGTCGAAATGGATAACATAATAGAAATAAACTAGCAGATGGATACAAGTATAATTAAGCTTACATTATTAATTTAAATTAGTATTTCACATATACAAACATTTTATATAGCTTATAAATTTAATCAAGTTAATTTCTACAATTTACATTTAAATTTATATAATATAATAACAATAAAATCATTTTTTTGGTATTGTTGGTCTGGAGCAACCCTTTCTAATTACTGTAAAAATGTTTCACATATATTTAGATATTATTTGTAAAAAAAACTTTCTAGTTTTAATGTAGATTTTGAAATGTAGGTCGATTTTTTGTCTGAGTGTAGTTACATGGTATCTGGTACACTGGCCTTGTTGCCATCATTCTGTGCGATTTGTGAGCTGTGTGAATTTATAAATGTATCTGCTTTATTTACTGCGGTTGTGTTTTGCTCATTAATTTAGCAATTTGTATGCAAAATGCACACACGCAGAGAGATTCCCTTCCCTCCGAAGAGCCCTCCTCAAGCCCCAGCTAACTGTCATTGCTATTGTCTGGTGTAATTAGAATCGTGTTAATGAATTTCATTTGTTTGCCTGTTGCCTGCCTGTTGACGCTTTCATTTCATTTCATTTCATTTCGTTTCTGTACTTTTTTATTGTGCTCTGTTTTATTTTTATTATTGTACACTTTCGTCTTCGTTGAATGTCGAACAAATGTTGAACGTGGCGTATGCGTAATAATTTCGTATTTATTTATTTATTTAGCCCGTTGGTGGAAAAGGTTGCCTTTTGTCGGCCAGTGTTCGCACAAGTGATAGTTATTTAAATTTGAATTACTTGCGAACAGTGAGTGTTTGAATAGCCCAATGAATGCATTTAAATTGTGTATTCAAATGCGAAATTCAATTTAATGCTCTCGTCAATGATTCAGTTTTTTATTTATTTTATTATCAATTTTTTCTCACTCTTTTCTCTCTTTTTTCTACAGTGTCTGTCCTTGGCAATTAATTGTTTAATTTGGTTATTTATAAATTAATGATGTGTTTTTCACATGTCACTGCACATTTGCGTCTGGTTTTACATTCACATTTCGCTCTACGCAAATTGCGTTAAGCATTCATTTTAATTATGCGGATAAGCGCAAATGTAATGGAAGTTGAACAAGCGGATTATTTTGCAAAACTTGCCGGCTCAAAGTCACTTTAATCAGCCATAAAATGTGTACAAGTCTCTGACAGTTAGTGTCCATTTGATTGGACCTCAACATGACCCACATCAGAGTTGACTGCAATCAACTAATAATTACACCCTAAACCAATTACAAAATGAGTAAAAGTGTTACAGGGAGTTCCAGGCTGAAGGAACCCCTAAAGAATGTATATTATTAGTCAAGATCATACATATATGGTCTCATTTACCAAATCAGATAAAGTTGACTTTACTTTATTGATCATTTCAATATTCAAATAATTGTAGAATTAAATTTAAATTATAATACAAATTTCGAAATATTTAACACCTGTGGGTATCTCATATTCTAGCTCACTCGTCCACAACATTCGCACCTGTTTAACTTAATACATTTATTAAAGTGACCGCAGAGCTACAATGCAATGGATTGGATTGTTGTGAAATTAAATTGACACTCCTCTTAACTGGGCCAACTATTGGAGATGCATAATGAAGCGCCTGAAAGTGTTGATTAATGCACATAATCTCTTTAGATAATATTTGCAACAGCCAAATTTAGTATTGAAAAAATAGCGTAGATTCTGCAGAGAATGAGTAGAAGAAATTGTGATTTATTTATTGCAATATTTTTTCAGCACTCAGACAAAATTATACAATGGAAACTAACAGTGAACACTGAGTATAGCAAACAGCATGTGGCTTGCATAACGATAACGACAGGGATAAGCTGGATAAGCAGCGGAAATAGGAGTGGCATGGGGGGAGTTGCAGTGGCAGCTGTTGCAAGTGGGTTAAGACAGCTATTGCATTGAAGCTCAGCATTTTGCCCCCATTGTTTTGTTTGTTTTTACAGCTGTGATTGAGGTGAAATTGCATATTTCTGTGCGCTTCTTTCATTTCATTTCATTTGCCACAACTCCAGACGGTGTGTGAGAATGTGTGTGTGTGTGTATGTTTGTGTGTGTGTGTGTGGGTGTGTATGTGTGTGTGTGTTTTGGAGCGTGTTGCCATAATAATAGCAAACGTTTTATTGAATGTCGTTACCGTTTTCCGTTGCAATTGCCGTTGGTCTTCAAGCTGGCTGCACTTGACCGAGTTGCTCTCTTGCCCTGCTTTCCTGCTCACGTTTATTGTCCAAAAATAGAAAAAGAAGAAGAAGGAAACAAACGAACAAGCAACCTCGTAAATGTCAACAACGGAAAATGCTCCACAATGCAGACCAATTTCGTAGTTGATAAATTATTTCCCCAAGCTTACCGGATGCAAGCAGAAGCCAACAAAAATAAAAGATTATTTTAAAATTCATCAAGTTTCTAAACATTCTTTGGAAGCCTTATCAGTAGTGCAAGCTAGAACTTCTAATTTCTATATATTTATTACATAATAATATATGTACTTTTAATATAATTGAAATGTTACAATTCTCAAAGCATATATGTATATATAATTATATTATATTATATTTATATTTTTAACCCAGCATAATTTAGCAATTCTTAAAAGATTCAATGGATACGCAAACAGTAGTATGACAGTTAGTCAAGATGCTCAAGCATAAATGCCTGCGAAAGTGTTATATCCGAAAAGTTTTAAATTTAATTTTTAATTATAAAATAAATGAGTCTGAGTGAATTACATGATAAAGTATATTTAGCTATCTCGAAAAGATAAGATAAGATAAAAAGAAAGAGGTAATAATTAGTAGTAGAACGATTAAGAGAAAGTGGATTGGTCAAGAGATTAGGGAAAACAGAAAAACAAACTGAAAACGATTTGAGCATTGATCAATTTAACTTCTAATAAAACACCTAGAATAACAATATATTCGGTTATTATAAGGATTACATATCTCTAAAAATATAATAAATCTTTTTCTAAAAATATTTTTTAAGGCAAATGTTTTCTAAGACAAAAAATTATACAATATACAAACTATCGATAGAGCACTCAAAAAATATATACAAATAAAAATCGATAATTAGCAGCCCTGAGTGTAACTGTCACAGGGATTTTGGTTAGTATGTGTGGCACTCGCATTAGTGTTTTTTAAGCAGTCAGTCGACTTCAAAATCTTGTAACAAATTGCTGCCACAGTTAAAGAAAAAGTGTGAATTTTCTATTGCCATTGCAATAATCGTGATCAAATTGGCCGCAAGTGAAATGGCTGCTGCCAAGCTCAATGTGAATGCAAGTTTGTTTATGCCACGCTATAAGAGCATCGACCACAACACCAAGAAGAACGACGACGATGGGGCATGCAACCTTGAGGCATTCGAAAATCACAAGCCAAAGCAACCAAAACTAGTGCTGCCATGGAAGGGCTTCCCCAAACCCATCAAATATGAGCAGCATTCAAGCAAAGCGCGTAAGTAAAAAAAAAACAAAAATAAAGGGAGATTGGTGTCGGGCATAACCGACTGCGTAATACTCTCATATCAATAAGTAATAACAGCTGGTGGCAAAGAATTACCAAACTTAGGAGGAGGTTCCTAGGTCTTTTGTAGATCTTTTAAGCGAAGTTACTAGCAATATGTTTTACATAATAATAAATGTCAATTTGTTGACTCTAGTTACAAATTGTGGGAGATGTGTGGCTTTATCGATTTTTTTGGCTATCGCTTTAGAGTATAAAAAACGAAAGTGTTGCAGCTTAAACTAATCACAGCTAAACTCAATTTGCAGACCAGCGCAGCAAAGAACGAGAAGCTCCGTGGATCGCGGAACCAATGCCAAATGAGCTGAAATATCTAAAGGAACTGACGGACCAAAAGCCGATTGTAAAAGTTGGCATTTTGGGGGAGAAGCGTCGCGAACTGGAACGCCAAGTGGCACTGGAGGCAGTCAAGCTGGTCGAGCAGCGACGCAAGCGTGAGCCACTGCAGCAGCCCAAGGACATGTTGCATCTGACACGGGAACCGATCAATTTTACAGACGAGGAACGTTTGCAAGTGAATCGAATGCGAATCATCAAAAAAAAAAAAATTGAGCGAGTGCTGCTTGAGATGAGTCAAGAGTCGGAGGCGGAGAAGCGACAGCAGCAACAAGTCCAGCAGCAACAACTCCAGCAGCAGCAACAGTCGGAACAGCAGCTGACACAACAGCAGCAGCAAAAGCAACTGCAGCAACAGCAGCAGTCGAAGCAGCAGCAGCAACAGTTCAAGCTGGAGCAGTTCCGCAGCGAGTCAAACAATCGCTATGTCTGCTTGCAGCGAGCTAGCAAACCAGGGATTCAAACGGAGCACAAGAAGCAGTCGGAGCAGGAGCAGCAGATGGAGAAGCCCGAGCAACAGCAGCCCCAGCATCTGTTGGATTCCAAGCCCGATCCGAAGCCAGCAGCACCAAAGCGTTATATACCAACGGTCAAGCAGTGGGATGAACATTGTCGTGCCAAGGCCAATAAAGCCGATGCCAAAGTGGCCAACAAGGAGAACGTGGCTGGCAAATCTACCGGCAAACTGGAGGAATTGTCTCAGAAGCCGCATATCATTTCCTTCTTCAGTCAGAGCAATATGATGCCAATGGCAGCACGCAAGGTGGCCCAGTATGGTGATGGCATCGGCGCCAAGAAGCTGTTTGTGCCGCGCTATTGGCCACCAGCACCCCTGGCTGTGGGTCAAGGTGAACGACGACGTGGTAATTTGATACATGCGCGGAATATTTCGCGTGCCTTTGAAAACTGTGGATTGCTGCCCACACCGAGCTCCAACAGCAACTGCAACTCCTCATCCAATTGTTCCTCGAGTTGTTCTTCATCGATCTGCGAGGAGTTGCTGCCGCCGAGCAAGTCGATTAAGCGCTACGGCATCGATGAGCTGCTCAAGTGGGAGCCGGAGGCTAACCAACTGGAGCAGCCCCACTTCGATGAGGCTCAACGCAGGCTGGCATTTATATACAAATAGTTTTCCACATTTTTCCATTTTCACATTTTTCCATTTCTGTGCGTGTGTTTCTATGTGTGTGTATTCAGTTGTTATCTGTTCTTGTTTGTTGAGCAGTTTGCATTATTCCTGTTTGTTCAGTCTTTCGAGCTTTAACCCATCGACCCTTTTGCATATTGCGTTTTTATCTCAATTTTGCAGTTTGTTTGCATTTCGTAATAAAGTCAAACTGCAGCAGACTAAATTTCTAAATCAATTTAATTAAATTCTTTTCGAAATACGAAATCAACTCAGAAAGAAAAACCTACCTATTTTCCCTATTTTAATTTCTAGCTACATTGTTCTAAAACCCAGAAAAAAATTGTTTCATTAATTTCAGGCTGATTTTTAAATACAGGCTTAAAAGCAAGCTGCTATAACATACGATTTTTCGATCTTTCGTTAATAAATAAAAATTAGCATTATAAGCCAATTTAATTTTTATATTTTAGAAATGCCTTTCCTAATAACAAAAAATATTTCCAAATAAAAATGATAATAAAAAATCTTTCTGATTTTGTAGAAATTTAATTCTTAAATAAAAATGATTTATTTTGATATAAATTTTACATTAACATAATTTAAATTATAATTTGAAAATAAATTAAAAAGAACACAATTTATTTGTAATATTCGATTTTTAATGTCAGGAAAATTGTTTTCATATATTTACATATTATTTCCAAAGTCAAAAAAATAACTATCTAGTATTTTGGGCCATTTTCTGTAGTTCAAGTAAATTTCTTTGAGTGCACTGATGTAATTAATACGCCCTTAGTCAGCCGTATACCCTAAGGTATCCAATTAAAACCGACAGCACAGTCTGAGCCATGGGCTTCTCAGAGACCCGCCTCACATTTCAATGCCACTCACCGGGATGTGCTGAAACAGTTTGATTAAATTGATGTCCACCAGTTGATGCAACTCAACTTGCTGATGGCAGCAGCACAACAATGATGAGGGAGGTGGGTGCAAGGTACTTAAAACATCTGCGTTAAAGTCATTATTTAAAAGGCGGCAGGCAATGCATTCCCGCGAATTGCCAACAATTAACAGCATAAATTTAAATATGCAATTAACACAACAGCTTGAGGCTGCAACAAAATAAAAGCCAAACGAAATGCAAGAACACTGCGAAAGATGAAGCTGGCAGTGAAGTGGAAGGTATTGATCGACTAGAAGATGCCCTTTACAAACATTTTGAACCCATTAAAAATGGAATGAAGCCTGTAAATAGTTGTGGAAACATAAAAATGGGAAAGTGTTAAAAACTACCTGTAATATCAGCACTAGATGTCCGAAAATAGTTGCAAATCTAACAGATACAATTATCAACAATAGCAGATCAGTAACTCAATTCAAATACCTTATCTCAGTCTAAAATGTAGTCCCAGTTACAAAGCTTAGTTAGCTGTGGGCATAGCCACAATTCTATTTTACAGGGCAGACAATTGTGGGCAGTGGCTGCGGCAGTGGCAGTGGCGACAATGCAAGCCAAAGGTCATTTTAACATATGCACACACACGCACACTCACACGCACACACACACACAGTTAAAGTGAAATGCATTTGATTGTTTGTGCTTTCCGTTTTTTATTTATTTTTTTTTATATATTTTTTACAGCGAACAACAAACAACGCGTGAAAAAAGCACACAATTTTCCGCTTTATTTACGCGACGGCTACCAACAATGCTTGTCATGTGATACGCTGACCGTCGAGCAGCACCCACAACCACCCCAACCCAGCAGCAACATAGCCCCCATCCCACCACAACAGCAACATGAACACAACACCAACATTTGTGGCAGCAACAGCACATGTCAATATTTTAACGCCAGGCCACCGGGGAAGCTCGGTTGCTGTTGCATTGTTGTTGTTTCAACTGTTGTTATTGTTGCTGCTGCTGCTGCTGCTGCTGCTGGTGCTGCTTGCTTTGCCATCCGTTCATTTGCGGCAATTGGAGTCGGCGGCGTTATTGATGTGTAAAGTGGACGCTCTTGTTTAATAAAATTAAAATACAAATTTAATATTGTCTCCTGCTGCGCGCTGATTTCGCACGTTAATAACAGCGTGCAACATCAACAGCAACAACAATACACAATAATATATTTATATGTATATATATATACGAAATAATAATAATAATAATATTGACAATTGCACGGAGCACAGAAAATTAAAATGCCTGGTTGCCAAGTGCTGAAACACTCATCAAAAAGATTGACCCAATCTAAGAATCTGCATTTAAGAGTTTTTTATATAAATGCAAGTCTCTCTTAATTTCAGAAAAAATATTACTAATACATCAAAGTAATTTCTTAAAATAGAAAAATTTGATAGTTTTTAGACAAAATTGCATTTTATGTCCATTCTACAAAATTTAATTTCAAAAATTTAGAAATTATCTTTTCTAATATTTAGGAATTATTTATAAATTCAAGAAAAACTTTCAAATTTTCAACGAAATTCATTGCGCTTTTTTTCCGAGTGCAGCAAATTACGGTCTTTGTCGGAGGTAGTCAAAGGGCAACTGTCAACTGGCTCATTATCAGTTGGTAGTTGAGCTGGGCACAGTTGGTTAATGTGGCTCAAAAAGCAAAACCTTGACTGCCCGGTCTATGGTCGCAAAGCGCGAATGGAAAACTTTTCATATTTCATTTTGCATTGCTTTTGTAGTCAGCCCCCCATCTTTCCCAGCATTGATGAAGCTCCTTTGACTGGCTGCTGCACGCTTCCTTTCTATAATAATAACATGGCAATTTCATTCAATTTCCTGCCTTTTGTGGCTGCCAGAAGCCAGCTGAGACTTGCAGCAGCTGCACAGCAACAAGCAAAGGAAACTGCGTTATATATTTTGACTTTAAGATGCCCTATAATAATAGTAAACAATCAGGAATGGGTCTCTGAGGCATGCATCGGAATACATACTTCTGTGAGTTTAACTCAAATTGTTGACATCTAAATTTTACTATAAATATTGATTTAAAAAACCAACTGATTTTTCGTGTGAAAGCCAAATGATATAGTTGTCCGATGTTAATAAGGTTTTGTACAAATGTGAAATATATGATAATACGCATAGCTACTGAGCTAAAAGTTTATTAACAAAGAACTCATTTATCAACCGATTTTTGCTCGAAATGTGAGCAGCTTAATAATATGCATATTGGGTATGTTTGGTTTGGGTATTTTGTTAAAAAGTATTTCATTCAAGAAATCATGATTAAAGCAGCAACAAAATAAAACCAGACAAGTCAAAAGCCATCAAATGCGCCATAAATTATATTTGTTAATTTTAAGATTTGGCAACATTTGTTATGAGATTAAGAGAAAACAAATCGAGTAGTGCACAACTATGTAGCAGAGGTGGCCACAAAGGGGCTTAAGTACAGAGGCAGTTGCAGGTGCAGATCCACATCCACATTCACATCCGTAAGCTTATTAAGAGTCAGCTGAATTGAGCGAAAACACTTTGTAACTAACCAATTAAGCTGGTGCCAACAATTTTGTGCAACATTCAGATGGAAATTGGCTGCATGTGTGTGTGTGTGTGTGTGTGTGTGCATGCCACATAGATAATTCGCACTTCAAAGACTCGATGAGCTTAACTTTTAGTTTTGCATTAGGCATTCCTTTTACGCCGTGGAGAGGCCTCTACGTGCGCATTACGTCACTTAAGAAGGGATCCGGCGAAAGGACGTGACTTTTGTCCTCGCCTTGAATGCGCATCATTTTCTTTGAGACTGCCGTCGAAGCAGATGCAATTCATCACGCATACGCCGTGTGTTACGCCATGGTGACAAATTATCACAAAAGACGCTTTCAGCTCTTCACATGTTATCTGGATAAACAGCAAACTGAATTTTCTCAAGCGAAATATACATATTAATGTATATGCCACAAAGCAGACCACGACAGCAAATATATTACAGAACTAATTAATTATATTAAATGCTGATTGCTGCTATGACATTATATGCATAATATGGTGCATAATAATATATATTATTATTGTAATATATCACTTTAAAAAGCATTGACAGCTCAGTAGAATTTATGAGTTGTCGAACTGTTGACGTGTTTTATTCAGTTGTGGGTAATAATAAGAAAACAGTTACTTTATTTATTGTTTATTTTTGCTGACCTCTCTTTTGAATTTGAATAAGATTTTGCTGGTTTACCCATTTCATATTACAGCTTATATACTTTAATGTCCAGCTGAACTGCGTTTCAGGCTGCTCTTGATTTAAATTTGGCTTATATTTGTCGCCTAGATTAATAGCCAAACTTAATTTCATTTATTCATCATACAATTTTTCCCATTTCTAAATGTTTGAGTTTATAATAATTTATAATTCATATAAATTCTACATCATAATTCCAAAAGATTTAAGCAGATCAAGTTATTTATATATATGTATAGTTCATAGTCTGTGTAATAAGGTTCGTTAAACTCTGTCGTATTGAAATGAACATCATTAAATGATTATTTTAGCTTGATTTTAATGGATCATATTGTTGCCATCAAGGTAAATTTACCTTTTTTTTAGCCAAACATAATCAAATTTATTTGAAAATATGCAAATACTTCAAAATACTTCTAGTCTACACACAATTTTCTATGCATTGCCTTTTGAATTAAAATTGTTTAATATGCTCGTAGTTATGAATTTGCCTTGTTAACTGTATTTTTAAGGCTTCGAGCTTGGTTTAGCCAAGTTGTAGTTGTTGCTGTTGTAGTTGTTGTAGTTGTTGCTCTAGTTATTGGAAGGGTATTCTTGTTGAGCAGGCTGTCATCAACAACATCATTGTCGGCACCATCAACGTTGATGGCCTGGTAAATTGCCTGTTTCATGTTTGTTGTCGCCGCGTGCCACGTGTGACAGTGTGGCATTGTGCAAGTATTTATGGCACGTGTATTGCTTTTACACTCAGGAAAAATCGTACTGAATTTTTCAATTATTCAGAAAGTAAATTTCAAAATTCGAAGCTCTTAAACAACCTGAGTTTTCTTTTCACAATTTCAACTTCAACTTTTCTAAAAATCAGGGTGAGAACTTATAATTTTTCTAAGTGTACTGGCGCTGACTTGGTTAGCTGGCAAAGTGCAGGTGTGCGTGTCGTCTACATTATGCACATTAGCGCACATTATGAGACTGTTTTCGGCAAAACCCCTTCTCGGACAGCACGAAAAGCACACGGCAGCAGCAACTACAAAAAGGACCTGAGTGAGGGGGAGGGAGAGGAGGTGTGCAGCACTTTTCGGACAGTTGGCCATTTCGTGACCCATTTGGCAAATGGCCAGGAGGCAGCAAGCATCAGACAGCAAGCAGCAAAGCAGATAGAAGCAGTTGAGAAGCGTTAACGCTGACATCTGACATGGTTCCGCGGGGATAAAATGATTTTAGAGTCAAATTAGTCGCTAGGTTGTCTCATGCCTCAACATGCTGCACGCTGCGCGGTTGCACGGTTGCAAGTCTAATGAAAGCTGTGAAAAATTAAGTTAATTATCAACCAGCTGCCAACAGCCAAACACTATCTGTGTGTGGGTGTGGGTGTGTGTGTATGTAGGTGTGTGTGCTCAACTGACCCTCGGGCATGGCTCTGGCTAAGTGTTTACGTGTGCCACATGCCTAATGCATCTTTGTAGCACTGGGGAGTGGCTGCGGGCTCTTTGAACCAGATAAAAAATATAGCAAACACCTTAAAATGTTGCCCAGACAGCATGACAAAGTGCAACAAGGCTGCATCTACAGTGGCTACTCAACGTTTGCCTTTACCCGGAATTTTAGCAAATTGGCCCAAAGTGAAATTCACTCTGAAAATCAAAAAAAAAATACAGTTTCTGTATATAAGAAACAAAATATAAGTTCAGCAAAACCATTTCATTGAATTATTTTCTTCTAATGCGGAATACGTAAAAATAAATTGAACTTTGTAAAATTTATGCATAGAAAGAATGCCGTAAAGTTTAATTAAAGTATTAATATGAGATGCGAAAAAATCGACTTAAATTTAACAGAATGAAATTCGATCCATTTTTTGTGTTAGGAATCACTTATTAATATACAATCAAATTTAAAATTTTTATTCCACGATTTCTAGAAATGTTTTCAATTAATACAAAATGTATGGCTAAAGAGTACAAATGAAACAAATGAAAAAATTATTCAAGTATGTAACAAAAAACAACAAGCAAATTAATTACAAGAAAATAATAAGCCAGATTTAAAAAAAAAAAAACACATTTGCATTTTTTAACTGTGGCGATGTTCTAAATTTCAGTGAGGTCAGTTTTCAGTTTAATATTCTGAGTTGCAAATCAATACAAACCGAAACTGAAATTTCAACTGCCATCTGAAGGACTAAAGTATTTAAATACTTCTCTGTCTGTCTGGCTCTTAATACTCGATACAAGCTTGTACAGTCAGCGATTATCGTTAATGCACACAGCACAAAGTAATTTATAAATTGAGTCTTGCAATCCAATAATTTATGTGGCAATACTTTATTACAGTAATATTTATGTGCATGCAGTCTGCTGCACTCTGACATGTCCTGTTTGTTCAGCCAATGTGACTTGCTCTGACAGCCGCTGATCTTTTTATTGCCCACGCAATCAACCACACTCGCACACACTCGCACACACACTCGCACAACCACATCAATATTAACAATTGCAGCCGCGCAGCTTAATGACAAAATGTTGTTGTTATTGTAATGCATTTATTAAACATAATTTGTACACATAAATTTAAAGACCATTTGAGAGTCTCTTTTTTTTGCAGTATCTGCTGCCAACAATTGCAATTAAAATTCATTGTTATGTGCGGCTCATTCGTACATGACTTTTCCACTTTTTTTCCTTTATTTTGCTGTCCTTTTCAATGAGCCAACTCAGCGCTGTCGACCAATTTTCAGTGCCATAATTATAAATACTCGACTACCGGCATTTTTGCACACTGAGTCGCGACTCGTTCAATATCTGCATAGTGGTGCCATTGCTTAATGGAGAGTTACATTTAAATGCATTTAAGTAGCTTCTCCTGCCACCCACCCTTACCTACTTACCACTCCCCCCTCTTTCCCTTCCTCATTAACTATGTGTTGCAGCTGCTGATTGGCGCTCTTGATGATTTCGGCTTAATAAGCGATAATTACATGTCAACCGCCACACCAAAGAGAATAATATCTGTCTGTCTGTGTGTGTGTATTTGTGTGTATGTGTATTAACTATCGAACATACCGACTGAAAGTAGCTAAATGTCTGGCTTAACAAATTTATGTATATTTGTGTATATTAACCTCCTTTTTTGCATGCAGACCACAGATTTATTTAATTATTTTAAGCCGACATTTTATTGAAATTGGCTTAAGCAAGTATTTTAAATCAGATTTATTAATTTTATAAATATAATATAATTTAATTTACACAATATAACATAAATTAAGAAAAACAAAATATATATATATACAAGTATATATATAAATATTTATATTTTTTATTTATGAATATGTGTAACAACAAAATAGTTATGTATTTTGCTTAGATCAGCTGCTGGTACTTAAGTACATAATTAAATAATAAAAATAGATCACCAAACAAACAAATTTATTAATATAATTGTACATTTTTAGTTATTTATTTATTTGTTTTTTTTAATTTATTTTCTATTTACTTTTTACTAATATACATAAATAAAAACTCCAATTCAATTTCACTCCTGAAGAACTCAAAATATAACTAGTTTTTGTGGTCTTTCGCAATTGCAGCAATAAATTGGCTTAAATGTATTTTATGCATATCCATAGACCAGAAAATGACATATCTAAATTGATATAGATGGTTAATTATCAGACCAATATTTATATGGTGGCAACAGTTTTAAAAGCACCATTTAAAACAGGCATGCGAAGTGTATTTGCTCTGGGGCAGAGTGTGCCACTAATGCATTTTATGGCTAACTGAAATTGCAGAGTAACACACAAACACACTAAATACACACAAAACACACACACACACATGCACACACAACACACACACTTATGACAACAGTAGCACGCAGCATTTTAATAATAAAATTGTTAACAGAATTGTGTGTTGTGCTTTTGGCCCGAGAAACATGTGTTAGCCTTGTTTTGGGACTATACCAAATGCGATGGCTCTTTTTGTTGTAGTTGTTGTTGTTGTTGTTTGGCTTTGTTCAGCAATCTAAATAAAATGGTCGACGTGTGTACGCACAACTTTTGCCATATTTAATCGTATTTGCAGAAGGGCAACAACAAACATTTCTCAGGCAAGGGTTGGGGGGAATTGCCTGTGGTTTTAAGTGCCAATTGTAGCCATGCCGGCTGAAAGTTTTTGGCTTTTGGGCATTTGCTTATTATTGTTAAACTTTTTGCGCCCACAACAGTATGCAACACAATGCAACAGCAACAACAGCAACAACAACAACACACATTGCCCTCATTGGGTCGCTGTATGAATATTTGCAAATTTGCTGTACGAAATCAGTTCAGGAAATGCAGCTGCAAAAAGCGATGGCAACGTGACAAGAAATTTTTTATTTCCCAAGCAACCGAGAAAATGTTGGATTATTTTGTTTTAGAAGCGACATGGGAATTGAATACTGCTAACAAATATTAAGTGCCGGCAAAAATAATTATAGCACTATTATCAACTCAGAGCTTCTCTGTTGTTTAAGCTTTGCTTTCATAATTTCATTTTTAGTAATTTCTGTAATTTCGTGTTTATCCTTTTAAAGGATAATGGCATATTTTATTTTTTTTTATTGTGGAATGGGGTCGGTGCATCGACTGAAAAAGAGTCATGGATCACTAAATTTATGTCGCTATATTGGAAAAGTCAATGTTTGCTTAAGCAGGTAAAATGCCATTATTCTGAGACTTGCAACAGAACAATAACCTTCAGAATCTCAGTTTCTTTTCGTAGAAGCGAATGCCAGAAGTCAGCCACAATATAATATTCAGGCTAATTTTAATTTGTAAAAAGCAACGTCTGATGCCAACTCAGTCAACATCGAAGAACGAGTCTTAGGAGCCGTTGAGCTGGATTCTCAGAAAAAGAGTACTGATGCCTTATTCTTTTAATGGCCAAAGGATATGAACAGCTCATATTGCACAAATATATTAAAAATGTAATATCAACCTTTGTGCCAAATGTATTCATTTATAAAAATATTTCAAGTCGAAAGTTCAGTCTGGGAATCATAATGAAAGAATTGTACGTAGTACTTCATTTTGTATAAGTAAAAAAATTGTTTAAGCAAAATTTAATCAATATTATTGATTTTTTTAACGAAAAGGTAAATATGTAAATATGATTTTAATTCAGGTGCTTAATTCGCTTATTAGAAAAAATATGTATAGAGAAATAGACTAAAATTATTATATTATATTGATTTTTTTATATCATTTAAATTTCTTTCTCAGTTTCATTTAAAAAACTCATTTAATATATTATGTTATTTTATTAGATATATGTTATTGTTAAGAACAGACTGTGATTCTGACTGTGAGCTTTTCTAAACAATATCGATAGCGATAGCTGCCATTTTGGCCATCTCCAAACTAAATTTGTTCATTTGCTTACCTTTTGTGACTCAGTTGGAGTCTCTGCTCCGTTCAGTTTCAGTTTTTAAGCTTGTTTGTGGCTCTGTGGTATAGCTTAAAACGTGCAGCTCAAACTTTTACCTGGATGCAGGCAAGTTGTAAGTCACAAATTTATGCCACACACAGAGAGAGACAGAGGGAGACAGAGGGAGCCAGAGGGACTGAGGGAGAAGGAGACAGGACAGAGCATGTGTGCTTGGAAAGTGATTAAAAATTGGGTCAAGTGGCATATGCGTGCAGGGATTAAGCAATTTGCCACACAAATCAAGAGCTTTATCCATTTTTATAGCCCATTTCCAGCAAACAGACTTCGATATCGCCACAGGACCCAAACAGAAGGAATTCCACTTAATTACGCAACGAGACCACAGAAAATAAGCAGGCTTGTCAAGCAGTGTGTCTCTCTGTTTGTCTCTCTGTCTCTCTGTCTGTCTTTCTGTCTGCAACAACAGTAACTAGTTAACTGCCTGGCCAAATCAGTCGCTGTTTCTCTTGCAACCCAAAACCTCAACGCTTAGGGGCAAATGCATTTGCAAAATGCCATTGGCCAGAACCAATACCAATGTCAGTCATCTGTGTTCTGTGATCTGTGTGTGTTTGTGTGTATCTGGGTGTGTGTGCGGGTGTGTATGTGGGTGTGTGTGGGTTTGTTTTGGCTGCGGTTGCATCAGCAGGGAGGCTAACACACACAAAACAGCAACACTCGAGAATTTGACTTGTGCACTTGCCACTTGCACTGTTTCCACTGTTTCAAGTTGTTGCAACAGCATCATTCATTTATCATCTGATATGCGAGCAGAGTGTAATAAACTATGTGGTAGACAGAAGGACCTATAAAATAAATATATATTCTTGATCAGCATAAGCAGCTGAGTCGACTTAGCCAAGTCTGACTGTCTGTCTGCGTGAACAAGCTAATCTCAGAGACTAGAAGATCGCGAGAAAGCTAAAATACTAATTAAATAATAATTACATATAAGATAATTATACAGTTTAAAAACATAATAATAATCATATAATTGCCCATATATATTAAGTCTAATTAATTTTATCGATAACTGCTCTCGTTTTGCAAAAATGCAATTCAATTTCCGATAGCAATAAAATATTAAATTGTAAAGATGAGAGATCATCAATATCCAATATCCATAAAATTTAAATAGGTTTTTTCCTGGCTTCAGATCAAGTTTCCAATTAGCATTTAATATCCACAAATATAGATATATAATAATGAATAAGTCTCCTGCTACAACATTTGCTCCACACTTTAGAAAACGTTGAGCGCGATACACGAACAATTTTATGGGAATGCTCAATTTAGATATGTTTTAAGAGCACTCTATAGTTCAAATTTTCTTTCATATTTTTTTTATATAACATACATATCCATATATCATATCATCATATCGTATCCATATGTATGAATATATATACATATATATATTTTGAGTGAATTTCCAGCTGAAAACTGTGGAAACACATTTGCCATTCGCTTTAGGTAGCTGTAAACAAACGTTGGGCACCATTCAGTTGCATATTTTATGGGTCTGCAGGACTAACATGGACACAAAGGATCAGACCAAACTGTGGAGCTGAGTGCTCCGTGCTCCGAGTGCTGGAATTGTGTGTGTGTGTGTTTAACGTGCCTTAAATTACATTTGGGCTGTAATCAAGCTAAATAAATATGGGCTTGGGTGTCCGAGTGAGCCAATGTGACAGGTTCTCGTTACACACTCGACGCATTTCAAATTTGTCCACATGTGCTGCGTGCTTCGAACCAAAATGCATCATTTCAAAAGCCATCCAATCAATTCTCTCTCTCTCTCACTCCACATGGCTAACTGGGTCAATAGTTGTAGCCAAGATTGGTTATATGGGCCTGAAACATTTACTGTATGTGCCTCTGACAGATCTGTAATCTGTATGTTCATCATTATAATTGCAATATTTCATGCGTAGGATACATCAACTGATTTGTATCATTTAGTGGAAGGGCAGTGATTACATAAAAAAAGGAATACCAAATTGAAATGACCATAAATCGGCTTCCAATTCAATTAACATAAATTGTTTGATTAATGGCTGACAAATGCTAAACAGACAGTCGTCAATGGGTCCCACAAGTAATTGACGCATAATTCCTATTTCATGGCCTCAATGATGATGATTACGATAGTTATTGCGATAATGATGATGATGCCCAAGCAAGCATTTTTCATTTGGCTACAAGAATTTGGCTCAAATAATTTTTTAATTCCCACAACGACTGCGACCGACCGGAGCCGTAGCTCATTAATCATGCATTGTCTGGCCGGCAGATGGACGGACGACTGATTGAGTCAGTCAGTCAGTCAATCAAACAATTGAATACATTTCAATCACTCAAGCCCCGCCCCTCCACCGACAGACCCACGTCAGCTGTTGTCCAGCTTCGGACACAGTTTGTTTTGACGAGCTCCAAAGGAAATTGAGAAGCCAACAAGGAGCTCAAACGGTTGCTTAATTGAGACTGCAAAGTGTGTGTGTGTGTGTGTTGGTGTGTGTATTTGGGTAGGGGTACTCACTGAAGTGTTGTTAATGATGGCCATTTCATTACTAGACACAGAGAGAGAGCGAGCGATACAAATAACGATTTGTGCGGTGAATTAAAAGATTTACTAATTAAATTTGGTTGCTTGGCCATTATATCGTATTTAATGGCTATCAAAATGCGTATTGTTCAATAACAAAATGGAACCCTTGAATATTTAATACGTATTTTAGACAATGAACAGAAGTTGTAAAGTGGGATTGATTAAATTCGATTTAAACGATGTGGCAAGTGCTTCATTAAGTTTGGCATTCGAATTTAGAAATAAGGCACGTCAAAAAAGATTTAATTAGCTGACATCTAAGGTTTTTGTGGGAAGTTCGACATAATATTAATGTTGTTGTGCATTTTAATCAAATTTTAGTAATTTTTTGTCTGTTTTTGAATTGATGTTTCAAATTTTAATATTGTAATATGTGAAAACCAATTATTTGTTTATGTTATTGATTTTAATCCGCTGTTATTATGTATATATTCAAAACAATATTTTATAACCTTTCAGTAGGTTGATTAATATTAAATTAAATTGCCACATCAAAAAAAAAAAAAAATTTTTCAAATTTGTGACAGTATTTTGTATAAGAACTACACTGGAATATTAATAAAAACTTATCTGCTAACTGTGGTAGATTTTCTGATCGCAGAACCTAATTTTATCTTTGTCCTCATTAGGATGAACAATACAATCTGTGTTGAAACTGATTGTTCGGATTTAATCTGTATTTATCTAATAATTTTGTCAAACAACTCCTGGCGGTACTGCAATACCAGGCCAACCCGCGACAGAGGTGGAGCAAGATCCTATGAAAATAAAAATCAATATTTCACATGTGAACTCTTTTTTCTTCGAGTTTTCGTATTGTTCCCCCACTCAAAATAACAGGCGAACAGAAATGTTTAGTTAAACGATTTAACTAGAGAATAACCTCAAATACACGCATTTGAATCGAACTGCTTAAAAGTATGCAACACTTCGGCAGTCAGATGTTCCCAGCTATCTTATTCAATAATGGTTTCATTTATTATTATGTTGGGCCGAATCCTGGCGGTACTGCGATACCAGGCCAACCCGCGACAGAGGTGGAGCAAGCTCCTAGCACTCCGTCTCCTTCCAAAAATCAGTTTAACATTTGTTGTAGCAAGTTCATCAAGTTACTGAAGTCATCCAGCAAACTCAGCTTGAGCAACAAGCTGCTAGTGTACAGGAGCATCATCGTGCCCACTTGGACATATGGGATTCCATTTTGGGGCACAGCAGCAAAATCTTGGGTTAACCAAATTCAAGTCTTGCAGAACAAGGTGCTAAGAGACATCTCTGGTGCTCCACCCTATGTGAGCAATTTGACGCTGCACAACGACTTCCGTGTACCGTCAGTGGTTAGTCAAATAAGCCGACATACAAGTCGATACAATGACCGGTTGCATAACCATGTCAACCCATTGGCCTGCTCACTAGGGTCAAATACAACCCGTCGACGCTTAAAGCGCCTCCACACCAGCGACCTCTGGACAGTTGGGCGATAATATTATTAGTTAGTGTTCAACAAATGTTACATTTAATGTTACTTAATATTGTAATATGTTAAAACCAATTATTTGTTTATGTTATTGATTTAAATCCGCTGTTATTCTTCCTCACATTTCATCACAAAATTATTATACTCCATACAAGAATATAATGAGTCAAAATCACCCTATCAAACAATTACCATCATCTCTGTAAAATACTAGAACTAATTTAAAAAATTGTACTTTTCACTGAAGCACAACTGAAACTGAAATGACAGCCACAAAATCGCTTAAAATTGCATTTGTTGTTTTTGCTTGCATTTGTTTGGTTTGCTGTGCGTTTTGTTGAAATTTTCGAAAATTTGCAATTGCATAAATTAGTTTTATTAAGTGCGTTTATAGACGTAAGTGCACAAACATTATTTATGGCCAGGGAGAGATCTTTGTTAACTTGCCAAAACATTTTAGCGGGTCTGGGCTGTAAAATCATTGCAGTCAGACAGACACCCCCCCGCCTAGACCGTCCCCTGCACTTGCCAATTGGTGCAAAATTTATGCAAACTGCAAACAGAAATTGGCATGCATAAAATATTTGCGAATTGTGGTCAATGCTTGGACAATTGTCATTGGTAATTAGCAATGCATTAGCTCTTGTAATTATTGTGTCGATTTTAATGTCTGTTAACGCCTCAGAACAACAGTTGCTCCGCCTCTCCCGCCCTCCTTCCCTGTCTGATTAATTGCCCGCAGCAATAAATCACAATTTGCATTGTGCTGTGCAGCAAAACTGAAGCAACAGAAGTGAACTGAAGTGCAAACCTGGCCAAAAGCAAAGGCAATTGCCATTGCCATTGCCATTGCCAATCCTTTCAATCAGCCAACAAACGAGTTGTGTTTTTCTTGCCCCCGTTTTTTATTTTATTTATTCTATTTTGTTTTTTGTTTTTCACGCTAATTTCCTCTGCGCTCTTTTGTCAAATTAAAAAGCACAAGGAAGAAGTTTTTCTTTTGCTATTCTTGTGCCACTTTTGTTTGTTTGTCTGCTTGTTTGTTGTTGGTTCATTTATCATGATTTGTTTGTCGAACTTGTCACGTGTGTGTGCGTGTGTGTGTTGGTGTGTGTGAAGTTTGATAGGCGGCAAATGTTTGTCTTGTTGTTGGCATTGTTATATTTTCCGTATGCCAGCAGCACATGCCATCTGCTGATGGCATTGCTGACGACAACAGACTCCGATTGCTTCCAGCCCCTCTCCCCAACAACCACCCCTTGCCAACCCCCAAACCCCCTTAAATAGCTCTTTGTTCTTTGTGTCAGCCAATTTCTTGGCACACTTTTTGTTTGTCTTTTGCCAGGCTCCGAAAATTGCAAAGTGATTACTTTTGATTAGTTGTAAAAAGAAGCGTAATTTGTTTAACGCGTTCTTCTTCATCGACTTTTTGTTGTTACTGTTGTTGCTAATGTTGTTATTGTTGTTGCTCCTGCCAATGGTTGTCTGCCTTTGATAAATGCCATTTCGCCCCGTTTGCTGATTAGAGAGCCATCGAAGTTGTATATTAAACAGCAAACACAGCCTAACGAGCCAAAGTGCAGAGCAAGAGTTTTCTTTTCTGTTGATTAGAATCAAAAACGAATGCAATGCAAAAACCGAGCAAATTATCTTAAGTACATTAATTGACAAAAAAATTAAACATTTTCAGAAATATAAGTATGATGAAATCTAAATTAAATCAAATTAAATAAATATCTGATTTAACATGGAAAATATTGAGTAAACTAAAGAAATTTAACATATCTGAAATACAGAATTAATTAAATAATTATTTAAGCACTAGAATGAAATCTAAATTAAATCAAACTAAACAAATATCTGACTTAGCATATCTAATATTAAGTTAACCAAAGAAATATCCAAATAATGTATTTACTTATATATTTCTAATATTAAATATAGCATAGGAAAACGATTGAAATTAATTTTCAATTTTATTGATCGATGTTTTAATATGCAATTTGGGTTATCAAATTACAGATACTTGATTAAACTTACATATTTCAGTCGTTCGTAATTTGTGTCTATTTTCATTTCCATTCTATTCTCTATAAATTTATTCAGCATATTTGTAATATTTCATTAGCAACCTCAATCAATTATATTTGAGCTTGACCGCTTAAATATTTATTTGTGGTCAACCAAATGAGTTTCATACAATATTTATGCAAAGTGTCTGCTTAAATGCGTAACATTTGACTGCTGTCAGGCCGAATGAAAGAAAAAGTGATATCACTGCCTAGGAAAAGCACTTCTTACTGCTCACTCCTAGAATATTACTTTGAGTAAAAATCTATTGTCTGTCAGGGCAGATCAGATCCAAAGAGTGAATGAAACTTGGCTGTGCTTACATTTTGAAGCAGCTGTCGCTGCCTGCATGCAAAATTACTACTTAAAGCGCAGCTGGGTATTCACTCCTCCTTCCCCACCCCTCTGCCACACCCCTTAGCAGCATCCCCTTTAATTCCCCACATACGCACAGTTGCATACATCACGCTCTGGCAACAAAAGGATAACATTGAAGTAAGTTATTCATTGTGCACGCAAACATTACGGAAGTCATATGTTAAAAGCACAGAGCCCAGGTAAAAGAAGAAGAAGATGCAGAGCCGAAAGCAGCAGGGGGTTGAAGTGTGTAGGGGCTGGTGCCTGCTCTCCAAGTTTGTAGCCGTAGCTCATAAGAAAGCAGCAGCAGCCAAAAAAAAAAGAATGAAATATGACTCAAAGTCGAATTGTGAAAACTTGCAGAAAGGTAGGAATAAGCATATCTGGATCATAAATAAAACACAGAGCTGGGAAATTAAATTTTCGACTAGGCACACACACACCATATACACACACATGTGTGTATTGTTAATATGCGAATATACAAAATGTGCTTGCTAACTTTGATTTGAGAATAAATTATTTTGTTCATTTTGTGAAGCATTCGTGCGCTAAATTTACAATACTTTCTTTTATTTGATGGTAGGTGTAACCACCTCCACCCCCCTTGAACAGACCACCCTCCTCCCTTAGCATATCCCCATCCCCATCCCCCATCCCGCATCCCCCTCCCTTACTGCCTGCAATTGAGCGTGGCCCTTTGGCTCGCGGCGACGTCGTGGGCGCTAACCAGAAAGTTAACTTGAACTTAAAATAAAAGTTTTGGCGTTTTACGGGGCAAGGCTAAAGCAGGCGGCTGGGCGGGGGCGTGAGTGCGGAGTGGGTGTATATATATATAGCTGTGTGGGTGGTATTTTGCGCTGTACAAAGTCAAACATCATAAAGTTGGCTATGCCTTTTTGCATATTTTATTTGCGCTCATTTTCGAAAAAAAAAGAAATATTAAAATAAAAATAAAGGGAAGCTGAAAAGTTTTTTGGCTCTGGTTTTATGCCATTGAGTTCACAGTTCAGAGTTCACAGTTAACAGTTCTCGGTTCTCAGTTCTCTTCGCATTTCTCATTTCTCAGTTTTCGACTGCTGTCAAGGTTTTGCGGGTAAGCGTCTCTCTTGCAACAATTAAATTATTCAACCGAAATTTGTTAGAGTCTCCAAAAGTCACGCGCACTTGACGGTCAACAATAAATAAGAGAAAACGAAAAAAAAGAGAATTGCTAAAAATAAGTTTTGTGGTTGTCGGAATTGTTGTTATTGTTGCTAATATTGCTCTGGGTTTTCTTGTTGTTTTTGTTGTCGTTGTGCTTTAGTGTCTTTTATGCTCGGTTCAGGTTTTATTTTCCAAATGAAATGAGTTTGAAGTGCATTTGGCTGCGTCCGTCGTGGCAGCTTCTCTTGTTCTTGTTCTAGCTCTTGTTGCAGCTTGTGCGGCATGCGCCCCGTTTTAGAAGTGGGCGTGGCTGCAACTTTGGCACTGGCTACGCCTGCAGCAATCATTTGTTGTTGCTGTTATTGCTGCTGGCTTGACTTTGCTTTTGTTGTTTTTAGCATTTTAATGGAAAAGTTTTGCAGTTGAAGGCGCTTTTCCAAATGATATTTTAAAAGCTTTCCCATAGCTCTCCTATATAAAAAGCCAAATACAAAAAAGTTGAAAACCAATTAAACAATTTGGTGAGTTTTTATGGCAAATGAAATTATTTATCCATATTTATTCAGTGTTCCGACTCCACAATGCTAGCCAAATTTATTGCCATACATTTTGATGATGTCATTAAATCGGAATGGAGTTGAACTTTTTCTGAAATATAATTGTGTGAAATGATATTCCAATAAAATATGTGCTCTTTTAAGAAAGGAAAAGAAAGCCAGAGAAACATTGTATTTCATTTATTTATCTATTTAGTGTGTACTAAAAAGTCGTAAATTTTTCAAATGGGGTTTAAAAAAATAAAATGCAAAAATAATGTATTTAATTTAATTTAAAAGAAATTAAAACATAGATTTTAAGAATAAAAAAATATTTTAAATTATAGTGAAGGTATAAATATATCATTAAAAGTCCATAATAAAATATCTAAACAACTTCCATGAGAAAGCGATATCGATGTCGATATATTATTCATTTATTTAACTGATAATTTACTAGCAACTAGTACTTTGAATAATTAGCTTAAGCTTGTTGCACTGGGAGAGGAGAATATCAATAAATATTGAATATGGGCATACTGGCATAGGTCGAAACTTCAAAAAGCCATAACTTCGTCAAAACTCAACTCAGATTAAAAAGCGAGGGCTTTTTGATCATAGTTTTGCCCCTAAATCAATCGTGCATTTAAAGTTGAAAACGTGATTACAGGCCGGAAGACAAGTAAAAATTCTAGCCTGAAAATCGGAATATGGGCATACTGGCATAGGTCGAAACTTCAAAAAGCCATAACTTCGTCAAAACTCAACTCAGATTAAAAAGCGAGGGCTTTTTGATCATAGTTTTGCCCCTAAATCAATCGTGCATTTAAAGTTGAAAACGTGATTTGAGGCCGGAAGACAAGTAAAAATTCTAGCCTGAAAATCGATACATCGATATATGGGTATAGGTCGAAACTTCAAAATGCCATAACTTCGTCAAAACTCAACTCAGATTAAAAAGCGAGGGCTTTTTGATCATAGTTTTGCCCCTAAATCAATCGTACATTTAAAGTTGAAAACGTGATTTGAGGTCGGAAGACAAGTAAAAATTATAGCCTGAAAATCGATACATCGATATATGGGTATAGGTCGAAACTTCAAAATGCCATAACTTCGTCAAAACTCAACTCAGATTAAAAAGCGAGGGCTTTTTGATCATAGTTTTGCCCCTAAATCAATCGTACATTTAAAGTTGAAAACGTGATTACAGGCCGGAAGACAAGTAAAAATTCTAGCCTGAAAATCGGAATATGGGCATACTGGCATAGGTCGAAACTTCAAAATGCCATAACTTCGTCAAAACTCAACTCAGATTAAAAAGCGAGGGCTTTTTGATCATAGTTTTGCCCCTAAATCAATCGTGCATTTAAAGTTGAAAACGTGATTTGAGGTCGGAAGACAAGTAAAAATTATAGCCTGAAAATCGATACATCGATATATGGGTATAGGTCGAAACTTCAAAATGCCATAACTTCGTCAAAACTCAACTCAGATTAAAAAGCGAGGGCTTTTTGATCATAGTTTTGCCCCTAAATCAATCGTACATTTAAAGTTGAAAACGTGATTACAGGCCGGAAGACAAGTAAAAATTCTAGCCTGAAAATCGGAATATGGGCATACTGGCATAGGTCGAAACTTCAAAAAGCCATAACTTCGTCAAAACTCAACTCAGATTAAAAAGCGAGGGCTTTTTGATCATAGTTTTGCCCCTAAATCAATCGTACATTTAAAGTTGAAAACGTGATTACAGGCCGGAAGACAAGTAAAAATTCTAGCCTGAAAATCGGAATATGGGCATACTGGCATAGGTCGAAACTTCAAAATGCCATAACTTCGTCAAAACTCAACTCAGATTAAAAAGCGAGGGCTTTTTGATCATAGTTTTGCCCCTAAATCAATCGTACATTTAAAGTTGAAAACGTGATTTGAGGTCGGAAGACAAGTAAAAATTATAGCCTGAAAATCGATACATCGATATATGGGTATAGGTCGAAACTTCAAAAAGCCATAACTTCGTCAAAACTCAACTCAGATTAAAAAGCGAGGGCTTTTTGATCATAGTTTTGCCCCTAAATCAATCGTACATTTAAAGTTGAAAACGTGATTTGAGGTCGGAAGACAAGTAAAAATTATAGCCTGAAAATCGATACATCGATATATGGGTATAGGTCGAAACTTCAAAATGCCATAACTTCGTCAAAACTCAACTCAGATTAAAAAGCGAGGGCTTTTTGATCATAGTTTTGCCCCTAAATCAATCGTACATTTAAAGTTGAAAACGTGATTACAGGCCGGAAGACAAGTAAAAATTCTAGCCTGAAAATCGGAATATGGGCATACTGGCATAGGTCGAAACTTCAAAATGCCATAACTTCGTCAAAACTCAACTCAGATTAAAAAGCGAGGGCTTTTTGATCATAGTTTTGCCCCTAAATCAATCGTACATTTAAAGTTGAAAACGTGATTACAGGCCGGAAGACAAGTAAAAATTCTAGCCTGAAAATCGGATACATCGGCATACTGGGCATAGGTCGAAACTTCAAAATGCCATAACTTCGTCAAAACTCAACTCAGATTAAAAAGCGAGGGCTTTTTGATCATAGTTTTGCCCCTAAATCAATCGTACATTTAAAGTTGAAAACGTGATTTGAGGTCGGAAGACAAGTAAAAATTATAGCCTGAAAATCGATACATCGATATATGGGTATAGGTCGAAACTTCAAAAAGCCATAACTTCGTCAAAACTCAACTCAGATTAAAAAGCGAGGGCTTTTTGATCATAGTTTTGCCCCTAAATCAATCGTACATTTAAAGTTGAAAACGTGATTACAGGCCGGAAGACAAGTAAAAATTCTAGCCTGAAAATCGATACATCGATATATGGGCATAGGTCGAAACTTCAAAAAGCCATAACTTCGTCAAAACTCAACTCAGATTAAAAAGCGAGGGCTTTTTGATCATAGTTTTGCCCCTAAATCAATCGTACATTTAAAGTTGAAAACGTGATTACAGGCCGGAAGACAAGTAAAAATTATAGCCTGAAAATCGATACATCGATATATGGGCATAGGTCGAAACTTCAAAAAGCCATAACTTCGTCAAAACTCAACTCAGATTAAAAAGCGAGGGCTTTTTGATCATAGTTTTGCCCCTAAATCAATCGTACATTTAAAGTTGAAAACGTGATTTTAGGTCGGAAGACAAGTAAAAATTATAGCCTGAAAATCGATACATCGATATATGGGTATAGGTCGAAACTTCAAAATGCCATAACTTCGTCAAAACTCAACTCAGATTAAAAAGCGAGGGCTTTTTGATCATAGTTTTGCCCCTAAATCAATCGTACATTTAAAGTTGAAAACGTGATTAGGCGGAAGACAAGTAAAAATTATAGCCTGAAAATCGAACATCGATCATATGGGTATAGGTCGAAACTTCAAAAAGCCATAACTTCGTCAAAACTCAACTCAGATTAAAAAGCGAGGGCTTTTTGATCATAGTTTTGCCCCTAAATCAATCGTACATTTAAAGTTGAAAACGTGATTTGAGGTCGGAAGACAAGTAAAAATTATAGCCTGAAAATCGATACATCGATATATGGGCATAGGTCGAAACTTCAAAAAGCCATAACTTCGTCAAAACTCAACTCAGATTAAAAAGCGAGGGCTTTTTGATCATAGTTTTGCCCCTAAATCAATCGTACATTTAAAGTTGAAAACGTGATTTTAGGTCGGAAGACAAGTAAAAATTATAGCCTGAAAATCGATACATCGATATATGGGCATAGGTCGAAACTTCAAAATGCCATAACTTCGTCAAAACTCAACTCAGATTAAAAAGCGAGGGCTTTTTGATCATAGTTTTGCCCCTAAATCAATCGTACATTTAAAGTTGAAAACGTGATTTGAGGCCGGAAGACAAGTAAAAATTCTAGCCTGAAAATCGATACATATATGGGCATACTGGCATAGGTCGAAACTTCAAAATGCCATAACTTCGTCAAAACTCAACTCAGATTAAAAAGCGAGGGCTTTTTGATCATAGTTTTGCCCCTAAATCAATCGTACATTTAAAGTTGAAAACGTGATTACAGGCCGGAAGACAAGTAAAAATTATAGCCTGAAAATCGATACATCGATATATGGGCATAGGTCGAAACTTCAAAATGCCATAACTTCGTCAAAACTCAACTCAGATTAAAAAGCGAGGGCTTTTTGATCATAGTTTTGCCCCTAAATCAATCGTACATTTAAAGTTGAAAACGTGATTTGAGGCCGGAAGACAAGTAAAAATTATAGCCTGAAAATCGGATATATGGGCATACTGGCATAGGTCGAAACTTCAAAATGCCATAACTTCGTCAAAACTCAACTCAGATTAAAAAGCGAGGGCTTTTTGATCATAGTTTTGCCCCTAAATCAATCGTACATTTAAAGTTGAAAACGTGATTTGAGGTCGGAAGACAAGTAAAAATTATAGCCTGAAAATCGGAATATGGGCATCGCTGGCATAGGTCGAAACTAAAATGCCATAACTTCGTCAAAACTCAAC
Organism: Drosophila paracracens; assembly: GCA_035044025.1. Taxonomy (NCBI): domain Eukaryota; kingdom Metazoa; phylum Arthropoda; class Insecta; order Diptera; family Drosophilidae; genus Drosophila; species Drosophila paracracens. The sequence continues at coordinate 994,244 of JAWNMN010000396.1, forward strand.
TCAGATTAAAAAGCGAGGGCTTTTTGATCATAGTTTTGCCCCTAAATCAATCGTACATTTAAAGTTGAAAACGTGATTACAGGCCGGAAGACAAGTAAAAATTCTAGCCTGAAAATCGGAATATGGGCATACTGGCATAGGTCGAAACTTCAAAATGCCATAACTTCGTCAAAACTCAACTCAGATTAAAAAGCGAGGGCTTTTTGATCATAGTTTTGCCCCTAAATCAATCGTACATTTAAAGTTGAAAACGTGATTTTAGGTCGGAAGACAAGTAAAAATTATAGCCTGAAAATCGATACATCGATATATGGGCATAGGTCGAAACTTCAAAATGCCATAACTTCGTCAAAACTCAACTCAGATTAAAAAGCGAGGGCTTTTTGATCATAGTTTTGCCCCTAAATCAATCGTACATTTAAAGTTGAAAACGTGATTACAGGCCGGAAGACAAGTAAAAATTCTAGCCTGAAAATCGGAATATGGGCATACTGGCATAGGTCGAAACTTCAAAATGCCATAACTTCGTCAAAACTCAACTCAGATTAAAAAGCGAGGGCTTTTTGATCATAGTTTTGCCCCTAAATCAATCGTACATTTAAAGTTGAAAACGTGATTACAGGCCGGAAGACAAGTAAAAATTATAGCCTGAAAATCGATACATCGATATATGGGTATAGGTCGAAACTTCAAAATGCCATAACTTCGTCAAAACTCAACTCAGATTAAAAAGCGAGGGCTTTTTGATCATAGTTTTGCCCCTAAATCAATCGTACATCTAAAGTTGAAAACGTGATTACAGGCCGGAAGACAAGTAAAAATTCTAGCCTGAAAATCGGAATATGGGCATACTGGCATAGGTCGAAACTTCAAAATGCCATAACTTCGTCAAAACTCAACTCAGATTCAAAAGCGAGGGCTTTTTGATCATAGTTTTGCCCCTAAATCAATCGTACATCTAAAGTTGAAAACATGATTTTAGGTCGGAAGACAAGTAAAAAATAATAGCCTATATTTATCAATAAAAGCTCTTCGCTTGAAAACTCCTTGACACAACTTAGTACATTTGTAAAAATCAATTTCTAAGCACATTTCATTTCTATGAGTTTTATCTTAGTTATTTTAAGTTAGTCCTTGACTTTAACTGAGCATTGCCGTTTTTCACTCGCCTTTTTTGCTGCGTTTTTCTGTTTCTCTTTTCCGTGTTGCCTTTGGCTTTGGCCTGTCGACAGGACTACTGAGCATGTGTCACTCCATTCGAATTGGTTGCACGCAACTCAATGATGCTGCTGCTGCTGCTCCTGCACTTTGCTAGTGTACACCTGTTAATACACTCACACACACACACACACACACGCAATCAACTGTGCCTCTTATCGTCTTTGCAGCTTACTAGCCTTTTTCAAACATTCATGTTGCCACCTCATAGCACCTCGTTCCTTTGGGCCCGTTTTGAAGTTGTCACCAGCCTTAGATTGCCTTAATCTGGCACGTGGGTTTTGCCAGCTGATATATATATATATATGTATAAATATTTCTATGTGTGTGTGTGTGTGTGACATTGGCTGACAAATAAAATTAACTTTATTTGCGCATTTTATTAATGCGCTTCATTAAAACTTTAAGTCCGCTTTATTTATAGGCGAGCAGCAACATTTATATTAATATTTTATATACATTTGTTGTTATTGCAGTATTCGTATTAATGTATGTTATTTTTATTGTTGTTATTTCTTTATTATTGTTGTTGTTGTTTGAATTGAGCAAACAGACAATTTGGTCAGACGACTGACGGCGTCTGGACGTCGTATAAATCGCACTTAATAAACCATATACAAGGCATAAATTATATTTTTATCCATTTTTATTGAACGTCAGAGAGACAGAGAGGGGGAAATAGTCAAAGAGAGAGAGAGAGAGAGAGGGAGAGAGAAAGAGAGCAGGCATAAATTAAAGCACTTGAAACTTTAATGCAATTTGAGCCACTTGCTGTCGACTCTAGCCGTATTTTAATGCGCTTTTTTTTGTACACTCGCCAAACTACAAGCCAAAAACAGAAACAACAACAACAAGCAAAGCAAACAAGCAGAACAAGAACCGCTGAAATTTCGAGCACCTCGCATTCAACAGTCAAAAGTCCAAAAAATTAATGAGCGCAATAAACATTTTAAGTGGAATTGTTTGTAAAGTTGTTAATTTTTAGTGCAATTTATATTTTTGGCAAGTGTAATAAAATTGTTTAAAATTGGCTAACGGCTAACCAATTAGTGCGAACGAGATGGCCAACAAGCCCGTTTACCTGCTGCTTCTTCTGGCTCACTGGCCATCATAAATAATCAGTTTACAAGTAAGTTACGCAGTTAATTTCTTTCTAGCCTTCTGCCGGCCCCCTTTTGGCCCGTTTGCCCTTCTAAGCTAATTTCCCAGTGGATGGTCTTGGCCGAAAAATGTCGGTCTTTGTGTCTGCTACTCTATACCCATTGGGGATATATACCCCTAACCCCCAGCCCCACTTCCTCCTCCCCCGCAAATAAACAGAGTCACGCAGTCGATGCGTTTTGCTTATTGTGTAAACCGAGCACGATACCTGGCGCCAGCCTTTTATGGTTTTCCAGTCTAGTTTTGTGCTCGCTGCGCAACCAAAATTATTAATATTTGATGTTGCCACATAGCCAAACCAACCAGCCAACCAGCCAACCATCCAACTACCCCCACACACGGATACCAACCCCCTTCGTACTGGACACTCAGCCAGTTGTATTTGTGTTGCATACTTGATGGCGCTTTCATCTCGTTAAGTGCTTTAAGCCTTTACCAAACACGCGTGTGTCTGTGTGTGTTTTGTTGTGTGTGTTTGTGTGTGAGTGTTGTGTTTGCTGAAGCTTCCTGTCATAATTGTGCAAATCTGGCTGGCGTTTATGACATTAGCGGTTAGCAATTTGCTGTTTACACGTGCCAGCAGCGACAAGGCCCTCAAATTGTTGTTGACTTCCACTTCCAAGTGGGTCAAATTTCTTGTTATTATGATGAAACGGGAGCTGGGTAGGGAGGAGTTAAGGTCGGCCCTCAATCATTGTTGGTCTCAGAATGTTCGCACTAGCTCGTTGATCCCAGAAGATTCTTTCCACTTAATAATAATTCATCCTTATCGATTTGTATTACTTCTATTTCAATTTTAAGCAACTGCTCTGCACTCAGAGAAAAACTTGCCATGAATTTGAAGAGTTAACTAATCGAATATATGTTTAAAAAACGGAAAGTTGTGTCTTTTTAAAAAAACAAGATTTTTTTCTATTTCTATATTAAGTTTAAATTTTTGAAGGTTATGAAAAAATTTTCTATTTAGAAATAATTGCATAATTAATTAATTTCTGTAGTATAACACATTAGGCCTCTTTAAACTTTTCTGTTTTTCTGAGTGTACGCTTTGCTCCTCAAGCTCAGACTATGCTAAGCAAATAAGAGACATTTCCCCCTCCGCTGGGAAACTTGTGCACACATTCCAAAAATTCGACACTTGGCAGGTCGGGTCGTGAACTGTGTGGGCGTGTCCCGTGCCCCATGCTACATGCCTCATGTGTGATATTGTTTTGGATCCTATGCACGCATCGTTCGTCGACTCACACACATTTTTTTGCAGTAGTTTTGCTTTTAAGAAGCTCTTTTAATTTCTTGGCCTCGTTTGGGATGGTTGCGGCCACCTGCTGCCAGTGGCTGAGAGCGGCTGACACAACAAATGGCGTTAGCCTTGGTATTAACACTTTGTCATGTAGGTCTAAGAGGTTATTTTGGTCTGGGGTTTGGTGTTTGGGGTTTGGTTTTGGCTTAGTGTGCGTGCGCAAAGCGGCAGCAATTAGTGAACGTGGTCTCAAAAGCTGTTGATACTGCTTAACACAGCCTTTGATTTCCACTGCCGGACGGACATATTTTTTCGCATTGTGCTGTTCCGTACTCAATAATATTTATTTATACATTTATTGCTTATCACAGCAATCGATGGCAACGGCAGCAGCAACAGCAGCAGCAGCAATGGCAATGGCAACGCCAGCCAGTAGGCCAAGAATAAATAAGGCTTAATTGTGTGTAAGCCTAACGAAACTTCGTACGCTGACCAGAGAAAGAGGGGGAGAGAGAGAGAGCTGGCCACCCAAAAAGGCTGCTTTATGGCTTGCAAATGCGGGCCAAAACCATTTAAAGGTTATCCATGGCATTATTTTATCAAAGGGAATTAACACGCATAAACAACAGCGGCAAAGGCAGCGAGTTCAACTCCGGCTTCGCTTATCGCTCGTTGCAGTCGTTAAGCGCACGCACGCGCCCGCATTTGCGTGTCCTGTGTGCAACAGCAGCAGCAACAGCAGCAGCAACAACAGCAACAGCAGCAACAACATTAGCAGCAGCAATGTATGCTCTGCATTAAAAGCAACGAAATAAACACCCGGACAGCAAAATGCAAGCAGGTTTTTTATATAACCTCAAACAAAGTACGTGGCGGGCAGCAGCAAGCATGTAGCACCAGACATAAGCTATATATATTCTTGGTCAGCCTTAACTGACGAATCGATTTGGACAGCTTCGAATCTTGCTTGATTAATACATTTTCGATTTATCACTTTTTTTTGCTCTTTAAAATATCTAATTTAAATTTCGAGTTTTTTATTTTTATAATTTGAACTTTTTAATTTTTGTCGCTTTAAGTTTTTAGAATTGCTTGCGTAACTTATTTTAAATTTATTGTTTACATATTTTTTTTTAACAGCCTTTCAATTGATACGTAATATATCCCCGACATATAGTTGATCGACTGTAACAATTAGCATCAGCAAGTGTTAAACAGTTGTGTACAGGGTATCTCCCCGTAGAGCTCTCTCGACTACAGCATTTAACTTTGACCAAAATTGAAGCCTCTTAACGACAGACAAAAGATGTTCTAGTTTAAGCCAAGTAAATGTGTATAATTAAATAGCATTCGCATGCTTAAAACTTTTCTTATTTACATGCGTTGCGTATACGCCCCGTTTGAGCTGCTGCAACTAAGCTGCCATCATTTATCACATGAATAGTTGGCGACCTTTTTTTTCGCATTTTTTTGGTATCCCATTTTTTTGGAGGGAATTGCGTGTTTAGTTTGTCATAAGCAGACGTCGCCTGCCAGTTGCAGGGGGCGTGGCAATCAAAGGCGGCCGTTTGCCTACTTCTACAAATTGATCATAATCTGTCCGCCATTTATCTTAGGTTCGCTGGTTGGCATTAGAAGGGGACAGAGGGGAGCAAGGGCATCTCGCACGATTGGGCAGCCGTATGAATGACATGCTCTGAATGGATGGCCTTCTTTGAATAGATGAATTGCTTGGCCCGCAGCCGCCGGCCAAGTAACAAGCCCAACAGATCTGTTATCCTTGTGCCTGGCTTCTTTTTTTCTCGTTTTTATCGCCGTCTTGTTTTTGGTTATTCTGTTTTTATCTGTTTTCTTTTTTTTTTGGGTGGGTGCTAATTTGGCAATTTGTTTATCGATTCTTTTTAACTTTTTGTTGTTGTTGTGGTCAGCTTTTTGGAGGAGCGATGGCTTCTCGAGCGTTAAGTGACCAATAAAAATCACTTAAGCTTAAGTGCTTGTGCTACACAAACTGTTGAGCCATAAGTTTTCGCAACGTCATCGTTCAAAACTCGTGCTCATCATAACACTCACCCACACACACACACAAGTGCATACACACAGCCTTCACGCCCACAAAATTAAATCAATGTCAAAGTTTTGCGGTATTTTTGAAAAAGAATAATATTTTTTGAGAGTTAAATGAAGACGTTTGCGTAAGTTGCCCAAAAAAGGGTTCAAGTGCTTTTGCAAAAGTGAATAACATAACTAAAGCTTAACGACTAACCCGATTTAGTTGCTGAAATTTGCTTAGCACATCGAAAAGCAATACAAGCACTACACGCTTGTTGTATGTACAGTTGCGGGCAAGATAATAGAAGTGATGCAATTCGCAATATTTTATTTGTTATTTTACTTTCTGGTTTCCGATTACTTTTGTTCATATTCTGTATTTGGTTATTTAAGACAATTGCTGCATCATTAAAAAAACTTAATAATTAGTAATTTAATTCAGCAAACAACAAGTAATTAATATTAATATTTAACAATATACCAATATTTATTTTTCTTTAGTTTGCTTGCTTGTGCTCAACTAAAATGATAACTTTTTTTTATCTAAATTTAAATAATGTTTTTTAGCATTAGCACTCCTATTATTATGACCGCAGCTGTGCGCATTAATATTTATATGTATATATATGTATGTGTAGTTTGTGTGTAATATGTATAATAATGTTATTATTCCGCTACATTTGTTGCACTTGCCACTGCTTTTGCTGCTGCTGCTGCTGCTGCAGAGAGTCAGCTTGTGTTTATGCGTAAAGGGTTGAAAATGAAAGACGTGGCTCAGTTTTGACCCAGTCGAACAAGAACTCAACCCAAATAGCAAGCAACATTTGTATGACACACATTTTTGCGCATGAAAACAAAGTAATATGTATGATGAGTGTGGGGAGAGGGGAGTGGGTGGTATTTTAGGAGCACGCTATGCACATATTGATCAAGTGACAGTCTGAGTGACGAACAAACTGGCAACTGGCAACTGGCAACTGGCAACTCTGGGCCTACTCTCTGCTTATTATGCAAATGTGCTGGGCAAATTGATTCGGGCTGGCGCTTGACGGCGTTTGGCTCGCAACTGTGTCAGCAAAGTCGAAAACAAAACGCGGCGTATGCGCAATTTCGACAAATGTATGCAAAAATAACGCGCATACGCCACGTAAACAATATGGCAATAGCAAATCTCGTGCAAGGCGAAAATTGAAAAGAAATTCCGCAAGCAATCGCAAAAATATAAAAAAAAAATAGCGACGCCAAAATGGAATGATGAAACTTGAGCCGCACACACCGCCAATTGGCCAACAAATCGACATCAACAGCGCCAAAAACCAAATAAAAATACCACCACCAAACACCACCAAGTGAGTGGCTATAGAAATCTCGACTTAAACTAATTTTTTGCTTGTTGCATTGCGGTTGAGGCGGATGTTGTTGTTGTTATTTTAGCTGTTGGCATTTTGCTGCTGTTGTTGTTGTCGTGTTGTTGTTGTTGCTGTTACTGTTGGCAGGCAACTGAAGTTGCTTTTGAATATTTAATAAGCTGCGAAAGCCGAAAAACGCGAGAAAACCCAAGGTACAAAAATTCACGGCAATGTGTCTGTTCATTAGGTCGATCAGCAAAATACTCTTCAACTGAGAAAATAGAGAAAATAAATGCGAAAAATCATTCTTTTATTATTAAAATTTGAGAAACAAAAATATTTCATAGAATCTTAATAATCTTTATATATTCACTGAAAAGTATTTATTCAAATACAAGTCAGCAGGTAAAATTTCGCATTTAAAATAGTAAATACATTTAAAATGGTGCAAAATGTAACAATAATATATATTTGACTTTAAAGCAGCCAGCAATTCATTCAACTGTTGCTATAAAATTATATTTATATATATCTAAATATTATTTTATTTTTGTAATGATGTTTTAATAGAAAAGAAAATTAAATTTTTGAAAAAAATTGTGTGAATAAGGCTGCAGCAAATGAATTAATAATATTAATATTTTACTTGGAAAAAATTAATTAACCGATATGAAAATCCTATAAAAAAAAAGTTACGTTATTTAATACATTTACTTAAAAATATTATTTAAATATGACTATGCTTCAAAGCACCATTATGTGTCTCAGCCCATATTAAGTTCGTTTCAATTAACCGTATCATTTTACTCATTAAATATTCTTGTTCGAGAAGAAAATATGAAATATATATATTAAATGTATTTGTCGGGGAAGATGCCGCAAATTCCTCAACCCATATTAAAATCATATAAATAATGCCAAAGCAGTTAACATTTATTTATTGCCGAGCACTAATTTCCCGAGCTATCGCAGACATGCTTAAAATGCAATAACACCCCATTTAGCAAGAGCAGCGCGACAACAAAACGTTGCGCTAAACTTGTAAGTAGCGCACAAGCACACCAAAATACACACACAACACACACACACATACACACACCAAAGCACACAAGCTTAGACACGCACACACAGAATTGTCCTGAGGGAAATATGAATGAACGCGCAGCTTGCCGCAAAAGCCAAGGCAGGTGAGCTTCTGGCTCCAGGTCCTGTCATTGTCCTTGCTCTCCCTATCCAGGCTGGCCTTTCCCACCGCCTGTGTGTGTGTGTTTGCACATTGGCAATGCGTGCTGTTGCCTTTTTCATGGCCATAAAGGGACTGGCAACGCAAAATGTGTTTACAAATTATTGAACGCAAATAAATATATGTGCAAAGTTGGCCAGCAAGTGGCGCGACCCATAAATAAGCTTGCCACAAAATAATTATAACAAAAAAACAAAGTTTAAAGCTAAATAAAAAGTAGCTGCAATCAGCGTTTTTCGATTACAACTTTTTTGGGGCGCTGCGAAATAGAAATACAAATAAAATTGGCAACATTTCAACACGCCCACGTACTCTATACTATATATATATATATATGTGTGTATGTGTGACTGTGTGTGTGTGTGTGTGCCCACCTACACAATTTCAACTTAATGACACAACAATCACAAATGCCATAAAACATGTTATATGTATATACATTTCCCACGTTGTGCATTTTATTTTCTTTTTCTTTTTTTTTTTTGAAAAACTATTTTGGTTGAACGAAGCGATGGCAAACATATTTTGTTCCTTTTTTGTGTTTTTTTTTTTGTGTGTCTGTCTGTGTGTGTTCTGCGTGTTGGCCATTTTTCGCACATTGTTATTGCCATTTGGCTTTTGGCTATTTGCACTGCAAAGTTTTTCTATTATATTCAAATTAAACTTTTGCGCCCCCAAAAAAAAAAAAACTCAATGAGATCCAAATCAAGAAATTGTTGCTTCAGGCTACACGTATATGTGAGAGTTTCTGGGGTGTGTGTGGGTGTGTGTGGGGGTGTGTGGGGGTGTGTGGGGGTGTGTTTTGGGGGGTCTGTGTGTTTTATAGCACCACATTAGAGTGTGACGCCTGTCTTTCTCCTGGGGAAACTGCGGCACGTTCAGAACGACATTAAACTGCCGCCTCTTTTTCTCCACTCCTTTTTTGAAGCAGTTTCCCTTTGAAGATGAAAATTTAGCGCTTATAAATTGCAGTCGATGCTGAAGTAAGAAAACGTCGTACGTCAAGAGTACAGTCTGCACTGCCTATGTTGGCACTTTTTATTGAATACCTGCATCTCTCACAAGTTTTCAATTATCCTGCTGCAGTTGTAGCTCATTTGGACTGCCTGCTGCAAAATTAACACTTCAGTGCCTACGATTGTCTTTAGACAGCAATTTATTTTGTGTTTATTTACCTTAAAATGTGCAGTTCTCAAAATTATTAATTTTATTTTACGGCAAATGTGAAATGTATTTACTGTCATATCTGTTTTCGATCCGACTCTGAATCTGGAGCATATAAATTGGTTTTGTCAATCCTTTGCTGGACTTCGCATTTTTACCTGATCCAAATAAAGTTATCAATTGCGAAAAATCCGAATTAACAAAGCTTTGTAAAACAACTTGCGAGATTTTTATTTATGTTTATATTTTTTAATTAAAATTTCTTCCAGCTCTTTGTGAACAGCTGTCGGTGTAAACAGAACATAATTTATACATTCTGATGATATATTATGAAATGAATAAATATTCGAATATATTTAAATGGGGATTATCGAAAATCCTCCTTCACCGAATCGAAATGCATAAGTTAAGTAGCAAAAGAAAAAAAAAAAGCAATTAATTTAATCATCAAGAAGAGATCGAATTGATTAATTAATTTTTTAATTCTCAGCAGACAATTTCGTATTTAGGTTTCACAAACGAAATGAATTGCATATAAGTTGCTTATATATTTATTTATTTACATTCATATATATAAATTTATATGCATATATATTTTATCTGAAAACAAGGCTATAAACGTTAACATTAACTTGGGCCGTCTAAGACAGCTCTTGGCCACCAGAGGGTTAAGTTGCCCCAAGATGCTGGACTTATCGTTGCTGCTGTTGCAGTTGCTGTTGCAATCTGAACTGCCGTTGTGCTGTAATTTCTGAGCAATTTACCATTGCTGTTGGCCATTTTTAGCACTTGCGCTTTTTCTTTAACTGCCGCAGCAAATAGACGAGAAGAAGTTTATTTAGTTCGCGAGCAATGCTGCTTTACACACATTATACACACAAACAGTCAGTGAGAGGGAGAGAGAGAGAGAGAGAGAGAGACTAACACTGACAGGCATTGTCCATATTTCTTATTGATTTATCTGTTAATTAAAATTCTTAGCACGTATCTGCCGGGTGTGTGCCACGGGGCAGGGGGGCTTAATGGTAACATGGCAGTGGAAATGCCAATGAAAATGGAGATACATACAAAATGAAGTATTTGCTGTTGCTGATATTGCTGTTGTTGCAGTTGTTGCTGCCACATGTAACAGACAAGCAGGCAGGCAACACGAAATGCATTTCAACTGCATGTCTTCAAATTGCAATGCCAATGTCTCTACGCACATGTCTGTGTGTTCCTGTATGTGTGTGTGTGTGTGTGTGTTTTTCAAGATACACTGGCTGCCTTTTAATTTAATCAAGCTGTACACCCACACAGTCTATTTGATTGATTTCTTGAAACAAGACAAAAAGAAAACACAATTCACAGAAAGAACCCAACGCAATAATAAATAACATGCTGAAAACTTTCAACGGCTGACAAAGCAAATTTGCTTACAACCCGAACTAGTGACAATCCCCCCTCCCCCCGTATACACCCTATCTTAGAACTACATCTACATCTGGTTATATATACATCGGTGAGCTCTCATTCCCATGCCGGTTCTCATTTTCATTTTCATAGCCATATCTGCAGACTGGCAAAGAGACAGAGACATAAGCATATTACAATATTACGCTGTCACCGGAAGTAGCAGAAGCAGCAGAAAAAAAAAACAGAGTAAAACTGAGAAGGAAAAGCAGAAAAACAGAACAGAATACGGGGAGCGGGGAGCGGGGAGAAACCAAGAAAAAGAAGAAGGCAAACAGATTGTATGCGACAAATGGCTGATAATGTTGCTGGTACCCAGGGATTGTGAACTGGGTCGCAGCTTACAACGATTGCCAGCGACTGCCACTTTACACTCAGAAAAAATTCAAACTGCGTTTTAGAAAATCGCCCTGAGAACCATAAAGTTTTTTTTTGATTTTAACTACTAATTCTAAATAGAAGACAACATTTTTTCGGCCACCCCAAAAATATGTATTTTTATTAGAAATATTTTTTCTTATTTATTTTCCTTATTGCATTTTTGAAAGCATTTTTTCATGTTCATGTTTTTCATGCATGTGAAATATTAAAATTCTATTAATTAATAAAATATAAAATATTTATACCACTCTCAAAAACACCCAGAAAATAACACATATTTTTTCTAAATTTAAGAAAACTGAACGCTGAAATTAAGAAATAAAACCCGCTGATTTTTAGGCAGATAATTTGTTAATAATAAGCTGAGTTACCAATGTCCAAAATGTGCTAAAATGCAGTGCAATTTTTTTCAGAGTGTAGGATTTGCCAGGGGGGGCCCAGATGAGGGGGGTGGTATGATGATGAGCATGTGGCAAGGCCCAAGGCTGGCACACGGACCGTTTGCTTTACAGAGTGTTGTTGATGCGGGCGCTGCCCAAATAAAGACGGCCTGTCTATGACTCGGGCATTATTTTAACATTTTATGCTGGCACAACGCTAAATCTGACAGTTGACTAGCGCAGAAAATATGCTGCACACACACAACACACACAACACACACACACACACACAGGCACACACACCTTACTGACACATGGCAAATATTGTATTACATGCAGGAAACGAAACTCGAAAGTGTTAACTGTGGCCCTTTTTGCTGGCGTTGATATTCAATCAGCGCCACTCATATATTCATCATCGTCATCATCATCAGCTGGAACCCACGACTTTCCCCTGATCCTCCCAGCTCAGCACCTTGGCACCAACAACAACAGTTGTAATTGAACAAGCAGCTCACGTAGTGAATCAGTGATGAATGTTTTTATGCTTATTGTAGAGTTCACTGAGCGAAATGAGTTGTTTGTCTGACTGTCCCTTTCTGTCTGTGTGCGTGCGTGTGTGTGGGTTCACATTTGTGTCAATGTGTGGGCATAAGGCGACAGGGCCAAAACCTAATGACCTCGGACTCGCCAAAGGCTGAGCTGAGCACAGCATAAATATGAAATAAATTTACCAGACTGGGCTAACATAAGGCTACCAATATAAATATTGTATTACAGCAAAGAAAATTAAGAGAATGAAATAAAGTAAAAAATATTTATTTTAAGCTTGCTTAACTGGAAAACGTCTTTACAAATTTTTATTTTAATCTTACTTAAATGACAAACTACTTCAGATGTCAGGTAAGTGTTGCAAAGTCAGGTAAGTTTTTAAAGCAAAAATAATTCTATATTTAAAGTTGAAAGAAATTATTATATTATTAAAATAGCTCCATTTTTGAGGGTAGTAATATTATTAGTAAAATAAGCTCTAAAAATTCGACAGCCATAATTTCTGTTAAGACTCAACAGGTTTTCAAAGCTAAAATCGTATTTCAGGACCCTTTTTTATGTTAAAAATAAAGCCAAAAATAATGCTGAATGAAATTTCGAGAATCTTGATATATTTGAATGTAATTTAATACTCTGAACAAAAAAAAACGGGTTTTTGATAACTGCGGGAACCGAATTCCAGTTCAAATTAAACTCCCAAAAAGAGTGAAAATTTCCACTATATCCACACTTGACCGACTTTCAAAAACGATGTCTCTCTGATCATTGCTTTAGCTCTTAAAACACAACATTCAAAGTTAAAAACTTTCCACAGTCTCAACTTTGCCAAAATTAATTTGCAGAGCATTTTTTTATGCCCCATAATAATACTATATTTAAAATAGATTTTAAATTCTGGGGCGGATTCTAAGCTCTGTAGAGGCATAAGTGCGATAATAGGATTATATTTTATTTACATAAACTGTTTCATTCATATTTATTGCACATCATAAATCATGTCGAAATATAAAATACTCAAATATCACGCATACGCCACATGCAACCGGCAAGCGGCAACCTGCAAATTGAAACATGCACCATGAGACGCACAAATGTTTGCGGTTGCTCAACTGTTTGGAAATGCACAAAATATAACTAATTGTCATTAGGATAGACTGATGATGCTCGAGGGCTTAAAGCCTGCCTGCCTGCCACTCTGAGCCGCAACAACTGTGGCAAGCAGGCAGCTGGTGTGGCAGGTGTGCCGGTTGAAAGTGCTGCGGTGGCAATTGCAATTGCAATTGCAATTTTCAATTATGTAATAACATTTATATCGAAATGACGGCCATTTTTGGCAACATTTTACGGCCGTTTTGCTTGCCACAGGAAAGAGCATCATGATTTGTTGCTTGGTTGGGCATGAAATGGTAATAATAAATTAGGTTGATTGCCGTGAGGCTTGTTGCAGTTGCAGTTGCAGTTGAGTTAAGTGGCGCCCTGCGTGCACAATTGCCAGTGATTTTAATTGTATATGTTTTTTGTACTCATTGTTCCCTCAACCCACTCAAAATGTGTAAAAAGGGCATAAAGGTTTTGTGCACGAGTATTTAACAGGCAGAAGAAAGCAACTACGAGCACAAATATCATATATATATTATTGATCAAGAAAAGCAAGAAAATATATACTTTATTTAAATAAAAAGAACGAAGAAGAAGACCATCATCTTTCAGCTTAAGCCACACAAAAATAGAATGCTTACATTTGGGTGTGCACAAATTTTTCTAGTGAATTTAAACTAAAATTTTAATTGAATAACTGGCTACAGGGTGTCCCATAGTCGAGCTCTCTCGATTGCAACTTATCACTTAAACTGGCTTTGAGGAGGGGCTACAAAAATGTCAAATGGCAAGCGGTTTATTTTGAGGCCAAACACAAACAAACCCAAATACAAAACTTGCTCAAAAAGCGATTCAATCCCTTGGATATTTGATTGCCCAGCCTGATCCTCGTCGTCGTCGTCGTCATTTGCCAGTCATCAATTATTCAACGGCGACATCAAGTGGCTGGTTGACTGGTTGGCCTCGCTGGTCGGCCGCCAGCTACAATTGCAATAATTAGCGCATGATTTAAAGCCGTTCAGTAATCATCATTACCGCTGTCGTTGGCCAAGTCCTTGTCGCTCTTTTTGTTGTTGCATCGGCGGCAGCGGCATCATTAACAAAAGGCGCCCAACACCGCACTGAATATGACCGCAGGCATTTCATTTTCAGCTCGTGCAAAATGTTCAAGTGTAAATTCGTTGCGGTTCGCGCTAATGACGATAAATTGCTCCGGAGCACCTCACCTCCCCCACCGGCACCAACTATAAATAAGTTGCGCTCGGTTAACGCATCTCCACCAGCCTTCATAATTCAACAATTGCGAATTGTCAAATGCCTTTCAGTAAGCGGCTTAAAAGTGCCGTGCAATGCATTTCACATTATTATTGTGGCCTATTCTCCAAAAATTTCCTACAGCTCTTCTGCATTTTGCTGCAATTTCAAAGCATTAACTCTATCAATTGACCAACTACAAAACAATAATTATTTTAAATAGCTTGTTGGCCATTTAAAGTGTGGAGAAGTGTTTGATGAAATTGTGCTAAAATATGCACCAGGCAGCAGGCAGCATCTAAAATCATATGGACTGACTGCAGCTGACCTTAACTAAATGAATACAGTCTTGATCAACATGAATCGTCGAGTCGATGAAGCCAAATTCCCAGACTATAAGAGATTAATTTAATTTTATTTCATTTCATTCGATTATATCCTTAACTATATCGATATAAATCAATTTGAGGTGGCACTAAATACTTATTTGTAGAGAATTAGCATTGCAACTGATATTTAATATACACAGACATATTGCTGATCAAAATTATTAATTTCTTTTAAATCGGCTAAGAAGCACAGATTTTGTTAACATATTTTTGTTGAGGCCATCTCATTGTCGAGCTCTCTCGACTAATTTAATTGAATTTGTTTTGGCTATAGATATATATTTCAGCCAACTAAATCAAATATATATATATTGAACATATTTCTTATGTTAAGATCTCCTTTCAAAATAACTTATTGGGTTGTATTTCACTCAATATTTTTCTAACTTCAAATGCCAAAACACACAAAAATTCCATAAATAATTAAGTACAATCGAGCACGAAGCAGAGACATTTGTTGTGCAGTTCAGTGGCTTAATTTAATTTAATCCATTTTGCTGCTTTTCAGTCTGCTTTGGAGTCTTAGCTGAAAGTTTGCTCATCCCACACACACACGCACACACACACTCGCACACACATTCCAGCAGTCAAAAGGCAAAGAGACCACTTCTGGCTTACTTTAGCAGGGTTGTATAAAATTGATACGCTTAAGTCTATTAGCCGGGCGTCATTATTATCATCGTCATCGTTATCGTCATCATTGTCTTCACACCCTACACGTACTTCCATAAATCGTCATCAGCGTCGATGGCAATAGAGTGAGACAGAGAGAGCAAGAGAGAGAGAGAGATGCTCGACGACAAAAGGGGCATTTGCCAACTTTATTTAGCTACTCAATCAGGGCCGCAAACAACACTTCACAACACTTGCCGTGCTCTGTTGGCCAGTTGGCAAAACGGCAAAACGGCAAAACGGCAAACGGCAAACGGCAAACGGCTAAGTAAATAAATGAAGGCGAGCTTCGCACTTTTGTCACTGGCTAAAACCCCTCACAAATTGACTGAGTTGAGTTCGAGTCGAGTCGAGTCGAGCTCAACGTCACCCACTTGGTCAGTCCGTACACTAAGCAAAAAAATGGCTCTAAAAACAATTTCCAAAATTTGCTTTCCTTTCCTTTTTTAAGAAATATTATTAAAAAATGAATTTCTAAAATTTATAAAACATCTTTTTTGAAATTCAAGCAATAGTTATGAAATTTACTGGCTCGTCGTTTTTATTAGAGTTAAAAATTTACTTTTTAAATTAATAAATTTAATATAATAAATATAATATAATAAATAAATTTATAAGCTGTGTAAAATGCTTTTATGTATGCATTTTTAAATTGCTTATATTTATTAATATAAATAATTCATAAGTAGCAGAAACTCAACTGTAAGAATTTTATAAGAACATATAAAAAAGCAACCAACGTGAAATTAAGAAAAGAAACATACTGGTTTTAAAAGAATCCCAACACGATTATATTTTAGAAATTTATTTTCGAAATAATTAGATGAGTTACCTAGTTCGATTTTTTTCTGAGTGTGGAGCTGCACATTGAAGTGTCACTGATTTGAGGATAAGCACTTCACAGGCAACTTGATAGCTGGCTGCTACAGAGGGACTTCAACCAGTCAGTCACCCAGTCAGTCAGTCAGTCAGTCAGTCGGTCTGTTAGTCAGTCAGGCGTAGTTGAGAAATATCACAGTCGTAGCACAACTAGTTGTCGTTGCTCTCATTCGAGTGCCACTCGTGCAAAACGAACTAATTTGAATATATAAAATCAACAACAGCAGCAGCAGCAGCAACAACAGCAACAACAGTTGGCCAGGAAGCCCTACGGCAACAGAGACAGCAAAGGGCAGACAAGACCCGACAAACAGACAGACAGACAGCCAGGCAGCCAAAGCAAAATTGATGAAAACAAAAGCAGTTTTTATCCCCGAGTGTCTTTTGTGCTCTTGAATGGGTCTGTTTAATTGCTTAAGCATAAACACAAAGCACACAACTCGCTTCATTTAGCCAGACTCTAAACAGTCCGTAACTCTTTTACCTGTCCCTAATAAAAACAAACTGGCAATAAGTGAAAGCAAAACTAAATAAACTGAATAAGTAAATAATCTGCTTTGTTTTGATTTAATTTAAATCATGGCTACTTAAAATTACGTTTTAATTATTTAGCACCAACAAAAAATAATTGAAATAAATAAATTTATTTATTGCAGTTGGTCAATAAACAAGCGCAGTTAATTTGCGCAATTATCAAGAGCTAAATAAAAAGAGAAGCCATTTGTCAAATGATAATAACTAACAGCTAATAGAAGTCACAAACGATTTGTTATAATTAAAAAAACGTATATATAAAATACCCAGCCACATAATTAATCAACTATAAAAACAAGATTTCGCTTCTTATTTAATATTCTAATTGCCAATTTTGTTAGCCTTAATTATTTAAATCATTTTAATGTTATAAGCCGAAATATCCAGAAATATCTCATAAGATTGCCTTTCACTCAACGTTTTTCTAGCTTCAAATGCCCAAACACAAAATTCCATAAATAAATTAAAGTACAATAGAGCATAAATTGGCAAAATTTAATTTAATTTTTAATTTTTAAGTTGCAAGCATTGCAACCGCAAATATTGCAATTAGTCAATAAATAAGCGCAAGTAATTTGTGCAATTAACTAGAACTAAGCAAAAAGAGAAGCAATTAGCCAGAGTCTTAAGCCAAATGCACTGAGGCCCCCAATAAATTTGCAAACATGGCTAAATGGTACACAGCTAAAGGCCAAAAGCCTGCGGCTCTTAACGAAATCGGCGCTTTTATTTATGTTCCCAGCAGGGAGATGTAAACTGTAAATTAGCACAACAAATGCAAATGTTCAAGGGATGGTTGGGAAAGGGGAGTGGGGGAGGCAAACCAATAATGAGTTCAAGTCGGGTTATAGCAACTTGGTTAATGCGGCTTTGTGGCTATATGTGCCAACAACTGTTCCCAAAATGAAATCAATAAATTTTGCACAAATCAATTAAAATAAACATTAACTGTTAGTTTGTGTGTGTGCGCCTCTGTGTGGGAGTGTATGTGTGTGTGTGTGTCACGGTATGTGTTATGCAAACTAAAATATTTGTCAATTTGCGGTTTTGACAAAATTAAATTTATCACACACACACGCACATACACTCGCACACCCCCAGCAATGGCAAGTGTCAGGAATAGTTTGCCATTTTCCTGTCTGCATAGTTTATACCCAGCAGCTATTAAAAATGGGACAAATGGGGATATTAGTTAATTATGTGACGGGCAGAAAGTGGCAGCTAAAGTATATATATTCTTGATCAGTCTAGTCGATATTTGAGACTAGCGATTGCATATTCCGATTCAAGTTTCGAGATTATCGATACAAATCGATTACCGACAGCAATAAGAGATGCAATTGTAAAGATACAGCCCTACACTTGATATCTTACAAGCCCTAATATATTTTTCAAAAACTATACAAATATAGTTAAGATTAGTTGAATTTTGCCAACGCAAATGTATTTGTATATTGAGTTAAATATTATACTTAGTGAACAGCTACTTGCAGGGTATCTTCCAGTCGCTCTCTGTCCACCAAACGTTTCTAATTTATTTTATTTGACTAGCTGTGTGCTTTTCGAAATTTAAATATATTTATATATATATATATATATATATATAAGTATTTATATATATATACATGTGCATATAAATATGGCTTATTAAAATTGTTGTAAGTGCATTATTTAATTAAATTTTTGGCAAATTTGATTTGCTAAAGCCGAAAAGTATTCAAATAAATTGCATAGCTGTCAGCCACAAGAATGAAAACTTGAATGCTAATCTAATCAGCATTTGTTTGGACAAATTGACTTAAAGTGTCCTTGAATAGGATATGCAGAAGCTGAAGGAGGAGGTGAAGGAAGAATATGCAGACCAGCCAGTAATAGATTAAGTTCGCCTTTTTCTTTTACCAATTCAAGGTCCTATTAAATTTGGAAAATATCTTAACGCATCCCCACTTATTTATTCTTTTCATGTATTTTATTTTTAGTAACCACTGCTGAAATTTCTGGACACTGAACAAAAATTCACATGAATTCATCATACTTTTGGTGCTCTAAAATAATAGAAAATAATTCTAAAATGTAATATTAAAAAAAACATCATATTTGTGGGGCAAGAATTTCTAATTTTTAGAAATGGTTTTCTTATATCTAAAAACAAGAAATGCTACCTAGCTTACAGAGTAATTTTCCAAAAATCAATGCAATTTTTTCTGAGTGTAAGGACCTGTTTTGCAAAAACTTAAAATGTGTTTATTTAGTATTACCTTAAAATAGTGTTAATACTTCAGCAGTTGTCTGTAACCCAGCTCGCCTCGCGACGTTTCCAGTTGAGAGTTAGGTCTGTAAAGAGGCCACAGGTGAAAGTGAAGGCTTTCAATTTGCAGTTAGCACAGCTGGCTGATTAAGTTTCGCCAGCTGCTGATAACACAGAGCTGTTATCAGCTGGCTGCCACTTATGCCAAGGGGTGTCGGGAAATATAATAAAAACAATCTCGGCTTGCTGCATAATTAGGTAGAACGATGCAGCCGTTGCCAGGGCTAATTTTTCATGCACACATACACCTGGCCACACCTGCACACACACACACATACGCACACGCCTGGGGGCATTCCGCACACCCATAAAACTGGTCTAATTGAAAAGCCATTAAAAAGCTTTCAGCTGCTCATTATACATTTAAATATTTGTTCGTTTTTTTTCTTCTGCCTTCTCTTTCTCTTTGCCACGCCCACAACGTCCAGTTGACGTGCATGTGGCATATAAAAAGCTTCTGCACCACTCAAGAAATAAAAAACTCGCTAAAAATCACAAATTCCCATCGTTCAACATGCATGGGCTGCATTTATTCAAAAGGTATTTCCATTTCACCCCATTTTTTGCATAGATTCAACTGCTGCTGCTGTGTGTGCGAGTGTGCGTGGGTGTGTGTGTGTGTGTCATAGAGGGCGTGTGCAGTAACTATGCATAAATTTATTTAACTGACACATATAAAGATTGAATTGTGCCAAGAGGCTTATAAAAGCGATCATAATGCAGCTTTACCCCAGCATTAAAAGCATCCCACAAAATGTACGACAAAAAAGTATTTAATTTTTAAAACCACACAGAATTTATTGGGAATTAAAAAATAAAAAACCAACTTTATAAATTATTAACACAAGCATATTGCTTATGAGCAAAGACTTTATATAAAATCGGGATAGAAATTCAAAATAGCCTTAAATACTCGTATGTGCTGCCAAAATACGTAAAGGAAAAGGCAAAGCTCAAAATAAATGAAGAAATGCTCGACTTGGAGATACTCAGTGTATTACACAGTTGTTAAATACTAAGTAGAAAAACAGTATATTCAAATAATTGGCAATCATTGAAATTAAAATTTAAAATAAACATTTCTATGATATTTATTTGGTGTAGCTCAGCTTGACTTAATTCTTTCCATGCTGAAGTTTGCTTTAAATGCATTTTTTGCCCTCAGATTTAATTAACATTGAAATGATTTCCATTAGGTTGCGGTAAAGTTTGGGCAGCCATTGAATAGATTTGTTTTTGCTGCTGCTTTTGCTGTTGCTCGCTTAATTTGGCCAGTTGCAGCGCTGTTTTAGCCAAGTTTTCTAGTCTGCCAAACAGAGAAACAGATAATGCTCCACTTGTATTAGTATCAAAAAGCAATTTGTGTTGTGCGCGCAACAGGCGCACTGTGGAGAGGGAGAGAGAGTGTTGGGGGGGGATAGAAGCTGGGAGGGGCAAGATATAGAAAATGGTGCGTTTAATAATCTCATAATTGAAACCATGAAACTTAAGCTGCGCAAATTGAGTCTCGAGTTGGATTGTTGAAGCAGCTGCATATGTTTGTTTGCAGCACAAGATTTTATGTGTGCGAGTATGTGTGTGTGTGTGTGCGTGTGTGTGTGTTCGTGCATGTGTGTGTGCTATAAATAGAAAATATTTAAACTGCAATTGCAATAAATGGAGCATTGCGCATACGCCATGTGTGCTGGCTTAGTCTCTATCTGCCTGGCTGGCTGGCTGGCTCGCTGACTGGCTGGCTGGCTGACTGGCTGGCTGGCTGGCTGGCTGGCTGGTTGGCTGCTTAAAACAATTAGAAATGCAACATAGTTTTAATCTCTTTCGCATTTAACGCAAATTGCTCGGCATTACGGAGTTGCTGCACAGCACATTGAATACGGCTTAAATGCGCCACAGACTCCTGAGCCAATGGGCCGGAGTGCTCCTTGCTCCTTGCTGCATGCACCTCAACACAAAAACAAAAAAGAAAAGAAAAAAAAAAACATATGTGCAATAATTTCAATTTGTGCACTTTCAGGAGCAGCATTTTCAACTCATCCAGGATCTCTCTCAATATGGATCTCTCTGGAGCGTTAATCATTGCGGTCTCGCATTTGTGGCTGGCAAATGCTAACCAAAAACTTTGCAACTCTGGCTAACAAATATGGCCTTTAAATTGCCAGACTGGGTACAATTTTCCATTCCAAGTTGCTTAATTTCTTTGTTGTGGCTTAGAGTACAATTGGAATATTATTCAAGATTTAATTTATTAGAGCTGTTCAAAATGGATTAAAGCGTATAATGAAGATATGCAAAAGTTTTATATATGTATAAGTAAGATCAGCATTGGGAGACGACTCGACTTAGCCATGTCCGTTTGTCTGTCTGTGCCGATCTCTAAGACTTCAAATTTGCAATATAAGTTCTTATTTATCATGGGCATATTCAGATTTTACCGATAACTGCGAACGTTTAGCGTATGTATCGATACATATCGATTTCCGATAGAAAGAAAAGACAAATTTGTAAAGATATACCTCCTAGACGAGCTCTTTTAAGTCGGTAGCTAAAACTGCTTTTCAAAAAATAAATGAAAACATTTTTTAAACAATGCATTTATTTATAAAAAAATCTAAGCTAAGCTTAAGAAATAAATCTAATTTACAACAGCAAAAATAAAACTCATTTGGACTTATGGAATACAGCTCTTTAAGAATTGTGATCTTTTACAGATTCAAAAGATCGATTCCACAATTAATCTCAAACCTAGCCGTACTTTTCTTATAGCTGATGAAAACTAGCTATACATTTTCTGGGTAATAGCATACTCATTAGAAAACTCAAAAGACTTCATCAGCTAAATAAAATAGTTAAAATTCACCTCTTTAAGCACAAACTTGCAATTAATCTATTATTAAAATTTATATTATTTAATTCAATTTATTTATATAAATAAACTTTATGTTGCTTTCCCAAGATACATTTTAAATATAAATATGAGTAAAAAGAATTGATAGGCAATTTAAGTTAAGTTGAGCTAAGCATACTTAAAGTCAAACTTTTCTAGAAATTGACATTTCTGCACAATTTGACAATAAAAGCTACAATTGATAGACTGACTCTCAAAATTGATGAACTGATTACAGCACAGAGATTACACAGAGATAAGCAATTATTTTGTGGAAAGCATTGAAATTAGCATTTAATTGACTGGCCAGCACGACAAACAAACAAACAAATGTTGGAAACATGAATTTTAATCATGCTCTGGACAAAAATGATGAAATGTCATTTTGACGAGTGGGAAATGCACTTAACAAACTGACCGCAGCATTTGTCAAATTGTCGATAGCATTTCAGCCACGAATTTATGAATAGCTTTGGTTATTGGTTTGTGTGGTTGCCTCTGTATACATATATAAATATGTATATATATGTGAGTGTGTGTGTGTGTGTGGCAGGCGTTACAAGCATTGCGTGTATAATGAATAAGCCAAATTAATTAAGACAATTTATGTGTATGTATATTTTAAGGTGCGTTGTCAAAGCAAATCTACATAAATGAGCTAATTACAAAGCCCACTTGCTATCGGTGTGTGGTTGTGAATGTGTAAGAGTGTGTGTGTGTGTGTTTGTGTGTAAGTGCTCAAAACTGATTGAGCCGGATACAATCACAAAATGTTGCCAACCAGCCACAGAGTGGTGGTGTGAGCCAAGTGTCAAACAGGCTGAATAAACATTACTGCACACACACACACACACACTCAAACACACACACTGTCACACACATAACCACGGCAATTGACAAGCATGTTGCAATACCAGTGGCCTTTGTTTTGAATACATTTGAATTAAGCAAACCCTCAAAATTCAAGCTAAACTGGGCAATCCTTAATCTTGTATCGCTATTCCAACGAATTCCCTATGCTCTTTCTTTTATCATTAAATAAAGCTGTTCAGAATGCATATATTGCATACAAGCTATATATATTTAATATAAGTTTCTAACTGATTAAGCAAACTGGTTAATGCTAAAGCTCCAGGCCTAGGCTATGTAAAAGCAATTTGAACTTGACACTGTTTGTACTCAGCAAAAAGCGTTTCTAATTCTGATTTCAAAATTAATTCTAAAATCCGACAATTTTTCTAGCATGCATTTTGATTTATTAAAATTGATGTAAACTTTTCACGGAGAGCATAATGGATTAATGGAGAATAATTGCTGTACTTATTTTGTGGCCACTTCATTGAGGTTGTCAAGCTTGTCTGCAATTCGAATAAGATTTAGGCTTAACTAATACACTGCAGCTAAAAGTAGGAAGCAAGCCCAAAGCGAATACTTGGCTTTAAAAATAATGAGTTAAGAACATGAGTTAATTACTAATGTTGCTGTGCTGCAAATGCTAAAGTGCATGCAGACTATAAATGATAAAGTATGATAAATGCTGTGCATTAGTTGCAACATAAATATGAAAGTTGTTCAACTGTTTTGAGCATATTTAATATGCAAAGCATTCGTCAATTAACAATGATTAATAATGTAGAGGAGAATGGCCTGTAATTTGTTCAAGTTGACTGCTTATGAATGCATTCAGACGTGTGCAATCAATACTGAATACTGAATGCAGGATGCAAAGGACTCAAAGGACTTGACGGAGGACAGCAAGTCAAGGAGCTGCCCACAATTTGTTATTTGGCCCATAAAAAAAACATGATTGCAACCAAAATAATGCGGTCTACTGGCTCAAAAATCAAAGCAGCCAACATTGTTTAGCTATGCATGTTGATTTTATAAGCATTTTCTAAGCAAACAAAATGTATTTAATTTGTGAAGCATAAAATAATGTGGCAGACAACAAACTTGCGGTCTTATACGAGCCAAAGCCACAAAAACTTATTACGCACTGATGTCGAGTGGGCCAAAATGTTCAACATGTTTGGCCAAATCACAAACTGGCTGAATCAGTCAAAACAGGCAAGCAGGCAAACAGGAAAAGCAGCTAATACTGAAGCCAAATTAAATTGCGGCGTTTGACTCAACACATTCAAAGTTGCTAAAAAAAAAAGTGAAGAAGTGAAGTGAAAAACATTTGCGGATCGAGACTGAATCGAAAACGGAAAACTTTTGGCTTCAAGCAGCTGAAAGCTGATTTGCCACACAACTTTCATTGGATGCTTTCAAAGAAATTAAAACTTGTGCGCGGAATGCTGGCATGCTTTTAGCCCAAGTCGTCCTTAAAGTAACCTTTATCCTTTTGTTTCAAGCCATATTGAAATTAAGTTCTGAATATATTTTTCCATATAATTATTTTTTCATATTCATATTATCGGCGTGGAAAAAACTAACTGAACAATAATCGGTTTTAAATTGATCATAACTAAGCGGTTTTACAAAATCGATAGTTATTGATAATAGTTTGAACTCTTGATTAGTTCTACATTCAAAATTGCAAGCTTAATTTTCATTCGAAATTTATGTAGTTCAATATTTAAATATTTTTGGCCAGTAGAAATAAAAACCCCAATCAAAATGAAACAAGTTGGGAAGATGTAACAATTAAAGGAAACTTTATATTTATGATTGTGAATAATAAATTAATATTCGCCAATATTAGCAGCGAGTGTATTTTGTATTTGTGTAATGTAACTTGAGTTGACTTTTAAAAATACTTTAATTGCAAGGTTGTTAAATATTAATGATTAAATATTTATATTTATTGAGTTGTTTCCACAGACAGACAGACTTACATCAACTTTACGCTTAGCGGATTTTTGGAGCCAGATCACTTCTTCTTTTGCTTTGCTGAACCTGGAATATATTTAAAAATATATATCAGTGCCTGGATTAAAAAGGGATTATAATATATATTTCCTACCAGCGTTTCAGTATTTCGATAACATCCCTGCGCAAGACAGTTATAGTAAATAGAAAAATACTTTTCAGCAGTAGAAAGTAGAAACTTAAATAAAACATGATTTCAGGCAGATTGCCAGATACATTATATGTATATAGCTGAGTATAGCTCGAGTATCCACTCCAATATCGCAAATGTAAAAAACCGTAAATAAAATTTAAGTCTAATAATAAATGCGGAAATGTGGTTATTATTTTTAAGAATTAAATTAAAATACTACCCTATATACTGCTTTAAATTGTGTGTGCCGAATTGTTCAAGATCCTTCAGATATTTTTTATTCTCCAGGAAATTTCGCTTGACAGTGAGGATGACCAGTGTTGTGGTGCATGCAACTATCAGTAAAACGGGTGCAAGGAAGTATACTACCCCAGACCAATTAGCCACTGATGAGCACAAAATAACTTAAATACAAAATGTAAAATCAAAATATTTATCTTACTCTTTATCCCGCAATCGTAGTACAGATAACCCACTTTCCAGTTTGAGTCATGCTCTGAGTTGTCCAATAGAAAATCTGCGAGAATTGTTCTAGAAGTACAGAAGCAACATCCCAAACAAAGATGTCGTTTGCTGTATGTCAAAATCACAGTTTCAAAATAATCACAATCGGGTATTTCACGCGATTCAACTGAAAAGCAGACACAACTCAATAATAAAATAATTATGTTTAACTTGTTTTTAAGCATTTTAAGTTCGATTTAAAAGCAACCGCAGCGGAGCACACTTGAAACTCGAATGTGATCGACATTTGTGGATCAAGCAATTGCGACCGATTTAAAAGCAGAGAAATAATTTTATATATATATATATATTATATATTAAATTCACCCGCATTATGTTGACCTCCAATCAGAGCAGCAATATTATTCCCTGGATTATAGTAAATAATTGATTCGACTCGATAATTGTTCGCTGTGCTGAAACACTTTAATGTTGCTAATTGTGCATTTCTTAAATTATTATCAGCATACGCTACACGAATGAGTGTTTAATCTGCACAAATTATTTCTATACTCTTTCTTAAATATAATTTAGTTTGAAGATACAGATAAGTCCACCAATGAAAAATATGAAAAATAATTCAAGGGAAATGTTACATTCTTTATTAGTGAATTTCGATGCTGCACAACATTAAGTTTTCAAATTACAGCGAACAACAAAATTAAAATTGGTATATAAAATTTATAAAAATTTGGGAATTTATTCTGGGGAAGCCAGACTGACTTACTCGTTGAAGTGATATGAATGAAGAAATATAGAAATTAGTTTAAGAGAAAAACACAGAAAATGTTTGCCAAAATGAGTTTAATTGTAATGTTAAATATTTATTAAGTGTGCAATCTTCGCTTTTTTATATTTATTTTAAAACTTATACGAAAATGAGTTAATTTGACATTTTTTATATTTCTTAACTGTGTATTCTGG
The DNA here is from genome assembly GCA_035044025.1 of Drosophila paracracens. Lineage (NCBI taxonomy): Eukaryota > Metazoa > Arthropoda > Insecta > Diptera > Drosophilidae > Drosophila > Drosophila paracracens. Next base: position 1,020,886 of record JAWNMN010000396.1, read on the forward strand.
GTATATTTATATTTATTTATTTTTTCACAGTTTTTTTAACTATTTGCCTTTAATTTTTATGGAGTTGCTGTTATTGTTATCGTTGCTCAAACTTAATTATAAATATGTCAACATTTATTCCAAGATTAATATAGTTGTCGCCAGTTTTTCAGTAATTTAATAACATCAGCGCGAGAGACAGTTACAAGAAATATGAGAACGAATATCATCAATCCTATGAAGCGAATCTCACAATCAAAGTTATGACGACCGTTGGGAAGATAATGTAAAAATCCAAATATGTTCAGTAGCCACTGCATTATTTCAATTATGAAAAGTCGCACGTACGTTCTAAATCTGATAATAAATGTTGAGAAATAATTAAAATGTTTAAAAATCCAATTAAAATGGTACCTTATGTTGTTCTTTACATTCTGTTGCCCGAAGTGCTGAAGCTGTTGGCGATTTTTCTTATTCTCCTGGTAAATATGCTTGGCAGTTATGAAGACAAATATTGAACTACAAGCCAGTAACAATAAAGTAGGCACAAAATAAGCTATCATCGCACTCCAATCACCCACTGAGTAATATATTTATAAGTATAATCTTTAATTTCAATGTGTAGTCAACTCACTTTCCACGTCGTAATATGCGAGCAGAGAACATGCCGCACAAGTGATCAAGTGAAGCACTAAAGCAGAGCCAGAAACATAAAGACTGTAAGTCCGAAACTGTCCTTTATTGCTACGTGAAGCGGACTCATACTTGTGAAGCACCACTTTTTTCCATAAATCAAATGCCATTACAGCCATCCAGAGATAAATGGAAATGCTGAAAGTGTAAGTAATAAAAGCTGCGAAAAACAATTGAGATACCTCTTCAAATATTTCCAGATCATTTTGAAACCTACCAAAAAAATATTCGATCATATCAAAAAATACAATATTTGACACCACTGCGATTTCTGTCAAATATTCGACCAACATGCAAATCAAATAGCACAAATAGCATTTGTCGTGAATATGCCGAACTCTCAGCACAAATATATAAACCAACGTGGTCATCAACAACACGAAGATAGATATCCAAACAACTGTAATAGTAATAATTTAAGTAGTGCACCAAATAATTAAATTCATCAACTTTACTCAGGTTATTGTAGGAAAAGCAAATAATATCGGATAGCGTTCTGGTTTCTTCCAGAGATTCCAAAAACTCTGGCTGTAAGCAATAATACCGATCTACACTGTATTCATCACCTTCGTCATCAGAGCGATACAAAGTTCCATTCTAGTTGAATTGAGATATTTTTAAGTGACTTCCAATCCATAATCTATCTAAAGAATCACCTCAAATACATTTATATGGAACACGAATTGCTTTGATGTATTACATTCCATGCATATTACTTGCTGTACAACAAACTGATCCCGAAGATCAGGATTGGGATTGCCCAGTTCCTTGGCACACTTGCCCTCATCATCAAAATCAAGTCGATGAAGATGACAACAATATCGATTGCAGGGCTTCAATTTGCACACACATCCTCGTGTGTGTTCCTGGACTGAGGTAAGTGTGCCTTCTACAAAGATCTTGTAGCTATAGTTCCCAGTTTGCTCTGGAGGTATCAAAACCCCTTCGTATTCGTAAGATCCATTTGGATGTCGTTTGCTGTATGTCAAATTCACCGTATCAAAATAATCACAATCGGGTATTTCACGCGATTCAACTAAAAAGCAGACACAACTCAGTAATAAAATAATTATGTTTAACTTGTTTTTAAGCATTTTAAGTTCGATTTAAAAGCAACTGCAGCGGAGCACACTTGAAACTCGAATGTGATCGACATTTGTGGATCAAGCAAATGCAACCGACTTAAAAGCAGAGAAATAAGGAATGTTAAATTCACCCGCATTATGTCGATCTCAAATCGGAGCAGCAATATTATTCCCTGGATTATAGTAAATAATTGATTCGACTCGATAATTGTTCGCTGTGCTGAAACACACTAATGTTGTTAATTGTGTATTTCTTAAATTATTATCAGCATGTGCTATACGAGTGAATGTTTAATCTGCAAAAATTATTTCTATACTCTTTCTTAAATATAATTTTGTTTGAAGATACCCATTATTTCCTGATCAGGAATACTTTTCAAGCTTCAGAGAATTGTGTTATGTTGGGCAGAACTCATTTAAATTCAGCCATGAAAAATATGAAAAATAATTCAAGGGAAATTACATTCTTTATTAAGTTTTCAAATTACAGCGAACAACAAAATTAAAATTAAATTATATAAGGTATAAACATTTGGGAATTTATTCTGGGGAAGCCAGACTGACTTACTCGTTGAAGTGATATGAATCGAGAAAAATAGAAATTAGTTTAAAAAGAAAAACGCACAAAATATTGCCAAAATTAGTTTAATAGTAATGTTAAATATTTATTAAGTGTGCAATCTTCACATTTTTATATTTATTTTAAATCTTATACCAAAAGGAGTTAATTTGAAATTTTAAATATTTTTGAACTGTGTATTCTGGGTATATTTATATTTATTTATTTATTTGATCCTACAGGCTGACCAAAATTTATTTTTTTAACTTATTGCTTTTAATTTTTATGGAGTTGCTGTTATTGTTATCGTTGCTCAAATTTAATTATAAGTATGTCAACATGTATTCCAAGATTAATATAATTGTCGCCAGTTTTTCAGTAATTTAATAACATCAGCGCGAGAGACAGTTATAAGAAATATGAGAACGCATATCATCAGTTGTATGAAGCGTCTCTCACACAAAAAGTAATGACGAACGTCGAGAAGATAATGTAAAAATCCAAATATCCTGTGTATCCACTCCATTATTTCAATTATGAAAAGTCGCACGTAAATTCTAAATCTGAAAATAAATGTTGAGAAATAATTAAAATGTTCAAGAATCCAATTAAAATTGTACCTGATGTTGTTCCTTACATTCCGTTGCCCGAAGTGCTGAAGCTGTTGGCGATTTTTCTTATTCTCCTGGTAAATATGCTTGGCAGTTATGATGACCAATATTGAACTACAAGCCAGTATCAATGAAATAGGCACAAAATAAGCTATCATCGCACTCCAATCACCCACTGAGTAATATATTTATAAGTATAATCTTTAATTTCAATGTGTAGTCAACTCACTTTCCACGTCGTAATATGCGAGCAGAGAACATGCCGCAGCAGTGATCAAGTGAAGCACTAAAGCAGAGCCAGAAACATAAAGACTGTAAGTCCGAAACTGTCCTTTATTGCTACGTGAAGCGGACTCATACTTGTGAAGCACCACTTTTTTCCATAAATCAAATGCCATTACAGCCATCCAGCAATAAATGGAAAAGCTGAAAAAGTAAATAATAAAAGCTGCGAAAAACAATTGAGATACCTCTTCAAATATTTCCAGATCATTTTGAAACCTACCAAAAAAATATTCGATGATACCAAAATATACAATTCCTAACTCCACTGCGATTTCTGCCAAATATTCGACCAACATGCAAATCAAATAGCACAAATAGCATTTGTCGTGAATATGCCGAGCTCTCAGCACAAATATATAAACCAACGTGGTCATCACCAACACGAAGATAGATATCCAATAAACTGTAATAGTAATAATTTAAGTAGTGCCCCAAATTATTGAATTCATCAACTTTACTCAGGTTATTGTAGGAAAAGCAAATAATATCAAATAGCGTTCTGGTTTCTTCCCGAGATTCCAAAAACTCTGGCTGTAAGCAATAATACCAATCTACACTGTATTCATCATCTTCGTCATCAGAGCGATACAAAGTTCCATTCTAGTTGAATTGAGATATTTTTAAGTGACTTCCAATCCATAATCTATCTAAAGAATCACCTCAAATACATTTATATGGAACACGAATTGCTTTGATGTATTACATTCCATGCATATTACTTGCTGTACAACAAACTGATCCCGAAGATCAGGATTGGGATTGCCCAGTTCCTTGGCACACTTGCCCTCATCATCCAAATAAAGTCGATGACGATGACAACAATATCGATTGCAGGGCTTCAATTTACACACACATCCTCGTGTGTGTTCCTGGACTGAGGTAAGTGTGCCTTCTACAAAGATCTTGTAGCTATAGTTCCCAGTTTGCTCTGGAGGTATCAAAACCCCTTCGTATTCGTAAGATCCATTTCGATGTCGTTTGCTGTATGTCAAATTCACAGTATCAAAATAATCACAATCGGATGTTTCACTATTCGTAAGATCCATTTCGATGTCGTTTGCTGTATGTCAAATTCACAGTATCAAAATAATCACAATCGGATGTTTCACTCGATTCAAGTGAAAAGCAGACACAACTCAGTAATAAAATAATTATGTTTAACTTGTTTTTAAGCATTTGAAGTTCGATTTAAAAGCAACCGCAGCGGTGCACACTTGAAACTCGAATGTGATCGAGATTTGTGGATCAAGCATATGCAACCGATTTAAAAGCAGAGAAATAAGGAATGTTAAATTCACCCGCATTATGTCGATCTCAAATCGGAGCAGCAATATTATTCCCTGGAGTATAGTAAATAATTGATTCGACTCGATAATTGTTCGCTGTGCTGAAACACACTAATGTTGTTAATTGTGTATTTCTTAAATTATTATCAGCATGTGCTATACGAGTGAATGTTTAATCTGCAAAAATTATTTCTATACTCTTTCTTAAATATAATTTAGTTTGAAGATACGGAACTCATTTAAACCCTTCGTATTCGTAAGATCCATTTCGATGTCGTTTGCTGTATGTCAAATTCACAGTATCAAAATAATCACAATCGGATGTTTCACTCGATTCAAGTGAAAAGCAGACACAACTCAGTAATAAAATAATTATGTTTAACTTGTTTTTAAGCATTTGAAGTTCGATTTAAAAGCAACCGCAGCGGTGCACACTTGAAACTCGAATGTGATCGAGATTTGTGGATCAAGCATATGCAACCGATTTAAAAGCAGAGAAATAAGGAATGTTAAATTCACCCGCATTATGTCGATCTCAAATCGGAGCAGCAATATTATTCCCTGGAGTATAGTAAATAATTGATTCGACTCGATAATTGTTCGCTGTGCTGAAACACACTAATGTTGTTAATTGTGTATTTCTTAAATTATTATCAGCATGTGCTATACGAGTGAATGTTTAATCTGCAAAAATTATTTCTATACTCTTTCTTAAATATAATTTAGTTTGAAGATACGGAACTCATTTAAATTCAGCAATGAAAAATATGAAAAATAATTCAAGGCAAATGTTACATTCTTTATTAGTGAATTTCGATGCTGCACAACATTAAAATTTCAAATTACAGAGAACAAGAAAATTATAATTTAAATATAAAATGTATAAACATTTGGGAATTTATTCTGGGATTCTGGGGAAGCCAGACTGACTTACTCTGTAAATGTGTGATACACGTATAGTGTGTAGTCAACACGATGAGACGACGTTAAGAATCGAACTGCCAGCTCTGACGAGCAGGCCCTTTATTTATATAAAATGCTTAAACCTAAATACATATATAGAAATATATTATGCAGCCGTTTGTAAGGCGACCGCATTGGTCTCTTATCGAGTGCGGCCGTTTGTAAGGCGACCTCAAGTGCCTAATTTTGAGCACGCTGCATGAGCCAGCTGTCAGCAGCCGAGAGCGTCACATGTTCATACTCGAACAGTAGTCGAGGCCTTAATTGTCTTTAAAAACACATCCAGTTTTGCGATTTCCCGACAGATTCACAGTCGCGAATGAGCAGTTCAATGATGAAATCGTTTTGTGAAATACTACTCCTCTGTGTGATGATGCTGATAATTAACACTGGAGCTCGGCAGTTTGATTTCCAAATTGAAGGTCTCTATAATGGAACGTTTGATCCGCAATCATATATATTTGAGGATGTTGCCTACGCTAATGCACCGAAACGCCGTTGGGGACTTTTTAAAAAGCCATGACATTATAACAGCTGAACACAAATGTGTCACCGAAAATATCATTTATCCTTATTTTCTACATCTGTAAGCTTAATAAAAATTGTGTAATTACAACAAATAAAAATACTTGTAAATTAAAAAATAATTAATATTGTTGAAGTCAAAGAGAACTTTTATGCACGTTCTGAGAACAAATGTCACTTGGGTCAGCTTATACTCGAACACGGATCATAAAGAATCAGCGATAGAGAGACTTAATATATTGTGAGGGTGATTATCGCCATTCTCCCGCTTCCAAATCGAAATGCAAAGAGTAAGTTGCGAAAGATAAGAACGTTGAAGCGAGAAATTGAATTGAATAATTTTTTGGCTATCAGCAAACGAAATATATTTCAAATTTTTCATACATTTCAAGTTTAAACTATTCTTACATTATTTGAGTTAGGTCAGCTTTTTTATTCAGAATGGAATGAGAAAATGTTAAGAATGTGAATAAACGAAATGTTGGGCATATAATTGAAACCAGCTATAATTGCCTACCTGTCTCTACCTCTTTGCCACACATAAAATCATAATTCTTAATATTTAATTGAATGAATTTAATTATGCGGCGTGTACTTAATGTGAAAATTAAAATTATTAGAGTATGAAGTGGGCGTGGCCAGGTAAGGGCGTATGGGACAGGCAATTAAGTGACACCTGTGACAATTTGCATAACGATAATTGAGTTTAATTGAAAAGGGCCCAAGAAAGAAAGAAATGAAAGACAGAAAGAAATCATAATTGCCACTGAACACACATATGAGCTGCACACCCAGAGAGACTGGCAGACAGACAGACAGACTGATAGAGACTGAGTAGTAAGAAGGACTTTCAGTGGTATTCCTGACATCCTTCGACAGCCTGACAACAATTTAAGCTGCTGGCGAGCGCGAAGTTGAGGATGACAATGCTGTCGTCGCCGTGAGCAGAAAGATGTCCATGTTGTCATTGTTGTCATTGCTGTCTTTGTTGTTGTTGTCGCTTGTTACACTTGTCGATTGTCGATTGTTGATTGTCATGTAGAGATTTAATAATCTGGCTGCTTTTCCTGGCCTTCTCGCCACGACTGACAACAATTTGAATGCCATTTTCATTCTGTTGATTTTCATTTCGCTTATTGTTTTCGCTTCCTTCCCAGCGAAGACTGCGAAAAGAAGAAAAATGAATTCACTTTTAATAAATTTATTAAACGGTGCCAAGGACAAATTGCACAGCGAAGCTTAAAAATCAAGAAAATGTATATGTCATCAAATATGCATATCCATAATTGATTTCCTCGCAATCCTTTGTGAAAATGACTTTTTACTATTTTCCCCTCCTGCAAATGCATTATTTAGCAAGCAATTAGGCATAATTACAACATTTTTCAATTAATGCAGAATTGAAAGTGATGGGAAAAACGAGCAACTTGGTGGCCTGAGTGAAATGATGCCAAACTTTATTACCTTTATTTTTCCTACTAACGTGTTTAGATAGTTAGACAGTTGCTTTGGTTCACCAGCGAATGGAGAGAGAAGAATGAAAAGATTGAATGAATTGTACTATTCTTCTCCGAAAAGACTTATTGTATGTCTTTGACAATAGTTAGTTAATTGTTAGTTAGTAATAGTTATAAGTAAGTAGTTAGTTAGTTAAAACTCAGGTCGTTTAGTTTGGTAACTTCTTAGCCTCTAATTGACCGCTTAGAATTCGATATCTGTCTGCAATTTCAGTCTCAATGTAAATATTTGAAATGTTTTAGCCGGTTTCAATTCGGCCGGAAATTGCATTTCCCAAAAGGCAATTTGCAAATGCGTTTGGCTTTGTTTACGACCAGTTGGCTGGCTATCCCGATATATATATATATATATATATGTACATATACGTATCGGATATTTTGGCTGTATTGCCATTCATTCGTAGATGCCGCGACAGTTGTGTGGCAAGCAGAGAAAGAGACGGAGACAGCGACAAGCTTAACTTATTGTTGGTCGAAAAGTTTGGAATCACTTCTGATAGTTTACGGCCGTTTACTTTTCGCAGCCAGTGTTGCTCGGAAGTTTGTCTGAATTGACAAACAGAAAAGCGAGTGTCGACTACAGAATTTGCCAATACAAATGTTGATTCTGTGAATAAGTTGGCCAGTGTCAGCAAACTTTTCAAAAAGTCCAAGCAGTGTTGAGCAGCGCTTGGAGAGCAACTTTAGCTGCATTGAACTGATTTATATATTGATTATTAAAAGTACTTTCTCGAAGCTGCAATTCATGAATAATTGGACTTAACTAATTCATAATAACTTTGTTTATTTTGTCTAATTGTCTTTTTTCCATGCAACAAATTTTAGACCATTTTGCATTTAAATAACACCAGAAATCTTTCAAATATTTATTTATTATCAATTCCCAATTTTAATTTTAATTAAGTTTAATCTGTTTTTCACGTTATGTATATTTATGTGACGGTCGAAAATTAGTTGACATTAAATTAATAATTTGATATTAAACTCAAATTTTAATTGAATTTAATTTATTTGTTACTTTTTGTATAACTTTTCAGAGTCAGTGGAACAGTGTTGAGAAACGATGGCAGAGCACACTTTAACTGCATTCAATTGGCCCATTTATCGTTTGTATATATTGATTATAAGGAGCACTTTGTCTAAGCTGCAATCAATGGCAATTACATTTAATTTGGCTGCCATTACGGCCACGTTTATAGTGGGACACAAACAACAATGCAGCCAATTTGACGGCAATTTATTTTAATTAAAATTTCACTAGCTTTCTGTCAACACCCAACCCCAAAAACAAGTCGCATTTGCGTGATTAAAAAGTTTAAAAGGAGAGCAACAACAACAAAAAAAAAAAAACAAACTGCTTCCGTTTCAAGGTCATAAAAATAGCTCACGTGTCACGACCATAAAAGTCACACATAAAACGGCAAAAGTTACTATAAACACAACAGCGACAACAACACCAATGACAAAACATCAACACAAAAGCAAATTTAATTACAAACAGGCAAACATTAAAATTTTGTAATTCCATCATAAAAATGATGTTTTTTTTTTTTGTATTTTTACATGCAACTGGCCAATAAAAGAAGGCGAAGAAAGCAACCCAATTGCAGATTAGCCAATTCTCTTGGGCTGCCGAATTTGTGGTGGTTTTTAATTACTTTATTTTATTGCGTAACTTTTGAAAGATTTCACAGTACATAAAATGTAGGCGGTGTGAAATTGCAGCCCAGCTCCAGGGACAAACGGACATGCCACTTGATCATGCCACTTGGAGCATGCCACACAGCGCCAGTCTGCCTCATTCTGCTGCTGATAACCGAAACTTAAAAGTCGCAGTGAATTTGAGCTGTGCTTTGTTTGTCGACTTCATTGCTCAAAGCAGCACATCCGCACCCAGCCCCCTGCCACCCCCTCTGGCTGGCTGCGGCTGCTGCAGTGCCACATGACACGCGTCACTTGATGACACACACAAAAGCACACAAAATCTACGACTCTAACACAAAAAATGCTTGCAAGCAAAAGAGTTGTTTTGAAAGAGATAAACTAAAAAAAAAGCAAGCAATAAAATCTCATCTAAAAATAAATGAATAAAAATAAATAAATAAAAATAAATAAATAAAAATAAATGAATAAAAATAAATAAATAAACATAAATGAATAATAAATCACAAAGAACTTTAAATTGCAATATATAAAAGAAACATAAGTAAAACTAAGCAAAAGATACAGTTAATTTTAAAAAATGAATTTAAGATTAGCAAAATAAATTAAATAAATAGTAAATCACAAAGCGTTTAAGATTGAAAAAGTTAAAAGACTAAGCAAGAAATAAGTGATATATATTCAAGACTGATATTATAATAAATAAAAATACATTAATAGAAAAGCACAAAGAAATTGATACAGCAAAGTTACACAATAAAAATAAATCATATTAAAATCTCTTCTTAAAGTAAATAGAATAAATTAAAATAAATGAATAATAAATAACAATGAAACTGCCTTAAAAAGGATTAAAAACGAGGCAAGTTTATATTGCAGTCTGCTTTTTAAATAGGCAAAATAAAACAAAATAAATTAATAATAAATCACAAAGCGATTTCTATTGTGAGAGTTAAATATTAAATTATTAAAATAAAACTTAGCTCAAGCAGAGATTGACAAGACAATAGTTAAAATTAAAAATGTTAATAAATGAAATGAATAAGTGTTATAAGCCCCCTTTTAAGCTAAATGTTTCAGTGTTTTACTGTATTTGATATAAATAAAAATAAATGAGCAAAAAAAGCTAAAGTCAAAAAAAAAAAAGAAAAAAAAACTTTGAGGTTGAGTTTGGGATTTTTGCTTCTGCTGTTTCATCTTTTTAGTATTTATCCATTAATTCAAGCAACATTAAATTGGATCTGTCACAACTTAAGTGGAAATCCCTTATATTTTTTGTTGTTTTTAAATATTAAATATTATTTTTTATATAATTTAATTAGTTATCCACATTTTGTATTTATCTGTGGCAATTGATATAAGTTGAAAAAAATTAATAAATAAATTAATTGGGTTCAGTTTCAGTTTTGCAGTTGGCGTTGCAAATGGCTTGCTTGAGCTGTCAGCTGTCAGCTGTCAGTTGTCAGCTGCCAGTGTTGTGTAATGCACACTCTCAGCTGGCCAGTCAATTTGCCAATTAACGCTTATTGTGCTGGCTGGATTTTGTTGTCTAATTGTTGTCTCTCGAGTTGTTGCCAAAATTTTATATAAGCGAGGCGGATTTCATTTGTGGCAGATGCTTCCATGGCTAAAGCCGAAATGCAACGGAAGAGCAACGTCAAAGATACAAGATAAAAGAGAGATTTGCAACAAATAAAAGTAAAAATAAAAATAAAACGAGAACTGCAGGGTTGCATTTCAAATTTCAATTTACCGACAACTGTTGTGGATTGTTTACATTGATTTATTTGCGCTGTTTTTGTTTATGCGGTTTCGCCTAGTTCTCTCTCTCTCTCTCTCACACACACACACACCCTCTCTTTCTCTTTGTAATCCACTAATACTCAAACTGTGCCCCGGCTCAGATTCGCAGCGTTTTCATTTTTTTTATTTATCATTGCGAATGGGATTTTTTTAGCAGATTTTTGCATTTCATTTTTTTACATTCGGTTCTGGTATTGAAATGGATTTATTTGGTTTTGGCAAAATATTTGGCAAGTCCTGACGCACGGCATTTTTATTTTGTGCAGCATGTTGTTGCTTGCAACAATGCATACAACAATACTCCTGCTGTTTACATATGATGGGAGGCGGACAGCGAGGGCGTGGCACCTGCCAAACAGCCAACGAAAAAACTGCTCAAATATCACAAAAGCATTTAAGCAAGCTACTCGGGGGGAGTGGGTTGGTAGAGGGATGAGGCTGTACGAGTATTGTTCCTGTTGAAATATATATACATATATATATATATATATATATATATATATATATAAATATATTTGATTTTGTAGCCTTACAAAAGAATATTATTTAGTGGAGCTGCGAACAATGAAGCAGACAATGAACACGATGCCACAAATATAATTGCTGAGCTGCACAATTTCCAATTCCATTCACCTGCAGCTTGTGGCATCGATAGATATATCTATACATTTATACATATATGCTCTTTTGCTATATCAAATCCAGTGGGTTGATATTGAAATAACAATGTCAATCAATTTGAAAAATGCTCGCCCAGTTTTATTCACACTGGAAATATGAACTAAAATCAAATAAAACCACACAAAAATTTTACTGAATATTTATATAGATATATACATATATACATATTATTCTAATCTGAGCAGGCGATGAAGTCATATCTTAAACTATCTGAAATAATGAAAATATTTAAAATATTTAGATAAAGATTATCGACTGTAAATCCGCTAGTTCAGTTAAACTAAATTGTGTTATCCATAAAAAAAGGAAAATATTAAATATTTAATATTTCATGTTAACCATTTTAATTATTTTTGTAAATTATTTGTAATTTAATTCTAAATCATTTAAATTTTTTAAAATTAATGATTAACTATTTTAGATCAATCAAAATGTTTATCGACTTTAACTTTGTCATTTTGAGGCAGATCCAATCACAACTATTTTGAGTTTAGTGTCATTTCTTGTTAGGTTTTCGACTAGTCGAGACGTGTATTGAAAAATTGCAAATCTAAAAGAAATAATTACAAATAAAAAAGAATGAGCAATAATAGCGAAGTGATTGGTGAAATAACCACAATGGAAGTGAATCAATCTTCTGAGGAGCATGATAAGGGCGATAAGGACGAGGACGGTAAGGAGATCTTTGAGCAGCCGAGCAGCAGTCGCATTTTGGTCAAATCCCGTTTGAATCCCGAAGCAGCCGAGTTTGTGCCCACTTTGTCCAGTCATTTGCTGGCCAGCAAAATGTACGATGAGTGTGAGTAGAGATCGCTCAATCAATCAATCGATCAATCACTCCCATCAATCATCAACTTTATGCATCTTTTAGTAGTGAGCTTCACACTCTGGCGCACCTCCAACGAGCAGGAGGACATCTCGTATGGACCACATCACGATGGCATTTGGAGCGAGAGTTGCAATCAATCGACTCTTGTGGAAACCCCACAGCATCTGGAACAGTTGTCGCTGAAGGAACGATCTGGCAGCGATTTGGAGCCCGAAGCTGCACCGGAGCCAAGAGGACGCTGTTGTCCCTGCCAACTCATGTAGAATGTGCAGGCAGTGTGTGTCTGCAAGTGTGTGCATTTGTGTGTGTGTGGCCTTGTGGGTGCTTTTATCCCACACTCATTAAAGCGCATAAACTCTTTGCCCTGTTTCCTTTCCTTGCTCTCTCCTCATCAGTTATAGCCAGCAGCAGCAGCAGCTACTTTGTCCCTGACTTTCTAATGATGTTGAATATGCATTCAAAGTTTTGCCTTGACGCGCAAATTGCTGGCACAAAACTTGGCCGGCCTCACCTGTCTATACATATTATGGGCAGATGAAGATGGAGAGGTGCTCCCTGACTCTGCACTCGGCAAAAATCAAACTGGAAATTGGCATACTTTTAGGGCCAAAGCTAGTTTACCGCTTCAGCTTTTACTTACATTAATAAATATTCATTTTTTAAGATCTGTCATTTATGCAAACATTTTAGATAGTTTATGAAACTATTTCATGTCTATTCAGAAACCTGAATGAAATAATACTGCAATCGAAAGAGAAACTTTTTCTGAATTTTGGAGAGAATTTTTCTAATGCTAAGAATCTTAATTTTCATATTTTAAAAATGTTAATCCAAAAATAGAAAAGTTTTCAATAAAATAGATTTCAGAAATTGCTTTACTATAATTAGAATTTAAAAGCGAAACATTTTTTTAGTTTTTCTATTGGAACGCATTTCTGAAATAATATATAAAAATCGTTTCTAGTTTTAAGAATGTGTTTTCGAATGTGTCTCGATTTGCTGATAAAAAAGATAAATCGCCTTTCTAGTTTTAAAGATATTTAAAACATATGAAAATAAAACCGAAAATGTTTATAATGTTCAGACCGAATTTAAGGTCGAATTTTTTTGCTGAGTGTAAGCCGGCTGCACTCACTTTTCTGCCTCCAATGTGGCACTTTTGCTTTTGGGCGTTCATAAGTGGCTTAAGCTCAGTTCGTGTGTAGGTGTGTGTGTGTGTGTATGCGGTTGTGTGTGTGTGTGTGGCATAATGAGAAAAGTTTCGTGTCTTTTCATGTCTCATTTAGAGCTGAAAGCAATGTACGCTGAAATTGCTGTACAACTTGGTTAAACGACATCAGCAGCAGCAACAGCAGCAGCAGCAGCAACAGCAGCAGCAACAGCAGCAGCAACAGCAGCAGCAGCAACAACTGAAACAGGGCACAAAATGGACCCAGCTGTCCCCCAAAAATCTGATGGCTCGATATGGCGTTGAATGACTTTTGAATGATTAAAATGGGCTCGCGTTCATAATTGCAGTCAGTCAGAGACACAGTTCGCCTCAGAGATGGACTCAGACGGACTCAGACTCAGAGTCAGCCATGCGTGTGTGGCGAGCACAGCTGCAGCATTTGGCGGAAACAATTACCAACTTGTATGCAAAAGTGCAAATTGCCAGCAAGCAACTTTGCTCAACACACACACACACACAAACACACACACACACTAATACACAAATTCAAACACAGCCAGTCAGAGAGACACCTGTGCCGCTGGCATTGTCAATGCGGCATGTCCTGTAGCTCTCCTCTCTCTTTTTCTCCTCCTCTCTGCACTTAAAAAAAAACCACACCAATTTCCGTTTTTTTTTAAAATAATTTCCAACCAGAAACCAAAAAATTTCAATTTCTTATTAGAAAAAAAAACTTTCTAAAAAAGTTTAGAAAAGCACTGTTTTTTTAGAAATATACTCTACGAATAATAAACAGAGCTGAATCTTGGGCATTATTTTTCTGAGTGCATTGCTGGCAATTTCCGTGCATTCTTTGCCTGCTGTTTGTTTATGAAACAAGTCACGTAAACGTCGTCACTCGCTGCGGGGGCGTTGAACCGGGCACAAACCCGGGTCTAAATGGGCGTGCCCGTCACCTTGCTGATGTCAGACCCTTAATGTTGCCTCCATGCTGTTGTTGTTGTTGTTGCTTATTGTTGTTTGTTGCTTGTTTCGCTCGTTGCCACTTTTTGGGCAAATCGAAAACGTAGCAATTGTCAAGTGGCACGTCACCTGCCAGGCAATTGGCCATGCTAAATGTAACCTGCCACCTACCACAAGCAACATCTCCCCCCTCTCTCTATCCACTCCTCTGCTCACTATCCCCAGATTGTATCACAAAAGTTGACGATCTTTTGGAACCGGGCGCTGATTGTTGACATTTTGTTGTTTGTTTCCTGCTGCTTGCATATTCATTGCATATATTTTTTCTTTTGCTGGCCATGCTTACAAGCCGCAAGCAAATAAAAAACAACAATAAAACATATATCAATATATGTTATGTGTATATAAATAATATGTATGTATTTCGGTTGAGGGCCATAAATGCCGGCAGCTAACCGACAATGACACCATTTATGATTTATGCATCGATTCCAAATCAAAAATGCATAAAAAATACAAAACAGAGCGAATCGAATGAAAACGGGTCAAGCCAAAAAAACCCAAACTTTATTTGGTATATGTATTATATATTTTTATTATATATCTGATGATAAATATTACTTTTGCTCGCTTAAATGACAACCAGTTCAATAACCAAATAGTTGCACTTTGTTATTCTGTGCATTCAATAATCGGCTTAATCGACTAGATTAGTTGTTGATATAAAATAAATATACTACAAAATATGAAAATATTCATTGATTTTTGTTCCCTTGAGAAGTAAACCAATTTATCCATCAGCTGTTTCTGTTTTGCATATTGAGCGTTGATTTAAATAATTAAATATTTATTTGTAAATATTTTAAATATAAGTTTATTTATCTAAAGTCTTACTAAAAATATTTTATTATATTTCTCGAACAATCTTTCAAGCTTTAAGCTGTTTTTAGTATTTTAATTTGAAAGTTAAGCTTGAATATTTATTTTGAAATATTATATGCATATTTTAATATTAAATTCAATTATCTTAATGGTTTTTAGGCTGTCAGGTTTTTTTTTATGTTAATTCTAAAAGTTGATTTTTACAATTTTTTTAGTTTCTTATGTTTGCCAATTCCACAGCTCTTTTCTTTTAGTCTTAAAAGTTGATTACTACTATTTTGTATTGATTTGATATTTTTGATTTTCTATAATTGTTTATGTATATTTATCTGCCCTATGATAATGACCCATCTCCTACAAAACATAAATATATTTCTAATATATTTCCAGGGTATATGCCCAGTCTATCACACTTTGCATATCTTTTGCATAGCTGTTCAATATATTTTTATATTTGCTTTTGTCGACAGACAAAACGAAGCCAGCACTTTTAGTTAAATTGAGCAACAAACACGTTTGGCAATAAAACCGATGCCAAACCACCACTCCTGCCCCACTGCATCCCTCAACGCCCAAAGCTCAACCGAATGCACCCCAAAACGTGTACCCCAGCCCCTCCCCGACTCCAGCTTGTGGGGAAAATGCTGGCGTAGTTTTTGCACATTCTAACAGATTTATTTCACTCGAAATAGTTTCATTTCAGTTGCATTATTGTTATTGTTATTGTTGTTGTTGTTTTTACTTACAGTTGTTGTTGTAAAAAGTTTTTCTATTATTTTCAAATTTAACTTTGCCATTTGTTTGAATTTCGTGTGAGTGAGCATTGCAAAAAGCAAGAAAGAGGAAGATTCCTATCAGTTTTCTATATATACATAGATATGTATATGAATCTATATGATTTAAGCTCATGTACTTATTTATAATACACCAAACTTTCAGCTTCTGGTTGTGCATAATAAAAATAGCTATAAATAAATTTAAAACAAAAGCGGAGACTTTTTTTGCTACATTTGTTTAAGCTGGCAACGCTTCAACAAGCTGTTCGATTTTTAGTCACTTGAAATTGTGTTGCCAGCTTCAAATATGTTTTCCTCTCTCTCTCTCCCTTGCTTTTTATTTGGAGACCAAAACAAACACTCAGCTCAAAGGCAGCCAAATTACAACCGGTTCTTGTTGCTGTTGTTGTTGCAATTGGACCTGATGTCAGTGTTGCCACCTTATTTAAAGAAAGAAAAAAATGACTTTATTTTCTTATATCTCTTTGATTTTATTTGATCTCGCTGTCTAATTTTGCGCAATATGCAACACACAACAAAATCTGAAAATTCTATTCCAATTGGAGAACAATTTCTGTGCTGCTTGACAAATATTAATTAAACTTGTAAAATGATAAATGTTGCATATGGATAATTTTAAAATACCTCTTTTGGGCATTTTTGCAGGGTATGCAAATAGGAAGACGAGGAGAGAAACAAAATGGCCGGCGACAAGCAGCTGCAAATATTGCAAGAACATTTTACAGTTAGTTGCAGTTGCAGGTGCTATTTTAAAGTGACAAGGGACAAATGCAACACAGATTCACACACCCACACCCTGACCCCCACACACACATGCAAAATGCTGTGTGTTAACAAGTAGGAATGCTGCAGTCGAGTAAGTGAGCTCGACCACGCTATACCCTGCATCCGCTGCAAAATGAATTAAAATTAAATTTGATGATAAAATAATATTTATTTATTTATATAATAATCAACAGCAAATATTAATAAATTATCAATTTTTAAATTAATTAACAAAGTTGCTGTCGCTGATCAGGAATGTATATAAAATGAATTGGGTAATTTTGCGTGTTCCAAACAAAACCCAAATACCGTTTTTATCTATTTTCAAGTGGTATAAAAGAGGAAGCAGCGCCACTGCAGTCGACTGCGACTGCGGTGCTGCTCGCTTAAGAGGAAGCGTTGCCAGCGCGCAAATTGCAGGAAACCGGGTGAAGGGGGTGAAACGGGCTAACGGGAAAACAGAGAAGCAGTCAAACCAAACAACAAACTAACTGTGTATTTTGCTGTTTTTGTTGTTGTTGTTTCTAGTTGCAATTAAACATGCAACTGCCACAGCGGCGACAAACGACATACAGACAAAGCAGACAGCGAGACAGACACATGGCGTCCAATTTAGACATGAGTGTTGAGAAGCGTGAACAAAAATTGTGATGAAAGAAATGCGTAACAACATTTTTGGTTGGCTGCAATTGAATTGCGAGCGTTGCCAGACCAAATGATGAATGAGAGGATGAGCAAAACTTAAAGCACTAATTTGCTTTAAAGCTGAAGCACTTTAATTAGATTTATATACAAAAACAATTGATGCACCAAGGCAAGCTATGCAAATATTAAACAATAGTCAATAAATTAAGCAAACAACAAATTGAGTTCAATAATTATAGATCATCAGCATCAGTTCGTGTAGAGGAATAACTGTAATCCGTATACGTCATAATTTCAATCGTTTTATTTGAACATTGTTCAATTACAGCCAGACAACAGAACAAATATTTGTAAATAAATAATAAAAAAACTACTGACAAGAAAACAAAACATAGAAATAAATACGCATATACATGCATATATAGCCATACACGACACACACATAAATAATTTTTTAGTTGTCAGTTGCAGATTGAAATGGCCGACAGAAGCTGTTAAAAATTTCTGCGCCATGTATTTTCCTGTGAGTGTGTGTGTGTGTGCACAGTAAATATACAAATATATGTTTTTATATGTATAGATACATATAAAGATAAATATTTTCGACGCCCTTTGATACTAATTAATTTATATCAACATTTCAATGCTAAGCCAAACTAAACAATCAGCTTAATGTCAGCCCAAAACACACACACACAAGCAAACTCACATCCTATGTCTTTTCTGCAAGTGTTTGTTTGCAAATACGAGGGCTGCTCGTAAAGCTTGTGCAGCTTAAGTTGATCAACAGATGTTCAATAATTGAAAATATAAATGAAATAAAAAAACATATAGAAGATATATATAGATGAGCCAAAATAATTACAGATTTTTAACTACTAAATTTTAGAATTGTATTAAATTAAAATTGCTTGTTTAGTTTTGTTTTCAAGTCTCTCTAGTCAAACTCTCTCTCTCTCTCTCTCTCTCACGCACTCTCCATTTAAGTATTTTGTGTCATGTTTTCTAGATGCTGCCCACATTTCTTCTTCTTTTGCTAGCTGTGATTGTGTTTAAGGGATTAACAGCATCAAAGCTGTGGCTTTTGGTGGAGGGGGGAAGGAGACAGCGACGCCTTCAATGTTTATCTTTGCCAAGAAGAAGCAGCAGCAGCTCTTGCCATGTTTCCTTCCTCCTCTCTTTCTTGTGACCGTTGTTGTTCGTCTTCTTCTTCTTGCCCTTCTGCTACTGTTTGCTTTTGGCTGTCTGTTTTAGTTGTGCTTCCGCAAAAACTTTCGTCACACATGACACCTACTCCTCCCCCTTCTCCTTCCGCACTCCTAGTGTAATTTAAAGTTTCATTGTCGGAAATCACAAATTAAATTATTCTCTTATGTTTTCCACACACACAAATCGATCATGAAATACTAATTAGCTGGCAACCCCCAAAAGCCGAGAGACTTAAGCGTTGCCACACCGAAACGGAGAGATAGAGGGAGACAGACGATTAAAAGCTTAATTATCCCATTGCGACACTTCATTAGATTTTGGGGCGTGCTAACA
Organism: Drosophila paracracens; assembly: GCA_035044025.1. Taxonomy (NCBI): domain Eukaryota; kingdom Metazoa; phylum Arthropoda; class Insecta; order Diptera; family Drosophilidae; genus Drosophila; species Drosophila paracracens. The sequence goes on from JAWNMN010000396.1 coordinate 1,040,129, forward strand.
TCTGCCACACCCCCCCAACCCCCCTCGCCCACTGCTGCCCCCTAATTCTCACCACGCTTATTGCAATTAATTTTCTTGAGTTTTAGTTTCCGTTTCAGTTTTTGGGTTTTAGTTTTAAGTGCTTTTTGCTTGTGTGTATTTTTTCTCATCTACTTTTGGTCAGTCAATCCTCCCCCCATCCACAGCACGACAAGATGCTGACTGACTTTTGCTATCATTGCTCAATTAGGCAAGGTGGCAGCCCAACAAATTATTTACTTCAATTTTTTGGCTTCATTTTGATGGCGCAAAAATTTTAGCACATATTTTTTTTTGCTGCCTTCTACGATTTCAATTTGAAACGCTTCATTGAAATAAATGAATGAGGAAAGTGTGTTTTTCGTTGAAGCGTGGCTAACTGGCAGCCGTAACAATAATATTATGGCCCACAAAATCGAATTGCTAACAAAATGGCTAAATGAAAGCCAAAACCATAATAGTAAAAATAAAAAACAGAAAAAAACCTAGCTGGACAAAAAAAGGCACGGCAGCCGAAAAAAAACACTACTTGAAATGAAGCATAACACAAAATGTAAGAGGAAAAAACTGTCAAATAGTCATATGACAAAGTAAAGCGAAAAATAACTGAAAAATTAAAATTATTATATATTTAGATATGTAAATTTAAATTTGTGAAAAGTATGGCAATGCTATGCCGCTACTCATGGCAGGCAGCTAGATAGCGCTAGCAGAGATCGCTCAAAGTTGCCAGACTGTACGCAGAAAAGAAATTGTGGAGCAATAATTCCATTTATAATTAAATAATTTTGAATCCTATTTATGTCCAACAAATCTCTCCACATTGAGAATAGCTTTTACAATAGAGCATTCTAATCAATGATCTGAAAGATGCTTGGTGTTTTTGGCAAAACGCAAACTAAGTTAATGTCACAAAAAAATGCGTCCCTTTCTTGGCAATGTTGGAAATCGGCATAAATTATGCCAGTTGACTTTTTGCATTGAACCCGCTGCATAAATCACAAATCACACACACACACACAAATAGAAACAGAGGCAGGGTTGCATTTGCCTCACGTAGTTTCCAGGCTACTTCTGCACGTTTTTTCTTGAGCTGGCCACACACCATTTTTGGCACGTGTGATAAACTCAAAAATTTGTTGCTGCAATTGGCTGCAATCGCCATCAGCCCCCGCCCTCCTCTGGCAGGACTAACCAAAATCTTTGGCAGAGATTTTTGGGTTATCTGACGCATGTAGTTGACCTTTTGTGTGTGCTGCCCGCAAAAAGCTTCTCCATTTTTTGGCCGAACATTAAAAACTATTAGGCGCCAGCAGTCTCCAATTCTCCACACTTTAAGCTCGCCGCGTGCGGCCACAAATTTTTTTTCATAGATATTTTACAGTTGGGCAAACAATCGAACAGCAAGTTGTAAATTGTTATTTAAGGCAGCATAGTTAGTTTGTTGGATCTTCAGCTTACTTAATTTATTTGTTTAAGTGTGACAGCACAATTGAAAATCTTTATAAGTGAACCTAAAAACAGGTGTTTACCTATGTGTGTAGTTTACACTCTGGGGAGAGCACAGCAGTAATGTGGAGAGATTACTCAGTTTTACTCAGCGCTTGATCGCTTGATGCTCGCCATTTAAAAAGCGCTCTTTTTCTCTCTCTCCCTCTCTCTGTCCTATGTTGTTCGTACAAGCAATTCAAAGAATATCTAATTTTCATATCTTAATGCTTAAATGATAACTGATACATATGAATATGTACAAAAATGAAGCTTTTACTTTATTAAAATAAAGTTCGAGTAATTTAAGCGTATTTTAATTGGGCTCTCAGAGTTGCATGCAGCCCTCCCCTTTCCCATTCCCCGTCCCCGTCCCACACATTCCCCACAGACAGGCATCACAACATTACATGTTGCCATCAAGTTCAGCTGGAGTAGAAGGAGGAGCTGAAGGAGGAGGAGAATCTGGAGTTGGTCTCACATGTCGATGATGGACTTTAGGCCAATTACAGTTGACCAGCAGCGTTGCATTTGATAACCCTTTGACACCAGGAATATACTCTCTGTGCACTCAGAAAAAAAAATCAAAACAAAATGTAGAAAATCGTCCGGAAATGAAAACCGATCTGAAAACTAGAAAAATTTACTGGTCCTAAAAAGAAAAATGTCCTTAAAATTAGCAAAACTATCACTGTCTCTTGGAAATAATTTTAAAATAAACAAATAAAAATTTCTTAAGAATTATTTAAATCAAAACTTATAATTATTATTATTCTTTTTTGCTCTTCTCTAAAATGCAGTCACGATGTTTTCTCTAAGTGTAGGCCGCCATTTCGTTTGTTTGTTTGCGTGGTCAGCGCTACTAATTAAAGAACGCGCACGTATCGCTAAAGAGGCAGCAGTTAGAGGAAGAAAGGGAGATTAGGGGGAAAGAGAGACACAAAGAGAGATAGAGAGAGAGAGAGAGAGATATAGTGTGGGTGGGACAGATAGAGAGTTGCATAGAACTAATGGCTGCACTTTGACCGCAGCTGCCGCAGCAATGGAGGCGACATTATAACAAGAGTGCCAGCTCTGACAGCATTCAGCCCCTACACACGCCTCCCCATCCCCTCATCCATTGGTGGCAGGTGGTGTGGGGGTGTATGCAAAACGACGACATGCTGTTGTAATTTGCAACTTAAAACTGTTGTCCAAGAGCTGCGCTGGCTGCTGGCTGCTAATGCCAAATGCTGATGCAGCAGCAGCTATTTTGAATGTGATTTAATGTGAAAGCGAGCGGGGATAGCACCATACACACACCCCCAACCCTAATTCACATGCCCCGAAAAACATTCATGTGAAATGAGTCATTACAGAAATGCAATCAGGCAGCGAATGCTGTTCATTTTTGTTGATGTTGTTGTTTGGGGTGGTCTTTTTAGGGGATGCAGGGGGTTGAATTGTTGAATAGGGAGAGGGGCAAGGTGGTGTGGGGCATGCCACAGTGTTGGCAAGGCGGCGAGACCACAGCGAGTCATTTGTTAACAAGCAGAACGCGGTTTTGCTACACCAAATGTGGGCAGTGTTGTGTAATGTAATGTAGTACAGTCCAGTGCTGTGCAGCGCAATGTGGGATGTGGTTAAGGGTACGCCACGTGGCCCTTCAAATGGGTATTTTGCCACTGAGCAGGTAAACCAGGGCATAGTGAAGCTGGGCAAAAGTATGTAACAGAAGAAGGCATATATATATTCCTGATCAGCATAAAGATCAGAGTCGATCTAGGCGTGGCCGTCTGTCTACATTTATGAAGAACTCGATATCAGAAAAATAAAAGCATAAAAAGAAGTTCAAGTTTATTTTCGTTATTTTAGTTAGTTTATTTGAAACTGTATTGCAGGGTATCTTTTAGTTGTGCTTTCTCTGCTAGTTATTGTCTCTTTTTGTTTTGGTCAGGATTTTTTGCTGGTCCTGATTTTTATTATCCGAAATGCATGAGAATCTATACACGAATACTCGCCCAATAATCCAAAAATTTATGGCTCCCCCTCCACCACCCCTGCCACAACCCACACTACCCATCGCTTTGTCACAGCTGGGCGGAAAGCGACACAGTTTGGATTTGGTCTTTGTGTTTGGATTTGAATTTGGATTTCGATGCGTGCTCAGCATGCAGTTTTAATTGTTTTGTCGCTGAAATAAACAAATGTTGCATGCTTTTTAGCTGCGTGCTACACAAATTACGCACACAGTTTATGGCGTGTGATAGTCTGTTGCACAAAAGCATAACAACTATTTATGCGGTGCCTGCACTTTAAACAAACATTTTATTTAACTGTCCACACAACATTTTGTTATTTTTGATACCCTACATTATAAACATATATTGGGTATATTGAAGTATGTGGCAAGCATATAAATATTACTTATATTATATTAGATTTACATATATACTTATATGCTGATGTATATTAGAGCTAGATACTTTAAATTTGGTATTTAAGCTATCGATAACTGACACGTATCGATACAAATCGATTTCCAATTTTGACTTATTAAGACTTCCCAATTGAGGAAAACCCGTACTGATTTTTTTTTCCATTTTCAAAGCAATTTTTATTGGCTTTTGTGGTTTGCTGGAATTTATCAATTCTTAACTTTTATTTAATTTGTGTTTAATGTTTGCATTGTAAGTTCCTTGCCGCACTTAGTTTTTGCGTGTGGTTAAAAGGGGCGTGGCTAATCCCACAAGCCCATTGCATTAGGCAACAAGTTTTTTCGTCCAGCTAATGCAGCAAATATGTTCAACACTCTCGCACTTTTCTCGCTTTTCCCTTGGCGTGGAAAACTTTTTAATCTGGTTACGTTTTGCAAAAATGAAAATAATAAAATGAAAGCTTGACGCTGTCAGCAGAGGAAAAATCGCTTCAGTTGAAATGTTTTGCGCTATTTCAATAAGCCATTTAAACTGATAATTGTTTCGTGTAAATCATTTCAATAAACCGCACCCCATCACCCCCGCAACCCCATCCTCCCATCCTCAGATTTAACTGAAATGAAAGTTAATTAAAAAATTGTGGCCAGCTTTTGTTGAAGTAAGTCGACCTCTCTTCGCGCCCTCTACCCAAGCCAAATAAACTGCAATTCAATTAGGGACGTGGCCATAAATAAGCCACACACACACACATACACATTCGCACACACACACACACTCGGCGCAAAGAAGAAGTATCTGAGAACCTGACTGTGCACTCAGAAAAAAATCGTCATACTTTCAGCGCCGGGGGTTTCTCACATTATTATTCAGAAAGTAAATTTCTACAATTTATTTGTTGTCAGGATTTTTAATTTAAAGGTGAACTTATAATATGCAGAAAAATTAAGTCTAATTTCCAGGGTATTAAATTCTATATGTTTAAATAGAATTAATTTTTTTTAGTTTTTTGTTACATTCGTATTTTAATATATAACATATTCATTATATATATTTTACGATAGTTTTTAAATGAATATACGAGTAATTTAATTAATAATGGAAGTTATTTCTATGAAAATAGGCCCTTCTAACTTTAATAAATTTTTTTTTCTTTTAGTTAAAAATCATTTCTAAAAACAAGAAAATCCTTCTAGTTTTCTGCGTAAGACAATATTTTTTTCTGACTGTAGGCATATTTAGGTAAATATTAATATTATAATTTCGGCAGTCGGTTTTCTTATTGCGTTCAAATCTTTTATAAATAACAAATGGCGCAACTTGTTTGCTTTTGGGGGGCATTGGGGGCGTGGCATACAAATACTTTCACTGTGGCAACTTGGCCAAAGTAATTATTTTTAATAATTGACTCGCCGTTGTTTGGTTCTTTACATTTTTAATCGCAGTTGTTGTTGTTGTTGATGTTGGCCTAAATGTGAACTTTAAACTAATTTGGTAAAGTTTTTTTTTTGTTAATCTGAACTGCGTGTGGCTTTAGCAGCTGCTTTAGCTAAAGCTTCCAGCCACAGCTCGCCTGACTTAAACTAATTAAATTTATTGCATTCGATTTCTAAAGAACTCGAAAACTTCATTTCCAGCTGAGAGTCACTTTAAATATACAAGAATTTAACAGATTATTGTTCACAAGTCTGACTTCTGGCAGAGCGAAAGAGAGAGAGAGGGAGAGAGAGAGAGATGAAGAGATAGAGAAATAGAGAGGAAGAGAGTATATGATAACTTAACTTGATTTTATTCTGGTCTTCTTTTTGGTATCAAAGGAGAGAGACACAGAGATAGAGATAGAGAGAGACAGAGAGAGGAAGATTTTGAAAGTCATACAGAAGGGAAATAAAGAAGAGCTATATTATTATGTATAAATAAATATACATCTATGAATATTTCTTATTATTACTTTATTATTTTGTATACATTTTAGTTTAGCTCAGTTTACAGCTTTAATTCCTTTTTTTCGAATATTGTATTAATTTTATTTGAATATTTGGTTGCCCAAAGTATTTCTATAAATATGTTCAATTTTTGAATGGAGAAACATTATTTGATTTTCAGAAGCAATACTTACATTAAAATATTAAATATTTGCTAGTCTTTATTTCAACCAAGATAAGAAGTCGCTGCTCTCAACTCATCGCCTCACCTTTTATTTTAGGTATTCATATCACAGGATGGATTGTTGATATTCATATTGTGGATGATTTCTGCTGCTACTTGCATCTTTGGTTTTTTTAAACTATAAATCAACATTAATAATTAAACTATATCAACAAGAAGTCAGACAGAGAAAGAACATTTTGTAAATGCATCCATTTAGCAAAACATTTATTTATTTTTGCATATTTGCATAATTACAGCGAAATAAAAAAGTGGAAATATTAAATGCATTCCTTTCCAATTAGATAACTTCAAATAAATAGCGTGCATTATTAATTTGCATTTTGTAAACAGTGTTTAGTTTATCAGCCACAAAATGCGATTTTGTGCAAATATTTGGCAATAATATTTGTTAAACGGTATTTTAAATGCCAATATAAATTGTGTATATTAATTTGGTGTAACTTGTAACTTGGGCAACGCGTTCGACTGGAGGAGGAGCTCTCGACCCGGCTAACACGCAGGCGACTAAAATTAAATCAGCTGACATTCGCACCGCGCCTAAAAAGCAGTTAAAAATTGAGCGATTTAACTGATCGTCATAAGCCTTCTCAAACTGACAGTGGGTGTATAAGCTTAGAGTATGTGTGTGTTAGTGTGTGTGATTTGTTGTGTGTGTCTGTCATGCATCAAGTTGCCCTTTTCCCTTTTTTTTGCTGTTGTCAAATTTTTCCCTTTTTTTGTTTACTGTCTCTGGCAACTGTTTCTGGGAGCCGTTTCGCTCTTGCTTGCCACGTGCCACTTGCCGCGAATTAAAGTTGAAGTCTTATTAAAATTTCAGACTGCAAAAACTTGACAGCGAACAACCCGCAATGAAGCAACATGTTATATTTTCAGTTACTTTTATTTACTTAGATAGTGACAGCCGTCAAACAAATACAAACGCGACAGCACGTCTTGCAGATACCCTGTACACAAGTCGGTATACCCTTGGCTGTTACCTGAACTGGCAAAATACCATTTTTAAAGTTCGAATGTCATTAAGTATTTATGTGAATGTATAAAAATTATGTAATTATTTACAAATATATAAATATGTAATATGTAATTGAAAAAATTCCTAAAGACAAATTTTCAATAAGACTGGAATATATTCAATGGCTAGGCTTAGGTTGGTATATCGTAATCGAGCTAACTTGAACTCATTAGTCTTACTTGTTTTCAAATAAATAAATAATTACTTCACAGATTCACCAGAAAAAAGAATAATTTAGTAGTAATTAAAAGTAATAAAATAAATGGCAAAATTGCATTTCTTACATATAATCAGCTTGCATTTTGTATTTCTCTTTTCTCTTCATGAAAACAAATAAATGTAAAATGTATAAATAATTACACTAAAAATAATATAATTAGCAATATATTTAAAAGTTATTATTATTTGATTTCATACATATTCTAGTCAAATAATCACTTAAAAATAATATAATTACGTAAAGTATTTAAAATAACTAATAATTAATTTATTTAGTTTATTATTTATTTATTTATTAATTTAACTTTTACTTCAAATTATTATTGAAGATTTCAATTGCATTTCTTACACATATTTTTTTGCGTTGAGTTTTTCCTGTTTCGTTTTGTTGTGCAATTTAAGTTATTTATCATTTGGTTCATTGACCCGCCCTGTTTGCTTGCCACATTAATAATTTACAGGGCTCCGTTGGAAAGCATATCAAAATTGTCTCAGTAGCGCGGCGCAGCGCAAAACAAAATATTTGCATTACTCATACGCCGCTTGGGTCTTCGTTTACACTGGCATTTGCCTGGCGGCACACACACAAACACACACGCTTTCCTTCTGTACGTGTGTGTGTGTGTATATGTGTGGGGACGACACACGCGCTCGTCTGCGATTTAGTGTAATTTCCGCAATCATTTCCTACAGCATTTTATGCCACGGCGCGCGCATTGATACGATATATGTATGTGTGAGTGTGTGTGTGTGTGTGTAAGAGTGTGTGTGTGTGTAAGTGGGGCATGCGGAGTGGGTAGTGGGGCGTATGGAGTGGCTAACTGACTGCTTGACTGACTCGGCTATCCTTTAACCTTGGCAACAGCTGGCCGACTTTACATTTTATTCGATTTCGCGATTTTTGGAGCGCATTCTTTGGCTACTGAAATCATAGTTAGCGCGTACACTCAGCGAAAAGCAAGAAATTTATTTTGTGTTAGTTAGAAACATAATTAATTTTAATATAAACAAACCATATTCTTTAATAATGTATCTAAAACCAGAAAGGTTTTTGTCTGATTTAAAAAAGAAAATGCTTTTTAGGCTGATGTTAGTTTCTGAGTGTACTAGTTGGTTAATTTTGGAATTTTAACTGTCTGCTGACTTCGGCCATTCGGCTTTTAGTTTCATTTTGTGTTTTTGGCATTTAAGCGAAAATTCGCTGAAATTGAATTATGGCATTCGCTGCATATTTTGGCGTCGTCTTCGCCGTCGAATGATTTTTTTGTTGTGTTTTGCATTAAATTTATAGCGCGCAATAAACTTTTGCGGTCGCTGGACGAAAAAACTTCAGCGCGCCAAATACCGCAGGCCAATTACAGCACAAAGGGGCCGAAGGGGGGAGGGGTGCAACTAGCCGGAAGCCCGGCAGCCAGAAATAAAGCACAAATGGCGAAACAGAAAAGAAAATAAAATGGAAAATCTACATGCATAAATATGTTGGTCAGAATACTGTGCAACAGCTCCTAACTGATTTGCCATTGCTATCTGTCTCTCACGCCGAACGGAAAGAGTGGGAGATAGAGAGGGACAGAGCTATAGAAAGATAGAGACAGGAAGAGGAGGAGGGGCAGCAACATGGCAGTACACGAGTTTTATGAATAATATCCTAAAGGCATTAATTTTCAAATTGGTTACTTTTGCCCATTTTGGCCCTCGGTGTGTGCATGTAAACAACAGCAAATACATTCACGTACACTTGGAAAAAATCGCCATACTTTTTATTTATTTTATTTATTTATACAGCAAGTAAGTTTCTAAAATTTAAGTTTGTGGCTTTCTCAAAACCAGGGCTTGCTTCTTTTATAATTTTAGATTGGATTTTCCAAAAATGTTAAATAATTATGTCTAATTTTAAGGGCTTTCATTCTAATTATATCATTATTAGATATTACATATACATATACATATATATGTATAGGCATTTTAGATAGCTTTTTGAAATAATATTTACATTTCTACTTATAAAAATGATTTTCTCAATATTAGAAAATACTTCCAGAAAATGGACAAAATACTATGTTTTAAAAATGTATTTTTAAAACTTTGAAATTATTTCTAAAATTAAGAAAAAGTTAATATTTGTTGTGCGATTTGCTAAAATGTATGCCGATTGTTTTTCTGAGTGTACTTTAGCAATGGCCCTCAGCCATATGGGGTAACAGAGTATAAAGAGCGAAATATGTGTAATATGATTAAATTTTATCAACAAGCAAAGTAAAACAACCCAAGCCCAGCAAGAGGCAACTCCACAGCATGTGGCACGTTCAACAGCCACGATGACGACATCTATGAATGTATTTATGTGTGTGTGTGGGTGTGTATGTGTGTGTGTGTGCTTGTATTTACTACATCTATGAAATCTTCATCTCTTTTTGCAGCTTTGCATGTGGCAATGTGTTATTTATTGCTCATTTATGATTTGGACGCGTCACATTTTGCGAGACACTTTGTCAACTTGCTGCCGATCGAAATCATATTAACAACAAGCGATGCAAAACGGGTAAATAGGAACAAGGATAAGGAAACTCATCGATAGAGTTTTCCATATATATATATACTTGCTACTTGGCATTCGACATCAGCTTTGGCTGCCATAGGAATCATTGCTCGACAGATGAAGTCTTGTATTAAAATAATTTTTGCTTAGAAAGATATCCAAAACTTACCTAATAAGATGATTATTATGTTTCCATTATTTAGTCAAAAAATGTTTATAATTGGAATACTATATCATATATAAAGAAGTTATTTAAGAAGTTATCCAAACCAATCTTTTCTAGTGTGCGTAGTCTCATCATATTTATATTAAAAACGACTTAGTTCGGACTACGATATCTTTTAGCTTCAATAAGAACGAAGAATCCAAACCGAATAAGCGATTTATTATGTTCCAATATTTATTATATATATATTATCTATTACCTATTATCTACATTTTCAGTTGCAAATGTTTCTACACTTATTGTGCCATTATCATATTTAATTCAGAGAAATCTTTACTACATTTCCTCCTTCCTCATTTTTAAAATATAGCATGTTGAATTGAGAACATTACTCAGCCTATTGAAAGGTAATAAAATATTGATTTGACAGGGAACAAGGAACATTCAGAGTGCTCTTTCACTAATGTAGCAATTTAAAATGAATAATTAACCTTCCTTGAAACTTGTTGATAATTTGCAACCATATTTCCAACATTTTAATCTTGCCAAAGAACGGTTTTCCGCCTGTCAAATGCTCCATTAAAAGACACACAACGTGCTGCACATTTTTAAGTGTGTATTGCCCTCATTCTGTGCTGCAACATGCGGCTGTCACATGTTGCACTTATAATCAGGCAGCCAACAAGCGTCGCTGAAGATGTTTTGCATATTGCGCATACGCCGCGTGGCTTGTGCCACTAAATTGACAACTGTTGCAGTCTGATTGAATTCTGATTGTTGGCTGACAATTTTTATGCATTTTGCATCTCCAACAATGATGCAACAACAATGGCAATTATGGCGGCAACTTGTCGCAACTGCCATCGGCACTCCACAACCCCCCTCAGTCCTCGTCCCCCTCTCAGCAATCCAATTGTTGCTTTTATCATGCACAACTCAATTTCGCAGCGTTGATAAATCTAATAAGTGTCGCGGCCGTCATGCAATATTAAACAGCTTTTCTGATGCTACTCGCCCATTGCCACGCCCACGCACCCACACACACACACACACACACCCCTCCCATTCCACTTTCCGCATACCTTTAAGGTTAACGCAATGCAAAAGTTTCCAACTTGTCGGCGGCAAAAGTTTCACTTAAATTTATACATTATATTTTTGTTGGCTCTGCTTTTGCTTTTCTCCGCTTTCTGCTGCTGCTGCTGTAGCACTTCCCCTCCCCTTCCCCTTACCTGTGCAACAATGCACATTGCAACTTTTTATTATTGTATTAGCAAAAAGTTTTGTGCGCTTTTACTTTGCCTTCTGCCTTCATCCAGTTTCGCCCAACTCTTCAACCAGCTCAGCGAGCATTGAGCAAAATCCGCAGTTTTCCGATCCTGGATTTTAGAAAAGATTGTTTTTTCTTAGCCAGCCGTCGCCATAAAGTTGGCACATACTTTATCAAAGAAAGTATATATTTTACTTAACAAATATAAAGATTTGTAAATATATCAATAAATAAGAATATGAATACATAAATAAGTAAATTTCAAAATATGTACAAAACAAATCCCGAAAATCGATAATATTATTGCACTTCATAAATTCATAATTAATTTAAATTCAACTAATACCCTAATAATATAACTATTTCGATAATCTCTCTAATTATGCTTAGTACTTAGTACTCTCAGATAAATAAACTAACTTAAATAGTTAATAAGACTTAAAAAATCAGCTAAAGATTAATTCCAAGGCAGTCAGATAAAGCTGGTTGGCAGCTTATCTATTGCAGCTGCATTGTTTGTTCGCTGAGTTGAAATTGCAATAATGTGTCTCATCATCGAACGAACTTCCACACAAATTGAGTTTAACTTAAAATCAGCTGCATTTGTCCGGAAACAAAACTAAAAAATTGGCAATGAAATTGGCGTCTTGTTAATTTTTGTAATGTCCGAAACTCAACAGTGAAATTTCGATTAATTCAGTGTGCAGCTTAACTGAAACGTAAATGAACAAAGCGACGGCAAAACAGGTAAAAAAGAAAGAAATTGTCAGAGAGAAAGAGAGAGAGCGAGTGAGAGGGGGATAGAGTGAAAACTTTGAGAAAATGTACCAAATCAAAGGAAGTATTTTGGGGAGGAGAAGCTATCAGCAGCATCGGGTGTTGATTGTGCTAAATAACTGCACAACAATGGCGCCTAAGTGCGTTGATAGAAAAGTAATGAAAGGCGGACCAGAGATGAGAGTGGTGAGTAGAGTGGGGAGAGGGGAGCGGGGAGAGGAACAGGAAGAGGGGCAAGGAACGGAAGTGAAGTGGGATTAGACGAAGCTGGAGGCTGGCTGATTGGTAGCGCCAACAAAGGCTAATTCGAGCTGGCTCTGGCTGGCTGCACTAGAGAACACAATAATTGGTAAAAGTCGAAGAGAAAGTGAGATGGGGCAGAAACAAAGAGAGAGAGAGGGGAGAGAGAGAGAGGGGAGAGAGAGAGGGAATGAGAAAAAGAATGAAAGCCAAAACAACACGAAGCAAATCGAAAAACAAAAGACGAAAATTGTGTAAAGTGGTTTTATGGAGCAACAAAATAGAAAAATGGGATTTACCACATACACTAACATACACACACACACAAGCACACCAACACACACACTCTCGCACACACACATACGTGGCTAAGAAGGCAAACGCCTTAAGGTTAAAGTAAAGATTGCAGCAGAGGCTCAAATGGATTTACGTGTTGCGAATTTTAATTAAACGATAAAAAAGGCCAACAGACATTTGGCCTGGCCCCAAACTGAGCAGAAAGCTGAAGCTGTAGCTGTAGCAGAAGCTGAAGCTGGAGCTGGAGCAGAGCCGTCGACAGCGATGGCAATGAATGACCAAGGCGCACTGCGTGTGCTTAGCACAAATTTATGGGGCCAGTCGCTGGATAGCCTACGGCAAACTGAACCGTAGACCAGGGCAGATGGAGCAATGCAGCAGCATCATTTGGCTAGCTGACTTTTTATACCCTGAACCCATTAAAAGTGCCCCAACAGGGTATAATCAGACAGTGCTTAAGCATGTAACAAGCAGCAGTAAGCAGCTACGTAGCCATAAAAAATATAAATGAACAATATATTTGGTATACTTATGTATTTTATATTCATATATATTTTTGGCTAACTGTTGTCATTGCTCCTATATTGCTGAGAGTAAGTAATCGAGTCTGTACCGATATCAGTCGAGTATCGATATCGATAGAAGAAAGTCGCATAAGCACTAGTATATTAAAATATATATTTGTTGCTATTGCTAATCGTACGAAGTTTAACAATAGCAATAGCAGAAAGCTGAAATGAATGCACTTTTGGCTGCCTGCTTTGCTCTGCTCCGTCATTTGCAGGAGTTATAGCTGTACCAGGAGCAAAAAACTGAACTTTTGCTCTGTGTAGCATTAGCAGTAAGAACAAGAGCGAAGCGAGAGCAAAGCAGCCGAACTGTGTAGCTTTAGTTACTGCTTTGGCAAGTGCATATTTTTCAATTATATATATATATTTTTTTATTTATATTGTTTATAGCTGCTACCTGAACTGCTGCCTAAGCTGATATTGCTCTTCAGCTGGGTCATTTTGTATGACAAGAGAATACCATTCGCAGATAAAAATTAACTTAATTTTTATCGAGAATATCAATACTAATCGGTATACGATAGCAATAAATGACACATATTGTATAGATATACCCTTCCAATTTACATATTATTATTATTAATATTATTTTTATTATTATTATTAGTATCTTACCTTAACATATTATCGATAGTCTCTAAGAAGTTGGTAAAGATTTAATTTTGAACAAACTACCATCATATGTTGTACGACTGTTTTGAGCGTATCTTCCCGTCGACCTCTCTCGACTAGCGCTTTCTAACTTGTATTTTTTTCTTATTTTCTTATGTTGCTATTCATTGGGTCAACCTGTGTAAAATTTAATTTACGAGCTTGTATTTTCAATATGGCCACAAAACTCGTCGACCTCAACTCCAACTCCGACTCCGGCTCCGGCTCCGACTCCAACTGCCATCTGCATCGCCATCTCGAGGAGAGGCTCTTAAAAGTGATTAACATTAAATCATACACAAGACCTGGCCATATCTTTGCCGGCCACCTGACCACACACACACACGCACACACACACCCAGTTGCTGGCACAAACAATTACATTTTGTGCACGCGCCCTTCATTCATTTTCACGCACGTACGATTTTTCGCACACAATTTTCACCTTGCGGCCTAGCGAAGAAAACGCAAAAAAAACGAAAAAAAAAGAAAAGCAACAACCACAAAATGAAAATGAAAATGGAAATAAAGGCAAAAGCATTTACAGCTACGCATTTTGTTTGCTAATTTCACTGAGACGGCTTATCAACGAGCCGCCATTAGACCAAGCACAAGACACAAGACACCACAATTGACACCGACCAGCGAGGGGAGACATTGGGAAGTGTGGAGAGGGGAGAGAGAAGAGGGGAGGGGACGTGTTGAACTTTTAGCAATTTGTTTGATTTTGTGCTTATTGGAAGCGCGTTTTGCATAAGCAATAAACATAAATTATCGACAGCGTCCAGCAAAACGATGCTGACATTTATTTATGTCCATAACTCATTGAATTCGTGCAGTGCACAGTGAGACACAAAAGTATGCTATCACATTTGTGAGCCATGCATAAAAACACAGAAAAAAATCTAACTGAAATTTGTATTTTTTAGAAATGCGTTTCTTGGCAACAAAAAAATATTTCTTAAAATTATGTAAGAAAAGCCGAATCTTTCCGGCATTGTAGATTTATGGCTTTTCTAATTTGAAGAAAACCGATTTCTTATGTTTATCAATTATTTTCAAAAACAAGTAAAACTTTCGAGTTTTCTGGGCAATTTATATTTAAAGATGATTCTCTAAAATTCAGTCCGATTTTTTTTGTGTCAAGTGTAGAAAAGCAACTGCTACCAAAAAGTTTACCTTACTTGGGCTGCTCTGAATATTAACCTATAAACTTGGCCATTAAGTGTGAACGACAGTTAGATTAATGTGTGATATAACGGGCAATATTAATTGCCAATACACATAATCCCAAACTAGATTTTCTATATTATACATATCTATATATACGTTGACCACATCGCATCTGCAATGCTGAGATTAGTTTTCATTTTGCTGCCACTTGTTGATTACTTTTAAATGAGTTTTGCTCTCGGCTGTTGCTCAGCCAAGCAAAGAGTTGATTGATATTTACGCGCGTTTGATTGAAGTGTAATCAGCAGGCGGAAGGGGAGTTGTAAGGGCGTGGCAAGTAAGTAGCAGCAAAATGGAATGTAAGTGAGCAAATCGTAATTAAAATTGCGCCAAGCGCAAAAACAACGCAACAAATGACGCTTCAAGGCACAAACAATATGCATTAGTGTGTGCAAAAGAAGAAGAAGAAAAAAGGGTCAAAGCACTCAAATGGCTGTGACAAGGACTCGCCCCCTCCATCACCATCCCCTCGACTGTTGACTGCTGACTCCTGACTGATGGCAATGACGGTTGCAGCAAAGCGGCGTCGCCGGCGCTGCTAATGAAAATGGTTGCATAAACAAGCGCAGCGCAGCACATAATGAATGGATGCAACGTCAGCAGAGGCAACATCAGCCGCCGAGCAGCCAAGCAGGCAAACAAAAACAGCCAACGACAGGAGACGCCTCCAACTCATGCCCCTCTGCGCCCTGCTCATGCGACAAAAGATGAAAGGCGCATTGCCACTCATAAATTTATATGTGTATGTCAATGTGCGCTGACAAATGGGAGACAAACGAACAAACAAACAAACAGGGAGACAAACAGGCAAGCAGACAAATAGAAAAACAGAACTGGAAAGAAGTCTCAAGTTGAAAGGGAGAGAGGGGAACTCGACTGGGAGATACCCTCGATAAGAATGCATAAGAATACTTTATAGAAATAATCCATAAATCAGAATGCTTTAATCTAGACACAAATTGAGCAGCTAAGAATGTTGAGCACGACTAGTTGATACCCTAATTTAAACATACCCAATATTAGATTCATTAATATTACTACTATTACTACATAAATATATCCATATAAATAAATAAATAAATATATAATATAAATATATCAATATATACATGTTTGAAATTCGACCAGAGTATTCTCTTTGTATTTATGGTTGAGGAATTTGACTTTTATTTGAAATTTGGCTGGGAATCGACAAAAATTAAATAGACTTGAGCAGCTTCTGAGATGGGCTTATTTATACAGACATGGCTAAGTCGACTCGATTGCCAATGCTTGTCACATTCCCTGGCTAAACTTCATTACACCCCTTTCTAGGGATTTTGTAATGGTTTCGGGTTAAAAAAAACAGAGGACTGCCATCCACTCGTTTGTGCCTCGGTAGACAAAGCCGGCTCTATGCAAATGCTCTGTCCGTCTATCCAACTGTCAGTCAGTCCAGCAGTCCATCAGTCCATCCGTCAGTCTGTCCGTCCATCAGCCTGTTCGTTTGTCAAACACTCAGACGACGCCTGGGCGTAAATCAAAGTGAAAAGCGTGCTAATTGCATTAAAAGCATATAAACAAAATGCAAAATGCAAAATGCAAGTGGCTGTGATAAATAAAAATTCCAACAGTTTCAGTTCCCTAGCCTCCCCTCCCCCTTGCCACGTTGCTCCCTCGCCGCCGTTCCCACCGCTTTTACTCTAAACTCCCCAGTGTGGCCTCAAGGCTTGTGCTTTTGTGCATATGCGCTCTGTGAAATTAAGCAAATAAGCACGTGCTCAGTGGCTCATGCCACAAGCCGTGGCAGGAATATTTCGCATGCATCTTGCTGCTATTCATAATTTTTAATTGCTACAGCAACTTTAAATGTGCCACATTTTGGACGGGAATTCACAGGTTTGTTTTTATTTTCATTTTTCATTGCTGTTCAATTCGATTTAATTGGTGTTTAATTTGTTAAACATCGCTTTTGATAGTTTAATTTATTTATTTGCAAACTCCGCCTTGACTTTGTTTAACTTTTTCTTATTGTGAGTATTTCTGCTGAGCTGTGCAACTTTTGGCGGTGCCTCATTCATAAATGTTTAAAAAGGGTTTAATGAAGTTGAGCAAAAGTTTGTGGCTGGGAGAAGCGAGCACCTGCGAGCCCATAAGGTATATATATATATATATTTATACATCGAGACAATTAAGGCATATTTGTCTATCTGTCTGTACAAAGAAGACTATGTTAGAGTCTACCAGAATTAGAGACTTTAAGTGTTAAGTTCAAGTAGTTCTTCCAACGTCTCCCTAATCTCGATATAAATCGATTTCCGATCAAAACAAATGACGCGATGGCAAGGATTGCAAGCAGTCCAATAAATATACCTGAACTTTTGGAATTTAATATGCATGTCAAGGCTCGATTCCTGTTGATACCCAGAACCCATTAATTATGCAAATAATTTAGCTAGCAGCTAGAGACACTTATTCAAGCAGATCAAGTGCGGATAACTTCCGATATAAATTCATTTACGACAGCAATCAAAGACAAAAATAAAATAGCCAGACATTATTGATGAACTTTAAGAATTTAAGAAACACAGATTTTATTCATTATTGCTGAAACTACTTGCAGATAGTCTACCAATTATTTAACAGCTGAGTAGCAGGGTATATACAGGTCGCGTTGACTAGACTAGATACTTCTTACTTGTTCTTTCATACTTCCATTGCATTGTTCTTTTCTTAGAGAGTCGCTAGATGTTTTTATATATATGTACATATATAAAAGACTTACTTACACAGAGTCTTAACCTTTGTTACATTCAATAGATATGTTGCGTATAACAAGTGCTTACATAATCACAATGGGTTGTTTCCTCTTTTTTTTGTTTTTAGCTTGATTATCGGTAAATGTTTTGTTTGGTTTATGCGTGGCAATCACGAGTGAAATGCAATCGTGGTGTGTGTTGATATATGACACGTAATCAAATGTTTTTTAAGTGCATGGCACACGCAGCTCCAACCCTGGCCCATAAGTGCAACCCACCACGTACAAATAAATAAGGCACATTAAAAGCAAGAGGCGAACACACAACACACAACACACAAAACACAACAAAAGAGGTGTGTGTGAGTGGGGGAGGGGGGCAAATCCGAAGAGTAAATAGAATAACAATAAAACGAGGCAGGCAGCGTCAGCAACAATAAAATAAAGATGGGGCAATAACAAAGCGCGAGGCAAGCACAATTGCTGACAACGACAGCTCTCGTTGCTGTTGCTGTTGCAGCTGCAATTGCAGCTATGTAAAAAAATGTGTTTTCAAAATGTTGCCTACTTTTTGGGGAACTGTTTGATTTCGATTTTCACTGCATTTTATTTAAAGACTTAATAACATTCATTATTACATAATAATCATTTACACTGCTATTATATTTGATGCACTTAACTTGATGGAATTCTTAAATATTTTGCAATTGTTTGCATATTTTTCAAGCTTAGACTAAACATTCAACAATTCGTTTTGCTTAATTCTAGCCAAGATATGCACTGGATATGCACAGGTGTGTCTGAGTGTGTATTATGTGTGTGTGTGTGTGGGTGTGTGTGTAAGTGTGTCTTAGAGTGTGCGCTGAAGCATTAATAATACAAAGTAGAGGAAGAAGAAAAATAACTGTACAAGTTAGGCCTACAAATAGCTTATTCTGTGGAAATGTACAGTTCACACATATTTTCTAGGTCAAGTTTGCAGCTATTTATATATATTCTATTATATATATATTTTATTTCTTTACTATCTTTTAGTTTGAGTACACTTTGCTGCACAAGCTGGAAATATTTGAACATATTTGAAATTGTTCAAGCAGCATTTGAAATGATTTTCTTAACCCAAGTTCGCTTAAGTGTTTTTATATATTTTCATTTTTGTTGGCTTACGCTTTTTGCTTATAGTTATGTCTAGTTACAACAGTTTTGCCTTTAAATGTACATATATATATATATATATATATATATATATATATATATATATATATATATATATATATATATATATATATACTTCTTACTATTTAGAGACATTGTAGTCTGCACAGAAATTGTGCTTTTGATTTCACTTGAAGCATCCAATGATGAAGACTCTAGTTTCGTCTAATTGTTGTCTTAAATTAATATTATTATTATTATTAGCTTATACACAATATATATTTTAAAGACGATTCCTTTAACTATGCTTGTACAGATTTGGCTACTTAAGTACATGCATATCTTTAGTATTTAAGATATATTGAATATTTCTTTTCATTTTTCTTATAATAATTTTGAGCATCTTTTTCTTAGCCTGCCTTAAAAGCCCGAAAGGAACAACGATCTGATAGAGACTTTAAGCCTGTTTCCAATACAATAATTCTAAGGAAATTATGGCAATGAATATTAAATGTAAATATTATTAATGTTTATATATTTTATTATAATTTAATTCCGAAAGCAAAATGGATATTAAATATTTCAAATTTTTCTGTGTGATATCTGAAGATACTTAAGATATTTGGAATTAATAAATAATAATAATAAATAAAGTAGGAAATGTGGCTCATAGTGGAAACAGGCTCTCTCCACGCCTCACCCCACTAATAAACTTTGTCTGAAATATATACATATATATATATATGTATATATATATATATATATTTGTTTATACCTTATGTACAATGGCTAAGCGCAGCTACTGCTTAAGTTGATTAATTTGCGCACGGCATATGCGGCGTATACGTAATGTGTGTTTTTATTTTCTATGCAAGTCGAAGAAATATTTACACGGATCCCCTGAGTTTGGGGGTGTCGCCGAGCTGTCGCCATATATCTTCGTTAATTGTTATCTGGCGGCTAATTGGGCCAACAGACCGTGGTCATGTTGGCCGCAGCTGCTGCTGCTGCTCCTGCTTGTGGCCATTGCTGTTGTGGTGGGCGTGGCTGGCTTAACACCCAAAGAGGCGCTGGCGACATTACACAGAAATGCTATTAAGACGGGCAGCGCGTACAGCGAAAAGCGTGCAATGGATTTGTGGCCTAATATCCTCGACCAGCCCATGGATGCGGACAAACTAAAGCTGGAGGATGCTGCTGCTGCTGCTGCCGCAGCGGCGGCTGCTGAAGTTGCTGCCGCAGGACGACGACTCTTCTTAAGCTGCTTGTCTGCTTGATGAATAGAAACAGAGAGAGAGAGGGGGAGAAAGAGAGAAAGAAGCAGGGGAATTTGTTGCACCTTTGACAACTGTTGCGTTGATTTATGATTGATGTGGCGGTGACTCACCTTCCAGTGATTTGTCCTGATTCGTTCGCACCGTCTCCCTGGACTCCAGGACGGGTATCCGCTGATGTTTATCACTCTCCACGCTCTCCTCGTTGCTCTGCCAATACACCGACGAGATTTTCGCGACACACTGCAAATGAGAGTAAAATTCGTTATAGTCTCTGCTAGTCCTTCCCCCCCCTCTCCGAGCTCTGCAGCTGTTAACGGCCTCATGAAATCTGTGCCGGACACTAAGTGCAACAATAGCAGCAGCTGGGGGCAGGCTGGCTTCGGGGGCACAGTATTTGTCTGAGCGTTGACGGCGCACTAAAAGTTTTATGCTTTCATTAACTGGCACACGAGCTGAGCTGATAACCCAAAATGACCCGCATATGGAAATGGTCGACACGGTCAGAGTGACCAGAGTGGGCAGAGTGACCAGAGCCAGCCAGGCCAACGAAACGTACACTCAGAGAATTAAAAATTCACCAAATACCACAAAATAGTTCCGGTCATTATCACAAAATTGGTTACTGAGCGAAACACAAAATTTTTAATTTCTTTCTCTTAGAAATATTTATTAATAATATAAGTAAATATTATTATTAAATTATTCAATAAATTATTTGCAATTCAGAAAGCTTAATAATAATTTAATGAGAATTTATTAATATTTTATAATAACATAATATAAATAATAATAATAATAAATAATAAATAATAGACATATTATTGCTAAATTTTGGAAAATCTGCAGTGGCATTAAAAAAGGGAATGCCTGGTTTTTAGAAAGAGACAAACTGCGCTCTTGGCATTAAACTATCTGAGTAAAAAACTGAGTCGAAAGTATGTCGTTTTTTAGGCTGATTATTTTTGTCGAGTGTACGTAGTTGTTGCCCAGCAGTCAGCTTGTCGGTGGCCTCATAAAAGTTGTGCATGAAATTTTTGTGCCATTTACGAGAGACACACACAGCCACACACACACAGCCACACACACACCCCCGCTGTCAGATAGTAATCAAAATGCGCTGTCATGTAATGTTGTCGCAAATTGAATCAAAACGTTCATTCCGGGCATGGACTCCAGCTGCAACTACAGCTACAACTACACTTACAACTATAGCTACAACTACAGTTACAACTACAGCTGCAGCTGCAGCTCCAACGAACTGAACTCTGGCCAGTGTCCAATGGCCAGTGTAATGCATCAATTTCAGGGGCCATAATCAGCTTAAGGTCATTGCGTGGAGGGGGCAGGCAGCATAACTCACCTTCAGCTTCATGTCGCCGTGCTTGAAATGTCATCCGCGCACCCGAAACTCCAGACCCAGTCGTGCCACCTCGAGTCCCTCCCGGCCGACGACGAGGGGCTCGTAGGGCCGGAGCAGGGAACGGTTCGCATGCAAACCGTTAATCAGCCAGCTGAGATGGCAGACGGGCTTCGATGGCGCCGATGTGCAATTGACGCGAACCACGTCGCCAATTTGATAGCGTGGCTGACCGCCAGTGATTTGTGGTCCATGCTTGGGCGTGACTGCAACGAGAGATAAGTGCACCACACATACACACACAGATACAGCGTGTGTGTGTGAGTGTTGGCCACACAGATTAGCCATTATAAAAAGGTCAACATATTCTAGTGCAGACCACAACTTCTAGCCGCAACATGCACACAACTAAATGGCTTAACAAACTAGTGTTACAAAATTCAAAACATGTAAAATCGTATTAAAAAAGTCGTTGTCAATATCGGTTCAGTTTGGAATAAAGAAAAAGTTTTGAACATTTCCCAGCAGCGTTTTTTGAATGTAAGATTTTAGCATGGAAATCGAGTTTGAATTGCGAATAGAAGACTTTGAATATATTTTTCATCTAGAAATCCACTTTGGATTTCTGACTTATCAAAATTGGATTAGTTTCCAAAATTATAAATCAGAATTACATTTTCAATTTTAAATGCAGTATTATTCTAGAGGTCAAAGAATGCACAATGAGACATGACAATTCGTAATCTGTACATTTACAAAGTCTGTCAAAACCATGGAAAATAAACGATTTTTCTGCATTTGAAGTTTGAAAAGCTAGCTTAAATTAAACTAATTTTCAATCTGTAGATGCTTTGTCACGATTATGTGTTTTGAATTTTTGCTTTTTTAATTAATTTTTGCAGATTTTTAATTATTAAGTCAAAGGATTCATATGGCGTTAATTAATATTTCACAGTTTAAATGAATGCAATTAAGTTTTCATTCAGCTAAGCAGAACACAAAAATTTGACTAAATTTGGCCATTTTTGTGGGCTCAAACAAAAATTGGCAACAATGCTGCTGATTGTTATTGTTGCTGGTGTTTTTGTTCTTGTTGCTGTTGCTGTTGCTGTTGTCGACGTGCATTGTGTCTGATGTTGGCCTGGATGCTTGCCAATTGGGTCAGTCAGCCAACCAATAAACAGTTGAGTTGGCCAGTTGGCCAGTTGGCCAGTTGGCCGGCTATTCAATTCGATTTAAGTCGTAATTTAACAAAGAATCTAATTAAATTGATTGCAACACAAATACATATATATTTATAGATATATACATATGTAATTACAATCAAGTTTATTTTGAGTCGGCTAAATGATACTTTAAGATGAAACCCGGCATCTAAGGTCTGGCATAATTTCTTTAAATATTAAGTCGATGACGTCTTTTTTGGGAGTCGCTGTTTTCACTTCCGCTGGCATTAAAAATGATAATAATAATTTTGATTGCTCTTGTATTAATATTTGCCTCTTGCGTCCGCCCACAGCAAAATTGCTATAATAAATGCAAGGCCTTCTGCTGAGCCAAAAAAAAATAATAATAACTCAAATAAAAAGTGGGCGAAACAGAAAATGAGAAAAATAAAAAGACAAAAAAAAAAGGGAAAAAGGAAAAGGAAAATTTCTGCATGCTTTGTATGAATTTTCTTCGCTCCATTATTTGGGTACCACTTCCCACTCTTTGCTTGGATTTACTTTTATTTTTATTTATTTTCTTGTTCTCTTATTGTTCGGCTCTGCTCAACTGCATAAATTATTATTTTCAGTCGTTTGTTTTTTATTGGACGCGACTATTTTTACCCACTACTCCCTGACATTGATTGAGCTGCGAAATACTTTTCTTCCTTCTTTTCTTTTTTTTATTATTATAATGTGCTCACTTCCAACCCTTTCTCTATAAAAAACTGAACTCTTTTGTGTTGACCAATTTGGTTATAATTGTTGACCATTTTGCCGGATCCTACATTGTCCAACATTGTTTGTCTTCAACTATGCGCCATTATCTGATAAATCCAAAAAAAAGTATAGATATTTATGCACAAATTTCCCAGCTTACAAAATGTTTTTTGGCCACAAAAAAAAAAGATTATTGGAAAGCTTGCAGCTTATGATAAACTAATTAAGTGTGCAATGTTTGCTCTGCTCAGTCGACAATATTTTCCGTTTATGTTTCCGTTTCTATTTTCAATTTCAATTTCCGCACCTGCACTTCAATTTAATTCCAAATTTTTTTTTGTTGCTGCTGCTGCCAGGCAGAAGCTATCAAAGCCATCTGAGCTCACTAACTGGGTCAACAGTATTTTGCCTCGTCATTTAGCCGGTTGCGCCAGTAATCGCATTCAATTATTTAAGCCACAGCGAACACACACACACACACACGCCCACGCACACACACACACGCACAAACACTCAAATATAAGCCTGAATATACTGTCGCATTAATTTCAATATTGCGGTAATTTAAATCTGCCTTTTCTCTCTTTTGCTCTGCCATTAACAGGTGATTCATTAAGTTTATAGATTTTGTAGGAGTCGCTGCTGATTTTAGCCGCTTACGCCAAGTATGGATTTGGCTAAGGGGGTTGGAAGAGGGGGAGGGGCTGCAGCGATTCAGATCGCTAGGCAAACATTAAAGTCAAGCACAATTATGTATGTAATTCCCCTGGCAAAAGCGGAAGCGTGCAGCTCTGATTGCTGGCATACACAGCTCGAATATCTTATATATATATATATATGTGGCAGTTTAGTAATAGGCCCAGTTAGTTAGTTAGTTGGCCTAATTATGCGATATGTACAGTTTGATAGCGAACCTTCCCTCGTCTTCCACCTGACGGAAATGAACACAAAATTGCCTGGGGACCAACAATTGAGCCCCCAATGCTCATGCTGATGTCAATGATAATCATAATGATGTTGCCCTCGACAGTTCTGCCTGCCCCTTCCACCTGCCACCAGCTTACCAAAATGAACATTAGAAACAGACACTCGGCTTATTTACAACTGCAATTGGTATTCATTTCCTTGCAGCTCAGCATGGAGAAGTATTTAATGCAATAAAAAAGATTATTATAATATGCCTTAGATTATTTTCCCCTTTAAAAATGTCAGGAAGGGTATGCTGAAGTTGTGCTACAGTATGAAACAGGCTGAAAACCTAATGGAAATAAGATCTAGAGACTTCAAATTTGGGATATAAATTATGAAAATCAGGTTAAGTTTATATTATCGATACCTGTCAATGACTGGCGAATATCGATACAAATCGATTAAAATGACACAGTTCTAATTAATGTGTAATATCCAATTTACATAATATAATATTATTAAGGAGCAACTGAAAAGATGTCATCAAGATCAGTAAAACTGGTAAAACCACGATGAGTCAACTCTGATTTCAGGGCATCTCCCAGTCGAGCTCTCTCGAATTGTGTGTTTATTATTTTTGTATTTATTTATCCTGGCAGCTTAGGTTTGAATCCGATAAATTATTGCGCTAATCGCTAGAGAGTTAATTATGCTGATGATACAAATAAAAGTGAATCCATAATTATAATTACGGGCTATGTTAATTATATTTATATATGTTCACTTTACCTTACGGGTTATGTTAATTATGTTTATATTTTCACTTTTATTTGCATAATGAAAAAATCAAGTAAATAAACTCTCTTGTTTATGCTTGGCTTTCTGCTTGAATCATGTTAATTAATTATTAAATGAATTGTTAACAATATTAAATAGCTTATTTATTTTTTACATTTGATTAAACTGGAACTTACTTTATGACGTGGAAACATAAATATTTAACTAACTTAATGGTAAGTACAGCCATTAATTGATGTATATATATTTCCTTCTTTATACATATCTGCTATTTTTTTCATCTCTTGTTTGTATACCTTGCTTTTCTTATGAAAACTCAAACTTGTTGCTTTCCACGCTTTTGTGACTCAGCTAACCAACTGTGACTAAGTAAGAGCCCTCGACTGTTATGAATCAAATCAACATTGTTATTCATTTATGTGTTTCAATCACAACTGAATATGTTTGAGTAAAAGTGCTTAAACTTTCTAGTGGTTATGGCTCTTACACACTGTGTGCTTGTGTGTGTGTGTGTGTGTGTCAGTTAAACATCAAGTTTGCAATAAGTGAAGACCATTTGGGGAGGCTGGCTAAAATGGCGAATGCGCAAATAGCAAAGAGAAAGCAGCCAATGGCAACTGGGATTTATTTCTGACGGCCGTTGCGGCTGTTATTAAACACGTTTACTCTAAGTTTTCCCCAAAGCACTTTTTCATATTGCGTTTCACCATATTTTCGCCATGTTTTGTTGGATTGCGCAGAAATTTCAAATTAAGTTGCAGCACAGCCAGTCAGCCAGTCAGTCCACACAGACCAAAGCAAATCCAAATCCGAATCCAAATCCAAATCCACCTCCCAGGCTCTCAGGCTCCCAGGCTGCTTGGTCGGAGCTGTAAGTGAGCAACTGAATTGCATCACGTACATGGGCAATTTGCCAGCAGAATAATACAAACACACACTTGCATATACATATACATATACATATATATATGTATATATATTTATATATAAGGATATATAAGGATGCAGACATAGTCTATCTGTGTGAAGGTTGTTGAACGCTGCCCAACTGGCCAAGTGGCTGACTGCGTTGCCTTGCCTTGCCACGCCTCGCCTCTCCTCGTCTTGTGTGGCATGTTTCATTTTCATTTGTTTTTCTTTTTCCTTTTTTTATGCGTGTGTGTGTGAGTGAGCTTTTCTCATTTTTGGCACAGGTTTCATGCTTGAGAATTTGTAAATCGCAGCGCGAAACAATGCCAAAGCATAAACTAAATAAATGCGAAATATTTTATATATGTAAGCATATACATATGCACCGGCTACACTCAGCGAAAAAAGGATTCAAATATAAGAAAACACCTTAATATGAAGAACGTCCACTTTATTAAGAAATAAATAATAATAAATGAATACATTTGAAGTGTTTAGAAGACATGTCTTAGTTAGCTAGAGATAAAATATGTGATTAGTGCATAAAACACATAATAATATAAAAAATAATAATATAAAATAATAATAAATAAAAAATGTAATAAATAAAAAATAAACTGGCAGTTCGACATATTTTCTTTCTAAATTTATTAGCGAAAACCAAACCTCAAATTAAGAAGAGAGAAACGCTTTTGAAAAGTTAACTCTAAGCTGAGCCAAAAGTAAGGAGGTTCTCTAAATTTAAGGACCACTGTTTTGCTGAGTGTATGTGCTGACTATGCGTGTGCTTTCATATGTGTGCTTATACATGTGTGTGTGTGTGTGTACTCTATAGAAGGAAACAGATTACTTTTCATCGCTTTTGTCCATGCTGAGCAATTAATCTTGCTGTACCCAGCACACACCCGTCCTGCAGTTAGCCGCACACTCCCCTCCCTGCCCTTGCTGTCCAGCTCTTTGGCCATTTGGCTCTTTCGCACACACTTACCCACAACAATCATGTCCTCGTGACCGGAAACTGTCTGGAACGAAGGCGCCTCGCCGGACACTTCGCACCGATAGCGACCCGTCGACTGTAGGCTGACAGAGCGCAGGACAACGGCAATGTCCGTTGAATTTTGCAGCTGCAAGCAAATAAAATACATAAAATGCATAAAGTAAAACAAAAATTTAACGATTATTTAAGAAAAAAGAGAAAAGTGAAAGGCATTTTCTGTAAGCGGGTCAAGTGTTGAGCAATCGCTGCAGCTATCGAAAATAATATTTATGCTCTCCAAAATATCATTTTATGGCCGACAAAAGAGTTGCTGATTTTGCACATTACGCAGATTTAAGAAGCAATAACAATTTGGAATATTTAATAGATAAGTAAAGTGAGTTATACAAAAAATTGAAAAATAAGTAAAGAAATTCCATTTCATAACTGACAAAAGGAAGATTTAAGAAACATTTAATTAAAAAATGAATCTTTAAAATGTATAAAAAAATAAAATCCTTTTTAAAACACTCTCAAAAATATAATAAAAAATTTAAATACATAAATTCCACTTTTAAATCGACAAAAGTTTTGTTGGTATTGCACGTTATGAAAAGAAATAACACAGATTTTCTTCAATCAATTTGATTCATTATTTCAATCGATAAATAAAACCAGTTTTAAATCAAATTAATTTGGAAGACAAATGACGCATTTTTCAAGAAACACTCAATCGAGAAAAAAGCAAATAAATAAATTCTAGTTTAAAATCGACAAAAAAACGCATACTTCAAAAGAAGTTTAAAACAAATAATTAAATTTCATCTTAAAACCGACCAAAGTTTGGTTGATATTGCACATAATGCAAACTTAAAATATTCAATCAAGAAATTAACCAATTTTTTTAATTAAACTTGAATTTTGTAACAGAAGCGAATAAATAATAGTTTTGGGCAGACATCCATCATGTCAGGCGATTCTGTAGATTATATAGCTCGAGACTTTCATTATCATCATCATCTCCATCGCCACCGTCATCGAGCTCTTCATCACCGTCGTCGTCGTCATCGTCCTCCTCGAAGTCATCCTCATCTTCATCATCTTCATTTAGGGCTGCAGCCACCTCGACCAATTCACTTAGCTGCTTATCACTCACTGGCATCGCCGCGTCCAGTTGCTCGGGAGTGGCATCAAAGTGCTCCATGGCTGCATGCAACTTCACTTGACTCTCCAGATGCATTAGGCTATGCAGCTTGTCAATCTTACCCAGACGCAGTCCCGCCTCGATGGGATTGCTTTTGGGCTGGTGGACTATCATTTGGACCATCATATCGATGGCATCGTCCTGGTCAAGCGGCTGCACACACTCCTCCAACTTTTGCAGCACTTTTGATTTCCTACGTGAGTACATTTTTAGAGAGCCTCCCAAAAGTAAAAATAAAACTAAAAATAAAACGAATTCGAATTCCGATGTATTTCCTGAATGTCGTCTGCCTGTCCACAGCAAATACTTCTAATATTGACTTTGACGAGCAAATACTTGCCTACTACAACGACTCAATGGACTCAATGGAATTGTGTCCTGTGAATCAGATTAGCTGAAAAGAAGTGAGAGACTCTTCACACTTACCTCAACA
The DNA here is from genome assembly GCA_035044025.1 of Drosophila paracracens. Classification (NCBI taxonomy): domain Eukaryota; kingdom Metazoa; phylum Arthropoda; class Insecta; order Diptera; family Drosophilidae; genus Drosophila; species Drosophila paracracens. The sequence continues at coordinate 1,068,877 of JAWNMN010000396.1, forward strand.
TCGACACCGGGCAGCGGAAAGACCTGTCCGGGCGGCATGTCACGTGGCACATAGCGATAGAACTCGAAGCCGTCCTTGTACCACTTCACCGAATACAAGGACTCGCCATCCAGATCGTACTTGCAGCCCAAGACGGCATCCTCGTGCCGCATAATATGCTTTGGTATGCGTATCTCAGTCATTGTCAGGCAATCCACTGCACAAAAGTAGAGAAAAGTAGAGAGCAGCACACGGATTAGTTATTTAAAGAATGATGAACACCAGACGATTAAGTAAGTTTATAAGGCGTTGTCTTTTTCCTTCTTAGCTTCTCTTTCTTTTTTTAAGCAGGCATTAGAACAATGACAACTCTGGTTTCGCCTGCACTTCAGCTGCTCAATGCCAGAGGCCCATAAATAACCCACACAGCAAGTGCATAAAAGTCAAGGAAATCGAAAGAAATTTCGCTAGTCGGGGCCCAAAACAATGCGCTTTTGTTTAGCCAACACAATGCAAAGGAACCAGCCCAGTCGACTTGAGGCGTGCGAAACGTGCTCGGGATTTCTGAATACGAATAGTCGGCCAACTTCTAGCCAGGGGTGTGTGTGTGTGTGTGTGTCTGTTTCTTTGTGGGCACTCGAGACAACGAAACGAAACGAAACGAAAAGAAAAGTTGTCGACTTTTAAGCGTACAACAAAAGCCCAGAGGTAGGCTTAGACAATTTGGGTCAAAGTTATGGCACGAAAATCAAGATATGAAATTAATATTGCACCAGCAACGAAACACTGCATAAGGGACAGGCTGATAGCAGTCCTTGCATAAGGCTATATCAATTCGGGTTGGCTTTAAGCAAGTTTTCCTAACTAGCCAACTAGTTTGGCTTCTGCTTTAGCTGTTTACACCTATCGCTGAATATCCACTTATATTTACCACAGTCGATTAAAGGTATTTATTTTTGTAAGCAAATTAAGTCACTAACGATCACAAATAAATCAGATAGAAAATGGCACTTAAATTTAGGAAATCGCCATTCTCTTTGCTCATCTTATTATTCAGAAAGCATATTTCTAGTAGGCAAGATTTTATATCTCTAAAAACCAGGATTTATGGATTTAACTTAAGAAATATTTTTAATAATTTATTAAACGTTAGTATTTTATATTTAACATAGTTTACAAATTCATATAAATTAATTTAAAAATTACGATTACTGCGATGTAAACTGCATTTATTCGAGAACATATTTTTTTTTATATTTCTTATAAATAGAAGTCTTCAAGGCGATTTTCATGTTGTTGCAATTTTCTCAATCTTGAAGCGCTTTTTCTGCCATCTCAGTTATGTATTTTTTTTCTTATCATCAAAGGTTAAGCATAAGGATAACTAATTTCAGCCAGAGTTGTCAATGAGTCTGAAAGGTTTTCGTCTGTGACGTTTCCAGAGTTGACTAAGTACAAGTGGGAATTGCGCGACAGAAGCTCGGAGCCCATAATTGCCAAATGAATGTTTTGGGATCAATGAGGAATTTACCGTATGAGTTTTATTTAGGACAGAGCGATGACAGAGTGCCATAAATAGCCGTTAATGTGGTGCGCTGGCATTTTCGGGCTAAAAATAAATGCACATTTCCATTAAGCCACAGGAAGCGGCAGCATTAAAGGCATTTGACTTTTTGTGTGCGCGGCCCGAATGAAAACCACCCGCTGAAAAAGCCACCCACCCACTTTGCCTTTGGCGGCAAAATAAACATGTACAAAGCAGCGTGCGGCGACAAAGCCAAACAGACGCCACTGAAGCGGCCAGGAACCAGAATCGGGGAAACATAACTGAAGCAAGAGCCAGAGCCTGAGCCAGAACCAGCAGGCATGAGGCAGGGGCATGGGACACAAAGTGCTGCAAGAGTCAACTTATGCGTTCATTTGAGTGTACACTCGGAAAAAAAAATATACCTGAATTTTAGAAAATTGCCCTAACATAAAAATCACACTAAAAAATTATAAAGCTTTTTATGTTTATAAAAATATATTTATAAAAATATAAGAAAACCATTTGTGACCAAGCCAGTGATTTTTAAGGAGCCGCAAACTTTAATTTAAGAAATTCGCTTACTGAATAATATGGTGAATTACTTCTAGCAAATTTCAAACATTCAGTTACGTTTTTTTCTTGAGTGTAGCTGCGCTTAAATACGGCGACTTTTGCCTTTGGTCGAGCTGCGCGATTTCTGTTTGCAGCCGGACACTTTGAGCCAAGTATTTATGGCATAAGTATGACTTAGCATTTAGCACTTGCAACTACCAACTCCCGACTCACAACTTTATATATATATATATATATATATATATATATATATTTTTATATATAGAGTGCAAGTCAAAGAAAGTGCGTGGCAAAAGGTGCACTAAAGTGTGCTCGGAACCATTCTTATATTCCCATTCCTTACGGTTGTCTTTGAAAAGACTTCTATGAGATTTGGCTTGCTTTGCTTTTTTGGCTTTGGAATTTGCTTGCTTCGCTTTATATAAATTTATGTTTAAGCAATGTGTTTGTGGCTTTTTTAATTTTATTATTTATTTATTTATCAGAAGTGAAGGTTGATTTTAAATTGTTAGACAGTTGAAACTAAATCGTGGGCGGGAAAAACAAGTCAGAGCCAATGCCGTCGGCGGGCTAAGAATTCTGAATATTTTTGTGTGGATCCCAAAATCAACGTTGACAAATGCCAAGCTGAGGCCAGACTTGACGGCAAGCTATCAACGGCAAATCAAATCTAAGGGCAACCTGGCTAATTATTAAGCCAAAAACTGAACACCGAAAACAGCAGCGTGCAACATGGAAAGTTTTGTCATCAAACGCGGTGCTTAATTGAGAAATACCTTGGAAGGAGATTTATATATAAGTTTATCATTTGATGTCGTGTAAACGCCACAGTTACGTTCGAAGCACTATTATAAAGTTGCCACAAAAGTTTGCTGCTTAATTTTGGTTGATTTTTAAATGATTTAATTTATAGCTCGAGGTCAAATGTCAAAAGCAGGTAAAACCAAAAATAAAGTAACAACAAAGACGAGTCTGTTGCAACTAGTGCTGGTGCCTCGTGGATGTGGCAAGTGTCAAGCGCAGTAATTTGACAATAACTATTTGTATTGTAAATTAAACTAAATAAATAAGCACTATTGGCAGAGATAGAAAATCAAAAATATCTTTGGAGAAAATTATATTTTTATTGATTGGAATTTCAAAGTGAATGATTTAGATTTAGAGAACATATTGAAAGTATTCAATTGAGTAACAATTCAGGCATTTCAGAGGCAGAATCAAGTTTTAACTTCCTGTGATCAACTTATAAAAACTCTTAACCAGACAACAAATTTTCAATTCGTTTAATAATGATTAATCGAAGGAAAAGAAAAGAAAATTATAATATAATGAATAGCTTAATATATCCAATCAATCCTATTAATCTGAGCATGTTTCTTGCCAATCTTCCATAAAACATAATATTATTTATTTTTTGTCAACTAGAACTTTTATTAATGTATGAACAAAATATGAAAACAAGTTCTAAGATATATTATTGGAGTATTAAAGATATATTTTATTTAACATTTTACGTATGAAAAACAATAACTTAATATTTTATTTTTAGTTTACATTCCGTACATTACTTATAAATAAAATATTATGTACATTAGATATATTTAAGATTTTACATGAATAAAACACGACTGAAAACTTTGCTCATCTTTTAGATTGCAAAAGTTGCTCCACCATTAATAATAGTAATAATAATATCTTAAAATAATGCAAATATCTAAAGTCAAAGATTTGCGATATGCAAAGATGATAATTTAGACTGATTGGTTAGTTGATGGCGGCATGGATCAGTTTGGACGGTCTGCCAAGCCTGGAGCATGCAATAAAGGGAAAGAAAACTGTTTTTGCCTGCAGCATCAATACGCATCAATGCCATGCCCCAAGCAGGGGGGAGGGGGGGGATGTTTTTTGGGGGTGGATTGAGACAGACGGACGTGGAACGTGCTTAATCTGCAATCAGAAGCGGAAGTTTGTTTCTCAGTCTGCAACAAGAGCAGCTGCGCCAGGCCTGCTGCCATTGTCTGTGCCACAGTCTATGTCCTTGCCACGCCTGTCTGTCTGTCTGCATGCCCGACTCTCTGTCTGTCCGTCTCTCTGTCTCTCTGCCTGTTTGTCCGTGTCAGGCTCGTTTTCTTACTTCGACAAAGAGTGCGTTCTTTTTTGTCAAGCTCGTTATTGTTGTTGTTGCTGTTGCCATTGTTGTTTGTTGCTGTTGAAAATGGAGCACGTTTCTCGCCCCTTTGCTGCATTGCAGTCGCACTTGCATTTGCATATCTGCTGCGTTGCCCCACTGGAATGGGGCACTAACAAAACAGGACAACTTTGTCATCGATTTGAAGCCTGCTCATAGAAACGGGAAAAGCCAGCGAATTAATTGCAGCTAAAAAGTCCAAATAGAAACTTGTTCTACGCATACGCAAAATATCCCATTGCATTTATGTTTGTCATTTGTCTATTTGCTTTTAACAACAACAACAACAACAGCAGCAACAACATCAGCGCCTAGTTGGGCCAATTTTTAACATGCTGCTCGAAGAAGGCGTTTACAATTCATGCCACACTCAGCAAAATATATTTGAAAACTAGAAACTTTTTCTAGTTGTTAGGAATAAATTTTAAATATAAGAAAAAACATTTTAAAAATTAGAAATACTTTTTTATTTGTGCGTTTTTCATTATTAATAAATGAATTTCTAAGAAGGATAAAATCTTCTGCCAAGATTCAGAAAAAAACAAACAAACACAAGAAAAGAGTTTTGCTGTTGTCTGCTTTACAATTCAAATTAAATTATTAAATATGCGAATTTTTAATAGATCTAAGATTTTGATAAACTTAAAATAATATTGTTTATTAATTATATAGATAAGGAGAAGCGTATGTTAAAATTCTATCTTACACCGATTAAAAAGCACCTTGAAAATTAGATATATTTTTCCAAAATTGTAGAAGAAGGAAACCGCAAGTATTTTGAAATACGATATATGTATATATATATATATATGTATTCATGCAGATCATCAAAAGGTTCGAGTGCGCAAAATGCATACATGTGAAATTTGTTGGAAAATAAATCAAAGCAGCTGTGACAATGTTCAAACTGTGTTTGTCAAATGCAACAATAGCTATTTTCTTTAATTAGGATATCAATTAAAGCAGGCACACACACACACACACACACATTAACAGCTGTAATAATATAATTAAAATTCATGTCGACTTGTAAACTGCCTGCTGGCAAAAACTCCAAACACACACAACGTGGCTTATTCATAACAATAACAATAATCGATTAATTCAATTAAATTGAAAACATCAATTTTGCCAGCCATGATTAATTACACCACCAGTCAAACACACACACACACACACTTACACACACACCTCAAAATTGGTATGCAGCTGTGTCAATTATTCTGGTACACTTGAAAATATGTGAGAAAATTGTTAATTAATTTGCCTAAATGCTACTAAGTGATTCAATTAATTTATAACATTATTTGCTCAATTTGGTCTTTCCATCAGCTGTTGCTTTAATACACCCCCGTACACAATTCTATGGCCAGTTCTTTATTCTTTTTGCATTAACTGGTAGTTGGCAGTTGGCAGTCTGCGTGTTGGTTAACATTAGTGGCATGTTCGGCGGCCAATAAATATGTGCTTCCCTTTTGGCCATTTTGATTACATTTCGGGCCACGTTTGCTTAATTTCATTAAAGCTGCTCACTTTCCTTTCTCTATAAAAATATTACTTTCTTTTTTCTCCATTCGATATTTTTTTGTTTCGCTTGGAACATGCGTACGTGACCTCATAACAACAGTAAGCAAGATTTTTATCTATAATTCAGTGGACGCGCTTTCCCAGCCAATTAAGTAAACAACGACAACAACAAAAACAATGCACAACAGCAAAAACAATAACAACAACATTAACAACAACTACCTTCCCTTGCAGTAATAAAAATCATTTTAATTTTCGGTTTTTTTTTTAGCCTGTCTAGACGACATTGTATTTGCCAATTATTACTTGCCCCCAAACCACAATTTAGCAAATTATTTGCTTAACAGAAAAATTCCGTTTTCTCTGCGTTTTTCTCTGTGAGTAGAAAACGGAGGCAGCAGCAAAAAAAATATTCACTTTGTCAACTTGCCTCAGTTCCCAACTAAACAAATTGAGCACAAAAAATGAAGAATAAAAAAATGATAATGACGGTATGAAAGTTATACACTTTTATTCCATTAATTAAATGCGTACAAGTTTTGGCAAACAACTCGTCAACTCAACTAACTAACAAGCACTCTTATCTAATTAATTAAGGCAACATCCACTAATAACTGCCAGATGCTTATTAAGTGTGAAAATTGTTAACTAATTTGCTCGGCAAGATAACAAAATATGCGAATTAAATACGTATACGCTGGGTATGCCGACTCGACTAGTGAACTAAACACTTAGTTGCTATAACTATTATTGAATTAAACTTTTCTTATATCTATATGTGAACTACTCAGCAATAGCTACGAATGTGTTGAAGATATGAAAATGAACTGCTGCCAAAATACTATGGCAAGTTTTGGTCAACAATCCTAAATAAGCCTCAGCTGTCTTCTCTTATGCCTATCTTTAGCAGCTGCAAATGCGTCTAGACTGATTATTTTATGATTGCATTTTTTTAGGAGTGCTCCTATCAATTGTCGATTAAGTTTTTAGCTAAGCCTAAGGCTAGTACTTCAAGCAATACCATCAGCCTGGTGCAACACAATTCAGATACTATAATATTTTATAAGCCAAGCGACTATTTTTAGCCTTCTTTGAATTCCGTGCATATTTTGATCTTAATAATTAATAATGCCATAACTTTGACATGAAATATATTGTAATCCTCCATTAATGTTAAATAAAGACCACTAATTTTTCCCTTGCTGCCAGAATATAAATATAAAAATGTTTTGGCAGCAAAAAAAAAATTATTATTTTATATATATATAATATTATTTTAACTCTCATTTCCAAAAGATTCTGCTCATATAAAAAAATACTTTTCCCTTTGCTCTCATTCTATTTTTGCCTTGATGTTTATATATTTTAGCAAAAACTATTTATTGCTTTGTCAAAATTAAAACAAAAATATTAATTTAAAATAGAACCCTATTTTGGTAGAAAAATATGTGTTCCTTTTAATTTATAAATTTTAGCAATGTTTTATTTGGCTTCATTAGTAAATAATTCTACAACTTAAAATAATCATTTATTTCTTTGCTGTTTCATGTTTATTTAGCTTCAGCAAATATCAAACAACATTAATAATAAAGAATTAAATTTTAAATATACTTTTCCCGTTTCATTATTATACATTTTAGCAAACTATTTACTTAGCTTCAGCAAAGATCAAACAACCACAATAGTTATAAATAGGATACTATTAATCCAGACTAATCCTATGTTTCGTGGCTGCCCAACTATTCTTGCAATGATATTTAACAACTATTTATGTAGCTGCAGGGAATACAAATCCCCGTCATAAATTAAGTCGCAGCCGCGCAAAGGATGTCAGTTAATTTGGTTTATATTTTTGAAGTAGTTCAAGTTTGATGAACTTAATTAAAAATAAGTAAAGCAAAAGTTCAGATTAATGCGTCAAGGCTGAAGGCTAAAACGAAGTTCCTGAAGAGGGTTAAACATGCCACAAAGTTTATCGTTTCGCCAATGTCTGCCGCAGATTTGCGATTTGTCGAACACTTTGCCAATGGATTCCAAAAACGGGTTGCTTTGATTCTGCAACAGTCGCCGACTTTCTCTCTCTCTATCTTCCTCTCCAAACTGTCAAAGTTCTTGTTTCGGGCAGAGCAGAACTCGACACGACCTTAAATCGATTAAGTGGTAAGCAAAATGTATCAAGAGTGTCGGTGTGTTGCTGTGTTGCTGTTGGTGTGTGCCACACACAGGGGCGCCAAAATTGTGGCAGCCGTGGTGTCTGCCAACTAATATTGTTGGCTAAAATATTTGCACACCCCATCCCCACAAACCCCCACCCCCTAAAACCAATAAGGGGAGGGGTGTTTTGGGGGGTCGACAAAACAGTAAAACTTCTTTGGCCAATTTTTGTGGGTCTCGTTCGTCGCTTTTGGCCAAAGTTGCTAATAAATTAAATAAACATTCTCAACGTTGCCCGCCTGATACCGTTACTACCAGCTACACCCCCCTCACCACTCCCTCATGCTGACCAAATACACTTATAGAAAGCTTTTCTTGTTTTTTGTTTTAAATATTTTCTAAATATTAGAAAAAATATTCTTAAAATAAGTTTTATAAATGTTTTATTTTTTTAAGAAATGCTTTTCTAAAAAATGGAAATAAAATCCATAACTTTTCGAAAAAATCCAGTATAAAATTGAGAAACAAGTACTGAAAATTACTAGCTCGGGCTTTATGTTGGAGTTTAGAGACAGAATTTTATTTAAATTTAGTAATATGAATTTATAAAATATTTAAGATGTACCAATATTTAATAATAAACAAATAATATATTGAATATTTAATTAGTAACTAAATATCGAATATACAAATTCTTTAGTTAATACCCACTAAAAAAATACTAACCTGGAAAAATTGTACATATTTTTTTTAAATTTAAAAATTTTCACCGTAAAAAATTCAACTTTAAAATTTGGAAAATCCAGAAGTATATTCGAATTTGGAATTCTGAATAATATGATGTCTAATCCTTGGCGCCCAAAAATATAGCAATTTACAAAAATGTAAGGTGGTTTTTTTTGTATGAGTGTACTACTCACCAGTGCTGGGCAGTAGGATTGCCAGCGTTGCCAGTGTTGCCAGCAGCAGGCTGCATAAGGATGTTGTGTGGCAAGTGGTGCAGCAACAGCAGCAGCCGTCGCTCAGCTGCAAGCTGGGTCCACAACGTCGTCGTCTATTCAAAGTTGCACCCATTTTGTTGCATTAATGTGTTGCCACTAGTTTTCCACTCCTCTGCTCTCCCCTCTCCTCACACTCTCTCTCTCTGCTCCTCTTTTGGTTGTTTGCAACACTTTTTCTTGGACAAGTTTTGCTTGCGTTGCTTTGGCAAAACTTTAATTTTTCAATTTGTTGCGGTATTTTTTGGCTTATTTTTCTTCGTTCCAGCTACAATTTTTGGGGTTGTTGTTTGTTGTTTTTTCTATTTTGTTGCTATTTCTTTCCCTTTGACTGCTTTTACTGCTGTTTGCTTTGCGTTTTAGTTTTTTGTTGTTTTTTGTTGTTTTTCTTGTCTCATTTGCTCAATGCAATAAATTTTGCCTTGACCGCCAACGAGGGAACGCGTCATCCGCCAATGGCTTGAAGTTCTTTGGCTCCACTTGCTCCTGCTCCTCCTCCTCGTCCTCTTCCTCTTACTCCTTTTGCTCCTGCTCCTCTTGCTGACTCTCCTCTTCCTTGTTTTAGTTTGTCGTTTGCTATTTATTTTTATTTTCCATGCGCTCCTTTTGCTATTTGCTCTTCTTATTATGCGCTACACACACAACAAAACACACAGAGTCGCACACACACCTTCGGTGTAGAAGTATTCACAGTTACACACACGCACACACACAAACACACTCACACACACATTTACATGTGTCCCTGGCCGTGTTTGTTCAGCAATTTGTGTTTGTCTATTTGCACGCGTTTGTCTCTGCTTCCTTTTCCATTACAGTTTGTCTTCTTTCTGCTATTGCTTCTCGCGCTTCTTCTTGTTGCTCTTCTGCTTCTTCTTCTTGCTGTTGTTGTTGTTGGCTTATCCTGCTGCTCGCTTAACGTGTGCACGAAATTAATTGAAACATCAGCAAAATGACAGTTTTCAAATTTCACCAAAAACAACAACAATATTCAACTGCAAAGAAATATGAAATAAATGAAATTAAGTTAAGTTAACTTTTAGTTTCAGTTTCCTCTCTGCTTGAATAATGCACATAGTTTGCACAGAAATATGGAATGAATGAAAATAAGTTGAGTTTCAGTTAAAGTTTTTCTTAGATTCAGCATTTAAATGATTTTTAGTTAGTAATATTATTTTTCTACGTTCAGTGGGTATTATTATTATTATTATTATAAGAAGATTTTGATTAGCAAAATCTGCTTTTTTAACTAAATACAAATTTTTTAGTTCCTTTCGCATGTCTCTGATTCAAGGAATCGCTTTTAATTCAATAAAATTATCCATTCAATTTTCAAACGATTTTTTATGCTTGTGCGCCTTATATTTCTATCAAATATGTTCGATATCGACAAAATAAAATATGCGTAATCTGGAGCTTATTTCAAAATGTTTGAAGTCTCTTCAGACAGGCAGAAGAACATTGCTAAATCGACTCAAAATCAGTTATCAAGTTATCAAGAATATATATAACTATAGAATCGATACTAGCACCGTTTGCCAGTTGCATTCCTTTGCAAAACTTCATTAAACACTCTTTGCTACTTTGAATTTGATAGAAATTCAGTGTGTCAATGACAATTAATGTGTTGGCGAAGGTGCAGCAGTCAAAGCTGGCTAACGAGTGGGCTCCAGCAACTGAATCGAGTGTTGTGAAATAAACTCAATTAAGTCGCTTGACGAGTACATAAATTAATCAACTCGCATTCGTATTCAGTTTACATTTGTGTGTAGTTGTCTTCGAGCGTTGTTTGGAATTTAATTTGCATAAAATCAATTAAGCAAACACAAGAAGTTCTGCACACACGCACAACAAACACACACAAACACACACCCACACACGCACTGTGAAAACTTTTCAAATGAAAATCATGTTTGATAATTAGAAGCTATGAATAATTTTTGGCACCTTGTTTTCAGCTATTTAAAACGAGATTCACGCACACATTCATGCCACAGGCCCATTGAGTGGCTTATGTAAAGTAGTTAGTTGGACTACGCTGCGTATACATGATGTCCGTCCTTGTGTCTGTGCCCCCTCAGTGTGTGCGGTTAGTATATATATATGTATATATACAAATATAGTAAATAAGTGGAAGACTTGAGAGGCATTTGCATAGCCAAGTTCTGTTTTCCTCAGCCTTTTGCATAATTAATTATGTGGCTAGAATGGCGTCGTCTTGTTAAATATGCAAATAACCAAAGCTCAAAACTAAACATTACACTCTGAAAAAAAACTACCTTAACATGAAAGTTAATATTAAAAATAGTAAGTTTTCCTATATATATATATAGTTAAGAGGAAGTCATCATAATTGCGAACCAGTAAGTTTGTAATTTATTTCAAATTAAATTACATGAATTTATAAGCTTATCTAAAATATTTGTCAATCTAAAATATTGAAATTTAACTGTTGAATAAGTAGAAAAAAAAAAATGGAAAGCAACACGCTGAAAATTAGAGAAATCCAACTCGATATTTAGGAATGCAAATCCAACTTTTATTAAGCCGTAAACATGAATTTTAAAAAGTTTTTTTTTCAACAATATGTTGACTAGCAAAAAAATAAAATTTATTTAGAATTTTTCCCGTGTGTAGGTACTAAGATCGAAGGATGAAGGACATCGCCTCACAAAGGTTATTCACATGCTGAGGCTGGTGCTGCTTCTGTTCTGGCTGCCGGCTTACAAGTTACTTTGGCCAAGCGATGCTGTGGGTACATCTTTGGCTGCTTCAACATGTGAAATTAAGTTACGCATAAGCAGCGAGTGCCCAAAAAAAAAAAAACATGAAAACACTCATTTCAAAAACTGACAGGCCAAAAAAATAAGCGAAGCAAATATTTCAATTGCCGTGTTCAATGGATTGCAGCACAAACACAGCAACAACCCACACACACACACACACACATACTCTCGCACACACACACAGATGGTAAACACGTGCCGTTATTTAGGCCAAACTCTGATGAATGCTGAATGAATGAAGAAATGACTGGATGCCGGCATTGCTTGACTGACTGACGGACGAACAGACTGACACACGGACAGACGGACTTAATAACGTTGTTTTGAACGTGGCCATTTATTTTGCTGCTGTGTGTTAGGGCCATGGCCGAAGGATTTCAGCTTTAAAATTCAAGCTAAAGCTTAAGCATAAGCTAGTAAATATTTTCATCAAATATAAAATATGTATACATAGATATATATATATAATAATAATAAATAAAATATATATATATTTTGATGTATACAATAAATAGGTCAATCCCTCAGCCCTGCTTAGCTGCGTCAAACATTTATAATTTTTTTTACTGAAAACTTTTCTTTTATTATGTTTTGCCTTATGGCTTCCTTAAAGCATTTTTAATATGTAATATTTCATATGTAAATAGAAAACTATTTTTAATTTAAATTTTCCCTAAGCTCTTTAGACTTTTCTCGCTTTGCAAGGCAGAACTTTAACTAAAATTCTCATTCAAAATTTATTTTAAAGCATATATTTTTAATTAAGATCTCAAATGGAATTTCGCGCAAAGAAATGGTATTTGCTGAAGCCTGAATTAATTCATATATTTTTAAATACATTCTTGTGGCAAGGGGACAACTCAAATTGCCATGCCCAAATTGGAGCCACAAAGCACAATTTGTGGCAGCTTTTTTCCTCGCCCGTTTCATGGATAGAATTTCATAATTATAGCTAATTTATGTTGACACCAAGGTGTAAAAGTTCAACAGAAATGTAGGGCTGCAAAAACTATGGGAAATACTCACAGGTTGTTTTCGTATTGGGCTTCAATATTAGTAATATTAATACTCTTGGCCAGGAAGTCGATGATGTTGTTGGTAATAAGAAAAGTCAGCTTTGTAGCTGCTGCCGGCAATTGGAATTATTATTTTTGTTTTGTTGAGGGTTGTTGGGCTTAAAGTTTGAATTCTAGTTTTCTTTTTTTGTTGTAGCATTAAAGTAATAACAAATGATTGGTTGACACGCACGTAACGGTAATTTCATTCATAATTTATGCATTTTAATTTGTCAAGCGAACACACACAAACGCACGCCTCGAATATGAATAGGGAAACGAATACACTCACTGAATGTTTTTTCAGCTTAGTTTTTTCTTCGGTGTTTGTTTGTTTTTTGTGCCTCGTCACACACGCTTATTCATAATTCTCGCTTTTCACTGCTAATTCACGCAGTCACACACACACTCACTCGCACACACACTCGCACACATGTTATTATCGTCGTCGTCGTTGCTGAAATCGTCGCTTTTGCTTGTCGGCAGTCGCAGTCGCAGCGGAACTTGTCGTCGTCTCAACCACACAGCACCAATAACCGAGCAAGACTAAAAGCTTTGCTCTCCTCATTACCTGGTTTTCACTTTGCCACCACACACACACACAACACGACAGACCCGAACGCCGCCCGAGCCGCTGACCGATTGACGCCCAACGAACCCTTATCTCAGAGGATAAGCACAAGAGCCGAGCTAAACTTGGACCTAAACCAGTTTTACATTGTCTGAGGTTGCGAACAAAACGAAACGAGAGCGTGCGAGAGAGTGCCAGCTATTGAGAGCGGGAGAGTGGGAGAGAGAGAGAGTGCGTGTGTACACGAAGTGAAGGCTACATTGCTCTTGCTGCTGCTCTCTCTCTCTCTCTCTGCACTCTCTCTGATGTTTCATATCCATTTTGTTTTGCAGCTTTTGCTGGTTAGCTGTTAGATTTTTGAATAAAATAGTGGGAAATTTTGTATTTGGCAGCAAGAAACAAACAAATTTCAAATATTATTAGTTTTAATATAAGCAAATTAAGTCGCGAAATTGAGGAATGTGATAAAAATTAAGCTGTATGTTACTTATGTATATTATTATAGTTATTTTTGTTATTATAATTATTATTTTTGTTACCTATATACTGATTTTTAAAACCATATTAAAATTATAGTTTTTATTACACAAAACTAAATTATTGAATTTAATATGCAACTTCATTTGAAATTTAAGTTCAAGACCCATCATATACATCCATATAATATAATATATATAATTCAATAGTTCAACTGCAATTATGATTCACAGATGAGATGAGCATATTCATTTGGCAAATTTCAGTATTTTGCAACGTGTTACTTGCTGCGTACTTTGAATTGCTCACATACCACACGCACGCGTTGCAACAGCAACAACAACAACAACATTCTCATTGATAGCCAACAATAACAACAACAACAACATCAACAGTCTGTGGATCATTAGGCAAAAAAAAGAAGAGAAAAAACTGCTGACTGGCAGTCTGAATTCAAACTTGGCCCAAACTGGCCCAGTAAGCGAAGTAGGCATTTTTGTTGTTGCTCTTGGAGTTGTTGTTGTTGTTGTTGTTGCACATGCCAGAAGTTGAGGCAGGCAACAAGCGGCAGGCAGCAGGCAGCAGGCAGCAGTTGCCTCATTGATAGTCATAACGCTGAGGCGCTCCTCAACTTGAGCTAATTTCAACGCAATTTGTGTGTGCGGCAAGAAAGAGATACACATATAAATGTAACGAGGCAGAGAGAGAGGGAAGAGGAGAGAGAGAGCGATAGCTATGGGAAGAATTAAGAATTTTGCACTTTTACTTAAGCGAAAAACTTTACTTTTGGCCAGGTTGCAATTCATGTTAATTTAGCCACAAGGGCTGAAAGAGATAGACTGACAGACAGGGAGAGAGAAAGAGAGAGAGGGGTGGAGAAAAGGGTGGCAAATGAACTGAAATTGATTGCGACAACTTTATCGTTGAGCATTTCGCACTTCTCTCTCTGCTTTTTCTCTCTGTGTTTTGTTTCAACTTGTTGTGCAAATTGCATAAATTTGATTATCGAATTTTATACGTACACTCAGAAAAAAATCAACCAATATGTTTATATATGTATACCAGTCGTATATAAATATGAAAATTATAAACAGATTCAACATATTTGAAAATATATCAACAGGTTAATTTTATTTTATTTCTTTTGTGTTGACTGACTTTGGCTGACGTTAAATCAATGAATAAAAGTAAGTAAGTTTTTTGCTGAGTGTAAAAGTGGTGGTTACTACGTGTCCTGCTCAGTGCTCAGTTTGGGAGACCTCTTTTGTGAGTCGCTGGAGCAGCTAAAATTCGTTTAAATCTACGCAATTCAGGACTAATTGGCGCTTCTCTGCTCTGTGTGCCGTATTCATGAACTGATTGAATCTCTTACGCTTCACTCGCTTCATTATTTAACGTTTCAATTACAAGAAGCTCAGAGACACTACACACACACACACTAACACATACAGATAATGTTGTTGGCATTTGAAAATCAAATTTGTACTCTTGGCTTATTTGGGGTAGATCAGACAATGAGTCTGTCTGGGTCTGTGGATGGGATTGCCATCAACGGACTTAGTCAGTTGCAGCTATTTAGCATGCAAATGTGAGCAACTTGCCAAATAGTGTGACTATCCTCCCTCCCCCTCCCATCTCACCACTCCCCCACTCTCACTCAGAGTCACATCTATTTTGCATACAAATTACTTTTCTTTATGTTTTTGCAGGGACTGCTTCAGCTGCCTCTGTTGCTGCTGCCTACAAAATAATTTAAATGTTTCATTTGATTACAAATTGTGCTCTGCATAAGCTGGCTGCTTGTTTAATTGCCTGTCTCACTAACCAGATATATATTTTTAACATATATATTTCTCCGATCAACAGATAACTTGCTTGGCCAGCAGGAATTTTGTGATATTTTACTTGGACTTTTCTATAGATCTTATAAGATTTGGGGTTTTCTGTGTAATATTTATGCATTTGTTCTTTTCTTTATTTCTTGTAAAAATCTTCCTTTAAATTGTTTTGCTCTGTTTGCATAAAATATGCGAACAAATTCTTCATTGCCAAACAATTCAAAGTGTTGGCAGCCAGCAGCAGGCACAATTTGTATTTGTATTTATCTGTAGCTCACATTGTATTAGCTTTTATGCTCTTTTCTTATTTTTCAGTAAATGTCCTAAAACATTTCGGCTTTCTTGCATATTATAATTTTCTTCCTTTCTAGTAAAAATATGAATTTAAATAATTTATTGTCATTTATGCCAGAAATATGTGTGCCCTCAAAAGTATGCTTTAGTTTTTGGATAAACTCAAAATCTTCATTGTCTTTTTAGTTTAGTGGCAAACAATTGAAAGTGTTGGCAGTCAGCAGCAGCCACAATTGAAGGCTCAAACTCTAAGCACACACACACACACACACACACTCACACACCCACTCATGGAACACCCACTCAACAACGAAGTCGGTCATTGGGTTCACAAAACGAAACGCAAGCAAAGCACGCTCGCATTTTGTTCATGTTAAATATTACAATGCAAAACAACCAAAACCAAAAAAAAAAAACTTAAAAAAGGAGAGAATAGCACGCACAGCAACACACACATCACATTCACACGAGGAAAGACACACACTCACACACACATACTCAGTGGTTTTTGTGGTGCAGGCGACACTAAAGTCGAAAATGTTTTTCTATTATTTTCAAGAAAGTGGAAAATTATTTAAATTTAAAAACAAACAAATTAAAAATAATAAAATAAAAACTAAATTTCTACAAAAACAAAATTAAAAATAAATTAATAAATTAACATGTTGTGTGAAATATCGTTAGAAAAATCTTTAAACAATTTTTTTTTTTATTATTTTATTAATTGAGCCGCCTTCTGATAGAAAAGCCTATCAGACGTAATTTTTGAAGGAAACCAAAAAATCTTTAATAGTTCAGAGTTGATCACATAATTCCCTATTATAATACTTTTTTTCTGACAGAGCTGGATAACACATTCTGCTGTGATATAATTTGAGAACTCCTTTCCCTTATCGTGAAGTCTGCAGATTCCTAGTTTAGTTAGCTGATTTATTAAACTACGAGTTACTTGATGAGACCAGTGAGTATTCCATATCTATGTGAAATGTATATTAACTGCTTAAATCCTTTTTGATTATAGTTGCTGAAGAGGACTTTCTCCGCTGACCTTTGTCGCTGCCCAGTTTATATTTAAGCAGACGAAATTAAAATACTTTTTACAGATGAAGTAAGGAAATGTGTTCATTTTTGTCGGCCGTTAAGTAAAGGCAGTCTGTTGATTGCTGTGGCCTATGTAGGAGTGTGTGTTTAGTGTGTGTGTGTGTGAAGTCATTGTACGCTGGCTTCTAATGATTACAGACATATTATTACTTGACACACACAGAAATAGAGAACTCGAAGGGGCGGCGAGTCCAGAGAGAGTAGACAATGCAAGAATTTTTCTATTTTTCACTGCAATTATCGTTGGCTTTATGATGTGTAAATGCATGCAGACCAACACACACACCCACACACACACACATTACTCCAAGGGGTTGAAGTGTGGGGGGATGGTACTGGTGAGGGGCGAGTTGAGCAAACATAAAATTGCCATAAAAATAACATTAGATGCCTCGCGGGATTTGCTCATCAGACAAACAATGCGGCAGTCGACACACATCCGTCGAGAAGAGTTGTTGCTGTTGTTGTTGTTACGCCCACCCACACACGCCACACACACATACACTCACACACACACACTTTAGCCACTGAGTCTTTCAGTCTAGTCATTGTTTGCGCACATCTTCACATGTTATGATTGTTTGTTTGTGTGCCCCTCATGTGTGTATGTGTGTGTGTGTGTGTGTGTGTGTCATTTATTACAGTCGAGCGCTCTAATCAATGTGCAGCACGCTGACTAATGTTGAGCATTCGGTGGCACCACTAACAGCGCACCACAACTCCCGGGTTTGCTACAAGTTTGTGCCACTATTTGTAAGCTTGTGGCTGAGGCATATTACTTTGGCCCGGCCATTTCCAATGCATTGCCTCCAATGAATAATTAAGCGGTTTGCACACATTCATCACACACACACACACACACACATACAGTCGCACACATACACACATGGTAAACCACAGTGCCACAGCAACCACAGCGCCTTTAATTCAAGTCAAGTCGCTGACTAAGTTTCCTATTAATTTTTCAGCTTTTCCCGTGTTTCCTCATGCATCGCGTATACAACGCATTAGCCAGCTCCGAAGCAGCCCCTCTAATTTGTGTAGCGTTTCGCATTTTTTCAAGTGCTGGCCAAATGAACGACAGCAGCAGCTGAAACACATTTCGTCACGTTCTCCAAATGTAGTCATAAAATATAAATAAAAATATAAAAAGCATCAATATTTTGTACGCTTTGCGTGTGTTTTTAATTTATTTGCATTTGCTCATTGAAATGCTGGCTGCACAAAAAAGAGAAGAAAAAAAGTGGAAAAACACGCCCACAAAAACCCCAAAATATAAATGACAATTTATGTGCACGCCTGTCATTTTTCTCTATATATATATATATGTATATATGTATGTCTACATGCCTTCTTTTCGGCACCCGAAAAAACGAAAAGTGGCAAATAAAATATACAAAAATATTAAACGAATTTTAACATGCAATTTTTACCTTCACCCAGAAACGCTATCCGTCATAAATTCTCGTTATACAATTTAAAAACATTTGCTAAACACGCATTTCCTCCAACGGCAATCGCATAAATTTACTTTCTTTTTTCCCCCGATGGGTTGGAGGGGGGGTGAGTCGGGATGGGGCGGAAGGGTTGGCAACATGCCTGTGGACAGCAGTGGTCAGTTTAACATCGGATAGATAAAATTGTCAATGTTTGATGAATGCGTATCGAAATGTGTATCAACGCATAAACGAAAATATATTTCTTCTTTTTTATATTTATTTCCACAGTTTTGACGTTTGCTTTTATTCCATAATGCCAATCCAAATCCAAAAACAAAAAAAAAACGAAAATATAAATGTCGAAAGTGATATACAAATATTTTCAGTATTTTATCAAAATGCGTGGCGCGTATGCAAAAAAAAATATGAAAGCATTTTAAGTTAATTTGCCATAAAAACCAGCAAGAGAAAAACAGACACTTTTCATTTATTTATTTTTATTTATTATCTTTAAATTGGATTGGCCAAATGACATATGAAGCTGATTAGTTGGATATGGGTAGACATAAGCCAAATGCCAGCAATGTGGACAAGCCATATTTTTTAAAACAATAATAATACTTAATTTACAGTTGCAATCTTTTAATGAGAACTATTAAGCAACATTTTCATGCCCCTGCAATTTGTTGCATGAAGAGTGATGAAAGTTTGAGTAACCTAATTACTGTTGTTATCAGAGCAATAATTGGCCAAGAAAAATAAAACGAATGTAAATAAAAATAATAAATAATAAAGGACTTGATGAAGATTCGTCTATTTCTATTGAGTGTGCTGATAACGATTTTAAATTGCGCTATAAATAATAAAGCTGCAGCTTATCAAAGTTGATAATTGGCTTATCGAAGCAATTAATTCCATTCCGTATTTTGCACTGATTTGATATCAACATAATGTGGCTGAATTCACTATTCGTCTTTCCAAAAAGCTGGACTATGTTTTCATCCATTCAACTCGCTTAGATTCTTATTCGAACTAGAAATGTGTAAGATCAAATTAAGAATAATTCCCTCAGTATTGAGTTGTGGCTGGTTTTGAATTAAATCACCGAATAAAATAACCGATTCTCATTATTTTGATGCGGTCAATTTAACATAAAGCAAACAAAATCAAAATGGAAGTTAGAAGCTTGTTCCGCAAGGAATATACAGAATGTAGTCAATTAAATCCTTGATGTCCTTTACTAAAAATGATAGCTGGCTATTAGTTGAGGTGAGTCTTTAGATAGATGATGGATTTTTGTAATTTAATTAGGACTGCACTTTGTATCACTCTGATGATTATGAATTGTTGCCAGAACGAGATTATTGCCTGCAACCAGATAAGTTGGCATCTCGCGGAATTAACTACCAACTGTGGCAAATGAATTGCTTAATCGATCATAGTTGTCTCTGAGGTAAATTGTGCATGATTTTTAATTAATTCGCACATTGATTAACTGATTGACAATCACAGCTAATTTTAGATCCATGTTCCATTTGAAACTTCAGCATATTCACGACAACTGCTATTTGTGGAACATGATTTGCTCATTGTTGAGTTTATTACTGGTTAAGCTTTGCTCTGTGTTGTCAACAGCTATTTTGTAGTTATGTTGTAAGATTATTTACGAATATTTAAGCATAATTAAAAACAAATCTACGGTAGCATCAAAATCTTGCTATTAATTATATAAACTTCATATAAAGGCAAATATATCTGAATTACCATTTATTTAATATTTTTCTTAATTGCAATAATGAACTGGTTAATGGATCTTTTATAATTGCATATCTCATAGCTGACGATTGGCAATTATCTGAGTTGTTCTTTCTTTTATTTTTAATATTTATTATAATTATATTTATCTTCGTTGGTGTTGATATAATTATATATTTAATCCTAGTTGCAGCAATTAAGTAGTGAAAAATTAAAAGTAGAAATGTGAAAGTAAAGTTTACAAAATAAGGTCAATCTGCGAAAGCAAAGGAATAAGTGAAAATATATCAAAATAAACAGCCAAATAATATAATAACGACTAAAATAGTCAACATCATAATAAAATTAATTTCTTGTGCAGCATTTGTAGTTATTTGTATACATATTTGTATTTGTTGTAATTGTTAAGGCTAAGAAACTTGCCACATTTCCATTTCTTTGCTGCAATCAGAATCGGCCAGATAACATAACTATATCTTCTATGGAAATCTATTATTTCTTTTCTATTAATTGTTAATTGTATGAGTTTATCAATGGCTTCCACTTATAGCACACATTAAGTCGATTGACATCTAATTCGATGGATTATCGAAGTGGTCACACCTTCGTTGAAGCTAATTCTCAAGCTTCCACAGAATTACTGTGAGTTAATTTGTAGCCATTATAAACACAACACACACGACACACACGCACCACAAGAACAAACACACACACCTAATAATATATGTGTGCTAGCCAAAACACGGAAAAACACGTGTCAACATTCACGCACTGCGGAAAATGGAGTACGGAAAATGGAAAATGCGAGAAACGGGAAACGGGAAACGGACAACGTGAGCCAAGCGATGAGCCTTGAAAATTTATTAACACATGCCAATCATAAAAATAGAACGAGAAAAAATCCAAATCGCAATTTCATTCAGACAAAAGTCGGCGCATTTGCCTGAAAGCTGTTCCCAAAAATGATTTCAACAAATTTGCTACAAATTCTCCGAAATAAATTCAAATTTCAGCTAGATAAATAAATAATAAAAAGTAATTTGTTAACA
This sequence comes from Drosophila paracracens, assembly GCA_035044025.1. Lineage (NCBI taxonomy): Eukaryota > Metazoa > Arthropoda > Insecta > Diptera > Drosophilidae > Drosophila > Drosophila paracracens. The sequence continues at coordinate 1,090,189 of JAWNMN010000396.1, forward strand.
TTTATTTTTATTTTTACTGCAGAAACTTTATTTGTTTAATTTGTGATTTTAATTTATAATAAAACATTTAGTTGATTTTAGTATTAATAATTCAAAGTTTTATATGGTAGATTATATTATAGTAATTAGAAAAATATGGATATTTATTTATTTTTTTAAGTGAAATATTGTGGATATCGATTATGGGAACCAATTTATCCGTCTATTTTTGGTCATTGCTCAAAATTACAGTCACGATTTCGATTATGAAAAATGTTATTTCCGTGCTCACATTGCTGCTGTTGTTGTTGTTGTTGTTGTTGAATATGATGCACATATTATTATTTATTATATATTCTTCACAGGCCGCAGACAGCGCGAAAAAAACACACACACACACTCACACACAAAACTGTAACAGACGTTTTCCATGTTGCATTGTTCGTGGCAACACGTTGCGTATGCGTAATACAAATCAATCGATGAAACTGAATAAAACCGAAAGACCTTAGAAAAGATAGAGAGAGAGAGAGAGAGAGAGTGTGTGTGTGCTTGTGAGAGGGAGGGAGACAGTCTGTGGCTTACTTTGTTGAAGTTGTTAATTGATTTTGTCCAGGCACTGACCGCCACACCCAAACTTCCGTTCCTCCCCTCTCAACTCTACACTCATAAAATAATATCGCTCAAAATTTTAGTAAATCACTAAAATTGAAAAATACGCCATCAATTTGACGCAATAATTTCTAATATTAAGAAAATTTCTGCTAGATATTTAGAAATTATTCATATGTTTTAGGAGTGTTTTTTCTGAGTGTATACGCACTCAAAATTGCTGTTGTGCAACTGAGCGCGGTATTAGCTAAGCTGGACTTTGAAACTGCTTAACTTTCATGCAATTTACAGCTAAAGTAAACTACTTTCAGCTTGTGCCCCTTAACCGCCCCCCTGCTTGCCCCTGCACCCCTTTTATGCTGGGCATAAATCTGAGGCAAGCAGCGAGCATTTTGCTTCAACGTACAAACGACAAACAATTTTATTGTGCTCGGCACATGTGAATAGAGCGGGTAGATGAGGGGAGGGGTGTGGAGGGGGGAGGGACAAGCACACACACACATACACACAAGCGATATGTGTGAGGTTAGTGGCCAGCAGCAACGAAATTGCAAAAGGATATGACTTTCACACACACACAGACGCAACACACACACTCCAGGACACATGGCATGCGGTTGCAGTTTTATGCGTTGGCATTGCTGCAGCCAGTGCCACGCCCACAACGCCCACTGTCACACAGAGCAGATAAGCGGGTTGCGGAGAGGGGATGAGGGAGTTGGGGAAAAAGTGCTTGATCCTTTTTTATCTTCTATTTGATTTTCATTTTTAATACGAAAATAAGTTTAGCTTAAAATTGAATTATTTGATTTATTTTGCTGGCAAAAGCAGGCTGCATGTGTGTGTGTGTGAGTCTGCTGTGTGTGTTGTGTGTGTGTGTGTGTGTGTGTGTGTGTGTCTCTGCAAAAGTTTTCTTATTTCGTTGCAGTGCACACGAAAAGTGCTTCCTACAATGTTTGCTGGGCATTTTGTCTGCGCTTTTGACTTTGAGCATAATTTAATCGGATATTTGTTGCTGCTGCTGCCTTTTTATATTATTTAAGTTTAGTTTTTTGTGGACCAAACTTGCTATATTATTAATGATTTTTACAGATTCTGTTTGGCAACGAGCACAGCTCAACAAAAAACCAAAAAATAAATACATTTTAAATCCCATCGCAAATTTACAAACTGCAAACCTAAAGTCAACTTCAGTGAAATTACCTGAGGCGGGGCTAATGCCAAAAGCAGCACAAGATTTGAACCATTTTAATTATTTTACGACTTGCATTTTGCAACAAAAAGAAAACAATAAAAAATAAATTTAAATATGATAAAAAAAAATATGTAAGAAAATGTAAGAAAAGTGAAAAATTAGCTAGCCAAATGTCTGCAAATGTCTGCAACTGAAGATGTTTGAGTGTATTTGTTGGCCAAATTGAATTTGTGTCCTGTGGCATTGCTCTGACACTCAAATATACACACACATACCCATACAAACACACACATCTACACACACACATGCACACCCACACACACATTCATTCATTGAATTTCAGCAGTTTGACTTGCGACATTCATAAACTTTTTTCTTGCTTGCTAATGGCCAAAAGTGTTGCATCGAGAGTCTGCCACAAGCTGCTGCACGGCATGCGGCAGTCACTTGCCACACATGCTGCATGACTGCCTTAATATGCCCAGCTATGGTCGGTTCATTTTATATTTAATTGAGTGTGCCAACAACTGTACTCATTTGCCAGCAGCAACTAGTCTTCACTCGGATCAAGACTCGGGGCAGCTGTACAAATTCCATTAGTATTTAGATTTAGATTTATAGACCTCTGCACATAAATCTCAGATAAAATATTACCATTGCCAGACAAGAAATATTAGTTATCATTTAAGAAAAATTATTTACCATTTAAGATATACTAAATATTTACCAGCACAATTTCGGAAATAAATACTTGCAAAACATAGAAAATGTTTGTTTTCTTTGTTTTCGATTTATTTTTATTATTTATTTTTATTGGAATGTTTTTAAGAGGCGGATTTATTATATATTTATATATATATATATATATATATATATATATATTAATTTATTAGCTTTATGAGCAGGTAGTTAAATCATATTTGTCCTGATCATCTGTCAGATGTGTATCTTTTTTTTGTAACAAAAGTTCTCTTATAACACACATGGATTAAATTTATTTGAAGTTATCGATAATTTATCGATAGCCTTCTGATTGATATATAATATACGGGTACATATTATTGATGAGCTCTAAGAAGTTCAATAGGATCGGAAGTAATCTTAGATTGGAAATGTGAATCCGAATCGCAATCGCAGAAATTAAAAATCGTAATCGGAATTAGAGCCTAAATTGGTATCGGTTTGAAAGTCTGAACAAAACATATTTTTATATTGAAACTACTATCAGCCAGCTTAAAGCTGGCTCCAGGGTATCCTCCTAGTCGAGCTGTCTCTTCTAAAGAAAAAACTACTCTACACAAGCTGTTGATTTTAGTTTTGTTATTGTCAAACGGTGTTTTTGAGAATTTATGTATTTAAATATTGCACGCAGGGTATCTCCTAGTCGAGCACTCCCAATCAGCCTGGTTTCCTTCTTTTTGTATATTTTTTTTATTAAAACTCTGTCAACTGCAGCTCGCTGCTGATTATTGACCCTGTTTACTTTTTCATTTGATGCACTTTTGCTAGTTGTTCATTTGCTGCACAAACTGTTGCCAGTTGTTGTTGTCTTAATAAGGCAAGTGCCTCACATGATGATGGTGATGATGATGATGATGATGAGGACAACATATTTGCACAATGGTCGACCGCTTGAGGCCAGTAGTTTGGCAACGAGACTCGCCTGCTGCTGCAGATGTGGTGTCAACTAGCTGCATCGGTATCCATGCCTGGTATGTGGGGCATGGGGCATGGGGCATGGGACATGGGATATGGGATATGGGATATATGCCATATTGTCAATGTGCATAATTTCGCATCAGTGCCGCGTGCCCCCCAACCTTGGGGCAGGCTGCAAGTTGCAGGCGGTGCATTGCAGATGCCATCGGAGCCAAAACCATTTGTATGCATTTACCAAACTGAGCCCCAGCAGAGCACGTATTGGTGTCTTTGTCTTGGCAACAGCAGCGGCTGGGGCATGCAACAAGGGCACGCAACAGAAGGAGCAGCTTGCTGCCTTCTCTATGTGCGGGAGCTCTGTTTTCAGCTCATTGTTGATTTCAACACAATTTAGTGTCTTATGCATGTGTAGAATGTTTTTGTTGCTTTTGCAGTTCCTGTTGCAGTTGCTGTTGTTGCAGTTCCTGTTACAGTTGTTGTTGTTGTTGCAGTTGCTGTTGTTGCAGTTGCTGTTGTTGCAGTTGCTGTTGTTGCAGTTACTGCCTGCGACTAGGAGAAGCTTTTACTAAATACCTGCACATAAGCAAGAACAGCAGACGACATGACCCCGGACATTCCTGGGGCCTATGCAAACAAGTCATAGTATATGCACACACACACACTCGCACACCCACACACACACACCCACTCGCACACTCTGAAAAAAACCACCATTAAATCTAGAAATTTTTTCCTTAAATTTAGATATATAATTTCTAAATTTTAGAAAAATCCGCCCTCAAGTTAAGATCAGAATAAACCTATGTTTGAAAAATACATTTGCCGAATAAGCTGCAGCTGAGTTGCACTTACCGCCAAAGACATGGCGAATTTTTTCAAATATCAGGTTGGTTTTTTTGCTGAGTGTACTCGCGTCGTTCTATGGAAAACAGAATGAGTTGCATGTTGATTAAGTCACCTGTACACACTCCCGCAGAAACAAACACACACCACACACACACACAAGAGTTCACAGAGAGAGTGTTAGAGATAGAGAGAGAGAGGGAGAGAGTGGGGGAGAGAGAGGGAAGCATGTGTTGTGTAAGCTTTTCGGCTTTGGCAGGAAGTTGAAGTTGAGTTGTTGCTTTTTATGCAGCTGCAGTTGCTGGTTGCTGCTGCTGCTGTTGCTGCTAAAAATTGCTTCATTAAGTATTTCTTGTTAGCTGGTCTGATGTCTGTGGCTGTGTATTAGTAACGCTTTTATGCTAATGTCCTTCGAATGTGCCAGCACCGAGTACTGAGCAAAAGAAGAGAACTGCAGCCAAGTCGACCAACCAAGCGAGCAACCAACCAAAGCCAAGCAATTTGACAATAGCCCAGAAAATATGCGTGTTTTGTAGCCAGCTTATGCATGTTCAGTACACCATTACCTGTATGTGTGTGTGTGTGTGTGTGTGTGTGTGTGTGTGCGTGAGTTGAATACAAGAAAATGTTGTGGCAAGTTAACTTGGCATATTCTAAGGGGCCACTTCGTAAAGACAACTTTAGCTCAATTGCTAATAAAATGAACTTTAGCTGAACTTTAAATATGTTTAAATTAGAGAAATATATTTGAAGTAAGGAAAACAAGGCCAAATATAAAGTGAAGTAATAGAAATAAAACCGTTATACAACAATCTAATTGATGAATGAGAATAAAGGATTTTTTAATATTTATCCAAACTTATGTTTCTCAATTTACTACGACAAACCTTACACATAAATAATATAAGATAAGATAGCGAACTTAGTGCAGCTGAATCTCGACTTGCTGCACAAAACTGATAATTTAACCAAGTCCAAATCTCATTCGTATAGAATTTATGTCATTTTCTATAGTTCCTTTTCAGTTTTTGTCTTATTTTCATGACTTTATTTCAATTATTTCTGCTTGCAAAACGCAAACACACACACAGAAATACACCCACACACACACACACACGCACACACCGGCAGCAAATGAAATGTAAATTGAAAAATCTGCATGGCTTGTGCAATCAAGATTTTGCTGGCTGCCAAATTTACACACTTTGTCAAGAGTTTTGGCTCTAATTGTCTCAATTTAAGCAGCCGCATAGTTTCAATTAGACGCCAGACGTTGCCTTATCCCATATACCACACCCACTCCCCCACCAGCACCCCCCTCAATCCAGCTTATTTAAAATAGCAACGCACATATGCGTATTTGTGTTTGGCTCAACACACAGAAAAAAATTGCAATTGAATTATGGAAATATATCATACTTTTCATATTTGTATTTTAAGGATTTACATTCAACTCTAATGAGTTAATTGGGAGGGGAAATTTTGATTACATTTTTCAAAATTTTACAAAAACTCTTTTCTACTTTTTAGAAATGCATTTCTAAGTAATACATCATTTTTCTAAAAAAAAAAAAACAGCATATTTTTGGGGCTATTAAGTTAGGGCAAACGTTTCTGATTAAAAAAATGTTTTCCAATATTTCAAAATTATCACCAAAAACAGGCGAAGCTTTCTAATTTACAGAGCTCTTTTCTAATCAATTTTTTTTCTGAGTGTATGAATAGATGTATGCAAATTTTTAAGCTGTTTACGCTGCAAAATTATGCCGTCAGCGCGTAGCTAATAAAAGGCGCTACAAACTATGCGTCGCTTGAGTGATGAGGCAGCCAAGCGTTAACCGTAATTTATGTTGCGGCAAACCGCCTGCGAGCTGCGAGCAGCGAGTTGTGACGTTTTGTTTGCCACCCAATCAGCGGGTTAGGTTTTGTTGCAGCCCAACTGTTTATATTGCTTATTTAATATGTGCACGGTTGCCTGGATATCAGCCATTCATCCCAGCCAGGCAGCCAGCCAGTCAGTCAGCCAGTCAGCCAGCTACTCAGCCATCCGTTCATTCATTCCATCAGGCAGGCCGACATGCCGTCATATTGCCCTAGCCAAGACAGCAAATGTGTCCTGGCTGCGCCAACAATGGCTTTTATTGAGTTATGCCGCTCATTTGGTGGCGCCACCATCATCATAACAATGTGCTCATTGCGACGTCCCCTTAAATAGTGGCGCGTGTCAATTTGGCGCAGGTTTGGCGGCATATTACCTTCACCTGCCACATTTTGGCCCTAGCTGTTGTTGTTGTTGTTGCACAAATGTAGCTGCCTCCAATGCGCTTATATTAAATTCCACGCTTGAGCGGCTTTTGTCTCCACGATTATTATTCCGGGATCTGTAATCCAAGGGAAACAAAGCTCTGCATGCAAATGGAATAGTAGCTAAGATTCCTTTACATATCTATGTGTGTTTAACCCTCTACTGCCCAAGACAACCCTCTTGCAAGACCTTCGAAAAGGTAGACAACACTTATTCAGACTTCTTTTTGTGCTTTCAACACCATCAGCAATTATGCAAAAATATTTATTTCCAATTTCTATATATTTTTTCTTCATATTTTGGAATAAATAACAATCATGAAATTATTATTTTCAATAATTTTCAACTAGTCAAAATGTGGATTTTGGATTTCATGAATCGGAAAAAAAAGTCAGCACAGCAAAAAACTGAAAGCTATTAAGCGAGAAATCACTTTATACCGTCTTAAAAGTTAATACAAAATTATTTTTAGATATTTTTAATATGTTTAACTAATGAAATTCTCAGCTTAACTCACGTTCCAAGCTGCTAAATAAAATTAGGATTTTTTGTTTATTTATTTTGCTATTTCAGTCTTAGTCGAAGACAGCTCTAATCATAAATTTAGATTTTTAGATTTAATTACTATTCTTAGCACATAAAATTCTCAACTTAATTCACGCTCTAAGCTGCTTGCCAAAATATTCCCTTTTGTTTATCTATATTTGTAATAAGCGCAGAAATTCTATTTTTAAGCACATAAAATAATAAATTTAACCAAAATTCAATTATACCTTTTCGCCTATTTATTTTTCTATCTCCGAATTGGGTGTATAGTTGTTCATTTCTTTGTAGTAAATAAGGCAAATATTATGGTCAAAATTCAATAAGAAATGCTGGCATTCAAACATCATTCAAACTTTGTTGATATTGTGCCTCAAGCTTATCAGAGTTCAACAAATACTTTCTCAATTTATAATTTCAGAATGCAGGCACAGATAAGTGGCACAAAGAGTTGCAGCGCTTGTGGAATGGAGTGCAGGACGTGGCTATTATGTTGCACTATGCAAGCACTTAAGAAATGCAAGTTTAGCTGGCACCATCAATAGTCGCTTCTTATCAAACATTTACAGTCACTTGGGCAGCGCTGCGTATACGTAACTTTTGCTGCCTTTACCCACCATTTGCTTTTGGCCATGTGCAATGACTGCGCAAAACGCAGCCTAACTGGGCTGCCAGCGACACTTGCCAAGCAGTTTTCGGGTTCATTTTTCAGTTCATTTTTCATGCATTCAATGGCCACACACAAAGCGACGCGCCAGACGCTGCCCAACAGCAGCAACAGCAACAGCAACAGCAGCAGCAGCAGCAGTGGCAGCAACAGCAGCAACAGCAACAGCAACAGCAGCAGCAGCAGCAGCTGCTGCGTTTGCTGCCTTTGTGCTGCCAAGCATCGGGTTAAGGGAGTTGAAGTTGGAGTCAGAGTTGAGTTTGAAGTTAATATACTTAAAAAAAAGTCCACCTTAAATTTAGAAAATTAAATTCGCCCTAAAAACTACAAAGCTTAAATTGTTTTTAGGAAGCATTTTTTTTATTAAGGGGAAGGCTAGCTCTGAATCTAGAATCTCTTTAATATGGTGTTCTTTTTTTATGTCTAGGAAATATTTTCTATTATTAAGAAATGCTTTTCAAAAAACTGGAAAATCAAACAATAAATTTTTAAAAATTCCCTCTAAGATTAACGAAAAATTTTACAGTTACTGCTGTTGTCTGCCTTAAATTAAATTATATATAAATTTATCAACAATGTAAAATGTTTGTGCACATATGAGATCTTAAGTTACTAATGTTCAATAATAGTAAAATTATAAAATAAGGTAATGCAATAATTTTCCTATGTAAACACACTGAAAATTACACCCTGGAAATATTCGACATATTTTTTAAACTTTATGTAAATCCCACCAGTAATTAAGAAATGCAAACACTGATTTTTAGACAGCCACAATATCGAATTTTAGAAATTTGCTATATTTGGCAAATTTCTAGAGTTTAGTATAATTTTGTTTTTCTGAGTGTAGGGCAGTGACTGCTTTTCATATAACAACAATATTTTATGCTCAGCTGTCTGGCTTTTTATGCATTTGTGCGGCGGGCCGGGCTGAGTCGTGAGTCGTTTGTGCTGCCTATGTGAAAAATTATACAAAAAGCCAAGAGAGTCTGGGCCGGGCCAAGTGTCTGCCATGCACTTGACTGTGTTATTCTTGTGTTCGGGACTCTGCTGCATAAATCAAGCAGCAACCACTAACCAGCAACCAGTAACCATTTAAATCCTTATCCCGTTGCATAACTATTAAAGTGTGCCTTTAAGTTTGAACAAGATGCGACAAATTTGATTGAGGAGCAGCGGAAGCAGCAGCAGCAGCAGCTCAAGGCTTACATGTGTAGTTAAGTTTGAGTTGGACATTTGCATGCATGACAAAAGCGAAGCCGGCAAACAGAGAACAAATCAAAGATCCAAATGCAATTGCAATTGACGAGGACAACTGCAAAAGGACGACAACAGCAGCTGCAAAAGGACGACAGCAGCAACATCTTTTAGGAAGAGCGTCCGATTTCAAGCAGTAAAACAAACTTTGGCATTGCACAATTTTCTACTTTTTTTATTATTTCTTTTTTTTATATATTGCTGTCAAAGCCAACGGAAGCGCAAACGGAAACGGCAAGGGAAACGGAAACGGAACCAGGCAGCCCGCAATAGATCGCCCCTGGCTGTTGACTCGGACCAAATGCTTGCAACTTGGTAACGTTGTGCTTCATATTTATTACACACACACACACACACAACAACAACAGCAACACACACAAAACTTTTCCACATTAAAAACAGTCAAGTTTTGTTCCATGCCTCCCCCATCATTGTTGCTTTGATAGCGCCACGTTTATCTTTCGAGCAGAACAACATGAAATGGGTTTGGTTTAATTGGCCAACAAAACAAATGGCCAAAAACTGTCTCAAATAGCGCATGAGCTATATGCTCAACACAACAAGATAAGCACTTGAATTTTAAACAGTTTCATAGTTAATTGTAAGCACTGCTCAAAAAGAGTTAATTTATTCTTACATCTTTTAATGATACACACAAAATAATTAGATGAAATAACGATTATCTCAAGCCGAAGCTTAAATAATATTGTTCAGCGAATTGACAATTTTTCGATTCTGTTTTTCCAGCTGACAATCGAAGTAGTCCACAAAATGCACATATTTTAAATAGAAAACCTTTCAAACATTTTTAACGACAATTGGTAATTGGTAAATCATAATTTTGCAAATAAAACTAAATAATATTGTTAAGTAATTTAATGATATTATAGATATAGATAACAACTCGACAGATCAAGAAAATAAATATTCTTATTAGTTCGGAGGTGTCTCCTTCAATGCTTAAATATAAAATAAAAATCAATTTAAGCTCTACCCAAAAAAAATATTTGATTTATAAATTTTGTTAAATATACCTTACAAAATCGGCCAAGTTTAGTGCAAACTTATATTTCCCGTTAAAAGCATATTTTGAGATTGTTATTTGACTCGAGTTGAGCCTGAATTTGCAATCGATTATAAAGTTGTTTAGTTGCACACATGCTTCATTTTCCAAAACTCCTACAAGTAAGTGGGAACTGCAAACTTTACCAACAACATCAACTACTTTTCTCCATTATCTACACATTAAGTTGCCACAATCTTAAGTTGCATGCATTTTAATTGGCAGCGCAAAACTTTAGCCAAGATACGGCTTCAGATGGGAAAAGACAATGTTTGAGGTTTAGTTTTCGTTCGCTTATCCTTTATTTATTTCAACATATTTCTATTATCAGTCAGAAGAAATTTGATGACTATTACGAGGCAGCTACACACGTTGAACATGGATACATCAAAAACTCGTTATTTGCTTAATGAGCCAATTAAGGGGCGGTTGTCGGGTTGTCGGGTTGTCCTCTTAAGGCGTAAGTCCATCTGATAGCGGGTCGTCCTGGGCAACCAACCCGACAGCCAAGCAGCCCACACATCTGAGCCATTTCTCTGTCATCGGAGTGATTTTTATTCTCAACGAAACTGCAGCCATTTCTTTTGATAATGATTGCCAACATGTATGGCAAGGTTATTTCCTCCTCCCTCCCCCTCTCTCCATCTATGCTTATATGTGCCTTCTTTCTCGGCTAATTTGCATATTTGCTTTTGCGCTTTTTATGGCGCTTTTTAATGACACATGAAATTTAACGCCACACTATGCAGATTCAGCTTAAACATGACCTTGAGCTGTGTTTTTTTTTTAGCTGTTAGAAATGCCAAACTACATAGTTAAGTACAGCTGCGGTCGAAAAAATAGTAGTGCAATATAAAAAAATATTTAAAACACAGTTGAAATATTATGAAAATTGTATTTAAGCACAAGCAATCAAAAGTGAAGATGAATAAATATTAAAAGTCGGAATTGCTTTAACAAAAAATTAAGCTCCTTAAATTTAATATTTTTTATTATTATTCAAAGTTATCATTATAATAATTGTGGAATATTAGCGAAGTTTTCCGGCTGAATAATATTTCGAATAATATTTGGGCTTTTAAATGTGTGATACACGTATAGTGTGTAGTCAACACGATGAGACGACGTTTACAATCGAACTGCCAGCTCTGCCGAGCAGGCCCTTTATTTGTATAAAATGCTTAAGCCTAAATACATATATAGAAATATATTATGCAGCCGTTCGTAAGGCGACCGCATTGGTCTCTTATCGACATCGCCTCTAATTTCTCTAAAAATAGCTTGATCCCATGCAAGCTAGCCTCAAGTGCCTAATTTTGAGACCGCTGAATGAGCCAGCTATCAGCAGCTGAGAGCGTCACATGTTCATACTTGAACAGGGCTGGTTAATGATAATAGATAATAATAATATTTTATTTGCAGAATTGAATTTATGCCTCATTCTGAAGCCATATTTTTATTAAATGATCTGATAATCAGCGCTACTATTATTTTGACCACAACTGTATGTAGGGAAGCAGTTTTGAAGCATAGCTAAGCCATAAAACTAATAAGGCTACAATATATGATGTAATTTCATAAAAATGAGATTGAGTATGATAAAAGTTGTTGCTTTCTTGCAGCACTGTCAAATTTTCATAATAATTTATATAAATTGCAATCAGGCAAAAAATGCTCATTTCTTCGTTCGGATTTAAATTGAAAACAATAATTTAAAAAAGTTTTTACTGTACAAGCACTTTCACACAGCAATTGCCATTTATCACTTGGCATCAAATTCAGTTGCACATCCTATTTGGCCACAAATTCGAGTGGCAATTGCTGAGCAGCCACTTGTTTAATTTCTGTTTAACATTACGCTTAATGCATTTACACAATAACCATGCGTCGAGTTGCCCAATCCCCAATCCCCGATCCGCAACACCGCCCCTTCATTTTGTAAAGCTTTTGCTAATGGCCTTATAATTACTGTCCAGTTGCAGCGGGCAACAACAAAAACAACAGCAAAATAATTGCAGACTTCCACAAATGGCAAGCTGCACAAAAAAATTGGCAAGAAAATACGAGTACATAAAGCGACAGCAGAGCGGGTTTCATTAACTAACCCATGTTGCTGCTGCTGCCACATCTCTCAGTGGCGCCCCAAAAAGTCGACTCAAGACAGCAGCAGAGCCAAAAGAAAAGAATAATAACTTGCCTCAGCAGACGCATCCTTGGCACAGCAACTGGCGTCATTTTGCAGAACAACATTTTAAGCGACTGGGTCACAAATATTTAGCATGCAATTACCAAACAAATCGGGAACCGAAACCCCGACCCACATAAAAAGATTCATAATTGAGATCTGCTCTACATTAAAGAACTTTTTCGAATACTTTATTATTTATTGTCTAGTTTAAGTTAAATCTTGCAATTTGTTTCCTACATAAAAATAACAATAAAAACAAGAAAATGTATTTTATTTGCTGCCTGCTGCGGGTTTAGTGTGAAAAAAATATACAAGCATTTTAGCTTGTCAACCAGCTCGATGCACTATCTAATTTCCTGAAGGCTGCCTGCGAAAAGAACGACAAATGCCGAAAAGTATGTGCAGAAGTTGTCGCAGTTGAGTGTCATGCAAATATATCGAATACCCTCTAATCAAAAGTCAGACAAAAATGGGTGTAAATATCAAATAGCAGCCGAGTACACACAGAATAAAAACAGACAACAAAGATTGTGGCTTTTTAAGTATCAGAATTTGCATATTTCAATTTCAGTGTGGTTTCCAACGACTTAAAATATTATTTTCATATTTTTCAGATCTTTTCTATGTGTACATCGAAGAATTATTATATTAGCTTTTTTGGTTCGCGACTAAAAAGTAGACAGCAGCTAAACTCTAATTTATCAGTCGAAAGAGCTAATTTCATTACTATTTTCAGAATGTTTCAGAATTTACTTTTCTTCTAAGAATTAGAAATACTTTTTTAATATTAGAAAACTTTATTAAAACATAGATAAGAGCAACAACATACCATTCTTTCGCTGAGTGTATTCATGTAAATGCAGACAGGGTATGTGCTAGTCGTGCGTAGTCGTGCTGATACTACTTGGTTAGTTAGAGCGTCTACAAGCGCCATTTTGAATTTGTAACAACATGCGCGTTGAGGCCAATTTGCATTTGCAGTTGCCAATGGGTTGCCAATGGGTTGCCAATAGGTTGCCAGCCAGCTTGGCGCCTCAACGCTGCTCTTTAGCCGGCTGTAGCTTACTGCAATGCGCTCGGGGAGATGCCATTTTACTTTAAACAAATATTTTGGGGAAGCAAGCCACTTTAAAGACGCTCAGGCATTTAAAACGAAAGCAAGGAACAGAAAATAAATAACAAACAGCAACAGCAACAGCAGGCAACCAAAGGCAAACAGCAACAATAGCAAGAACAATGCTGGCAGTTTATAATTGAACTGAGTGCCGCTCGAGCGGATCGAATGGTTTGCTCGTCTGCTCGTCTGCAAAAATAGCCAAAACATTCAACTTGATTTTCGGATAAAATGCAATTCAAATGCAACGACGAACATCATCCACATGCATTAAAAGCCAACGCAGACAATTGTCACAATTATTCGTTGTAGTCTGAGCCACAGGCTCAAGTCGAGGCTGAGCATAAATTTGAGCCCACGCTACGTATACTTGATTAGAGTGGTTGCCTGTGTGTGTGTGTGAGTCGCCTGCATATGTATTGCCTATTTTGTATACCCTGTAAACAAGAATCACACTCATCCATACAGCTCTGACAGCCGAGAAGCCAACTTGACAAATGAAAATTCAAGAAATAAAAATTAAATGTGATGGACCAAAAATAAAAAAACCTAACTTTATTAAGCCCCAACTTTTATGTAGTCTATATATTTTATGAAAAATGAATTCAGACATTTTTTATACTTTTTTTTACCATTTTCAATTCTGTCAACAGCATTGCAATATTTTGAGCTCTGTTTATCTATCTATCTCACAGATAATTAACGTAGTTTTTTTTATGTGGTAAGTTTTCAAATCAAACTACTTTAGGAATACCATTCGCAGAGGGTATTGGCAGCTGTGGCTATGGCCCTGATTCTGATGCTGGCTGCATTGGACACAATGGACACTAACTAACTGCTCTGTCTGATTTGAATGTAATGGCTTTGGTTTTGCTGCCGTTACCGGCTCCACTTTTCGCTTGGACCAACTCCAATTGGAGTTGCCAGCCACCCCACAAAAAAAGAGGCATACTATTTGCAACAACATGTGAAATGCATGTGGCAGACACGCAACTGTCGAATGGAATTAGATCTCAATCAGTTGTTGTTGCTGTTGGGCCTTTGACTTTTGCGTTTCCTTCCCGGCCTTAACTGCCCCTCCACTGGACACTTATTGGTGCCTGGTTACCATTCCAGGTATGCCAAATTTACGAGCTTGTTATTATTGTCGTTGTTGGCACTTGAACACGACACGCCTTTTGTGTTTATGCCATAAACATTTTTTATTATCGTCAGCCATTGTGTGTTTGGTTGTGCTTCTAATTGGAAGTTCTAAATTTCATTGTTTGCTTTTAAGCATCAATTGTTTGCGGTTAAAATGGTCATAAATATTGAGAGTGTTGACCATTCACCAGTGTATTTATTTTCGGCCATGCATCCATCCATCCATCCATCCATCCATCCAATCATTGCCAGTCCCATGGCCAATCAATAGGCCAACAGTTGCTAGCCAACATAAAAAACCCGTTTATGTGCTTGCCAGTTGACACAATGAGTCCCTTGGGCTGCTTCACATTAATGTGTTTGAGGAAATGGACTATGGCTTTAATGATAAGCAACGGTTCCCTCAAACACATCTCCCTAAAGGGCGACTTTAAAATAATCTGAGACATGTTCAAGTCATTTGAATGCAGAACAGAAAAAGTAGCTTAATTATAATGTTAAATATTTCTTAAGTCTATTCCTTTAAGCATTTGGGAATTTATTCTGGAGCCAGACCAACTTACTCGTTGAAGTGATATGAATCGAGAAATATATAAATTAGTTTAAAAAGAAAAACACACAAAATGTTTGCCAAAATTAGTTTAATTGTAATGTTAAATATTTATTAAGTGTGCATTCTTCGCTTTTTTATATTTATTTTGAAAATTAATACCAAAAGGAGTTAATTTGACAATTAAAATATTTTTTAACTTTGTATTCTGGGTATATTTATATTTATTTATTTATTTTCTGCTAAATTTTTTGCTTTTAATTTTTATGGAGTTGCTGTTATCGTTATCGTTGCTCAAATTTAATTATAAGTAAGTCAACATTTATTCCAAGATGAATATAGTTGTCGCCAGTTTTTCAGTAACTTAATAACATCATCGCGAGAGACAGTCATTAGAAATATGAGAACGCATTGTATCATTCCAATGAAGAGTATCTCACACCCAAAGGAATGAGGATCGTCGGAAAGATAATGTGCAAATCCAAATATGCTGAGTAGCCACTCCATTATTTCAATTATGAAAAGTCGCACGTAAATTCTAAATCTGATAATAAATGTTGAGAAATAATTAAAATGTTTAAGAATCCAATTAAAATGGTACCTTATGTTGTTCTTTACGTTCTGTTGCCCGAAGTGCTGAAGCTGTTGGCGATTTTTCTTATTCTCCTGGTGAATATGCTTGGCAGTTATGATGACCAATATTGAATTACAAGCCAGTATCAAAGAAGAAGGCACAGAAAATATTATGGCCACTGAGTAATGTATTTATAAGTATAATCTTTAATTTCAATGTGTAGTCTACTCACATTCCATGTCGCAATCGTTGTGCGAATAATATTCCGGAATCTTGATCAATAGAATTACAAAGGCAGAGCCCCAAACATAAAGACTGTAAGTCCAAAACTGTCCTTTATTACTTCTTGGAGCGGACTCATACTTGTGAAGAACCACATTTTTCCATAAATCAAATGCCATTACAGCCATCCAGAAATAAATGGAAACGAAGGAAATGTAGCTAATATAGACTGCGAAAAACAAATGAGATACCTCTTCAAATATTTCCAAATCATTTTGAAACCTACACACAAGATAACAGCCGATACCAAATGACATAATTTCTGACCTCCATGCAATCGATGCCAAAATTTCGACCAACATGCAAATCAAGTAGCATAAATAGCATTTGTCGTGAATATGCCGAACTCTCAGCACAAATATATAAACCAATATGGTCATCACCAACACAAAAATAGATATCCAATAAACTGTAATAGTAATAATTTAAGTAGTGCCCCAAATAATTAAATTCATCAACTTTACTCGGCTTATCATCGCAAAAGCAATTCAATTCCAACTTCTTTGGCTGTATGCAATAATACCGATTTGGAATGTATTCATCATCTTCGTCGTCAGAGCGATACAAAGTTCCATTCTAGTTGAATTGCGAAATTTTTAAGTGACTTCCAATCCATAATCTATCTAAAGAATCACCTCAAATAATTTCCAGCTATCATCTTTTATATAGATCACGAATTGCTTTGATGTATTACATTCCATGCATATAGCTTGCTGTACAACAAACTGATCCCGAAGATTCGTCTCGATTTGAGTACCATTGGCCAGTGTGATATTTACTTTGGGATTGCCCAGTTCCTTGGCATACTTGCCCTCATCATCCAAATCGAGTCGATGGCGATGACAACAGTATCCAATGCAGGGCTTCAATTTACATACACATCCTCTTGTGTGTTCCCGGACTGAGGTGAGTGAGCCTTCTGTAAAGATCTTGTAGCTATAGTTCCCAGTTTGCTCTGGAGGTATCAAAACCCCTTCGTATTCGTAAGATCCATTTGGATGTCGTTTCCTGTATGTCAAATTCACAGTATCAAAATAATCACAATCCGATATTTCACGCAATTCAACTGAAAAGCAGACACAACTCAATAATAAAATAATTATTTTGAACTTGTTTTTAAGCATTTTAAGTTCGATTTAAAAGCAACCGCAGCGGAGCACATTTGAAACTCGAATGTGATCGACATTAGTGGATCAAGCAATTGCGACCGATTGAAAAGCAGAGAAATAAGGAATGTTAAATTCACCCGCATTATGTTGATCTCAAATCGGACTGGCAATATTATTCCCTGGATTATAGTAAATAATTGATTTGACTCGATAATTGTTCACTGTGCTGAAACACACAAATCTTGTTAATTGCGCATTTCTTAAATTATTATCAGCATGCGCCACACGAATGAATGTTTAATCTGCAAAAATTATTTCTATACTCTTTCTTAAATATAATTTAGTTTGAAGATACCCATTATTTCCTGATTATTTATGTGTCCGAATCGAACCGTTTGATTTTTCCCTTGTATTTATTCAGCAACACTTCAATTTTCAAACTTCAGAGAATTGTATTTTTTTTGGGCAGAACTCATTTAAATTTGTAACCGCCAACGTTTGGAGAACAACCAAACTATGGCGGACTCGCCACACCACGACTTGGGGTAATAGTGGGGCGAGCGGAATCCTGGAGGTGTAGCGGCGGGGGACTCTACTGGTGGTAGCTCGTGAGGGTGGTAAGTGGTTCCCTCAAATCACACCCCGGCCAATAGGACACATAAAAACTTTACTAATTCATGGTTTTATATTTTTCAACTTTATATAATTTTTTTTATAACTAACTTCATAACAGAAAACAAAAATTTAAACAAAAAAAATTTATCTAACTTATAACGATAATTGAATATAAAAAAAAATTAATTTAATAAAAAAAAAAATAAACATATTTTTTCCGTTCAAAGAAAGTTTAAATTCTATTTAATGTTAGCATATTTTCTTAGCTAATGCATTATTTTATTGCATACTTATACTATCAGTTGATTACATTCTTCGTTTTAAATTTCATAACATACTTCATATTTTTTTCCAAATCTTATTGCATACTTTTCGCTTTTGCTTAAAAAAAATCTTATTGCCTACTTTTCTATGATTGGGGTTATTTCATTCTCTTTTTATCTATTGTTCTTCGTTTTGTTCAACTTAACTTAAACCAAATTAAACTAAAAGGGCAAGTGCGCATATATTTAATGCATTTTTTTCTTCTTTTTTTTCTATTGCTATTATTTATTCATATTAAAGTTTTTTTTATAATCTATAATGACGTTACTTTTTAATGAAAATTTACCAAACGAAGTTAACTACTCAAATCAAAAAAACTAAAGATATATATATATATATACATATGCACACCAAACAATGTTATATTCCGATAGCATTTGTATTAATATTTTTTTCTTTTTAATTAATCTCATATAGTTATGCATATGTGATGGTTGTACTATATATGATAAGCAAGGGATAGGTTCAGACTTACATGACTCTCCAACGTGGACGAAAATTTGCCTTGGTAGGCATTCAACACCTTAATATTCTCGATAATTGTTATTACATCACAACACAACCGAGATTCGGTTTTCACATAATCAAATGTCCATATATATATATATATATATATATACATATATACTCGGGTTCTCTTTTTCCTTCTCTTGCTCTTCTTATTCTTTCTTCTATTATTTCTGTCTTTAAAAGCTTTTATATAATCCAAGAAGGAAAAAGCAAAGACAAACTCGAACCAAAAAACATTCATTATATTTTAAGGTGTTCAGTATTATGTTTTTTCCTCTTTTGTGTTGTGATTAATTGTTTATAAAAATAATTATATTTTTATCGCTCTTGTCCCTTTTGAACATGAACATGATTGATTTTTTTCTTTTTCTCTTTAATTTAAACTTAACCAAAACATAAAAAAACTTAAACCACGTGAAAACGAAAAAAAAAAACTCTTAGGGGTTATGGCTGCACTTTGCTGCACATTGTAGGTAAAAGCTGGACTTCACTTTTTCTTGATGATGAGGGGGTTGCTCCGTTGGACACGTGCGGCGATGGATTGGAATTGGACCGGCGATCCGTGACGGCGCGCCAGAGTTTTTAGTGTGGTGCCTTTATGTTGCACATGTTGGCGGGATCACTTGCAATTTTTCCGTTTTGCTTTTTCCTGCGTTTTTTGTGTTGTGAACAGGCTCGGTGGATATATAAAAAAAAACGGGCGGCATGCAGTTTCGGCTGATAAAATATTACCGGCGGCGTGCAGTCTCGGCTGATCGACTCAAGAAAAACTAAGAGACTTTTTCAGAGTGCAGCTCGGCTTAAATAGCGCAGCTTGGCAAAGCTCCGGGATTCCGCATTTATTCAGCTGCTATCCGCAGCTTTTATCCTATCCGCGAGAGCTACCTGCCGCATGGTCTGCAATTATTAATTAATTGCTAACAAACTATCATTGCCAACTTTCAGCCGGCTGCACTATTTACTTCTACATTCGACAAGCCGTTTCTTTCGCCTCACTATAAACTGAAACACCCTTTCGGGCACCGACCGTTACAAATTCAGTAATGAAAAATATGAAAAATAATTCAAGGGAAATGTTACATTTTTTATTAGTGAATTTCTATGCTGCACAACATTAAAAAACTAAAATTTAAATATAAAAGGTAAAGACATTTGGGAATTTATTCTGGGGAAGCCAGACTGACTTACTCGTTGAAGTGATATGAATGGAGAAATATATAAATTAGTTTAAAAAGAAAAACACACAAAATGTTTGCCAAAATTAGTTTAATTGTAATGTTGAATATTTATTAAGTGTGAATTGTTCGCTTAGATTTATACCAAAAAGAGTTAATTTGATATTTTAAATATTTTTTTACTGTGTATTCTGGGTATATTTATATTTATTTATTTTATTCCACAGGCTTACCAAAATATATATTTTTTTTAACTTATTGCTTTTAATTTTTATGGAGTTGCTGTTATTGTTGTCGTTGCTCAAATTTAATTATAAATATGTCAACATTTATTCCAAGATTAATATAGTTGTCGCCAGTTTTTCAGTAATTTAATAACATCAGCGCGAGAGACAGTTACAAGAAATATGAGAACGCATATCACCAGGTGTATGAAGCGTATCTCACACACAAAGTAATGACGACCGTTGGAAAGAAAACGTAAACATACCAATATGTTGCGTAACCACTCCATTATTTCAATTATGAAAAGTCGCACGTAAATTCTAAATCTGATAATAAATGTTGAGAAATAATTAAAATGTTTAAGAATCCAATTAAAATGGTACCTTATGTTGTCCTTTACATTCTGTTGCCCGAAGTGCTGAAGCTGTTGGCGATTTTTCTTATTCTCCTGGTAAATATGCTTGGCAGTTAGGATGACAAATATTGAATTACAAGCCAGTATTAATGTATCAGGCACGTAAAGCATTATCAATATCTTCATATATTCCACTGAGTAATATATTTATAAGTATAATCTTTAATTTCAATGTGTAGTCAACTCACATTCGAATGCCGACTGGTTGTGCGGATTAAATGCCAGAATCCTGATCAACAGAATCAAAAAGGCAGAGCCCCAAACATAAAGACTGTAAGTCCGAAACTCTCCTTTATTACTACGTGGAGTGGCCTCATACTTGTGAAGAACAATTTTTTTCCATAAATCAAATGCCATTACAGCCATCCAGAGATAAATGGAAATGCTGAAAAAGGAGAAAATATGGACTGCGAAAAACAATTGAGATACCTCTTCAAATATTTCCAGATCATTTTAATACCTACCCAAAAGATAACTCATGACAACAAATGTCATAATTTCTGACATAATTTGTGGCATAATTTCTAACATAATTGGTATTTGTACCAAATAACTGACCACCAAGCAAATCAAGTAGCACAAATAGCATTTGTCGTGAATGTGCCGAACTCTCAGCACAAATATATAAACCAACATGGTCATCACCAACACGAAGATATATATCCAAATAACTGCAATAGTAATAATTTAAGTAGTGCCCCAAATAATTAAATTCATCAACTTTACTCAGGTTATCATCGAATAAGCAATACCATTCCAACAGTTCTTCGTTTTGTTCCCGAGATACCAACATTTCTGGCTGTATGCGATTGTAGTCATCATCTTCGTCATCAGAGCGATACCAAGTTCCATTCTAGTTGAATTGCGAAATTTTAAAGTGACTTCCAATCCATAATCTATCTAAAGAATCACCTCAAATAATTTCCAGCTATCATCTTTTATATGGAACACGAATTGCTTTGATGTATTACATTCCATGCATATAGCTTGCTGTACAACAAACTGAACCAGCAGATTCGTCTCGATTTGAAAACCATTGGGCAGTGTGATATTTACTTTGGGATTGCCCAGTTCACTGGCACACTTGCTCTCATCATCCAACTCGAGTCGATCGCGATGAAAACAGTATCGAATGCAGGGCTTCAATTTACACACACATCCTCGTGTCTGTTCCCGGACTGAGGTGAGTGTGCCTTCTGTAAAGATCTTGTAGCTATAGTTCCCAGTTTGCTCTGGAGGTATCAAAACCCTTTCGTTTTCGTAAGATCCATTTGGATGTCGTTTGCTGTATGTCAAATTCACAGTATCAAAATAATCACAATCGGATGTTTCACTCGATTCAAGTGAAAAGCAGACACAACTCAATATTAAAATAATTATGTTTAACTTGTTTTTAAGCATTTTAAGTTCGATTTAAAAGCAACCGCAGCGGAGCACACTTGAAACTCGAATGTGATCGACATTTGTGGATCAAGCAATTGCGACCGATTTAATAGCAGAGAAATAAGGAATGTGAAATTCACCCGCATTATGTCGATCTCA
Organism: Drosophila paracracens; assembly: GCA_035044025.1. Classification (NCBI taxonomy): domain Eukaryota; kingdom Metazoa; phylum Arthropoda; class Insecta; order Diptera; family Drosophilidae; genus Drosophila; species Drosophila paracracens. The sequence goes on from JAWNMN010000396.1 coordinate 1,112,078, forward strand.
AATCGGAGCAGCAATATTATTCCCTGGAGTATAGTAAATAATTGATTCGACTCGATAATTGTTCGCTGTGCTGAAACACTTTAATGTTCTTAATTGTGCATTTCTTAAATTATTATCAGCATACGCTATACGAATGAATGTTTAATCTGCAAAAATTATTTCTATACTCTTTCTTAAATATAATTTAGTTTGAAGATACCCATTATTTCCTGATCAGTAATACTTCAATTTTCAAACTTCAGAGAATTATATTTTGTTGGGCAGAACTCATTTAAATTCAGCAATGAAAAATATGAAAAATAATTCAAGGGAAATGTTACATTTTCGATGCTGCACAACATTAAAAAATTAAAATTTAAATATAAAAGGTATAAACATTTGGGAATTTATTCTAAGGAAGCCAGACTGACTTACTCGTTGAAGTGATATGGATGGAGAAAAATAGAAATTAGTTTAAAAAGAAAAACACACAAAATATTTGCCAAAATGAACTATTTTCTTTCGTTTTGAATTGAATTATTCTATCTATTTATTATGATCGCATAAAATTTTGTGACATTGTGCTATACCGATTTGATGTAAAACACATTGTTGAACAATAATATTGGTTAAACAGTTAAATATTGTGTTTAAAGTGCAACAACAAATAGCAGCCCAAATTCAAGCTCTTGTGCAGTATTTGTGTCCGCTTGCAATTCTCTTTTTGTATTTTTACGCTCTTGCTTGTCTCTCTGTGATTTAAATCGCATCTCTCTCCCGCGCTCTCAATAACATTGTTGGTGGTAGCGGTTGTTGTTTCTTTCTCTCTAGTTTTCTATTCCTTTGTGTTTCTCATCTCATTTTTCGGTGGTTATATTTTATTTTTTGCTTAACATTGTTCTCGTACGTAAGTACACAACATCTTTTGTAATACTTTAACCCTTGTGTGTTCTTAAGATTTATTTTGTGTCTGTTTATTCTGCAGTTCTTCTTAATTTGTATTAATTTGAATTATTTACCCCTTTAATATGTCGAATGTCTGTTACAATAAAAATTGCAAGGTCCACCGTTCAGGTGCTAACACATCTTCCGTCCGTTATAAGTCATTCTCGGGTACTAATGTATGCCAATGACAGAGGCTTCAGGCTAACTTGGATAGCCTTGGAAGCCTGGTGTCTTATAAATTTTTTAAATCTAAATTGTGAAAAATTAAAATTTATGTCTTTTTATATGCGATTGCCCTATTTAAATACATATTTTCTTCATGGCAAGCCATTGGAACGCATTGAATTTGTTGATGATTTGGGAATACTTTTAGATCCCAAGCTTAAGTTCGACAAGCATATTTCTTCCTCTGATAATCGAGCCCTTGGAGTCCTGGATTTCATTAAGCGCTGGTCAAAAGAATTTGACGATCCCTACATTACTAAAATTTTTTATATTTCACTTGTGCGTCCTATTCTGGAAAATGGATCTTGTATATGGTCACCCAATTACAAGGTTCATCAGGATAGAAAAACAATTTCTATTATTTGCTCTTAGGGATCTTCATTGGAATACTAATATTAGCTTACCTTTTTACCATAGTTGACTTTTGTTGATAAATTTTCCATCTCTTTCTGATCGTAGAACAATGCTTGATGTTATTTTTTTACACAAGTTTATAAACGGTGAGATTGATTCTTCGGAGTTAATCAGCCAACTTAATTTTAGAGTTCCGATCAGAAATACAAGGAATTTTCTGCCTCTTTTTCTTTAAGCTTGTAGTTCCAGTTTTGCTATTCATACCCCATTTAGAATCTTGTGTACTAATTATAATACGCTCTTTCCGTTAATAAGTTGTGCCTCCTCCATTTATTCTATTAAAACAGTTATCTTATCCTATCTTTCTTTCAATTCGCGAACCCCGCGTTATGCGGCGCACCCCTCGGTCGGTTGGGTGGGAGGTGGGTTGCAGTTTTGCTTGGGTCCGCGCTTTAACAAGCCCGTGCTTGGTATCATTTGGCCACTTGAATGTGCTGGTCGTTAGTACTTCAACGTCCAAATAAATAAACTGTGTATTCTGGGTATATTTATATTTATTTATTTTATTCCACAGGCTTACCAAAATATATATTTTTTTTAACTTATTGCTTTTAATTTTTATGGAGTTGCTGTTATTGTTATCGTTGCTCAAATTTAATTATAAATATGTCAACATTTATTCCAAGATTAATATAGTTGTCGCCAGTTTCTCAGTAATTTAATAACATCAGCGCGAGAGACAGTTATAAGAAATATGAGAACGCATATCATCAGTAATATTAAATTTATCTCAAGCACAAAGTAATGACGACCGTCGGGAAGAAAATGTAAAAATCCAAATATGTTGCGTAGCCACTGCATTATTTCAATTATGAAAAGTCGCACGTAAATTCTAAATCTGATAATAAATGTTGAGAAATAATTAAAATGTTCAAGAATCCAATTAAAATGGTACCTTATGTTGTTCTTTACATTCTGTTGCCCGAAGTGCTGAAGCTGTTGGCGATTTTTCTTATTCTCCTGGTAAATATGCTTGGCAGTTATGATGACCAATATTGAATTACAAGCCAGTATCAATGAAACAGGCACATAAAACATTATGACCACATTCCAATAACCCACTGAGTAATATATTTATTAGTATAATCTTTAATTTCAATGTGTAGTCAACTCACATACCATGGCCAACTCGCTGTTCGGATACAATGCCAGAATCCTGATCAATAGAAGCACAAAGGCAGAGCCCCAAACATAAAGACTGTAATTCCAAAACTGTCCTTTATTACTACTTGGAGTGGACTCATACATGTGAAGAACCACTGTTTTCCATAAATCAAATGCCATTACAGCCATCCAGAGATAATCGGAATACAGGAAAAAGATTCTAACATAGACTACGAAAAACAGTTGAGATACCTCTTCCAACATTTCCAGATCATTTTGAAACCTACCCAAAAAATAACTGATGATGCCAAATGGCATAATTTCTGACTCCTTTGCGATTGCTAACAAAATATTGACCAACATGCTAATCAGGTAGCACAAATAGCATTTGTCGTGAATATGCCGAACTCTCAGCACAAATATATAAACCAACATGGTCATCACCAACACGAAGCTAGATATCCAAGTAACTGTAATAGTAATAATTTAAGTAGTGCCCCAAATAACTAAATTCATAAACTTTACCATAAGGCACTTTACCACCGAAAAAGAAAATTTTTTCGATCCACGTTTGGTTTTGTTCCCGAGATTCCAACTTCTCTGGCTGTATGCGATAAGACCGATTTGCATTGTATTCATCATCTTCGTCATCAGAGCGACGCCAAGTTCCATTCTAGTTGAATTGCGTGAATTAAGTGACTTCCAATTTATAATCTATGTAAAGAATCACCTCAAATACATTCCAGCTATCATCTTTTATATAGAACACGAATTGTTTTGATGTATTACATTCCATGCATATAGCTTGCTGTACAACAAACTGATCCCGAAGATTCGTCTCGATTTGAGTACCATTGGCCAGGGTGATATTTACTTTGGGATTGCCAAGTTCCTTGGCACACTTGCCCTCATCATCCAAATCGAGTCGAATGCAGGTCTTCAATTTACAAACACATCCTCGTGTGTGTTCCCGGACTGAGGTAAGTGTGCCTTCTACAAGGATCTTGTAGCTATTCCCAGTTTGCTCTGGAGGTATCAAAACCCCTTCGTATTCGTAAGATCCATTTGGATGTCGTTTCCTGTATGTCAAATTCACAGTATCAAAATAATCACAATCCGATATTTCACGCAATTCAACTGAAAAGCAGACACAACTCAATATTAAAATAATTATTTTGAACTTGTTTTTAAGCATTTTAAGTTCGATTTAAAAGCAACCGCAGCGGAGCACACTTGAAAGTCGAATGTGATCGACATTTGTGGATAATGCAAATGCAACCGATTTGAAAGCAGAGAAATAAAGAATGTTAAATTCACCCGCATTATGTTGATCTCAAATCGGAGCAGCAATATTATTCCCTGGATTATAGTAAATAATTGATTCGACTCGATAATTGTTCACTGTGCTGAAACACACAAATCTTGTTAATTGTGCATTTCTTAAATTATTATCAGCATGCGATATACGAATGAATGTTTCAGAGAATTGTATTTTTTTTGGGCAGAACTCATTTAAATTTGTAACCGCCAACGTTTGGAGAACAACCAAACTATGGTGGACTCGCCACACCACGACTTGGGGTAATAGTGGGGCGAGCGGAATCCTGGAGGTGTAGCGGCGGGGGACTCTACTGGTGGTAGCTCGTGCCGGGAGGTGAGGGTGGTAAGTGGTTCCCTCAAATCACACCCCGGCCAGTAGGACACATAAGAACTTTACTAATTCATGGTTTTCTATTTTTCAACTTCATATAATTTTTCTTATAACTAACTTCATAACAGAAAACAAAAATTTAAACAAAAAAAATTAATCAAACTTATAACGATAATTGAATATAAAAAAAATTGATTTATTAAAAAAAAAGAAACATATTTTTTCCTTCAAAGAAAGTTTAAATTCTATTTAACGTTAGCATATTTTCTTAGCTAATGCATTATTTTCTTGGCTAATTATTTTATTGCATACTTATACTGTCAGTTGATTACATTCTTCGTTTCAAATTTCATAACATACTTTATATTTTTTTCCAAGTCTTATTGCATACTTTTCGCTTTTGCTTAAAAAAAATCTTATTGCCTACTTTTCTCTGATTGGGGTTATTTCATTCTCTTTTTATCTATTGATCTTCGTTTTGTTCAACTTAACTTAAAACCAAATTAAACTAAAAGGGCAAGTGCGCATATATTTAATGCATTTTTTTCTTCTTTTTTTTCTATTGCTATTATTTATTCTTATTACATTTTTTTTATAATGTATAATGACGTTACTTTTTAATGAAAATTTACCAAACGAAGTTAACTACTCAAATCAAAAAACTAAAGATATATATATATATATATATATATATATATATGCACACCAAACAATTTTATATTCCGATAGCATTTGTATTATTATTTTTTTCTTTTTAATTAATCTCAAATAGTTATGCATATGTGATGGTTGTATATATTATAAACAAGGGATAGGTTCAGACTTACATGACTCTCCAACGTGGACGCAAATTTGCCTTGGTAGGCATTCAACACCTTAATATTCTCGATTATTGTTATTACATCACAACACAACCGAGATTCGGTTTTCACATAATCAAATGTCCATATATATATATATATATATATACATATATACTCGGGTTCTCTTTTTCCTTCTCTTGCTCTTCTTATTCTTTCTTCTATTATTTCTGTCTTTAAAAGCTTTTACATATTCCAAGAAGGAAAAAGGAAAGAAAAACTCGAACCAAAAAACATTGATTATACTTTTAGGTGTTCAGTATTATGTTTTTTCCTCTTTTGTGTTATGATTAATTGTTTAAAAAAATAATTCTATTTTTATCGCACTTGTCCCTTTTGAACATGAACATGATTGATTTTTTTTTTCTCTTTAATTTAAAGTTAAACAAAAAAATAAAAAAACTTAAACCACGTGAAAACGCAAAAAAAAAAAAACTCTTAGGGGTTATCGCTGCACTTTGCTGCACATTGTAGGTTAAAGCTGGACTTCACTTTTTCTTGATGATGAGGGGGTTGCTCCGTTGGACACGTGCGGCGATGTCGATGCATGCGGCTATGTCCGGAATTGGACCGGCGATCCGTGACGGCGCGCCAGAGTTTTTAGTGTGGTGCCTTTATGTTGCACATGTTGGCGGGATCACTTGCAATTTTTCCGTTTGGCTTTTTCCTGCGTTTTTTGTGTTGTGAACAGGCTCGGTGGATATATAAAAAAAAACGGGCGGCATGCAGTTTCGGCTGATAAAATATTACCGGCGGCGTGCAGTCTCGGCTGATCGACTCAAGAAAAACTAAGAGACTTTTTCAGAGTGCAGCTCGGCTTAAATAGCGCAGCTTGGCAAAACTCCGGGATTCCGCATTTATTCAGCTGCTATCCGCAGCTTTTATCCTGTCCGCGAAAGCTACCTGCCGCAAGGTCTGCAATTATTAATTAATTGCTAACAAACTATCATTGCCTACTTTCAGCCGGCTGCACTATTTACTTCTACATTCGACCAGCCGTTTCTTTCTCCTCACTATAAACTAACACACCCTTTCGAGCACCGACCGTTACAAATTCAGTAATGAAAAATATGAAAAATAATTCAAGGGAAATGTTACATTTTTTATTAGTGAATTTCTATGCTGCACAACATTAAAAAACTAAAATTTAAATATAAAAGGTAAAAACATTTGGGAATTTATTCTGGGGAAGCCAGACTGACTTACTCGTTGAAGTGATATGAATGGAGAAAAATAGAAATTAGTTTAAAAAGAAAAACGCACAAAACATTTGCCAAAATTAGTTTAATTGTAATTTTAAATATTTATTAAGTGTGCATTGTTCGCTTAGACTTATACCAAAAAGAGTTAATTTGATATTTTAAATATTTTTTTACTGTGTATTCTGGGTATACTTATATTTATTTATTTTTTCCACAGGCTGACCAAAATTTTTTTTTAAATTTTTGCTTTTAATTTTTATGGAGTTGCTGTTATTGCTATTGTTGCTCAAATTTAATTATAATTATGTCAACATGTATTCCAAGATTAATATAGTTGTCGCCAGTTTTTCAGTAATTTAATAACATCAGCGCGAGATACAGTCATAAGAAATATGAGAACGCATTGTATCAGTCCAAAGGAGAGTAGCGCACAAACAAAGTAATGAGGATGGTTGCGACGATAATGTGACAATCCAAATATGCTGAGTAGCCACTCCATTATTTCAATTATGAAAAGTCGCACGTATATTCTAAATCTGATAATAAATGTTGAGAAATAATTAAAATGTTTAAGAATCCAATTAAAATGGTACCTTATGTTGTTCTTTACATTCTGTTGCCCGAAGTGCTGCAGCTGTTGGCGATTTTTCTTATTCTCCTGGTAAATATGCTTGGCAGTTATGATGACCAATATTGAATTACAAGCCTGTATCAATAAAGCAGGCACAGAAAAAAATATGCTCACATTCCAATCATCTATTGAGTAATATATTTATAAGTATAATCTTTAATTTCAATGTGTAGTCAACTCACATTTCCCGTCGCAATCGTTGTGCCGATAATATTCCGGAATCTTGATCAAAAGAAGCACAAAGGCAGAGCCCCAAACATAAAGACTGTAAGTCCAAAACTGTCCTTTATTACTACTTGGAGCGGACTCATACTTGTGAAGAACTACTTTTTTCCATAAATCAAATGCCATTACAGCCATCCAGAGATAAACGGAAATGCTGACAAAGTAATTAATATAGGCTGCGAAAAACAATTGAGATACCTCTTCAAATATTTCCAGATCATTTTGAAACCTACCCATAAGATAACAGTTGATACCAAATGACATAATTTCTGACATAATTGGGGTTGATATCAAAATATCGACCAATATGCAAATCAAGTAGCACAAATAGCATTTGTCGTGAATATGCCGAACTCTCAGCACAAATATATAAACCAACGTGGTTATCACCAACACGAATATAGATATCCAAATAACTGTAATAGTAATAATTTAAGTAGTGCCCCAAATAATTAAATACATCAACTTTACTCGGTTTATCATCGAAAAAGCAATTAAATTTCAACTTCTCTGGCTGTATGCAATAATACCGATTTGAAATGTATTCATCATCTTCGTCATCAGAGCGATGCCAAGTTCCATTCTAGTTGAATTGCGAAATTTTTAAATGTATTCCAATCCAAAATCTATCTAAATAATCACCCCAAATACATTTATATGGAACACGAATTGTTTTGATGTATTACATTCCATGCATATAGCTTGCTGTACAACAAACTGATCCCGAAGATTCGTCTCGATTTGAGTACCATTGGCCAGTGTGATATTTACTTTGGGATTGCCGAGTTCCTTGGCACACTTGCCCTCATCATCCAAATCGAGTCGAATGCAGGTCTTCAATTTACACACACATCCTCGTGTGTGTTCCCGGACTGAGGTAAGTGTGCCTTCTACAAGGATCTTGTAGCTATTCCCAGTTTGCTCTGGAGGTATCAAAACCCCTTCGTATTCGTAAGATCCATTTGGATGTCGTTTGCTGTATGTCAAATTCACAGTATCAAAATAATCACAATCGGATGTTTCACTCGATTCAAGTGAAAAGCAGACACAACTCAGTAATAAAATAATTATGTTTAACTTGTTTTTAAGCATTTTAAGTTCGATTTAAAAGCAACTGCAGCGGAGCACACTTGAAACTCGAATGTGATTGAGATTTGTGGATCAAGCAAATGCAACCGATTTGAAAGTAGAGAAATAAGGAATATTAAATTACCCGCATTATGTTGACCTCCAATCAGAGCAGCAATATTATTCCCTGGAGTTCAGTAAATAATTGATTCGACTCGATAATTGTTCGCTGTGCTGAAACACTTTAATGTTGCTAATTGTGCATTTCTTAAATTATTATCAGCATACGCTACACGAATGAGTGTTTAATCTGCACAAATTATTTCTATACTCTTTCTTAAATATAATTTAGTTTGAAGATACCCATTATTTCCTGATCAGTAATACTTCATTTTTCAAACTTCAGAACTCATTTAAATTCAGCAATGAAAAATATGAAAAATAATTCAAGGGAAATGTTACATTCTTTATTAGTGAATTTCGATGCTGCACAACATTAAGTTTTCAAATTACAGCGAACAACAAAATCAAAATTTAAATATAAAATTTATAAACATTTGGGAATTTGTTCTGACTTACTCGTTGAAGTGATATGAATGGAGAAAAATAGAAATTAGATTAAAAAGAAAAACACACAAAATGTTTGCCAAAATTAGTTTAATTGTAACTTTAAATATTTGTTAAGTGTGCATTCTTCGCTTTATTATATTTATTTTAAAACTTACAACAAAAGGAGTTAATTTAACATTTTAAATATTTTTTAACTGTGTCTTCTGGGTATATTTATATTTATTTATTTTTCCACAATTTTTTTTAACTTTTTGCTTTTAATTTTTATGGAGTTGCTGTTATTGTTATCGTTGCTCAAACTTAATTATAAATATGTCAACATGTATTCCAAGATTAATATAGTTGTCGCCAGTTTTTCAGTAATTTAATAACATCAGCGCGAAAGACAGTTATAAGAAATATGAGAACGCATTGTATCAGTATAATGAAGCAGAGTATCACACACACAAAGTAATGACGACCGTCGAGAAGATAATGTAAAAATCCAAGTATGCTGAATAGCCACTGCATTATTTCAATTATGAAAAGTCGCACGTAAATTCTAAATCTGATAATAAATGTTGAGAAATAATTAAAATGTTTAAGAATCCAATTAAAATGGTACCTTATGTTGTTCTTTACATTCTGTTGCCCGAAGTGCTGAAGCTGTTGGCGATTTTTCTTATTCTCCTGGTAAATATGCTTGGCAGTTATGATGACCAATATTGAATTACAAGCCAGTATCAATAAAGCAGGCACAGAAAAAAATATGGTCACATTCCGATCATTCACTGAGTAATATATTTATAACTTTAATCTTTAATTTCAATGTGTAGTCAACTCACATTTCACGTCGCAATTGTTGTGCGGATAATAAGCCGGATTCGTGATCAATAGAAGCACAAAGGCAGAGCCCCAAACATAAAGACTGTAAGTCCAAAACTGTCCTTTATTACTACTTGGAGCGGACTCATACTTGTGAAGAACCACTTTTTTCCATAAATCAAATGCCATTACAGCCATCCAGAGATAAACGGAAATGCTGAAAAAGTAGTTAATACAGTCTGCGAGAAACAATTGAGATACCTCTTCAAATATTTCCAGAACATTTTGAAACCTACCTACAAGATAAAAGTTGATACCAAATGACATAATTTCTGACATAATTTCTGGCATAATTGGGAATGATACCAAAAAATCGACCAACATGCTAATCAAGTAGCACAAATAGCATTTGTCGTGAATATGCCGAACTCTCAGCACAAATATATAAACCAACATGGTCATCCCCAACACGAAGATAGATATCCAAATATCTGTAATGGTAATAATTCAAGTAGTGCCCCAAATAATTAAATTCATCAACTTTACTCAGTGTAAAATCGAAAAAGCAATTCAATTCCAACAGCTTTTTGTTTTGTTCCCGAGATTCCAACTTCTCTGGCTGTATGCAGTATTTCCGATTTGCATTGTATTCATCATCTTCGTCAGCAGAGAGATACCAAGTTCCATTCTAGTTGAATTGCGAAATTTTTAAGTGACTTCCAATCCAAAATCGATCTGAAGAATCACCTCAAATACATTCCAGCTGTCATCTTTTATATGGAACACTAATTGCTTTGATGTATTAGTTTCTATGCATATTGCTTGCCCTACAACAAAATGATCCCGAAGATTCGTCTCGATTTGAGTACCATTGGCCAGTGTGATATTTACTTTGGGATTGCCCAGTTCATTGGCATATTTGCCCTCATCATCCAAATCAAGTCGATGGCGATGACAACAGTATCCAATGCAGGGCTTCAATTTACACACACATTCTCGTGTCTGTTCCCGGACTGAGGTGAGTGTGCCTTCTGTAAAGATCTTGTAGCTATAGTTCCCAGTTTGCTCTGGAGGTATCAAAACCCTTTCGTTTTCGTAAGACCCATTTGGATGTCGTTTGCTGTATGTCAAATTCACCGTATCAAAATAATCACAATCGGGTGTTTCACTCGATTCAAGTGAAAAGCAGACACAACTCAATATTAAAATAATTATGTTTAACTTATTCTTAAGCATTTGAAGTTCGATTTAAAAGCAACCGCAGCGGAGCACACTTGAAACTCGAATGTGATCGACATTTGTGGATCAAGCAAATGCGACCGATATAAAAGCAGAGAAATAAGGAATATTAAATTACCCGCATTATGTTGACCTCCAATCAGAGCAGCAATATTATTCCCTGGAGTATTAGTAAATAAAGTAGTAAATAGTAAATACAGCGAACAACAAAATTATAATTGAAATATAAAAGGTATTCCAAGAAACAAAAAAAAAATATCTAGACTAGTATTGAATTCAAAAGAAATATTTCTGAAATATCATATCTGAAAATGCAACAATCAGCTAATTGAAAAAATATGGGCGTATTGTAAAATATCAACCGCAAAGCAGTTCGCAGTTTGCTGGCAAATGTAAATCATTTCTGACCCCATATTAAAAACTTTAAGAACCACAAATTATCTGCAGTCCGAACTTTTGAACTTTCACGCTGGCGACTTGGAGTTCGCCTTTTGCTATTAGCGTACAAAAGTCAACATTTAATATACACATACACACACACACACTTACACACACACACACACACATACACACACCCACACCCGCACACACCAATTCGGCGCTCACTTCAAACAAAACCAAATAATCCAAAAGCAACGAAAACTTTTCAATTTTGTAGGACGCCGACACAAAGTCGACTTTAGGCTCGAAACTTAGGCGGCTTTGCTCGTGATTTCTCAGTGCTCTCCCTCTCTCTCTCCCATCTCTCTCTCTCTTTCTCTCTCTCTCTCTCTCTCTCTGTCAGTACTTTCCGCCGGATGTTGCGTTTGATTCGTGCTGAAAATTTGTACACACAGCCCCTTTGGACTTTGGAGGGCGACCACAGCGCACCACTCTGTCGCAAGCACACCGCACCACTCAGCCGCAGCGCGCACGCAAATTCTGTTTGCCCAAGTGTAATTTCTTAAGTAAAAGGTAAACACTTTTAGCAACTGTAAATGTAGCCAGAGCCAGCTTGAGCTCAATGCAAATGACATTGCCACATTGGGTTGCTCTTGGCTAGCTCGCAGACAGTCAGAGTTCAGCCACGTCAGGAGCAGCGCCACCACAGCACAGCACCACTTCATACCACAGCACCACACACCAATACACACCACTACACACCACTTTACACTATTTGCAGTTCAATTTGTGCTGTGTGCCATGGGAAATGGTAAATAAAAAACATTTTTACAGATTTCTTCGGACTCGCATTTCAAACTGTGAAGCAGAATGTTGGCCTCTTAAACCAAACATTGTATGCCAAAATGTGTCGTAATGTGCAAGGGCCATTGATAGTCCGTAATACGTGTAATACACTGTGCCACACTACGTTGCACGTAATGCGTTGTATACTTTCTTTTTGCTGTAATTAAAAGTAAGACAATTGGCCAACAAAACACATTCGACATGAATGGAAGACAGCTGTTGAAGTAAACAATTTCAAATAACAATATCGAAAATTGCAGAAAAAAAAAACAGAGATTATAATGAACAAAAAGTATATATATGTATTCATGTTCAGCATCAAAATCCGAGGTTGTCTGTCTGTGTGGAACCAGACGATCTCAGCTTCCATAACAGAATTTCGATACAAATCGATAGCAATATAAGTCAAAGATATAGCCTTATCAATTAGGTGGCTATATCTTATATACTCAGATATAATATACTAAGATATAGTTTGCATCAACTATAAAAATTGCATGATTGAATAAGAATCTCAGATTTTGTTAACCAAAAAGTAATTTCATATGAGCTCATAAATTAATTAAAATCTTTCTTTAAATATTATTGTATAGTTAAAAATATAAATAAACAATTTGAATTCCAATTTTGATTTAATGTACTAAAAAGTAACAATGTTATTAAATACAAAATATCTCATCTATAAATCCTATTCAATTTACCTGTTGGCATAGTAAAATTATAATATATTGAAAATCAAATTAAATTAAATCAAACTAAATAAATATCTAATTTAACATATCTGAAATCGGTAAGCTTTTCGTTTGCTTAACAGCCTGGAGCAGGACATCTTGCAGAGGAGTTCTCGCGATTGCCTTCCTGAAATAAACACATAATTTAAAAAAAAAAAAAAAAAAGTTCTTTGCATAATAATACATAACTAGAATTTTGTAAAAATATTTTTATGCTTGGGTTGTTTTAAATATGTGTTTTTGTTTTCTATAGTTTGCAGAATGTGATGTGTCCAATCTGTACTAATTTATGCATTTCCTCTGTGCAAGGGCTATTTATGTGTGTCATGATCAAAACTGTTTGCATTGTAAGCTGAGCTGCAAACAGAGCAGATGACAATAATAACAAGAAGAACACGACGTACGACACGTTTTGAGAGAGGGTTGTTTGGGTTGTTGTGTACCTTGCTTAAATAAACAACATTCAATGAATTTTCAATTAACTTTGATTGGCACTTTTCTTTGCACACTTCACTGGCTGCCCACAGGCTGACAGAGCTGCCAGCTTCTAGCCTGGCTGTGGTTGTTATAGCCAGCTCAGAAATCAGTTCGTCTCAGAGTTGGGCCTTTAAATTTGATGGCTTATGCAGAACTTCGAATATTGTGTAGGCAAACTGCCAGATTTTTGTAACAGAGCAGCAACAACTACAACAATTGCAATAAAACTCTGTCATTATTTCACTTGGTAAGTCAACAAGAGAAAGGCATGTCCGTTTGAGCTGTGTGTGTGTGTGTGTGCTGGCTGGCAAAAATATTCCAATAAATCAGATTACATATCAAAAATTAATACGACAATATCAGGTAACGACATCAGGCAAATAATGACTTTTCTCTTTGGCACACACACAAACATTTATTGAGCTATTTGCAATATATTGAGCTTAATGAATTTGGCATTGTTTTACAATTGCATATTTCAGAAAGAGCATTGACAGCTCATTCTTACTTCCTGAAACTCATAAATTCAACCTTATCTGTTGGAATTTAAAATGTTGCTTTAAATAAGTCAACTTCATGTGATAACTATCAATTTAAATTCAAAATTTCATTTCATTTACTAAAATCCAACTGAGCCGTTAAGCACAATTTTCCATTTTTAATATTCATCTAAGCGTCGTTGGTAATTGTACTAAACACAATCAAATATGTGGTCAAAGAAAATTAAATAAATAAAATAAATTAATAAATATCTAGTTTATCATAACTAAAATTAAGTTAAAGATGGAACATTTGTTAAAACAAATCCTGCAATTCTAAACGTCTATATTTATAACGACTTTTAATATAAATAAATCATAAGTCACTGTTCAAATATGAACCTAAGACGCTCTCAGCTGCTGATAGCTGGCTCATGCAGCGCCCTCAAAATTAGGCACTTGAGGCTGGCTTGCATGGCAGCAAGCTATTTTTAGAGAAACCAGAAGAGATGTCGATAAGAGACCAATGCGGTCACCTTACGAACGGTTGCATAATATATTTCTATATATGTATTTAGGCTTAAGCATTTTATACAAATAAAGGGCCTGCTCGTCAGAGCTGGCGGTTCGATTCTAAACGTCGTCTCATCGTGTTGACTACACACTATTCGTGTATCACACATTTACAATGTAAGTCAGTCTGGCTTCCCCAGAATCCCAGAATAAATTCCCAAATGTTTATATCTTTTATATTTAAATTATAATTTTGTTGTTCGCTGTAATTTGAAAACTTAATGTTGTGCAGCATCAAAGATCACTTATAAAGAATGTAACATTTCCCTTGAATTATTTTTCATATTTTTCATTGCTGAATTTGAATGAGTTCTGAAGCTTGAAAAATGAAGTATTACTGATCAGGAAATAATGGGTATCTTCAAACTAAATTATATTTAAGAAAGAGTATAGAAATAATTTTTGCAGATTAAACATTTATTCGTATAGCGCATGCTGATAATAATTTAAGAAATGCGCAATTAACAACATTAAAGTGTTTCAGCACAGTGAACAATTATCGAGTCGAATCAATTATTTACTATAATCCAGGGAATAATATTGCTGCTCTGATTCGAGATCAACATAATGCGGGTGAATTTAACATTCCCTATTTCTCTGCTTTTATATCGGTCGCATTTGCTTGATCCACAAATGTCGATCACATTCGAGTTTCAAGTGTGCTCCGCTGCGGTTGCTGTTAAATCGAACTTAAAATGCTTAAAAACAAGTTAAACATAATTATTTTATTATTGAGTTGTGTCTGCTTTTCACTTGAATCGAGTGAAACATCCGATTGTGATTATTTTGAGACTGTGAATTTGGCATACAGCAAACGACATCCAAATGGGTCTTACGAAAACGAAAGGGTTTCGATACCTCCAGAGCAAACTGGGAACTATAGCTACAAGATCTTTGTAGAAGGCACACTTACCTCAGTCCAGGAACACACACGAGGATGTGTGTGTAAATTGAAGCCCTGCCATCGATATTGTTGTCATCATCATCGACTCGATTTGGATGATGAGGGCAAGTGTGCCAAGGAACTGGGCAATCCCAATCCTGATCTTCGGGATCAGTTTGTTGTACAGCAAGTAATATGCATGGAATGTAATACATTAAAGCAATTCCTGTTCCATATAAATGTATTTGAGGTGATTCTTTAGATAGATTATGGATTGGAAGTCACTTAAAAATATCTCAATTCTAGAATGGAACTTCGTATCGCTCTGATGACGAAGATTATGAATACAGTGTAGATTGGTATTATTGCTTACAGCCAGAGTTTTGGGAATCTCTGGAAGAAACCGAAACGCTATCCGATATTACTTGCTTTTCCTACAATAACCTGAGTAAAGTTGATGAATTTAATTATTTGGGGCACTACTTAAATTATTACTATTACAGTTGATTGGATATCTATCTTCGCGTTGGTGATGACCACGTTGGTTTATATATTTGTGCTGAGAGTTCGGCATATTCACGACAAATGCTATTTGTGCTATTTGATTTGCATGTTGGTCGAATATTTGACAGAAACCGCAGTTATGTCAAAAATTGTATTTTTTGATATCATCAAATTTTTTTTTGGTAGGTTTCAAAATGATCTGGAAATATTTGAAGAGGTATCTCAATTGTTTTTCGCAGCTTTTATTACTTACACTTTCAGCATTTCCATTTATCTCTGGATGGCTGTAATGGCATTTGATTTATGGAAAAAAGTGGTTCTTCACAAGTATGAGTCCGCTTCACGTAGTAATAAAGGACAGCTTCGGACTTACAGTCTTTTTGTTTGGGGCTCTGCTTTAGTGCTTCACTTGATCACTTATGCGGCAAGTTCTCTGCTGGAAAGTGAGTTGACTACACATTGAAATTAAAGATTATACTAATAAATATATTACTCAGTGGGTTATTCGAGTGCGATGATAACTTATTTTGTGCCTGTTTCATTGATACTGGCTTGTAATTCAATATTGGTCATCCTAACTGCCAAGCATATTTACCAGGAGAATAAGAAAAATCGCCAACAGCTTCAGCACTTCGGGCAACAGAATGTAAAGAACAACATAAGGTACCATTTTAATTGGATTCTTAAACATTTTAATTATTTCTCAACATTTGTTTTCAGATTTAGAATTTACGTGCGACTTTTCATAATTGAAATAATGGAGTGGCTATTCACCTTATTTGGATTTTTAAATTTTCTTTCCAACGATCCTCATTGCTTTGTGTGTGTGATACAATGCTTCTTAGGACCGATGATATGCGTTCTCACATTTCTTATAACTGTCTTTCGCGCTGATGTTATTAAATTACTGAAAAACTGGCGACAACTATATTAATCTTGGAATAAATGTTGACATACTTATAATTAAATTTGAGCAACGATAGCAATAACAGCAACTCCATAAAAATTAAAAGCAAAAAGTAAAATAAAAATAAATGTTGATCATTCTGTGGAAAAAATAAATAAATATAAATATACCCAGAATACAGAGTAAAAAATATTTTAATTGTCAAATTAACTCCTTTTGGTATTAATTTTTAAAATAAATATAAAAAAGCGAAGAATGCACACTTAATAAATATTTAACTTTACAATTAAACTAATTTTGGCAAACGTTTTGTGTGTTTTTCTTGTTAAACTAATTTCTATTTTGCGCCATTCATGTCACTTTAACGATTTGATCAAGTATGAACATGTGACGCTCTCAGTTGCTGATGCCACGCCCTCAAAATTAGGCACTTGAGGATGGCTTGCAACCTATTTTTAGAGAAATTAGAGGAGATGTCGATAAGAGACCAATGCGGTAAAAAAGAAAGAAAAAATATGTCTTGCTCAAAGTTATCATATATAAGAAATAAATGCAATTGAGACGAACAATAATGGATTCATTCAGGTCATGGCTAAATTTATAATTATTCACATGGCATTAGCAATACTAGCTCAATACAATAGTCAGCCTTCGACAACTTCACGCCAACGCAAAAAAATGCATACAAAAACACGGCTGTTAATAGAAAACCAAATATATATGTGAAAAAATGGCATCAAGCATCAGGCAGTGGCAGCTGGCAGCAGGCAGCAGGCAGAGGCAGGCACAAAGCAACAACGACCAATGCTGCAAAAGGCTTATTAAAATCGCATAAAAGAAAGCGGAACTTTTACAAAGCAGACGCAAACACTCACAACACTCACACACACACAGACCACATACGTTTATATGCACAAACAGGAGCACACACTCACACTCACACACACACACACCCGCACACTCGTGTCCATATATGCATGACGCTTAATACCATCCACCCAGCCACAGGCCCCACCAGCACCACCAGCCCCCTTTGAAAGCAAGCCATCTTGTATGGGGCACTCGGGCGCATAAATCCGCGCTAAATGAGTTTAACACTTGGCTTAATAGTTTGGTTTTATGAAAAGCAAAAACAAAACAAGCTCACAAAATACAAAAAAACAAAAAAAATGAAAAGGAAAATGAAAAAAAGAAAATATGGAAAACGAGTGAGTGAGAAAAGCAAAACGAGAATGTTCAGTAAAACGTCATGGGAAAAAATTTCCCACAGCATACTTTTATGCGCAATAGAAAACTTGCAAATCGCTTTTTGTTTTCATTGCTGACAGGGGAGGGATGAGGGGGAGGGGGAGGGGGGGTATACTCAAAGTGGGCGTAGGCGTTGAAGAGGGGGGGGAGTTGGGTTTTAGCTGGTGCCTTTGAGCATTTAGCTTGGCTTAGTTTGTGTTCAGTTTTGTTTTTATTTCTATTAGCAGAAACAGTTGGCCCACTGGCCAAATGAAAAGTGCAGCCTGCGAGAGAGAGAGAAAAGGACAGAAGCAGAGAAAAATGTGCAAAATGAGAAAAAAAGCATTGCAGAAAAAATGTTTTTCAATGAACGAATGAGGGAACGGAGGCAAATTTGCTGCGGCCAAGGCAAATCGCTGTTAGTTAAATGTTGCAACAACAACAACAATGGTAGCCGCAACAGCGAACTCATTTTAAATATTAAACTTACACACGTACATACACACGTGCACGCATTCATGTGGCGTACAGCATGTGGCATGCAGCAGTTAATATTTTACAAGCATTTTACTTTCAACATAATTACAGGTGGTGTCTGCGCCAAGTAAACCAAGCAGCCAGCTCTGCCAGGCACTTTGAAAAACTATTTGCGCATAGACAAGCACACACACACACACACACACTTGCATACATATTATAAATACACACACACTCATACATAATTTAGTGTAGCACTTGGACAACATTAATGTGTGTATCTCTCCCTCTATATCTCTCTCTCTCTGACCCTCTTTCCCTCTC
Organism: Drosophila paracracens; assembly: GCA_035044025.1. NCBI lineage: Eukaryota > Metazoa > Arthropoda > Insecta > Diptera > Drosophilidae > Drosophila > Drosophila paracracens. Next base: position 1,130,804 of record JAWNMN010000396.1, read on the forward strand.
TCTCTGCACTCAGCAAAAAATCGCTCAGAAAACTCGAAATCTTTTCTTGCTTTTAGAAATAATTTAAATGTATTTTTCCAAAATTCAGAAACAAATATATGTTTATTTTTTAGTTTTTATAAATATTTTCTTTACATTATGAATTTTAATTGAAAAATAAATAAAAAAAAATTTTTTTTTTTTATATTCAGAAACAAGTAATTCAAAAAGTTACAAGCGAAAACCATAATTTTAAAACAAAATTCTTTCTAATATTAAGAAATAAGTAATTAAATTTACTGGCAGAGCCTTTAAATTCGAGTTTTTCTGAGTGTAGCTAGAGCCATATCTGTAGCTGTAGCTGCTACTGAGTGCTGCGGCTACTCGACCAAAAAGCGGATGCACCTCACGAGCACATAAACACACTCATGCACATGTACACACACACGCACACACACACACAGATACACAGACATAGTCAGCCGCTCGCAGCACCTGCTGTGCATATTTTCCAGCTAATACATATATAATTTTTCGCTGCTTTCACATTTTTTTTTTCTTTCACCATATTTTATTGCCTCGATGTGTGTGTGTGTGCGAGTGTGTGTGTGCGAGTGTGTATTTCTTTGGTTGGTCGCTCAGCGTGTTTGTTTTTAATATTGTTTGCCTTAGCTACTTTATAGTTAAGTGCAGCTCGAAATTTGTATGTATTCTTAAACAGAACAACTTAAAAACTGAAAGGAGAAAAAAGATCCGTTGACAGCGCACAAAAATGCAAAAGTGCATTTGTTTTGCTTATGGCTTAAGGCATACAGTTTTTTCTTAACTTTTTTTTGTGCACTTTCACAAATATTATTCATACAAAGAGCTTAGGAGCGTGTTCCATGAAATTCTCATCTTTTTTGTTACCCCATTTATCGAGTTGTTAACTCAAAGTTGGCATATCAAATTGTTCATGCATGAAAATAGCTAAAGAGTGTTTGTGCCAAAGAAAAATGTTTTCATTTAAGCTTTTGAGTTGAGTAAACTAATATTGAGGGAAATGAATGTTGGACGATTTGCTAGATAACATATTGAAGTTGTGTAAAATCATGTAAGCATATGTTTTCGATAATAAAAGACACAATTGTAAAGATATAGACTTGTAATTAATATTATTGATTAAGTGTACAAATTATTCGAGCTCTTGCCACTGCTTCGCTTAATATTAAATATATGAAATAAATTAGATACCAATCTACGCAGAATATAAAATGTTAAAATATTATTAAGAAAACACAAAGAAAAAAAAGAAATAATAAAAACACGCTTAAAAACTTGTGTATAGAGTTGCGAGTAGTGAAAAGGCGTTAAAAAGTTTTGCATTTGCCGCTAGGCACTACAAAATTTAACAACAGCAAAAAACTTTGAGCTTTGCATACGATTCATAATCAGTATATGGTATTTGTGACTTTTTACCATCCCCCTCTAACAATGTTTGTGTGCGTGTGTGTGTATGTGTGTGTGAGTGTGTGTGTGTTAAATCTTAACAGCTAACAATTAAGTCGCATCATAACGAACGTTTTGCGTAAATTTAAAAAGTTTTTAATGCCACACACTTGCGGGCTTGTTGAACTTCACTTCAGTGGGAGATAAGCGGCTTGCAAAGTTTTTCACCATATACAAACTATGAGTACAACTGCAATAACTACCACATATATATATATACATATATATATATATATGAGTTCATGTACACATGACAGAGGGGCAAGAGACAAGTGGCAAGTGGCAAGCCAAAAGCAGGCAAAACTACAAATGCAATTAATTGCTGGTCCTTCCTGCTGTAATCGGTGAACCAAATGCTATAAAACGTGCCTCAGCATTATCATTATGGCACATCTTATGCCATTTAAATAATCACCAACCAAAACACAACCAAGTTGCTTTGTCCTCCGGCGATTCTAATAAAAATTTCACAAATATTATATTCGACCCTTTTGGGGGCAAATGCCAGCATTAACTCTCTCTAGGCACAGACATAATACTTATCTATAATAGTTTAAGTAATTAAGCCTCTGCAATAAAAATTCAAAATTTTTATATTGAATTGTAGAAAATAATGAAATTTATGGCATAGATGAGGAGTAGATGTTGCTCATATTCACATTATTCAGATAATATTATTAGTTAAGGACTTCCACTAAGAATACTACTATAAGAATACTACTATAATAATATAGCCCTCTGATGCAACAAAAAAATCATTTCTGTTTTTGTGAAATACACGAAAAAGTGTAAATGGAATTTTTTTTTTTAAGTTCTGTGCGATATTTTAAAAAATTTACAGTGCCACACAAAAGTGTTGCACGGCGTTGTTATGTTTGTTGCTGCTGTTGTTTTTGATGTATTTGTTTGGCTGGCTGTTTGTCAAACAACAGGCAACAAGGCAACAAGAACGCGCTGCAAGCAGGCTGGGGCCAATTAATCATGCAGCTCGCCCCAATAGATTTAAATTGTCACATCGTTTATCAAGTGGACAACGCGGCTAGTGCCAGTTGCAAGTAATACAAAAAATAAACAAATATGCAAAAATTCGTAATATTAATAAATAAATATTTAATAATTATTTTGCGCTCATGTTAGTTCCAAATCAAATATTTCCGCATTGTCGACCCTTAGATGCCCTTCAAGATTTATTTGTGATATTACTGCTGTTAAAATAAATACTATAAAATCTTTGAAAAGGACATAAGCCAAATTTTAAACTAGTTAATTTTCCAGCTTATAATTAGTCTAAGACTTAATACTCTAAACAAATGTTGATAGCACCATCAAATATTACAAGCAAATCAGATTTCCAGCAGGTTCATTGATATGGAATGCAAATTGATATTAAACTAATTCAGCATATTATTCAAATCGTTAATAATGCTGCTGGCAAATCGGCGGTAATCCGCTTAAAAGCAGTTGATAAAATTAAAAAAAAAGCAGAGATAATTAATAAATAGCTGGCCAATCGAAGAAAATTTATTTGCCATTTATGCAACTAAAAAAGCTGGAAGATTAAAATAATTTATGCGTCAAACGAGCAGAGTAGAAATATTAAGTGGTGAAACATGGCAAATCCGTTGGCAAACAAAAAACGGAAACTAAAACCTTGCTAAAAAGTGCTGCAGAAGCAAATGAAAAAGTTTGTTAAAAGATAAAATATCAATTAGTGGATCTAGTCTGCAGTTCTATCAACTGAAACTAGACTGAGCTCTCTTTGCTAATTGAAAAATAAACTAAAAGTGCAGCAATTGACGCCAAAGACACGTTCGCAGCTTCATTTTTAATCTGCTTAGCATAGAAATATTATTTCTGTTTATTCAAATATTGAAATATATATATATATATATATATATTCAAATGCAATGCGAGTGCATGCGAAATGTGCTGGCCAAATAACAAGGCAATGCAATCAGCAACAAGAAGTGTTAAGCAAGCATTGTGTTTGACACTATCTTGTCGCCTCCCCGCACCCCCCATACATACACTACACAGTGTGTGTGTGTGTGTGTCAGGCAACGGAAACGGAAGTGTGGCACAAAAGCAAGATGCATTTTAGCCTCTGCTTTTGATATGCAACTCGATGAATACAGCTGCTTCTGCTCAGCGCAAATTTCCAGCAACATATCCTCAACTCTGTTCAGGAAAGACCTAAGAGTGGTGTAATCGAGTCTGCCTGACTAGTAGATACCCTTTAAACAGCCAATCACCATTTGCCTGTGACATATTGATTTATAAATAGCATATGTGGTCTTGAAAGATCGTTGTAAAGTTTTTGGAATCAAAAAGTGATACACTGTTTACCCATTCTTACAGGGTATACAAACGTATATTCGTTGTATATACATATCTATATATAAATGTTTACTCACGTGCTCGAATTTCTAAACAATTTTTCCTTTCTTATGTGCTCATACACCACGCATTGCAAATATTTCAATATATTTGCATGATGATGCAGGAATTTAATACACAAATGTTTTTTCTATATTTCAGCGCGAATTTTAAATGCTCTTCGAAATGCACTCGGAAAAAGTTTTTTATATAAAATATAATTAGCTATTAATAACGAAAAGTTTTTGGGTAAGTGCATATTATATTTATGTGATCAGCTTCGATTTTATCAATTATTAAAATAAGATTGCAGCCTTTTTCCACATTGTAATTATTTTCTATTCTATTTTTAATTTTTTAATCAAATTAAAATCATTTCGAAAATATTAAATGTAAATTTAAAGTTACAACTTAAGTTTGTTTAGAATTGTAAATATTTTCCAAATATCTTAAGTGCATTCAGCACAGATCACAGCGTATAGAATACAGGATATGCCCAGCAAAGTGACCCCAATGAAGTATCCATTTTGCTAGATGAAAGGAAGCCAAAACGAATGCAGTTTGCCGACATTTGAGGAAGTGAGTTATGCAACGGCAACGTGTCAGTTGCAAGGGAGACACAACTTAAGGTGCCACCAGGAAGAAGAGAGTCAAACACTCTGTCTTGCCACGAACTTGTCACACACGACGTATGCGCAATTAATACGCAAACCATTATAAATGCAAGGCAAACAAACAAGAACAAGTTGTCAAGTTGGCAGAGGTTTCACCATTTTTAAATGGCCATATGATAAAGGCTCGAGCTGAGAGAGAGAGAGAAAGAGAGAGGGAGTGAGAGAAAGAGAGCGAGAGAGAGAGAGAGAGGAGTAAAGGGAAGGAGGATATTTGTTGCAATGAAACGCGAAATATGTGCAATAAAAATGCTTAAAATAAACGATGCTCAACTTTATTAAAACGCACACTGAATACATTTACACACACACACACACACACACATACACACACATATGCATGTACAGTTATGGAGCTTTCAAAGGATGATAAATGAGTGAAAGAGTTAAATACCAGCTCAAGGCGGAGACGCATTCCAAACGAGCGCCATTAAAGCTATTTTATGGTCAACAAAAGCAGCTGAAAAACACAAAGTGACTGCAACATGTACAATTTAATTGAGCTGGCCAACGGATCGGACCTTAGTCCTTCTTTACTCGTACCGTTATAATTGACATTTTAAATATGAAACTGTAGCAACAGCAGCGGCTCACATGGCGTATGATTGATGTGAACTGAGAGTCGACGGCAGCTGGCTGCGAGTATGTTTGCAGTGCGGCTAAGCAGCTTACAGCCAGCCAGTATGCATAAGTAGCTGAAATTAAATTTCATTCCTGTTTTTCTTTTTGGGGCAAGCGCAACATGTAGCAACATGCGGCATACGTACGTCTGACGGCATGTTTATGAAAAATTACTTAAGCTGCAGCAACATGAAAATGAATTTTTCAACAGGGCTCAGTCTGCGTCTGACCTGCTGTCTTAAGCTGTCTTAAGCAGCTAGGATAACAAAACAAGTAGCACACACACGCACACTCTCACACACGCACATACTCACACACGCGCACACACACACATATCTAGGCGTCAAATGAGAGAAAAGAAGCTGCAAGAATCGCAGCCGCAACAGAAGCTAATAAATAATTGTGCGGTTAGCAAAGACAATGGCAAACGTCTATGCGTTGCCCTTGCCACAAGAAAGGCTGGAAGGGCTGCGAAAATTCCCCTTGGAACCGGCAACATAAATAAGCACATATAAATCATGCATGCCTTGGGTTGGTTCAGTCTACTTGCCGTATAAATACATAGCAACAGTTCCGATTAGAAGTTAACGTCTGTGGCCGAGCGCTAAGCACAAACCGTGGGCACATAACTCACAGTTAAATAAATAACAATAGAGCGCGAACGAGAAGGAGAAGTAGTTTATCAACTATGTAGGAAGAGAGCTCGAATTCCTAAGTAAGTGAATTAATTATGTAATTTGAGGAATTCGATTTCTCTTCTCTCCACACAAATTTAAATGCTTGCATTCAGCAACTAAAATATAATTGAGATATTTGGATAAGTAGTATAATCTAAATAATTAAACTAGATTTTTCAACTCTAAATAAAAATAAATTGTGTGCTTAAAATAATTAAAATATTTGAGCTAATCTAAATCAGATTTAGATGATTTTTCTCTCTTTCAAAGAAATGTACAAACTAAATTAATTACTTGCTAACAGCTACTCAAAAATATAATCTACATTAATAATATTTAAATATTTTGTTAAAGATATTAATATCTAAATCAGTAAATGAATAATTTATTAATGATAAACATTTGTGGTCTTTAAAATAAAAGAAATTTAATTGCTTGCTTGCAGCTAAATAAATATAACAGATTTATTTGAATTATTAAATCATTAAAACGTAGCCAAAGAAAACGCACAATCAACGTAGACAAACATCTAGTGCTCAGTGTATTAATTCCCATAGCAACTTTCAATTAATTCCAAACCATTTAACTGCAAACAAAGACGGCATAGAACGTGCCCATTTTAACTAAAGACTTATCTCATATTTCGCATTTGCCACTGCCATTGCCAGGACTTTAAATGGCTTTAAGCGTTCTCTCGACCAAAAATAATTAGCGCCAATTGTTGCTCGTAACTCAAGTTGCAGCCAGCAGCACAAAGAGTTAATTAAGCAGTCAGTTTTGATTGAGGCCACTGTGAAACTGAGCAAAACCGCTTTGACTTTCAGTTAATACGTTATAAATGTAAATATTTTGTATTTTTTGCAAGGAAAAAAAGGTCAATACAATAAAGTGCAAAATGCATAAATTGCTTAAAGTTAACCTACCCTTAAACCTGGCTAACAATGCAATAACAAAGGAAGCACAAAGTACTCATTTGCAGCAGGGAAAAGCCCACAAGCGATTTATAGCCCAAAAAGCAAGCATATTTAATTACATATTTTATCCAGAGCATTAGCCGTAACACCTACGAGAACAACAACAAGAAGAGCAACAGTAACTAGAGCAATAACAACAAACGACTCCATTGTTCTTGTTTGGGCCAAGTTAAGAAGTTATGGCAGCTCAGCTCAGCTCAGGCAACAGCAGCAGCAACAATAAATGCTTAGACAGAGTTTTAGACACGCCCCTTAGGCTTGTGTGTGTTTTTAGCAAATTAGGTTAGCAAACTAATAGACACAGCAGACACTGCAGTCTGTGGCCAGTCCACGTCGTGAAGTACAACTACAACAAGCAAGAGTGCCGTAGTCGAGTGACCTCGACTATGAGATACCCTGCAGCCAGCTGTTAAATATATTCTACGCTAAACATGGCTCTTCTGGCTGTTCAATAATATTAGCAGCTGCTCTGTGCCTGTTACATGCTTGTGCTCAAAACTATTATACCCTTTTTACACATTTTGCAATGAGTGAGGGTATGGCAACTATAACTGTACATACTTGCTACAACTTCATTAGGTAATTCAATGCGCCTCTTACGTGCGCCGCGGCCCTCGTCTGCCAATAAACACAATTTTACGCTAATTGGGTAACAAATATAATTGCCAAGAGCAGCGTAATAAACCACACTCAGCACACACTCACACACTTACACACCCACACAAACACACATAACTTTGTATGTGTATTGTTGTGAGCATCTTGCCCAGTTTATTTGCCTGTTGATCTAGCGGCAGAGCTCAAATCGAATGGTTTGAGAATCGACCTCAACAGGTTCATTAGGTAAGTTGGCCCGGTAACCCGTCCGCAATGCACACTCATCGTGTCGTTGCCGGCTTTGTGCGGGCCATCAGTGTGATTAGCATAAAGTGGTAAGGGGTGTGTGTGGGGCACTCCTTACACTCAGAAAAAAATTCGATACGAACTCTTGAATTGCGCCATACTTTTGGCGACAAGTGTAATTCAACTTATTATATTTAAAAGAAAAAAATGAGTTTTCTTTTTTCCAACTAATAATAGAGCAAGGAAGGAGAATTTAATGAAAAACTTATTTTATTTATTTGTTCGGTTACCAAGTATTAAAGGAACTAATTCATTTTCATATCATCAATTCGCAAAATAATAAAAAAAAATATGTCAAATATTCAGATTGTTTTTTCATATGCGCAATACAGAGCTCTAACGTTAGCTTTTTTTGTTGCTGTATTATTAAATAAAAATTTGAATTTAAATATTCATATATACAAACATTTTAGAGAGTTTATAAAAATGCCCAGAATTTAAACTGTAAAAGCTTACAATTTGACGGCGATTCGACTTCGACAGCTTAACTTTAATATAAAATAATAATAATATTGTATTATTGTATCACTATCTTCCGAATTTTATGAAGAACTTTGTTTACAAATTATTGTTTGCATTTCTGCTATTTTCAAAATAGTTTTTAACAAATGAAAAAAAAAAAAAAAATATATTGTTTAAAAAAATAAATAAAATATGAGGTTTTTTTGGATTAGTGCTTAAAGCAAGCGTTTCTAATTTTATCTTTTATATTTATATTAAGAAATTATGTCTAAAAACACGAGAAACGTTCTAGTTTTCAGTTAATTTATCTAAATTCAGTGAAATTTGTTTTTTCTGAGTGTTCCCTAAACCACTCTTAAACCCCTTCAAACCACTTTCTACCTGCTGCTGTTTTCTGCTTGCTGCTGCGTTTGTTTACTGCCGCGTAATGAGTTTCTCGATTCATTATTAATTAAAACCTAAACAAACTCGGCTGCTAAATTATTTGCAATTCAACAGGCAAAACAGCCAAAACGCAACCAGCAACAAAATCCCCACAAACTACATACCACGGTGGTAAGGAGGTAAAAGCAAAAAAAAAAAACTTGCGCAGATCTCCAGCCAAAAAAGAAGAAGAAGCAGAAAAAACATTTGGTATTTGGTTTTTGTGCGCTGTTGTTTGCTTAACGGCGCTTCGATTTATTTGCATTTGGTTAATTGAAATAATTGTCCTTAATTTGTTTGCGCCTGCGAGCAGTTACCCACCCATTACCACCCATCCATCAGCACCCCTCTGGCCCTCTAGTCAAGGGAAGCATCTTCGCCTCGCGCAATTGATTGTCTGCGATTTGCGCCTCTAATGGCAAGCAAATCAATTATTTGCAAGCACTTGGGCGTGGCACAAGAGCAAAATTGATTAAAATTGATTTGCCACAACCCTCAAAAGGCTCAAAAACATTCAAACATTCAAACGCTGAAGCGTTCAAAGCCCACGCCGCCTTGACTCGACTTGATTAAATTATTTACCATTATTCTGCGCCAGCAAATCACTCCAGCAAAAACCCCTCGTCCTTGACATTTTTGCCTTGCCAGCATTCTTATTCGAGTCGAGTCCTTAAACTGAAGCAAATCCGCGCATAAGGAGCGTCTGGTTGCTGCTGCTACTCAAACTTCAGCTCAATCAACTTAATCAGCTAAATGGTTTCTGATTCATGAGATTATTCACATAATTCATAATTATTCTATTTAATTGTATAATAATACATAAATTAACATAATAACTCATAATTATTCTTTTTTATTCATTATACATTTATTTTTATTTATTTATATAATTTGAAACTCGACCGATTCTACACCGGCCATTATGTATATCATAATATTATATATCTTACAATAGTGGACGATGATCATATCCAGAAGAGATATATTGAGGTGGGAAAGACACGTATGTGGCACCCTTCGCTGCAAACTGTATTACCCGAATCAAAATCAGTGATAGCATAATGAATCTACATACAAATATGTAACTAGATACGATCATAGGTATGATAAACATGATTATAGATAGTTTCAGATAATTGAATACTTATCATTAACCACGTCGTCAATTCCTTATAATTAGTAGGTATTTATAAATAGATATTTTCGATCAACATCAGAAGCCGCATTCGAGATGAATTCGTATTTCGAAACTCAATTTTCCATCGAACAAAATTCACCTGTTAAGCAGCGAGTAAATATTCATTTCAATTTGTGTCAATTTGCATTTAACCCTCCCCCTTGCAGTCTGCATTTAGAGATACATTAGCGGGAAAATAGCAAATGGGCAGACATAATAAGCCCCCAAAAAGGGGAGCCCAAAAACCGCTAAGAGCAGGAGCGAAGTGTATGCCACAGCACCACAAAAAGAATAACACAACACGCATACGACATGTAAGCCGCATTATGAATATTTTGTCAGCTAAGCGACCCCGCAATTGCGCAACCCTGGCAACCCTGACTGGCAAACCTCAGCCACCCAGCCAACACCGACATCGCAAATAATCACAATGAACATGAAGCGCAAAAACATTGAAAACGCATTTCAGCTCATTTGATTTATGAATGCATCGCGACAGTTGACATTGGTATTTATATACATATATATATATTTCTGATGGTAAAAACTAGAAGGGAGGGTGGATTTTGGCGTTAAGAACTTCAATTATACATAATACAGCTAATGCATCAATTATGTCCCTTGATATTTTGGTTGTCGTGCATTTAACACGCTTGCAACATTAGTCCGCAAATAGCAAATACAAAATTGAAAATAGCAAATGGAAAATAGAAAATGGCAAATGGAAAATGGAAAATTGCTATGCACTTTGTGGCGATTGTATGTTAATTGCTAAATATTACACACATACTATTATTATTATCAAAATTATTGATTCAAATGCAAATTGTGTTTGCGATTTTAATACCCTAAACGTGAGTATCAAATTTTTGCAAAAAGCGTGCTTAAAATCTCTTTAAAATAGTTAAGCTATAATCCGATACTCAAATATAAATATATATATATATGCATTTGTTGTGTGTATGTGTGAACTAAATGAGATCACAGAAGCTACCTTATTATGCAGTTTTCATCGTTATAGGGTGTAAAAAGGGCATTAAATGAATGTTGACTATTATTTTACTTGTTGGTTGTGCCAAAGCCACACACAAAATTATGCATTTATTTTTTATTTTTTATTTTTTGCGTAATGCACGCAATGCCAAATTGTGCAAATTGTGCGCAAATGTTTTTATTTTGGGGCGCAGTTTGATTGTGCACTGGGCTAAACACACAAATGGCAAAATCAGCGGAATTCAACGAACCAAACCTTTTAAGTTAATCGCAATTGATTTGGCCTTTTTTGCATTTGGGCCAATTAATGCGACTTTTGGCCGATTGCCAGTTAATTGAATGTTACGAGCTCTCAATATCTATATACGTGTCACTCTTTTGCTGCGGTAAATTGAACACAACTTTAATATCAGCCCCAAATTTAAAAGCCAAAAACAATTCGCCTTTTTATCAGTTCCAATGCAATTTTTGTGGGCCATGCCAAGTGAGCTGCATAATGGACTGCCATAGTCTTATCAATGCACTGCCATCGGCCTATGCCAGGCCCAGCCAGCTGTCCCATCACACCTACCTACCTACCTCAGTGTGTGTGGCATGTGGTGGTGTCTGTGGTGTGTGTAAGCAGCCAAGTATAAAATCGTAGCATACTTTTCTGCTGGCCAAACAACTACCGAATAAATACTTTGGCATTGCATTCCCCCCTTGCAGCTGGCCAACATACAACAAAGAAATATACACTAAAAAATTAACTCAGCTTTAATAGGAAGCGCTTTTCTATTTTTTTTAATATTTCTTAAAAAAAATAATCCATTTTTTTTTGGTTTTCTAATTTAAAGAAGAATTCTTTTTATATTTCGAAATTATTTCTAAATAAAAGAAAAACTTTCAAGTTTTTGGTCGAAATTTTTTTCTTAGTGTATATATATATACATATATGTATATATATATATATAACATAAACTATATGTATACATATTGCATACTTTGTTGTTGGCTCTTGGCGGCGCCGCATGTTGCTCGCTTGTTGCCCGCATATTGCGCAATCACATAAAACCGCTGCAATCGTGAAATTTCAGGTGCGCCACAGCAGCTACAAAAATAATCCAGCAAAATAACAATAACAACTATAACAACAACAATAACAACTACAACAATTGGCGCACAACAAGTTTTACTTGTACATGTAGAAAGGGCCAAATGCGAAGCAGCTTTTATTTCTTGCTATTCGAATTGTTTTTTTTTATACCCTGAACACATAAAAAAAGGCTAAAGAGGATATGGCGAAAAGTGCAAGCAGGCAGAAGAAAGCAGCTACAATCCCATAAATTATATATATTCTTGATCAGCACCAATTGAGCTTGTCCAAATATACACAACACTAAAAATATATACACAAGTGAAAAGACAACTAAGCCAATTGCTACTTAAAGTAAGATAGATGACCAATTAATATAATATATTGATCAGCTATAACAATTTCATTTTTTACTACTATTTCTTGCAGATTGCAGGGTATCACCCAGTCGAGCTGTCTCTACTAATGATTACTCACTTGTTATCGTTGTTGTTTAGTACTTTCGCTATTGCCTCTACTCAGTCAGCAGCACTCGCTTCAAATAAATAAATGTGTTTCAGCATTGTTGGCTTAGTAGTATATTAAAGCCATAAAATACAATATTGCATTTCTTTCAAGAGAACAAGTTTCCCATTTTTAAACATTCTTGTTATTTATTTGAAAAACTTCTATGTTCCAGTTCTGAGTTTTCAATTGTTCACATTTCATTTACCAGCAGCCACATCATCTCAAGCCCATGGGGCGTATGCTTAATGTGTTGTTGGTAGTAATCCAAGTGCAATATACGATTACGCAGCTGCTCGAGAATTAATTAACTGCCAAATAGAAACTCAGTTGAGTGCTCACTGCTGATGGGCAACAGTTTTAGGCAAGAGACAGAAACCAAAAACTCCGATTTTCAATAGCTCGAGTATGAAAAAAGGCTGTAAATCGTAGCTGGCAACAACGTACCTGGCTCAAGTACAAGGCATTGGCAAAGGCAAAGGCAATGCCACCAAAATTCAGTTTGTGCCACAATTGAGTGCTGAATTTGGATTAACGAAGAGCTGCCCGATCTGCACACAAACACAAACACACACACACACAAGCAGAGCTAGCTGGGGTAAATCAGTTTTAATTGATATTTACCAAAGTGCTTCATGTAAGCAAACACTTTGAGTTTTGCGTCTAAAGCAAATTTTCCCGCTTGCCGGAAATGAAATATAGTACCTGACATATATATGTGTGTGTGTATATAGCATATATACAGTTGCGAAAAAAATAATAGCACCACTATAATATTTAATCTTAAGAATTAAAATATTTAAAAATTAAAAAAAATATTGTTATGATTCCACCCTTTAAGTTGAAGACTTTCTCTTGGCCTAAACAAAATTATAAAATTTGAGAAGCTGTTGTGCATTCTTTATAGAAATCGTTAAAAAGATTTGTATTTTATTATTTTATTTTATTTGTTATTATTTATTATTTTGATTCTTAAATTTAATAGTCCCAAAAAATGAACAATCACCAAAAAAATGATATTGGAAATGGGACAAAAGCAGCCAAGTAGTAAGCGCCGTTAACTTAAAAAAGGATGAAAAATCTGGAGCAAATCGAGTCCAGGAAAACTATATCAGTACGTAATTGATTAACTGACAGTAAAAGGAACGCAATTAAACACAAATTGTAGACAATGATGCCATAATTTTTGTCGTAAATTTGCTTTCCAGAAATTTGCAAATTTCAATATATACACCTTAAGAAATCCACTTTTCTTGTGTGGAGTGGTGCTATTATTATTTTCGCCGCTGTATTCATGTATTTTTTGGGTTAACACTTTTTGGTTGTTTTGTTGAAATAACTGTAAAAGTAAGCAATGTTGTTTTAGTGTTATTATATTCACATTGTTATGGGTGTGTATTGCATGTATTTTCCAATGAAAATGTTCAATTTTCATTTCGTTTTTGCAGAACATTTTCTCTTTGCGATTGAAACAATAAACCGCGATGCTTCCTCCTGCTGCTGCTGCTGCTGCTACTGCAGCTGCCAGTGTTGACAAGTGCTCACTGGAAAATTAACGTTTTACCGCAAAACGATTCGACTGTACCAATGTCCAGTACTGCACATTCCAATTGTCTACTGTCAACACTCATACACATACTCGCACACACACACACACACACCACACTCGCATACAAAATTGTTAACCGAAAAACTGCAGGAGTTGAGTGGATGTTGTCAGTGGTTGGCGTTGCCACGTTTTATGACACACTCGCCAGCTAGTACTGCAATGTGTGTGTGTGTGTGTGTGTGGCTTTTGCGGTCTTGCCTTTGCACACACATTCAACGTTAATTGATCCAACAGCAAAGCAGCAATAAAGGATTTGATTTTCAGCATGACAAAAGGCAATCCCCTTTCAATTGCCGACTCTATCATTTGCTTTGGCCAAGCCATCCATCCATCCATCCATCCATCCATCCATCTATCCAGTCAATCACTCAGTTAGCTAGCAGTCAACTAGTCACTTAGACAGTTATTCAGTTAGTCAGTCAGTCAGTGTGGCAATCAACTTGTGAGCCATTGCCTTGTAATTGAATTTTAAACTTTATTTACTGTTTGCGCACGGTGCGCTCAGCATTTGCCTAAAGCCAGACAATTGCTGGCAATGGGCGTGGCATGCCACACACTCACACACTCACACACTCACACACACACACACTAATATCTCAACTCGTAACACAAAGTATCCACACTTCAATTACCCAAAAAACCAAAAAAGAAAACCCCAAATTGAAAATAAGAAAAGCTCATGTTTTTAGCTGCAAAAAAAAAAAAAAGAAAAGAAAATGAATAAAAAATAACACAACACATGGCAGTTTTTTGGCTGCCACTTTTCGCTGTTGCCTGTCAATCCAAAAGGCGCGCACAGCACCAAAATGCAGACACAAGACAGCCAGACACTGGAATTCGGGGGTACAGGTGTGGGCGGGAGGCGTGGCAGTCTGAGTGAGTTATGGTTATCTGTGGCGCAACGCTTAGACGTAAAGCTGACGGAGGCGCAACTGTTTCACAGTGGTTGCAATCAGTAAACACACTCATAAGCCCTAATTCAGTTTGGCTCAAATGCTTCAAAATGTGGTCAAATGATGAAAGATGAAGCTGCTAATAAGAAAATGCGTTAAACATTGAGCATATTTACAAAAGTATATAATTTTTAAGGATTTACAATGCAATAGTATAGTAAAATGAATATTTAATAAATTAATAATGCTCAAAATCAGTTATAATAATTAATTTTCATTATTAAATGCGTTACAAATGGAGAGCTTATTGGAAAAAAATTTATATTTAGTTTTCAAAGGTTGCTAATAATAAAAAAAAAAGTGTTTGAAGGCAGTAAAAAAAATTAGCAGCAATTCTCTTATTAACTACCAACTATTTGCACCGTCAAACTTTGAGCAAGGTGCTTAAATTAAATTGTATTTAATGAATTATTACAAAAAATTTTAAAAAGTGAAAAGACGTTGAAAGCTTTTACCAGGAGAGGCTCACTAAATTCGAGCATAATTAATTAATAAGTGCACTCAAAACTTTTTAACTTCATTTAAGTTATATTTTTAACTTAACTTTGAAAATATTTTGATGTCCTCAAGAGGAAAATAAAGGAGAAGCATTAAAGATTTAATTAATGATCGATATAAAAAAATTCTTAATTTATTTAATCTTATATTTATTTATTTACCTTTCTAAATTTGAAGTTGAACTTGAACTTGAAAAAAGAAATCAAAATTTAGAGGATCTCAAAGGCAAGCCAGTAAAGGGACTTGCCCTGTTCAAGAATTATTATTTTAAAAGTGCATTAAAAACTTTTCATCTTAATTTATTTGATATACCACTAAAATATTAAAATTAAAAAGAACAAAAATATTCACAATTCGCTGCAAAGACAAATTGAAACATTTGTTGCATGGTGTAGGGCCTGTTGCCAACATTATGTAGATGGCACAGACAACAAACATAATAATTTTTTGCTGACTTATTGTTGAAATTTCTAAATTTGTGCTGAGCTAGGCAAAACATGCAAGACAATCAGACAGACAGAGAGATAGGCAGGCAGACGGACAGACAGCCAAATAGACAGAATGTAATTCAGATAATCACAAAATTATAGACAGTTGAGATTTGTACAAAAAGCCACGATAATAATCAATGACAGCCCAAAAATAAATACACCCTTTTGTGTCAGCCTTATATGCATATCCATACATATATGTCTATACAAATATATTTGTTTTTATATATATTTGCCAGCTGTTGGCCAGCGGAACAAACGGAAATGTGTAGCAAGTCAGCAGGAAAAAAATGCATTATTAATAAGCTGTTAAATTTGCTGAGCAAACCGAACACAAGCCATAAATAATTCACTGTCGAAAGAGCAGCAGCAGCTAGCTGAAAGACGCATGCGGCACGCAGCATGCAGCATGCAGCATGTAGCATGCGACATTTTGCATTGCACAAATCCAAGTGGAAATTATGCACGTCGAATGCTGCAACTTCGGTTGCATTCAACGTTTACAATATTTTGAATATTTAATGCAACGCGAACGTTTGCTCAACAGTTGACAGTCGACAGTTGACAGTTGACGTCACGACGTGCAGATACCCTGCAAAAGATTGCTGCTGCTGCCTCCGCATGAGTGATGCAACACGAGATGGTTGACAGTTGGCTGTCAATGGCTGTCGCTGCCACATGCCACATGACGTCGTCGTCGCTGCCTCAGAGTTGTGACGTTGTCGATGTGTTGCCCTTTTATATTTTTTATAATTTTATGTCATGTGGCAGAGAGAGTGGGGCATGTGTGGGGGGGGGGGGGGGGAATATTGCAGGTAAGGTAACGGCATCTTCAGCATTCAATGTGCGCAGCTGGCAGCTAGAATAATATCAAACTGTGTTTATGCATTCGCAATGCAGCAGCAGCAGCAACAGCAGCAGCAGCTTCTTGTGCCACTCGAGCGAAACTTGATGTATGCTGCAGCAACACACATAACACACGCGTAGCTTTCCCCTGGACAACGTTATTCTCTCCAAGTGTTTACTCCTTTTTGCCGTTTTATTAAAAATTCATTTTTGTGCGTGTTGCTTACATTGACATTTCATTTATGTTTGCAGTTAGTTTGACACACAACACGCACACAGCCAAAGTCCTTTCGGGCTTGCCTCGCCTCGATTCGATAAGTAATTGATACGGTTTTCAGCTTCGTTGCCAACTTCTACTTCTACTTCCACTTATGCATTCGATTTACCTTCTTTCACAGCAGCTGTTTCTCTGCAGTTGCCTTGCAAACATAAACATAAATGTTTGAGTTCAATTTGCCACGACTCAGTTGAGTTATGTTTACAGCTAGTAAAAACTTCTCTCTTTTTTATGACATAATCAACAATACAAAATACATTTCTATACATAATAAATTCAAAATGAACAATTTTCTATTTCACGTTATGTGTGTTTTTCTCGTCCGTCTTATACAGAGCTATAAACATTGAACTTCTTACGCCGATTTGTATTTTTATTACTTGGCTATTAAGGCTTCTTACCATAGTTGACCTAACAGTATATTAAAACCATAAAATACACATTTCTATTTATTTCAAGAGTCAGCTATTTTTTTAAACATTTTTAGTATTTATTTGAAGAAGTTCTTTGATTAATTTGTGAGTTTTCACATTTGTTCACATTTCATTTACCAGCAGCCACATCATCTCGAGCCCATGGGGCGTATGCTTAATGTGTTGTTGGTAGTAATCCAAGTGCAATATACGATTACGCAGCTGCTCGAGAATTAATTAACTGCCAAATAGAAACTCAGTTGAGTGCTCACTGCTGATGGGCAACAGTTTTAGGCAAGAGACAGAAACCAAAAACTCAGATTTTCAATAGCTCGAGTACAAAAAAAGGCCGTAAATCGTAGCTGGCAACAACGTACCTGGCTCAAGTACAAGGCATTGGCAAAGGCAAAGGCAATGCCACCAAAATTCAGTTTGTGACTGAACGCTTGGATTATGTTGGTTTCGAAGTGGCAACGAAGGCTGCAACCCGATCAGACTCCAGTCAGAAGAAGAAACTGAATTACTTTTTGTACCTTTGCCAAATGCAGTTCTCGGTGGACGTTGTAGTTGCATATAAGCAAGTTGCAACCATGGATTGATTCTGCTGCCTCAGTAGCAGCCTTTGTTGGGACTGCTGATTATATCCAAGACCCTATTTAATTTGAGATACTTTTTTAACGTTTTTAAATGCTTCTAGCCAAGATACCAATTAAGTTTTACAATCTCTATATTAAAACATGCTCTCAACTCGCAATAGAAACTTAAATGAAGAATAAACATATCTCAAACACCAAACCCTAATCAAACGCCATAAATTCGATGGCAGAGTTCGGGCAAAGGAGAGGAAATGTTGGCTAACTGGACCAAGTGTCAATTACGGCTTAATAGCCAAAGGATAAGCGAAAATGCCGCAGCAAAGTGTGGCATGGTCAGTATGCGGCGACAGTTGATACTCTTTTTTTCCATCTTTTTTTTTCATTGTGCCCCAAGAGTTGATGTTGCAGCTGTTGCTGTTGTTGCCGTTGTTGTTGCAGTTAGCCGCAGTGAAAGTGTGAAAAGCGAACTACAATGAAAGCGCGGTCAGACGATGATATTATGGCGCTTTGAAGTGCCCCCGACATGATGACACTGCTGGTTGCCACATAGCAGCAGCAACAACAAGTGTTGCAACAACAACAACAACAACAACAAGTGCTACAACAAACGGAAGCCAACAAAAAGGGAAGCAGGAAATGTCGCAAACACTAAATCAGTGAAGTGCATTCGAGCCACTGTTGGGGGCGACTTTCTCTGTGTGTGTGTGTGTGGGTGTGTGGTTGTGTGTGTGTGTAGAGGAAGTGCTTTGAGTTCTCTCTGGCAGATAGCAAATATTGATTCGATTACAGCAAATGAAATGAAAGATGTTTGCCATTTTATTGGGACACACACAAAAGCTCATAAATCACTTTGCTCAGCGCATTTCAAAAATTGATTGCCAACTTGTCTTAACGTTTTCACATTTTCAACTTAAAGGCGTTATGGAAATTAGAGCACACAAACACACACACAAGCAACATGGCTGATTGCGTGTGGCAGCAGCAGCAGTGGCAACTCGTTCGTGCATCAATGCCACACAACGCCCAGCGCCCAATGCCAAAATTACCCGCAGACAAACGCGTTTTGCTATTGTTGTCAATTTCCTGTCGCTGTTGCTTGTTCGCTGTTCCTTGTTCGTTCTTCGTTCTTCGTTGTCATCATCAACAACAAGTTTAATGTTGTTGTTATTGTTATTTCGCTGTGACATGTGCGCTGCCAAAACCAAACTGCGGGGGAGTGGGGCGTGGCAGTGGCACTGCCTCATTGTCATGCGGCTCATCAGCGAGCTGCAATAAAGCCAAAAGGAAGAGTTGCCAAGACAAAGCTGCATGTGCATATTATTCAAACAGAGTCTATATATGTGTGTGTGTGTGGGCGTTGTGGGCGCGGCCAGCGACTTTGAACTTACCTAAATGTTAACGACATCTCAGAAATGAGAAATTGGTATTCAAGCAGCTGAACTTAAAACATAAACTCTGATATAAAATAGACACTCACAAAAAAGGCTTAAGAAAAAATATTCCAACTTAATCAGAAATGGTTATATTCTCCACAATCTTTTTTCAGCTAGCCACTTCTTATCCCATTATCACCAAAATCAGTGTATCTGCAAGTGTAAATCGAAATAAACCACATCTCTGCAGCAATTTTAAACAGACATTCACTGAAGCTGAATCATAGTTTGCTGGTGAGCATCTTCAAAGATCGACTTTTTTCTGTGTGCAGAGAGACATTTGAAAATCCATTCAGTTTTGAGAAAGTTGCTGATCAGCAAGCGTAAGCAAACTTTTCTTGCGAGTTATTTTATATCATGTAATAAAGAGTCAGTCTGTGAATAAGTTCCTCCTTTTCTATGCACTGCGCTGCAATTGTTTTTGCCACTCGCTGTGCTCACTTTGGAGCCGCGTAAGCAGCCGCTAAGTAATCACTGTCTGTGAAAAGGAGAGGGCGAAAAATACTTGGAAATTTTGCGCGGAAAAGTTTTGCAACGAAAAAAGAGGAGGGAAAAATGTGAAGACAAGGCCAAAAGGGAATTCAAAATCAAAGTATGATGAGGCTGGTTACCTGCTGCTGGACGCCAGGACACTGCAACAAAACAACTGGCTGCAATGCGGCCGCAACAAGAGTCCTGACCCACGACAGGAGAACATCCTTGGAGCAGAGCAGGACACAGTGGAGCAGAGCAGGCGCAGTCCATTAAACGTGTCAAAAGACGCTACGCCCAAGGGAAGCAGCGCAGCGAGCTGTGGGAAAAGACTATGTACACTGTACAAAATACAGAACACACTCGTGATGTTGGAAAAATAAAATAGTCATGAAATATGCTCTCTCTACTGCAATACTTGATATTAGCTGCTAATCGTAAGTTTTTTCAAATTTATTTATACGGATTCGTACATTATGTGATATTTTAAAGTATTATATTTATTACTCAAATGAGATAAAAAATCTTATCTTAGAGTTCTTTGTTACACATATAAAAGGAACATTCGGGAAATTGGAAACTTTGTTTATAAATTTCATAAGATTTTTCGAAATATTCTCTCTGAATAATTAAATTAGCTTAACTGGGCGCACAAGGTATGACTAAATTCAAAAATGAACACGATTTTTTTCTGAGAGTGCACTATACAGGCACAAAACAAACTGAGCAATGGTGCATGCACACACACACACCCAAACACACCCACACACACATCCCTCTCTGTGTGTGTGTCTGCACTTTGCGGTTATCGCTCGTTTCGGCGCTCAAGTGTCCTTTGCTTTTGGACAACGAGGCGGGCCAAAATGGCTGCTGGCCAACAAGCGTCTGCCACAACAGTCTCGGCTGGTGTAATTGTATGTGTGTGTGTGTGCTTGTGACACTTTTTTCAAGTCAAGTGTATCGCAGAGTTTCTCTCTCTATCTTCATTATCAGACATTTCGTTGACAGCGTTTTTAGTAAAGAAAACAAACTGATTCGCTTTTCAAAATCGTTTCGATTGTTTCAAATAAAATGAAATTTTATATAATGCCAGATTAAAAAATTATTAAAATCGATTTTTGCACATTTATAACATACTAAATGCTATTCAAATGATCATTCAAATACCAAATGTAGGCAATTAAGTATTTTAAACATTCCATTCAAAATGCAACTAATTTCACTTTGTCAAATATATACGTATGACAATGTTGCACGCACGCCCCTTTGGAGCGCCCTTTAGTCAAAATAAGCTTAAAATAACAATAGCAATAGCAAAAATAATAAAATTGAACTTCTGACCTCATAAAATCAAAAATCTAATAATAACATGTAAAGGCATACGAAATGACACTGCGTGTGTGTGTGTGTGAGTGTGTGTGTTTTGGATGAGTTGTTCCTTAATTGGTTGGTTCGTCCTACAACCACGCCCACCACACACCCCGCCCCTGCCACCATTTATTGCTTTGTGTACATTTTAAATCGAAGTCTTTTTTAATTTGACTGCCGTTACACAAATGCAACTTTGACTGTGTGTTGCTGTGTGTGTGTGAGTGTGAGTGTGTGTTTACTTGTGTGTGAACATTTCTTTTTTTACTGTTATGTTAACTGTGATTGCATGTCATGCATATATATGGAGAACACCTCTCCCTCTCTCTGCCAAGTGAAAGCATTTTGCGCTTGACTGCTGAGCAACGGCAATTTTATTGACCATTTCAAAAAGGGGCCACAAGACAAAAGACAAAAGACAACAGACAACAGACAACAGACAAGAGACAAGAGACAAAAACCCAGCTGGACAAAAGGCATATCACAGCTAACAAGCGCGTGCTACAATGTCAAGCAACACACACAGACAGACCAGGAATATAACAATGCGAACAATTGGAGAGCTGCCTGGAAAACTATGTGTTGCGAATGCATAACTAAGATTTCCTATTTCAGTTAACAATTTGATAACAGCAACTGGTTCTTGTGTCAACAGTGCGACAGACAGAAACGAGAATACTTCTCTAGGTTTCACAACTGCACCTGCCACACCCACTCCACGCCCTCCAATTCTCTGGTGCACTCAACCATGACACAAACAATGGTTAGCAATATGAAATAACAGCCAAAAAGGATATTCAGGTTATGAACGCATTAATTCCCCTGCAAATATTAAAAATGATTTCGATTTTCATTACACAATTAGAGTTTCCTAATAAAAGGCACAATTTTAGTAATGAGCAAGGAAAGAGTGCATATTAAATGAGGATGACAATTGCTTAAATAATTATTGAAACAAAATATGTGTTTTAAGAGAAGAAAATGTTTAGGCAATTATCGATGCAAACAATACATTTTTAAGGCAAATAATAGATTCCCACATACACTCCGAGCCATTTGAATAGGAAACCTCGAAAGTGTTTTTCCTATTGTCCACTGCTGCCAGACCAAGTCTTCATTTATTTATTTAATGTGCACTAACAAAAGTCTCAAGTTTTATTTAATCAAATATAATAAAATGCAATGAAATAAAACTAAAGAAAGAAAAGACAGAAAATAAGAAAGAGAAAATAAATAACCCAGAAGAACTCTTCCCTTGCCACAAATACCATCATGTCTATTATATTAAATGTTGTTTTTTATAATTATAAATTATTTAATCACTTTTAGTTGCATATCAATTAAAATGTATGTCTGAACTTAAAGGTCAGTTTTAATTCTTAAATTCCTTTTTTTAAAATTGTTTCTGGTTTTTAGTCAAAATTAAATGAAAATAAAATAAAATTTACTTAATACGTTAATATATGTATGTATATTTTGGTATATGCATTGCATATTAATCAGCAAAAGCAGAGAGAAAACAACTTTGTGTATGACGAACCGGCAAAGTTACTCAATTTATGCGTTGCACCATTTGAAGGGTATACAAAGAAAGCAGGCACACACACAAGTACACACAAATAGACACAAATACACACACAATTAGAGAGAAACTCTCTGAAGTTTTTCATCAGAAAGTGCAATTTGTGTTTCTGTTTTATTTGGGCAATGTGCAGTCAACGAGCAGAGATGTGTCTAAATGTGAGGCCTAGCAAAACTCAAAGCATTCAAACGAATTCATTTGAGAAAGTGATATTAGAAAGCAATTAGCAGCATTGCATTGGGAGTATCAGCCCCCAACTGATTGTCAAGCACCGATTCGTACAAGAAATTGCAATTAACGCCTGACAGACCCGAGGGACTGATGGGGGTATGTGCGTGTGTGTGTGTGTGTGGGGAGGGGGGGGAGGTATACCAAAAGAAAGGGCACTCGTTAAGTTTTAAATTTATGCCCTTACACAGAGTTTACTTATTTGTGATTCGTATTCGTATTCGTATTCGTATTCGTATTTATTCTCATTTCATTTATTTGTTGTACTTTTGCTTACACGCAATTGTCATTTATCACTTTTTATTGATTGCCGTGAATTTATCAATATCCGCTTTTGTCGAGCACCGCCCACGGAGCACCACGCACGGAGCGCCCACTTGTCGTATACGTAACAATTTTTAATGCCTTTCAATGGAATTCCTTTCTCTTTTTTGCTGTTTTTTTTTGTTGCCCTCCTTCCGTGCACACATACATACATATATTTATGTACATTGAATTGTTGTTGCTGTGCAAGGCATGAAATTGATGCGCTTTATACGAGTATGTAGGGTTTCCTGTAAAAGGGGGCGTTATGCTTAATGTGATTATTTAAAACAACTTCATTGGGCAGGTGGAATACACCTGGATACACCAGCCATAAATGGGAACAGGTGATTTTATTAAGGAAATGAAGTAAGCTCGCGAAAGTACAACTTAACCTGTCATTTGTCTACTCCGCATTGTATGTCAGCTGCCAGATGAACATTTTTCACCAATTAATTATGCAAATACATTAAATAATTACAAATATATCCTGCGAAGCACAATTTTGTGCTAAGTTCAATAAGACATAAGCAAGAACGTTGTAGGAGGAGTTCTGACTCAGACTCAGAATGAGTTCCTTCAGGATTTATTTGGTATGTAATTGGGTTTTCTACCTAACCTAACCCTAAGCTAACTTAACTTAATAAGTAATGTCAGTTGAGGACTTCAGCTCAACTTGCCTTAATAGTAAAATTAAACTAAACACTTTAAGCTAATAATAATTAAAGAACAATATCAAATAATACCTGCAAATCCACATTCTTCAATTGTAATTGAACAAAACACATAGTAAAATTAGAAGTAGATCTATAAATAGATTGTCACACATTAGGAATCGTAGTTGTGGACTTTTCTTAACTTTATCGTCAAATGTTAAAATCCGATCGAAATCAGCTACCCACTTTAGCAGCACACTCAAAAGCACAACGATAACGATAACGATTATGTATGCGATGAGCATTATGGCCAGATAAGCTGTGACATATTATAACTGAGATGGGAGCATAGAGTTTAGCAGAGTTACCCTCGGCAAAGGATCAACTGTCTCAGCAACACAATAAAGAGCAACCCTTTTTTGGCCATTTTATTCGAACGGCTGCCTTAAGTCAGTTGAAATCCAAGGATTTTGCGTTAAGAGCTGCTCGCATGCAATTTGGCCAAAATGTATTACATTCAATTTGAATACTAAGCCGCTTACCAACACTAAAAGTTTGATGTGCACACAATAAACAGGATTTCTGGCTACAATTAGCATGTAAGCCGAAGCAAAAGGACACGCCTCACTGCAAAAGCTCATGCATAAAAAATGTCAAAGGTCAGCCAGCAAAATGGTTTAGGTAGGGGACACGGGCAGTTGATTGTGCTTGTATTTGTGTTTGTAAGTACATGAAGCTCGAAATTGGCATTGTGCTTGAAGTGAACAACCGCAAAACTGGCAGTCAAAGTCGCTCTAACCAGCACAATTAACACACACACCAACACACACAAAGGGGATTCGCAAAAGGAGTGCGAGCATATCCTGTGCGGCTCTGCAGAAGGACGCAGAACGCAGCGAAAAGAAACGGATACTTATTTAAAATTTATGTAGCGTAATTACAAGCGATTTAACCCATTGCTTGAGGGGCCCCATTCCCCTTCCCCCTTGCCCCTCCACTTCCACGCACCCACCCCACCGAGCGGCTCAAAACAGGACCCGAATTGTAGGCTGGCAATCCTTTTGAATTAAAAAACTGAAATACAAATGGAAATGTGGCAAGAAATGTTGATTTTTTTCTTTGCTTCGCTGTACCCACCAAATCGACATGAGCAAGGGCAATATGGGTTTTGCGGTTGGATATGTAACAAATTTCTATATTTTTGTGGAAGTATGTTTAATAAATCTGAAGAACATATCCTTGATATAGACTCAAAAGGCGATTTTTATTTAATTAATTCACTCAGAAGGAAAAGCTACATGTATTTTAGAAAACCACCTCGAATTCAAGAAAGATTTTCTAGGTTTAAAAACTAATTTCCAAATACCAGAAAGAAAACTTCTTGAAATTAGAAAGTGCTGACATTAATCGACAATCTTAAAAATATTATGATTCTTTACTTTTTTATATACATTTTCTATTATTAATAAATGGATTTCCAAAGAGTAGAAATGTAAACCTCCATTAGAAAACATTCTTTCATTATTATTATTATTATTTATACTTCGTACATTTTATATATATATATGTTATATACCCTAAAATTGAGAAATGAAGGACCCAGAATTTTGGAAATATACCTTTTGAATAATAACTTAATAATAATAAGAGTTAGCCTTGACGCAAAATGCAAGACGAATCTCTAAAACTCAGATGGATTTCTGATCTGAATATATACAAAACATAGACTTGCATTTGCCTCATATTCCCTACAGGCTTGCTACGGGGTATCTGCTTTTCGAGTACCCTCCTCAATAGTAATAGTAATCCCCTTTTTGTTTTTTTTTTAAGGGGTCCTCTAGCAGTTGGGTATGCCGGGCCAGTTAAGCATCTTAATGACGGCAGCATGAGGCGGACCGCACTTTCAACTAGTCTATAATTTTTATCGGAAGCAATCTCGAGCCACGGACAACCACAAAAGTCATTTGCCTTTGGCAATGGCTTTAATTAGTTGCTGGATTGTTGGTTGGCTGGTTTTGCTGGTTTTGCTGGCTTTGCTGGCTTTGTTGGCTTTCCTGGTTTTGCTGGTTTGCTGCTTTGTTGGACGGTGTTTATTGAGCTCGTCGACTGAGTAAAGAGGCAGCCGTGCCGAGTCCATTGCATCCATTGGGCTGATAATGAACTTCAATTATTTATACATGAGCCAACAACAACTACAACAACTACAACAACTACAACAACAACATCAAAAGTGCGCACAAATTTATTGCATTAGGCGCGTTTTAATTACACCTGTGGCAAACTGGCACAAAGACAAACACAGACACAGAGGTGGATCTGCTCAGTCAAGTGCTGCCTGCTTGTTATGTGTATAATTTAATTAGTGACACCCACGAATGCAGCAAAGCCCACACACACCCACACACACACACACAGAATTACAGTTGGAGATGCCGTCTCCCCACACCGACCTTGTCCTAATGATTTTCATGCCTTCGCATACTAATTTCGTCCAGGTAGCCTCCTTCGTGGTAAGTAATGATGGCATATTAAAACCGCACTGCCACCGGCCCCATCAAATATGTACAACAACAACAAGAAATACACGCAAAAAAATAACTCAACATTTGATGCTGAAATTTATTGCCTGTGGGCTGCCAGCGCAACTGCTGGTGAGTGGTGCTTTGTGTGTGGTGCGGCTTCTCTGATAATGAGATTCAAATCGAATGCTGATTAATGCGCTACACAAATTGAAACTAAAACAAGTACGTGGGCAGTGCATAGAGTGATCGACTGACAAATACCCTACATACAGATAAATTAAATTATATGTTACATTAAAGGTTTTAAGAATCAGAGTCTGAGTTCATCTAGCTGCACCACACTCTCTACAGCCGTTTTATATAGTTATATTTTCATGTGATTGTTTCACCCAGACATAAAGCTCTTATTGAAACCCTTTTACTACTTGACAACTTGACAAATGTGCTGTAAACCAAATCTGTATATATTATATATTTTACTACACAAAATTTAGGCTCGTTTTAGCCCAAATAGGCCATAAATATTTTACAGCTTGTTTTATTGATTGCTTAGGTATCTTATTGCTTAAAATAATAAATGATTTATTTTACTCTAAATTTAACTAAAATATATCTATATAATATAAACATAATACATTTTCAAAAATTACTCACATAACTAAAATATTTAGAATAGAAAAAAACAGAAAACTAATATTTAAAATTCATAACGTATATCGAAATCTTAACAATGAAATTTAAAGTCTATTGCAGTAATACTCGGCTAAAATATTTGATCAGTAACACAGCAATTTTTCGTGCTATGCCCAGTCTGCAGTTGAATTATAAAATGTTATAAATACAAACTCATTTGAAGTGGCCTTCGCATAAGACAAAACAGAGAGTATTTACCATTTTTCACTTTACGTTGCCACTTTTTTAACTTGGCTCACATTTTGTTTTTTTATCTCTTTTCTCCTTTTTGCTGGTTGCTGGTTGCGAGAAGCGAAGGAATGCCGCAGTCACTTTGCGCTAATCATCATATAAATGGTTTGTAAAATATTAGATAAGAGCCAAAAACTGTTAAATGTTTTGGAATTAAATGCGTGATTTACCCCGTTGCCGTTGTCCCGTCGTGTCCCCCTTCTAGAGCCGGGCAAGGACTCGCGATTTTCCATTAAATCCTTGAACAGCTAACGCGCTTAGCTGCCGCAACCACAGCGCAAGCAGAAGGAGCAGCATCAGCAGGAGCAGGAGCAGCAGGAGCAGGAGCAGCAGGAGCAGGAGCAGCAGGAGCAGGAGCAGAAAGTGCCGGAGCAGCCCTGTGGAGAACACCAGAGTCAAAGCTGAGGAACCATCGCAAGAGCTTATGCAAAAATTTTGTTTTATAAAATTTTCAAGTCAAGCGCCTAATCCCAACACTTATTCTTATACACTTCAATGTCTTACACTAACTGAGAGTAGGGTGGAGCAGGGGAGAAGGGTAGAGGGAGTGGGTGGTTGCCTTGACAAGCTGTGGCTGTGTGAAGGGGGTGTAGGGGAGTGGTTTGCAGAGAGAGCATTGAAAAGTTTTTCTTTTCTTACCAGACAATATTTTATGACAAGCGCTGTGTGCAGAGGGGTTAGCGGGGTACTTGCGGGCAGGCTTAAGGGGTGTGATTGCGACAGTGGGTGGGTGGGTTGCCGGGGGGGCGTAGGGGCGCGGCAACACATTGGCACATTGCCGGATTATGCCACTGAAAAATTCATTCATTTCCTGCTTACTTTTCACGACAAAACAACTTGCACCACCTCGCACCACCAGCTCCACCCCCTCGCGAGAAGCCACAACACTTTGTAATATATAATTAAGATTACAAGCTCCTTTGGTTTAAGTAATCTGAGGACGGGCAAAAACTGTCTTATACTTTATGTACGCTATATATTTCTTAACTTGACTGATAACCGAGCTGCCAAAATTTATTCATGGCTGGCGGTTCCCCATTGCCACTCGGCCGCTTTCCAGCTTATTTAGTTGTTGCTGTTGCTGTTGTTGTTGTTGCTGTTGTCGATGTCAAATCGCGACCTTTTCCTTTCACTCGAGGCTAAGTTCAAAAATGTTCCCCACAAATTTAATTTATCCCCGGCGTAATTATTCAATCTCAGCTGTGTGCAGCATTTTGTCGTCAGTCGACAGTCGTCCGAATTAATTTATGAAAATAATCAAATTGGAATATCAAGTTTTAATGGGTTTCTCAATATATACATATACATATATGTTTATATGTATATATATATAGGCCTGTTAGCCTGCAGGCGATCAGACAACAACAAATAATGTATACATGTTTACCATAAACTTTATAACAAACATTAAGTCTAATATAGCTTAAACAATATTTGTTGACTAACTGAATCAAAGGGAAATATTATATTTGAGCCCAGTACAGTTGAAGCTTGTTAACAAAACTTGCTTGGAATTTGTATTTTTTTCCTCGTTTAATTTTTGGACTTAATTCATATTAATAGCATCTAAAGGTAAACAATTATTTTATTTTTTTTATTTTATTTTCTAAATATTATTATAAATAATTTGATATATTTTGATGCTTTCAATTTTCGCGCTATTTATAATGAATTTTTTAAAAGAATTTGTCATAAAATTAATTTTAAAAAATTTCATTAAATATATTTTTTACGTAATTGTAAACAATTGAAGCCATTGCAATAAAGACAAAGCCTTGCTTGAATTTTAATATGCAGAACTCTTTAAAATAAACTTGGCTATATTAATAATATCTGCCTTTCCCAGTCGAGCTCTCTCGACTCTAGCAATCTTACTTGCTTAAGTCTTATCTTATCTTGTCTTCTTCTGTACACATGCAACCGCTCAGCTTGAGCTAAATCAATTAATATCCCTCCCCAATTAAAATGTTTTATGGTTTTATGGTTGCAACTTGCGCCAAGGGCTGCACCTGCATGTTAATATTTTTTTTTTTGCACCTTGCAACAACTTAATGGCTGCTCCTCGTTCCTTCCCCGCCTCGTGCAATCTGCGTCCAATCCGCCAACACTTCGGACTGCTCATTAGTCTTACAAACTATGCACATGCTCTGAGCAACAACGCCCAATGTTCTATTGGAAGCGTCTACTTCATTGTGAGCTCCTTTAGCGCTGGCCAGTTTTAGACACCCTCATCCACCACCCCCCGCCGCCTCTGAAATGAATGGCCAGAACCCCCGTTGCCTGGCTTTGAGTGCGGAAAAAAAGCTCTGCTGCTGACATTCTTTTTTCTTTTTTTTTTAGCTATGAATGAGCTCCATGCATTTGCATATTAACGGCATGTGCGTCTAATGTGCACACTCCTTCCCTCCCCCCTCTACATACGCCCCCGCTTCCCTCCCTTACTCCGGTATTTGCATAATAATTTTATGGCTCGCTGCAGTCGAATAAGAAAATTCAGCTCCCGGCATTTGCCATTGTCGTTGGCCAAGTGGCAGCCCATAATGGCAATCCCTCTTGCCATCCACCCACCCACCTCTCTCGACTCCCGCCAGTTAGCCAGTTAGCCAGGTGTGAGCACAGCAGGCAGCAGACCCATTGAAAAATGATGCAATGCAGCTGATCGCCTGACGACTGTTAATGAACTTCACACGTAACGACACCCCAACCAGCAGGGAAACCAAAAACAAGCTAAAGTGCTTAAGGGTCATAAACATGAAACGCATCAGCCTGTTTTCATGGCCTATAGACACACACAAAGTCTTACACACACACACAGTTTTTAATCTAATTACGGAAATAGTTGGTAGCTGCGAATATAAAATTAATTATACTTAAACATCATTACAAACCAGAGACTTAATGTGATACTTGGGGAGCTATTGAAAGTGGCATATCTTAAAATTTCTTAGAGTTTTTCAAAATGATGTAAAGGATTTATTAATATTATTTATATTTACATTTATATATGTTTATATATTATTATATATTTGTATTATTATTCATACAAATTTATACTCATGTTTATATTCATGTAATTAATCCAACCCAATGCTTCTCCTTTCAGGCAATTAACTAGTTGGGTAGATTTTTAGGAATGCCATAGAGCGAAATAAATTATTGAAATAAATAAATAACTTATTTGATATTAAGGGGAAGCCGACTTATAATTATTACATAAGATTCTGCCTAAATCCACAATTCTCCTTTTCTTAGAGCCTACCAGCTAAAATAATTATAATAAAATAAATCAAACTAAAATTATTATTCATATTTATTTGAAATTAGAAAAAAAAACCTCCTTTAATAATTCAGATTTTCTTCTTTCCCCCTGCACACACACACACACACTCACTACTATTTCTGTATAAGCACTTAAATACAGATATTTCTCTACTCTGAAACCTTATCTAAAAGTCCGACAAGGATTATTTTTGTCAGCTTTACAATTCAAGTGAAAATAATCGAAACTCAATCCAGCATCAAGTCACATTTTTGTTGCATCCGGTAAGTAATTAGTTTTAGTATTTATGCTCGGCAACGCGTAATACGCCAGCTGGCTTGTAAGTCAAATAACATGGCTATATACCATACTTCTGCTTCATGCTTCTATATATCACTTATGTAACAGTTCATTTTCTGCGCAGGAGTGCGAATCGTATAACAATGAGCCAAGGAAGTGCGCGTTGTTTGCCACTTGGCGGCAAGTAATTTTATAATTATGCAAGCGCAACTGGCATTGTGTGACCTCCGCACACACTAACACACACACTAACACACACACTAACACACACACTAACACACACACTAACACACACACTAACACACACACTAACACACACACTAACACACACTCGCACACACAGTGAAGTGCATACAAAGTATGTAATTATTTCTTGTGCCTTGTAATTTTTCACTTAATTTGCATGGTCGGGTAACATCCGCTTTGTGGCAGAGTGTGCAATTATTTCAACCATTTTTGTAGATTATATGAACAAGAGCTTAAAAATTTAATATGCTAAGTGAAAATAAAAAAATGTTATTTACATAAAACACAATATTTTTATTCATTTCTTATCAATTTTGATCTGCTGTCAAAAAAATACATTTGAGTAAGCCAAAAGAAAAACGGCTTTAACCAATAAGTGAAAAGAATAATAGGGTAAAAAAAGAAATAAATAAAAATAAAATATAATTTAATATATAATAATAAAAAAAAAATCTAAAATAAATAATTATATTTACAAAATATACAATTTTAAATTCTGGTAAGTTTTTAACCTCTGTTTATGCAATTAAAAGTGAAATTAAATAAATAAATAAAAAATAAGAAGAATAAGTGAAAAGAAAAAAACCAAACATAATTTAAGATAAATAAAAATATTTATTAAGTGCACAACAGTTATTTTAATATCTGGTCAATTTTTAACCGCTGTCAATGCAATTAAAAAGTGAAACGAAATCTAATACAAATAGTAAAATTAATGACATTAATCAAATTTATATTAATTCCTAGTCAATTAAATAAAAATACACAAATTTCAAGGAAATTATAAAAAGTGTAAGCTAATCCACAGCCAAAAAAGAAAGCAGTGAAGGCAATTCCCAGTTGAGACTCAAGTGAAACAGTGCATCATTAAATTTGATAATGTCCCAGTTGTTGAGTGCTTTTTATGGACGCCATCACTTGATTATATGCGGCACATAATTGAGCTGGGCAAAGAGAATAGGGGCAGGGGGCAGGGGGAGGATGCTATTGGTGCCCCACGAGAGGACAACATCAAGTGACACACATTTGCATAATTATTAGAAACAGTTAAATGTCCACAAATGGTAATCGTAGTACTTGGTCACTTCAACAACAGGCACACGGGGGAGTCATTATTTTCCTGGCCAGGGGAACACACAGGGAGGAGTGTGGCACATTATTCAAAGTATGCGGCATCAATTTCTTCGTTGTTGTCGTTGTTGTTGTTGTTTGCTGCCCACGCAATCTAGGGACAAAAATATCTTTGCGTAATTTGTGACAGGACTTTAGCCTGTAGCCTGTTGATGTGCGTGTGTATTTAAAAATGTTGTCTTTTTACAGCAACAGCAACAACAACAGCAACAAGAAGAACAACCACAACACACAAGAAATAAAATAAAATGTAATTTTTATTATGCTCAGTGGTTTTTATTGCCTGCTTTATCGTTCTACAAGTTTGTACGTATTGCCCTTGTCTTGTCTTGTCTTGTCTTGTCTTGTCTGATATTTGTCTATGGCATGTCCTTTGTGTGTATGTGTGTGTGTGGCTGTTGTGGCATGCCCAAGACACACACACACACACACAGTTAGACAAATAGACTTGGACATGCCAAGCGCCTTGGCCTTTTGCGATATTTTCGGTTTTTATGGCTTTTTTATTGACTTGATTATTATGTTGCCTCTTGTTTTTCTGCAACAACAAGAAAGCAAAAAAAAAAAACTTTTCCTAGGCCTCTCAACCCAGGGAAATTAAAAAATAATTTAGCGCCCGGCTCGAGGGCTGTTGCATAAATTTACGAATGTCTGAACAGGGTGTGTCTGATTGCCCAACGGCTTTGGGCCACATAAATAAGGCTCAATTCCAGCAAAAAGCAAGTTTTCTAATGACGCCTTCTGCAATTTATGTGCATATGTGTGTACTTTTGAGTGTGTGTGAGTGCGTGTGTGTGGAATCACATTTGTTATGACAAACCCAAGACTCATATTTCATGGTTCCACCGTCAAGTAAATCACAACAATTTGTGCGAGTCTGTAAAGTGCCGCCTCTCAATAAATTGATAAATTCCTGTTGGCAATTTGTTTGCACATTCAATTGAAAAATGTTCAACACCCGCGTTCGTAATGTGAGCAGTTTGCTCAACTTGCCGTGGGTCAACAACTCACATTCCAAAAACTAATAAAAGTCCATGCGAGTATTTGTTTTCTTGTTTTTCGACAGTAAATCGCATCAAATGTCAAATAAAATTACTAGCCTTGGGCAGCAAAATCAAATGACAATTGTTGTTGCTTGTCGCACGCGGCGTATACTTAATTTGTTAACAAGATTATCGAGAGTGTCTCTTAACTATTTTTAAAATTACTCAACACTCAGAGAAAAAAACTAGCTTAGCTGCTGCATTAATTTTACGATTATTTTGATCCCATTTTTACAATTTAATTTAAAAATAAAGCCAATCTCCGCATTTGTTTCGCTTTTAAAATGCCATTTTCTAAGCCCGCATGTTGCCGGTGGCTCTGTGCCAAAATGACAAAAATTAAATGCCACAGCATCAAGACACAAGTGAACAAAAAAAAAAAAACAGAAAAAAGCCATGATGAAACAAAAACAAAAAAGCAAACCACAAAATGTAAGGGAAACAGAAAACACAAGGACTGAAAAGGGAGGAACCAAGTCTCATAATTAAAAATTAAGCCATTCGCCTATTAGTTTTAACCCTCATTAACTTTAGATAAACTAATCTCCAAAGTAAACCACTCGTATTCATGGCCTTTTGTGAGTGGGTGACCCTGCCCGAGGGGGTTAGTCCCACCATTTCTACCATTTCTATATGCAATGACTATCAGGGCGCGCCTACAGTGCGTGAAAAGCTCATCAAATGGGCGAGTTTCTCTTAGAAAGCGCCCAATGTCTTTTTTTGTGTTGTTTCTTCTTCAGTTGCTGCACAAAATGATGTAGAAACAGGCCGAACCTAATAGTATGCTAAGCAAGAAAAAACAGCAGAGAAAAGAAGCTGGGCGCACAAAAAAGCGCCTTGAACAAGAGAAAGGAAAAATAATTAAAAACGCAACCTTGATGAAAATGAAATGTTTACAGAGAGACACAGGCGCGCAAAATAAAGAACTGTGACAGGCAAAAAATAAAAAAGGAGAAAAAAAAAATGCATAAAGTTGAAAGGCTAAAAAAGCGAAGAAACCAAAAATAAATAAAAAAAGCAACATTTGCGCTCCGTTCAAGCAGCGGCACAAAACGAAAACAAAACCGGATACACGCAACGGATGCAAAGTTTACTCAAGCAGGCCAAGGAGCGGGGATTGGGGTTGTGGGGGGAAAGGAAACTCGAACTGAAACGGAATGCAAAGTCGAGCAAAAATTAAGCGAGAATTTTCTTCAAAGCCATCGCGACTTATGATGCCTAGCCACATGCTGCCCAAATAATATCCAACAAACTATCAGAATTATTTCAACTTTTCTTCACTCGCCAGAGCGCCAAGTAAATTGCTCAACTTTCATTTCAACTCAGCATTTTAATCTGCGATGAGTATGCAGCTCCAAATGGAACAGGCGAGAATTTGTACGTGCCTTTGAACCAAAAACTTAAGTGATATAAGTGTTATTCGAGGGGCAGAGAAGACCTGGTCTTTTAAAATCGGTTTAGTTTTGGCCATGGCTGTGGAAAGTTTTGATTCTTTCTACGATATTTGTTAGCGGTATAATCTTAACATGAATAACATTAATCTAGAGTTCGATCCTAATTTATAAAAATCTGATTAATTTTGTTCAATTCAGTGGAAAATTTCAACCGTGTCTGGAAATCGAGAACCTCGCTTTCAATTTTAATCGTAATATTATTCTATAGACCGAACTACAACTGGTTTTTAAAAATAACAATATAACTTCCAGCGAGAATCTTATTTACCAATTTAATTGTTGCATTAATCTAAATATCTAATCTAGATCAAGAAAAAAATGTAAGTCGAAAAAATGAGAGTCTAATTTTCCAAAGAAAAGTCATTTCCGAATATTGCATCAATTTAGTGAGGAAATCTTTTAACTCAATAACTGAAATAATCATGCGAAAGCTCCTCAAGCTACATTATTCAGTTTATAGCTGCAATTTTGCTGTGATTATTAATAATAATACAAAATTTGAGCTCATCATACAAATAAATTGAAAAAAACCAGGATTTATTGTATGTTGTAAGTATGCACTTTTAAAAGTTGACTTTATTGCCTATTTAGAAACTTACACAGTTTTCGTTTAATAATATAGTCGGTATATATATATATATATTTATTAATTAGAGCTACTTATAGTTTAAACATTGGCTCAGCACAATCACTGTTAAAAACAATAAGTTTAACTGTAAAGCGCCAAAATTGAGCAAATTACGCGATGCGCTTGATTTTATACTTAGATCGAAATGAAACACATTCAAAAGGGGTAAACGCGAGCAAACAATTTACAATTTAACAAAACTGACAATTTGGCTAGTTATTAATAGTAGTAATAATAATAGTTATAATAATAATAATAAGCCGACGTGCTTAAACAATTTCTACTGCAGGACATAAGAAACGTTCAAGACATACGCATATATATATAAATTAATCAAATCTCACAAATTGCACAGATATTACAAGTATTAAATGGGCTATAAAGATCGCTATACAATGCTGATTTGCAGATTAAAGCTAATTAATAGATTACTCAATTGCCATGTTCGAATCGCTCTCTTTTGCTTCGAGGCTAATTTGGAGCTGGTCGATGATGCTGATGATGCTGTTGCTGCTGCTTGGCATTTCCCGCATCCGATTTATTTTCGCGCACCATCAGCAACAGTTGGAGCATCATCAGAGCCTCCACCTTGTCCAGTGGGTCCATGAAGCCACGCTGCAACCACTTGGGTATGGTGGTGCGAGCGTGGCTGAAGCCCAGCTTATTCAATATATAGTCGACGCCATATGGCTCAATGGATTTGCCGGCCCACGAAAGCAGACGCACTGTCGGCTCCAGGTGCCACGTCTGACACTCAAAGTGGCGCCAATCCCGCACAAAGGACTCAATATCAAAGCTGGGCAGCTGAGCATTTCCATCTGCTCCTGGCTTGCCCTGAGCACTGCCATCGTTGACATCGCCTGTTGCTGGATTTGTTGCAGTTGAAGGAGTTGCTGTGGTTGTTGTTGTTGTTGACGTCGTCGTATTTGTTGTCGTTGTTGTCATGTTTGTTGTTGTCGTCGTGTTTGGTGTTGTTGGCGCTGCATTTGTTGCCGTGTTGCTTGTGGCGTTGGCCAGATTTGTGTGGCTTCCCTGCAGCGGTTCCAGGCTGCTCTTGCTGCCGCTCAACTTCTGGGCCTGCTGCACAGTCAAGTTCGTGTTGGAGCTGCTCTTCTTCTCCTTGAGCATCTCATCCGTCAAGTATGGCTTCAGGTTGGTCTTCTGCGATAGGTTTGGCGAGGCGGCACGCGCCGATTGAGCTCCAATCTGTAAAAGGGTTAAGGTGCATGAATAAGGATACTTTGGCATGGGTAACCAGCTGGTATTAAATATTATTCCACATTATAAGAAGTACGCACCACTTTCTCCTTTTCGGTGACATAGGACGTAATCAGATCATGCAGAAAGAAGAAGGCATCCGCATCGACGGTGACAAATATATGATCATCGAAATCGGTCATAAAACTGCACAAGACTTCAGGTTTCGTTTCTAATAAAGAGAACAAATATTTTAGTAATGTTTTCGAATGAGTTTTCATAGATTTATTTGTTTATTGTTACCCGTTGGTTCCGGCGTTGTTGGTCCTTGTTTGTGCTCGGTCTTGAAGTGCAGCTGGAGACTGGGCAGTGCAAAGATGACCTCGCGATTGTGATTGTGCTCCTGGGATTTGGCTGCGCTGCTGCTACCCGAGGCACGAGTGCGCTCAATGGAATTGGAGGCAATCTCACGCTCGCACTCCAGCATCGGGAAGCGATCAACAGCTGTAAGTATATTAATTAATTCATTAATAGATTGGAGCTACAAATTGGTGGATGGACTCACCATCGATCTCGCTGTTGGCGAAGGCATAGTGGAACCACTCGTTGAGCGTCTTGAACTGTGGCGGGAAGATAATGTTGCGCGTGATGCGACTAACGATGGCCATGGAGTGA
The DNA here is from genome assembly GCA_035044025.1 of Drosophila paracracens. NCBI lineage: Eukaryota > Metazoa > Arthropoda > Insecta > Diptera > Drosophilidae > Drosophila > Drosophila paracracens. The sequence goes on from JAWNMN010000396.1 coordinate 1,168,230, forward strand.
TTCTGATGCTGCTGAACCTCGGCTGTTTGGCCCAGACTCGAGGTCAGAGTCTGACAGACGAGCACCTCGCTGGTGTCCTCTAGCTGACGCGCCTCGGTGGCAAAATTAATCGAAGGCGACTTGAGGCTGAACAACGCCCAAGCCTTGGACTTGAAATTGATGCCATGGAAGCAGGCGAGCGAGATGTTCTGGCCACGCAGCTCAACGGTGCCGCCGAGAACGTTGCCATGCCGTGGCAGCCGCGTGACCAGCGATGGCACCACCAATCCAATGGCCTGGGCCAGCGGCTTCTGCCAGTGGCGATGATGACGTGCATCCGTGTTGTCGACGCCACAATAGTTGGGGGCAGCAGCTGCAGCAGCAGCAGCAGCAGCAGCTGCTTGCGGCAACTCCCCATTGGGCTTCTTCTTGTGCTGCTGGCGACGCCGAATGCTGGCCGATCGATCCTGCAAGCGTGGCTCCAGGCTGGAGAAGACACGTTTCGAGGATTTGAATTGCTGGGTGAAGAACTCCTCGAGTTTAAAATACATCTTCATTAAGTCCGCTGTCGTCGACTTGGATATCATAATCTGCAGCTGATCCCAACTGAGATCACCGTGTATGAAAATCAGGGCACGCGGTTGATCCTTGCCACAGGTGGCCGCCGCCTGTGTGGCGGTGCGCCACTCATCCTTCATGGCGGCGGCAAAGGTGCTGATGCGTGTCATTAGCACCGAGGTGCCCATGTAATCCAAGCGCAACTCCAGCGCCATAAAGCTCAGTCCCAGCGTATGATACGGCTCCATGCCGGACTCCTCCTTGATGTGGAAACGTTTATTGATCTTGTTTACCTCGAAACTGCCGCCGACAATGCCACCCTTGGCATCCAGCGCCGAGCCACCCAAATAGATGCCCGCATACATGTTCTTATAGCCGGTGCTGCCGATGGACAACCGACCATCCGAGCGGAAGTCCTTGGTCAGCCAGACCACGTTGCCGCACACATTGCCAATGTTCATCTGCACATTCAGCTTGGTGAAGTTGACAGCAAAAATGACCAGCGTTTCCCAGGCAGTAATCTGATTCTTCTCCGAGGGAGGAGTGCCCGAGGATTCGGCACTCGAAGATTTGCCCAACGATTTCAGTTTGCGGACGGCGCCAAAGTGACCAAGTTGCTGGTGCGATTGCTGCTCAAAGTCGAGCCGGAGTTTATCTTTGGAGCGGCCCTCGCTGGGAGTGGGCGTGGTTGGGGCACAACCCGTGGGAGTTTCAGCGCCCGCCTGTTGCTGCTGCTGCTGCTGGTGGACACTGCTGAGATCTCCCAGGAAGAGACGCCGCACAATGCGACGACGATACCAGGCCTTGGGGAAGGCCAAAATCTCGGTGAGGCGACGCATATCGTATTTGAAACTGGCGCTGCCAATGTCCACAATTGTGGAGAAGCGTATGACAGCCCTGGACTGATCCAGCGCTCGCTTCGAGCTGGGTAGTGGTTCAATGTAGACTTTCCTGCAGCGCGTTATGTGAAACTTGACAAACTCCACATTGATGCTGAGCGAATCCTTGCGTTCGCTGTCGCTCAGCGGTGAGAATTGGGTCTCCTTGGAGGTCTTCTTGCCCCCATAAGGATGGAAGATGTACACATTGAAGTCGGCGAGGCAACCGGTGACGCTCAGCCCACCCGTGGGCAGCTGTTGATCTGCATGTGACTGGGATTGGGAGTGGGATTGCTGTTGCGGCTGCTGCTCCTCCTCGCCACTGCTGCGCTTGGAGCTAAACACAATGTCCAAGCTGGGCAGTTGCAGCATGCACTCCACACGCGACACGGGCAAGCAGCTGAATCTGAACGTGGACGGCTGCATGTGGAAGTAGACGATGACATCGACGGGAAACGAGGCATAGGTGGCATAGTTGGCCGGCAATATGTCCAGATTGACGGGCGTCGCATGGGAGGGCGTCACGGGAATACTGTTCGCCTGCTGGCGGGTCGGAATGGGTTCGAGTGTCTGCTCGAGGAACTCGAGGATGTGCGGCGAGATGATTGTCTCCTCGGGTATGCTCTGCAGCGTCATCCATGCACTCAAAGTGGCACGCTTGTTGCCCAGCCGACGACCAGCAATTGCTGCTGCTGCCGCCGCCGCTGCCGGAGTTGCGGGCAACTCCTGTCCCAGTTCCGGCAGCGTACGCGATTGATAATGCAACTTCACATCCAAGCCGGGTATGTGAAAGATGGTCAGATCTGCGAGCAGCGCATTGTGCGCACTCGCATTAAATCTGAGCTTGCTCTTATCGCGTTGCCTCCTCGACGGAGTTGGACTGCCCCAATCATTGCCAATGCTGCGCTCCCGTTTGTGCGTCTTCACGGTGGAAGCGGCGGCTGCAGCTGCAGCTGCACCGGCTGCGCTCTCCTCGCCCGCGTGATTCTCCTTGGTGTGCAGCACACATTTGCCGGAGTTGACCAGCACTTTCACGTCCAGTTCGAAGTCGATGTTCGGCTCTGGCTGCTGTTTCTGGGCGTGCGCATATGCGTGCTTGCGTCGCATCTCCACTGAGATGCCATCCACATCCATTTCACTGGGCGTACAGCAATCCTGGCGCCAATCCAGTTCATTGTCCGCCGTCTCCGCATCGGTGTCCGCATTTGGCAGCGAGGTTTGCCGCATGGCATCCGTAAAGGTCACTCGACTCACGCCCGTTTTGAAGGAGGCGCTGCGCGAGTGACAAGATGCAGGAGTGCTCTGCAAGCTGGAGATCTCATCGTTGGAGGCAATCGTGTCGAGACGGCGTCCCGCATAGCTATGGCTGCCATTATCCAGTGGCAGCTCGCGTTGCATACTAACAACACCTGGTGGCAAAACCACAGCTGCTCCAACGACTCCGCTGCTGCCAATATACGAATGGGAGCGACTGTAATTCTTGAGAGATCTGCGCAAGGAGGGCCGCTTCCACTTCTGGATCATGTCACGTCGAAAGTATTTGTAGCAAATAGCTTGCAGCTCCTGCAGTCGTCGCTCCTCGTGCGCCACCGTGTTGTGGGAGGCGCCCAAGGTGCGCAGGTCGTTGATGATCTTCAGCTGCTCGGCCATCTCCTTTTCCATCATGAACGAGCGCTTCTTGGAGTCGATTGTGGGATCGAAGACGAACGCTGGCAGATTATCAAATTCGCCACGACGTCGCACATAAGTGTCCCTGCTGCTCTGGTCACCCTCATCGCTGTCGGGCGATTCCATTTGGGTTTGCTCGTCCTCCTCGAAGCCGGTGAGCATGGTCAGTGTGTGTCCCAGCGATGACAGCTGCTTGCCAATGTTCACATCCAGGTGGATGTCGACTCCCTCCATTTGCCACTTGACATTGAGCAGCCACTTGGCATTTTCACCCTTCTTCGCAGCCGTGGTGCGGGAGCAGACCTCAAATGTGCCCTCGGAGACAACACACACATTCATAATGGGCTCGACACTGCTCGGCTTCCAGTCGTCCAGATTCGTCTCGAAATCATCGGCAAAACGCAGGCAGAGTCCTTGGAATTTACCCTTCGACACCAACGAACCCGAATTGCACGCCGAGATTATGGTGTTCTCCAGCGTGATGACAACGGCGCCCTTCGCATCAAAGTCCTGATACGAACGAGGGCCAAAGGGCTACAGAGTAGATGTGGGAAGTCAGATATTAAATAAAAGTAAGCCAATTTGAAATACTCTGATAACAACAAGTAATTCCAGCTGAGGTAGCAAAAAGCAGGATTGGTGTAGCCAAGAAATACCCATCTCGGAGGAGGAGGAGGAGTTGCAAGTCGCTTGAACTTTGCTGCGTTATCAGAGTATAGAAATAAATGAAACTCACCACCGTATTGACCTGTTTGAGGGGCAAGCAGATGCCCATGTCCTCGACGGTGAGTTGCAGAAAGAGCGTGGATAAATTCGAGCTGGCTATTTGGCCAAAGGCGACCCGGTCAAAGACCAGCTGGGTGGCATTCGGTGCGTGATCATAGCAGAGATTGGCACGCTTCTCCGCCCAGTATTCGTAGGCGTTCTTATAGTTCAGCCAGACCAATATGGCCTTGTCCACGGCTATCGGCTGTACGTAGACCAGGGGACGCTTTAGCGTCAACAATATGAGCTCCTTGTCTTCATTGAGCAGCTCATCCTGGAAGGCGTTACGCAGACCGATGGTCGTATGGAAAAAGGCATATTGCTGAAATTCCGGCTCCGCCTCATCAAAGATCACATTCCTAATGATCTGACCCAGTGACAAATTGAAATCGATGTGCGCCTTGAAGAACAGCTTGCGATTACTCAAATCACCCAAATTCTTGACACGATTCGACAACTGCAACTCCAACGTGCCCGTCTCGAAGCGGACCGCCGACGAACAGGGCGTGGTGGCAGTCAACTGGATGCGTTTCATTGATATGTTGATGGAGAAGAGGATGCGCTTCAGCGTTGACTCCTGCACACTGGCATTATCACCGCTATCCTCGGTCCACAGTGGCACTGGCTTCTCGCCGCCATAAACCTTCTGCAGCACCTCGTTGATTTCGCGCATGAATACCTTCTGCACGAAGACCAAATGATTCAGCAGATCGGTGGTCAGACAACGCTCGAATTCCCCAATCTCCGCGCTGGCATTCACATAGCCACCCTGTCGCAGCACGATGCCCTCAATGCTCTCCGTGTTCTCCTGCCGATTGTCCGGTATATACTCAGCCAGAACGTGCACCGGCGGCAAACCAATGCACGCCTCCGATGGCAGATTCATTTCGTTCTGGTAAGACAAAAGAAAGTTGAGTTTAGATAAATTAATCTATGCCTCACTTGGTGGGGCACCTGTCCAACTGCAACTCCGACTCACCTGCAGTTTGGTGTTGAAGCTCAGCGTGTGCGTGGGCAGATCGATGACAAACTTGGCACGCTGCCCGGTGACGCCCATGGAGCTGACATGATTCATGCGATATTGCGCCTGGAGGGATGGCAGCAGCGCTGCATTTATGGACAGACTCTGGAGTAGCACATTGAATTGCATGACGAGTGGCTGCAGCAAACCATTCTGTTGCAACGCCGCCGTTCCCGGCTTGGAGTGGGCCAGGCGTGCGGCACGTCGCGCCGCCAGTTGGGGCTGCGGCTGTGCTCCGCCGGAAACGGTGCGTTCGCGCATCTCGCTGGCAGTGCCCACGCCGCTGTTGGTGCCACCAGAGTTGCGTGCATGGAACGGAGACTCTGGCTCCTCCGCCGTATGCGAACGCAGCGTGGAACGACCTGAATTGCGTTTGACACGCAACTCTTGCAGCGTCGACGACAATTGCTTGGAGCTGCGCGTCATCATGCCGTGCAGGGCCACCGGATGCTGGGGAATGTCTATGTTAACGGGTCCAATCGAGAGCAGGCCACTGTTCTTGTCCTTGCCGCGCTTCGAGAGGCTCGAGTAGAGCGTCTGACTCTTGCCCACGGTCACCTTGACAACGGTTCTGTTGGTTGAAATTTTAAATGTGAATTCAAATGGAAAACAAGTTGGAACTGTGAAATACTCTGATACCAATAGGTAATCCTAGCTCTTAACAGGTCAAGAAATATTAATATTTGGAGGAGATTCCTTATAATCTCATCTCATCCTCCAAAATTGTCTGAATCGGACACAGACAGTATAAATTCCAAATTCTACCTTCGGTAACAGAGTATAATCATCACAGGACATAAGACTTACTGCTGACTGGGTGCCACGCCCTCGAGCAGGACAATCATGGCGCGTCCCACCTGCCCGGTGAGGGAGCACTCCAGTGAAACGGGTCGCGCCTTCTTGCGCCAGGTGGCGGTGCTATTCAGCGTGGTGATCTCCGACTCCAGCTTCAGGCCCGATAGAGTCGCAAGCAGTCGGGTCTTGTGAATCTTGGCCACACCGAAGACAATCAGACGTGTTCGCTCCTGCGGCACCCCGTCGAGCAAGTTCATCTCGCGATGCTGGGGCAGAGGAGTCGGCGCATTTGTCACGTCATCATCGTCGTTATTATTGAAGCTCGTCGCTGGCTTCTTGTGCTCGTTGAGCGAGCTGCGCTGCACCACTGTCTTCGTCTCTGGCATGGTGCCATAGAGTTCCAGCAGATGATAGATGGTCTTCCAGCAGTTGGGCGTCTCCAGCAGCGGTGGCAGCAACGTTGCCATGCCCGATTTGGTCAGTGTGTTGTTGTAATCTCCACTGACACTAGTGGCACAGCCGCCATTCAGCGATGCCTTCGACTCGGTGGTCAGCTTGAGTATGTTCTGCTCGTGCAGCGACATCGTCGGACTGTCTCGCAGCGGTGACGAACTCGACTCGTTCAGATTGGTGTAGCCCAGCTTCCCCTTGACGGATTTGCCCGTCGATCGCAGCTTCTGCGCAAAGCTTTGCGGCCGATTTTTGGCATTTGGCGAGGGTGTCAGCTGTATTATGGGCGCCAGTGCACTCCCACGTGGCCGCGTTGATGGCATCGGCATCGTCTCATTGAACTTGTCGTAGCGCTCATCCGAGAAACTCTCCCCGTGGGCAGCAAAACGCTCCGCAACCGAGTTGAAGGGCAGCAAATCCGTCGGCTCGGAGGCTACGATTAAATAAAGCATTCAATTAGATAATTTAAGTTCCTAAGTTGCAGTCTGTCTTCGTTTAACACAAAATCCGATCTGATCTTGTTGGGGACATTCCCCATTCCCGCCATATTCCTATGATCCGGCACGCATTTTAAGGCAAGACTATTATCTGATCCATTTCGGTCCAGGTTGGACCTGGATAATCTTAAAGGATCTGTAAACTTACCCAAGCTGCACTCATCCTTGGTCTGGCTCTTCTTGCTCAGTTCGGGGTGTTCGTGGAACTCGTTCTGCGCATCCTTGACATTCTGATACATGTTGCAGATCTGGTGGAGCAGTCGCAGCAGTGGCATATTCACCTGCTGCGAAATGAAGCGCACATTCAAGCTAAAATTGATCACAGTGCTGGTGTGCTTCTTGAGCTGACGCCTTGACATATAGATGACATTCTGGCGTGCCTGATCCACCATGCCGTCGGACATTTTGAGCACCTCGAGCTCGACGCCGACGCGTTCGCACAGAAAGAGCGGTGTGTCCATTAGGATGGAGGCACGTGCCCCATTCGATTTCTTGTTCAGCTTGTTGGCGGCGGCAGGGGCGGGCTTGGTGTTGCTGCTGCTGCTGCTGTTGCTGTTCTTGTTCTTATCGCCCGCCTCGCTGACCACAATATCCACGCGTATGGAATCAAAGGTGCCGATTAGCGAGAGATTCGTGCCAAAGTTCTCCAGCGATGAGATGTCGGCATTCGAGAACTTGTTGATCATTTGCTGCGGCATAACGCCCAGACAAGTGAGCAGTGGCTCAAAGATCAGATGCGCATCGAGCAGCTTAATCGAATCCTGCATAATGTCCCGGCGTGTGTGCGTCTGTCCTGGCAGCTTGGGCGGCACGGGCAGGGCATCGTGCTCCTTTTCGGCGGAGTGCTCCTTCTTCTTGTTGTTGTCCTGATGCTTGGCCATCCAGAAGTACAAATCCTCCTTGTGATTCTCGGCGCCCAGCCAAAACTTGTTCACCGAATTCGTCGAGCTCAACGAGCCCTCTTGCAATGCCCCGTATTCTAGGAAGGAGCACAAAATTGATTAACAATTTATACGGCTTATGTGGGCCAAGCACTCACCAAATTCTGGCACTTGTTTCTCCACCAGATTCGAGATAATGGGCAGCATTTGTATGCTGGAACGAGACGAATTGCCATGTGAGAAATTCGAAGCTTTGCTGTGCACTTTGCTCAGCCTTAAGAAGCGCAAAACAAGGCGATCAAATTTAGGTAGTAGGTATTTTGGATGATGAGTACAGTTGGAGCGGGGGTATGAAAGTAAAAACACATGCCATTAATAAGCGAGCCATGCAACAAGTCTAGCGACAAGCAAATCAAAGTAAAAACTTACCCCCGACGTGTCTGGTGTATATTGGGCGATGTGGATGCCGATCTCTGCGATCCAGCTCCATGATGAGCAGTCTCGTGGGCATAGGACATGCCACCATATTGGGTATTCTCTAAATGTGGCAAAATAAATATTGGTAGGTGAGTTATGGCACTAATTTAAAGTTGCATTAAGCATTTAATTTAGTTGAGTGCAGTGCGCAAATTAATCAAAAGGAAAATCTTTAAAGACAACTTTAAGTGAACTATTTTAAATTGTTTTTAATTCAATTATTAAGCGCACTGCACAACAGTATTTGAGAGCCTGATCTTGGTTGCATAGTATAGTCAGAGAGAAAGATTGAACAACAACATTGAATATTTGAATACATAATGCAAAAGCAAAGCATCAAACAAAATGAAGTCATGAACATTTAAAGCATTTTGAACAGAAAATAGATGAAAAAAATAATAATAAAAATGAAAGGAAAAACAGAAGATAAAAGAAAGAGTTGGAAAAGAGAGAATTAAACAAAAATAATAGCAAGAGTTGCAGAAGAGGAAAATAGAAAATTGAATAAAAATAAATGCAAGAGTTGCAGGAAGAACATCAGAAGAAAAGAGAAAACATTTAAGTCTAGTCAAGAAGTGTCTTTGACGTAAGAGAACTAAAGTTAGCATATTCTAAAAAGACACTTCCCACATAACACGACAAAGATAATAACATATACAAGCATATAAAAATAAGCTTCTTTATATATATATATATATACAGGAATATCTTGACATGCAATAATAAACTTCTATATTCTATATAAAAATAATTAAAATAATGAAAGAAAAAATCAGAAAATCAAATAAGTAAAATTGAAAGAGTTTTAAAGTAGAAGATCAAATAAGAATTGCAGGAAGAGCAATAGAAGAAAAGAGGAAAACGGAAAATTGAATAAAGAAAATTGAAAGAGTTGCAGGAGCAAAGGAATAAAGATAATTAAATAAAGATAATTGCGCGAGTTTAAAGAGGAACATTTAAATCAAGCCAAGAAATGCATTCGACATAACTAAACTAAATTTAACATATTTGAAAAAGACACTTCTTGTATAAACACAAAAATTTGCATGCACATATATATATACACAAATACATATATATGTATATATATACATATAAAAATATCATTAGTTATATAACAAAAAAGAATTGACTGCATGCCGAACGTGGGCAAGTGCAGCAGTTGTTGAGCAGCTGAGTTAATCAAAGGAATACCAATGTGAGTTCGATGATGCTGTGTTTGCCCAAGTAATAAAGCATTCTCACTCTCTTCCGGATGGTCGCCGACGCCTGCATAGGCGCCCATTTCAACATCACCTTCACACTCATCCGCCTCGCACTCCTCCTCGTTCTGCGGAAACGAGAATGTCACATTTATTGGCCGCGCCAATTTATTCTTATACTGATGCTCGAACAGTATCGGATTGTACAAGGTGTTCTTCCACTGGCGACTCAACACAATGATGCCCTGTTTGAAATGAATATATCGAATTTAAATATCTTTATTTACATATTTATAAGTATGGCTCACCTGTCGCAGCGTATTCAGGTGCGGCACCTCGCCGTGCTTGAAGATCTGCTCGATGCGTTGCACACCCTCGTCCAGCACCAGTTTCTGCATAATGTAGCACAGCTGACAGCTTGGATCCTCCTGCAGCGTCTTTGACAGCAGCGTATAATTATTCGCATAGCGACTCTATAAAAGAGAGGGGAAGAGAGAGAGGGAGAGGGAGAGATAGCGGGATTAGTTATGGCTTATTTATTTAATATATATATTTGTATTTATTATTAGCTTAAGATGGGCTTACACACGCTGGCAACATTGGCGAATATAACTGCCAGATACTTTGCCAGAGACTATTCGCTTGCGTGCGAACAACTAATCGCAAATATCTGGCAACACAGAGGCGAATAAATTTGTATGGCAAGCTGCGTGTGTAAACAAGCCTTTACAAAAATAAAATATATATGGCAGCAGTGCCAGACTTTACTGTCCATTCCTACCCACCTTCTTTATCTTTGGATTGCGCTGTATCTTCTCGTTCTCCATGGCATCGGCCATGAGGCAGGCAGCGACAGCCGTTTGCCGCGTGTGCAACACTTTCAGCAGCGAGACAATTTTTATGGCCAGCCGATTGCTGGGATTCATCCAGGCAGTGATCGCTGGCGAGGCGGTGCTCAGCAGATTCCAATCCAAACGTGTCAAATCGATTTTACGCGTGATGGGCACACAGGGAGGTGCCGCAAAATTGAACCACACCGATTTCAACTCGATGACGCAGGACGAGGTTTTATCGGTGCCTTTCACATTGGAGAGAGCCTTGTCGTAGCCGCCATCCTTGGCAGCAGTTGCAGCGCCTGGTTTCTGTGCACCAGCTGCACCTGCACCTGTTGCACTCTGCGCCGTGTTGGCTGCACCAGATCCCTTCTCCACATCCTCGTCGGGCGGCGGCTGTTTGGATGCAGCTGTGCCGCTATCGCTGACTATAATGTTGTCCAGCGCATTTTGGAATTTCTCTTTGGGCGTTTTGGGTGTTGGTGGCTTCTTGGTGATCAAACGCCAGGCGGCTTCTGCTTTCGATGTGGCACCAGATGCATCTGCAGTTGTGGCAGCTTCACTTACAGCATTGCCAGACGCGCCAACCAACTCGTTGAGATTGAAACCGCCACCTGCAGCAGCAGTCGATGATGCCTCTGCCCCAGCTGTCATTTCGGCCAGTTCCTCTTTGCTGTTCTCCGATTTCTCGAAATGGGAACGCTTCACGATCTTAACGCCAACACCTTCCAATCCACACTCGAACATGATGTAACCGATGCTCTCGATCCCAGTGCTCTCTGGCATCTTGAGGCAATCGAAGAGCACCTTGCTCTTGTGCTCCGGTATCGCTGTAACAATCACTGGCGTCTCGGGTGCGCAAGATTGTCCCTCGGTCTTGAGGCGACGCAGCTGGGCATGCGCTCGTCCAATATCGAGTGTAATAACTAATTCTTCTAGCTGTTTCTCGGATGTCTCAATGAGTATGGGTTCACCTTGCACGTTGTCGGGTCGCGTCTGCGAGGAGAGATGGGCCAGCAGTGCTCGGGTTCCCTTCATAATGCCACCCTTCTTGTGACTGCTGCCCGATTGAACTGTCTGCTGGATGTAGACATTATGCATGGAGGCTCGAGTGGTTTTGCCCAGATGAAACTTGGTGGAGATGCCTTCCATATAAAAAGTGAGCAGTGAGACGCAGCTGAGATCCTGCAGAATTCAATTTACTTGAATAGGAATACAATCTTGGAGATGATTCACAATTCCAAACTCACCTGAACATTGTCCAGGGCTGCCACGGATATGATCTCCTCCACAATGGATGACTGCAGCATGGTGATGCTCACCTTGGGCAACACAATCAGACCCTGGGTCTTTGTCGATATACTCTCCTCGTAGACATCGCTCAGAAATGAGTCGCCGGGTCCCTGCAAATGTCGCTCGGTTGTCGAGCGCTTCGAGTTGGAGTGCACCTGGGACCAGTAGCTGAGACTCTGATCCCGCTTCAGAATATTGTCATTCTTCACTTTGGCTATGCACGAGGCGTGTATGAAATTGACCACAGACAGCAGATGCATCGACTGTATCGTTGGCACAGCTGCCTCAACCATTCTAAAAAATGTAAAAAATATTTATTAATTTGCTAACTGAATAATTATCAATGGAAAATAAAGAGAGCAACTTAAAGTGTTAGGAGAGAGAAGACAATTTATCAACTGGTCGGAGAGGAGCGATAAGAGAAGAGAAGAACGAAGGGGAGCGCTTAGAGAAGAACAATGAAGAAACTATTAAGTGAGAGAAGCCAATAACAAAAGGTTAGATCCAAGAGAGAAGCAGAAGGAAGAAGATAAGCTTAAGGAAAGCAAAGCACTTAAATAAAAAATTAATCTGCATCTGCAAAGGATAAGTTTAGTATATTGTAAATAGAAGTATATTTAGATATCTACTATATGTATTATATTATTACTTTCTCAGCTGGAAATCACATTATCTTTGCTTCCAGACACACAGAGTTTTCCTTATTGGAACTGATTACATCGAAGTAAGCCAGTCGAGAGTGAAACATTGTCGCTCCATTAGACAAAAAGTAAAATTAAATTAAAGTGCTGTGATTTTCCCAAAAAGCATTCTGATGCTGCGTTTAACACTGCTGTTGTCCTTGCTGCCCTTGCTGGCAGCATATCCAGTGGTAAGTTGACAACAAATACTCCTAAATAATCTCAAGTTAAAGCTGAATATTGCGGCAGGAGGCAGAAGAGAAAACCGGACTCAACTTGGCCAATTTTGCGGATCTGACAAATGGTCTGAGCGATGCCGAAGTGGAGTCGACACTCAACGGTCTCTCGCTGGACGATCTGAATGCACTCGATAAGCTGCTGGACGACGCTGGCAATGGGCCATTTGACTTAGAGGGTGTGTAAGACGAGAGAGAGAATTGCTAGCGAAACACGATCGATTCATAACTGCATCCTTTTCAAAAGCAAGCAAGCCTCAGGGGTCATCATAGGCAGGCGAAGAAACAGCAGTCCTACGAGGACTCGCTCGACGACGATTTGGAGCCAGCACTAGGCGCGCATAATGCTGATGCGTGCCACGACGAGGATGAGCCCGATCAGTGCACCGAACAGCAGCAGCAGAAGCAGCCCAAATGCAAAAAGCGACCAACCACAAAACGTTGCACGTCCACCACACGAAGATGTGCGACGACCTCGTGCAAGTCCTTGGACGGTTTTCTCGACCTCAATGTGGAGAGTAACAAGTGCAGCTCCGACGACGACGAGGAATGTGATCCGGGTGATGCAATGTGTCTGCAGCGTCAGCAGCGTTACAAACAGCGTCCGATTATGCATGATTTTGCGGATATATCAATGGATCAGAATGCGCCCAATTCGATGGACAGCATCGAGCAGCTGGCAGCCCAAGCACAACGCGAGGAATCCTTGAAGTTGCCCAAGCAACTGGACAGTTGGATAAGCAACGAAGATGCTGCGCCAGATGTCTACAATAACAATGAGTACAGCTCTTGGTCCGGGGGCAAAATGATGGCCGAGGATGATGGGCAGCCACAGGAGCGGGAAGAGGAGTCCCAGCAAGCGCAGGCGTATGAGCGACAGCAGCTGGCACGTGTGGCACGTGAGGAGCAGCAGCAACCACAGCAGCAGCAGGTAGCTGAGACTGACCAAGAGAGTTACTCGCTGGATGAGGATGTGCAGCAGAATGTGGCGCCGGCAGCAGCTGATGAGCTTGAAACGGCTGAGTCGCTGCCGCTGGCCAACGATGGCGACAGGTTGGCCGCACACAAATAAATAAACACAGCCCAAAAAACGCACGCACACACAACAAACAATAATCTCCACACACGATGTGCCCAGTTACTGTTCAATTTTGCAGTTTTGTTGCAAGCAATGCACGCGAACCGGTTCGCTATCGCATCGAAACGGAGCATGGTGGCTACATCAGAAGCGAGCATGAGCTGGGCGAGCAACTGTTGCTGGCGGACAAGGAGCAGAGCGAGTTGCTCAACTACGACAACTATCAGCAGCAGCAGCAGCAGCAGCAGCACAACAACAATAATAATCCCAATCAGTTTCAACTCGAGTCCGGCAAACGCTTCAAACGCGACAACAAACAAACTGACGATGCACCCGAGGCAAGTTGGGGTTTAGTTTTTGGTATTGAACACATAATAATTCAAAAGGCTATATGCAGAATCCCAGCGAGAGCTATCTGAAGAAGCTGATGGACTCGTTTCCGCGCGACCAGCTCATCAGCCAGAGCAATCTGAATGTGGCCATCAGGCAGGCGAAGCGCTCCCATTTGCGTGTCAAACGTAGTTAAATTCTTTACATTTGTTTTTTAATCACAATATATATTGAATGTGTGTGTGTGTGTATCTCGTGTGTGTGTGTGTGTGAATATATATATATTTTATAGGTTTGATTCAAATAAAGACGTCAATCAAGAAGAGATTGCATTCAATGTAAATAGCAAGACTCTCAAAAAACTCGAAATTTAACCACAGATTTGAAAAACCAATCGAACATTCCTATGGCAGCTATATCATAACAATATATATAGCTATATATAAACAAGAATTCATCTTTTGATTTATTCCTGCATAGAGGATTCGATTCCGATCTCAATGGTTGTTTGACGAAATGTATAACAAAACCATTTCTGATGAGTTTATCTTGAAAAACAAAAGGTTTGTAATCTTCAGCCGATTCTTCCTATGGGAACTATCTGATATAGTAGTCTGATCTAGTTAATATGTTGTCAAAATATTTGGAGTGTAATAAGAGCCATAACTAAGAAGTTTGGTTTGGATATCTTGATAAGCAAAGATGTTGCTCATATATGATATAGTTACTCGATCTAATCGTCAGCTTCAAAATTGAGGGTCCACTTGGCTAGTGATGCTGATCAAGAATATATATATATTTTTGCTGTGAGCTACAAACTGCTCTACAAAATTATAATACAATCAAAAAAAATATCTGTGTAGAGGTGTATATTTGATACCCTGTACTTTTTACTCACCGCTGCAAGCCCTCCAACAACAGGGGGGTGAGGAAGACATTGAGCTGGCCTTTGAGCCTGGCCACCACCGAGGTGCAGGCAGCACCGCCCTCCGCTTGGAGACTCATGAACTCGCCATCGTCGAAGCCGTTGGTGGTCTTGTCCGTTTCCTCCTCCTTGAGCAGCACACTCGGATCCCATGGATGCGACTTGGGACCACCCATAAAAGTGGCCGAACTGTTGCTGCCGGTGCTGTTCTCATAGCGAGGCACCACTTTAATCTCACGCCAGCACGCATACAAATCGAAGTGGGGCAACATCTTGCTGCCAATATAGGTCAGGCCACCGTCCTCGTTCTCGTGGAAGAGCGGCGTGGAGAACACATCCGGCCCGAGGGGAAAGGAGCAGCCGTTCCAATTGAAGCATTTCACCTGCGACAAGTGATTCAAATAGCTGGCCATGAGAAGCGGTGAATCGATAATGGGTCGATTGACCTGCTGATGCAAGTTGACCAAGGCCACATCCTCCTGCGACGACATCGCCGAGATGAACGAGTTGGAGGACAACGATGGAGTTCCCGATGACGAGGCTCGCGAATCCGCCTGTGAAATGCAGAGCAGTGTTTCAAAAGAGAATTACAAAATTTTGGATATCCAAATTTCAATTGCAACTGCTACAAATCAAATGGGAATTTTGTCAGACCAAGTGGCGCAAGCAAGCACAAAAGTTGTTGTTGTTGTTGTTGTTTGGCAATGGAAGAGTGCATTAAAGATGTAAATTCGACGAGTTCTTAAAACTAGACTAGAAATCATTAGACTTAGACTAACTCCAAGTTGCATGCAGAATTGTGGGCATGCACACAAATTTATGTATACCCTTGCAGAGGTTGTTAGATCAAAATAAGAAATAAACTGGAAATTCCGAATTTAACTTGATTATTCAGTTTCTATATATATTTAATGTTTATATATAATATTTGTTTAGATTTCGATCAATGTTTCAAAATAAATACTTATGAAAATTTGTGTTAATTCTTAATTCGTATTTTTTATGTCTATTTGATATTATCTATATATATTTGAATCAGTGTTCCATGTTAAATATAATATATTTAAACATTAATCAAGTTAATTATTAGAAATAAGAAACAAATTTATAATATATTTAAGTTAATTCTCAAAAATGTTTATGTTTAATTAGAAACAAATTTATTATTATAAATTTAACATAATTCTTCATTAGTTTGTTTTCTTTTCAATATAAAATAAATTAAAATAAAAAAATTATATGTATATAAATATAGATTTATTTAAAGTATATAAAAATATTCAATTGATTTGAATACTGTCTGCAAGGGTATTTGATCTTGCTGTGCTTTCTTATTTTTTATTTGTTATAGATACACATACGAAAACTATGCTCGATATTTAAATTACATAAAGATTAGCTAAAAAAAAAAGGAAGGTTTAATTTTAGATGCTGATGCTACATGTTAGTAAAAGATTTAGTTTTAGTGGGGGTTTTTTTTTTGTTTGGTATTTTATAGTTTGGTTTTGCGGTTTTGCTAGGAACTACTCACGTCGTGAACAAAGTGTCGGTACTCGGGTCGTGATGAGATATTTGTTAATTTTCTTATTGGTGTGGCAAGACCGTGAATGCGTCTCGCGTCTTCATTCTGGATGAGTTTTACGGTATTGTTTTTTTTTTTTTTTGTTTTTTATTTTTTAACGGTTAGTTTTAGATTTCGTTTTTGGATGAATCAAACAGTTTGAGTTTTTTGTGGAGAGGAATAGAATTTAGGTGTGGATTTTATATATATATATAAATAGCATAGATAACAGTTATAAATAGGTATAGAGAGCAAGAGTTAGAGATCTTATAGATACACTTGGAGGAAACATGCAGTAAATGCCAGCTCTGCGAAAGAACTGTGGAAAAACGTTTTCGTTTTTGGGTGAAAGTGAAAATTGAAGAGGAGCCTCGAAAGCAGTAAAGCTTTTTGTAAATATATATAATGATATATAGATATAGGATATACATAGTACATAACATAGTCAGACCTAATATAAAGCACTAAAGGGTGTTATTCGCATTACTCTTTTTACCAATTCTGTGGTGCTCTGCGGCCGCTTGGGCAAAGTTTTGTTGCTCTCCGGTGCATGGATCTCCAGATCGCTGCGATAAGTGGGCAGAGTGTGGCTGCTGTTCTCATTCTGGGCACCAATGCTGGAAAGTTAGAGAAGAACTTGAGCAAACTCGACTAACTGAGAGCTGGGAGCTGGGAGCTAGGAGCACTCACCTCAGATCAGAGGAGAAACGTTTGCGGCCGGATAATATGATGGAACCATTGCCGTTGCGCTGCTTCATGGAGCCGCGCTGCGACATCACATTCGAGATGTCCTCCTCGGCGGAGAAGAACATCTCGGAGGGATTCTCCGAGGTCAGCGATATGGTGCGCTGCACCTCGCGCGGCAACTGTTCCCCCACATGCAGCGCAATGTCAGCGATCTCAAATTCCAATGGATGCGAGTGCGGCGCCGAATGCGACATCTCATCGGGCATCTGTGTGTGAGTATAAACAAATTAATATCTAGCCAATCCTGGGCAACAATTTCTCTGCTCACCTCGTGCTCATCGTCGAGCGCCGCCTCGCCGGTCAGTCTGGAGTCCGAGATGCTTGTCTTTGGCGGCGAGACGCGTAATCTATGCGAATCCGAGCCACGTCTTGGTATGCTGGCTACCTCCACGGCGCAGTCATGCTGCTGCTGCTGCTGCTGCTGCTGTAGCTGCAGCTTCTTGGAGGGACTGTCCAGCAGTCTTGCGTAGGGCACCTCCACCGAGGTCTGCCTCGTGCACGTATAACGCTTGCTGCGTCGCTCCAGCGTGTTTGGCGAACCAATGCTCTCCCGCGATTTGTGGCGACTGCTGCTCAACTCTGGTTTGTCCACAACACCGCCGCCAATTTTAAACTTGGCACCATCGGGCAGCGAGCAGTGCTCCGATTTCTTCAAGCTGCCATTGCGCAACTCGACAGCGGGTCGATACAACTTGCCCTTGCCATTGAAGTCAGCGGCGTCGTGCAACGAGACGCAGTGCAGACTGTAAGGCGGCGTGTGGAAGACCAGCTGACCCTGATGCAAGATGCTCTCGCCAAAGCCAAAGTCCTTGTTGTTGTTGATGATGCTGCAGGTGAGGGAAGATGTTGAATGGATTAGCTTAGCTTGGATTAAAAAACACCCAACTGGACTATAATTGGCTACTTGGCCTATAGCTCCTCCAGCAACTCCAGCTCCTGCATATTTGGCTACTATAAAACCATAGTTTATGTGAGAAATGTTCTTTTGAATCTCTAAAAAATGAACTGACTTAAATTTATTTCTCGTGCAGAGATCTGCGATAGTTTTTGACAGTTTCTGAGCGATCTAAAAGCGACTTGGCTGTCTCTGAGAAGATGCAGATTGTTTTCCAAAGAAAGTGCATTCTTAATTGCAGAGATCTCCGCCTGGAAGACACCTTAACAGGCATTAAGTAAGTAGCAGCAAATAAAACTCACAAATAGCGTGCAATATTGTAATTGTCATGGACATCCTGAGCGGTGGGCTTGAAGAACTTTTGCCCGTTGCGATTGCTGCCAAAGAAGAGGCAGCCACCGATGCAGCCGCAGCGCGATGTCTCCGAGGCGGAGCTGAGGGCGTTGCCATTGTTGGACCACAGAAACCACAGGCGCTTAAATTTTGCATCATGTTCGCGCAGAAAACTAAGGAGACAAAGAAAAGAAAATTAGTTGAAGTCGAGCTGCTAAATAAACGCCGCTTACTTGTGCTGCACGAGATGGAGTTCGTGATCGGGTATGGGCAGAGCGGAGGCACCCTCCAGCAGAATGGGCCCCAAAGAGGTGCAGCCGACCTCGACCCAATTCTCGCTCAGCTCAGCGGTTTCCGGGGTGCGTTTGGGACCATGTGAAGCATCAGTGAAGCATCTGCGATCCTCGCGTGAATCGCGACGCTGCGAAAAGGAATTCGAGCTACGCTTGCCGGACTTGTGGGCAAAGCTGTGCACATCCTGACCGGACTTCAACGAGTCCTGGTCGGCGCGCCGCAGCTTGCCCGAGCGATTACTGCCCGTGGTGTTGGTGTTGAAGGCGCTATTGGGCACACTCCCAGCGTGCAGCATAAACAGTCGCAACAGGATGGAGGGCAGCAGACCCGAGATGCCCGATTTGACACGCTGCCCGTGCAGATTGCAATTGGCCAGCCGAATGGGTGAGATCCAGGCGTGCAACGCTGTGCCGCTCTCAATGAGATAAACATCGACGGCATCCACAGAGACACGCGTCATTTTGTACTTGATATCCTCGGCCGAGGGACATTTGTATTTGTTCTCCTCCTTGGTGTGCGGACAGAGATTGCTGGGCACACCATGATGACAATTGCGCACCGTTTTCGGTGACTTCAGGCAGTTCTCGGGATCGATGGCGAGCAGCACAAGCGTCTCCAGGCCAGTGACAACATTCACCAGCTGTGGCAGAGTCAACTTCCCCGTCAACTTACCCAGCTGCACTTCCACTAGCCACGAATATTCGAGCGTATCCTCGTCGAGAGCACAACCCTCATTGCTGAACATGGCATGGCCGCGCACCTGCACTGCCGAGAGCAGCAGGTGGCCCTGTTGGATGTGCTGCTCGCGCTGCTGGCGCTGCAGTGAGTCCGAGGTGAGCAGATAGGCGGGACTGACGAGCACCTGCAGCGTTGTCTCCGTATACCGTTTGTTCATCTCGAAGCCAAAGCGTTCGATTAACACCACCGGACACGGTGGATCATCCGGATTGCAGTTCTTCATCACATGCGCCTGGATATCGTGCACAATCACCGAGACCATAACTTCCAGCGGACGATAGAGTCGTGGATCGAATGGTTTACGTTTCTCCTCTGGTGCCGTTGTCTCCGATATGGATTTGTTGGCCAACTCCTTCTCCTTGGCCAGCAACTGATCCTTGGGATTGTTCGGTGCACCAGTCTCCTTCAGACTCACATTCGATTGTTCCATATCCGTAAAACTCTGATCCTCGCCAAAGATGTTCTCTTTGAGGTTGATGAAATTGCGCAAAACATTGCCGTAGGCCATCAGCACAGAGCTGCCGATCTCCACCTCGACGGTGACATGATCCGCTGCCAAAGTGCCCGGATCGAATTTCTGTTGCTCCGACTGCTGCCAGCTGCTGCTCACTGGAGATTTACGCACCTTGGGTATGCGCATGGGACTCAGTAAAATCTCCTCCTTCTCCGGCGTGGTAATATCCGCCTGAGGATCTGGTCCTAGCGGCGGCACTGGATGATAAACATACTGGATGGACAAGGCTAGAATGGGCACCGCCCAACAATCAATCCAACCGGCGCTGCGCTGACAAATTTTGCGCCATTTTTTCGTATAGAGTTCGGGTCGTCGTATCAATTTGCCCTCGCGGGTCAACAGTCTTGCATTCTCGTCTATCGCCAGGACAATGGGACGCACCGAGGACACCTCCGGCACGTAC
Source organism: Drosophila paracracens (assembly GCA_035044025.1). NCBI lineage: Eukaryota > Metazoa > Arthropoda > Insecta > Diptera > Drosophilidae > Drosophila > Drosophila paracracens. The sequence continues at coordinate 1,188,261 of JAWNMN010000396.1, forward strand.
AGACTCAAGTCGAGTCCCTCGCCATGTATCCAAAACTTGAGCGTCACAGTCTTGGGCAGAAAATCATCGAAGGGCAGCGCGAAACTCATCTCGAACACATCGCCGCAGAAGCCCAAATGATTATTCTCCTGATTGGCGCTGCTGCAGTCGATCCAATTGTATTCATTGCACAGCATAAGGATCTCGAACTCATTCAAGCGTATATTGAAGTTGCAGGTGTATGGCACAAAGCTGAGTATATCGGGGCGTGCCTTGTTCGCCCAATCCTCGATGAGATCCTGGAAGAAACACTTGTGTTTGTACACAATGTAAGCGGTTGTCTTGCAACCAGCCAGCGAAATATTCCAATCCTGTGGTGCATTCCACTTGGTCGGGTAATGGATGCGCACTTTGTACTCCAACGATTCGAATTCGGCCAGGCTGCGATACTGCAGGGATGTGGTGGCCTCCACATGGAAGAGCTGACCCTGTATTTTGGAGGTATAGCCATCAGTGTGGGTAATCCAGGGTATGGTGACCTCCACATAGGAGGCAGGGCCAACGGTTATGTGCATCGCATTCGTCTCCTTCTCCTTGGAGAAGAGTATATCGATGGTGGCCTCATTCAAGACGCACAGCGTCACATCAAACGACTGATAGCTGCGCAGCTCGCCTGGCTGTGGTGTGGGCGTAACTTCTGCCTCCTTCCAATCGGATGGATAGAAATAGCGATAGAGATGATCTCGCTGTCGATCCGCCCAGGGACCGTAGCTAAAATCGGTGCCCTTCAAGCAATGAGCATTGATGCCCCAAACGGGTGGCGATGGCTCCACCACATCGCCATTGGCCAGCTCAATTTGTACGGGCTGCTCCGGCACTAAACCCGGCTCGTCCATATAGAAATACAGATCCATTTGATTGGACATCATCACCACAAATCCCTCGCCCATATAGCGGGGCGGCTCGTCAATCAAACCGGTGTATTTCGGGCTGGGACAGAAGAGCACCTTGGCATTCTCCACCTTCGCCTTGACAAAGTGCATGAAATGATCGAGACGACAATTAGCCGGCTTTGTGCTGTACGTGCAATGAGCCTCCTCCACGGAAATGGAGAGTGTCGTCGGCGTCAAACGGTTGCCGAAAACAAAGCGACCCGAACTAACATCAATCTTGATGACGGGTATTAGATCACGCCAGGTAGTCGCCTGCATTGCCTCCGAATTCTTAACGCTATTGACACGTTTACTTTGACGGGCATTCTCCATGTTCATGTTGTGCTCCTTCAGCTTGTTGCGCTCCTCGTTGCTAACCACATCCGTGGGTATCAGCAGCGATGGCTCGAGCCCGAAAGTCTTCTCCAGCTTATCGTACAAATCGGAGCGATTATAGATATGCAACTCGTAGCCATTTAGCTGCACGGACAAACGCGTATCCGAGTGGGAGAGATCTGTTATGAAAAGCGGAATTTTACGATTTTATTTGAATTTTAATTTATATAAACGCAACTAACCCTCGGAGACATCTTTGGGCACATAGGAGCGCCACCAGCGGAATATGAAATAGCCATCCTGCACCCGCATCGTATAATCGTATGTGATATACACGAAATCGCGGAACATTATCTTGCCGGCCAATGGATTCAATGCGACAGAACCAATCTTGAAGTAGGCACCTTTGATAAACCAACGATTGGCAATCTTTGTGATGAGCATTCCGATGACACGAGAGTTGTAAAAGGTGTTGTAGGTCACCCATGTGATCGTTGTCAGCAGCGAGCACAGCAGCCATATCTATAAAGAGCAGAGCAGTTTGATCTTCAACATCATATCATATTTTTTATAGAGCGGCTTAAAGTTCAGCAGTAAAAAGCAAAAGTAAAAAACAAGTTGGAAGAGAGCTAGACTTGGAGTCATCTCAAATCAAATTGTGGATTAGAGTTAGCTCTAGACGAGAGTGCTAGACTAAGAGATACCCTATACCCTACTGTTGAATTCTTGCTAGGCCTTCCGATAGTAGATTTAACAAGTTTTAACAAATCTCAGTTTCTAAAGTAATTTCTTTTTTTTTTATTCACTTATTTTATTATTTGTTTTCGGCAGTTGATGTTGATCATGAATTTATATATTTTATGTGGTCGAAAATGCTTCCTTACGCCTTTTACTCACATTTTCCCAACTTTAGTCACATTTTTTATGAGTTCCGAGAATAAAATGATGTACAAATATATTTTTTTATTCAATCTGTGTTACTCATTGTTACTCATAGTGTTCAATGGATCTCCGCCTTCATTTCATTAATCAGAAATCTTGAATAGCTTCTGTTTTTGATAATAAAATAAAACGCAATTGATGCCTAAAGAAAAGAAATCAGCTAATTTTATCCATATTTCTTTGTGCTTATTTACAAATATATATAAATATATATATAAATATAAACAAAAACTGAACAATCGGCTTGAAATAAACTAAGGATTGGCCAAGGCTCCCTATTTATTGGACACTCCCACACACACACACACACCTAAATGACGCCTCAAGTGCGACAACAACAACTTGGGGCAACGCACAACTTGGACACGGATTGGTTTGATGCCATGCCAGGCCAAGGATTTTTGATATTTACTCAAAGCGAATTGATCGACGGTGGTGAAGAGATTCTGATAGGCGGGCCCAACGCCCTGTGGCATATAAAACAAATCGGAGCAACGATTATCCAATAATTAATATGACGAATGTCCATCATCATCCGCATCATTATCCCTGGCATCATCGTAGTTCTTTTTCTCGTTGACCATCATGACATCGGACAGATTGCTGCTGCTGCGAAGACCTCTGCAATTTTTCAGGCAATGACTCTTAACGTTTGCATTATATATTATATATATATATATATATATTTTATAAAAAAAAAGCTAATCAAAATTTTAGATAACCAATGCAGAAAAGCGTTCCAAGCGAATTGTTATTATTGTGTTTCACCGTATTTTAGATTTTCTCGAGAATAGATCGAAGAAATATAGTACGTACAATATAAAAATTTTGAACTTATGTTTTCAATATTTCGTAACAAGTGAAATTCAATTCAATATTTATTTTATTTAATTTTTTTTTTTTTTAAATTGTATATATTTTTTCTTAATTATTTTTATTTATTTGTTAGATGCAATTAAACAAAAAAAACAAATATAAAGTTTTTGCTTTAAAAGTCGCTTGGCATTCAATGGGTTAAACTGTTATCAGCAACTATGTTGAACAGTATTGAAAGTAGTGTGTCAACGGCCAGTGATTGATAAGACATAAAAATTATGGCGACGATCGCTTCAATTAATTATGACTGGCTATTGAGGAGGAAGCAGGCAAGAAACAGCAGATTAGGCGACGTTCCCTGTTCGAATGATAAAGCTGTCCTCGGCTGATTCACTCTCGCGCTCTCGCTCACTCAAAGTGCATATGCACGCACACACTCATACACACATATTTACATGTAGATGCATATTTACCATTGGCGCATCGATTTTCATGTTTTCCAGGGGCACATTATGTGTACGATTCCAGGTGCCCACTTCTGGAAAGCCAAGTGCTGGGAATACAGTGTCGCTCGTCTCTTCCAGATCCATTTTGTGATTTGGTAAAAGGGGCGGGTGGGGGGGTTTGTTTACTTTTCGTTTTTTCAATTGTCGATTATTCGATTATTGCTGCGTAACATTTTTGCAATTGGCAAATAATTTACATATTCTATATATATTTATAATTATTTTATGTACTATATATATATATATTTAATATTATCATATGTATTGCATTTGATTTTTGCTTTTATCTCAAATTACACACACACACACTTGCGCAAAAAGTTCGATTTTTCCCACTTTGTCGTCGTCTCAATTTTCGTTTGCTTTTTTCGCATGCTTTCATCGATGTGAAGTCACTGCCGTTATATGAATGCTGCCCGCGCAACTTTAGCGAGTTGCTCCAGGTCTTTTTCAGCAATTATTTGCACTTCAGCACTAAGGGTATAAAAAAATAAAATTGCACTCGCAACGAAAACACTCCCATTTTGTGCTGCTTCTTGCTACTGAACAGCTGATTGCAAGGCGATAGGCGCCATTAACTTGTTTGATTTCGATTGCGTGCCATGATCAAGTAACCGATAGCTGTAACTATTTGTACTCGCATAAAAATAAGTATCTGTTACATTTACTTTTATTTTAACTAAATTATAATTTCGAATTAATGTTAAACAAAATATTGGGGCTTTCGCATTGTTATGCCATGATCTGCTAAGGCTGGCACCAAATCCTCCATAGCCAAGGTGTATTTGCGATCCTTAGGGTTCTTCTTGTCCTGTAAATATAAAACTAAATCAATATTTGTTAAAAGAACTCAATAAATTTACTAACTTTGTTGGAGCTGTGACCGCTCGAGTGCTGAATATTCGTTGTGCGCGTTTTGCAGTGTTGCAAAGCATCGTTGGCAATATCTGAAATGAATTTTTGGGCAGATACCGAAATAATGCGCACAATTCGTGGATCAACAGACGCAAAACCAGACTGGCAATAAACATAAATAAATGCTAAATACTATCAGTTGAGTTTCTAGATTAACTTACGCTATGCAGAATGCGCATAGTGAGTGCATCTGGCACTGTAGGCGTGTAATCCTCCAGTTGTCCCAGCAGCTCCTCCATTTCTGCTTCTTCTGTGGAAATTGGCACAGTTTCCACTTCAATACTCTCAGCGTCTGATTCCACGCAGCAGTCATCTGCTTCTGTTTCTGTTTCTCTTGCAGAAACTTCACTTTCGACTAGTGTCATATCCATTTCTTTGCTCTCTGATGCCATTAATTTTTATTTGTTTTCTTTTTCTCGTCTATAATTCCGTTCCGTGTTTTATGATAAGTCGTGTTGCTCGTGTTAAAAAGTGGCCAGAGAATATCAATAATATATGCGATATATCGATTGTGACCAGCTGGGTGTCTTATCGAATGACCCGCGCATTTTACCTACTGAATTTTGACGATATTCGATATATTCGTTTCAACGATTTCCTTTGTCATTTAACACAGTCAGTTGAAACAGTCGAAGCTAAACAACAACAATTGCGAAGTTAGAAATGGTATTACCCAAAATAATGCTCAGCGACTTCCGGGAGCTGTACGAGAAGGCGAGCGTTCTAATCGAGAAGGAGAATGGCGCCGATCCCCCAAGAGAACCCTACCTATCCTATAATGAAGCTCGCGATATTCTCCAGGATTTAAAAAAGCAGCTGGAGGATCAACTGATCTCGATACGAGCCAGCGAAGATGAGCGCAGCTGTCTTAAATTTGTCTATCAATCAATGTTGGGATTTATTTGCCGGGACTTGGGTCGCATTCTCATATACACGGGGCAATCGGGCGATGGCGAAAAGTTGCTAAATCGTTGCTTGGGGTTGATGGAGGAGTTCAAACAACGGCCGCAGTGCATCATTGCCTATGTGGGCGTCATCAACGAGCTGAGCATTGTTTATGACGGCAGGCAGGAGTACAAAAAGGCGCTGGAGCTGCTGCTACAGGCGGAGCAAAATTACGAAGATTTTCAGGCAGGAGGAGAGCTGCCAATGAGCAAGTTTGATTTATTTAATCTAGTCTCGGAGGGAGTGGAGCCGACTGCAGCTGCCACTGGTAGCAAGGATCTGGAGAATATGTACACACTCTGCTGCTTTTCCCTGGCTGACATGTGGGGTCATGTGGGAGAACCGGAGAAATCCGCTGAATGCTGTCATCGCACTTTGCATCGCCAGCTCAAATACAAATCCTACGATGCAGTCGTCTTCGCTAGTAGTGCGGTAAAACTCTCCGAATACTATATAGGCCAGGAGCGCTTTAAGAAGGCGCGTCATCATTTGGCTGCAGCCACAATTATTTTGGCCGAGCATAAGGCGAACATGTTGAAGCCACAGATGAGGGAGCAGCAGCAGGCGGATGTGGCGGAAACATTTAAGAATTGCTATGCGGATGTGGCATTCTGCTGGGCCAAGTACGGACTGGGGCTGCTGCAGTCGTCCAGGAAGCGGCTGATGCCAGGTGATGATGAGAAGGAGGAGCATCTCGCTCAGGCCACCAAGCAGTTGGAGCTCGAAGAGTTGGATTATCGTTTTCTGGATCTCGATCTTGCTGCCTGTGAGAATCGCATTAGTTGCGATTATTGTTTGACTTTTGACGATGCCAAGCTGGTTTTTCACTTTGTCAACGAGTGGCTGGATGTGGCTAAGGATTATTACAAGGCGGAGTCAGAGGCCACTGAGTATGCCAGAATTATGCAAGGTTATGCCAAGGCCTACGAGCACATTGCCTTCTTTGAGGTGCTTCCCGAGAATCAGGCTAAGATGCAAAAGAGACGCGCTAAATATTTAGAGGATTTGCTGGAGCTGCTCGATCATGGTCATTATCTAAAGATATGTCGCGAGTGTTGGTATGTGGCAGGCACAGCCCATGGTGTCATATTCAACATACGCATGGATGCCATCAAGGCACCGTTAACGCCGAAGGATGTCAAACGGGTCAATCAGAGTTGCTTGAAGGCGATAAAACATTTTGAGTGCTTTGTCAAATCGTATTTAGTACAGCCGGATGCAGGTGATCTCTGGCAACCCAATATGGATGTGGAGGAGTTGCTCGACATGATCGGAACCCATTTCATTATCGGGAAGCTCTACTACAATTTGACCAATTCGGATCCCCAGCAGCAGTTGGAACAACAGAATCAATGCCTCTTGTACTTGAAAAGATTTAGTGAATCCTGTGTGAAGCACAAGGAGATTACCAAGCAGCTGCACTGCGAGATTGGCCTTGCGCGCGAGATTCTCGAGCAGCTCCCACTCGACATTAGTATGACCAAGCTGCGTTTGAAGTGATTATTCAGATTCAGTTTTAAGTTTAAGTTGGAGATTGAATCTCGACTTGGGCCAGTAATCTTTATATTATTATTATTAACTATAAATCTGTCTAAGAACAGTAATTACTTTATCATTTTTATTTTGATAATGGGAAAATGGACCAAATTTCCACCTAAAATTTATTTTTATATTTTAACAATAGCCATATCAACGGATCACTATAAGTACGAGGAATGGATCCGTACTAAAAAAGAAAATTAAAAAAAAGCGTTTAAATCTGCCAACGAATATTTGAATTCGGCATTGAAGAAATTGATGAATTCGTTTTGATGCACGTATCCAAACGGCTCAATTGAAAGTCTAATTTTTGTTTATCATTTTATAAGTATTTTCATCTTTCAATATTTACTTATATTCATAATTGATTTAAATAAAACTTGTAATTTCTTAACGATTTCGAAAACACTTTTATTATGATCGCAGCTGGACTTTATGGGATTGGAAATGCTTCCCTCTGCCTGTAACAACTTTTGCATAACTTCAATATACCCTTCTTTCTATTATTAAGGCATTAGGGTGGACAAAAAACGTTTGTATCTAAAAGCTTTTACTTAAAATCATGCGAAATCATCTAGTAGCAAAGATTATTGGCTATGTATTTATATCTAAAGATATATATAGTCTGCTACTACATATACTCTTTTTCTCTGTCTTATCGTGCTTATTAACCAACCGCGAAAATATTGAGTTTGCTTGTGTTGATAGGTGACCAGCGATGTATGCGATGTATCGATTGTGTTAGCTGGGTGACTTATCGACCGGCACCTGCATCTTAGCTGCTGCACTTAAACTGTATTCTATATATCGATTTAGGAATGTGACGAGCTAAATAATCAAATAAATATAGATAAATAATAAAAAAAAAAACAAAAAAAATAAAAATATTTTTACTGTATTCGATATAACAATTTTCCTAGCATTCTGATCAGTTCGGCAGGTAATGACTGCTAATAAGTCAAAAATATCGTCACTGTAACCTATTTATCGATACGTTGTAGAGTGTGATTAGATGGTTAGCAGATAATTACATACTTCAAAATATCGAGACTATTTCTTCGATATCTCGATGTCCTTTACCATGAGAAACAGCTGTTAATTTGTCGACAAGCCAACTAAACAAATGAAGCTGAAAAAATAATGAGTCAAAACTAGAACAAAAACGTGTGAAAAATTACGAAATTAAAAATGGTAATACCCAAAGAAGTGCTCAGCGACTACTGGGAGCTGTACGAGAAGGCGACCGCTCTGATCGAGCAGGAGAGTCGTAGCGATCCCCCAAGCGAACCCTATCGATCCCATTATAAAGCGCGCGTTATTCTGCAGGATTTAAAAAATCAGCTGGACGATCAACTGATCTCGATACGAGCCAGCGAAGATGAGGGCAGCCACGATGAATTTGTCTATCAATCAATGTTGGGTTTTATTTGCCGGGACTTGGGCCGCATTCACATCTACACGGAGGAATCAGGCGATGGCGAAAAGTTGCTAAATCGTTGCTTGGGGTTGGTGGAGGAGCGCAAACAACGGCCGCAGTGCATCATTGCCTATGAGCATGTTTGATTTATTTAATTCAGTCTCGGAGGAAGTGGAGCTGACTGCAGCTGCCACTGGCAGCAAGGAGCTGGAGAATATGTACACACTCTGCTGCTTTTACCTGGCTCAGATGTGGGGTCATGTGGGAGAACCGGAGAAATCCGCTGAATGCTGTCATCGCACTTTGCATCGCCAGCTCAAATATAAATCCTACGATTCAGTCGACTTTGCTTTAAATACGGCAACACTCTCCCAATACCATATAGGCCAGGAGCGCTTTAAGGAGGCACGTCATCATTTGGCTGCAGCCACAATTATTATGGCCGAGCACGAGGCGAACAGTTGCAGCCACAGATGAGTGAGCAGCAGCAAGCGAATGTGGCGGAAACATTTAACCGTCGCTAAGCGGATGTGGCACGCTGCTGGGCCAATTACGGACTGCTGCAGCTGCAGTCGTCCAAGGAGCTGCTTATGTGAGATGATGATGAAGAGGATGAGCATCTCGCCCAGGCCACCAAGCAGTTGAAGCTCGATGAGGAGGATTATCGTTTTCTGGATCTCGATCTTGCTGCCTATGAGAATCGCATTAGTTGCGATTATTGTATGACTTTTGACGATGCCAAGCTGGTTTTTCACTTTGTCAACGAGTGGTTGGATGTGGCCAAGGATTGCTACAAGGCGGAGACAGAGGCCACCGAGTATGCCAGAATTATGCAGGATTATGCCGAGACCTATGAGCACATTGCCTTCTTTGAGGAGCGAGAATCAGGCGCGCTTAATATTTAGAGGATTTCCTGGAGCTGTTCGATCATGGTATAAAAAAATAAAATTGCACTCGCAACGAAAACACTCCCATTTTGTGCTGCTTCTTGCTTCTGAACAGCTGATTGCAAGAAGGCGGTAGGCGCCATTAACTTGTTTGATTTCGATTGCGTGCCATGATCAAGTAACCGATAGCTGTAACTATTTGTACTCGCATAAAAATAAGTATCTGTTACATTTACTTTTATTTTAACTAAATTATAATTTCGAATTAATGTTAAACAAAATATTGGGGCTTTCGCATTGTTATGCCATGATCTGCTAAGGCTGGCACCAAATCCTCCATAGCTAAGGTGTATTTGCGATCCTTAGGGTTCTTCTTGTCCTGTAAATATAAAACTAAATCAATATTTGTTAAAAGAACTCAATAAATTTACTTACTTTGTTGGAGCTGTGACCGCTCGAGTGCTGAATATTTGTTGTGCGCGTTTTGCAGTGTTGCAAAGCATCGTTGGCAATATCTGAAATGAATTTTTGGGCAGATACCGAAATAATGCGCACAATTCGTGGATCAACAGACGCAAAACCAGACTGGCAATAAACATAAATAAATGCTAAATACTATCAGTTGAGTTTCTAGATTAACTTACGCTATGCAGAATGCGCATAGTGAGTGCATCTGGCACTGTAGGCGTGTAATCCTCCAGTTGTCCCAGCAGCTCCTCCATTTCTGCTTCTTCTGTGGAAATTGGCACAGTTTCCACTTCAATACTCTCAGCGTCTGATTCCACGCAGCAGTCATCTGCTTCTGTTTCTCCTGCAGAAACTTCACTTTCGACTAGTGTCATATCCATTTCTTTGCTCTCTGATGCCATTAATTTTTATTTGTTTTCTTTTTCTCGTCTATAATTCCGCTCCATGTTTTATGATAAATCGTGTTGCTCGTGTTAAAAAGTGGCCAGAGAATATCAATAATATATGCGATATATCGATTGTGACCAGCTGGGTGTCTTATCGAATGACCCGCGCATTTTACTTGCTGAATTTTGACGATATTCGATATATTCGTTTCAACGATTTCCTTTGTCATTTGACACAGTTAGTTGAAACAGTCGAAGCTAAACAAGAAAAATTGCGAAATTAAAAATGGTATTCCCCAAACAAGTGATCAGCGCCTTCCTGGAACTGTACGAGAAGGCAAGCGCTCTTATCAAGGAAAAGAATGGCGCCGATCCCCCAAGCGATATTCTCCAGTACTTAACAGAGCAGCTGGAGGCTCAAATGATCTCGATACGAGCCAGCGAAGATGAGGTCAAACACCTTAAATTTGTCCATCAATCAATAATGGGATTTGCTTGCCGGGACTTGGGCCGCATTCTCATATACACGGGGCAATCGGGCGATGGCGAAAAGTTGCTAAATCGTTGCTTGGGGTTGATGGAGGAGCGCAAACAACGGCCGCAGTGCATCATTCCCTATGTGGGCGCCATCAACGAGCTGAGCATTGTTTATGCCGGCAGGCAGGAGTACAAAAAGGCGCTGGAGCTGCTCCTACAGGCGGAGCAAAATTACGAAGATTTTCAGGCTGGAGGAGAGCTGCCAATTAACTTGTTTGATTTACTTAATCCAGTCTCGGAGGAAGTGGAGCTGGTTGCAGCTGCCACTGGCAGCAAGGAGCTGGAGAATCTGTACACACTGTGCTGCCTTTACCTGGCTCAGATGTGGGGTTATGTGGGAGAACCGGAGAAATCCGCTGAATACTATCATCGCACTTTGCATCGCCAGCTCAAATCTAAAGCCTACGATCCAGTCGTCTTTGCTATGAGTGCGGTAAAACTCTCCCATTACTATATAGTCCAGGAGCGCTTTAAGGAGGCACGTCGTGGTTTGGCTGCAGCCACAATTATTATGACCGATCATAAGGCGATCATGTTGCAGCCACAGATGAATGAGCAGCAGCAGGCGGATGCGGCGGAAACATTTAAGCATCGCTATGCGGATGTGGCATGCTGCTGGGCCAAGTACGGACTGGGGCTGCTGCAGTCGTCCAGGAAGCGGCTGATGCCAGGTAATGATGAGAAGGAGGAACATCTCGCTCAGGCCACCAAGCAGTTGGAGCTCGATGAGGAGGATTATCGTTTTCTGGATCTCGATCTTGCTGCCTATGAGAATCGCATTAGTTGCGATTATTGTTTGACTTTTGACGATGCCAAGCTGGTTTTTCACTTTGTCAACGAGTGGTTGGATGTGGCCAAGGATTGCTACAAGGCGGAGACAGAGGCCACCGAGTATGCCAGAATTATGCAGGATTATGCCCTGGCCTACGACCTCATTGCCTTCTTTGAGGTGCTTCCCGAGAATCAGGCTAAGATGCAAAAGAGACGCGTTAAATATTTAGAGGATTTGCTGGAGCTGCTCGATCATGGTCATTATCTGAAGATCTGTCGCGAGTGTTGGTATGTGGCGGGCACAGCACATGATGCCATATTCAACATACGCATGGATGGCATCAAGGCACCGTTAACGCCGAAGGATGTCAAACGGGTCAATCAGAGTTGCTTGAAGGCGATAAAACATTTTGAGTGCTTTGTCAAATCGTATTTAGTACAGCCGGATGCAGGTGATCTCTGGCAACCCAATATGGATGTGGAGGAGTTGCTCAACATGATCCGAACCCATTTCCTTATCGGGAAGCTCTACTACAATTTGACCAGTTCGGATCCCCAGCAGCAGTTGGAACAACTGAATCAAAGCCTCTTGTACTTGAAAAGATTTAGTGAATCCTGTGTGAAGCACAAGGAGGTTACCAAGCAGCTGCACTGCGAGATTGGCCTTGCGCGCGACATTCTCGAGCGGCTCCCACTCGAAATTAGTATGATCAAGCTGCGTTTGAAGTGATTATTCAGATTCAGTTTTAAGTTTAAGTTGGAGATTGAATCTCGACTTGGGCCAGTAATCTTTATATTATTATTATTAACTATAAATCTGTCTAAGAACAGTAATTACTTTATCATTTTTATTTTGATAATGGGAAAATGGACCAAATTTCCACCTAAAATTTATTTTTATATTTTAACAATAGCCATATCAACGGATCACTATAAGTACGAGGAATGGATCCGTACTAAAAAAGAAAATTTAAAAAAAGCGTTTAAATCTGCCAACGAATATTTGAATTCGGCATTGAAGAAATTGATGAATTCGTTTTGATGCACGTATCCAAACGGCTCAATTGAAAGTCTAATATTTGTTTATCATTTTATAAGTTTTTTCATCTTTCAATATTTACTTATATTCATAATTGATTTAAATAAAACTTTTGTAATTTCTTAACGATTTCGAAAACATACTATTATTGTGATCGCAGCTGGACTTTATGGGATTGGATATGCTTCCCTCTGCCTGTAACAACTTTTGCATAACTTCAATATACCCTTCTTTCCATTATTAAGGCATTAGGGTGGACAAAAAACGTTTCTATCTAAAAGCTTTTACTTAAAATCATGCGAAATTCTGACGATTTTTATTCTGTTATTATGGATAGTTAAAGAAAATGCTTACACATATCGAGTATATCTAGTAGCAAAGATTATTGGCTATGTATTTATATCTAAAGATATATATAGTCTGCTAATATATATACTCTTTTTCTCTGTCTTATCGTGCATTTTAACCAACCGCGAAAAAATTGAGTTTGCAAGTGTCAATAGGTGACCAGAGATGTATGCGATGTATCGATTGTGCTAGCAATGTGACCAGCTTGGTGACTTATCGACCGGCACCTGCATCTTAGCTGCTGCACTTAAACTGTATTCTATATATCGATTTAGGAATGTGACGATCTAAATAATCAAATAAATATAGATAAATAATAAAAAAAAACTAAAAAAATATATAAATATTTTCACTGTATTCGATATAACAATTTTCCTAGCATTCTGATCAGTTGGGCAGGTAATGACTGCTAATAAGTGTTACGCGTCGGTTTGTCCGCATGGGGCAGCTCCGGCCAGCCAGTGCTCAGTTAGGGGTGGGTCTGCCCGTGCCCGCCGACCGCACAATAAACGAGACTACACATCTACACATCACTAAAAACAACGGACAGTGGCAATTCAAAATAACAAAACAAAAAAAAAACGATTTTACACCCGGCTTCCAACGGCGGCCTTGGTGTTATTGCCGTAGCGCTCCCGCCCTTCCTGTGGGGGTAGTTAAATGTTCTGAGACCCCCACCCTTTAAATCTGCACACTCATTTACGCCTAACCCACCTTGGGTCCCCTTCCCTTATTTATAACCTTAGACTTGCATTGTTCTTAACTAAACGTTATTTCATTTGACAACGGTGTTTTAATGATAGCATTGGCCTTAATGAACTGGTTAATGCGGCCTAAGCATTATAAATGTCAAACAAAAAAATAAATAACCAAAAAAAAATATATATATATAATAACCAAAAAAAAAATATAAATAATAACCAAAAAAAAATTACTAACCACAAAAAAAAATATAAATAACAAAAAAAAAATAGCCAAAAAAAATATAAATAACAAAAAAAAATATAAATCTCAAAAAAAATATAAGTAACAAAAAAAATAGAATCAAAAAAAAAATATAAATAACACAAAAAAAATATTATTTTAGTCAATACCAAAACGACAAAAAAAAAGAATATACATAACAAAAAAAACGGTATCCAAAAAAAATGTTGCTGGAGTCTGACCGCTGCCGTCTTTTTTTCTTCGCAGCTCAGTCCAGACTGATCTTGACTTTGGCTTGCCCTACATTGCCCAGCCTCTGCATTGACTTTCATTTGCCCTTCCCGTGGTCGCTCACTCTTTTATCCTCTCGCGGATAATACTCCGTTACTTTAGGAGCTTTTGGGCCCGCGCTCTTTTGAACATGAGCTACCACTCGTTCGGCGTTGTGAGCAGCCCCAACTATCGATAGCCTCGGACCCCGCCGCAACATAAGTCAAAAATATCGTCACTGTAACCTATTTATCGATACGTTATAGAGTGTGATTAGCTGGTTAGCAGATAATTATATACTTCAAAATATCGAGACTTTTTCTTCGATATCTCGATGTCATTTTCAATGAGAAACAGCTGATAATTTATCGACAAGCTAGCTAAACAAATGAAGCTGAAAAAAATAATGAGTCAAAACTAGAACAAAAACGTGTGAAAAATTACGAAATTAAAAATGGTAATACCCAAAGAAGTGCTCAGCGACTACCGGGAGCTGTACGAGAAGGCGAGCGCTCTGATCGAGCAGGAGAGTCGTAGCGATCCCCCAAGCGAACCCTATCGATCCCATTATAAAGCGCGCGATATTCTCCAGGATTTAAAAAAGCAGCTGGACGATCAACTGATCTCGATAAGAGCCAGTGAAGATGAGGGCAGCCACGATGAATTTGTCTATCAATCAATGTTGGGTTTTATTTGCCCGGGACTTGGGCCGCATTCACATCTACACGGAGGAAACAGGCGATGGCGAAAAGTTGCTAAATCGTTGCTTGGGGTTGGTGGAGGAGTTCAAACAACGGCCGCAGTGCATCATTGCCTATGTGGGCGCCATCAACGAGCTGAGCATTGTTTATGCCGGCAGGCAGGAGTACAAAAAGGCGCTGGAGCTGCTGCTACAGGCGGAGCAAAATTACGAAGATTTTCAGGCTGGAGGAGAGCTGCCAATGACCATGTTTGATTTATTTAATCCAGTCACGGAGGAAGTGGAGCTGACTGCAGCTGCCACTGGCAGCAAGGAGCTGGAGAATCTGTACACACTCTGCTGCTTTTACCTGGCTCAGATGTGGGGTCATGTGGGAGAACCGGAGAAATCCGCTGAATGCTGTCATCGCACTTTGCATCGCCAGCTCAAATATAAATCCTACGATGCAGTCGACTTTGCTTTAAATACGGCAACACTCTCCCAATACTATATAGGCCAGGAGCGCTTTAAGGAGGCACGTCATCATTTGGCTGCAGCCACAATTATTATGGCCGAGCACGAGGCGAACATGTTGCAGCCACAGATGAGTGAGCAGCAGGAGGCGGATGTGGCGGAAACATTTAAGCATCGCTATGCGGATGTGGCACGCTGCTGGGCCAAGTATGGACTGCTGCTGCTGCAGTCGTCCAAGGAGCGGCTTATGCGAGATGATGATGAGGAGGAGGAGCATCTCGCCCAGGCCACCAAGCAGTTGAAACTCAATGAGGAGGATTATCGTTTTCTGGATCTCGATCTTGCTGCCTGTGAGAATCGCATTAGTTGCGATTATTGTTTGACTTTTGACGATGCCAAGCTGGTTTTTCACTTTGTCAACGAGTGGCTGGATGTGGCTAAGGATTACTACAAGGCGGAGACAGAGGCCACCGAGTATGCCAGAATTATGCAGGATTATGCCGAGGCCTATGAGCACATTGCCTTCTTTGAAGAGCTGCCCGAGAATCAGGCTAAGATGCAAAAGCGACGCGCTAAATATTTAGAGGATTTGCTGGAGCTGCTCGATCATGGTCATTATCTGAAGATATGTCGCGAGTGTTGGTATGTGGCAGGCACAGCACATGCTGCCATACTCGACATACGCCTGGATGCCATCAAGGAGCAGTCATCTCCCACACCGGAGGATGTCAAACGGGTCAATCAGAGTTGCTTGAAGGCGATAAAACATTTTGAGTGCTTTGTCAAATCGTATTTAGTACAGCCGGATGCAGGTGATCTCTGGCGACCCAATATGGATGTGGAGGAGTTGCGCACCATGCTCTATGCCCATTTCCACATTGGGCGACTCTACTACAAGCTGATTAGTTCGCATCCCCAGCAGCAGTTGGATCAACTAAATCAATGTCTCTTGTACTATAAAAGATTCAGTGAATCCTGTGTGGAGCACAAAGAGGCTGCCAAGCAGCTGCACGGCGAGATTGGCGTTGTGCGCGAGATGCTCGAGCTTCTCCCACTCAAAATTAACACGGTCAAGCGGCGCTTGGAGTGAAGACTCAGTTTAAGTTTGAGATTGAATCCAGTCTTGGCCCAGTTATGCATTCTCCATTCGCTTTATATTTTTATTATTGCTTAATAGTCAGACAAAAAATAAAAAATAAAATATATATATATATATATAAATAGATAAACATATATGTGCAATTCCGAAAAACAAAACAGCAAGTTTCTAAATTATCGGACAATTTTTTTCTTTTTTTTTAACGAAATATTTTTTTTGTAAATTTAAGAATTATTTCTAAAAATCAAAATAACTTTCTAATTTTTGTTATGGGTCGATTCTTACATTAGATCGACTTTCTAAATTTTGGGTGATTTTTATTTTATTGCGATATTTGATACTTTTTAATAATACTATCAGTATAGCAAAGTCAAAGGATTGGTCGAAGTACAAGAAATCGATCCATACTAAAAAATAACATTTAAAAAAAAACATTAAAATCTAATCCAAAAAATGTTTGAAATTGGCATTGAAGAAATGGATGAATCCCCTGGGAATCCTCAGAAATCTCCACTGCTATTATTTTGACCGGTTCATTTCTGATAAATTTAAAGACTAATTTTTGTTAATCATTTTATAGCTTGATTGCATGCGTTCAAATAATTCTTTTTTTCAATTTTTAACTATTATTTTAAATATTTTTTAGCAATATCCAAATCACAGAAAAAAAGAAAAAAAACGATTTCATTTAATTAAAAATTAAGAAAAGATAAGAAATGTTTATATTATGACCGCAGCTGTAATTTATGGGATCGGAGATGATTCCTTCTAAATGTTACATACTTTTGCATAACTTGAATATACCCATCCTTCCAATTTTTAAGGTGTTAGGGTATAAAAGAAAACTTTAGTATCTGAAAACTTGTGGTTCTTATAATTAATATGAACGTTATCAAAATTTTGACAATTCCTATTCTGTTATTCGGGATAGTTTAACAAAAAGTTTAGAGAGAGCGGGTATATCCAGGAGCAAAGATTACACATCCTTATCTATACCTATAATATATATATATATATATTCCTTGCTACTAAATATATTTTCTTTCTCTGTCGAAACTTGCTGTTTAACCAACCCCGAAACAAATGGTGTTTAATCATATTTCACATAAACATTACGTCTTAATTACAAATAATATTAATAATCTCCGATCGAAATTTGCCCCAAAAATAAGAGCAGGATACCCTGTTTCCAAACTAAAAGGGTAATCCAGATTTTGGGCCCTGTTTCTTGCTGGCAATGCGAACCGCAAGCGGAGATTGACAATTGGGTGGTTTGAATTGGCGCCGCTTGAGCAACTCCTTCTGGATGCTGTTGCCCAGCAGACGGATGGGCAGCGCCGTAATCCCATCAAGCAGATTCTCCTGGGCATGCTGCAGGGTGCTCGCTATCAGATCCTCCACATTGATGGCACGCGGATCTGTCATCGGTTCACGTTCGAGCACATCGACAATGATGCGCAGCGTCTCCTCCGCCTGGAACTCCTCCAGTGGCAACACCTCAATCAACTCCTTAAACATGTGCAACACAATAAACTGAGTGCGATTAATGATCTCACAGATGCCACGGGCACACATCGCATCCTTGGCATGCTCAAAGATGCCCGATATCAAATCCTCCGTATTCACATCGGATCGCTCATAATCGAAAACAGCGACGACTTCATTGAACAATTTACGTAACTCCTCCGCGCTGATGTGTATCAAATATTTCTTGGGCACAATGCTCTCCAGATGCTCCGTTATACACTCGGCTATGCGATCCGTATATCGTCCTTGAAAACTATACGCGGCCTGGCATAAATATAGCGATGATCTCTGCGCAAATTTGCGCACATTTTCCGGCGTCGTGTGGCGTCCCAGGAAATGATTGAAACTCTTTTGGACAATGGTGTGGACACGATCCATGATGAACTCATCCGGCATGGGTGGCAACATATACGCGTCCACATTGAGTATGGCCGGACAGAGCTCCGTCTCCGTTTGCTCCGGCATCAGCTCACTGTTAACCACATGAGGCAACGCATCCATTTCATTAATCTGCAACGGTTTCGCCTTCAGACGTAGCGTACAAATCTCACGTTCCAAGCACTGTTTGGACAAGTTAGAGATTAAAGATTACAAATTAGACTGAGTCATTTGGGAGATTGCAGAGCTGTGAGCCCACCTCGATCTGCTGCAGCAGCTGGCTATCGATGCCCATCAGTTTCTCAATGTCGTAGCTCAAATTGAGCACTTGGGGATTTGCCCACTTGTGGTAGTTGCGCTCCTGCACATCGAGGATAACATCCAGCATGTTCTTTTGCTCGAGGAGCACCGTTCGTATGTTCACCTTCTCCGTGTTGTTTTGCGTCACCTGCACCAACTCCTCCTCGCAGCGGGATAACTCAATCTGGGTGGGTTAGAGTGATGCAAAGTGATACAAATTATAAAGTCTTTTTTTCTGAGTGTATATTGAGGGAATTTCTACACTCTCACCTGGCGCTCCTTGAGCTCCTTTTCGAGGGCTCGCAACTCTTCCTCTGCTGTTGACTCCAGGTCAAAGATGTAGCGACGCAGCACCTCTTCCTCGAGCTCATCGAGATTGATGATTAGCCCGAAGCGCTTCATCATCGCCTGTCTTATCTCCTCCTCGAGCCGGGTGATTTCGAATCGCATGAATTTGATGTCGCGATTCATGCGACGCAGATGGATGAAGTTGATGCGATGCCATCGCCTTGTGGCCAGCGTCTCCTCGTGCAGCTTCTCGGCACGGCGGCGCAGATCGCTCAGTATTTCCGCATCGAACAATATCGCATTGGACACATCCCGATAGTTTTCACCCTCGCGGAAATGCTGCAGTTGATCCATGCGCAGCACCGTACTTATCTGCACCTTGTTTATCTCCGTCTGCCTGTTGCGCTGGAATATTTGATAATAATATTATATTATTTTCAATACATGACCTTCCAAAAGGAAGAAAAAGGAAGAAAATCTTTCGAGTTTTCAGAGGGATTTTCATTTTGGGCGGGTTTCTATAAAGTCAAACTTAATAAACTCCCCCCGTTGACTTACCCGGAAATCCAGCAGCTTATTCTTTTCTTGCTGATAGATCTCCTCGTTGTGTCTCATCTTGGTCTGCATTTCGGCAATCTGGCGACGTTTGCGATCCACATCGCGATGACTCTCGGCGAGGATGCGCTCCAGATCGTGTCGCTCCGAGCGCTCGGTGAAGGTCCATTCGTAAAGGCTGCGCTCCAAGGCAACGGGACAGGTGGCCTCATCCAGCCGGATGGTGGTTATGTCCAGCGAGTCAACGCTTTGGGCATCGGCAGCCTCATCCTCACTGGACGAGGAGGACGACGACGACGAAGACGAGGTCTCATCATCGCCATGGACACGCTTCGGTGGACGCCATTTCTTTTTGAAAATGCGACGCAAGAAATCATAGAATCGATGACCCTTCACCGAATTCATGAAACTCAACTGGAGCTGGGCAATTTGTTCGTTGAGTCGGTCGATGGTCTTGCGGAGTTCCTCCAACTGGCGATTGGTGGCATTGATCACAATCTGCATTTCGTTGCGTATGCCCATCGCCTGTTTGGCATTCTGGAGCAGCTGTGTCTCGATCTCCTCGCTATCCCGCAGCACATACAGCTCCTGATCGAGACTGATCATGTACGAGGAGAGGAATTCGGAATCCATTTTCACCTGGAACCGGTGCGTCTGTATATTCTCTAGTGCCATATCAAATAGGCGGATCTCCTCATCAACCTCGGCCATGATGTGCAGTTGCTCCACAACCATCACTTTGAGCCAACGATGACGCACCTCCTGCATCATGGGCACATTTCCCTCCGCGTCGCATTCAAAGTACGCCGGATCATTGGTGGCGGGCAATCTTTTAATATACTCCGTCATTTCATCGTCGGGCAGCGATCTTTCCACCTTGGAAATTTGTAGTGCTTTGAATTTGGTCACCTCTTGAAGATCGGGATTGCCGAATGCCTCCATTTCGTACAGACTAATCTTGTCCAGCGTCACTTTGGTTCGTTGCGCAGCAATTAACTGTTCCACATTCGCCTCCAGGTAGAGTATATCATCGATATTGACACCGCAGCCGGGCTCAAAGTGCTCAACGAGATTCAGCTCCGGATATTCCGTTTCCATATCGATCTCTTTGATGTGGCGCATTTGGATGCGATTGGCTTCCGGCAGAAATTGATGAATGCTTGCGAGTCGTTGTCGCTTGGACTCGATGAATTCCATGAGCTCCCTCTTGCGATCCCGCAACATCATCACCCGCACATTGTACGAGTCCATCATCTCAAAGTATCGCTCGCGACACTTCACAATCTCAATGTATTTGGCTGTTAGGTTCTCCGAGCTGTTTGGCTCGTATTCGGATCCGGTTTTTAGTTTGTAATCGCCCAGATTGCGTTTGGCTGCCGCAATCTGTGCATCGTCATCCGGATGATTGCGATTCGGATCGGGTTTCTGCCGTTCCAATTTCTCCCAGTCGAAAATCCGTCTCACCTCGTACAGCTGCCGATTGCGGTAGCGTGTCAGCAATCGCATCATCTTACGGCTAAATTTGGGCGTAACACTCGATGGATCACGGCCAAAGAAGAACGTCTCCGGCGGCGGATTACCAATCGAATCCTCCTCCTCATCACTGACTATGACCTCGGTCAGGCTGGGGATTTAAAGAGAGATTAGTTTGCAATTTGAGTGATTAAAAAAAAACAAGAATTGAGTACTCTTGCCGAGGGAGAGAGTTTGACTATTAGGATACCCTGTAGTTAACTTGGGTTTATTATTATTATTATTTTTATTATTATTGAGCTATAAACATAAGATATCTAAGTGTGTATATAGATACTAGATATAATCTCTTACACTTCCGGCTTGTCTGGCACAAGCTCACCGATCTCCCTGCTGCTAGTGTGTTCGTATGGGATGATAAAAGATATAGAGTTTATGTATAGTCGTGTTGATTATGTTTTCAAGAATCGGAATAAAGATAGACATACATATGTAGGTCTGTAGAAAAATCAGAAACTCACCGCATATCGTGCTCCATTTTGAGACGTTCCTGAATATCTCGTTTGATTTGCTGAAATTCCTCGCCAAGCGTCTCCAGGCGAAAAGTGGACAACGGTTCAATTCTGGCACTACAACAGACACAAGGATTAAGGATCTAACTAGGACTTACTCTTGGACTCACCAGAGGGGCGTGACAGTATATGGCACATGATCAAGTTTCTTGAGGAAGTGATTGAAGAGCTTTCTGTGTCCAACTTGGGCAAACTCCAAGTCATAAGCAAGATCTTCACGGACATCGTCCAGCTCGGCCTGGAGCTCTTCGCGAACTTGTTGGACGATGCGCTGATCGAGGAGGAGATCCTTGTCGGGCACCCGCAGACCGAGCGGCAATTCATCGTTGCGTTTGATAATCTCAAAGTAGACGCTCTGCAGTGCCCCTATCTTGGCTAGGACATCGCGATCGTGTGCCTCGGCTGCCTCCTGTTGACGCTGCAATTCCGCGTTGATCTTCTCCTGCTCCAGCGATGGCGTCTCTATATCCACAATATCCTCGGCCTCCGGTCTGCCGGGCATCGCTGGCAGCTGTCGCCTCAACGGATTCCTCTTCAACTTGGGGCCGTTCCACTTGTACAGGAAGATGTTGCCATCGTAGCCTACGCTCACCAATTGCTCGCCATCGTAGCTGCTGATGATCGCCGGAATGGTTCCCTTGATGGCATCGTGCATCGGATAAGTGCGATAATCGGCTAGGTCGGTGAAATCCTCCGGATTGAGGCGATTGATGCGCAGACTGCCATTCATCAGACCAAACATTATATACTCATCGCTGCGTGGGGAGAGGGATTCGACTGGGTCAAACAAGAGTTTGTGGACAAGGAAAAGGCTAAGAAAACTAACTAGCTAACTAAGTGTTCAATCCTAAAGGAATAAAGGAAGGAGAAACCGGAGCTAAGGATCGACAACATGGCTAAATGCTGGCCTAAGTAAAGGAAGCAGATGACTCCGACATTTTCAGTGATTAATCAGACTTAAATGGGGATTGATCTTTTGCTTCACCTAAGCTATGAGAGGAGAAGGAGCTGCCGAAAACTGATTCGAGGTACTCTCAGTAACTTATTATGATTATCCGAACTAAGGACAGACAACATCCCTAGCCAATACTGACTTACGTAAGGACATAAAGTACGGAGAAGACTCCGAAACCGGGTTGGGGGAATTTTAAGCCAACTATCAGCTGTGGCTTTGATCTCATACTAAGGGAAAAAAGGAACTCTCTCTCTATCTCTGCCCCTTCTCAAGACACCTTGGGACAGGGACACCTTGCATCATTCCCCGCACTTACGCAATGAAGTAGGAGTGTATTTCGATGTCATCGGCATCGGTGATCACCGTGCACAGCTTCGGCTCGGCACTTTCAAAGTCCAGCTCGTAGATGTAGCCCGCATCGTAGCCGGCCATGGTGACCCAGATGGTGTTCCGCTCTGTGTAACGCAGCCAAATAACCCGATTGGGCACACTAGGTATGTGCAGCGGTTCCTCCTCCTCTTCCGGTTCCGAGTCGACCAAGGCGCTTTCGATGTCAATTTGCAGCCCGGGATTCGCCTTCTTCAATTTCTCAATTTCAAGCATTTTCCGCTCCCTTTTTTGCTCCTTGCGTTGCTTGGTTCGTTCCCGTTTCAGATCCCGCCGGATGCGACTCTTCACGGAGACGAAGCGAGTGCTGCGCATGCGTGTGGGATCCGTGATGTTGTAGGACAAATAGGTCTGCTCCTTGCTGATATCGGTGCTTATACTATACTCATAGACTTCGCCACTCTTGCAACCAATTAGGACAATCAAAGGTTGCGCCAGACTCCAGAAGAAACAATTTGGCACCGCATTGAACTCCACAAATCCCAGTGGATGCAGTTGAACCAATCGATCCGCATCCTTGCCCAGCCGATAGATGAACATGCTCTTGTCCGCGGAACCAGTGATGAGCACGGTGCTCTGACGATTCACACTCAAGCCGGTGATTGGTGCCGTGTGCGCCTTGTACGCCTCCACGAGACGCACTGAAGCTTTCGAGGGGACACTGAGGTCGAGGAAGAGCTGCCTCAATATGCCATCCTCAAAGGCAGCGAGCAACTCTGTGCCATAGCTAGATATTTGTGTGTCCAGCCAAATGATGTCCACACCATGTGCCACAAATTGTTTCTCCAACAGCAGCCGGCACTTGTCATAATCATACACAAAGATCTTCCCCGTCTCGGAGAGCGCCAAAAGATGTGGGGAAACCGGTGACATTTGGGCAGCGATGACGCGTCCACCCACACACGAGTAGAGCTGCCTGGCCGGCTGTGGCACATCGAAGGTATTGATGTCACAATACCAAATCCCGCCACCGCCATCCTGCGCATAATAGCCAAAATCTTTGTCCTCAAATGGTTTAATCTTCTGCAGACAGCGCAATTCCACATCGGAGATTTTGAACTCATATATCGGATCGATTTCGACGAAAAGATCATCCTCGGGCGGATCGGCCAGGTCGACTGTCTCCCAAAACCAGACGCGCACATAGCCATCCATGCCCACAGTGGTCACCTCACCATTCCGCATCGTGATGCGTGTGATGGGCTTCAAGTGGCAAGGTTTGCGTCCCTTCCGGCAAACCTCGAACTTGATCAGGCCCGCCTCCCACAGCAAAATGTTGCCCCAATCACAGCCGGAGATGACATTCTCATCGGGCAGCATGTACATGGCACATATATCACTGAAATCCGTCTTGCCAAAGCGTCCCAGATCCCCCTTGAGTTTGAGCCCCGTAAAAGTATTTGCCATCTTCCAGAATTTGATATGACTGAGACCCGAGGAGCAGAGCAGTATCGGATTGTGTTCGGAGAAGTGCACAAAGTGTATGTTGCTCTGAAAGGATTTGGCACGCAGCACAACCTCGGCCAGCTGCCAGCGCCAAATGGTGATGATGAAATCCGGATAACCCGCCTGCGAGGCAAACAGTTCCCCACTCGAATTGTAAGCGCCGGCTGTGAAACAATTCTTGGCCGCATTCAGCAGCTTGATGCGCACCTCGTGCGATGGATACTCATAGATGAAGATCGTCGGACGCGGCCCATTCTCCGCCACAGTGAACAGATTCTGGAATTCGGGACGTTCGTTTTTCTGAGGAGAGAAAATTGTAATTTAAAATCTGATATCGAAGAGCCTTCAACTGATCCGAGCCCGCTTCAAGCAAAATAATAAAATTCGGCTTGCAAATCGATAAAAATCGATAGCAACGTTCTCACTCTTTTTTTCTTGTATTATATGCTACGCACCGTTATAAAGCCAATGCCGCAGCCAAAGACTGTCTGGCGGAAAGTCACCTCACGTCGCGTAATGCTGAAGTAGTGCAGAAAGTTGCCGGATGCAAAGATTAGGGTATCATCATCCACCAACACCAAGTTGAACAGTCGCTTGCAGTCATAGCCAAAGGAGTGTCTGCAATTATACAGTTAAACATACCTATATATAAATGTATATATATATGTATATATATTAGTTACTCCAAGCTGATGATGTCGCGCATGAATGAGATGCCGTAGTCATCGCTGAGTCCCTCTTCCTCGCCATCAACATCCTGTGCATCAAAGTTGTCCACTGAGCTGGTCATGCCTCTTGTTTATATCCCAATATCTATATACATATATATATATATATATATATATATATTTATCAGACAGTTTTGAGTCAATTCAAAAAGTTATGTCGACCATTGTTTGATTTGTTGCCAAGGCAGTGTTCGCAGCGCATGCGCAGTCAATTTTCAGAGTTTTTAATTTAGGAATTATAAAAAAATATGTTTAAATATGGAGGTAAAGTCGGATCCATAATCGCGTTCTAAATATAATTACAAATATATATATATATATACTAAACAACGTATAATAAATAAATAAAAAATGAACTGCAGACAGAAAAAAAACATAATTAAATTATAAAAAGATTTCAACCAAAAATAAGCAAAGAAATACTAAAAATGTAAAGACACATATTAAATATTTCACGAAGCATATTGAATGTATACACAGTTTAAAGATAAATCTAAAATTAATATTTGTCACATATAAAATAATAACAATTGCAAATTTTAAAGTTTTCTTGAACATTTCACAGAAGATTGATTTATTAATATACAGAGCATCTAGCAAATTATATATAAAAGCAACAACTTTAGGACAAATCATGAAATGAATTCGTGGTTACTTTTTTACATTTAACTGAAGATTGATGTGTTCGTACATAAACAGAGAATCCAGCAAAAACATAAAGCAAGAAAATATCCCATGCAACAAACTCAAAATATTTAAAATAAAATTAATTTGTTTTACATAAAATGAATTTGTAGCAAACGGAATGATTAACTTGTTAATGATATTTTGCTCTTAACTGTAGATTGATTTATTTGAAAACTGACTGAATCATATAAATCCCAGATCCATCATCATCATCATCAGCACATCATTCGTATGCAGAGCATCTAGCTTTGACTAAACCATCAAATATTCAGTTCCATAAAAGCATCATCATCATCATCTTTGAAAAAGGCTGCAATATCCTGTGCGCTGTCCACTTCTGAAACAGTTGGGGTTTTCTTACCGCTGTTTACCGTAGTCGATGCCGGCACCGGCGAAAAATACTGCTCCATTGTGGCCGACGTGGACTTGGCCGGTGAAAAGAACTGTTCAATTTTGCGGGACTGCAATTGGGAAAGATGAATATCAATTTACTATATACTTTGCTGCTGTTTAATTAATTTACGGTTGTGGGCGCTGCTGTGTGTGTGGCCTGCTGCAGATTCTCGGCAAAGATGCCCACTTTGCTGAGCACCTCCTGCTTGCTCTTCAGCATATTCCAGATGGTATCATCCGCCGTTTGATTGGCCATCAAATAACGACAGATCACCGGCTTGGTTTGGCCAATGCGATGAGCACGACTCTCCGCCTGCGCCAGCGTCTGCAAGCGGGATACAAAATATATATAAATATGATGCATAAAAATAAATGAGAGATGTTAACATACGCTTGGATTCCAGTCGAGCTCAGCGAATATGATCAACTCGGCTGCCGTCAGAGTTATGCCCGAGTTGCAGGCCTTCAAGGATAGCACCGCCGCCTTGCAGCTGCTCTTCTTTTGGAATGTGTCCACATAGTCGGCTCGAACATCGCTCACCGTTCGTCCATCGATGCGTATGAATTGCACTTTGAGTTCGCGCAGGCAATCACTAATCGCATCCATCATCACGCGATGATGAGCAAATATAATAAACTTCGACTTCTCCTTGACCAAAGTCTTTAAATAAGCGCTGCATAAATTAACAGAGAATATTAAAACTATATCTAGCAAATTCAAAATATTTAAAGATAAATCCTTAAATGAATTCCCTACACATATCGAATATTTAATATATTGAATCATTCTTAATAGCAATTTTTTAAGGTGAAGATTGTTATATATCTAAAACTAAATTAAAACATATTTTACATTTAACTGAAGAATAATTAATTCGTACTTAAACAGAGAACTAAAATATTTATCTATATACAGGCTATAAATAATTGCAATTTATATAATAATTATAGATTGAATTTGATTTATTAAATATCTTACAAATAAAAGGCATTATTTTATGATCTGATAGATCTCTCAAACTTACCAGACTGCTCTCGTTTTCACCTCCGCTGTGCGCGCATAGAAGCGCAGTAAAACCTCCTCCCGAGATTTCCCTTTGGCATTTTGTAGAGCCGCATTAAATTCATTGCACGTGCTTTTGGCATCATCATTCGTCCAGACCAAAGCCGGATCCAACACAACTGTTTCACTGCAAGCGAAAATAACAACAATTAATTAACAAACAGAATAGGAATATACCATTTACCGATTCTTTTCGGCCAGCTGTGGCAGGACCTCAGCCTTGGTGCGCCTCAGCATGTATTTGAGCGTTAAGATCACCTTCAGCTCCTCCAAATTTGATTGTCCATTCGCATCCCAGCCAAAATGCGACTGTTTGCCATCGCAGTAGCGACTGGCTATAAATATAATTGAGCAAATAAAAAATAGTTAAATTCACTTTTAAGAAAACAAATTCATCGTTTAACTTACTGAACTCCATGAAGTTCATGAAGCGACCATCGACGAGTTGCAGCTGCGTAAACAGCTCCAAAGGACGGGATAATGCCGGCGTTCCGGACAACAAAATGACACGCTTGGCCTGATCCGCCAGACGCTTGGCAACTGCTGTACACTTGGCTTTGCCATTTTTGAGCGTGTGCGATTCATCGTAGATAACAAAGCCGAACTTGCGCTGCAGTAGTTTGTCCATGGAACGCTCCATCATGTTGTAGCTCGCGATGAGAACTTTGGCATCCTGCAAATACTGATTATTGGCCAGCACCTGGACACAGTGCACAGGCACCGAAGGCAACAATTCTGTAATGTGGCGAGCCCAGGCATCCCTTGTGCTGGCCGTGGTGCAGATGAGCAGTGGCCAATCCTCCCGAAAATAATCAGCAACAGCCAACGCTTGATAAGTTTTACCCAGGCCCATTTCATCACAGATCATGACGCGACCGTGCTGCGCAATGGCAAAGCTGTTGAGGGGGAAGGAGGAACATTAATTGGAGCATCACTTAAAGTATAGTGAAGTCAAATACTTACCAGACGCCCTCCTCCTGGAAGGGCATTAGTTTCGCTGCCAGCTTCTCTTCAATTGAGGCTAAAACGCTGCGTTCCAGCGGCTTTGCTGGTTGCTGGCACAAATTAATTACTTTCTTTGGTATGCTGCCGAGTAGCACTTGAGGCTTCAGATCGCCCACATGTTCCTGCAGCAGCTGATAATCCTTGAAATCAAAATTCCAAATGCGCGTTTGGCTGTCGTAAGATTTACTGGGTATATTCTTAAAGACCTCAATCAATTTCTCATGATAGCCCGAGGGCTCGATGGCAAAGCGTCGAGCGCTTATCATATAAATGCGGCAATTGATGGATTTTATAAAAACAGGCGCCAAAGCTCCATTAGCTAGAGGCTGCTCCAATTTCTCTGGACTTAGTTTTAGAGACGATTTTGGACGCTGATAAGGATGCGTTGATTGACGGCTCAATTCTCGGGCGGATGTTGATTTAATGGCCTTGAGTGCATTCAGAAAAGCCGAACTCTTATTATTACTATGATTGTCATTATTGTTATTACTTATAGCAGCTGCTTTTGTTGTGTTTTCTGGTGGAGATTTATAAAAATTTGCGGCTGGTTTTGCGCTCAAAATATTTGTGGCTGGTTTTGCATTTGAATTTGTTGAAGGGCCTTGTTTAGTTTTTGCCTGCAGCTTGGCCAGCGCAATGCGACGTTTCTCTGCTATCTCAGCGGATGTGCAAACCGACATTTTAACTCTATTATGTATTTATTTCTAGTTGCTTATAAATTACTTCTTTCTTTGATTTCAATAAATAACCAAATTCTTTTGGACAAAAACAGGGTTGTTTTGCAAAACAGCTGTTCGCTGCGGCATTTGGCGCGCACCACCTTTCGTGATTTGAATATTTTTGTATGTGATTGTTTAAAGTTTAGTTTTATTTTGAAGGTTTTTGATATAATAGTACATATTTAATGTTAACGAGAAGTATGCTGCTGGTTAAATGGTTTATATAATTTCGTGCTGTTTTATTCGCACTGATTTGCTTGGTTTCTGTTGCGTCGATAATTTATTATTGATAGCTGCGTTGCGATGTAAATTGTGTGGCAGCATTTGGGGTCTATCGATCGAGGGGTTTGTATATCGTGCTGCCACCACAATTATCGAAATCTTTTGCATATGTGTGTGCATATAGGCATAAGTACTTAAGTACAAAAAGTACTTTTAGGAACTGGTCGAAACTTTCTCAGCCATAACTTTATGAAAAATGATCAGATTTTCAAAAACCGGTGCCTTTTAATTTTAGTCTAACCTTTAGAAGCAAAGTACATTCAAAATTAAAAATGCAATTCTGACTCGATTTCCATGTTATATTATTCCTAAAAGGTTCTCAATAGGGATTGGTTAAAACTTTTACAGCCATAACTTGACTTGATTGTCCTCCAAAATTATTTTTGTCTACTTAATTTATTTCTTTCACCAACTTAGAGTAAGCTAGACCTGTTTACAGGGTATATGCAAGCCGTGACCTCAACTCGAGTGCTCCTACTTGTTTACCTATTTGTTTGTTACACGAAACAATAATGTTTAACATGAAGATTCTTTTTTCACTCACTGTGAGCAAATGGCGTTTTTTTTCAAATTATCTGCAGACAAGCAAAGCTGCAAGCGCATTTTTTATTCCATTTTCGCATTTTCCACAAGCAGACTTCAAATTTGTCATACGCTAATATGACATGTCAAAGAAATGCTGGAAAATAAACTGTCTAACTGTTTGTTTGTTTGTTCTGTGTCTGTATGTCCCTCTGTTCATTTGTTCGTCTCTGTTAGTTCCTGCTGTCCGCTGGCAAATAGAAAATGTCAATAAAGACGGAAAACATGAAAATTGCTTTGTAGCAAGAAATAGAAATAATGCATATAGCAGCTGCACTCAAAGCGAAAATCGCCTTATTTAGAAAGTCAAAAATGTATGACGGTAGCTTTTGAAAATATTAGAATTTCAGCTTGGATTTGTCTTATATTTCGATTATATGTATGCACATTAGAGACTTTCAACAATATCTATTTACATTTCTTCTTTTCATAAATGTTCTTCTTAATAAAATTAAAATTAGAAGAACCCGTCATATGCTTTGGATTTTCAATTTGGGCAATCCCAATTTCTTTAGAAACATGTTTTCTTATATTTCAATATTATTTCTAAAAACACGAAAAACTTTCTATTTTTTTCCCGACTTTCATTTTAGGTCTATTTATTTTCTGAGTGTCGAAAAGCTATAATTTAATTGATTTGTCTGGCCTTGACACACTCGCACACAGGTAAACACACAGGTACACACACACACACACACACGCACGCACAGATGGAAAGCCCTTGGGCTGCGCTTTGTTTGTCATTTTGTGCAGTTTCCGTTGTCGACAAGTTTGATGCTGTTGCCATATTTCGATTTGATTATATTCAGGCCGGCAGTTATTTGCATTTGATGCGCTGCGCTTCGTTGGTTCGTTGCTTTATTGCTTTGTGACTGTTGTTGATGTTGTTGCACTCTCAACGTTGTCAGAATCATCATCGCATTAATCATAAACAAAGGGCGCACAAGCTGGCTCAAGGACAACAGAGCAAGCCAACTTCCTCAGCGGCGCAAAAAAAAAAAATAAAAAAATCTGCCAACAGATCTTTGCTTACTCTTCTTTATTTTATAATTTTTTTATGTTGTATGTGACGTCAGGCTGCCAGGCTTAAAACCATCCACATGAAGCTTGAATATATTATCCTTTAAAAAATTTGAAAAAGTTTTGCTAAAGTACACAGCTTGACAGTAAAAAATATATAAAATAAAATAATAAAATAGTTGTGAAGACAATAACTGGTGCACATAAAAAAAAAATTAAATTATTTATATGATGAAGAAAAGCCCTTCTTTGCTAAAAGTTCAAATTGAGCTGGAAAGGGAAATTGCCTAAAATTAAGAAACCCATAAATTGAGCTATTGACTTTGCTAGCAAAATTTAAGAGTTCAATATATCATTTTAAAAAGGCTTAGGCGGAGGACATCACGGCAGGCCAGAGAAAAGAAGTCTTGTGCATAAGCTTTATGATGAAGGAAAAATTTACAATAATGGAAAACAACAATTGCAAAGCCACAACAATTTTCTAGTCTTTTTGAAAACTTCTTTACGAAAGTCCTTTAGAAAGAAAAAAACATTGAAAGGCTCGTAGGATTCAAGAAAACTTCATCAGCAACCAATAATTGAATAGCAGGTTTATTGAAAACGCTTTGAGATTCTCAAACTATCTACAAACTAACTTGCTTTCGCCACAGTCAGTTGCAGACATACACTCAGCGAAAATAAACTGCCCTGAATTTCGCACATTCGCCATACAGAAAATTAATTTCTTAGATCTTTGAATTTTTCTTAATTTGCTTTTATATATTTATAAATTTTTCATGCTATGTCTAAACATAAGTATTTAAAGATTTCACATGTGGATACTCTTTAAATAAATATATTTTAATTAGAAAAAAAATCATACCAGTGAGTTGTGTTGACTTTATGAGTGTATGAAATTCTCGGCTTGTCTCAGCTAGCTATTCTTTATCATTTTTGATGTTGTATATTTTTGACACTTTCAAATCGCTGCTCGGCCCATTTGCAATAAAATCAAATGATGCGGGGGCATCGTAAAGTTGCTCGTCGCGTTTTCTATCGTCGTTAAAGCGCACGCTGCGTATACGTTATGTGCGAGTCATATGCGTTATTGTGTTATTCACGCACACTTTTGCGGGTCTCGCTTTACAGCCGTGCAAATCCCTGTGCAAAACACAAAAAAAAAAACAAGGAAACTTCACTGGGCTCGGGCTGTCAGCAATGGTCCGACATTTGTGGCTTTTAAAGCGGCATAAATGATTTTAACATGTCTCGCAGAGCTCGCTAAAAATAAGTATTTCCATGTGCCCAAAAAAAAAAGCAAGCCTCGAAAACAATCATAAAAAAAATGTGTGCTTCTTTTCAAAAAAGAATGAAAAGAAAAATATACGGTAGTGAAATGAAAAGCCGATCAGAAATATTTATGGCCATTTGCATTTGATATTTATTCAATGGCCCATTTTTGGCGATAAGTCGAAAATAGTTTGGCCATTTCTTTCTGGCTTTTTGCTTTTTTGCTTCCTATTTTGAGCGTGTTGTTTGCAAAGTTTGGTGCCGTTTGGGAAATGTCAATAGTGGAAAAGTTTATGACGAGATTTTGAAATAAGCTAATAATTCTGATTACCTCTTTTTTGACTTTTACTTTTTCGTTAGACGTCAACGGAAATTTAAGCTGTCAATTTAAGCCAATTTTCCACATGATTTTTTATACATTGAACACATTAAAATGGGATAAAAATTTTAATTGAAATAACAGTCAGAAGGAAAAATCTTCGACACTCAACAAAGCCATTTAGCCATGCCCGTCTGTCTGTCATATTATTTAAACAACGATTTTGTTAACATTTAACAAAAGGTGCAAATTATTAATGAAATTAATCATATTATATTTTTCTTTCTTAGATAGTCGAGAACATAGAAGATGTTCTGAGTGAAAGTTATTTATGTTTCTCATCTGTGTTTAATGTTCGACTTTCCTTGTTTCAAGGAACAGTTTGCTGGATAAGAGTTCTCATTGTTGATGATTATTGTGGAAATGTGCCTTTTTGTTGTTAGCCTTTATGGATGCACTTGGCATGTGGTGCTGGCAGCAGCATAAGATGAAGAAAGGACTGAAGAACCATTTATTATTGCCTTCCCATTTTGAACAAGGTCAGGTTGCATTCGCCATTTAGTCTACGGATGCGGCTCCGTTTTGGAATGTGGCAGCCATAACAGCTTGCATAAAATGCGAACTGGAATTGTGGCTCTGCAAATGGTATTTAATATTTTAACACCAACATGAGCGACACTAAATTACATTAAAGTCCCATTTTTTGTATTTTGCATTTCACATTTTGCGGTTTTCGTTAGGCTTGCATTTTAATTGCATAATTTAAGGATTTCTTTCAAGGCCTCACATACAAAATGCGCATATTTATAGTTATTTATTTAAAAAGCATTCATTATGTATAGGTGGTAATTCCCCATTCTATAAAGTTCATCATAAAATAGGCCACAACTCAACTAATTGATGGCTTAAGAACAATTTGTTGTAACAATTGCATAATAAATTCTTCAAATTCCCATCGATTCAATTGACTATTTACTTTATTTGTTTGGCACTTTCCAAGCTACTGAAATATTTAATATATACATTTTGCTCTTCCTCTGTAACAGAAAAACTAAAACTAGTTTCAGGCATAGAATTAAAATTGTTAAACATATGAATTGTTTTAATAAAATTGGCAATTAATCAATATTGGCCATAAATAATGCGAACTTTGCGTTTGGCTTAAAGAGAAGTGATAAATAATAGAAAAAAACAAATGTGCTAAAATGCATTGAACAAATGCTTTGAATAAATCATAAAACTTTCAATTATCATAAAAATGCCATAAAATATGATAATTATTTTTTAGCATTCCATTCGTTTTAGAATTAACTGCGCAGCTGTTTTATAATTTATATTTTGTATGAGCACACACACACACACACACACACACACACATACACACACACACACGCACACAATCGCAACGTGTTCAAAGTCTGTTAATGGAAGACGTGTGTGTTTAAGGCGATTTAATTTATTTGGTTTTATGCGTGCCGCTGCGCCAAAAAACTGGCTACAAAATGTTTATGCATGTATAGAATTTTGTGCACAAATAAATTAAATTCAAAAAAACGTATGCGTGAATCAAATATATTCAAAAGGCACACCGGAGTTTACATACTCTTTAAAATAACAACTATTATGAACGTTCTAAAGAAGATTTTTAATTTCAATACAGACATTATATCAACAAAGATAAATAGCATAGTAATACGCATATTAAGTAATTTAAGCTAAGGATATATTCTAACTATCTCTAAAAGGGTATAATAAATAATCACTATTTGAGGGAGAGTTCGACTAGAAGATGCCCTTTAACTAACAATATCATGCAGAGTATGTATGCATTGTTTATAAATGACATTTAAATACTAAATACAATATTACTGTCAGTTTTCGATAATTAACGACATTCAGTATATAAAGCTATTTATCGTTTGAATGAAATATGCTTTGGATCCGATAATTTTTATTCGGAGTGTGGACTGACAGGCGAATAATATCAAAATTGGGAATAAATGTATGTACCTTGTGGGGTCAACATCAACAACTTAATCCTTTTAATGGGTTAGGGGATTAAATATATGTATGTAGCAATGCGAAAGCGTGCAAAAACCCACTTAATTATTGAGAGCAGTGAATAAGTTTACGAGTAGATCGCTGCTCCACCTCCTCATCAGCGAAACATTCGTTTTCTGCTGTTGTTTCACTTGTTCGCGTTCGTTGAACACATTTTCAATTAAATGAAAAAAATATACACTCATTTGACGCCCCTTATATGCGAACACACACACACACACTCACGTCCGGTTTGATTTGTTTAATTAAATTACACTCAGACAAGGCCTTCAGTCATTCACTGTTTTCCAATCACTCATTGGCCCATTCACGCGCAACGCCAAACAATTCTCAATGTGCAGCTGTGCACTGTATTTGTGTGTGTCCGAGTGTGTGTGCGAGTGTGTGTCCGAGTGTGTGTCCGAGTGTGTGTCAGAGTGTGTGTCCGAGTGTGTGTACACTAACTAGTGTGTATGTTTGAAGTATGCTTCAAGTGTTCAAATGCGCCCACATTGAGTTATTTAGCTTTAGCTGCAAGTGGAAATCATGCGTTCAATTTGTTTGTTTGTGTGTTTTGCTTAATACCCTAAGATTTTATACGGCATATTAGTTTAATTACTTGTTTAGGAGCAGTTTAATTTATATATTTAATGTACACTGAAAACGGTTTAGACATTTTAATTATGTAATATAAAACAATGAATAGTTAATTTTGAGTGTAAAACGAAAATGAAATAAATTGAAGGATATAATAAATCTGAATCTAAATTATATTATTTTTATTTGTTTAAATATTTATTTCATTTAAACTTAATTTAATTATTTACATCTTATTATTTACAGTTCATATGAAAACAGTTTAGAAATTTTGATAAGGTTCTAATAAATAATAATTTTAAATGAAATTATAAATTAAAGTTACAAATTAAATGAAAATTCAAAAATCATTGTTACACTAAAATTTAAATCGAAAAAAAAATAACAATAAAAATATAAATACATAATAAATCTAGTAGTATTATTATTCGAAGTATATTTCCCTAAAAAAAACTTAATTAGAGCAGAAATTGTTAAGCTGTGTACTAAGCTAGGATTACCACAGTTAAGTACAGTTAGAGGTCTTAGTTCCAATATTGAAAATGTATGTTAGAATTGAATTTTTAATCAAATGAAGTGGAACTCTCACTTTTCAACGGGAACAGGTGAAGTAAGGCATTGAAAGACATAACACAAGCTCGATGATGCAAAGGCTAATCAGGAATAGCAAGGTTAAGTGGAACTAATTGAAAAGATGAATATAATGAAACTATGAAGGAAATTTAAACTGAGTGGGAGTTTTACGATTAAGATTTATTTACGGAAGTTAGACATGATAAGATCAGTTGTTGTTGCAGTTGAGAAAAGTGCTGATCCCCTATGCGCTTTACAGCAAGCCAGTTTCGATGAGACAACTGCCCAGCTTTATAGCATTCTCACAGCTATCCAAAGCCCTGATCAGCAATAGGTCGAAAGGATCTGTTCTAAACTACTCAGATACGTTTGCGATTCAAGTTTTGAGCTAATCCTTTGTACACTAGGAATTTGGCTCGTTTGCATCTAAAGAGTGGTTTGCTGCTTTTGTTTGACACAGACAACCGCTGTCGCTTTATCTTTGATCGGCAAATGAATGCAAGCCTCTGAATTTCAAGCTGAAAATTCAAGTTTGCTGCTGGAGCGCTGTGGCATCAGATAACCCTTTCACGAATCCAGCAGCTGCTGGAAGTATGTGTAGATAACAAATCTATAATTTATCACGAAACGCATACACTTTCCCAAATAAAGTAATTCTAAATAAATACACTCGGAGAAACAATCGCCGTTTAGTTTTATGGCTTAGACAACAGGTAAATTTACGGATTGAGTTATTACTATTTTAAATTAGTTAAAGCATTTATAATTATAGTTTATTCAGAAAACCAGAATAACTTTCCTGCTTCTAGGACAATTTGTTTTCTGAGTGTAGCATATTGGCATTTTGGTTCTGAATTTGTTTCGCATGTATTTGCTGATGGCCACGCAGAACTTGGCTCAATTGAGTGCGTGTCGAGTGTGCATTGGAACGCTAGTGAATCTATAGTCAGATAGAGAATGGAGCACCAGATAATCCAATGAAACAGAAAGTGAATGCGTTGCAGCACACAAAGTCAAGGAGCAGATAGAGAGAGAGAGAGAGAAAGAGAAAGAGAGAGGAAGATAGATCATGTTGGCATTACAAGTTAATTATGGCTTGAGGGGCAGCTTCTTCGCATAGCTCCTCCAAGCTAATTGGCAATTATTGTAAACGCTGAGAATAATGTCAAGCACCAATAAAGTTCTCTTTTTTCCGCCTTCACTTTGTATTAATCAATATTCACTCCCTCGACTCTAGTTTTGAGTGTTGCAACCCGGCTTCGTTCAGTGTGAAGCGTTAAGCATATTTACACGCTAACTTGGCCAACACTTCGGCTAAGTAAGTTCTCAAATTGACACACATTTTCCCCCATTTTTTTTTTTTGGGTAGAACAAAGGAAAGTCATTAGAGATTGATGCACAAAAGGCGGGAATTTGGCCAGCTACATGCTACATGCATGTAGCTTTCCATATTATTGAAAACTTAGCTGTAAGCAGGCGCTGCAATTAAGAAAGCCCAGCTGCTTGCAACAACAACAACAGCAACAGCAACTTGCAACAAAGTGAATTTTATGCCAAAGGGACAACGAGGCATATGCAAGTTTTATGCAAATTGCATGTAGAGTCCTGGAATTGTACAAAAAAAAAGGGGAGGAGAAGAGAAGAGAGAAGACGGATAAGTTACTTTTAAAGTGTTCCGCCTGTGGGCCTAAGCGCTTCATTGGCCCTGCATATTTGTTGGCATTCTGATGGCTTTCTGATTTGCTTTCGAAGCAACATTTTTTTTTTTCAATTTTTTTGTAGCAAGTTGCTCTGTGTTTTTAGATGCTTTTTGTTGCCAACTTGTTTATTATTTGGTAATTGAAATGCTAGAAAAAGTTACGCATGTGTGCAAGGGTGGAGTGAAGCAGGAAGTGAGCTGTTGCAAGTGGCAAGTAGCCTGATTGCTGCTGATGCTGCTTAATTTGCAACTCTCTTCTCTCTTCTCCCCTAATGTCTAAATCATTTCCATCAAAAGTTTCCTTGAGCCAAAAACGATAACGCCAATAACCAGGATAAACAATTTCGTGAGGGAGCACGACTAGCAGACACCCTGAATTCAGGTGGGAAATATTTGATACTTAGTGTAAGCCTATATCTTTAAGATTGTGTTTCTCATAGCTATCGGAACTCGATTTTTATCGAGTAAAACTAACTATATAAGATAAAGTATGTATAAAATTATATATGAAGTGATTAACTGTTATAATCTGATATTCGTATAGAAATGTTGATGTACCAAGCTAAGTTGACTCAACTTTTGATGCTTATTTGGAAAATTCATAATTTATGGGTTCGATTGCTGGCTTGAATACATTAAAAGTTCTATTTTCAAATTAAACAGCTCTGCGTTTGCCAAAGATATATTTTATATTTATGCTGCGGCTGTTATTTGTGGCTAAGTTCTCAAGTTAAATAAAAAATTAATTTAAATAAATTTTAGTGACAATAATTCTTTGGCAAACTCATGCCAAATCCAAGCAAAACTAAGTCAAGGGTATTGTGAAATTATGAAATACAAACAGCAGGCCAAGTTATTAGACAAGTTCAGATTTACTGCTGAGGTTAACTTTTTGCTTAGGTGTGGCACAAAAAAACAAAAACAGCTGCAGCAAAAAGTCAAAGAGTAAATTCTGCTGCAGGTGCAGATTCAGGTGTGTGTGTGTACGATTGTGTGTGTGTGTGTGTGGCTAGGACAGACCGACCAAGCTAACCAAACCGACTGGTGCCCTGTTGGGCTTGTTTTTGGTTTTTTTTGGCTTGTGTAACTATTTTCTATTCATTTATGCATTTTGGCAATAAAAATTTCATTTTTTGCTTAACTAAGTGAAACGAAAAGGTTAAAAGCGGCAACGCAACAGCGAATGGATATCACGAAGAGGAGGAACCGGAGCAGAAACAGGAGCAGGAGTAGAACCAGGAACTGAAGGAACAGGAACAGGAACTGGCAGCAGGACATCGTCTCTGGAAATGAATGGAACTTTTTATCTTGGCCGCTGTTGTTTGTCCCGCTGTCTGTCTCTCTGTCTCTCTGTCTATCTATCTGTCTGTCTTTTCCATTGCATAGATAACATTTCCGTCTGCTTGCCGGCATTTTGTATGGTTTATTGTTGTTGTCGTTGTTGTTGTTCCTTGCTCTTGTTTGTTTGCAAACATTTTTTAAATTGTTTGCTGTAATTTGTTTCCGGCCAACGGCAAATGGACGTTGCGCCATTTTCTCCATAAAAGGGTTGGATAAATGGTGGGAAAAGGGTGTTGGAGATATCGCTCCTGTGACCCATCGTAACCGCACTATGTCGGTGTACAATTTTTGCAGCTTTTTCGTTTTGCTTTTATTTTTATTAAAATTATAATTTAAATGTTCGTCTGACCATTTTCTTTTTTTGCTATTATTATTTGTATTTATGTTTTGGATTTGACTGGCACGTTTCAACCCAATTTTGCCAGCTGTGGCAACAGCTGCAGAATGATATCCTGATCCCGGCCAGCAACTCCAATTAGTTGTGTAATGCGTCTCTGCATGTCCCTTGAACATTTATTAGTTTGAATTTTTGCCAAACGATTTATGGCTTACACATCAAAAAAATAAAAAATATATATTTATATTTATACGTATATATCAATGCAAATGTGATTTTGCAGCTGCTGTTGCTGGCGTCAGCAAAAATATTTCAATGCCCCAAAAGCAGAGCTTGAAACTAGTTGAGATAGCTCAACTAGGATTTGCCCCTTCTGGCAATCAGTCAGACTGTTTACTACATACATACATTTCCACAGTCCCATGCTATCCTACCTTACCAATTTGAATGATTATAGGGTATTACATAATTTGCTACGCTTGGTGGCAGAATATCTGCACAGTTTGCTGCTAAATTATTCCCATTTATTTTAAATTGCATTACTTACTTAATTATGATGTGTATCCAAAAATGAGTTGATATTAAATGTAAATGAATTACTGAATGTGTTTTTTAAGCAAATATGTCTGCGAGTCTATAGGCGTGTTTAAGGTTATTGATTTAGCTGGAAACTCATTGAACACGGCTAAAAGGGTACAATTAAGTTACGCATGAGTATGAAACAGACAGTTGGAGGTGTGTCCGAACCCATAAAGTATATATTTTAATGGTCAACATCAAAAGCCGACAAAAGATTGTAAGAGCTAGAGACCTAGAATATCGAATATAAGTTCTCGTTTACTGGCTTAAATAAATGTATTTATTTTTAATATGTTGTTATTCATTTCATATTTATACTATTATATTTCTCAACTGGTTTCTCCTATTGAGCTATCTCGACTGGCGCATTCAAAGTTATTTTTATTAGTTTTGAATTTGCGTTTTTAATTGGAATCATTGCATTTAAAGTTGCAAAATGTTGTTTAAAAATTCTTCTTGTTAATATTGACGTCGCTGGCAATTGAGCGTCAGCATTAGGCAAATAAAAGTTTGCCATGCCGCTGCTGATGCGGCTTGCCACGTGCTGCATTTGAAACTGCCGCAAAGTCACGTAGCCTCGATGGCCATCGAAAAATGAAAACTAAGTTAAACATTAAACATTCGCATAGTTCTCATAGCTGAAACGCATTTTGCGCATACTTAAAAACAATGTCTTGTTTCAGCCAACTAGAATGCATTCTAGCGGCTTAATCTATATTTATGCTGAATTCGTTGCGTTGAGTTAAGTGCGCCAATTTAGCATGCTCCACAAATGTTTTGTGACTTTGCATAGCAGAGAAACTATTCATTTTATTGCCATCGGATACATAATTATTCTTGAGCATACATACTGCATTTGATTAGCCACAATTTCTTAGGTATTTCCAGAAAAACTTCTGTGCTAAGCCCATTAAAAGCCAAATAATAATAATGATATCAATAATAATAATAATAATGGTTAAAATATTATTAATAAGTAATTGTAAATAAAATAATAATTATAAACATATTTAAAAAAAACATTAAAAATATCAAATATAAAACAATCAACAATCACAATTAATATTGCTACTATACGAACTTTCACATGACCATAGCAAAGCGGTTAGCAAAGATGCCACTGCTGTGGCAGTAGCATAAGCTGCACAGTACGCTCTTCTTCTTACTGGTATTGCTACCAATTACAGAGAGCGCAATGGAATTTTTTGCTCTTGCTACTGCTGTTGCTCTTGCAGATGACAGAGCAGAGCAGAGCTGAGCTGAGCGATAGAGTATTCATTTTATTTGCTACGCTGCTTTTGCTATCTTAAAGTTCGTAGTTGTAACAAAAGCAAATGGATAAAACTATGCATAGCATTTTTGATCACTGACTAAAAGCAAGCAAAATTATGAAATTTTTTTTTTTAATTTTATTCATTATCATTATGAAGTTCTCCAATAGAATTGTTTTTCTGCTTGCAAATGCTGCTATTAAGATTTGCTACAGTTTTTGCACAGTGTCCGGAAATGGGTTAAGTAATAAAATACCTCTAAGCTCCAGTTTCGTATATATATATAGCAGCTAGAATTTGACGCGCTAGCTGAACTGACGCAGTTTGAGTTATCCACAATCATTGCGCTCGACTCACACGTCAGGCAGCCAATTCTGACTGACTGAGAGACTTGAGACACCGAAACATAAAGTCACGTATTTGTCTGAGGCAGTTGGCAGTTTATTTTGCAGTCTCGATTGGAGCAAACGCGAATTTAATTGCTGAAATAAATAACAAACTGCTCTTAGAGAAAAGCGTAAAATAAAAGTTTACTCTGCCATGTTTCACTTGTGCCACAATCTGTTGATTCTAAGCTGCCTGAGCCTGTTTGCCCATCAGTTGAACATTGTGAATGCCACAGGAGAGGAGAATGAGCTGAAGTACCTGCCGGATGCCTTGAATGATGACTTGGATCTGACGAATGTGCAGTGGAGTGCAATGATTCCACTGTTGCTGCAACGTCAGCAAGTGCGTCTCTGTGTGGGAATCTATCGCTATGAGCCGCATCTGGTGGCAGGCACAGCCTGCGAGCAGCTGTTGCGCAACGGCGAACTAATGGCCTACTGCGATATTGGAAATGTCGAGGATCTGAGCATGACAATGCGCGATGCATTTGGTGGCATGCTCTTCGATACGCAACAACGCTGTCGCCAGGGCCTGGAAATCTTTGGTGTGCGCTGCCGGCGACGTGCCTAAGACAGGGGAAGACAGGCGGCGGGGTAAACTGGGAGAGATTGAGGCCAGAAATGGAGCACCAGTGAATTCGCTAATTCAGTTTTCTTAGTTCGTCTTCCACACCTTATCAACAAGTTTGCTTTGCTGCTGCTGCTGCTGTCATTGTTGCTTTCGCGTCCCTTGTCATTTCAATGTGTCAATAAAAATACGATGTGGGTTAAGGCTCTTGCCTTATCTGATCCCCCTCACTCTCTTTATCTATCTCTCTTTCGTTTTGCGTGCACTCGGAAAAAAATTCGACCTATATTTAGATATTCTCTGGGTGCCAAGTGTAACTCACCTTATTATGCAGAAAGCATAATTCTAAAAACCAGTTTTTTTCCTGGCTTTTTTTTTTCTTTCAACTTCATCGTACTTTTTTTCTAAAACTTACAAAAAAATATGTAAATTTTTACGTTTTTTTTCTCAAATGTGTAAAAAAAAAGAACGCTAATCATTAGCTTTTTTTGTTGCTTATCTGAACAAATAAACACTAGTATTTTAAGATTTCACATGCACAATAATATTTTAAATCGTTTATCAAATTTAATTTTAGTTAGTTTGAAGAAATTAAGAGAGTGTAATTTTAATTAGTTATTTTCTGAATTTCAAAAAGGATTTTTTAATCAATTTTTGCATTATATTTTAGAAATTTATTTCTTAATAATATAGAAACTTAATAAAAAAGAGAAAAAGACTCCATATTATTGGGAATGTCAATTTAGAATAAGCCTTTCTAATTTTTAGAAAAATGTTTTCTTGTATGAAGAAAGTTAAATTAAGCTTTTTAATTTGTAGAGCAATCATTTTTTTTGCTTAGTGTGGCTGTTCAGATCAGACACAGCTCCGAGTTCTTGCTGCATGCTTAGAGCAGCATCATGACAAATGACGATTATAATTTGTAAAATTTGCACCCTGCTTGTTAAACCACGCCGAAGGCGACAGGCAGCCAGGCAGGCATCAAGGGTGGCAGGGA
This sequence comes from Drosophila paracracens, assembly GCA_035044025.1. NCBI lineage: Eukaryota > Metazoa > Arthropoda > Insecta > Diptera > Drosophilidae > Drosophila > Drosophila paracracens. The sequence continues at coordinate 1,230,806 of JAWNMN010000396.1, forward strand.
GGCAGTTCTCTGGCCTAGTTTTTCTTGCTTTCAGATTCAGTTAGTCCATTGCAATTGTTGTTGCAATTAGCAGTGACAGCAATGTGGCATGCTTTGGGGTGGAGGAGGGTGTTTCACTGCGGGAGAGCATAAGCACTATGGACAGCTGAAAAACTGATGGCTTGATTTTTCCATTAAACATTGCAAATGGAAAATTGCATAGCACACAGAAAGCAACAGAAATATTTTTGCTGTGCTCGGTTTTTGATGGTTGTTTTTGTTGTTGGTGTTATTATTGTTGTTGTTGTTGTTGTTGTTGCTGTTGCTGTTGCTGTTTCTTGTTGGCAATTACCGGGCAATGGGCGAAGCATTTAGCTTGAAATGATGTCCATCATGAGTTTCCATTTTCACAGCTTTACTGTTTGTTATTGTTTTCATTTCTGTTTTTTTGTTGTTGTTGTTGTTGCTATTTTCAGCTTAATTTGTGTGCTGATATGCTAAAACACCTCTGCATCAATTTCTCCACCTCTCTCGCCCTATATATATATATATATACATACATATATATATATCAAGAAAAACTGCAGCATACTTTTCAGCTCAGCTGCAAATTGTGCTCGCCCCCAGAAGACTGTCCATTTTTCTATACAAAATGGAAAACGGAAATTGCTTAAAATGATTGCATGAGGTTGCGACTGTGTGTGTTGTGTATGTTGTGACTACATATATATATATACATATATATGTATATGTGTGTGTGTGGGTGGGTGTGTTTGTGTGAAATCAATATCAATATTGAGTTCCAAATGGGATTTCTTGTTTATGTTTGAAATTTGGATTTTAAGTGTATCATTCGAAATTAGAGTTTTCCATTACAATTTTCTTCCCATCTAAAAGCGATATAAGAATATAAAGAATTTAAGAGCCAAATCGAGAGTACATATTGATAAGTAAATGTTATTTCTCGTATCTTATGCGATTAATCTTGATATCATGTTCATAGGTGTGTATAAAAATAAATAAGGAATAAAACATATCAATTTAACCCATTAAAAATGGGAAAAGTGTTGAATAAAGTTGCACAAAAGGTAGTAATAAACTAATGAGTCTTAGAGAAGGTCTTAGTTAGGATAAGCAGAATTGTAGAAAGCGAAAGATAATTGAAGAGTTTTCAATAGTCTTTCCTTTAATTTTTGTTTCTTGTTTCTGCTTGTGATCAAAGAGTTTGAACTTGAAATAATGTGGGTTTAAGCAGTACAAATTAATTTCATTTATTGATAACTTTCCCGACTTTGCGTATATCGATATAAATCGATTTCTGATAGCAGATTTTGTCTACCATTTTTTAGTTAATTATATCTGCCAGTCGAGCAGTCTCAACTCTCGCATTCTGACTTGTTTTCATTTTGTAGTCATTATACATTCTTAACTAGGACTTATAGGAACTCGCTCTGTTTGCTGTTAGCTGCAATTCGAGGCGCGTCTTCAAGCTGAAAATAATGCATTCAGCATCAACATCGCTTGTAATGCAAATTAATGAATTGTTTAAAGTGCTCGGAATATTTACGCTCAAAGCTAGTGAAAAAGATGTTGGCGCATGGAAATTGGATGGGGATCGCGGGCTGGGCGGGGGGGTAAAACTGACCAATGAATATGCAAACGACTTGCCGCCGGGCTTCGCGACTTGAAGGCGCGTCTAAAGGTCAAAGGGTGTGGTGGTGGGAGTGGGAGTGGGGTCGGGTCACGTCGAACGGTCATTAAGCTCTGTTTGCGCATCTGGTGCAACAACCAAGCTGCCACTGTTGATATGGATGCAGCCTCGCCTCGCCTCGCTTCACTAAAATATGCATAAGCAAACCAAAACTGAACTACACTGGAAGCCGTGGCATCCTTGACTGCCCCGTGCAACCGGAAGGCGTCCTGCCGCATCGCATCTCTTTTGACGTAGTTCCGCTGTAGCTCGCCGGCCTTAGTTCTCTGTAATTAAATTTTACGCGAAATTCTTTGAATTTGCTTCTTTGATTTCGCAATGACCTCGCCTGCCACGCCTTGCCTCGCCTCGCCTAGTCTTCGTTTTTACATTTGCATTAGTAGCAGCAGCACAAAGTCTATTAACTTCCACTCGCAATTGGTAATAATTTATTCAGCGATGCTTTCGCTATTTGTAGTATTTCAATTCCCTTGGGCCAGGGCTGCAAATCGATTTCGAATCGACAATCGCAATAAATTTGACTTTTGGCAATAAACTTGGCATCCAATATGACTTCAGCTCAAATGGGAAATCCGTTTTAATCCGCCAAAAAACAATAGCTTTAATCGCAGCTACTTTTAGATTTATATGAATATATATCGAGAGCAGAAAATAAACTAAATCAGTCTCAAAAAAATGTTAATCATATAAAGAAAAAAAAAAAACAAATGGCGAGTGAAAGTTAAGGAGTAGCGTATTGGGATGACCATATTTAGGTCTGTCTGTATTATCACAGAAGTGAGAGGGAACACAGAAATAATGCCCACAAAAGTTTCGCTCCTAATTGGCTGCACACAAATATGGGATTTACAATCTATTAAAGTCAGCTCTCGAAATTGTTTTGCAGCCCTCGCAAATCGAAGCCGCAAAATTATTGCAACACTTTATGCCATGTGCCCCGTTAGCCCTGTGAACTGTGTGATCTGTGTGTGTGTGCGTGAAATAGAGATAACAAATGGGGGGCAGGCAAATTGATTGCATTATCGAGCCAAAGACAATGGGAAGAGCTGGGGCAGGATTGAAGAGCGAGTGGAATGTGCCATATAAAATCGAGCGTGGCAACAAACTTAAGTGCCATATGAGAGATATGGGAGTGCTTCATGGCTCATTTATGGTCCTTGCGTGCTGGTCACTGCTATGCATTTTCCCACACACTGAAAGGGAAAGGAAGTGCTGTAGAAGGAGGGAGGGGGGTAAAGGACATTGTCAGGCATTTTGGCACGTTGTTTACTTTGTGTATAAACGAGTGCCACTTACTTATTTTGTGCCACATAATGAGCACTCCTGATGGCCGCTTATAAATTATATAACCCACAAAGGCACACACACAAACACACACACACACACACAGCCACACTTAAATAAACTCGCCAGCGCCACACACACACAGAGATACACCCACGCAATTTGATTTGTATGGCTTTTCAATTTGCTGCTTTTGCTGCTTTTTTGTGTTTTTCTTTTTATTTTATTTCCTCTTTTTTTTCCTTACCATTTTCTTTTATTTGATTTTTTTCTGTTTTTTTTATAATTTTTTGCTAGTGCTGCATTTGCCATTGTATAAATTTTTGGTATTTGCGCCAATTTCATTCCAAATTGAGCGCTGGCCACAGTCGTTTATTTTTAATGCACCCGACAACGAAAACCAGCCAAGCAAAATGGCCCCAACAGAAAACGGGGTGAAGAGCCAAGGTTCGCAAGGGTATGTAACCTGAGAGAGAGAGAGAGATGGCAGAGGGAGAGGGAGAGAGAGCAGAGTGCAATAAAACTAGATGCCTTCAGACTGCTTTTAGTTGCATTGCTTTCTTGGCCATAGAGATTAGAATAGAGTATTATGACAATTCGAGTCACTGCAAAACATAACTACTTAACTAGATGAGAGTCAGCGATGTGGCCTATATATACATATATATATATATTTGTTGAAGTCGTCAATGATTTTCAAATGTGTTTAAAATTTGCTTAGAAAATAATCTCGCTTTGTAATAGGGAAATGTGTAGAGTTGTAGGAGTAGAATTTGATTTTTGAAAGAAATGTAATATGGAACGTTGCATATATGAATGATTTTTAAATAATTTTTAGATTTTTAAAATGATTTTTCAATTAATTTAAAATTGTCTACAAAATGCTCTGATTAGTTTTGAAATCAGAAATATTACTCTTGAAATAATTGTAATATATGATTTCAAAACTTGTTTGCCGAAATAACTGATTAATATTATAATCTAAGATTAACAGTCAGTTTTTATTTAATGTATCTCTCGCTGCAATATGGAAATGTTTATAGTTGTAGGTGTATTCTAAGATTTTGAAAAGCATTAAAAATTTGTTTGGAAACGCATCAGATAATTCACAAAATACTGATTATATCGTTAGATGTAATAAGAGAATCAGAATCAAAAAAAAAGGTGTAAATAATAGTTTTATCTATCTCCAATCTTTACTAAATCTCTCTCAAGTATCGAATTTGTGTGAAGTCATCCTAGCATAGCTTTATTTATCACCTATCCTAACCAAATCTCTTTCCAAGCAATCTCAAATATTGCATTTGTGTAAAACCCTTTCCGATAATATATGATTAGCCCAAGACGGCGACTCGAATCAATTTTCCATTCAATTGTAACTGGATGGCTTGAAGGACTTTCTCTGCGTAAAGTTCGCGAAAATTGATGCGTTGTTCGAAAGTTTCTTAGAGGGCAACCCAGTGCGGTAATCGGTTAGAAAGTGTTGCCTTGGGGCATGGGGATAGGGCATAAATATGTCGCTGTTCTTGGCTGCTGACTGCTGACTTCCTGTGAGCATCGCTCGCTGGCATTTCTCTGGTTTCTCTATTGTTTGCATTGCTGCATTTTGTGCATTGTGCCGAAAACACTCGCCGAGGACCCTCAGGCGATACCAGGTGGGTGCTTTCACTGGGTTGACTGAAGAGGTGGCACAAGAAGCAGCAAGTGCGCTCAAGATTTATGGCTCAAGCCACGGCGCTTTCCTCAAGGAGTGGGTGGAACCATCAAATACAATCAATTTGATTGCCTTAGTTCTTATTTCTTTTGGGTTGTGCTGGCAAAGTAATGTGATTTTGATTTTTATTATTAAACAACGATTGGGCAATTAGCTGATGTGCGCCACAAGGGTATTCGACTTTGTGCTTTAAGTTTAAATATGAGTGAGCCAGAGACAGAGAGAGAGTGAGAGTGATAGAGAGATGGACTTTATCGACACACGCATAAATAATGCGTTCAATATCCGGCAACGGAAGTTTCAATAAGCCAAAGGATATGAGCTCAAATGACTGGTCAAATAAAATAAAGAAGGCAAATGTGAAAGCAAATTCAGTTCCACTTTTTGGGGCGTCTCCAAGCCCAACTACTCGCATGTGTTTGTCTGGGGCAAGTTTAAATTAGTTGCGCGTTTTCCATTTTGCATAAATCATTTCCTGTTATTTGTGTTGCCAAAGATAAAAGCAAACCAAAAGACAAGGACGAATAATGACGGCGACAATTTAAAGCCAGAAAAAATGGAGAAAAAACACTGCAAAAAAGGAAAAACAATAATGAAACAAGCACAAAGCATAAAGCACAAAAGCGGACAACGTCAAAGTGAGCGAATCAGCAACAATAACATAAAATTAGCATTTTTTATTACTTTTAGTTTTGGCCTGCTTCTTATTTGGCTTTGCCTTTGCTGTCCCAATTTGCATAAGTTAAGAAGAGCCACTAAGTATAAGTATATAATATCGCGCATACGACGTGTATGCGCCACAACAATAGTTATCTTACAAAGCACATACACATATCTGTGTGTATAATAAATATAAAGTATATATTGTCATTTTTACTTGAATGAGTTACTTTAAAAACAAGCCTTCTTTTCATCTTTTTTTGCAGCTAAGTCAAAGTAGAATTTGCCGTAGAACTTTGGCGTAAATTCATTACTTTAAGCATATTTCAAATACTTTTTTTCTTTTACCTAGTTTCCTTAGTTAGTGAAACGAGTCTGCATTGAAACAATACATGAATTTTAAATTAATATTAATGGTTGGCTTGTGTTGGTTTTAATCTAGTTTACTTTTAATCAACTTTAGAATAATGCAGAAAATAAATAACACAAATAAGTATTGTCAAATGTATATTGGAATAGAAGCTATAAACTCATTGATTAAATTCTCATTTCAACTTTAAATGTGGATTATCTACTCCCATTTGTGCCTCTAATTGGTTTAAAAACCAAAAGCATATATAAAAAACAGCTGAAGGAATTTATAGAATATTTTAACCCGTTTTTAAAAATATTTTAACTCGCATTAAAACATTTCATCAACTTTGAAAAAGCACTAATAAACAATTCTGCTTTAAAAAGTTTACATATTTAAATCAACTATAGATTAGAATTATTCACTTTTATTTATACAATGAAACTATTCACAGAACTCACTCAAATTGGTTTCCGAACTAAATGGCTAAAATGTAGCTAAATGTGTGCTGGAAATTAAGTTACAAACTCTTTTAGCAGGTTGTTGGCACACCTCGGAGTTAGTTCAAATTGAACTACTAAATTAATCAGACTTACTAAAAAAACAAATGTTTACTCGAATAAAAATGATTAATTTTAGCTGCTTCTTGGCTATTTTAAATACAGTTCACTTTAAACAACTATTTTAAATTTGGATTATCCATATTAAATTGTAGCATTAAACAATTTCGATGCAAATCAAACAATCGACTTGTGAAATTGAAACTTTAAAATGTTGCATTTATTATTCCGATAATGTTGAACTATTTGGATAGCTGCTGCGACAATATTCTCTTTGTGCAACTGGACAGCAACAACAACCACAACAACAACAAAAACGAAAGCAATGTCAAATATGCCAAAGAACAAGCAAACGAGACTTTAAAGCTTTGTTATCTTGTTCTGCATAAGATTCCAGTGACACAAATTGAATTTGGCAAATGTGCGCTGCATTTGCTTCGATTTTCGATTGATTGAGACCAAGTACGCATATATATTTAGATAATATGTATATATATATACAAATGGTATGGCTTGTTGTCGTTTGTGTTGTGTGACGCATATCAAATCTTATGTATGTTTATTGCGAAACAAAAGGGCAGAGTCAAGAAACTGGTCACATCTGCATATATTTCCATGGTCTGACTGCCTACATCCCCCCTCTCTATCTCTCTCCTCAACCCCCTCCACACGCCCCAAGTGAGCTGAAATAAATTTTATGTACATTTACTTACGTCTGCAAACAATGAGCATCCTCTCCTCTGACTTTTGTGACGTGACTTAGTCACTGGCTGTGGAACGGTCAGTTGACTCTGGAATCCAATTGTGAGACGACTGCCTTTTGTCTGAAATTGCCGCCAGTTCAGTAACTCCTTCTCAGCCCCTTCTCCACCCCCCTTTCCCACACTCCTCACCCCTGTCTGTCTCTATGGTTTTAGTCTGGACTGTTTGCTCAACGCCGAGTGCAACGTTTCAAGTTTCAACGCTTAGAAGTTGCCCGGCAGCAGCCAGCGGTCTTTCTATACGCCAACAGCATAATATAGTTTTGGATTACACTAGAAATACATAGTTCCGAATATATATATTATATACACAAATACAGCAGTGCACAGTCAAATAGCACAGAGCAGATAGGCAAAACTTTGCATATAAATTTCTTAATTAATTTCTTTCACCTAAAGTTATTTTCCCTGGAAGTTTATACTAATTTGCCTCAACCTGTTTTTGAGCAATTATCCAAGTTATGTTTCACTTTATCTGAAACTTAATTAAATGCAAAATTTGTATTCTGTCTTTATTACAACTTTTTATGTCACATTTTACTACTTTCAAACCTTTTTTATGCTCAACATATTTTTGAGTGTTTTTCTTTTACAATTTTATTTCATTTTTCCACAACTTAACTAAAGTTTTTTCAGTATTAGTTAAATTTTGTTTAATTTTTATTTGTCGTATTAGTTAAATAACCAATTAAGTTCCTACAACTTTCCATGCTAGTTTCAATTGAAATTATCAATCTTTTCTGATCCAACATATTTTGGACTGATTTTTACAACATTTTTTTGTAAGTGTTCTAATTTAAATAGTCTTTTTAAGGTTTGGAAATTTGTTGTTATAAATATAAGATAAAAACTTAATTTTTTATTTGTGCTATTTATATATCCATTGCTGTATAGAGTCGAATAAAGGCAGACACTGGACACCACTGCATATTTATGCTACAGTCTGTGTGCGAAAGTGAAACATGTCCTTTGGCCATTGTGGCCAAGAAATTTTAGACCAACCCCTCTCTCTCTCTCTCTCTCTTCCTGTCTCTCTCCTTTATGTCTGTTGACCATTTATACATGTATAACAATTTCACATTTGTTTGCATTTCTCATTTGTACTCTGCGGAAGTAAAAGCGTTCCATAAATCACTTTCATCTTAATTTTTCTTCTCTTCTGGTTTGAAAATCCCTTTTCAGACGGTTCAGATTTTCTTGTATTTAACTACCATATTTTTGATAAAGCTAAGTCAACTTACAGGCTCGATTTCGATTATATAGTGACTATAATTTTGTAATTCAAATTCTTTTATATCTTCATTTGCACAATTGTAGAGATTTAGCCATTAACAATTTGTTTATATTTTCTACCCAGAAATATTTTGATAAATGCCAAAAATTGCATTAAGCTCGAACAGGAATTACAGATTTTCTTTATATTGAACAAATTAATCTAAGCCAAGTTACATTTTAGCTGAATCCATTTGCTGTCTCATTATTGCTATAATTATTTGCTTTAACTACATAATTTTAACTTGTTTTACTTAACTTGGTATTGGATTCGTTGAGAAAGCATTTTCATTATTATATCTGTATTTAAAATTTTTCGTAATTTATACTTATAACTTTGACTGTTGCAACTGATTTGAAATACTTCTTAAGATTGAGTGTTTGTTGAAATTGAGTTCGAGAACAATTCGAGTGCAAGTTGTGCGTTTAATGGTGGGCTTTGCTTTGAGATTTGTCAGCTGAACTCGGCCAAGAAAAGGGAAGAAAACCAAATGTGGCAGGAAACTGAAAATGCAATTTGTGGTCATAACTGTCGTTGGTTAAATGGCTGCAGCAGCTGTTAATGCAACACACTCCCAAAAACCGCCAACAGCTTGTGGCACGTGGCAAGGGGACAGCAGCAGCCAGCCATCGGGTTGAATGTGGCCAATTACGTATAATTTTTGATGAGCAGGTAAATGCCTGCCGCCGCATGTGTTTATTGCAACTTGTGTGGCAGCAGCACACAAAAGTTATGAACATGCCGCATAAAAATTAAGCCGTAATGCACTCCGCGTCCGGCGAATTTTAATGCCACTCCGCTGCCTGCCACATTGCCACGCTGCCACACACATTGTCAATGAAATTGGCACAACAAACTACAATGTCCGAATAAGCGGCACGAAATGCTTTTCTTATTGTCATCACATAAAATGCGACACTTAAAGCCTGCAGCATGCCGCATGCCACTCAAAAAAAAAAAACAACAAAAAAATGAAGAAGAATCAACAAAATTTGTGGCAGCGATGGTTTGGGGCTCATAAATTGTGCGACGGCGCTCGATCATCGAACGCTTTTGTGCCATAAACTGTGGCAACAAAATAAACAATTTGTGCGCAAATGATTTAATAAATTGCGTTAAGCTGCCTTTTGTCCTTTTGTCCCTTGGCCTTTGCCAGTGTTGCACAATTTCGTTAGCATTTGAAAATTAACACGTATATGAGCGCACTTAATTTGTCACTAAATACTTTTGAGCAGCGCATGTGGCATGCAACATGTTGAGCGCTTTAATTGAAAATTGCAAAAGAAAACACAGAAGCGTACAAGAACAAGAACCGAATAAAGTGGGACGCAGGGGGCGTGGCATGTCTTATATTGAGCTACATTTCGGCTGGGGCTTGCTCCTCCCCCTCCAGCAACCACTTGCTGCCCTTGTAGCATGCTTCATTGCCCGTGTAACCGCAGCAGCGCGTGCTGTGGGCGCCTCGTCAACTTGTGAGATGATGCGGGGCAGGGTAGTGTCAGGGAGGGACTACTGTAGAGCAGGCACCGTTGAGGTCCTGCGTGCGTTTTGTGTGTGTGTGTTTTTGGCGCATTTGTTGACGACGCATATGAAAATGTTCACAAAATTTATTGCCATGCTTAAGCAGCGTGCGTATGGAAATAATATACAGACATGCCATCCAACCAACCAACAACAACAGCAGCAACACGACACAGCTACAACAACAACAATTATTACAAGCACTACACAAAAACAGTATGAAAAAACCATTCGGTTATCTGAAGCAAGCCGAAGAAAAAATACACTTACAGAACGGAGTTGATTATTGCTCCAATTGACAGATAATTCAAATAAAATACATAATAATAAAAATACATAAAAATAATAATAATATATTCATAGATCTGGGTTAATTTTTTCTTTTTTTGCTGGCAGTTTGAAATATTTATCTCAACGCTTATATTTTGAAAGTGGACGTCTGGCAAAAGCCCTGAACTTTTCCACTTTGAAAACGGATGGCTATCTAGCTAGGCACGCTAAAGATAAAATATACATATAAACTGTATATCTGCTACATTTTTCCGATTATGTTTTCAAACTTGCAAAAGTTCAACATTTCTCTATTTTGAAAACGAACACTGGAAAGCTACTAGCATTAGTCGTAACTAGAAGTTTTCAAATAAAATACCAACCATTTCTGCATGTAAATTATTTTATCTGCTTTGCATTGTTTTTAGAATTATTTTTCCGTACTCATTAATGAGTTAAAATTTAAATATGTTTTAATTAAATATTTTTGGAGCGCACCTCAAATTTTATTGGGGTAAAGTTTGTGTTGCAACGCTAACAAAAGTTTACGCTGAAAAACAAAAACGGAACATTTTTACTAAAAACGGAAAATGGAAAAGTTTTACATGAATAATTGAACGCCAAAAAACCCAATGTTTTCTATTTGTGTGAATATTATTTTCTGAATATTCCACATTAGTGTAGTTTTATAAATTATCAGAAGAGTAACTAATAACTGTGTATGGCAACTGTAAAGTGCCCTGATTCGATGATATTTTAAATAAATGTAATTAATAATAAATATATTTTATGGTTTTCGTCTAGATATCTTTATCAAGAAAAGGTTTTTCGTACATACAAATGTTACGTCCGATTGTTCCTTTAGCAGCTCGACTTCCAAAGTTTCTTAGAAGAAGTCTTAAAGCCAAGAGAGTTCAGCTAATGTACAAAAATCACTACAAGCTTCCACAAAGGTGTAGCTATATCCACTCGGCTGGTTAGGCAGATCACTCAATTAAATATGTGTGTACATATATGCATATGTATATTTATTTTATGGGCTTACTTACTTGACGACAAAATTAGATTACACTCTGAAAGGGTATTTAAACAAAAACAAAAATAAAAAATAGAAAGGACGAGTGGGCAACATTCGGTGCCGTTTGCGTTAGCTGAATTTTAAAAGGCTCTTTAAACATTCCACTGATAACTGATGGCAGCGATTTGTCTTGCTCCTCCACTTAAGAACGGGGGAGGGGAGGGGGAAGAGTAGGGAATATTCGTCATAAGTACTGGCTACTTAAAGTTATGATGGCTTAAGCAAATATGTGCGCATAAATCAGCTTGTCTCTGGCGGAGACAAAAGGCAACTTGCATGGATGCTCGCCTCTGTTTCCATTGCAGTTGTGATGCACGATTGAACATGCATATACATCTATCATTCATCATAAGTATGGAACATGCATGTACATCCATCAACCATCATAAAGATACTGTAGATAATCTAATGATTGGTTTATTTATTTTTGGGCTTGTATATTTCAGTTGCTATTAATCAACGTACAAGTGTCACAATCTTTTTCTTAGTTTCAGCCAAAATACACTTTTTTTTTATCTTATTTTATCTTATTATGAAACTGTCATATCAGTCTTGTTTTAGCTACGTCTTCGGCGGTGTTACGCGTTTTTCTGAATCCTTTGTATTTGTGTCTTATCTATTATTGGGAAATACTCATTGAGTTGTCACTTCGAGCAAAATATCAATCCAATTTCGTTTCTCAAGCATTGCACGGGACTTTCTTTTATTATTATTATTTTTGTTTTTAATTTTTGGCTACTATCAATGACAATGCTTTATTTTTGTTATCAATAAACTTCTCTGATGTTTTAAACGGTTACGGTTGTGCCCCTGGGTTATTCCGGGGTTTGATGTCAACGTGCTTATTTCTCAGCTTGTTTGCTATTTTAATTTATATTTTTGCTTTACCTAAAATAAGACAAAAATAATATTAGACTGTCTTCCTGATAAAATATTTAATGTTAATAAAAAAACCCACAACTTTTTAAAAAATCCTGCTTATGAATGAAAATATACTGTGCATAAATTAATATTGAGTGATTGACATCTGTTGGCAAATTGTTGCATTAATTTTATTTATTTATTTAGTATATAAGAGCAGTCCAGAAGCCTTAAAAAATGTTAAAAAAAAATATGAATTTTAAATTGAATCAAAAATGTATATTAAAGGCACCAATTAAGATGTATAAAATAATTTATACAAAATTTGTTCTCCACTGCCTCAGGTCAAGTGCTTTTTTTATAAACTCATGTATATTTCGGTCAAAAATCTGACCATGTATAAAAAATGACAATTTAGAACGTTTTAACAATATTTGATGGAGTTCGAGCACTTTAGCTCTCTTAACTGGCGGAATATATATCCTTTGGTCCTTAATTTTTGTCTTCTTCTTAAAGGGTTTCCTGTTGGAAGACCTTTTTTTCTTTATTGGGACAAGTTCATATTGTATTGATACATGTATCCACTCGACAAAAAAAGAAAATCAAACCAATTACATTGTCCTTGAGCCTTCAAACCCTTAAATGTTTTTTTTTTTAAGATTTTTTGCAGTCAGCACACAAAATACTAAAGCAAGGACAACTAAGTCAGAAGCCATTGCTTAAGCTCTGTGTCCATAGTCCTATATTTATTGAAGGCACTGTAAATGCTTATTCGTTGCCATAGCTTCATTTAAGTTTTCCACTTCGATGCTTCGATTCTGCGAAGCAAACTCGAAATGTAACCGTGCAACCACGTCTTTCATCTTAATTGTCCGCAGTGCAATTACAGATGCCACATGGATGAGTAACACCTACACATACACACACACACAGCTCATTGAAGCGTGGATTGCAGCCGCTGACACGCCGCTGCAACAACAACAACAACAGTAAGAAGAACAATCACAACAATCACAGGACCAGCAACAACTAATAATAATTGCAATTATGTATGTGACTACTTCCCCTAACACCCACCACCTACCCCCTCCCCCTCGCTCTTAGCACTCACCATCTATCTCTTATAGTGCCGCATAATGCTGTTGCGCAATTACGTAAATTACCAAAGTGAAATTCAATATGCCTGCAAAAGCCAAATGGAAATGTCTGCCAATTGACTGTTATGCCACGCCTCACTGCCCACTGCCCACAGGCCACTTCTATATACACTCAAAAAATAAGTTGCCAAGGGTAACTCACCTTATTATTCAGCAAGTAACTCTTACAATTTCAGATTGTATCTTTCCAAAAATTGGGGTTTGCATTTTTTAATACAAGAATGGATTTTTCTAAAATTTTGAAGATTTTCTTTGTTCTACTTTAATATGTCAGAGCAAATTTCATTATTATTTTCTGCATTAAAAAGATAGTTTATTCTAAGAAATATGTTTCTTAATAATAGAAAATATTAATACAAAAATAAAATATTAATAATTTTTAAGAAAAATGTTTCTGCTTTCTACAAATTATTTCTAAGATAAGAAACACTTAATAATTTCCAGGTACATTTTTTTCTGAGTGTAGAATGTGCTGCTACGCTGCCCCCGTTCTCTACCCGCTACCACCCACTTTCACAGATGTGCGGAATGCATTATCTTTGGAGCTGTTCTGCGCTGTGCCTCGCTGCTAATTGGCCATGTTTTACATGATTGAGCAACATTATGAGCAACGAGGTTTCATCTACAACTACCACGCCTGCCCCGCGTGTCGTTGACACCCCGTCCCGTTCCGCCCTGCAATGGGAGTAGCTGGATGATGAGTTGGAGCCCATCCATCGATTGCGAGTCCGCGGCAAAAGTCCATTGTTGGCCTCCTCTTTATTGTCACCGCATCTATTTTAATACCAATTTTAGTTGCCATTTTCTTGTTTTTATTTTTATCATTGTTTTTGTATTGTGCACATTTCTTTGCAATTTGTTTTGATTTATGTGACGCTTGTTGTGTTGTATTTTTGCTGTTTTTTTTGCTGCTGCTTTTTTGCTGTTAGTCAGACTCTGGCCTAGTTTGCTTATCGGCCTTATCACACTGACCATATTTTATTGGGGCTTCTTCTGCCAGGTTGGCGCTGCCTGTCTGCCATTTGTGGCCCACAACGCTCTCTGTGCAATATAGAGAGAAATTATGCCTTGGCCTGAAATTGACAGCACTTTTAATTAATTTACAAATTCTTGCCGTTTTAGTTCTGCTCTCAATACACACATTTTCCACTTGAGATCCGGACGTTTATTGTGCCTTCTTCGTGTCAGCAAAGTGTGATCATAAAATAAATTTAATTTCCACTCGATTGCACTCATAAAAGTTTTATCTCTTGGCAAAGTTGCCATTATTTTTGAAAATGTGCCAGGCATTTATTATGAGTATTTTTTTGTCAAGGTTTGATTGCTAGAAAATTGACATTGAGAGTCGGACTCGATTTCCATGTTAAAAGAATACTGCTCAAAACCAGGACTTCTTGAGTATGGATTGATCTCTACAATGAAACTACAGTCAAAGTTGAAAACGATATTTTAGTTTATTTTATTTATTTTTTGTTTATTTCTTTAATCAACTTTACAACATTTCATAAGGGGTATGAATAATAGTGCAAAGCGATTGCGAATAAACTGCCCGATTGAATACATATATCCAAATAACAATATATTTGCCACAGCATAATTGTCTGTGGTCTAGATGATGAAATAAGAAGAGGCTCTTGGCCTAATTAATGGTGCATAAATTGCTGATTAGCTAATTAAAGTTGGTCTTGCAATTAAATGACACTAAGCAGATTACACACGCGCCAGAAGAGTATTCAACCAAGAGAGGGGGGTCAGCGGGGGTGGGGGAAGTTGCACAGAAAAATTATTTGACGCGTGGCAAGCCGGCTGCAAGCCATTATCTATGTATATTGATTTTTGTCATTAGATCTGCCACGGAAATTA